>OX596028.1:80542562-82942562 GCA_951394125.1 Epistrophe eligans | reverse complement strand
GTCTTGATTGCGGAAATATCACCATCCAAACAGTTTTATTTAAATTTGTTCGAAATAAGGCAATATCATTTTGGACGAATATATTTCGAGAACCAGAGGTCGTAAAATTTTTTGATTTTCAGTTTTGGAAAGATCTTAAAAAACTAGAAGACGCTTTTGAAACTTTCAACCATCTACGAGTCTTGATTGCGGAAATATCACCATCCAAACAGTTTTATTTAAATTTGTTCGAAATAAGGCAATATCATTTTGGATGAAGATATTTCGAGAACCAGAGGTAGTAAAATTTTTTGGTTTTCAGTTTTGGAAAGATCTTAAAAAACTAGAAGACGCTTTTGAAACTTTAAACCATCTACGAGTCTTGATTGCGGAAATATCACCATCCAAACAGTTTTATTTAAATTTGTTCGAAATAAGGCAATATCATTTTGGATGAAGATATTTCGAGAACCAGAGGTAGTAAAATTTTTTGGTTTTCAGTTTTGGAAAGATCTTAAAAAACTAGAAGACGCTTTTGAAACTTTCAACCATCTACGAGTCTTGATTGCGGAAATATCACCATCCAAACAGTTTTGTTAGAACAATTTTAATTGAATTGGGTTAAAATAAAGTAATATCACTTTGGATGAAGATATTTCGAGAACCAGAGGTCGTAAAATTTTTTGGTTTTCAGTTTTGGAAAGATCTTAAAAAACTAGAAGACGCTTTTGAAACTTTCAACCATCTACGAGTCTTGATTGCGGAAATATCACCATCCAAACAGTTTTATTTAAATTTGTTCGAAATAAGGCAATATCATTTTGGATGAAGATATTTCGAGAACCAGAGGTAGTAAAATTTTTTGGTTTTCAGTTTTGGAAAGATCTTAAAAAACTAGAAGACGCTTTTGAAACATTCAACCATCTACGAGTCTTGATTGCGGAAATATCACCATCCAAACAGTTTTATTTAAATTTGTTCGAAATAAGGCAATATCATTTTGGATGAAGATATTTCGAGAACCAGAGGTCGTAAAATTTTTTGGTTTTCAGTTTTGGAAAGACCTTAAAAAACTAAAAGACGTTTTTGAAACATTCAACCATCTACGAGTCTTGATTGCGGAAATATCACCATCCAAACAGTTTTTTTCGAACAATTTTAATTAAATTTGTTCGAAATAATGCAATATCACTTTGGATGAAGATATTTCGAGAACCAAAGGTCGTAAAATTTTTTGGTTTTCAGTTTTGGAAAGATCTTAAAAAACTAGAAGACGCTTTTGAAACTTTCAACCATCTACGAGTCTTGATTGCGGAAATATCACCATCCAAACAGTTTTATTTAAATTTGTTCGAAATAAGGCAATATCATTTTGGATGAAGATATTTCGAGAACCAGAGGTAGTAAAATTTTTTGGTTTTCAGTTTTGGAAAGATCTTAAAAAACTAGAAGACGCTTTTGAAACTTTAAACCATCTACGAGTCTTGATTGCGGAAATATCACCATCCAAACAGTTTTATTTAAATTTGTTCGAAATAAGGCAATATCATTTTGGATGAAGATATTTCGAGAACCAGAGGTAGTAAAATTTTTTGGTTTTCAGTTTTGGAAAGATCTTAAAAAACTAGAAGACGCTTTTGAAACTTTCAACCATCTACGAGTCTTGATTGCGGAAATATCACCATCCAAACAGTTTTGTTAGAACAATTTTAATTGAATTGGGTTAAAATAAAGTAATATCACTTTGGATGAAGATATTTCGAGAACCAGAGGTCGTAAAATTTTTTGGTTTTCAGTTTTGGAAAGACCTTAAAAAACTAAAAGACGTTTTTGAAACATTCAACCATCTACGAGTCTTGATTGCGGAAATATCACCATCCAAACAGTTTTTTTCGAACAATTTTAATTAAATTTGTTCGAAATAAGGCAATATCACTTTGGATGAAGATATTTCGAGAACCAGAGGTCGTAAAATTTTTTGGTTTTCAGTTTTGGAAAGATCTTAAAAAACTAAAAGACGTTTTTGAAACTATCAACCATCTACGAGTCTCGATTGCAGAAATATCGCCATCCAAACAATTTTTTGGGTTGGTTTTTGAAATTGGGTCCAAATAGAACTTTGGATGTAAATATTTTTTTGAAAACCGGACCACGTAGAAAATTTTTGCTTACACGTGCGAATAGGGTTTTTAAATACCTTTCTTTTGATGTATATTTCGATGGGTTTTGAAAACATTTAATTTTTGGGGTAAAAATTAGCAAAGGGGGTAGTCCATGCCTTCTTCAAAAAGTCAATAAAAATTTATTTGTTGAATTGTGCTAAAATTCTTACATTGACGGAAAGGTCTATGAATTTCCAATTCAGCGTTGAAAACCGCAACCACTTACGAGTCTCGATTGCGGAAATATCGCCATCCAAACATTTTTTTGAACAATTTTAATTGAATTGGGTTAAAATAAAGTAATATCACTTTGGATGAAGATATTTCGAGAACCAGAGGTCGTAAAATTTGTTGGTTTTCAGTTTTGGAAAGATCTTAAAAAACTAAAAGACGTTTTTGAAACTTTCAACCATCTACGAGTCTTGATTGCGGAAATATCACCATCCAAACAGTTTTGTTCGAACAATTTTAATTGAATTGGGTTAAAATAAAGTAATATCACTTTGGATGAAGATATTTCGAGAACCAGAGGTCGTAAAATTTTTTGATTTTCAGTTTTGGAAAGATCTTAAAAAACTAAAAGACGTTTTTGAAACTATCAACCATCTACGAGTCTCGATTGCAGAAATATCGCCATCCAAACATTTTTTTGGGTTGGTTTTTGAAATTGGGTCCAAATAGAACTTTGGATGTAAATATTTTGAAAACCGGACCACGTAGAAAATTTTTGCTTACACGTGCGAATAGGGTTTTTAAATACCTTTCTTTTGATGTATATTTCGATGGGTTTTGAAAACATTTAATTTTTGGGGTAAAAATTAGCGAAGGGGGTAGTCCATGCCTTCTTCAAAAAGTCAATAAAAATTTATTTGTTGAATTGTGCTAAAATTCTTACATTGACGGAAAGGTCTGTGAATTTCCAATTCAGCGTTGAAAACCGCAACCACTTACGAGTCTCGATTGCGGAAATATCGCCATCCAAACATTTTTTTTAACAATTTTAATTGAATTGGGTTAAAATAAAGTAATATCACTTTGGATGAAGATATTTCGAGAACCAGAGGTCGTAAAATTTGTTGGTTTTCAGTTTTGGAAAGATCTTAAAAAACTAAAAGACGTTTTTGAAACTTTCAACCATCTACGAGTCTCGATTGCAGAAATATCGCCATGCAAACAATTTTTTGGGTTGGTTTTTGAAATTGGGTCCAAATAGAACTTTGGATGTAAATATTTTGAAAACCGGACCACGTAGAAAATTTTTGCTTACACGTGCGAATAGGGTTTTTAAATACCTTTCTTTTGATGTATATTTCGATGGGTTTTGGAAACATTTAATTTTTGGGGTAAAAATTAGCAAAGGGGGTAGTCCATGCTTTCTTCAAAAAGTCAATAAAAATTTATTTGTTGAATTGTGCTAAAATTCTTACATTGACGGAAAGGTCTGTGAATTTCCAATTCAGCGTTGAAAACCGCAACCACTTACGAGTCTCGATTGCGGAAATATCGCCATCCAAACATTTTTTTGAACAATTTTAATTGAATTGGGTTAAAATAAAGTAATATCAATTTGGATGAAGATATTTCGAGAACCAGAGGTCGTAAAATTTGTTGGTTTTCAGTTTTGGAAAGATCTTAAAAAACTAAAAGACGTTTTTGAAACTTTCAACCATCTACGAGTCTTGATTGCGGAAATATCACCATCCAAACAGTTTTGTTCGAACAATTTTAATTGAATTGGGTTAAAATAAAGTAATATCACTTTGGATGAAGATATTTCGAGAACCAGAGGTCGTAAAATTTGTTGGTTTTCAGTTTTGGAAAGATCTTAAAAAACTAAAAGACGCTTTTGAAACTTTCAACCATCTACGAGTCTTGATTGCGGAAATATCACCATCCAAACAGTTTTGTTCGAACAATTTTAATTAAATTTGTTCGAAATAAGGCAATATCACTTTGGATGAAGATATTTCGAGAACCAGAGGTCGTAAAATTTTTTGGTTTTCAGTTTTGGAAAGATCTTAAAAAACTAAAAGACGTTTTTGAAACTTTCAACCATCTACGAGTCTTGATTGCGGAAATATCACCATCCAAACAGTTTTGTTCGAACAATTTTAATTAAATTTGTTCGAAATAAGGCAATATCACTTTGGACGAATATATTTCGAGAACCAGAGGTCGTAAAATTTTTTGGTTTTCAGTTTTGGAAAGATCTTAAAAAACTAAAAGACGTTTTTGAAACTTTCAACCATCTACGAGTCTTGATTGCGGAAATATCACCATCCAAACAGTTTTGTTCGAACAATTTTAATTAAATTTGTTCGAAATAAGGCAATATCACTTTGGATGAATATATTTCGAGAACCAGAGGTCGTCAAATTTTTTGGTTTTCAGTTTTGGAAAGATCTTAAAAAACTAAAAGACGTTTTTGAAACTTTCAACCATCTACGAGTCTTGATTGCGGAAATATCACCATCCAAACAGTTTTGTTCGAACAATTTTAATTAAATTTGTTCGAAATAAGGCAATATCACTTTGGACGAATATATTTCGAGAACCAGAGGTCGTCAAATTTTTTGGTTTTCAGTTTTGGAAAGATCTTAAAAAACTAAAAGACGTTTTTGAAACTATCAACCATCTACGAGTCTCGATTGCAGAAATATCGCCATCCAAACAATTTTTTGGGTTGGTTTTTGAAATTGGGTCCAAATAGAACTTTGGATGTAAATATTTTGAAAACCGGACCACGTAGAAAATTTTTGCTTACACGTGCGAATAGGGTTTTTATATACCTTTCTTTTGATGTATATTTCGATGGGTTTTGGAAACATTTAATTTTTGGGGTAAAAATTAGCAAAGGGGGTAGTCCATGCTTTCTTCAAAAAGTCAATAAAAATTTATTTGTTGAATTGTGCTAAAATTCTTACATTGACGGAAAGGTCTGTGAATTTCCAATTCAGCGTTGAAAACCGCAACCACTTACGAGTCTCGATTGCGGAAATATCGCCATCCAAACATTTTTTTGAACAATTTTAATTGAATTGGGTTAAAATAAAGTAATATCACTTTGGATGAAGATATTTCGAGAACCAGAGGTCGTAAAATTTGTTGGTTTTCAGTTTTGGAAAGATCTTAAAAAACTAAAAGACGTTTTTGAAACTTTCAACCATCTACGAGTCTTGATTGCGGAAATATCACCATCCAAACAGTTTTGTTCGAACAATTTTAATTGAATTGAGTTAAAATAAAGTAATATAACTTTGGATGAAGGCATTTCGAGAACCAGAGGTCGTAAAATTTTTTGGTTTTCAGTTTTGGAAAGATCTTAAAAAATTTATAGATTTCACTCATAGAGTAACTATGGGGACATTGAAAATGACTTGTATTACGTCGATAAAACAAAAACATGTCTAATCTTTGCGATTTTTATTTTGTATATACTGTTGTTACATTATAACTTCACAAACTGTCTTAGAAACCATTCTACAGTCTGAAGTATCAATTTGTGTATTCAATGTCACTTCCCAGTTGGCGGTTAAATTAATGTTGTTAATTTTTTTAATAAGATGAATCTTAGTCTTAATTGTAGCTTAACTCGCACACAATCATACTCATTTTCATCCGCACCGGTACAGCATTAAACACGAAATTAAAGTTACATATCATCTATCTTAACGTATATCTAGGCATTTGACATTTTTGCATAGCTAAGCATTGCAGAAAGGTTACTGGATTATTACAGATCGATTAAACCATACATATATACGATTCAACTTAGTTCTCGACTCAGTCGGTTGTTGTTCAAATCAACCTGTGTGTTGGCTTGTTATTTGATCAATTTGAGTTGATGAGAAAATCAAGATTTTGAATTTTTTTCAAATTGATTTACAAGTATTTCAAAGCCAAGACATTTGATTTACTGTCCAGGTAAACCTTTTTTAAAACGAGACAAAATTAACAAAAAAATTGATACGAAGCCCAACCTCACTGCTAATTGTTTTTGTTCTATAATATTTTATTTTAAAATATTTTGAAATCATCTTTTAATCAATTTAAGAATATCGAATCGCGTAATTTTTTTACAAAAAAATAATGTTTTTGACACTTGGAGCTGTATTCTTTTAACTGAGTTTATGAAATGTGTGGCCGAGCGGCGAGCATCAATTTAGTTGATAACCAATTGACAATTGAATAGTTTATGGACTACTTTAAGATGAAGCCTAAAATTGTATTTGTATTTCAGGACCTTAACCTTGAAGATCTGACCATTAGTGCTTAAGTTATAATTTTATTAAAGAGGTTCAAGTAGGTAGCTTTACATATTCTAGGTTAAACAATCAAACTGATTCAGAAGTAAGTCAAGTTTTGTCGAAAGCATTTTCTAGTCTAACATTTTACCATCATTTTCAGAGCGTAACCTCAAACATCCGATGATTAGAACAAACCAACCAAATCCAACCTTTACGATTTTATTATTTGTAAAATAACTACTAGTTACAAATGTTCATGCACATACCTCATGTATACATATATGTACATACCTACATAAACATAATGTATATCATTTTTGTACCCGATGCAAGCCAATTTTGTTTGCCACGTGGTTTTTTTATTGCACACACTCCACCATCTTCTCCCTTCTATCAGTATGTTCTTTATAGGTACGTACCTATATATGTACTTGTACATACACATTTTGTTTGTTTTTTTTTCTTTTGCCGTGATGAAATTTTTCAAGTTTCTAGTATGAAATTTTGTACACCTTTGCAAAAAATTTTATGCAGATTTGTAGCTTGTCATTTAATCTTTAATTATCCAGCTTAATATTGAACATCCAATAATTTATAACTAAAGTTATAGGCTTCTAAGTGGGCTCAAATCAATCATTTTTCGAATTTTATACTTTCTTCACTGAATCTCGTCCGTTGGCAATGATCAACATGTATGTAGGTACGCTGGCTGAAATTCATCACTTGTGTTTTTTTCTTCATTTTATTCATTTTGGTAGTTTCTTACTTTCTTTGGTAACACTAACCAAAAATTCAATCGTTCTCCCCCTATACGCTAGAGTTCATTCTATATCTTTGTTCATTTTGGTAACACCATACTTTTATCAAAACGACCCTATAAACATTTTCAATGCTAAAACTAAAAGACGTTATTGAAACTTTCAACCATCTACGAGTCTTGATTGCGGAAATATCGCCATCCAAACAATTTTTTGGGTTGGTTTTTGAAATTGGGTCCAAATAGAATTTTGGAATAAAATATTTTGAGATGTGAGAACATGCGTTGTGTACTAGTTACTATAAATTCTCGCCCTGCCCCGTAGCAAAGTATATCCACTTGAAAGGAAGCCATTGTCCAAGTTTATGTAGTACAGGCTATGATAGTTTTCGACTGCACCCAAAGATTTATTCTCTTCTTAGGTCGGATTTAAACTCACCTAGGACAGTTTTAATATCATAGCTAGAATACTGCTAATATGTCTTGTTCAGAAGCTCGTAGAACATGCTTTTGGTGTCATCATATCTTTCTCATCTATGGTGCCTTACTAGCATATCAGGCTTCGTCATCATCGGTCCATATTTCTTTGAGAACGATGTTGGCCTGGCCATAACCGTCAAATACGAACGCTATGGGTCGATAATTACCAATGGAGGTGATATGAACTGAGCAACGAGATCGTGCGATTAGACCCCGTTAGACTTTTTCTTGTGCGGTTTTCTGAAGTCGCAGGTCTATGCGAATAACCCATAAACCACAGCAACCTTTAAAGCCAACATAACCCATTAATCCCAGAGAAGCCGCGGCGGACATTTCAACGATTGGGCAACAGTGTGTACCATATTGTGTATTGTGTATTGTGTACATTAGAGAGGTTACAGGTGTTGACTGGTAGTAACGAGGTGTAACATTGAGTGACGGTTGTAAGAGGGTCAGGTTGGCCGGCGTCTTAAAACCGCCCGTGAGAGCGTCACGGGTTTTGAGAAACCGTGAGCGTTGGGCTGGCCTGCCTGCATAACCGTATGGAAGTTGCTTAACAAGAGGTGATTGATGTCCGGTTTGATGAGGAGTAACGGAGTTTGTGATTGTCAAGGTTTTCTCCCCCTCGACTTACTTGCCAGGTATTCCCATTCTCTTTCCCTTCAATTGTTCGTGTGGGCAATTTCTGTGGGCACCGGTAACCCGAGTGTTGACGTTGAGACACTCATCTGGTTTTAGCTTCCTTAAAAAGCAGTGGCTAATCCGACCAGAGACGAAAATTCTTGAGCACGGGAGATAGTAAAGCCCCGGACTTCGGTCTGGACTATCTATTGAGGTTGGCCCCCTTGTGGGAGCTCGTTTTGGTTGTGGTAGCCAATATCGCGGCAGCATATATGGTACTATGGGTCTTATTAGAGTCCCGAGTGCATGAGGTGGTAGATAGACCTCGTTCATCAGCAAGGTGTGTATAAATGACTCAACGTGTTGCAGAACTGCTTCCTCCGTTACAGGGACCAGGCGGTCAAAAACACAAGAGTGCTTGGTCTTGACGACTGGAGGGAGCTTGCGAGGGACCGAAACCGATGGAAGACCGTAATATCTCAGGCAGAGACCCTCAATGGATCGGGAGCAGGGTTCTTGGGGGTTCTGGGGGTTCTTATCTCAGGGCGGTGGTCAACGCTCGAATTGACTCCGTTATTGTGGGTAGGCCCGCCTCCGTGGAATAAGGCCGTAACAGGCAAGTGTCCAAGTAAAACCCTGTTCAATTACACACTTATTTTATTTGAATTTAAAAATAGGAAGCGCTTAATGAAAAACCCTGTATAAACTCCAAAAAGTCTAAAAACAGAAATTTAAGCCTTAACAAAATATGTAGGTACAGTACATAAATGAATATAATTTTTAAACCATTTAAATTAGGCAGAATTTTCAGTAGAAATTTGCTAAATTTTTCTGCAATAAGTGCAACAAACAATACAAGGATGTACAGTAAATTTTACGAGTAATGAAAGCGCGTGATGCGCACATACACATGCATTTTCCTTTCACACACATCCATTATTTCAACATTAATATTCGTCGGATGCAGTGCATATTTTTTTTTGTCTGCCATTGCAATGCGTCTCTCATCTGCGACCTGCGAGCAATTCTAACACATATCGCTTTTGCCTTAAGGGGACTACTCACTGAGATTTGCAATCCATGACATTGTTTGGAAGTACAATTTTATTAGTACGGCTGCTGATTAAATGTAATGCCGTTGATTTATTAAATTTTGGATGGTGTTTCAAAGTATTTCTATATATGCACAACACATACAAATACATATCTAAATACAGTAGGATATGAGTGGCTGTATTTAGCCTTCTTGTGGATTGCAGCTGTGTTAAACTTAATTGGATATGTGGTGCTATATGGTTTTTGAACGATTGCTGCTTAGAAAACGAAGTTTTATCCTGCTCTTCAAGGCAAATCAAATATGCTTTTAGGTATCAGATTATGGTGTAGTGCGGCTGCGGTGATGAATGAATTCTGCACGTAATTGCATGTGAGTTGGAGATATGACGACGTTGCTTGATGTTCCTGTCTAGAAAAGTTGTAAAATATTCCATTTGTTACGAAATTTTGGCTTGATAGGTTAAGATATGACCTTATAATATGTTCGAATAAATAATATACACGACTAGATCATATGGACTTGCTCAACTGAAATGTTGGCACACACAGAAATTCCATGTTAATGGCTCAAAAATGTAATTTGATTTTTTTTTTTTTGTGTTATAAATTTTGTTTTCAAATTTTTTAAATGCAATATTGTTTCAAATATTAAAAAGCACCAAATTGCAAAGCTAATATATATAACCGGTCTCATTATTGGGAATATATACGCGAATAAGCCAAAAATAAGATAAAGTCTTTTTTTTTTTTTTTTAGATGAAACGGGGTAGAAATAAAAAAAATGATATCTGATTTTAAAAATTCTTTTGGTATTTGAAGGTTATTATGGGTGATTCATTTAGATTATTATTTGCTAAACATCTTGGATAAATACTGCTACCAAGATACAATCTGAAGTTCAACTATCCATAAATATTTCTTTATTTAGTTTTAAATAATTGTAATTCTTCCAAGCCGAAACAACATTTATAGAATAATAATGGAAATAAATAAACAAAATTTTTTTAAGATTATATTCATCAGAAATATTTTTTTTTATTTTTAATTGCGATTGTGGAAAGTCATGGATTCGTAAAAAAAATCGAAACCGAGATTTTGATCAAACTTGACATAACGATGATATAGTAAGTTCGAAAGAAGTGGGTCTCGCGATTCTCTCCCTCTGTCTGTCTGTCTGTCTATTCGTCTGCAGCCTAAACGGGTTGGTTGATTTTCTTTAATTTTGGTATTCAGTATTTTTTTGGGCTTTCCCGCTTATTTTTCTTTTTTTTTAAGACAAAAATAATGGTACCTACCCCACAAATTTTTTTTTGCAATAAATGGAAATCTTATTTATTTTTATTTATTTATTTAACAAAAATAATCTATAAAATAAATTTATAAAATTATTTTAAAACTAAGACATCAGGGCAACAGGACCATAGATGTCATTTTTGTCGATTTACATTTTATATAAACATAAAGAATACATAAGTTCCGTTTTTTTTGTAATAGGTGGTAGTAGAGTTTATATCTCTTTTATTTTACCATGCAGGTTTTTAGCTTGCTTAATGCGGCGGATTGTAAGGACATCGGACGGATTTAATATTTCAGCTAATCGTTTTTGCGTTTCTTCCCCTGAATAGGATGTTGGTATTTGGAGAAATAGGACATTCAGCAAATATGTGCTAAATGGAAAGGACTCTGGGGATTCCTTGGTAAATTAGTGTTGGCTTGTGAAGATTGTTTTGCCTACCCTGATACGGAATGGTGCAATACACTCTTCTCTTGTTAGGGTTTTCATATATGGAGTCCTGATATGTGTTGTCTGATGTTTTCATGTTATTTTAAAATGTTTTAAAAGTATTGTTACTAAAATTTCTAAATTTCCTTTTTTTCTTTGCATTTTTACAGAAAGTTTCGAAATTTTATTTGAAAACTTAATTATTCGAAAATGACTTGGCCGAGTTTTTATTAAATTTGGCACCCAGAAGTTTTTTTTTTTAAATATTATCTACCAGATTTTAAACAAAAAATATTCTTGTAACCAAAAAATAACGGTACCAAACATAGAAATATTTAAAAACCGGTAAGAAAATTCTCATTTTTATCGAAAACGACTCCTACGAATTTGATTAAAATTTTTGTGTGAGTTTAATATTAGTACGATCTAACATACTTTTTGCAAAATAGTATAGTAGATGATTTACAACGCGTTGGTGTCAAAAGAAATTCAGGAGGTTGCTTAATCAATTTATTTCCAATTACACTGATCTTTTTTTAACAACTTTTCAGTCTCAACTGTAAATTGCATGCATATGTGCAACATGGTGCTAAATTTTTTTATATTTATTAAACAATAATACTCACATTAATACTTTCTTAAGCTAAACTATACCTGGTCAGGTTGCATAAAAATTATAGGCTTACCAATGACTAATTTATTTCTTTATCAGATAAATAGTTTTTAAAATATTTATGGTCTTATTTATAAACGATGTCTAACTTTAGACAACTGTCCAAATTTGGAAAATGTGTTCAAAAACCTTGTTTATTGTTGTCTGATAGCTGCCTAACTTAGAAACAAGAGTAGATTGTCTTAACCGTGAATAATGTGAAATTTATTTTTATTAAATAAAGCATATGTATATCCACAAATTTGAAAATAGTTAGACAGTGTCTAAATAGACAAAAAACTAATAAATACGACTGTAAGTCTTTAAAACTACAGTGTGATCGTACATAAGCATTTTAATAACAAATGAATTTGTAAATCAGCGAAAAATTATTTTTTTTATTTATTCCACCATTTTTTTTTCTTAAATTCAAATTTTAAAATAGAAAAATTAGGGCAGTTTAACTTTCAGAAAAGTTTAACTAATTGGTTATTTCAAACAGTTGAAATTTTTCTTTGTCGATCATTGGCACCTAACCCTGCGCCGCCGCCGCCGACGCCGCCGCCGTGCGTCGCGCCGTTCGCCTTCTAATGCTGTTATTCTGATTTAATTCTAATTCTTTGGAAAAATCTATGTTGCTGACCAACAAAACGCAAAACAGGACTGCTTAAGAGTTGTAAGTCATTAGGCTCTGGATCTTATGTTGTGCCATCAATTTTTAAAAATACTATTTTTAAAGATACAATGTAAAACAATGGTACACTTAGGCGTATACGTAATTAATTTATTTTTAAAGTGAATCTTTCTCGGGTGCAAATTTAAGATTAATCTTTTGTTCATTAAGCTAAAATTCATAAAGGAATTTATCATCACGTGGAGTTGGTGGGTTTCAGAGTAAAATGTGCAAAATTGTAAAAAGGTTAGATTTTAAGTTTAATTTAAAACGCTTTAAGGAAAATTTGCCCATGACACTATAAGTGTAACCTAGTTCGAGAACTTCATTTTGAGCATAATTTTGTGTGTGGGGTTTAAACAAACGGGAAAGTTGAAAATATTTATTACATTAAATTTAACCCACATTCCCAATCTCTATACATATGTATATTCTCCATACGTCAATGTTTTAGGTCTCAAATTTTAAGTGCATCACATTTATGTGTACAGGGTGGGCCAAAAACAAGTTTCTTTTTTAAAAAATGAAATAAAATGAACAAAAATACATTTTTTTCATGTAACTACATACATATTTTGGCTACTTGAACACAACGTCGTTCAAGTAGCTGTCTCGGCTGGCTTCGCAGTAGCGCATTCTGTCACTCCAATTTTCCAAGACGTTGTTGATCGTTTCGGGCTGTAGCTCACAGATTGCTTGGATGATATTGACCTTAAGTGCTTAAATCGTTTCCGGATTGTTGGCATAACATCGGTCCTTCACGGTTCCCCATAAAAAAGTCCAAAGGGGTAAAATCGCACCTCCAAGGCGACCAATTGACATCGTCAAGAAGGCTGATAAAACAATTTGGGAATTTGGTGCCGAGAAGATCGATTGTGGCATAGGCTGTGTAGCATGACGCGCCATCCTGCATGAACCAGAGGTCGCCCAAATCCATGTCTTCAATTTCAGTAAAAAAAAGTCGGTTAACATGGCTCTGTAACGCCCACCGTTGACCGAAACGTTGTTCCAAGCCTCATTTTCGAAGAAAAATGGTCCAATGATGTCACCACTCCACAATCCACATTCTCGTCTGTAAACTTATGGCCACATCGTCGTACGATGCCACGACGGGGACCATAAGTGTTGTCCACTTACATATCAGTCTTACAAACTTTTTACACAAACTTGCGTACAACAGGCGCTGTGAGTGCTTCATTTCGGCCAAAAATTCTTTTAAAAAAACGCACTGTTTGGGCTACACACCACTCACTTTGGAAATAAGTTTTCAATATTTCCCAACATTGTTCAAGCGTAAAGCGACTCATTTCCTTCCGCGGAGGTATGACACTGACTTTTTGTCAAGATTTCGAGCGGAAAACACCTGTCAGTGTCAAAATAACCTATATGATTTAAAAAGAACCCACTTGATGGCCCACCCGTTATAATGGATGTATGTATTTGACTTTGCAGCACATTTCTATATTATAGTAAATTTTTTTTTTAAGGATAATAAATATTTGCCTGCTTGATTCATTTCCTTACTGTTTATGTGCGTAGAGGTACTTTTGAAATTTGTTTTTTGTTTATATATTATGTAGTATAACTGTTCTTGTTGTACATTTAGCCTTTAATTGAACATTTGGCTCATTAGGTGTTATTACCAACTTCGTAATTTTTTTTATAATACTTTTACCATCAAAAACAAGCAAACAAAAAATTATCAGACTTAGTCGTGCTCACCATCCCTTAAGTAGGTATGCGTATAGACATAGAAAAGGAGTTCAATTTGTATGCATCGTGTGTAGTGGCTATTTCAAATAAAGCCCCAATTTCTGGTTAATGTATCCTAAATTGTAACGGCAGTGTGTTTATGGGTACCCTGTCGGCCGCTGCTGTTGGTGCTTTCTTGCTAAGAACATCCCTATAGGCTTTAGCTTGTATATTTATATATATTTATTTTTTGTTTTGTTGTCTTTTTTTTTTTTTTTGAAAATGATGGAAGTCAAACAATATTTGTTTTTATTGCCTTATTTTTGTCTACGAATTCGTGTATCTCATTGCAGGACTTTCTGGCCCGATAGCATATGGACGATGGTCCTAATCGGGAATTAGTAATTTATTAAAACGATTCCAGGGTCATGAAGTTTTTTTTTTCTTTTTTTTTTTTTATTTGGTTAATAAACGTGTTAACGTTGATGAATAAAATATTTACGAATGTGGAGATGAAATTGATTTCGCCTCATGATATAGTGAGGGAGAAAGAAGGGAGCATAGATAGAGAAAAACAATTTCAGTCCTTGACGATACAAATTGCAATTTGTTAACGATTGGCAAAAGAACCATGATATTATGAGAGTAATCAAGAAAGCATGGTTTCGGTTGATTATATTTTTTTACGATTATAAATTATGTACCTAATGTTTGGTGTTGTAAAAAAAAATGATCAAAATTTAGATGTGGAAGTAAAATTGCCCACAACGGTCACAATACTCTGTTTTTAAATTAATTTTAAATTAGTTTTTATTTTTCAAATTGTTGAAATTTAAGATATTGATCATTGAAATTTAGAACCATACTTGTACAATTTTGCTCTTTAAAGATTTAAAAATTTAATAAAAACAAGAAAACATAATGAATATATATCTAAGAGATAAATCAAAAAAAAAAAAAAAAAACATGAAAATTGATTTTTCATACAACAAAATAACTTTTAGAACATTCTGGATCTAAAAACAAGGCATCTGCATATGCATTAAATGATTTTCTTAGTTAATTTTTATTTATGGAAATAAAATTTAATTATTTTGTGGCGCAGGGACATAAGTCCGCTGGTCAAAAGTCCATAGTGGATTTTTGACCCACTTAGGTTGGGTTGAAAGTCCACAAATCTATTAAGCATTTTCAACTCACCTTGGTGAACCAGAAGTCTCCAGGAAATTCTTGTGGATTTCTGGACCACAGATTGTGGATTTCTGACCCAGTTAAGTGATTTCAAAAACATTCAGTTTATTACTATTGCGAAAAAAACATTTATTCTGCCCACTAAGATGCGTTTTATTTAATATTTTGTTTGCCCAAATCCCAGACAGCCACTCTAGGTTAATGTGCCCAACGGGTTTTCTTGAACAACCAGTAGGTACATCAGATGGCCAGCTTTTCGGAATCGAAGGATTTTAAATTCCATTTTGGGTCCTCTGGCTCCGCTCACGCTACTCCGTTGCAGCGCTTAGGTTCAGTCGTCAGGCAGGCGTTAATGTCAAAAGTTTTCTTAATAAACAGTAGGTACGTTGCGTTGGGTCGTTTTGAAAAAAAAGCGTGAGTGCCGGGACTCACGGTTAAGATGTGAAAACATCAAATTAAATATTCAAGTGCTGTTTGTACATCAAAGAACGCGGCTAGTTCGAACTGTCAACCAAATTTCAACCCAAACTCAACTCGAACTTTCAATATGAAGGAACGTACCCCATATTGATTGTTCGAAGGAACATACCTCATATTAAATGTATACAATATTCATAAACGTAACGTAAGAGTAAGAGTGCTTCTCACCCTAGCCATTCGGATTCGGCAGAAGATTGTAGGTCCCCTCTATTTCTGCTAATAACACGCACACAGGAATGGTTGAGAGTTGTAAGTCAGTAGGCCCTGGTTTTACACGAGCTGTCACGCCGACCAGTTTTTTAGTTTTTAACGTAAGAGTTACAGCATTCCCACATTTATTAGTTTACCCTACCGCGCCGGCATAGTGATGTTTACACATCAAAAACGAGAAAATTATTATTTGTAGACTTATGACCCACTTCTTTTTTAATATTAGGGAATATTGACCCACTTTTTGGTGGACTTCTCTCTCATGAAAATATAGGCCCCATCAGGAAATAAGACCCCAAAAGTTGAAATTAAATAAAGCCCCACAGCAAGAACACTTTTAGTTCCCCCTTCGGCAATCGATTTCGTTTAAATGTTCATGTTTCCAGCACAAATTTTTTAATACTTTTTAGTTGGTTTTCAATACGTTCCTTACATTGAAACATGATTGCGGTATTTTGCAAGCTTTAAGTCCTCAAATAGCGGAGAAGGCAATGATGTTTTAGCAAAATAAAATAAAGCCAAAAATGCTTTTCTAAATAAAACGAAATTAAACCACAAAATTATTTTTGAGGTAACATTTCATTGGGACTTTATTTCATTATTTGGGGAGAGTACGATAATTTTGGTGCCAAAAATTGATAACGGTTTTATGAAGAGTTTTATGTAGGGGCGATTTTAGAAAAAAAAAAGACTTAAAATGAAAATCAAATATTAAAAAACAGTGGCAACACTTAAATTGAAGTACTTTACCGTTTTTCTGTTTTTTAATCCTAATTTATGTGAATAGTTTTTGAAAAAGTCGCATGCAAACTTAAAATTTTAATAAAAAAAAATAAAAAATTAAGTTTAGACCAATTTTTTTTCAAAATGTTTGTGGTCAATGCTAAAAAATGAAATAAGGCCCTAAAATTTGAGAATTTTCGTTATTATTTGTTTTTCATTCCGCCTTATTTCCTGGGGCCTAATTTCGCAGAGCTCATGATTGGTTACAAGTTCACAATTGATTTGTGGACTTGTAACCCGCCACAGTGGATCAAACATCCATTGTGGATTTTTTCCAAGACAGAAAGATATTCTTGTAGGATTTGTCACTTCCTCGCATGATTCAGTACTCCTGTAAACAAAATGATGGAATTATTATACTATATTTCTACAATTTGACGCATTTATTCTTCTTCCTTTGCGATTATCTCAAACATAAAATCTATTCGATGACTCCAAAAGTAAATACAATACATAAAAAAAAAAAATTGGTGCGCCATTTTTTAATATTTATAAATGTGGCATTTAAAAGTTAATTTTGAAAAAAATGATCTACCCATTTTTGAAATATCGTATTCTCAAAAAATAATTTTTAATTTTTTTTAAACCAAAATTAGCTTTTTTGAAAATTTTGATATGCAATATTTTTCTAATTAATTAAAAGCTCTTGTGTAAAAAAATTGACTGAAATCGGTTTAACAGATAATGAGATAGTCGATTAAAATTTGCCACGTGAATTTGTAACGTGAAAAAACTGCTGAATTCCAAGTTTAATAAAAATCGACCAAGTCGTTTTGGAATTATTAAGTTCTCAAAAAAAAAAAAAAAAAATTCTGAAACTTTTTTTAAAAATCCAAAAAAAAGTCGTTTTGGAATTATTAAGTTCTCAAAAAAAAAAAAAAATTCTGAAACTTTTTTTAGAAATCCAAAAAAAAAAAAAATTTGTAAGTAGATATGCAATACTTTTTAAACTTTTTGAAAAATTCTCTATAAAAAAATTTAACAAATTCAGTTGAACCATTTTTGAGAAAATCGAAAATCAAAAAAATGGTTATACAGGAGGTACCATTAAAAACTGTTTGATTTTTTTTTTTTTTTTTGTTCATAAAAAGTTATTTGCAAAATTATAACAAAATTTGGTCCAATAACCTAAAATGCGATTTTATTAAATGCGATTTTTTTTTTTGGCAAAAAAGCTGAAATTTAGTATTAATTAAATTTTTTTAGACATACACAATCGTCAGAGCCATTTTTTAAAAAAATTAAAAGGAAAAAACCGAAATCATTGCATGACATCTGGGCGATGAGCTAAAACAAAAATTCGAATTTCTCCTCTAGGGCTTCACATAAAAATTCTTCGTTCCAAATTTACAGCAAATCAATTCATCACGTTAAAGCTCTAGCTCAGTGTTTCCCAACCTTTTTTAAGCTATGTTACATAAGAACTTTTCCAATATCCTTATATCTCTATAAGGTTATTGGTTTGATGACACAATAACTTAAAACAAATCTGAGTTTCTCTGTAATTAAAGTATTATTTTATTATTTACAAATTTTAACTTAAAATAATTACAATAAAATATCACCTGTAATTAAAGAAACGACATTTAATGTTAATAAATTAAAGTCTCTATGTATAAATGGGTTTTGATTAAAATAAAATAATAGATTAGAATAATCCTTAGTTTTGACAATCAATTGCACATGTTATAAGTCCATCCATCATGTTGACGTTTGGGAGGCTCACAGGGTGATTGAATAAATTAAAGGAAATTAATACATTTTCTTTACATCTCTATAACATTAAGCGCATGTTCAGGAAAATAAGATCTCGGAGATCTCAGCAAAATCACATGAGCATGATTCCTAAGTAAAATTTTTCTGTTTTGCTATCAAAACTCTGAGATCTTATTTTTCTGAACGCGCCTATTATTTATGTATGTAGATACTGAAACAATTTTTAACATAAAAAATCTAATATATGTTGAATAAAAAAAATTAAATGGCTGATATTAGGAAGAAATCCATAGAAAATAAGTAAACACAGTAAATTTGTTTTCAAAATATAGTAGAACTGAAATAAATTTAATTTAATAATAAATTATGTAATATGTATATTAATATTTGAATTTAGTGAGATCCTTGCGCTTAATGTCCTCTGTAAATAAATTTTATGTCAGGTTTAGCTTTAGAAAACTTATGTGTCATCTTCTTTCTTTGAATGCAGCAAGTTATTTATGGCACTAAATCCGCATTTGATGAATGACAAATCCTGGAGATGCGTTTGGAAATTTATCTCCAAGAATGGAAACGCATAGATTTTTCGGAGTATAATTTTAAATTGCACCCCCCTATAAAATCCAAGTGGCCCCCTGTGGGCCCACGTTGGGAAACACTGCTCTAGCTCGATTTATATACTTTGACGCACGGACAAACAGACACCGATGGACTGCATGCCAAAATCAACTTTTTTGGACATAACGATGATTTTTGATTAAAACCTGGATTTTTCTTTTTAATTTCTTAGTTTTTATTTAGCAATATATCTGTACATACAAATGTTTGTGTGTAGGTAACTGTATGACAAGTTATGGATTCGTAAAAAAATCTAAATCTAACGTTAGGTACCTGGCGCACAGTTTTTTTTTTTAGAAATTAATGATAATTTTATTTTTCTTATAAACGTGCCAAAACAACGTTTTTTTTTTAATCTAGTAATTTTTTTTTTACATAAAAGTTACCGTTTTGTAACAAAAAAATTTGCAAAATCGATATAAATCGCACCTCTTAAATTTTTATTTTTAATTTCGATGTTTTCGAAAACGGTTCAACTTTTTTTTTGGATTTTTTAAAAAAGTTTCAAAATAGTTTTATTTCTTTTAACTTAATAATTCAAAAAAAAAAAAGAAGTAATTTGTTGATTTTTATTAAAGGAGCCCAGCTGTTTTGAACATTATGAAGCAGATTTTAACAAATTATTCTTAGCATCAAAAATAACGGTACCCACCATACAAGTATTTAAAAACAGTTAAGGAAATCTTATTTTTCTTGAAAAAGACCCTTAAGATTTTATTTAATTTCTTTTTTTTGAACTAAATCAGTATGATCTACCATATTATTAGATCAAATGTGTTACGTTTATTCATTACCTCTCATAGAACCTTTTTTTTATTTTCGAATATCTCTCATTATCTTTCCAATCGAATTTTATTAAAATCTGTATACAAGAGCTTCAAATAAGTCTTAATAATATTGTATATCAAAATTTTCAATACAATATATTTTTGGATCTAAAAAAAAAAAAAATCGAAATAATTTTTTGAAAATTCAATATTACAAAAATGGCCGCATTGCCCATAGAATATTTTAATCTATTATCCGAGACTCTAAAATAAATTAAATATAAAAAAATAGGTGTGTTAGTGGTGAAAATTTCTTGTGATGCATTTATTATGCTGTCTTTTATTATTTTATTTTCATTTCATTACGAAGAAACTAATTACATCAAAAAATCTCGTTAATTTTATAAATAGAAATTAATCTGTAAAATTGTCTAAGAATAAAACCAACATTTTAATTTATGCATACTTCATAAGGATATCCAAATAGTTTGATCGAGTAAACAATCATTTGGTTAATCGATTTAATTAAACTTTCAGAAAAAATCTCTCGGTCGTTTTATTTATTCATTTAATTAAATAATTTACAAATAAATTTACAAACTATTTAAAAAAAGGCATCAGGGTAGAAGGACCATAAACTACACCGTCTTTTACATTTTAAATATTTTGATAAAAATTAAACAACAAATTTACAATAATGAAGAAAAAGAGAAAAACAAAGAAAAAAAAAATATATTTCATTAAATTTATTATGTTTAGTGATGTAGCTTCTTTTATGCGTTGTATTGAGTGGATATAAGATGGGCTAAGTATTTTAGCTAATTGGGTTGGTACATTTGTACTATTAAAGATTTGGCGAGACATGGGACATTCTAAAAAGATGTGCCATATGGTAAGGGTTGTTCGACAATTTTGACAGACGTCTGGAGGTTCCCTGTTGTAAAGATGTCGAGTTGTAAATATTGTTTTTCCAAGTCTGATTCGCGGTAGTTTAATGCAATCTTTTCTCGTAAACAGATGATGGTACGGTGTACGAGAGTATTCAGTGTTGTGGCTCTGAAGAAATGTTTGGCAATTATTCCATCTGTCCGCAAGCTAATGTTTCTGTTTGTTGACGAAAATTTTTCGAGTCAGCTGGTAGAAGTTTGGTGATTCTAAAATCAAGGGGTAATTACTGGCATCTTTAGCTGCAAGGTCTGCAGCTTCATTTCCTTTGATTCCGGTATGCCCCGGTATCCATGCTAATATGATTCTTTCATCTAATTTGTTTCTTATAAGATCTAGTGTGGGACACTTATTAGTTTCGTTCTTAAGACAGATTAGGATTCCCAGGCTATCTGTAAGAACTAGGCTCCACCCATTGTGAGTTTGAGCTAAGGATATAGCTCTAGAGATTGCTGCTAATTCTGCGATGTAGCTTCCTGCGTCATTCGGAAGAAGTCCTTGCCAGATCGTAGATAAATTATGTGCATTTTGGTTCATTTTGACCACTGCATATGACGAGTTGTTATATTCTTGTGTGATCCATCGGTGTAAAAAATGTTGTCAGCATTAATATTATATCTTAATGTTTATATGCAAACTAAATAAATAAATGAATGAAATGAATGAATGAATGAATGAAGGAATGAATATTCTCGATCAGTTCTTGGTGTAACATTTGAAACCATGAGTCAGATGTATTTTCCTTCTTGAATTTGGCCAGACTTATATTTACCTGCAACAAATGTCGTTTCCAGGGAGATGGACTGTCTGCAGTTGAGACTGGGTCGGGATAAATTTTTATTAGCGTGGACAAAAGAGTTATTATTCTATCAAGTGCCGAGATAGAGTTTTTCCGCTTGATTTTTTGTGAAGAAATATATTCTTTGGTATCGTGGTGGAGGGGATGCGTTGAGATGGCTAGAGCCTTGCTAACCAAGTTCACAGCTCTCCCTTCGATTCTAGTTGCTTTTAGTGCCCCTGAAGCTGTGCGAAAGCAGTTGTTGATAGCAGCTACAATGTCATTACAGTTTTTGATTGTAGTCCACAATCCACATAAAGTTAGTAACACCGTGTTGCAGAGTGCCTTCAACAAGAGTTCTTGCTATTTTCAGCGCTGTATCAAGATGCGGTCCTTTTTTCTTAGAACATATCATTTTCAGGATGTTATTTCGTTGTTTTAATTGATTAACGACTTTTTTAACCTGGATATTCCATTTTAAATTTCCACTAAATGTAACGCCCAGAATTTAAAATTCTTTTGAGAGTGCGACAGTTGTACCCCGAAGGTTCAAAGGAGATGGATTACAATTTCTTTTTCAAAAGTGTGGAACGCTTCACGATTTTGCGTGTCATCCTTGCGCAGGACCCATGCTAATCTTCTCTGTATCGTTCCAATTTAAGTATATGTTCTGCCGAAGCAAGAACGCGTATTTATTAGACTTAGACACTGTCTAACTATTTTCAAATTGGTGGAAATATTCTTTATTTAATAAAAATAAATATCACATTTTTCACTGTTAAGACAATCTACTCTTGTGTCTAAGTTAGGCAGCTATAAGCCAACAATAAACAAGGTTTTTGAACACATTTTCCAAAGTTGGACAGTTGTCTAAAGTTAGACAACATTTATAAATAAGAGCATCTCTACTCTCTACTTCGTTAGAGCAATTTCAGTATAGTCTCTGTCTCTGTATTTTTAAGTTCTAAAAGCAAACGGAATATTTTTTTTGAAAGGGCGGCGCATGATGCATATTGGATATTATCCTGAACCATTCAATAAATTGCAAAGTTTGAAATAATCCGCTTTGTTTAAACCCCAATTAAAAATGCCCTTCTTCTAAACAAAACTCTATTCTCTTCATAAGAAATACATTTGCCTTTTTGTGTCGCTTATTGTGCAACAAAACCTTAATTGAATTTTTTTTCCCTAGCATCATCAGCTCTTCAATATTCTGCAGACCCCAACTTATTATTAAGAAAAATCAATCTTTTACAAAAGGATAAAATAAATTGGCACAATTAATCGGGCCACAATCTTCCATAAAGATTCTGAAGATTCTGATGTAAATCATATAAAATTTAATAATAAGTATAGATAGCTACTCTAGACAAACAAAAGGTCACTTTTCACATACACATAAAGAATATACGACACTGTGGACATTTTCAGTTCAGAATAATCATAAAAGATGCACTCTCACTTGATTGTGTTCTTTTGTTTTTTTTTTTTTGCTGCTCTCTTTAGTTAATTAAAAAGATGTCCTTACACCAATTATAAAATACCTAAACAAATAAAATTTTTGTACAAGAAACATCAAAGGCAGATAGCCCAACTAAAAACTAAACAACAAAAAAACACACACATTATAAAAACTGGACAAGCAAAATCAAGAGCAAAGCATCCTCCCCCATTTTATTTTATTTTTTTTTTTTTTTTTTGACGACGATGCTTGTTATCCTTCGAAATTTTGTAAGCCTTAATTTAATATAGTTGACGGAACCGATTCGCCATAGTCCTTTCTTAACACCCACAATTTTCTTTATTTTGAAACAATAACAACGAAGAAAGGAAAAAAAGGAAATGAAGAAAAAATAATCACGTTCCAAGATCCTTCCATCAAATATAAACACACATACATATATATACATATGTATACATTATGTACACACATACAATTCAAATTCTATTCAAGGACGATAGAGAAAAAAATATCCCTGCTCACAATTCACTGAAAAATTTTACCACCAGACTGTTGCCACACCACTGCGCCCCTTTATCCTTCCCCCTAGCTAATCTGCCCATATCCCATTATTCTGCCACCCACAAAAATAAAGATGACGACAAGCAAACAAGGAGAGGGAAATAAAAAAATATAAAAAAATATCCTCCTAAGTTTGTCGACTCTTGCCGAAGGAAATAAATACTCCCCAAACTGAAAAGACGACCCCGTCCGTCCTTCCTTTATCCGTTGCATTGATATTGCTACTGCTATTTCAACATACCCAACTGCTGTTGCATTGTTGTTAACTGCCACCACTGGTCCATGTCCTGCTGATGCTCATAATGACCCCTTATGTTGCCTCCTCGCCTATATCCATCACCTATATCTCACACAAACACACATACACAGAAAAACAAATTGTGAATAAATACAACAAATAATTCTTGTTTATTTTCTTTGGTTGGTCGGTTAGGTTAGGTTGACTTGGACTTTTGTTAGACAGCCAAGTCGGTTGGGTCGGTGCTCGGTCCTGCCACCATCAGCTTGTAGTCATTCAGGCAATAGATAGAAAAGCACACACAAACAAAAAAAAAAAAAAAAAAAAAAAACAAAATGAAATATACAGTAAAATAGGAATAAATATGGGAGACAGTGTAATCCTTTGGCTGTCAGCACAAGGAAGCAGCACAAGCATAATGTATTCAAAAGACTGGGTGCTTAGGATTTTGTTGTTGTTGTTATTGTTTTTGTTGGTTTGTTATATGCTTATAAATACTATACCTATACCACAGTATGGAGTGTTGTTTTCTGGTTCCTCTAGTGGAAATGTATAAACCCTCGTAGGCATCCGACTTTAGTTCCTATTTGTCAAACACAGTTATCGCCCCTAGCAGGATAAAAATGTAAACAAAAGAAGGAAGCCGACAAAATTAGAAGAAAATAAAACGAAATGAAAAAAAAAAAAAATAAAAATCCAATCGCCCCCTCATGTGACACAAATTTATCCACCATCATATGAAATTATATACGAGTAGGTATATGTATACGTATAATCTATACAAATGAAAGTTTTTGTAAACTTTGATTCCTTCATAGGTATAGTTGGTGTTTTGTATTCATAGCTTCATAGATTTAGCTAAAACAAATAATATTGTATTAAAAGAAAAACATAACTTTTTTCTATTTATTGACGACATTTTTTTAATTTTTTTTTATGCCTTAAGGAATATGGCGAGTTCAACTTTTCTAACCATTGACACAAGTCACAAATTGATATATATTTATTAAATGTGTAAGTGCTAACTCGTTTATAAGTTTGAAAGTTCATACTTAACGGGGCTGCCGATTCTTGAAGGGACACGGCGGCGGTTTTCCATTCTCAGAACTTCCAATCATCAAGACCAAAAGTCCTATAGCATCTGACTTAATCTTGAAACCGGAAATTAAGTTTTCCTTGTTACCTTGAACCTGGAGGAACATTCGAAGACTCTCGGTGTGATCAAGCCAAAGTATTCGACATTCTTTGCCATTTTTATCTAAATTCAGAACTTAGTACAGCTCATAAAAATCGCAGTTGGATCTTTGTCTTCAACTGTAGCCCTTCTCGCAAAAGCCCTCCTTAATATCCACCGAAGAAGTTTTCTTTCGAAAGAATTAAGTATCAACTCTCTCCCTTCTCAGATTGGGGACGTAATGCAGAACATGCAGTATTAGGATTTTTTAGTTTTGTCAAATCAAGATATCAGCTGATTCCCAGGGCAATTTTTTGCCGGACATCCACTTGTAGGTGTCATTCGTAGAGTGAATGGTTTATCCAAGGTATATTATATGAACTCGTTAAAACCTTAACTAATTCAAAATGGCTGCTATCAATAGTGGAGTTTTGTCTTCGGCAGTGAAAAGATCTTTGTTTGTTAGCTGACAAAGTGATATCATGTCTTATACTCGTTTACTTCAAGACTATTATGTTTCGCATTTTCTTCTCTACTCTAGTACTAGGGCTGGCCTTGAGACAAATAAAGACGAATAAAGTTTAAATATAATCTCGGGAAATTAAAACAATAGGTAGTACACTAGAGGAGACCGTAACAAGATCGTATTTTCTGGACTAAAATTTACCGAAAGCCTCCAGTTGTTACACAAAGTCTAAACTGGTGTATCGTTGTCACAACGACTTGAGATTACTCAATGCAACGAACACAGTTAACCTTAGGTGGGTCCCAGGATGCAATGATATATATACGGAAACGAAATGGCATGATGAATTGGCCAAAATCGGGACATCTTCAGATCCAATCCAAAGCCTTTCCTCGGTATATTTACTTATGCCACTGAAACAAGAAAAGAAAAGAATTGACCATGGTTTTCTCAAAGCTGCAAGCAATAGATAATGCTTAATTGACACTTACATACTTTTTGGGTTCCAAGGAATCTATGACCGAATATCACTCTTAGGTTAGATTTGGTTTACGTGGCTGTTAGCAGTGACGCTGGACACACTTAGACCATAAGCTGGTCCATTGTGATACCACAAGAATCTAGGAAGTTTTCTTCCTACTCGTTGAACTACTTACAGCTTTTAACGGAGCGCTAATGTCTTGATTTCCTGAGCACTAGGATCATTGTAGTAGAATGCTCCCAGGTTGAGTCGACACCTTTGCGATAAAGCAGGACACGTACAGTGAAGGTGAGTAACCGATTCTTCTTCGTCCATACAACTTCTGGAGAAATCATTAGAACATACTCCAAGCCTCGTTGCGTGCTTGCCTATTAGACAATGCTTGGTCCACTCAGAGATATCAAACACTTAGAGTGCTTCAGATCCAGGATAGGACATTCCACCTAAGATTTGTTTTCTCTATTGCACCTTACTTTAACATAAGTTTACACGTAGCGATGGGTATAATAATAATATTTGTCCGATTTGACGATATAGGTAATATTGTTCCAGTTTAAGCGAGTTCATCTGCTCTATAGTTGCCCGTAATGTCTCTATGACCCGGCCAGCTCACAGCAAAGGTGAAAAGTTGAACTGCTGTGCCATCTTTATTAGAGTTGATCGACAGTTAAGGCCTGTTTTTGAATTTGTAGAGACAGAGGCAAGAGATTTGATGGCGGCTTGGCTATCTGAGAAGATACGAGCTGTGCTTGATATCACGTTTTCTTTGAGTCAAGACAGAACTTCTTTTATCGCCAAAAGTAAAGTTCCATCTGGAACACGCTACTCTGATTGGGAAGATGAAAGGAGGGACTTAATTTCAATCTGTTAGAGTACACAGCTCCACGAACCCCATCATCAGTTTTTGATCCTTCTTCGGTGTAAAAGTCGATCGATTTATCTTCCAGGAAAGCCAAGTCTTCCCAGAGAGATTTGAAATGGATGGATGGTTACTTGAATTTTTTTTTATAAAATTGTAGCTGTGGGTTGGTGTAGTCTGTAATATTTGGAAGTGTTCCGAATGAGTTTAGAATGATAGAGTGGCCAAATTCATTGTTGGTCCATTGTGAGGAAACTTTAAGACAGATTGCTAGACTTGCCAGATGGAATAGAATGTCCAATGCAGCGGAGAGATTCAAACAAAGTACTCCACCTATGCATCAGCAGGCTATTGGACCTATTATCACTCTTAGTTGGGATAATAACTGGTCACAACTTAATGGTTACCCACATGAGCAGAATGGTTATTAGCACATCTGACTTATGCAGATGGTGTCAGGATGAAGAGGTGGAGGAAGGTTCATTTTAATTCCTTTGTGAATGCCTCAGTCTATGTAGAATCAGAAAAGCTGTAAAACTTACCACTAAAGAATATCCTAAATTGTATACAGAAGTCAAGATGATGGTTCAGGGCCTTTCTTACATAAAATTCCACACCCCTCCTTACCCGTACTCACCTTACACATACCTACCTATATCCCGGAGAGCGTAATGGATCCACTGGGATACGAGTGGAATAACACGGCCTACCGTATTATCACCCCATCTAATTAAAACCGGTTACAAACTTTTAGGGAACATCATCAACACTTATTTTGCCTCAAAACAGAGCGAACATTTTTTAATAATGAACCACGGAAGAACGGGTCTTGAGGTATTTTCAAACGATTTCTGCACTATAGACGAAAATGAAGAATAATCCATTTCTGACCTTCTGTACAGGTCCTGTTTTATTCCAAAGACGTATGCTTCACTTGGCAAAAATTCTACTACAGAGATGCTATAGTGAGTAGCAAATAATGGCATTAAAAGTCACACACTTTTCCTGAACTATAAGTGGAGTAGGGAGAAAATCTCTTAAATCCTCGTAGTACCACAACTCATGGTTCTTTATTCTTACTGTAAGCCATGTCAACCTAACAGCAACCTTACCCTGGCAGTCTCGACAGAATATAAAAAATATTGCATTTTTCAAAGTAAATATGTAGTAGCATCTAACGGGTTGCGCATAAGTAACGTTATGATTTAATTATTGAATAATTTCTTTGTATTTTTTTTTCAGAATTAACTTGAGAAATTTATGATGAAAAGACTCAGCACAGAACAAAGAACCAAAGTTGTTCAATTTTATTTTGAAAGTCGACATTCAATTATTTAGACACAAAGATCATATCGAAATGCGCCCAGTGCTCCAACACTTTACCGATTGGTCCATCGTTTTAAGCAATAAGGGGCTGTCTGTGATCTTCCGCGTGCTGGAAGACCTCGTACAGTTCGAAGTGATGTGAACATTGCTCGGGTGATGTCTGTCTAGGCGGTCTTTGTAAAGGATTTTACGACAGTTACAGCTTTTTCCATATAAGACTAAATAGGTTCACGAGTTGAAAGCAAATGATCCACAAGTACACATTCAGTATATGCACGGCGTTTTCAAGAATCGGATAATATCGCGTTTATCCAATTTTAATTGATCTCCATATTCGGCCGATTTAACGGCTCCAGATTTTTTTCCTCGGGGCTATCTAAAAAAAATAAATTTATGAAAATAAGGCAAGAACCATGCAACAGCTTAAGGCCAATATGCGAGAAGAAATGAATACGCTGGGACCTGAAACTCTAAGAAAAGTAATGGAAAATACTCTGCAAAGAGCGCGTCAGGTCAAACCAAACAATGGGCACCATTTGAGAGAAAATAATTTTAAAACATAATTTAAACATAATTTCCAAATCATAATCCAATTTATAATAAATTCCAAGATTAAATAAAATCAGAAAAAAAATGTTATTCATCAAATAAATCGATAACGTTACTTATGCGCCACCCTATACTCATTGGACTTGTTGCTTTGAATTAAATCAACCCGCTTAATTTTCAAAAATATAAAATAGTCATTCAGTAAATAAAATAAATAATTAATCAAACTTCCATCAACCAGTTTTACATTGACCGATCAAAGAAAAAATAAAAACACGTCTATTCTCGAAGAAACTTCATTTGTCATTCTTTCATCTTCAAATACAAAGAATAATATTGTTTGTGTCAACTTCATAATATTTTTATTTACATTCCTCAGTCAGAAAACAAATTAAAAAAAAAATTAATACCCAACAAACACCCAACTCAAAACAGTTATCCTTGATTTGGATTTTGCTGAAAATCTTTTGTTGAAAATCTAATACCAAAAGTCACTATAAAATCATGAACCACCATTCTATACCTCACTTTATCTTCTTAACACTTCAAAATTATTTTCACTAACAAGAATAAAAATAGAGCAAAGTAAAAAATATTAAAAATAGAAAAAAAATAAAAAACAAAAAAATACACACAAAAGTATTCAGTTTACGATTAAAGGACCAAAGTGACGCGTCGTAGCTCGAGGAGTGGTAGCATAGCATATATTCAAGGCAAAAGCAAAACTCTAAGTTTTCATCTTAGTGGAGATTATTTTTTACGTACATACATATATAAAGGATAAACGCCTGAGGTATTGAAATCTGAAATCACGATGAGAAGACAAAATTACAAAATTTATTAAAAAATAAAAAGTGGTGTCTATCTACTGGTGCATCCTGCCTGAAGGACCTCCTCTTGACATAAACAATATTGCAGCCAACAGTCAGCTGAGAGCAGCAAGTGTTCCACTGCTGTACACGAAGTGTATTAAGAATCGATTTTGTGTCACCTTCAAGACGACAACGACAACGACGACGACGACGACGATGAACGACGACAAAGGAGAGCGAGGCAGCAAAGTCGGTGGCTGTCCTCCTTTTTTTTAAGGGATGGGTAACTGATATAGTTTTCCAAAGCAACAGCAGCAGCAAGCAAATCAAGGATAAAATTTACTATAGTTGAGTTTACTTCGGTCGGATGAACGTATGTGTCCTTTTGTTTCCGACCTCCTTCCAAGAGTCTCCAAGGATCACAAGCTGAATGTATAATGAAGTGCAGAGGGCACACACAAACTCACACAAACATCACACTTTTATGTCACAGCACAGCACAGCATAGCCTCAGCAGCAGCAGCAGCAGTTTTATACAACATGCAATATGAAGCATATTAAGGACACTTTTTGACAGCGCCTCATGTGGCTGTGGGGATGTTGAAATTGAAATTATTCGAATGTCGGTTTCGATTCGATTCATCGAGTATATACGACAATACGACAATGGTGACGATGACGAAGAATATAGGTATCTAAAAAATGATATTTCTCGTACGCACATCTGGTGCTCCTCATCATTTGAACTTGTCGTTCCTTCTCCTGTCCCTCACCTCTCCATGATGAGAAGGGGCAAGGACACTATGAGAAGATTATACTCACAGCAAGACGAATGGGTGGATGTTTTTATGTAATTGGAAAATCTGTCCCCGCATGGAAATCTATTTAGGACAAGGCTTTTAGGTAGGTACCTATATATAAGATATATAGAGTTCTATAGAATTATTGTAAACAAAGATGGAAGAACTTCTTCGAATCAACATTTCTGACCGGAAATGACCGGGACTGGCAATCTGGAGGCAATGAATATTCTCTCTTCATCCTAAGTACCAACCTGTACATCATCAATTTCGCAGTATACAATTTTGGTATTTACAACTTTCATGACAAGAAAACTGAATATTATATATGTTTTCGTTTTTAGCTCCTTCTTGTTGGAAGGATTAAAATACGAAAGCAGGCTTCTGGAAATCGGACTATGTGTATTGAGTTTTAGGGTAATTTTGGCGCGTGCTCCATTGGAGAGAAGTATAAAGGATAAAAGGATTAATTCCTGAAGTATTTAAGGATTTTCTTGAAGCAGATTAAGTTTGAGATACATTTCTATGCAAAGTGCTTTTAAAGAACCAAATAGAATATAAATAGAAATAGATTGCGAGAGAGAAAGAGAGAGAGAGATAAAATGAGATAAAGAGAGAGAGAGAGAAAGAATATTAAAAACATTTGAATAAGACACATTTGCGAAGATGTTTAATGTGGTATTATTTCTAGAAAGCTAGGTGTAGGTACTATGAGATTCTTAAGTTATATATATAGTGACGAAGATAAAGTTACTTTTATGTCATTTTGACAGATGGAAAAATAGATATACATACTACATACCTACATTATGTACATATATAAGAAGAAGGCAATATGGAAAAGTTTAATTTATTATTTATAATCTAAGGATTTAGTAGAAGATCCTTTTTAAGGAATCGAATTTGAATTTGTGAAAATGAATTGGTTTTGAAAAAGTAGTGTAAAATAGATTGGGAATGGTAGAAAAGTAAACTTTTGAGAGATTTAAATGTCTTAAAGTTATAGTTGAATAAGTATTATTTTTATTTTTATTTGTTTTTTTTTTTTTAAGAATTTTTGTCAAAAATAACTCAAAATTTATAAATATAAATATCTCTACTTGATTGCAAGAATTTATGTTACTTGGATTTTTACATACATATTTAAATAGGAACGTTCATAGGTATAGGTATCTTTCTACTTAGGTATATTTATTTAAGTCGCCCCTATTGAGTCTGGTTTTTTGGTTAAAATTTTGCACTCGATTTTAAACTGAATTCCCGATGAGCTTTCCGAACTGGATGGCAACATGTTGTTTTTTTTTTTTTTTTTTTTTTTTTTGTTGTTGTATATACAGGGTGTCCCGTAAGTCAACGTCAAGCGGGTACTGCGTGATAGGGTAGCTTGTACATGAACTGGGAAAAATAATTTAAAAAAATCTATCTCGCTTGGTTAAGTAGGTAATAATAGCAACATTTAGAAAAATAATGAAAATTGATACCCTAGGCCACATTTTTAGGTACTGTGGTCACAATTTTCCAAATTTTGCGGTGTTTTTATTTTTTACGTAATCCTTAATAACCATGCTATTGATTCCAATCAAAAATTCAAAAATAAATATTTTCAGTTTCGTAAGAAAAATAAAGTTCGACTGAGTCATGGTTCAAAAAAATTTTGTAACTTAACTTTGACATTTCATATCTTAAATAAAAATGTACTACTCTACCCTTGGCAAGTTGTTTCAAAAGTTGGCCAGTTTCATCAAGATTTCAAAATAGTACAACACTTGCTACTTATTCCATCATAAGAAATATTATTGATTTTTTATTTGCAAAAAGGACCTCAATTAAGTAGAGTCACTTTTACGTATTATTCACGTAAAAATGATTGTGGTGAATTTTTTTTGTACTCAAACATCGGTTTTACCGATATGTACATATGATAAACAGGGACACTAATAATAAAACACTGTTTACCGTAAATTGGAGGGAGACAGATCTACATTACATATGGTACGCAACGTTCCTTTTTTTACTCGCAACTTATCTTTTTCTTGAGCTTTTGTTTTACCGTTATCGTAATCGTTTGTTTACCCGCCGACTTTATTAGAAGATCTACCACTAACATCTACCGAGACTTGCCCAGCGCATTATGCTCATCGTGTACGGGAATACCTGAATACGGAGTATCCCGATAGGTGGATTGGGTGCCTTGGATCAATTATGTGGCCCCCTCGTTCTCCGGATCTAAACCCTATCGATTACTTTTACTGGGGCTGTATAAAAGAAAATGTGTACTTCAAACCAATTGAAAATAGACAAGAACTACGCCAAAAAAATTTTGAAGCAGTAGAAGAAATAAATTCAAGGAGATTCGGTCGCCTGATGAACAGATCTTTTCTGCGGCGGTGCAGACGCAGAGCCTGTATTCGTGCCGAAGGTAGAAGATTTGAGCATTTGCTTTAGATTTATCAATAAAATAAATGTATTAAAATATTTTCTCTTGTTTCATTATGATTAAAGTTTTCCAGAATACACCAATAGGGTTTATTTTTTAGTCAGAATTTTAAATGCTCTAAAACGTTTTAAATATTGATAATATTTTTTACGGTGGAATAAGTAGCAAGTGTTGTACGATTTTGAAATCTTGATGAAACGAGACAACTGCTAAAATAACTAGCCGAGGGTGGAGTAGTACATTTTTTTTAAAGATATAAAATGACAAAGTTAAGTTACAAAATTTTTTTGAATCATGACTCAGTCAAACTTTATTTTTCTTACGGAACTGACAATATTTATTTTTGAATTTTTGATTGGAATTAATAGCATGGTTATTAAGGATTACGTAAAAAATAAAAACACCGCAAAATTTTATAAAATTGTGACCACAGTACCTAAAAATGTGGCCTAGGGTATCGATTTTCATTATTTTTCTAAATATTGCTATTATTACTTAACCAAGCGAGATAGATTTTTTTTATTATTTTTTCCAGTACAGATACAAGCTACCCAATCACCCAGTACCCGCTTGACGTTGACTTACGGGACACCCTGTATATGTAGGTATAAAAAATTTTGTAAAATAATTATAGAGCAAATAATTCTAGACCTATATAGTATATATACTTCAATTTCTCAATGAATTTCCAAACCATTTAAGCAATCTTGAAATATCTTTGACACAAGCAGTTTAGCAAAAATCCTTAGCAGCAACATAGCTATATGTATGTGTTCGGTAAATTTTCTTCTGGATGATTGTCAACCCAGGGCTTCAATTGAATTTTTAAGTTTAATATCACCTCAAAGGATCAATTAATATCTCTTCCACATTTCAACTCTACTCAAGTGACTAGAAGAAGGGCAGCTAGAAATTTTCGACAAAACTCGACAGTTTTAATAAATTTATGTGCTATACTTTATAATATACTATACTATAGCCTTGTGCTATATTTATTTGTTGAATAACTAAATCAGAACTTTACTCAGATAGTGAAACAGGCCCTACGCTTGGGAAAGGTTATATTTCTCTGTTTATAAAGCAATATAAGCAACTTCGATTGATGAGGTTTTTACTTGCGATATTTGTATATGTACATACATAGGTAGGTACTGTATGTCATGTTATGGATTCGTAAAAAAAAATCGAACTCGAGATTTTGATCAAACTTGACATTACGATGATAGCGAAGTCAAAAAAAGTGGGTCTCTCAATTCTGTCTGTCTGTCTGTCCTTTCGGCTGTATCCTAAACGGGTGGATGGATTTTCTTTAAACTTGGTACCTAGCGGTTTTTGGTTCAAGACCAAAAATAACGGTAGGTACCAACCGTACAAATTTTTTTACCAAATTATGAAAATCTTATTTTTTTCAAAAACGTGCCCGCAACTTAAAAAAACAAAAACACAAAAATTCTACCATTTTATAAAAAAAAAATTCGGAGAAATGGTTGTGAATGGTATCTCCAATAGAACCATTTTTTTGATTTTCGATTTTCTCAAAAACGGTTCAACTGATTTTGATCAATTTTTTTTTTGAGAATGTTTAAAATAATTTTAAAAATATTGTGTACCTACCAAAATTTTCAATTTTTTTTAATTATCCATTAAAAAAAGTTTCAAGCCTTTTTTTTGAGAACTTAATAATTCGAAAATGACTCGGTCGATTTTTAATAAATTTTTATACAATTAATTAATTAAGCACCAAGCAGTTTTTTGACATTATCTATCTGATTTGAAAAAAAATTGTTTTTCTTGTAACCAAAAATAACGGTACCTACCTCCCATAGGTACAAAATGTTTAAAAACTGGTATCGAAAATCTTATTTTTCTCAAAGATGGCTCCTAAGATTTTGATTAAAATTTTTGTGTGAACTAAAATCAGAACGATCTATCATATTTTGGATTAAAAAAAATAAAAATTATTTTTTGAAAATTCGATATTTCTAAAATGGGCAGATGATTTTTTTTTTTCAAAATTGATTTTTAAACTCCGCATCAATAAACACTAAAAAATGGCTCAACCAATTTTTTTCTTAAAAATGTTTTCAAAATTTTATATATAAAAATCATTTTTTTAAAAAAACCGCTCCAACGATTTTAATTTTTTTTTTTTTTTCATAAATTGAAATTTGTGTAAGAAATCAGATCGTGGTGTACATTGCTTTGGTGGCAAAATAGTTTCAGAAGCTGTTTAATTAATTTATTTCTTATTACAGTGACAGTCACGGGACCGGACTTTTTTGTCCATATAAGAGAGTGTCCGCTCAAGGGAAATTTTTTAAATTAAAAAACTTAAATTTTAAAAAGAACAAAAAACACTTTATTTCTGAAGCAAGGAGCGTCAGAACTAAATGTAACGCAGCAAAAAAAACAAACAATTCTCTGCGCCTGCTGCCTAAACAATTAAACTTTCCCATTGACCACCTTTTTAGAAATGCAAATCTATATCTACAAGATAAAGCTTCACGAGTATATGTTCTATCGGTCTATGATGCCGTTAATCAAGCAGATATTGTTAGTGACTGTCGACTTGCATCCATTCATTTTAGCATACACATACATAGATTAAATGGAAGAGCACAGGACACTGTCGCGATTTTGCCGTACAATGTTTGTGTATCTTAACCGAGTAGGGTTAGAACCTTTGTTTGGAGTAGATTTATAAAAAAAGTGGAGTAAATCCAAAATTTCCGGAGTAGATTTGAAAACGAATGAAATACTCAAGTTTTCGAAAATGTGTTTTTTAACAAACAATTTATTTTTACAAAAAAAAAATCACACATCACATCGTTTTAGAATTGAATAGAATTTTTTGATTCAAACATTCAGAGCCAGTGTTGATTAAATAATTAAATAACGGTGCCATAATTTCCTTTCTTGTGGTTTGGATAAAGATTGTAGATCTTTAAAAGGCGGAGTGGAGGAGTAGATCTATTTTTTGCCATAAAATTGGAGTAAATTTACTCCGATTGGAGTAAGGTTCTAACGCTGTTACCGAGTACCGACAACTGGTTATAGAATGTGCACGCGCCACGCGCTTGCTGTGAAACAGTTTCACAAATACATGCATGAGTATGCAATGAAACCCAAAGAATACATGCGTAAAGAAAAGAACAAAAAATCGCAAAACTAAGAATTAATGTCCATTTAAGAAAATATTTTTACCAAATAAATGTAAAAATACTGTCCATGTCCATTTAATAGAATTGTCCACTTAAGAGAAAAAAAACTCAAACAAAATCATAGAAGCCAACCATCACACTTAATATTGTCCGCTTAAATGAATCGTCCACATAAGAGGGTGTCCGTTAAGAGGGAGTTCACTGTACATATATTTATTTTTTAACAAATTTTCAGTCTAAAGTGTAAGTACCATGTATGCTTAATTTAAAATTACAGTGCACATAAGAGCAAGTTCGTACAACTCAGTCATGCATTTTATTTGTCTAAGAATTGAACTCCACCGCCTTGGCGATTTAAAAAATAAATTGAAATATTTTCTTAATAATTTGTAACAGGCTTGATTTTGAATTTTATTGTTCCTCTAAAGTATGTAGAAAAAGTGTTTGTTTTATTCCCCCGCTCCCAGCACCCCATCACCAAATTTGATGCAAAGTATTTTTATAATGATTCTCTAGAGGGAAAATTCGAATTCTTGTTTAAGCTCCTCTATAAGTTAAGCACTCATACATCAATTTTTTTTTATTATATTTTCGAACATGTTTCTAAACGTTTTTGATTCATGATTTAGAAATCGAAATAAACTGCATTTTAGCTCTTTGCAATCTTTAATAATGTTTGAGAATATTACATTTTTTTTTTGTGGTTATTTCCTACCAGGTGGAAGAGAGCAACTTATCCTCTTTGGGAATACCGCAAATAATCAATATCATCAGAGAAATAGGTTTGAAGGATGAGTTTCAAATTGGGTTGAGTAACCCCGTCCAGCTCTAGATGGGGCCACTATATAGATCTATAAGTCGCAACGCAATAACTCTACAATATATTCATTCATTCATGACATTGGAAAAACCTCTAGCATCTTCAAACCTCAGACAAATAGTAACGATAAAAGAAATAAGTTTAATTTACCAGCCACAAGGTTAAAGAAAAAAATTTAATTAAACTTGAAATCAACAACTGTAAAAGTGCACAAACATAATAAGATGTATTTTGAAAATTTAAAATAAAGTACTCATACGCCTCAGTGTACCACATAAATTAACATTTGGATAATGCACGAAAAATATAGTTTAGCTTTTCGTTCTACAGTTTGTTATTTGATGAGAGAAATTAAAGAATTGAATTGAATAGCAGTCTCCACTTTTTTTGTGCACTGAATTATTTGTGAGGAAAAATTTAATTTGAGTTTTTCTTGTTTCTTTCATTTTGGGTTTTTTTTGTTGTTTTTTTTGATTTATTTTTTTTCTAACTGTGTATTTGCACACATTTCATTATCTTGTTGGAAACCACATACAAGTTTTCGATCAGCAGCGCAGCGTATACTAGCCTTTAAAAGGTTATAAAAAAGTATAAAGATTCGTTTGAATAAATTTAATTTTTAGTTCTATATTTAAATGAATTTTCAAACAAAAGTTTTTACCCTTTTGTACATTTTTCATTAGAATGTTCATCTTTTGTATTTTTAAGGTTTAGCAGGAGTAAATGTAAAGTATTTGTTGGTGATATTTTCACTCCCTATTTTACCGCTATTTTGGAAAAAGGCTTCAATCAATTGACTTACATTTACAAAAATATAATATAGAGGGTTACAGCTTTTTATTTAATCTATATCTATATATATAAATTAAAGTTTGGTTTTGTGTACGTTCGCTAACCAGCCAAACCGGTTGACTGATTTTCTTAATTTTTATTTTTAATTAAAGAGGAATAAGAATAGAAGGTTTAAGACAAAAAAAAAATTATAAAAAATGTCAACACATTCGCTACAAAACAAATAAAAAAAAAAACTATTTTGCTAGTAATTTTATAAATTTTGTATGATATTTTTTGCTTATAAATATCTGTTTATTTTTAATTATAACTTTTTATTTTAAATTTCAAGGTAAAAAGAATTCTAAGCTAAATGTTTTTTGGGAAACTTATTGTTCCATGATTTTATGGAAAACTTTTTATAAAATTGCGGTCAAATGAGGCTATTAACTCCAAAAAATGGTGCTGTATACTCATACTGATCCCTTTACACATTAAAAAAATTTCTGCCAAAAATGCAAGGTTAATGTAACATTTCTTATACAGGATGGGTCAAATTTTTTTCATTGTATTATGGCTTAATTAGTAAGACCAAACATTCCCATTAATTATGGAACACAACGTCGTTCAAGTGGCTGCCTCTGCTGGCTTCGCAGTAGCACATTCTGGCACTTCGATTTTCCAAGACCTTGTATATATATCCGGGCTGTAGCTCACGGATTATGCTTGGATATTATTGGCCTTAAGTGCTTGAATCGTTTCCGGATTCTTGGCATAAAATCGGTCCTTCATGGTCCCCCACAAAAAAAAAAAGTCCAAAGAGGTCAAATCGCAGCTCCGAAGCGGCCAATTGACATCGCCAAGAAGGCTGATAACACGATTTGGGAATTTGGTGCCCAAAAGATCGATTGTGGCATGGGCTGTGTGGCATGGCACGCCATCCTGCATGAACCAAAGGTTGTCCAAATCCCTGTCTTCAATTTCAGTAAAAAAAAAAAAAGTCGATTAACATGGCTCTGTAACACCCATCGTTGACCGAAACGTTGTTCCCAGTCTCATTTCCGATTCCAATGATGCCACCACTCCACAATCCACATTCTCGTCTGTAAAATTATGGCCCCGTCGTCGTACGGTGCGACGACGGGGACCATAAGTGTTGTCCACTAACATACTAGTCTCACGAACTTTTTGCACAAACTTGCGTACAGCAGGCGCGGTGAGTGCTTCATTTCGGCCAAAAATTCTTTAAAAAAACGCACTGTTTGGGCTACACAGCACTTACTTTGGAAATTAGTCTTCAATATTTCCCAACGTTGTTCAAGCGTAAAGTGACTCATTTCGTTCCGCAGAGGTATGATACTGACTTTCTGTCAAGATTTCGAGCGGGAAACACCTGTCAGTGTCAAAATAACCTATGATTTAAAAATAAACCACTATACGGCCCACCCGTTATTTAATTAAAATTATTTTAGAACGTTTAAAACAAAATGAGAACTGTAATAATAAATGTTCTCTCTATATATGATGTGCATTTCATGTGTTTTTTTTTTTTTTAACTTTCGTATAATTTTTCAAAAATGTTGTAAAAATTTTGCATTAAAATTAACGAATTAATGTATTTATTTAAATACTTCATCCATTTTTACATCCATCATCATATAAATTACTCTTGTGCAAAAATTAGTTGTCTAATTTATTGTCTTTTTTTCAATAATGAATTTTCAAGCGAACCACAAACTATATCACGAATTTTCTCCCTCGGACTATTTCTTTCTAATACCAATAATCTAAAATAATCCATATCTAACCGAAAAAAATTTAAATCAACTTAACCGTGTTTGTTACAGATCTCCTTGTTCAGATCCTCTATAATTTAACTCCGGGGTACTACAAGGCAGCCACTTAGGTCCGCTTCTCTTTATTATCTTAACCAATGACATTTACAATATTATCATCTTTACCAACCATTCCCATATCTCAGGCATCATTCACAATGCGACGAGACAACGAGACGTTGACGTGACGAGATCTCTTTGCAGATGTTCTCTCTTAATTACGAATTTAAAACAATGAAACTGTGAAGAGATCTCGTCGCATTATGAATCAGACATCACTTCTATTTTTCCAGCCACCAACGTATGCGTCCAACGAAACATTTACTCACTAAAATTCTATGGAGGGTTAGTTCAACTATTTCGACTTTAACTTCATTTCAACCTGCCTAAAGTGCCGTATTCTTAATCATCCTCTCAATTAATTCAATCATTCAATTTAAACTATAATGGTCTTATTTATAAACGTTGTCTAACTTTAGACAACTGTCCCACTTTTAAAAATGTGTTCAAAAGCCTTGTTTATTGTTATCTTATAGCTACCTTATTTTGACACAAGAGTAGATTGTCTTAACCGTGAATTATGTGATATTTATTTTTATTAAATAAAGCATATTTCCACCAATTTGAAAATAGTTAGACATTGTTTAAGTAGGCAAAAATCTAATAAATACGACTGTAAGTTTCTTAGTTTAAGTGTAAGATAAGGAATAAATTTATAGTAAGTCGAATAATAATAAGGGTTTAATACTACCTACTTATCAAAATAAAACTGCCTCATTTGCTCAGATGCATTTAAATTTATCTCAAATATTATAAATATTCGTTAATAAACATTCAAATTTGAGTATCTTAAACTTTTTACATTAAAGTTTTGTTTCAATAATTTCTATTTTTACAAGGAAATAAATGAGGTTTCACAAAAGATGAATATTAATTAAAGTTCTTTCTCAAATATTGCATATTTTATGGCTTTGGAAGACTTTTACTTGGTGGTAAAAAGGACTTTGGTGAAAGCAATTAAGGTAGTGTATATTTTTTTTTTGTAAAATTGTCCAAACAAAATTTAAAAGATAAAACACAAACTCAAAATAAAATTCTAATGTAAAAAAATAATAATTTATTCACATCGAGGAACAAAATAAAAACTGTCTCAAAGCTTCGTGCGACGTGCAGTAGACTTTTTTTTTTGTTCTTGTAGGTATAACTGGTGGGAAGGGCAATAACTTTGACTTTTTATGTATATTTTGTTTTACAAAAATGTGTGTTGCGCTATTTTATTTATGAATGAGAACACGTGAGATTATTTGTTTTAACATTCGATGTCAAAAGGTTCACAAATCTTATATAATATATTATTTGTATATTCTTGTGATTGTGCGCCTATAAATTTGTGGTTGATTTTTATTATTCTTTAGTTTAGTTGTCCTTGTAGCAAATCTAATGAAATAGATGTATGTATACATTATGTAGGTATATAGTAAAGAATTGTTTTCGATCCACAAATATGGCAAATTTATTTAAATGTATTCATATATACATATGTAAGCACAGAGAACATCACACAAACTAATGTGCTGACATTTGTTTGAAAAAATTTGAAAATGTTGTTTATATAATTTTTGATGGATTTTTGATTTGTGTTTTGTTTTGATGGAAAATATTTGGGTTTTTCTTATCGATTCTTATAATTTTCGTTCAATGCATGTATGTATATGTATAACACCAAGCTTATATTTCAATTTCTTAAAACAAACATTTATTACGTTCTTTGTAGAGTTTTCATGAGGCGTCATTATTCGATGGCTCAATAGAAGGCGTTTTTTATTGCTAATCTTAAGGTAGCAAAAAGGAATGCAAGTCTGAATAAAATGTTGTAATCACTTTTAAATGTATCTATTGCACATTTAAATCGTCGCTCACTTACTTAAAACCTATAAAAATGTATGCTCATTAGCTAGGCTGTCCAATTGCTAAAATAACGAAAAAAACAACAATTTTTTAACAACATTTATTTTTACTCGAAGTTAAAAAAGAATAAGGAAGATAATTTGCAAAATCACCAGAATACGTCAGTTACATTATTTGTGTTTTTTTTTTGACAAAACACTCATCAGATCTAAGACCATTTTCATAATAAAGTTACCCAAAAATATTTTCATTCAGAAGTATATTATAAATGATTGAAATAAGTGAGCAAAACCTTCGATTCTGAAATAATTTTTTAATCGATTTGGGTCCAAAATCCTGGGTAACGATACCTCACTTATGAATCTTTTAAATGATTAATTAATGATGAAGAAATCCTGGACATAAGTAAATGTAAATAGGACACTATATGTTCGTTTTCGACAATAATTCATAAGACTTTTTTGAATCACTTAAATGATTTATAACTGAAGTACCGTTACCCAGAAGTTTGGATTCAAATCAATTCAGAAATGAATTCATAATTATAGGTTTTGTTTACTTATATAACCGGTTTTCCAATAAGGACTTGACAACTTTTTTTTAAATAAAACGCAAACCATTTGAGATATTTCAAAAACTTTATTATCGGCTTGAAGTAAAATCAAAACATTTATGAATGGAACTCGTTCATATGGCCACCGCGGGCACGTTTGCAGCGGTCGATTCGTTGGACCCAATTTTCGATGACTCAGCTACACATTTCGCCCGAAACGGCTGCTATTTGGCGTTCAATATTGCCTCTGAGCTCTTCCAACGTCGTCAGCTTGTTGGCATAAACCAATGACTTAACGTAGCCCCAAAGAAAATAGTCTAGAGGCGTTAAATCGCACGAGGCGGCCAATCGACTGTCCCATTTCTTGAGATAACACGCTCATCAAACTTACTCTTCAATAAATCGATTGTAAGGTGTGCTGTGTGGCTTGTGGCACCATCCCGTTGAAACCACATGTCGTCCAAGTCTATATCTTCTAATTCGGGCCAAAAATAATCGATAATCATGGCGCGATAACGCTGGCCATTCACAGTAACGTGACGATCGTTATCGTCGACGAAAAAATATGGCTCAATAACGCCGCCGGCATGCAAACCGCACAAAACAGTTATTTTTTTTGTTGATGAAGTGGTGACTCATGAAGCAAATGTGGATTTTCACCCGACCAATAACGCAAATTTTGCTTATTGACGAACCCATTGAGCCAAACATGAGCTTCGTCATTTACGACCGAAAATTGGAGTTACCGCTCTTAAAGTTGCGGTCATCGACTCCGAATATCGGTAAAAAAAATTTTAAAATTTGCAGACGTTGCTCCATCGTGTTTGTGTACTTTACTATGATGAAAATGTTGAGTTTACTGAATAAATTGACAGTGACAGTTAAATGATGATTAAAAGTGTGCGTTCACAAATTAAATTCAAAGTTGTCAAGTCCCTATTGGAAAACCCGATATATGTATGTCCAATATAAAAGATAATGCTTTTAATATTGGCCTGGATATTTTGGCGCGAAATTTTAAACGTTTTAGTAAGATGTTAAAGCATTTTTATCCTATTAAAAATTGCTTTAACATCATACTAAATCGTTTAAAATTTTGCGCCTTTGTTTTTAAGTTGGCTTCAATAAATAAATAATTAATTAATAATTTAATACCTTTTATAAGAGTTTAATATTCTTATCCCGAATCCATTGAAAAACTGAATTTAACTGACTAATTTTATCTTTACATAACTTTTGTCTCAATTTCGGTCACTTAAAGGTCTCGTTATAGTTTTTTCGAAGCGAAATGAAAAGAATATTCACTTTCTTTCATAAAAGTGAATCCACCTTTGAAGGTACTTGTGTGCATTCACTATTATTCACCTACAATGATGAAGTAGAATCGAATCTCAATCATTTTTATCCTGAGAAAAATTCTGCTCAAATCCTCTTTCCCCTCCATAAGGTAAAAATCATAGGCTTTTGGAATATTTTCAAATTTCAGTCACTGAAAATGAATATTTATCGAATGATATTCTTCATTTTAGCTGAATGTTAATTGAAAATTCACCTATCACTTCTAACGGGTGTTTTTTTTTAGAGGTATAGAACTTTAAGTTGGCAACACTATTTTAACTGGCGGCCATTTTGTCAACTGTCAAGTGATTTATTTTTAGTTCAGTTTGGCATTTCAATATGAATAGACGCCTGAACATTGAACAACGCTTGCAAATTGTGCAAATTAGGCCCAAAACAAGTGTGGTGCTTTATGGGTTGGTGGAATAATTGGTCCGTACTTCTCTAAAATCGATGCTGGCCAGAACGTTACAGTCAAAGGTGACCGCTATAGAGCCATTATTACTGACTTTTTCGTTCATCAATTGAACAACCATGATGTGCAGCAGCTGCAGGTTTCAACAAGACGGCGGCGGCGCAACATGTCACACAGCTCGTGCCACAATTGATTTATTGAAGGAAACGTTTGGTAACCGCATAGTTTCACGTTACGAACCCGTGAATTGGCCTCCAAGATCGTGCGATTTAACGCCGCTTGACTATTTTCTGTGGGGATATGTGAAGTCGCTAGTCTACGCAGATAAGCCCGAAACGATTGACCACTTGGAAGACAACCTTCGCCGCGTTATTGCCGATATACCACCACAAAATGTTGGAAAAAGTCATCGAAAATTGGACCTCCAGATTAGACTATGTCCGAGCCAGCCGTGACGGTCATATGTCAGAAATCATCTTTAAATTATAATGCAAGAAGATTATCATTCGAATAAAGTAAATTTTATGTCAATTTAAAAAAATAATCTAAAACCTCTAAAAAAAAACACGCTTTACTTCATGGCGAGAAAGTGATGGCCAAGGAAGTCATCTTTTTTTCGCAATAAAGTGTGATTGATATAAAATACAGAGACATCAATAAAAGTCGGAGGAGAAATTTTAAAGTGAGTAACGTCATAATAAATCCTATAAAGTTAAAAAAATTATGAAAACTTGTCAGTCGTCAAAATCTTTCGTTATTGTGTTTTGAGTTGGGAATGAAATTTCGTTAATTTTTTCGAAAAGTTCCGATGTTACTAAAACTCTGTTTATCGTTCAATTTCTTATTTTGACATTTAATGATTCGATGGAATTTAAAACACTTAATAAAACGATAAACACAAAAAAAATGTTTTCCCATTTAAAGTCGACATTTTATAGTTATAGAATAAGAATTCATTTAAGTATTTATTTATATTTGTTGTTAAAATAATTGTTGACACCAAGGTTATGCTGTAGAATTTTATATATATATTTACTTCTAGTCTCATTCCGTTGTGCCAACTCCGCAAATTGCTCAAAGCATGAAACTTCGATTTTTGTCAGTAATACCTCAAAAATGTCTTTGCAATTCTCGGTCCCTGATCCACTAGATGGACGTTATGTTGCAATTCTAGACATGACCATTCAGCGAAGAACTGAGACTTTTGCTGCAGTAGATGTCTTGCAAATACATTTGGCAGTCGATGATCTGGAAGGTTTAATACTTTTCTCATGTAGTTAAAATGCAACCTGAGTGAGAAAATATAAAGCGGGGGAACACCAGTCTCCAGGTGTAACATATATGGAAGTAGGAGTATTTTCCGGTAATCGAAAGATTTTTTTGATATAGTACCTTATCAGTTTTTCTACCTCGTCATACTGACGATATTCCCAAACCTGTCCCACATAGCACATTATTGATCGAATCACCGCTTCAAACACCTTACATTTAGCGCTTGGGGTAACGTGTTTTTTTTTTTCAAGAACTCCCTTCCAATTACAATGTATAGCCTTTTTCGAATCAACGAGTTTTCCTTGAAGATGGTTTTTGAAAGAAAGTTGAGAAAATTGTTGGTCCCCTTCAAAAAAAAAAAAAAATGTAAAATTGTTGGTTCCCTTCATTTATATCAACTTAACACTGCTATCAATATTTGTGAGACCTAATAGGTGTTGGTCTTCTACAAGCACATGTTATTTATTGTAAATTCTCAAAAAACTTTATTTTCTCAAAAAGCTTTATTTACCTACAACTTATAAAACTTAAAAAAAAAAAAATCATCAAAACAAACAAGCCATTATTTGCCTGCTTTTTATTTAATCCTATAAATATGGCATGTTAGACAGAGAATCAAGTTAAATTTAAAACTTAACATAATCATTTGTATTCAACGCATTCATTTGGCCCAACTAATTAATCCATTTCTTGTATGTACCATACACGTATAAAGGATTCATGTGAATGTATATATACACTACAGAAAACTCCCTTTGCAATATTTAAACCATAACAAATTGTTTTAATTAATTTATTTTCTTACATACAGTTATTTTTTTTTTTTTTTTTTTAAACTTTCAACTTTCTATGAACGAATAGGCATAAAAAGGTCATCTCATATAAATAACATTTATATGCAAAGTAGTGACATGAAAATATTTATTTTCTTCTTAAAACACAGAATTCTGCCTTGGATGTTTTAAAATTGTTCAAATATTCTCGCTATGAACCCATTTTGAAAATCATTCCATTAATCATGTCAGATTCAGGAAGTAGAGTTAACAAATCTCCCTGACATGTTTCCGAAACATGATGCTTTCTTCTTGGCCCATAATAAATAAATCAAATTGTATTTTTGCACACATGTAAGTTATATACATAACGGGTGGGCAATCAAGTGGGTTCTTTTTAAATCATAGGTTATTTTGACACTGACAGCTGTTTCCCGCTCGAAATCTTGACAGAAAGTCAGTATCATACCTCTGCGGAACGAAATGAGTCGCTTTACGCTTGAACAACGTTGGGAAATATTGAAAACTAATTTCCAAAATGAGTGCTGTATAGCCCAAACAGTGAGTTTTTTTTAAGAGGCGCATTTTCATCTTGGCGGCGGTGGCTACGTTAAAAAACAAAATTGCCACATCTACGGCTAAGAAAACCCGCACGTTATTGTCGAGAAGCCAATGCATCCACAAAAAGTGACAGTTTGGTGAGGATTGTAGAGTGGTGGCTTCATTGGACCATTTTTCTTCGAAAATGAGGCTGGGAACAACGTTTCGGTTAACGGTAGGCGTTACAGAGCCACGTTAACCGACTTTTTTTTTTACTGAAATTGAAGACATGGATTTGGACGACCTCTGGTTCATGCAGGATGGTGGCGCGTCATGGCACACAGCCCATGCCACAATCGATCTTTTGCACACCAAATTCCCAAATCATGTTATCAGCCGTCTTGGCGATGTCAATTGGCCGCTTCGAAGCTGCGATTTGAACCCTTTGCACTTTTTTTGTTGGGAACCGTGAAGGACCGACGTTATGCCAACAATCCGGAAACGATTCAAGCACTTAAGGCCAATATTATCCAAGCAATTCATGAGCTACAGCCCGAAACCATCAACAAGGTCTTGGAAAATTGGAGTGACAGAATGTGCTACTGCGAATCCAGCCGAGGCAGCCACTTGAACGACGCTGTGTTTCATATTTAATGGGAATGTTTGGTCTTACTAATAAAGCCATAATACATGAAAAAAATTAATTTTGTTCATTTTATTGCATTTTTAAAAAGTAACTTGTATTTGGCCCACCCTGTAACATACACACTTTCTATAAGCTATTTTAGAATTTTTAAAAGTCAAGAAAATTCCTTAATGGAATTTTTAAAAGTCAAGAAAATTCCCTAAAATTGATATAATCAAACGCTAACCTCACGCAATCATTTTATCTTTTAAAATTGTCAGTGGCATGCATGCAGAATTAACAAAATATCCTTAGTTTATAAATTCAGGTTTGTTTTTAATGAATAATTCACCTTATTTATTCCGTTTAATGATTAAACTATACTTCTTCTTTCCCAGCGAGAAACAAAGTGGTATCTATGATTATTTTATAGACTCTTCGCTCATAACAAATTTTACAAAAAAGTAATTCTGAAGAAACTAAAAGAATTAAATATAAGGCATGACAATTAAGTCATCTGTCTGAATAACAACATTTCGATAAGGTTTTGCTCTGTTATTGTTCATTACATGAAATTTTGGAAATATTTATACATTAATAAAGGCATTAGCATTCAGTTAAAACTATAGTGTTAATATAATAAATAAATTTTTTCTTTAAGTTTTGCGAAAATAATTAAAGATCGACTTTTAAGCCGGATCCACACTTATCTCGTGTGGTGTGTTGTGGAGTCGTGTGTCGCTTCGATGTATTTAATATGCGTAGAGACATATTTATCTCGTGTGATATGTTGTGGTGTGGTGTGTTGTGTCGGAATCACGCCATACCACGCTGGGTTGGAGACATATTTTTCAGTGGGAAAGATAAGAGAGTGTTCGGGGAAGAGAATAAGTAAATAGCGAAACTAAAAATGAAAGCTTGAAAGACAAAATTCTGATTATTGTGAACATGCAGCCACACAACAAATTTTAGTTTAGTTAAAATGGAAATATACATGTTTGTCAATGTAGTTTTTTTTTTTTTTTATTTTAAAGAAAAGTTTTAATATAACGTAGAAACAAAAAAATAAAAAATATCGTTGATTAAAAGTTTTCTTTAACTATTTTCGTTCTGTAAGCGTTGGCTGCAGTATGGTACTCCTTTAGTTGTAACCAATTTAAACAATTGAGATAATTTTTAATCTCATAAGTCTCTAGATAATTTTTCCCAAAATAGAAGCGCCTTATTTCTTTTAATATCAGACACGGTGTTAGGCAATAACGCTCAAGGAAATATCGCCCAAATTTTTTTTTATCGCCAAAAAAAAATGGAAATATCGCCCAAATTTATATTTTTCTAAATCTTAAGTTGGAAATATGGCCCAAATATTTTCAATGTACCTAAATTGTTATTGTAAAATTTGGGCGATATATCCGAGCATTTTTCTAATTTGGGCGTTATTTCCTAAATTTTGGGCGATATTTTCAAAGTGAAATTTCAATGAAACTTGTTGACAAACATCGCCAAAAAAATTTTAAATTGCAGTAAAATGTATATTATTACTTTAAACGAGCTATTCTTGTATATATGTATATATATTTCTATATATATATTTGGTTTCTCGGAAATGGCTTCAACGATTTTGATAAAATTTTCACAGTTTATTACAATGAATGAGAAAAAAAATAAAAAATTGGATTTAATAAATTCCGCCTACTCCCACGCCCACTTTTCTTACTTCTTAGTATGACGGAAACGGTCGGAAATGCCATTATTTCTCGGAAGCCTCTCAAACGATTTGAATTACATTTTAAGAGTTTACTTTTATGGGTACGAACAAAATTAAAAAATAAAATTAATAAAATCCGCCTACTGCGGCGCCCAATTTTGTTAGTTTTTTGTATATCGAAAAGTCCTACGATTTGGATGAAATTTTCAGAATTTATTCTTATGAACGAGAAAAACTTCTTAGTTTCTCGAAAACAATTCAAACGATTTGAATGCGGTTATAAGAGGTTATTCTTATAACAAAAAATTGAAAAATTCTTTTACTAAAATCCACCTACTGCCACGCCCACTTTAATTAGGTATTGCTTGATTTCTCGGAAACGGAACTATCTATTTTAATGAATTTTTCAGAGTATTTTCTCCTCAATAAGAAAAAAATGTAAAGAAAAATTTAGTGAAATCCGCCCACTGCTCCGCCCACTTTTTTCGTTTTTAGTTTATCGGAAACGGCACCGATAATTTGGATGAAATTTTCAGAGAACGTTCTCTTTTATAGGTAGGAACTAAATTTAAATAGAAAGAAGTTAAAGCCGCCTACTGTCACGCCCACTTTTATTAGTTTTTGGTTTCTCGAAAACGGTTTTAATGATTTGTATGAAATTTTTTATTTTTATGACCAAGAAAAAATTGAAAATTGGATTTAGTAAAATCCGCCCATTGGCCCGCCCACTTTCATTATTTTTTAGTTTCTCAGAAACAATTAAAACGATTTAAATGAATTTCTTAGAATTTATTCTTATGAAAAAAGAAAAATTGTTTTACTAAACTCCGCTAACATCCACACCTACTTTTATTACTGCTTATTACGGAAGCGGCTGAAGATATTTTGGTGAATTTTCTGTGATTAGAATGAAAGTTTAAGAGTTCATTCTTGTGAAAAAATGGAAAAAATAAGAATATCCGCCCACAATTCCGCCCATTTTTTGGTTTTTGGTTTATCTGAAACAGCTCCAACGATTTGTAAGAAGTTTTTGTAGTTTATTCTTATAAAAAATTTGTGAAAAATTATGAAAAATTTGAAAATTTGATTCTGTAAAATACGCCCACTTTTTCAGTGCATACGAAAAAAAAATTGAAAATGGGAGTAAGTAGAATCCACCTACACTCACCCCCATTTATATATTACTTCTTAGGTTTTTCGGAAACAGCTTTAAGGATTGAATGAAATTTGCAGTTTGTTCAGCTTAATGAGGAAAAATGTTTAAATTTGGCGTTATTTAAATCCTCCACTGCCACTCCCACTTTTGTAATATATTGGAATCTCGTAAATGGCTTCAGCGATTTGGACCATCCAGCCTGAAAATTTAATCCAAATCTTTTGAAGTCTACTTTTCTCATAAATATATGTATATTTTAATTTTTTTGATTAGAAAAAGCCGAGCAAAGCTCGGTCTCCCATATACTGATAAGTTATGCTGAGTAGACAAAATTGAAGAGAGTTCATTAAATTTAAGTGCGCCAAGCTGTGAATATCACTTAATTAAAATAAAAGTAAATGGAAAATGACAAAATTCAAAACTTATCTATTTAGTAAACGAAAAACAAATATATGAAAGAAAAACGTGTTATAAAACAAAATCGCGGTACATGCTGCCCCCTTGCAACTGCCCTGCTTGAGCACATTATAGGATTTGGGGTAGGTGCGAGGCTGGGTGTATGCGAAGTCTCTTTTGAATTTAAATAATCTGGATTTAAAGAACCTTGCATAAACCCAGCCTCGCACCTACCCCAAATCCTATAATGTGCTCAAGCAGGGGGGCTGCAGGGGGGCAGCATGCCCACCCATACATACCTCACTGTTTATACGCCGCCGCCGTTTTAATTGAAAATGAATAACATTTATTTTATTATTATTTTTGTTATTGATTATTGAATAATTGAATTATTTATTTAATTCTTTTTTGAATTTTTATTTATTTATTTACCTATTATTTATATACATATCTTAATTTTATTAATGTGAAATAAAGTTGATTTGATTTAAAACAAAGTTGTTTCAGTAAAATTATTGACAAGATTTTGATTTGGGTTTTTTTTGCTAGCATTTGGGCGTTATTTCCTAAGATTTGGGCGTTAAGATTTTTTTTTTTTGGGCGATATTTCCAATTTTTGGTGTTGTTTCCCATTTGACTTTAAAAATTTTTATTTTGGGCGTTCTTTCCTTGAAAAAAGAATTTAAAAATTGGAAATAACGCCCAAATCGAGAAAAAAAAAATATTTCCAAATCGGTTTGGGGGTTATTTCCTTGGGCGTTTTTCCCAACGCCATCACTCATCAGACACACGCCAATTAAATACAGAACATCATACCGCAAATGTGAATTTCAAATCGTACTATTACCAGTTCCTTCGTTTGATTTGGTGCAATGTTAAATTTAATAATTTCTCCTCTAATTTTAAAAATTGTTCTAATCCCAAAATAGGAATATGAAGGTTTTTTTTAATAATACAAATTCTATATACTACTGAAATACATCAGTCAAGTAGAAGACTTAAACACTATTTAATTGGACTTGTTGAACTATTTATTCAAAATAGCTTCCCAAGTGAGATCGCGCGCCGGGACGAAACGCCTAAATTTTTGTGGACTAAAGGCCGTTAAAAGCTATTTTGAATCAAAATAGGAATAGGAAATAATTGTTCTAGTTAAGGTTATAGTAAACCAGCGAATAGTACTTCCGAGCTCCTTTCATTTTCATCTTTTAGCTTAATAACTTCGTAAAGACATTTGATCCGAATTATTTTGCACATAATTTTAAAGCAACCCCACAATACGCCTCTAATTTGGTCCAATCTTTAACAAAAGGAGTTTTCTTCTGTATTGTCAGCTTTGATAGTCTAGAATCACTCATTTTTACAAATCTTACTGAACACCATTTTAAGTCCCGTTTTATATTAAAAAAAAGAGGCAAGTATTCGACGATTTCAAACTTTAGGCCACCCCAAATCTGTGCACCATACAAAAGGATCGAAGTTGTACAGGAATTCAAATACCTGGGCATTTTGTTGACCAACAACTTAAACTTCCTTAAGCATTCCCAAAATAAAAGTAAAGAAGCTAAATTAGCCTTAAGTTTAATGTGGCCTAATTTTTTCTCCAACCAAAACATTGACTCAAGATCCAAGTACAAAGTCTTCAATGCGACTGTTAACACATGTTTGACCTATGGTGTCCAAGTATTTGGGCACAAACAGTTTGAAGAGTTTGAATGTGTACAAAGGAATTTCTTCAAGAGGCTCTTTCGTTTGCCAAATTGCACACCAAATTATGCAATTTATACAGAGTCAGGTATAACTCCAATTTTTATACAAAATTTAAAAGCAAATGCGAAATTTCTAGTGAAAATAATGAGGAGAACTGAAGGATCTCTTCACAAAATAATATTGAAAAAACTGCTTCAAACTAATGCATCCCCTTTTAAAGATTGGAAGCTACTTGCTCGAGATCATGGAACATCCTTGAACATTTTGGACAATAATTTCAACGACTGGACATCTCAGTTCGATACACTAATTGCTTCAGTTGACCAAAAACTATTTGAAAATAATATTGCCAAAGCATCTTCATCAATGTCAAGAAGATACTACAGAAATCTAAACCACCAATTGCTTGCACATGAAAACTATTTTCAAAATGATTTCTCTGTCTCTGAAATAGGCTTAATTTTTAGAGCTCGAGTTGAAATTCTAAATTTGAACTTTATCCCGCACCGTCTAAATGCATCTCAACAATGTAATTTATGTAACAGAAGAGAAAATGAAGACATTTACCACTTCGTAGCTGTTTGTCCAATCTTACAAGAAATTCGCAGGCTATATTTTCAAGAAAGTTTTCTTACGGAACAAAAACTTTATGAAATTTTGAATGGGACAATGGGTTGGCCTTGTCTCTTTAAATATTGTGAACACGCTTTTAATTATCGCAATAGTTTATACTAGTGGCATCTTCGTTTGCTCAATCGTACAGATTTACTTTCTCTTTTAAACGCTGTGCAGCTCAATTGAAAAATGCTTTTCCTTTTGTGTTTCAAATCACGTTAAAATTGGTTGATTTAAATATCGATTTCATATATGTATTATTAACTTTTGTGTTTCAAATCATGCCAAAATTGTAAATTTATTCGATCTTGTATTAATTTAAACTTTTGTGTTTCAAATCACAGCAAAATTGACTTGTTCTGTTCTTAATACAAATAATAAATTGTTAATTTGAATTATTTGTTTCTTAATAGAATTGATAAATTATTTGAGAATTAATGCAAAATTATCTTTAAATAATGTTGTAAACTTTTTATTATTAATTTGTTGAATATTTCCACTATTAATTTAATCTTATTTTACTTTTTTTCATAAGAAATGTTATTTCAGGCAGACGGCAGATATTGCCATGACCTTATTCTTAAGAATCTTATTGTAAATCCTTATTATGAAAAAATAAAAGAAACTATCTATCTATCTCTATCATACAAAAATACAGACTGCGTCGTTGCATTGAACACACTGAAATTCGAGCTTATTCCAATTCGAACAAATTGCTATTTTAGCCTTATTTAATTTGGTTTTTAAATGGTTTTCTTTATATCTATCTATCTATCTAAATGGTTTTCCATTTTTAAGTTGAAAGTCAGCTCCATTCCTAGGTAAGTGCATTTCTTTACAATTTTTTAAACATGTGCTCTAAATTTCTATATTTCATTCCGGGCTATAATTGGTCATGTTATGTGGCTTGTTGCCCCGTCTTTTTTGGAACCACATATCGTCCACGTCATGATCTTTATTCGCCGGCCAAAAAAAATCGGTTATCATTCACCCATATCGCTCCGAATTAACTCTTACCGTCTGTCCATTGGCATCTTTGAAGAAATACGGATCAATAACACCTTTCGACCATAGAGCACAACAAACAGTCACTTTGTCTGGATGCAACGTCACCTGTTCGATCACTTGTGGGTTTTCTGAGTCCTATACCGAGTGAGAAATGTGCCTCATTGCTGAAGAAAATGTTGTTTGAAGAAGCGTATCTACGGCGGCGTTGTGAATGTTCAACAGGCTTCAATTGTTACGTAATTTGAAGTTTATAAGGATGGAGATGCAAATCCAAACGCAAAATATGCCATAGTGTACGACAGGTTCAATTGCTGCGAACGCCGGGAAATCGATAAATTTAGATCATCAGCAACACTTGCACTTGCAGCAGCAATATTTTCGACTGAGCGTGCATTACGAATTACGATGATGCACAGGCTTTACGACATCAGTAACGCTTCGTCGCTTCCACTTTCTCCAAATTTCTTCACAATTTAACCGATTGCTTGCGTAGTCGGTTGATTATGACGACCATACTCTTCGCGTAATACGCGAAAAGTGGCTACGTTTGAATCACCACTTTTGTTGTAAGTTTTAATAATTTTAACGCGTTGTTCGATTGTTAAGCGATCTATTATTGTAAATGACAAACATTTAACTCATAGTATGACACTTCAAATGACAGTTGAGTTTGACAGGTGTCAAATGCCAGCGCTACCAACTTGAAACCACGAAATGAATGATCCGTTAAAATAAAGAACCATAAGTTTTCAGTACCGAATTTCAAAAAGATATTCTTCAATAATTCGCTGGATCACTTGGATCTCCATCATTGGATATTCGCCAAGTATGTAAATGTTTCGTTAAAGTTATCCGGAAAAGTACCAAAATTTAAAATTATATTAAATGCCATCTTTAAAATCTTTTTGCAAGCTTTTGTATTATATTTAAGAAATTCTACACATTTGAACCTGCTGCTTTTCTATCTCTTAATGATTCGAGCATTATTTCGACTTTCTCAATTATTATTTCTTCATCTAAAAGATCGTCGTATCCATAATCGTTTGTCTTGCTTGTTAGCTTCAACATATTATTCTTTTTTGATGTTAATTGAATTATATTATTGTAAAAGGTTAAGAAGAACTTAGTATATTTTTCCGCATAGTTGGTATTTTTTGTATAGAATCATCAGGCACATCTCGAAGAACAATTGTTTCAAGTTAACATTTCGGAAGGTACTTTATTACTGCATTGTTGTTAATGATGGTAAGCTTAGAATCCATTTTTAATTGGAAGTCGTGCGATTTAAATTTATTCCACTGTAGTTTTTTTTTTTGCCTGTTTTTCATTTTTTTTTTTTTGTATATTTTTATGGACTTTTACACTTTCAATTAGGATAATTATTTTTGGCCTTTAGTCCACAAGAATGTATTTCCGAAATAACTGATTTTCTTACTTATTTTCGTCCTATTTATCGCAGAAGCAAAAATCTATAAAGGGTTTAAAAGTTAAAAACCGTCGCGTTGTCGCTCTATCCACCCCAGTGTTTATGTGTACAATGTATAACATATTGTATACATGTATGTGTACCTATCTGTGTTTCAAATAATCTGTATTACACGCATAAAGAAACTGCTTGTTTCTAATTGACTTAGCAAATAGACCGCACTATAAAAGTCAATTCGATTTACAATATCCAGCTGAAAATTTTTCTAGCTAGCAGTGGCGAGGCGTGAATAATTTCAAATGGTAAGTCGATGTAAAAATTAATATAATAATTAATAATTACATATGTATCAGAATTAAAAAATAGAAAATATTGATGGGATCAACATTATAAAAACAGCCAACTGAATTTTTCATTTTTCAAACGGTAACAAATTTAATCAGCTCATTTATTACCTACAGACTATAATATTCTTTAACAGCCCCTGGCCCCTGCTGTTGTTAAACATCAGCGTAGCGATAAGAGATACACACAAAATTCACCAAATAAGTCGAAGAAATGCGTGTTGTTTCCATAAGAAAGGGGAACAGCGACGAGTCAAACTCATGCGTGATTCACAATGCGACAAGACAACGGGACTTCGACGTGACGAGATCTCTTCGCAGATGTTCTCTCTTAATCACAAATTTAAAACAACGAAATAAAAGAAACCAAAATATTTTTTCTATGTATGTAAAGGGTTTTTCAACAGGGACAGCAAACGACGCCATATTTCTTGCCGCTCTTTTGACATTTCTCTTTAGTAAGGTTTGCCATTTTATGATGGAAAGATATACAAGCCAACAACGAGTCGAAATTATTAAAATTTACTACCGAAATTCGGAGTCGACGTTAAGAGCGCTACGTCCAATTTATGGTCATCATAATCGTCCTAGCAGATCCACAATTGAGCGTCTAGTGGAAAAATTTGAATCCACACTCCACAGGCACAGTACAAAATGTTCCCGTGCCAGTGAGACAAAGAAGTACACGTAGTGTGGAGAATATTGCTGCCGCTGAGGCTTCAGTTACAGAAAGCCCAAATGTGTCTCTCACACGTCGTTCTCAAGCGTTGGGCATCTCTGTGACGTCGTTGTGGCGAATTTTGGGAAAATATCTTGGCCTACATCTTTACAAGATTAAATTGACGCAAGAACTGAAACCGCTTGACCACCAGAAGCGTCGTATGTTCGTGAATTGGGCTGAGCAACAACTTGAAAATGAAACGGATTTTCATCGAAAAATCATCTTCAGCGATGAGGCTCATTTCTGGCTGAATGGCTTCGTCAATAAACAAAATATGCGGTATTGGTCAGGCAGCAATCCACACGTACTCCATGAGTCATCATTGCATTCCGAAAAAATTACGGTTTGGTGTGGTTTATGGGCCGGCGGCGTCATTGGGCCGTACTTCTTCCGTGATGATCAAGACCGGCACGTTACTGTGAATGGGGATCGCTACCGTTCAATGATAACCGAATATTTTTGGCCCCAATTGGATGATATGGACTTGGAGGACATGTGGTTCCAACAGGACGGCGGCGCCACAAGCCACACAGCGAATGTCACAATCAATTTATTGGAAACCAAGTTTGGAGAACGTGTTATCTCACGAAATGGTCCAGTCGCTTGGCCGCCTCGGTCGTGCGATTTGACGCCGCGCCGTTAGACTATTTCCTGTGGGACTGCGTCAAGTCTATGGTCTATGCCAATAAGCCAGCGACGATTTATGAATTATGATTTAAAATTGCAGCAGTATCAGCCGATTTATGCTTGAAAACCGTCGAAAATTGGGTTTAGTGTCTGGACTTCTGCAAGCGTGCCCGTGGTGCCCATACAAAAGAAATCGAGTTTCATACATAATGGCATCGAACGTACTTTCACAGGAACAAAGAATTTCATTGATATCCAAAACCGTTTTTGTTTATTTAAAAAATAAAATTCACACATTTTTCTATAGTTTGCACGGTGCGGCGTTCTAAAGGGTGCCCAGCAGGAATTTTTCAACTTTAAATTGCGATTAACGAAATACTAGCGGGTTGAGGTAAGCAGAAGGGGTATCATTCTAAGCTCAAGATTTGCGGAATTGTTAGTCGCCATGAGTCACATTGTCGGGGGCGCACCGCGCATTTGCGGTGGGGCAATATTTGAAGTGCAGTGAATCATTACTACGTGCCCGTTGCGCTTTATGTAACTCATTTTAATATTCGATGACTAAGTGATGGGCTGAGCACGCAACTTATCTGGTCGTGGGTAAAAAGATTCAGGCAAGAAGGCACAATGGTCAATAGACCTATTCATGGACCATCAACGTCAGCAACAGCGTCAGAACATGTGTCCCAAGTTCGAAATGTAATTATTCGAAATCCACGTAAATCGATAAAAAAAATTGCGGCCTCCACAGGAATAAAAAAATCAACAGTGCATATATTATTTTTAAAAAGAAATTAAAGCTCCACCCGTACAAAATGCAAATTGTTCAGTATCTCAACGAAAGTGACTATCCTTTGCGAGAATCATTCGCAAGACCAATGCTGGAACGTTTTCGGACAGGACTTACGCTTGGAAACATTTTATTCAGTGACAAAGCACATTTCCATATTGATGGATATGTTAACAAACAAAATATGCGATACTGGTGCCCCAAAAACTCTAGAGAACGCCACCAAAAACATTTAAATTGTTTAAAAACGACAGTTTGGTTGTGCCATTTCAGCGAGCGGGGTAATTGGCCCTTATTTTTTTTAACCAAGGTGAGACAGTCACTGCTCCGGTGTATTGCCGCATGATTGATGAGTTTCTGTTACCGCAATTGCAGCTATATTCAGGGCACAACAACCGAACACAATGTCGACAGGACAGTGCCACTACGCACACAGCTAGGGTGTCGATGAAAAGGCTAAGGACAGTTTGTCCGAATAAACTGATCAGCAAGTACGGAGACATTTAATGGCCGCCTCGGTCGCCAGTCCTCACACTTTACGATTTCTTTTTATGGGGATACCTCAAATCAAAGGTTTACAATAACAATCCCCGGACATTCGGACATTCATTCGCAATGAAATTCAAAGCATTACTCCAGCGCTTTGTCGTCGCGTAATCGCAAATGTAAGGGTCCGACTGCAAGAGTGCATTAAAAAAAACGGCCATCATTTGGATGATAATAGTTTTTAAAAAATTAAATCCGCAATGTTACTTTGCATTTAATTGAAATAAAAATAAATAGAATTTTTTTTATTTTGATTTTAAAGTTGAAAATATTCCGCATTTCTCGTCGCGTCGTCACGTCGCGTCAAAAGTTCGAAAAATTTAAAAAAAAGAGAAAACGAGAAATGCTTAATTATGTATTATTTCATTGTTATAAGTTCGTCATTAAGAGAGGAAAACTGTGAAGAGATCTCATCACGTCGACGACGCGACGTCTCGCTTTCTCGTCGCATTGTGAATCAGACATCATAAACTCATTAAGTAACTAAACTAAGAGAACTGACCTACTCAATTAATCCACCACATCACAGCGAAGCGGTAGAAGATAAGATACTCACAAAATTTACCAAATAAGTCGGAGAAATGCGTGTTATTCTTTTGCATAAGAAAGCGTGTGTTAAACAGAGACGAGTCAAAATCAAAAAATCATAAGTAAGAAAAGAGAAAAGAAATAAATTTGTTATATCCAGAAAAAAAATTAATAACCAGCGTTGCCAAAAAAAAAAAAAAAAAAAATCCGTGCCACACTTCCTAAAAAATCGTGCCATTTTCTTAAAAAAAACGTGACATTTTCGTTTCGTATAAAAAAATGCAAGTTCCTATGTATATTATTATTAGAAAACTATAATTTAACTGTGGGTTCAAATACAAGAAAAAATTATAAAAAATAATTTATGTATTATCAGAAAATAAAAGTTTCTGTCAGTTTTTTACTCCATTTGTAGCAATTTTCCTAAAAGTTCCACAAAATTTGTTTTATTTGGAGTTCGAAATGGAAATAAGAATAGCGTGGCACATTGAATTTTTTCGTGCTACCGTTCCACGATAAAATTTTTGTGCCAAAAAAGCACGATCGTGCCACTTCGGCAACACTTTTTATAACCCAACATATTTCGGGTTGTTTTTGCTTTGGCTTAAGGTAGCCCTAAACGACGAACATGCTCGCCGAACTTGCTTGTTTGCCTTATCCCCTACACGGCGAACAAATTTGGCGAACATTCATTTCGTTTGTTTCTTCAAACCGTCAACATGTTGATATGGAAGCGCAAGTGGTTGCGATTTATTTTTTTCAATTTTATTTTCACAGGCAAAATGAGGTTTGCTCGCGAACATGGCCCTACACGGCGAACATCAAAGCCAACGAACACGACAAAATCGAATTTTTTCGCCAATAGCGAGCGGCTCGCGAACCAGCCCCTACACGAAGAAAATGCGGCGAGCATGAGCAAGTTCGGCGAGCATGTTCGCCGTTTAAGGCTAGCTTTATGCACAGAGAGTGTGGAAAGAATATATAATGTACTAATGATGATGACGTGTGTGTGTTGAAAATAAAATTCAGTTGAGTTGGTGGAGTGTGCAGCTTGTGCAGGTTAATGAATAGACACATATTAGGTTTATCCCGTGGATTTAAGTTGCTCGTTATTTAGTAAACATTGTTGTATAGCTGAAATGTAAAAGGTAACTCGGTAGGAATCGTGTTATATTGATGCCTCGCCACTGCTAGCTAGATAGGCCTTTAAACGTATATAAAGCTATATTCAATCCATTCTTGTTATGCGCCACGATAAGCATGAGTGCTTCTCTATAGTATAGCCAAGCCAAGTCAAACCATTTAGTCAGCTGCTAGGGGTGTTATATGCTTATGTCTATATGAATGAAGAAGCACTAAAAATGAACACCAGCATTTATACTTGACTCGAATGTGGAAAATATTGGATTCCATTGTGTTTCATTGCGAGAGAATGAATGCTTTGCAGGAGCAGCTAATTGCACTTAATTCGTATTCAAGTGGCAACTCCATATAGGTATATAATATGTATGTGCACTTTCTATACATTCTCAAATCGAGATTCACATAATACTCGCATTTCTATACAACAACAACAACTAGTACCAGCTATTGGATTTTCTGCGCTTGGTTGTTGAAACGATGCCCTTAAGTGATATGCCAGCACCCCTATTATCGTTAAGCGTTCCTTGCTTATTCCGGTTGGTTTATAAATGTTCTGTTGGGGTTGGTCGTGCAGCTATTTGCATATATATTTAAAACCGCACTTTTAAATGGTTTAGTGACTAATTATTTGTTTATGTGGGACTTTTAGGTTTTTTTTTCTTTTTTTTGCAACAATTATAACTTGAGAATTTCAGTCAAAGGACATTTACATACATAACGGCGGTTTTAATTCACCTGCATGAATTAAAACCGACTCAAATTTATTTTAAGGAGTTAATTGAAGTAAAGATTTATTTTTTAGCCATATATTATGGTTTTTTGTTCTTTTATATTTATATACCTGGGCAGTCCAACAATTGTAATTTGTCCTCAAGGCTATAATTATTTCTGTAATCATTTTTAAGGGAATTGATTCCATGTGTGGAATCCGCTTGAACAAAGGTAAATATTGAAAACTTGAATTGGACAACGGTTTTGGGCGAAAAATCATCTTTTTTGACAAGGTGCATTTTAATCTCGGCGGTGGCTATGTTAACGAACAAAATTGCCCCATCTAGGGCTCGGAAAACCCGCACGTTATTGTCGATAAGCCAATGCATCCACAGATAGTGACAGTTTGGTGCGGATTGTGGAGTGGCGGCATCATTGGACCAATTTTCTTCGAAAATGACGCTGGGAACAATGTTTCGGTCAACGGTGGGCGTTACAGAGCCATGTTAACATACTTTTTTTTTTACTGAAATTGAAGACATGGATTTGGACGACCTTTGGTTCATGCAGGATGGCGCGCCATGCAACACAGCCCATGCAACAAACGATTTTTTGCACATCAAATTCCCAAATCGTGTTATCAGCAGTCTTGGCGATGTCAATTGACCGCCTCGGAGCTGTGATTTGATCCCTTTGGACTTTTTTTTTGTGGGACTTTTTTTTTTTGAAACCATCAACAAGGTCTTGGAAAATTGGAGTTACAAAATGCGCTACTGCGAAGCCAGCCAAGGCAGCCACTTGAATGACGTTGTGTTCCATAATTAATGCGAATGTTTGGTCTTACTAATAAAGCCATAAAACATGTAAAAAAATTGAATTTTGTTCATTTTATTGCATTTAAAAAAAAAACTTGTATATTTAGCCCACCCGTTCATTGAACTAGACCTTAACGGAAAAAAGAGATTGCTTCGACTTTAACAACTAAACTATTCGTGTATAATTTCCTATGTCAAATTTGAATTTATGTTTTATGGCTTATTTATATCAGGTTTTTATTTAAATTTACCTAAAAGATCTGTTCGATTGATTCCAAAAACAACTAATTCGTCTGTTCGTTTACTTTACAAAACTTCCAATTTGTAACAATTATTTTAGTTCAATTTTGTTTTTTTATATAAATTTTGACAGAACTTTAGAATAAAATTGTTAAAAATTGATAGCTTTGGGAAGTAAACGAACAGAGGTTATTTCTATTAATTTTTAGTTCAAAGTTCTTGCAAAGTTCTTATTAAAAAAAAAATAAATTGGTTCACCCCGCAGACGGTAACTTTAAATATTATTATTAGCTTTAAGTATTTGGCACTTATGAGAGCCGATAATTTATGACACCTGCCAAAAACGTAGTTTAGTTTTAGTTAGTATTATGTGAGTACATAAATATGAACAATATAGTACCTTTTTGCACATATGTTTGCATGAAACAAACAGTTTAGACAGGGTTTCCTATCGTGGGGACCACGCCCTGCATGGGGTTAATTTGATTTTATAGGGGGGGCAATTTAAATTTGAATTGGCTTTATTACATACGAGTTTCTTATCAAACAATACACCAAGGATAGAAACTTCATTAACATTTAACAGATTTACGCCATTGAAACTATAGTCAAAAGATAAAATGGACAATTTTCTTGTAAAATTTATAATCTTACACTTGTCGATATTTAACAACAAATAATTACGTTCGCACTAATTGTAGAAAGCATTAAGATCAATTTGAAGCTTTTCACAATCAAGATTGCTAGAAATGGTTTTAAATATGTTAACATCGTCTGCATACATAAGACAATTAGAGTACTTTAAAACTGAAGGAAGATCATTTACAAACAATGTAAAAAGAACTGGACCCAAATGGCTACCCTGGGGAAAACCAGAATTTACAACAAAACTATTTGAATGGTAGCCGTTAAAATTCACTGAATAGGATCTGTCAAGTAAATAAGATTTTAGCCAAGCAATGAATTTTACGCTGAACCCCTACTCATTTTATTTAGCAAAACTCTGTGTGACAGTTTGTCAAATACCTTACTAAAATCTGTAAGAACACAATCCGTCTGTTTTTTATTTTTAAAAGAATCTACGCAAAACTCCGCTAACTCCATGAGTAGGGTGACAGTCGAGCGGCACTTTGAGAAACCATGTTGATTATGAACAATAAACGATTTCGTTTAAAAGCTTAATTTTTTGCAAACAATTTCTTCAAAAAGTTTGGGAATAGCCGACAGTTTAGCAATTGGACAGTAATTTACAATTTGATCCTTTTTACCTTTTTTATGTAGAGGAATTATGAAAGATTGTTTCCATACATGAGGAAACTTACAAGTAGACAATGAACAGTTAAAAAGAACAGAAAGTGGCATCGACAAATTATTGACACATTTATTCAGAACTGAAGCTGGTACCCCATCAGGACCAGGCTCGTCGTTATCTTCTAAATTAGCTATAAATTTCATAATATCGTCAATAGTTATATGAAAATTTATATCAGTCAAGTGAGAATATGATTTCAAATGATCAAATAATTGATCATTTTCGTCAAGATTATCACAGTTTATGTTATCACAGTTAGACAAATCACAGAAAAAAGTCTGAAAATAGTTATGATACGTGGGTCATGGTCTGACATATTGTTATGCATAAGAACGGACGGATATGTACTAGATTTTCGTTTGCTATTAATAAAGTTCCAAAAGGATTTAGGATCCATTTTTAAATTACTTTGAACCTTTTGTATGTAATAAAGATACTTAATACTTGATTCTCTATTGAAAATATTTCTGGCCTCACAATAAATATTAAAATCGGTAACTAATCCAGTATGTTTGTACTTAAACCATAGTTTATTTCTACGGTTTATCAATTTTCGCACTTCACTATCATACCAGCTAGGAGCAAGCGATTTTGATTTAATAGATATTAGAGGAACAGGAACAAAATTATGATGCATTATACTTTTCCTTAAAAAAATCTATGCTTCTTGTGTTTCCACCCTTGAAGATATATCTCTGAACGCATCCTGCATCTGTAATTTGTCAAATGCGGGGATTTAGTGTCAGAAATAACTTGCTGATAAAAATCGTCGGGATTTATAAAAAAAAAGCAGATGAAACAAAAGTTTTCTAAATTTTAAACTGACATAAAATCTATTTGAAGCAGTGCAAGGACCTACATAAATTAAATAGTTTTTTACTCTTGAAGTTCAGTTCTATAATGCCTTGAAAACAAACTTACTGTGTTTACTTATTTTCTATGGATTTTTTTCCTAATAATTTTTTTATTGAACAATTCAGATTTTGTATTTTAAAATAATTTAAACATTCGGTTCTCGGGATCTGGAAAGACCACTGTTGAAAGGCGAATAGTTTCGAGAATTTAGGGTACGTACTTTTTAAGGAAATGCTTTATTTCATACGTATCCACATATACAAAAAGATTCGCATAAGATGCGGACAAAAAGCTAGAGCGTGTGTTTTGAGTCGACACAAAAAAATATCGTTAATGACAGGGGTTTTTTTCCCTTGTTTAAGAGGGATAGACAATTTTCTTAAAAACTGATTTAAAATTAAAACAAAAAAAAATATTAAAAAACAACGGCAACACTTACAATTTAAAAGCTTTAGCTTTTTTTAAAATTAGAAAGTCATATTTTTTAATTTTCTTTCTTATCAAGTTGTTTTAATCGATAATTATTTCTGAAAAATTAATTTTCGAAATAAAAAAAAATTGAAAAAATTGTTCAAACAATTTTTTTTTTGTCCAAAATGTTCCGTTATTAATGTCCTACTGTTTTTGTTTTTAATATTTAATGCTCTTATCAGTTTTTATTTAAACATTAAGAACCAGATGCTTAAATGTCTTGTAACATTTTTTAAGATTTTTTTTTTTTTTTTTTTTGATAAAAAAAAGTCACAAATCGAGTTAGTTGTTTTTCATTCCAAGCAGCGGAAAAATCGTCCTTTAAGTACCTAATTCTAAATTTTGTACTTCTTCTATGGTTGATTAATAAATGTTTGGTTGTGGCTAAAAACATGTCAGTTTAGTTTACAACATTTCTGTTTAAACAAAAAATATTTGCATTCCTCCTCTCAGGGCTAGGGCCCTTCACGAGTGGGCACACTTCAGGCACTCTATAGCTTCTTTTTTTTTTACTGGCAATAAAAAGTTCTTAAATTCTTAAATTGAGTTACGTAGATATTATATTTACTTATTTATGCGAATCATCTATGGAACGTGTATTATGTAATAAAAATACCATGTTTACTTTATAACATATTTTTTTGTATGTCAATATATGAACGCAACCAAAAATTCTGTATTGGGCGCCATTTATTTACATAGATATTGAAAAAAGTACCTTTGCACAAAAATAAATATTAAAAAGGCATGCTATATTAATCTATTAGTTACATATGTCAAAAAACTACTCTAAAATAATTTCAAAAAGGGCTCAGGTTGAATTGGTACCTAAACAAATTATCCTAATGGAACCAAAAAAAGATGCTTATTATTTCTAATTTATATACCCTCTCAATAGGACATTTATATACATTAAAATACACGTAGCCAACCTTCAGAATGATTTGCAAAACAGAGAAAGACATAATGTATGACACAATTCTTATATCAGGTGACCGAACAGGCGAACACAAATAAATTCACGAGTTAAAAAAACACAAAAAAAAAACTTACCTTAAATTTTCAATTCTTGGTCTCCGACATTGCGGTTGACGATTCCGCCGATGGCTGCGGTCCTTTTTACACGTACAATCACAATGCATTATGCATAGAGCTATTGACGACACAACAGTAACAATAAATGGCACGAAAAAAAAATTCACTATCACCTGGACCTGATCCTCGTGATTATAGGACGTCAATACAACTGTTTTATTCTTTCGCGAATAATAACATGGATATATGGCCCCTTCGAGTCCATAAAATCCATTAAAATCCTTGCACGTCACTGTGGGCGGATAACCGCAGCCCTTAATATTCACAAGTAGTGTCGCCTCAGCCGATTGCTCCATTTCGGCGGTAAAATTACTAAAATCGGTCATATTTTCTGGTATGGTGATGTTTTGCTCGATAAACGTCACATATATATGAACACACTTGTACAAATCCGAAGTGCAACCTTCGCGGCAAGAACTCCAAGAGCAATTAAAGATGCCGATTAGATCTTCGCGACGCACAGTCGTACACAGAGTTGGTGAATCGATGAAGTCGTGGCTTATTGTCGATATCGCTGGATCAACATAAAGTGGTACCAAGAACAGCAGCGACGCACCAGCTGTTACCGAGAAGAAGGCCAATGTCGATGTCCCGTAAAATTTAACACGTTCACGCCACGACCGAAAACGACGATTACCATTTTTCTTTTTCGGAGCCAGTTCTCGTTTTTTACGTAACCGTAGCTCTTGTTGTTGCTGTTCGAGTAATAATTCCGAACTGCCACTCCTCATTATTGTCAAAATCTAGCAGACCGGACGACCCACACCACCCCACACAAGACTACAACGACGACGACGACACCGACGAAGAAGAACAAGAACAAGATGATGATGCTCCTTCGCCGTTGCTTTATGCTCCCCTGGTGGTAGTACTCTGTTGTCGATGGTTTTGCTCCTGCTGCTGAGGTGGTGGTAACGGTTCCTCTTTTGAGGTAGTGGCAGCAATAACTGCTGGTTGTGTTGGTTTTGTTGCTGTTGCTGTTTCTTTTTCTGTTCGTAGTTGTTGCGGTGGTGGTCGTATTGTTGTTGCAAAGGTAAACTGCTAGAACTACTAGAATAATGACACACAAGTATAATGCTGCTGATGAAGAAAACAGACTCCAATAAAGATTTGAAAGAGATGATATTATAGCCAGTTCTGCTGCTGGTTGCTTCAGGTGAAAATTCGTCCAAGTAACAAAAGCTATGATAATAATAATGACAGATGATGTTAATGATGACAGTAGTTGTTGTAGTAGTAGATGATAGAAATTTAGACAATAGACCTGATAGCAGTTTTGACAGCAGCAACTGTATTTGACAAAAGTATAATCTGTCAATGGGACGTTTGTTGTTGTTATTTTGGTATTTTTTGTTACTACCGCTTGTGTATTTATTACAAATGATTGCGTCCAGTTCGTAATTGCATGTATCCGCAGCATCCCCATCTAAATTGGAAAAGCACTGTGTGTAATAATACAACTCTTGCAACATTCGTATGTTCCTTTATCAATATTATCTAGATACTTTCTTTTTATGATAAAAAAAGAGAGAAAGAGCTTGAAAGAGATAAATTGAGCATTTGACAGATACACACGGTCAGCAGTAGTGTATAACTGACACAACACAACTATATTATAATGGAGAAAGAGAGTGAGAGAGAGTTGCAAGCAACGTGAGTGGGTGGTTTTGTTGATTGAGTGTGTTATGATTGCGACTGAACAAAAGTGAAAATTTTTGAATAGTTCTTCGTCATAAGGTATTTTTCGTTTGGTTGGTTGGGCAACACACGATACCCCGTTCGCTCTCAATTTAAATGGTATTGGTGTAGGTGGTTAGTTGATTCGTTTATGCTTTGGTGTAGGTTTTTTTTTTTTTTTTTTTGTTTTAAGTTATTTTTTCGAAGGGGGTTGCACACAAATTTATTTATTTTTTTATTTTTACTTTAAATTTTGGATGGAATGTTCACTGTTGATCTATATATCCGAACACTGTACCCGTGATACGCGAATCGTCATTATTCGCTTTATTCGTAAAACAAACAAAAATACTTGCACCACACTTCATGCCTCACGCGATTGATATTAGGTATATCCAATTTATATCCTATATGTTCAATTGGAATGTATCGATAAAATGTCCTTGCCAAGTAGACATTTCAGTTAAATCCATTTTCTACTTTCTTTGGTTTTTATTGAAAGAGAGTGTGAATGACAACAAACTTATTCAGCAATCAAAGGCAAAGGAAAATATAGTCAAGAAAAAATTCAGTAGCAGACAAAAGAATGAAGAACGACAAAAAATGTAGCACGGATTCGACAAAAAAAAAAAAAAACTGTTAGTGGGTCACGGGACTATGAATACCTGTAAATATGCACAAATATGCATAATTCATTTATACCCACGGGCACACATTTATATGTTTACACGTATTGAACGAGAGAGATCCAACAACAAATAAACAAAAAAAAAACGATATCTACATTGTCGTTGATGCATGTGATAGAGCTTAGATGATGGTGGGCGCGGCGGCGACGACAACGGTTAGGGCGACAACGACAAGGGTGATGGTAGTGGTATATTGTGGGTGATGGATCTGTGTTTTTCAATATCTCAAAGGATTATTCCGTTCACCAAAAAAAAAAAAAATAGAAAAAAAATAAACAAATAATAAAGAAAAAAGACTCTACCCTATGAAATATTCAATTCACTATCACTTTGATGTATTTAAATGATTAAATCGCGAACAGGAAAATGGAATGCCATTGGAATGACACATTTTCCTTTCAAGGACTTTTCCTTTATACTTTTTTTTTTTCCTTTTTGTTTTCGCTTTTTTTTATTTTCTTGGTTAAAAAAATCGAAGTTAACTCTGCTGTAGGTATACTATATTTACACTAAAAGAACCCCCAGTGTGGGTACACTTGCAATTAAACAAATTATCGCCTTTTTTTCCTTTATAAGGACTTTTTTCCTTTAAATTGTTTAATATTATGTATCTATATTCGAATAGTTTTTTTTTTTTTCTATGTGACGCGGATAGAAAAAAAAATAGAAATTGTAAAACAATAATCACGCGTCCGACTGTTATCCTTATATGCAGCCGTGTGCCGAACAATCGATTGTTCTATACTGAATCAGAAAAAAACTACCAAGGATCTGAAAGTGAGTTAAAGTTTTTGAAACGAAACTCAAAAAAAAAACTCTCTCGTTCGCTCCTTGCTCACTTGCTCTGATTTTCTCTAGGACTCTCTATAGGGAGAGAATTTTGAAGATATATTCTAACTAAAAGTTGTGTTTTGGTCTTTTGACTTTTAAATCACCCACCCAATACTACACCAACTGTCAAACAAAAATTTACTAACACAATTAAATAATTCAGATTCCATAGACCGCTCCCAGTTAATGGAATTGAAACAGAATAGTTTGGGTGTTTTATATAAAAATTTAATAGAAATCAAATTAAGTAATATGTGTACCTACATGTGTATGTATAAATTATAAGAAAATTCAGAATACACAAACGTCAGTACACATATTGTGGGTGGCGCATGTCTGTAATTCGGTTCGTTTCGTTTCCAATTTGTTTTCTGTGTCAGTAATTTTTAATAAAATAAAAAAGTATATGTACTTTACTCCCCAGCAGCTGGGAAATAATGAAAGTTGGGGGTGCAATACTGAAAATAAATACATTGAAAGAAGAACAAATTTGGTTCAAGAACAACGAAAACGAAACGAAAATGATTTCATTCATGGAATTCACTTCTTACAGGACATGCGCTCTTGTGCTGCGAGGACTTTTCTAATGTTCTTATTCAGCAAAGAAATCAATCTTCTTTCTTTTTTTTTTTTTTTGTTGTTGTGTGTCAATGAGTAAAATATCCAAAAAGAAACAGGGATGTTAAATTTAGTGTTGCTGAAGGTGGCAATCATTCCGATTCCGAAATCAAAGTAAGTATGTAATTTGCTAAATTGTGCCATTCTGGATCTAATTATAGGATGATATGTATATACTTACAAATGAAGATAGAGGATTTATGAACATACCCACTGTCAGATAATTTCCCATCATCTTCTAAATCAGTCAAAGATACAGCTACGGAACTTATTTAGCCAGTACAGGTTATTTAGGCCCAGAACTTAAAGATTACAGCAATCTCGTGAACTATGAACGTAGTTCCTCAGTGAAATTCCTCACTTTTGCTGTCAATAAAGTGTAACCGACATCATCAATTTACAGAAAAGAGATGGAGAGTGCTTTTGACTTCTAGCGGAGAAATCTTGTTCAGGTTTCTCCTTCTCCTCAGTGAAGCTGACAGAAGTTTGCTCAGTGAGATCTCAGAAACGTAAACTGGCTAATTTGGCTAATTCAGAGGATTCATAGGGATTGTTCAGCTAGTTGGATGCTTGGATTTGATATAAAATTTATACACGTTAAGTTATGGTTTTTCAAAATCATAAAAAGACAGGGCCATACCTATATACAAGGTGGCTAATAAGTAAAGGAATGATTTGTTTGATAAATAACATATTTCTTTTTGATTTTATTTAACCTTGGTATTTATTAAAGTTTGGATTATGGTTTGGAAATATATTCACAATATGTTTTAAAGATAATATCTCTCAATTGGTTGCGGTTTTCAGCAAAATTTATAGACCTTTCCGTCAATGTGAAAATTTTAGCACAATTCGACAAATAAATTTTTATTGACTTTTTGAAAAAAGAATGGACTACCCCCATTTGCTAATTTTGACCCAAAAAAATAAAATGTTTCCAAAACCCATCTTAATGTATCTACATCAAGAGAATGATATTTAAAAACTCTGTTAGCACGTGGTAAGCAAAAATTTCCAGAGCTTTTTCCATTACTTTTCTTAGAATTTCAGGTACAAGCGCGACTTAACTTCTTCTCCGATATTGGCCTTAATCTATTGCATGGTTCTTAGCTTATTGGCATACACCCTATTTTTAAGGTATATGTACCCACAGAAAAAAAATCTGGAGCTGTTAAATCAGGTGAATCCGGTGGCCACTTAAAGTCATAAAAACGAGATTTCATCCCATTCTTAAAAACGCCGAGCATATACCTACTTATGAATCATTTGCTTTCGAACATAAAAGAAATTTCGTATGATCTTTGTTTCTGAATAAATGAATGTTGTCTTTATTATTAACCTTGGGTCTTTGTTCTTCCATCATAAATTTCCTAAGATTTTCAAAATTAATTCTAAAAAAAAAAAATACTTAAACAAAAAAATTATTTAAATCATAACGTAACTAATGGGCCACCCTGTAAAATTCCTGATCTGTGATATTTATTCGCACCTGAAACCATCTACACAGTAAGCTTCCCAAAATTATTATTATTTTTTTTGTGGTTAAATTTTAAGGGCCGATGTTGAAAGTGAACCACACCTAAACGTCAAGTTTTTTTCTGCATTTCATTTGACATTTCTCAATTTCAGACTAACTCAATTTGAACCATGGAAAGATACAGAATCGAGCAACGGTCAGAATGGTGGCACGAAATGGCAACAGTGGATGATCAATTTTCAAAAAAATTCATCTTCAGTGATGAGGCATTTTTTCACCTCAGTGGATTCGTCAATAAGCAGAATTGCCGCATTTGGGCGAATGATATGTAATCCAAGAGTGATTGTCGAAAAACCAATGCACCCACAAAGAGTGACTGTTTGGTGCGGTTTATGGGCTGGCGGCATCATAGGGCCGTATTTTTTCCAAAATGAGGCCGGTCAGGCAGTTACTGTGAATGGTGTTCGCTATCGTGAGATGATAATGAACATTTTTTATCGCCCGAATTGGAAGATATGGATGTGGACGATATGTGGTTTCAACAGGACGGTGCCACTTGCCACACAGCTAACGAAACAATGGCTCTTTTGCGCGACAAATTCAATGGCCGTGTTATCTCACGTGGTGGCGATGTCAATTGGCCGCCAAGATCATGTGATTTGACACCGTTCGACTTCTTTCTTTGGAGTTATTTGAAGAAAAAGTGTACGTCGATAAGCCAGCAATAATTCAAGAGCTAAAGGATGAGATAATTCGGCACATTAACGGCATAGAACCTCAATTATGCCTCAGCGTCATCGGAAATTTGGACCATCGGATGGAGGTATGCCGCCGGTGTCGCGGCGGCTATTTGGCCGATATTTTATTCCATACATAATTGAACCATACCAATATTATCATAATAAAAATAAATGACAGTAATTTCCTAAATAATTTGTGTTTTTTTTTTTCAAAATCAACATCGGCCCATAAAATTTAACCACCTTTTATATTACGGCTTTATAACCAATTAGAACCCAGCAGCGCAGCGTTGAATTTCCCCCTTTAGTGGATGGGTGAGTTGTGGGCTTGTTGTCATAGACCATTAATTGACTTCAATAACCACATGAAAAGAAATACCAGTCTTCCTGAATTTTTCAATTAGGTACTCCCTTTACAACAATTGACGACGTTAAATCAATACTCAGACTATACTTTTTACCGAATTTTCGAACTGTGGCAATTTTATTATTTTTGAAATATTATTCAACAATGAAAACACGTTATTCTTTCATAATGTTTATGCTCCATTTTTACTTACCCCAAACTGTCAGCTGGAAATTTCTTATTTTAGGATTGCCAACATTTTACTTCAACAACAAAAAAAAAATGGGAGAACATTTAAATCTTGCTTTATTTTGGGACATCTTTTATTGGGGTTTTCTTGTATTCAAAAAAATCAGAAATGTTTTAATAAGTCGAAGCATGCATCGTCTATTTTCGTATTAGACCGTATTTGATAGCACATCAAAAGTCATATTCTTACTGACCTGTCAGCTTTTTTATTAGTTTGTGGACATTTTGTGAATTTGCTTCTCTGTTCTTTCAAATTAGAAAAGTTATATTAGAATTCGAATGTTGCCTAGCCGAATACTACTATAATATTGAGGAATTAAAGTAGATCAGGCAAAGACTAACAACTAACTAAAGACTCCTTAAACTTGTGGTGGCCCCTTAAGGAACAAATAGTTTATATTCGGAACGCATCTCGTTTCAAACGTCAAATAACATACAAAACAATTTCCTCACTTTGAGCGGGATAAAAGTTATAAAATATAAAATGATCAATCACTTATCCCTAATCATTTGAACCGAATTCAATCTTTAAATTGTTAAATTAAAAATTAGTAACGGGCTGGTTTGGTTTTGGCAACACTGGTTTTGACAGCTGACGTGTGTTTAGTACCTTGTGTCACTGTCAAACAGCTTCAGTTTGGTTTGCAATTTAACCATGGATCGTCTTACAAATGAACAACGCTTGCAAATTATTGAATTTTACTATCAAAATTCGTGCTCGGTTCGAAATGTTGTTTATCGAAAAATTGTGTTCAGCGATGAGGCTCATTTTTGGTTGAATGGGTACGTAAATAAGCAAAATTGCCGCATTTGGAGTGAAGATCAGCCAGAAGCATTGCAACAGCTACCAATGCATCCCGAAAAAGCCACTGTTTGGTGCGGTTTATGGGCCGGCGGCATTATTGGGCCATATTTCTTCAAAGATGATGCGAATCGCAGCGTTACTGTCAATGGTGAACGCTACCGAGCGATGATAACAAACTTTTTTTTGCCCGAAATGGAAGTTCTTGACTTGCATGATATGTGGTTTCAACAAGACGGTGCCATATGCCACACAGCACGCGAAACAATGGCGCAATTGCGAGGCGAGTTTGGTGAACAGTTAATTTCACGTTTCGGGCCGGTCAATTGGCCGCCTAGATCGTGCGATTTGACACCATTAGATTATTTTTTGTGGGGGTATGTCAAGGCTAATGTCTATAGGGACAAGCCCGCTTCGATTGACGCACTGGAAGCCAACATCCATGCATTCATTCGTGAGATACCGGCCGATATGTGTGAAAGAGTATGCCAAAATTGGACTCAGCGGATGGGTTACCTGAGACGCAGCCGCGGTCAACATTTGCATGAAATTATCTTTAAACATTAAATTGCAAGGTTCAAACTATCGATTCAAATAAATATTTCATTCATTTTTTCGAATTTTTTGTGTTTTTTTTTTTTTTAAAGTTCTAAACCTCTTAAAAAATCACCCATTATTTTATCTTGAATATAATTGATGTAAATATATATGTCTAAAAAGTGAAATATTAAATATAAAGGGTTTTCCAATAAGGACTTGACAACTTTTTTTAAAAATAAAACGCAAACTATTTCAGATATTTCAAAAACTTTATTATCGGCTTGAAATCAAAACATTTATGAATGGAACTCGACTTCGTTTATATGGCCATCGCGGGCACGTTTGCAGCGGTCGATTCGTTGGACCCAATTTTCCATGACTCGGCCACACATTTCGGCCGAAACGGCCGCTATTTCGCATTCAATGTTGGCTCTGAGCTCTTCCAACGTCGTCGTCGGCTACTTAGCATAACGAGGCTGTAAATCGACTGGCCCATTTCTTGAGATAACACGCTCATCAAACTTACTCTTCAATAAATCGATTGTAAGGTGTGCTGTGTGGCTTGTGGCACCATCTTGTTGAAACCACATGTCGCCCAAGTCCATATGTTCCAATTTCGGTCAAAAATGATCGGTAATCATGGCGCGATAACGCTGGCCATTGTCAGTAACGTGACGATCGTTATCGTCGACGAAAAAATAATGTCCCAATAACGCCGCCGGCATGCAAACTGCACCAAACTGTTATTATTTGTGGATGAAGTGGTGATTCATGAAGCAATTGTAGATTTTCACCCGACCAATTACGCATATTGTGCTTATTGACGAACCCATTGAGCCAAAAATGAGCTTCGTCATTTACGACCGAAAATTGGAGTTAACTCTCTTTAAGTTGCCGACTCCGAATTTCGGTAAAAATTTGTTATGATTTGTAGACGTTGCTTCTTCGTTTACTTTACCATGATGAAAATGTTGAGTTTACTGAATAAATTGACAATGACAGTTCGATGATTAGTAAAAGGGTGCGTTCACAAATTAAATTCAAAGTTGTCAAATCCCTATTGGAAAACCCGATATTTCTTTTTATAAAGAGTTCTTCTATTGTTAACAAATACATTAATGTGAAAAGAATGTGTCTGTTTTTAAGTTTTTTATCAAGAACCATGGCAACACTTGACTCACTGACATCTCTGATTTCTTTAAGTGACACTGTGGCAACTTAAATCTATCATTCCATTGTGACTTATGGAAAAACCAAAATTCATCCGAATTGGATCAACATGTTGGTTAGCAATAAGAATGTTTTGAGAGCAGACAACAAAAATAAACTAGATACTTCATACTCAGACTCCTCATCAGTCGCGGCGCAGGCAACAGTTGCATTATAATATGCAGCTCAGCTGAAGGTTTCTCTGACATACAAAACATTTTAAACGGGGAATCTAGGTCTAGAGTAAAAATTCCACTGTTCCTGCAGCCAGCCATTGGTTGATTTGTCCTTAACCATAGACTTTTCACTCTGTGGGTTGGCTATGTCATGTGGTGGATGTTATGTTATGTGATGTGATGGTTCTACTAGGGTTATATGACCCAATGACACAATTTAAACCAAAACAAAATCATTTTGTTCATTAATTTTCCCCGCAGTTATGATAAAAGTTCTTTCTTTCCTTTTGCATTATATTTTACTATCCTATTTCTTCCTTTCTCTTTTGGCGTGCAGTTGAATTTTTAAGTTTTTTTTTGTTTTTCTATTGCGGAAGTTTCATTTTCTTTGGTCTTTTCTTTTATCCTTGCATGTTGCACAGAGAACCACTGCACTTCTTGGTGTGTTTTAGATCAACAGAGCAAGATGTGATATATGAATGTGCATGTATGAAAATCCTTTCCTTTTTGGAGTGTTGTTGCTGGCTGTTGGGTTCGTGGGATTTGGGATTTTGCGGTCTATTGAACGACATAAACGAATGCAATAAAAACGCCACATGTTTCGTGTTGTGTTGGTGGTTGGGTTCGGTTGGTCATGATGATGATGATGGTGGGTGTGAGAAACAAGCAAAAAGCAGCAAGTTCCACAGATGCACCATGTTAATATGGGATGCTTTGTGATGGTGGTGGTGGTCGCTGCAGGATATTTCAATGGTTGCATGAAGTTATTAAAGTTTATTTTCTCCTTTTTTGTATTTCTGTTAAATGCTTTGTGGAAGCAAGTGAATTATTATTTTTTTCATCTTCTTACTCTTCACCAACAATTTTGTTTTTGAATCAAATTTTAAGGGTAAACCTAAGAAGGGTTTTAATATTTATTTTTTCGAATACAAAAACGGTTGTATGTGTATTATATCTATACTTTACCTACCTTTACATATATATGCCTAGTTTTGCAATGATATGAAATAATTTTTTTTTGGTAAATGAAAAAGTAGGTAAGGTCATGTGAAAGGGATTAAATAGGTGTAATTATTTAAAATTCTGGTTGAGTTAGTGGCCAAGTATATTTCTATTCTTTTTAATTGCTTTTTTAAACGGTGGCGCACACTGGGGCCCAATGTAAGGGAGATATGCCCAAAAGTCAAATTTTTAAATGATAACTGTTAGTTTTTTTTTGTTTGATAAGTAATATTTATTTATTTGAATGAAGTTGCACTAGGAAAAGGGCGAAAAAAAGTTCGCAATTTCTCAGCCAAAAAAACTGAAACTAGAAATAAAAAGTAAGAAATGGTTGCTTTCGTTAAGCTAAGTACAGACGATTGTCAGATCTTACAATATTGTCAGAACTTTCAATTGTCTGACAATAGCTGACAATTGACATATTTCTTACAATGAAAAATTGTCCGTTCACACGGTTGGTAGATTTCATCCAAAAGTCTGACAATTTGATTGTCAGCTCTTGTCTGACAATTTTCGGACAATAATATATCTGAAAAAATTGTCAGCTTAAAAATTTTCTGTTCAAACGGTTGGCAGATCTATACAAATTTTTTTTGATTGTTTACATCTTTTGGGGGGAGGCATCATTACTTGGCAGATTTTCTGCAGCATTCTTATCGATTCCTCTGCATTAAATAAAGTATCTTTTTCTTCTCTCCTTTTAATATAATATGTAATATTTTCGACCATTGATGCCTTCTCCATTGTTAGATTTTTTATCTATTTTTATTCAGAAATGCGACAAAAAATCAACAAAATGCAAAAAAGAATTAATAAAAGACAAATGGCGGCCGAGCATGAGCACTTAATTTATTCCGAATAAAACTATACAACCCAAGGAATTGATATAAAATGTAATTGAAGTGAACTGAATAAATAAACTCAAAAAGAAAATATTTATAAAGCAATATATGTACATAGATATTTTCTTTTTAAGTTTATTTATTCAGTTGTGCAAAAACTAAAAATTTCCAAAACAAATGTTTTTTTAATTCTCTTTAACCAACTCGACTCCAACCGATGGGTTTAATTGACATTTCGAACAATGAAGAAATTTTCAGCAATTGTAAGATGTTTTCAATGAAAACATCTGACAATGATCAATGAGTCTGACAATGTCCTAATCGTCTGACAATGATAAAATTGTGTGTTCAGACGATTGTAAGATATCTGACAATTTTTTGTCAGATTGTCGTCTGACAATGACCTGACAATGACGTTTCTGACAATATTGTCAGACAAAATTGTGTGTTCAGACGATTGTAAGACATTTGGGACAGTTTTTTCACTGACAGATCTGACAATATTGTAAGATCTGACAATCGTCTGTACTTAGCTTTACATTCAACTCAGTATTAGTACCCCTAACTATTTTTATAGGTATTCTGCAAAAGAACTTCCACAGGTTCCATACTACCAAAGAGGTAATAGCTTAGCTTAACTGCCAACAAATAAGGTCGTCAGACGTATATAAATTTTTCCGAATATTTCAAAAAAAGAATTCCAAAAACGAGCAGGATGGTTTTTTAAGGCAACCATATCTTCCAAAATGCACTGAATAAAATAAAAAAGTTTACTTTCTTTTCTAAACTCTTCTATTTCTAAATAGATTGAATCAAAAGTCAACTATTCCAATCGAAATTTTCAAAGCTCTTCTTTTCCAAATTAAATTGATTTTTTATAAATTTTAGGTTTACCTTATAGGCTCAAAATGACAAGAAATAGATAAAGATCATTCCAAATTTCAAATTTAGCCTTTAAACCAATCGCTTATATCATTTAATTAGCTTTTAACAATTTTTTTCGTTTTACTAAAAATTCTCAAAAGTGGAAAAGAAGAGTTTTGAAATTATACCCCTCAATTAGATGTGGAAAAAAAAGAAGAAAATAAAAAAGAAAGATGTACTTATGAAAACAATAAAGAAAGAGCGTCGATGCGCTAGAAAGTCCCTGCAAAATATTCAAAAACGTTTTTCTCGAATGCATTGAAACCAAAAGATAATTTAAATATGATTTCTGGCATAGGACCCTCCACGCCTGGCTCGGACGTAGTCTAATCTGGAGGTCCAATTTTCGATGACTTTTTCCAACATTTGTGGCCGGATATCGGCAATAACGCGGCGAATGTTGTCCTCCAAGTGGTCAATCGTTTCGGGCTTACCGGCGTAGACTAGCGACTTCACATATCCCCACAGAAAATAGTCAAGCGGCGTTAAATCGCACGATCTTGGAAGCCAATTCACGGATCCGTAACGTGGAACTATGCGGTTACCAAACGTTTCCTTCAATAAATCAATTGTAACGTTCTGACCAGCATCGTTTTTAAAGAAGGACCAATTATTTCACCAACCCATAAAGCAAACCAAACAGTAAGTTTTTGTGGATATAACCGTGTCTCAACATACACTTGAGGATTATAATCACTGCAAATACGTCAGTTTTGTTTATTGACATATCTATTCAACCAAAAGTGAGCTTCATCGCTAAACAAAATTCGCTTATGAAAATTGCGATCAACGACAATGATTTTCAATATAAATTTCCACAATTTAGAAGCGTTGTTCAGGCGTCTCAGTCTATTCATGTTGAAATGCCAAACCAAACTAAAAATAAATCACTTGACAGCTGACAAAATGGCCGCCAGTTAAAATAGTGTTGCCAACTTAAAGTTCTATACCTCTAAAAAAAAAACATCCTTTAGAAGTTTCATCGAATATGAAATGAGCGTTTAACTTATTTAACAGAAAATTGTGATACATACAATCAAAAGCTTTAGAGAAATCTAAAAAGACCAGATAGGAAGTAGAATTTTTATGAAGTCTGGGTTAATTTTATCTGAACCTATATCCTTAGACTTTATCTTTAGAATGGCTTCACCTATAAGTGTCTCATCAATACATGAGAAAGAAAAAACACAACTAATATTTTCAGTGAGAAAGTTATTATCTGAAGCGCATGGGTTTTCCACTTGACACTTTTGTACCTGACTCTGCTTATTTCAACTATTTACCAAATTACTCACTTGGGCCAATTCTCCCTCTCACGGTCGACCCATTTTTCGTGGAGAATAAATTAAATCAACTCATTGATGAATTCTCTCCAGGTCCAGACGGCCTCCCAGCTATTCGCTTAAAGAAATGTTCCTCATCGCTTTCTTTTCCTCTCTCAAAAATCTTCAGTTTATCCCTTACTCAAGGAGAATTTCCTGAGGTTTGGAAAACTTCTTTGATAATACCAATACACAAAAAGGGTCCGAAAGGTGATGTTAACAATTATCGATCCTATTGCTAAACTCTCATGTATACCCAAACTCTTCGAAAGCATTTTGTATGAAATTTTGAGCTTTCGCTGTAAGTCTCTCATTTCGCCTAGACAACATGGCTTTCTCAAATGTCGATCAACAACCACTAATATTATTGAATTTGTGTCTTTTATCCTGTCAGCTTTAGAGCATGGAAAGGAAGTCGATGTCATATCCACCGATTTTAGTAAGGCCTTCGATAAAATCTCCCATAGACTTATACTTTTCAAACTATCCACCTTTGGTTTTGAACCCATTTTATTGAGATGGATCTCTTCTTATCTGGAAAACCGTTACTATAGTGTTCGTTTTAGATGTACATCCTCTTGCCCTATAGCCACGTCTGGAGTCCCCCAAGGCAGCCACTTAGGACCTATACTTTTTATTCATACAGTAAACGATATTGAATTGGTTATCAAATATTCTCATATTTCTCTTTACGCCGACGATACCAAATACTTCTACACAGGACTCTTCTCTTATCCAACTCGATCTCGATAATTTTTCTATTTGGTCTCTCAAAAACTGCTTAGATTTAAATATTGCCAAATGTCATTCAATAACTTTTTCATGAAAACGTTTCAAGTCTTCTCCCCGTTCTTATCTTCTTCATGATCAGCCCCTTACTATCGTCGAATCGATACGTGATCTTGGTATATTATGCGATCAGGAGCTTAATTTCATCTCCCATTATGACGACATAATTCTTAAGGCCAATTCAGCACTTGGCTTCGTTAAACGTTGGTCCAAGGAATTCTCCAACCCATACGTGACCCGGTCCCTCTATATAACCTTTGTCCGTCCTCTGCTCAAATATACCTGTCAAGTATGGTCCCCTTATCAACAAATTCACATCGCTAGAATCGAGAACATTCAACGTCGTTTCCTTCGTTTTGCTCTTCGAAGTCTGTCCTGGAATAATCCATTGATCCTTTCCCCCTATCAAAACCACCTTAAACTTATTAACCATAATTCATTGGAAGAACGAAGGAAAATTCATGAAATTCTCTTCATTCATCGATTACTTACAGGTTCAGTTGACTGCATTACTCTTTACAACTCTATCTTTTTTAATACCAACCCTCGTAACATACGAAATCCCATTCTCTTCTATATACCTCCCCACCGTACGTCTTATGGCTCTAATGAACCAATCTCCCGTATGCTACGGAGTGTTAACTTATACTCAAGCAGCTTCGATTTTAACCTAAGCACTCCGTCTCCTGAATCATCCTCCTCACTAACCACAAGTAGCTATAAGTTTCTTAGTTCTTAAGTAAGATTAAACATTAGCTTGTAATTAAGCCGAATAAATGGGGGTATTGCCCCCACCAAAATTTAAAATTTCCAATAAGGACTTGATAACTCTTCAATAAATCGATTGTAAGATGTGCTGTGTGGCTTGTGGCACCATCCTGTTGAAACCATATGTCGTCCAAGTCCATATCTTCCAATTTGGGCCAAAAATATCGGTAATCATGGCGCGATAACGCTGGCCATTCACAGTAACGTGACGATCGTTTTCGTCGATGAAAAAATAACGCCTCTGGCATGCAAACTGAACCAAACAGTTATTTTTTGTGGATGAAGTGGTTATTCATGAAGGAAATGTGGATTTTCACCCGAAAAATAACGCATATTTTGCTTATTGTCGAACCCATTGAGCCAAAAATGAGCTTCGTCACCGAAGATGATTTTGCGATGAAATTCATCATCTTGGCGCATCTTCTCCAGAGCCCAATCGGAGAACGTATGTACGTGCATCGCTACAAATGGTCCATGGTGAAAATGTTGAGTTTACTGAATAAATTGACAATGACAGTTCGATGATTAGTGAAAGGGTGCGTTCACAAATTAAATTCAAAGTTGTCAAGTCCCTATTCGAAAACCCACAGATTTCTTTGGTTTTATGAATTTTGCATTAAGTTCATTAAGATTAACATTATTTGGAAGAACATGTTTCTCTTCTTATAAGTATAGGTACTTTTATGTTATTTGTCGATTTTGATTGCTATATTCATGGTTTGGTTTTAATCGGCAGTGGTTTCTATTTTTTTATATTTACTTTTATATATTTATGTAATATTTGACAGATTGTTCGATTTTGTATGACCAAACAGAGTTTGGGCTGGGGGTGCGAGCAACAAAAAATTCTCTGTTTTATTTAGAAACAAAACCTGTCGTTCAAACTGAAAAGTCGACTGGCAATTTCAATCTGTAGGTTTTTAAAAGAAAGCCAAGGACATACAATAAAAGGTGTATGTTATAGGAAACTCAAATATTATGAGGTGATTGCTAAAAACACAAGCCGTAATCAAAGAAATGTAAGTTTTTATTCTCTTCTGTTCATTCCTGCAGGTAAAGAGAAACATTTCCTTTCACGAAGAAAAATATAGAACGTCAAATTATATCCGCATTTTATTTTACATCGCGGAATGCAGCGGGCAATTTCGAGTCCTGCTCACACCGCCAGCCGAGCTTTTAATATCAAAATCGGTGTTTTATCAAATCTGAATTTGAAAAAAATGGTATTTTGCCAATTTAATAAATATTAAAATCATATATTGATTTATTTTTTAAAGGAATTCCTTACTTAAGCATAGTAGGTAGGTACTCAGCTGAAATGAAACGAAAATTGCAATACAAAAATGACACAACAAAATCATAAACGAAAAATTTTGATCTGCTCTACATTTTGCAATAGTACGCTATTCAACGTGCAAAAATGATAATTATATGTACATAGGTATAGCAGATTATTTGGAAAAGTCTCTGCTTCACACTGAAATATTTTCACGAACCATTATTTTATTAATTGTGTGCGGAAAAGTGAGAGCACAAATAAATTTCGTTACGTATTATCTGACAAAACTCTCCATTAATTTTTGTCCGGAGTCTTTTCGTTTACGTTTTCGCTATTGTTTTGGAAGCCACAGAAAATTTCCGCTTTAGCTGCCTTCTAGGCTTTACATTTATGTTGCGAATGAAAAATTAATGAAATTTAGCAAAAGAAAAACCTTTGCTTGCTAAATAATATTGTGAACCTAAACCAAAATACGTAAATAAAATAAAAATTGTACGTACATATGTACATATTTAGGTACTATTAGTACTGAAATAGTTTGTGGTAAAAAAGTATACGGCATTACTTAACCGTGCTTGTTTTTTTTCTTTTTGTTTGGTCTGTCCCGCAATTTTTTATTTTTAAAATTTTGATCAAAGTTTTGTCAAAAAGTGATGAAATTTTTTTTTGCTGAGATTAAAAAAAATGGATGGAAAGGTCTTTTTATTGTCAGTTTAACGGTGAAAACCGCAACCACTAACGAGGCTTGGTTGCGAAAATACAGGGTTTCAAAGACATTTTGATTTTTAAAATTTTGATCGCTTTAAATTTCTGTATTTATAAAATTAAAATTCACCATTAACTATTTAACCATAAAATTATTCGCGCTCGAAAAACAGTAATAATCTTATCGTCACCTTGTTTTTTCTATAATGAAGTGTTCACATAGAAAGTGTCGTAGCATTGTATTCTTTCATTCAAGATTATATCCACCTTAACTCTCCCTCTCTGCTCGTGTATGTGTGTGCTAAACTTGTTTTCCCCAAAAGTTTCATTCCGTCTCGTTCAGTGTCGATGGTGAATTAAATTGCGAAGTTAGAGATCTCGTCTGTATTTATCAAATCAAAATAAATTCCCTGAAATTAAAAAAAAAGTGTTCAATTGTTGTTAATTATTATTCAAAGTGCATTTTATCTTGTTTTAACATGTCAATTCGTGTCCTTTATAATTTGTAAATATAATATTGCCCTGTATGAGATGTACATATGTAAATAATTAATTTGTTGTGTAGGTCACGCACGCAACCATTTGCAGTGATTTCAATTTAATCTTAAGAAATAAAGTTTCGTGTCGTGAAAAAGTGATCCCATTTTAGAAAAAAAGCTGCAGAGATTTTGCAAAGATCAATTAAAATGTGTTTTTTTTTTTAGTTTCATTTAAAAAAATGTGCTCTTTATTCCGTGAAAAGGGGTAATTTTTAGAAAAGCAGCAGCAGTGATGCTGCAAAGTTCAATATAAAAGTGTTTTTGTTTTTCATTTTCCTTGCGTTTTAGTGATAAAATTGAAATGAAATAGAAACATGATTGCCAACCCTGGAATTTTTAATGAAAAAGATAATTTTACAATGGTGAGTTTTTAAATAAAACATTCTGTAAAATATTTCATTCCCTAAATTTTTTCGTGATTTTGTTTTCGAACTACCTTTCTACCGAGGACAGAACCAAGAATAAATACCATTAAATCTCGAAATGTACCTACTAGATTAGAAAGCAAGTTCAATGGTGAAAACCGCAACCACCAACGAGGCTTGGTTGCGGAGATATAGGGTTTTAAAGACATTTTGATTTTTAAAGTTTCTTGCGATGCTGGCATCGCAAGTTTTGTCAAAAAGTGATGAAAAATTTCTTGGTGGAGATTTAAAAAATGACGTACATGGATGGAAAGGCCTTTTTACTCTCAGTTTAACGGTGAAAACCGCAACCACCAACGAGGCTTGGTTGCGGAGATATAGGGTTTCAAAGACATTTTGATTTTTAAAGTTTTTAACGATGCCGGCATCGCAAGTTTTGTCAAAAAGTGATGAAAATTTTTTTTGTCGAGATTTAAAAAATGACGTACATGGATGGAAAGGTCTTTTTACTCTCAGTTTAACGGTGAAAACCGCAACCACCAACGAGGCTTGGTTGCGGAGATATAGGGTTTCAAAGACATTTTGATTTTTAAAGTTTTTAACGATGCCGGCATCGCAAGTTTTGTCAAAAAGTGATGAAAATTTTTTTTGTCGAGATTTAAAAAATGGCGTACATGGATGAAAAGGTCTTTTTACTCTCAGTTTAACGGTGAAAACCGCAACCACCAACGAGGCTTGGTTGCGGAGATATAGGGTTTCAAAGACATTTTGATTTTTAAAGTTTTTAACGATGCCGGCATCGCAAGTTTTGTCAAAAACTGATGGAATTTTTTTTTGTCGAGATTTAAAAATGGCGTACATGGATGGATAGGTCTTTTTACTCTCAGTTTATTGGTGAAAACCGCAACCACCAACGAGGCTTGGTTGCGGAGATATAGGGTTTCAAAGACATTTTGATTTTTAAAGTTTTTAACGATGCCGGCATCGCAAGTTTTGTCAAAAAGTGATGAAAAATTTGTTTGTCGAGATTTAAAAAATGGCGTACATGGATGGAAAGGTCTTTTTACTCTCATTTTAACGGTAAAAACCGCAACCACCAACGAGGCTTGGTTGCGGAGATATAGGGTTTCAAAGACATTTTGATTTTTAAACTTTTTAACGATGCCGGCATCGCAAGTTTTGTCAAAAAGTGATGAAAAATTTTTTTGTCGAGATTTAAAAAATGGCGTACATGGATGGATAGGTCTTTTTACTCTCAGTTTAACGGTGAAAACCGCAACCACCAACGAGGCTTGGTTGCGGAGATATAGGGTTTCAAAGACATTTTGATTTTTAAAGTTTTTAACGATGCCGGCATCGCAAGTTTTGTCAAAAACTGATGGAATTTTTTTTTGTCGAGATTTAAAAATGGCGTACATGGATGGATAGGTCTTTTTACTCTCAGTTTAACGGTGAAAACCGCAACCACCAACGAGGCTTGGTTGCGGAGATATAGGGTTTCAAAGACATTTTGATTTTTAAAGTTTTTAACGATGCCGGCATCGCAAGTTTTGTCAAAAAGTGATGAAAATTTTTTTTGTCGAGATTTAAAAAATGGCGTACATGGATGAAAAGGTCTTTTTACTCTCAGTTTAACGGTGAAAACCGCAACCACCAACGAGGCTTGGTTGCGGAGATATAGGGTTTCAAAGACATTTTGATTTTTAAAGTTTTTAACGATGCCGGCATCGCAAGTTTTGTCAAAAACTGATGGAATTTTTTTTTGTCGAGATTTAAAAATGGCGTACATGGATGGATAGGTCTTTTTACTCTCAGTTTATTGGTGAAAACCGCAACCACCAACGAGGCTTGGTTGCGGAGATATAGGGTTTCAAAGACATTTTGATTTTTAAAGTTTTTAACGATGCCGGCATCGCAAGTTTTGTCAAAAAGTGATGAAAAATTTGTTTGTCGAGATTTAAAAAATGGCGTACATGGATGGAAAGGTCTTTTTACTCTCATTTTAACGGTAAAAACCGCAACCACCAACGAGGCTTGGTTGCGGAGATATAGGGTTTCAAAGACATTTTGATTTTTAAACTTTTTAACGATGCCGGCATCGCAAGTTTTGTCAAAAAGTGATGAAAAATTTTTTTGTCGAGATTTAAAAAATGGCGTACATGGATGGATAGGTCTTTTTACTCTCAGTTTAACGGTGAAAACCGCAACCACCAACGAGGCTTGGTTGCGGAGATATAGGGTTTCAAAGACATTTTGATTTTTAAAGTTTTTAACGATGCCGGCATCGCAAGTTTTGTCAAAAAGTGATGAAAAATTTTTTGTTGGAGATTTAAAAAATGGCGTACATGGATGGAAAGGTCTTTTTACTCTCAGTTTAACGGTGAAAACCGCAACCACCAACGAGGCTTGGTTGCGGAGATATAGGGTTTCAAAGACATTTTGATTTTTAAAGTTTTTAACGATGCCGGCATCGCAAGTTTTGTCAAAAAGTGATGAAAAATTTTTTTGTCGAGATTTAAAAATGGCGTACATGGATGGATAGGTCTTTTTACTCTCAGTTTATTGGTGAAAACCGCAACCACCAACGAGGCTTGGTTGCGGAGATATAGGGTTTCAAAGACATTTTGATTTTTAAAGTTTTTAACGATGCCGGCATCGCAAGTTTTGTCAGAAAGTGATGAAAAATTTTTTGTTGGAGATTTAAAAAATGGCGTACATGGATGGAAAGGTCTTTTTACTCTCAGTTTAACGGTGAAAACCGCAACCACCAACGAGGCTTGGTTGCGGAGATATAGGGTTTCAAAGACATTTTGATTTTTAAAGTTTTTAACGATGCCGGCATCGCAAGTTTTGTCAAAAAGTGATGAAAAATTTGTTTGTCGAGATTTAAAAAATGGCGTACATGGATGGAAAGGTCTTTTTACTCTCAGTTTAACGGTGAAAACCGCAACCACCAACGAGGCTTGGTTGCGGAGATATAGGGTTTCAAAGACATTTTGATTTTTAAAGTTTTTAACGATGCCGGCATCGCAAGTTTTGTCAAAAAGTGATGAAAAATTTTTTTGTCGAGATTTCAAAAATGGCGTACATGGATGGAAAGGTCTTTTTACTCTCATTTTAACGGTAAAAACCGCAACCACCAACGAGGCTTGGTTGCGGAGATATAGGGTTTCAAAGACATTTTGATTTTTAAACTTTTTAACGATGCCGGCATCGCAAGTTTTGTCAAAAAGTGATGAAAAATTTTTTTGTCGAGATTTAAAAAATGGCGTACATGGATGGATAGGTCTTTTTACTCTCAGTTTAACGGTGAAAACCGCAACCACCAACGAGGCTTGGTTGCGGAGATATAGGGTTTCAAAGACATTTTGATTTTTAAAGTTTTTAACGATGCCGGCATCGCAAGTTTTGTCAAAAACTGATGGAATTTTTTTTTGTCGAGATTTAAAAATGGCGTACATGGATGGATAGGTCTTTTTACTCTCAGTTTAACGGTGAAAACCGCAACCACCAACGAGGCTTGGTTGCGGAGATATAGGGTTTCAAAGACATTTTGATTTTTAAAGTTTTTAACGATGCCGGCATCGCAAGTTTTGTCAAAAAGTGATGAAAAATTTTTTGTTGGAGATTTAAAAAATGGCGTACATGGATGGAAAGGTCTTTTTACTCTCAGTTTAACGGTGAAAACCGCAACCACCAACGAGGCTTGGTTGCGGAGATATAGGGTTTCAAAGACATTTTGATTTTTAAAGTTTTTAACGATGCCGGCATCGCAAGTTTTGTCAAAAAGTGATGAAAAAATTTTTTGTCGAGATTTAAAAAATGGCGTACATGGATGGAAAGGTCTTTTTACTCTCAGTTTAACGGTGAAAACCGCAACCACCAACGCGGCTTGGTTGCGGAGATATAGGGTTTCAAAGACATTTTGATTTTTAAAGTTTTTAACGATGCCGGCATCGCAAGTTTTGTCAGAAAGTGATGAAAAATTTTTTGTTGGAGATTTAAAAAATGGCGTACATGGATGGAAAGGTCTTTTTACTCTCAGTTTAACAGTGAAAACCGCAACCACCAACGAGGCTTGGTTGCGGAGATATAGGGTTTCAAAGACATTTTGATTTTTAAAGTTTTTAACGATGCCGGCATCGCAAGTTTTGTCAAAAAGTGATGAAAAATTTGTTTGTCGAGATTTAAAAAATGGCGTACATGGATGGAAAGGTCTTTTTACTCTCAGTTTAACGGTGAAAACCGCAACCACCAACGAGGCTTGGTTGCGGAGATATAGGGTTTCAAAGACATTTTGATTTTTAAAGTTTTTAACGATGCCGGCATCGCAAGTTTTGTCAAAAAGTGATGAAAAATTTTTTTGTCGAGATTTCAAAAATGGCGTACATGGATGGAAAGGTCTTTTTACTCTCATTTTAACGGTAAAAACCGCAACCACCAACGAGGCTTGGTTGCGGAGATATAGGGTTTCAAAGACATTTTGATTTTTAAAGTTTTTAACGATGCCGGCATCGCAAGTTTTGTCAAAAAGTGATGAAAAATTTGTTTGTCGAGATTTAAAAATGGCGTACATGGATGGATAGGTCCTTTTACTCTCAGTTTAACGGTGAAGACCGCAACCACCAACGAGGCTTGGTTGCGGAGATATAGGGTTTCAAAGACATTTTGATTTTTAAAGTTTTTAACGATGCCGGCATCGCAAGTTTTGTCAAAAAGTGATGAAAAATTTTTTTGTCGAGATTTCAAAAATAGCGTACATGGATGGAAAGGTCTTTTTACTCTCATTTTAACGGTAAAAACCGCAACCACCAACGAGGCTTGGTTGCGGAGATATAGGGTTTCAAAGACATTTTGATTTTTAAACTTTTTAACGCATCGCAAGTTTTGTCAAAAAGTGATGAAAATTTTTTTTGTCGAGATTTAAAAAATGGCGTACATGGATGGATAGGTCTTTTTACTCTCAGTTTAACGGTGAAAACCGCAACCACCAACGAGGCTTGGTTGCGGAGATATAGGGTTTCAAAGACATTTTGATTTTTAAAGTTTTTAACGATGCCGGCATCGCAAGTTTTGTCAAAAAGTGATGAAAAATTTTTTTGTCGAGATTTAAAAAATGGCGTACATGGATGGAAAGGTCTTTTTACTCTCAGTTTAACGGTGAAAACCGCAACCACCAACGAGGCTTGGTTGCGGAGATATAGGGTTTCAAAGACATTTTGATTTTTAAAGTTTTTAACGATGCCGGCATCGCAAGTTTTGTCAAAAAGTGATGAAAAATTTGTTTGTCGAGATTTAAAAAATGGCGTACATGGATGGAAAGGTCTTTTTACTCTCAGTTTAACGGTGAAAACCGCAACCACCAACGAGGCTTGGTTGCGGAGATATAGGGTTTCAAAGACATTTTGATTTTTAAAGTTTTTAACGATGCCGGCATCGCAAGTTTTGTCAAAAACTGATGGAATTTTTTTTGTCGAGATTTAAAAATGGCGTACATGGATGGATAGGTCTTTTTACTCTCAGTTTATTGGTGAAAACCGCAACCACCAACGAGGCTTGGTTGCGGAGATATAGGGTTTCAAAGACATTTTGATTTTTAAAGTTTTTAACGATGCCGGCATCGCAAGTTTTGTCAAAAAGTGATGAAAAACTTTTTTGTCGAGATTTAAAAAATGGCGTACATGGATGGAAAGGTCTTTTTACTCTCAGTTTAACGGTGAAAACCGCAACCACCAACGAGGCTTGGTTGCGGAGATATAGGGTTTCAAAGACATTTTGATTTTTAAAGTTTTTAACGATGCCGGCATCGCAAGTTTTGTCAGAAAGTGATGAAAAATTTTTTGCTGGAGATTTAAAAAATGGCGTACATGGATGGAAAGGTCTTTTTACTCTCAGTTTAACGGTGAAAACCGCAACCACCAACGAGGCTTGGTTGCGGAGATATAGGGTTTCAAAGACATTTTGATTTTTAAAGTTTTTAACGATGCCGGCATCGCAAGTTTTGTCAAAAAGTGATGAAAAATTTGTTTGTCGAGATTTAAAAAATGGCGTACATGGATGGAAAGATCTTTTTACTCTCAGTTTAACGGTGAAAACCGCAACCACCAACGAGGCTTGGTTGCGGAGATATAGGGTTTCAAAGACATTTTGATTTTTAAAGTTTTTAACGATGCCGGCATCGCAAGTTTTGTCAAAAAGTGATGAAAAATTTTTTTGTCGAGATTTCAAAAATGGCGTACATGGATGGAAAGGTCTTTTTACTCTCATTTTAACGGTAAAAACCGCAACCACCAACGAGGCTTGGTTGCGGAGATATAGGGTTTCAAAGACATTTTGATTTTTAAACTTTTTAACGATGCCGGCATCGCAAGTTTTGTCAAAAAGTGATGAAAAATTTTTTTGTCGAGATTTAAAAAATGGCGCACATGGATGGATAGGTCTTTTTACTCTCAGTTTAACGGTGAAAACCGCAACCACCAACGAGGCTTGGTTGCGGAGATATAGGGTTTCAAAGACATTTTGATTTTTAAAGTTTTTAACGATGCCGGCATCGCAAGTTTTGTCAAAAACTGATGGAATTTTTTTTTGTCGAGATTTAAAAATGGCGTACATGGATGGATAGGTCTTTTTACTCTCAGTTTAACGGTGAAAACCGCAACCACCAACGAGGCTTGGTTGCGGAGATATAGGGTTTCAAAGACATTTTGATTTTTAAAGTTTTTAACGATGCCGGCATCGCAAGTTTTGTCAAAAAGTGATGAAAAATTTTTTTGTCGAGATTTAAAAAATGGCGTACATGGATGGAAAGGTCTTTTTACTCTCAGTTTAACGGTGAAAACCGCAACCACCAACGAGGCTTGGTTGCGGAGATATAGGGTTTCAAAGACATTTTGATTTTTAAAGTTTTTAACGATGCCGGCATCGCAAGTTTTGTCAGAAAGTGATGAAAAATTTTTTGTTGGAGATTTAAAAAATGGCGTACATGGATGGATAGGTCTTTTTACTCTCAGTTTAACGGTGAAAACCGCAACCACCAACGAGGCTTGGTTGCGGAGATATAGGGTTTCAAAGACATTTTGATTTTTAAAGTTTTTAACGATGCCGGCATCGCAAGTTTTGTCAAAAAGTGATGAAAAATTTGTTTGTCGAGATTTAAAAAATGGCGTACATGGATGGAAAGGTCTTTTTACTCTCAGTTTAACGGTGAAAACCGCAACCACCAACGAGGCTTGGTTGCGGAGATATAGGGTTTCAAAGACATTTTGATTTTTAAAGTTTTTAACGATGCCGGCATCGCAAGTTTTGTCAAAAAGTGATGAAAAATTTGTTTGTCGAGATTTAAAAAATGGCGTACATGGATGGAAAGGTCTTTTTACTCTCAGTTTAACGGTGAAAACCGCAACCACCAACGAGGCTTGGTTGCGGAGATATAGGGTTTCAAAGACTTTTTGATTTTGTCAAAAAGTGTTGAAAAATTTTTTTGTCGAGATTTAAAAAATGGCGTACATGGATGGAAAGGTCTTTTTACTCTCAGTTTAACGGTGAAGACCGCAACCACCAACGAGGCTTGGTTGCGGAGATATAGGGTTTCAAAGACATTTTGATTTTTAAAGTTTTTAACGATGCCGGCATCGCAAGTTTTGTCAAAAAGTGATGAAAAATTTTTTTGTCGAGATTTAAAAAATGGCGTACATGGATGGAAAGGTCTTTTTACTCTCAGTTTAACGGTGAAAACCGCAACCACCAACGAGGCTTGGTTGCGGAGATATAGGGTTTCAAAGACATTTTGATTTTTAAAGTTTTTAACGATGCCGGCATCGCAAGTTTTGTCAGAAAGTGATGAAAAATTTTTTGTTGGAGATTTAAAAAATGGCGTACATGGATGGATAGGTCTTTTTACTCTCAGTTTAACGGTGAAAACCGCAACCACCAACGAGGCTTGGTTGCGGAGATATAGGGTTTCAAAGACATTTTGATTTTTAAAGTTTTTAACGATGCCGGCATCGCAAGTTTTGTCAGAAAGTGATGAAAAATTTTTTGTTGGAGATTTAAAAAATGGCGTACATGGATGGATAGGTCTTTTTACTCTCAGTTTAACGGTGAAAACCGCAACCACCAACGAGGCTTGGTTGCGGAGATATAGGGTTTCAAAGACATTTTGATTTTTAAAGTTTTTAACGATGCCGGCATCGCAAGTTTTGTCAAAAAGTGATGAAAAATTTGTTTGTCGAGATTTAAAAAATGGCGTACATGGATGGAAAGGTCTTTTTACTCTCAGTTTAACGGTGAAAACCGCAACCACCAACGAGGCTTGGTTGCGGAGATATAGGGTTTCAAAGACATTTTGATTTTTAAAGTTTTTAACGATGCCGGCATCGCAAGTTTTGTCAAAAAGTGATGAAAAATTTGTTTGTCGAGATTTAAAAAATGGCGTACATGGATGGAAAGGTCTTTTTACTCTCAGTTTAACGGTGAAAACCGCAACCACCAACGAGGCTTGGTTGCGGAGATATAGGGTTTCAAAGACTTTTTGATTTTGTCAAAAAGTGATGAAAAATTTTTTTGTCGAGATTTAAAAAATGGCGTACATGGATGGAAAGGTCTTTTTACTCTCAGTTTAACGGTGAAGACCGCAACCACCAACGAGGCTTGGTTGCGGAGATATAGGGTTTCAAAGACATTTTGATTTTTAAAGTTTTTAACGATGCCGGCATCGCAAGTTTTGTCAAAAAGTGATGAAAAATTTTTTTGTCGAGATTTAAAAAATGGCGTACATGGATGGAAAGGTCTTTTTACTCTCAGTTTAACGGTGAAAACCGCAACCACCAACGAGGCTTGGTTGCGGAGATATAGGGTTTCAAAGACATTTTGATTTTTAAAGTTTTTAACGATGCCGGCATCGCAAGTTTTGTCAGAAAGTGATGAAAAATTTTTTGTTGGAGATTTAAAAAATGGCGTACATGGATGGATAGGTCTTTTTACTCTCAGTTTAACGGTGAAAACCGCAACCACCAACGAGGCTTGGTTGCGGAGATATAGGGTTTCAAAGACATTTTGATTTTTAAAGTTTTTAACGATGCCGGCATCGCAAGTTTTGTCAAAAAGTGATGAAAAATTTGTTTGTCGAGATTTAAAAAATGGCGTACATGGATGGAAAGGTCTTTTTACTCTCAGTTTAACGGTGAAAACCGCAACCACCAACGAGGCTTGGTTGCGGAGATATAGGGTTTCAAAGACATTTTGATTTTTAAAGTTTTTAACGATGCCGGCATCGCAAGTTTTGTCAAAAAGTGATGAAAAATTTGTTTGTCGAGATTTAAAAAATGGCGTACATGGATGGAAAGGTCTTTTTACTCTCAGTTTAACGGTGAAAACCGCAACCACCAACGAGGCTTGGTTGCGGAGATATAGGGTTTCAAAGACTTTTTGATTTTGTCAAAAAGTGATGAAAAATTTTTTTGTCGAGATTTAAAAAATGGCGTACATGGATGGAAAGGTCTTTTTACTCTCAGTTTAACGGTGAAGACCGCAACCACCAACGAGGCTTGGTTGCGGAGATATAGGGTTTCAAAGACATTTTGATTTTTAAAGTTTTTAACGATGCCGGCATCGCAAGTTTTGTCAAAAAGTGATGAAAAATTTTTTTGTCGAGATTCAGAAAATGGCGTACATGGATTGAAAGGTCTTTTTACTCTCAGTTTAACGGTGAAAACCGCAACCGCCAACGAGGCTTGGTTGCGGAGATATAGGGTTTCAAAGACATTTTGATTTTTAAAGTTTTTAACGATGCCGGCATCGCAAGTTTTGTCAAAAAGTGATGAAAATTTTTTTGTCGAGATTTAAAAAATGGCGTACATGGATGGAAAGGTCTTCTTACTCTCATTTTAACGGTGAAAACCGCAACCACCAACGAGGCTTGGTTGCGGAGATATAGGGTTTCAAAGACATTTTGATTTTTAAAGTTTTTAACGATGCCGGCATCGCAAGTTTTGTCAAAAAGTGATGAAAATTTTTTTTGTCGAGATTTAAAAAATGGCGTACATGGATGGAAAGGTCTTTTTACTCTCAGTTTAACGGTGAAAACTGCAACCACCAACGAGGCTTGGTTGCGGAGATATAGGGTTTCAAAGACATTTTGATTTTTAAAGTTTTTAACGATGCCGGCATCGCAAGTTTTGTCAAAAAGTGATGAAAAATTTTTTTGTCGAGATTTAAAAAATGGCGTACATGGATGGAAAGGTCTTTTTACTCTCAGTTTAACGGTGAAAACCGCAACCACCAACGAGGCTTGGTTGCGGAGATATAGGGTTTCAAAGACATTTTGATTTTTAAAGTTTTTAACGATGCCGGCATCGCAAGTTTTGTCAAAAAGTGATGAAAATTTTTTTTGTCGAGATTTAAAAATGGCGTACATGGTTAAATAGGTCTTTTTACTCTCAGTTTAACGGTGAAGACCGCAACCACCAACGAGGCTTGGTTGCGGAGATATAGGGTTTCAAAGACATTTTGATTTTTAAAGTTTTTAACGATGCCGGCATCGCAAGTTTTGTCAAAAAGTGATGAAAAATTTTTTTTGTCGAGATTAAGAAAATGGCGTACATGGATTGAAAGGTCTTTTTACTCTCAGTTTAACGGTGACAACCGCAACCGCCAACGAGGCTTTGTTGCGGAGATATAGGGTTTCAAAGACATTTTGATTTTTAAAGTTTTTAACGATGCCGGCATCGCAAGTTTTGTCAAAAAGTGATGAAAATTTTTTTGTCGAGATTTAAAAAATGGCGTACATGGATGGAAAGGTCTTCTTACTCTCATTTTAACGGTAAAAACCGCAACCACCAACGAGGCTTGGTTGCGGAGATATAGGGTTTCAAAGACATTTTGATTTTTAAAGTTTTTAACGATGCCGGCATCGCAAGTTTTGTCAAAAAGTGATGAAAATTTTTTTTGTCGAGATTTAAAAAATGACGTATGGATGGAAAGGTCTTTTTACTCTCAGTTTAACGGTGAAAACTGCAACCACCAACGAGGCTTGGTTGCGGAGATATAGGGTTTCAAAGACATTTTGATTTTTAAAGTTTTTAACGATGCCGGCATCGCAAGTTTTGTCAAAAAGTGATGAAAAATTTTTTTGTGGAGATTTAAAAAATGGCGTACATGGATGGAAAGGTCTTTTTACTCTCAGTTTAACGGTGAAAACCGCAACCACCAACGAGGCTTGGTTGCGGAGATATAGGGTTTCAAAGACATTTTGATTTTTAAAGTTTTTAACGATGCCGGCATCGCAAGTTTTGTCAAAAAGTGATGAAAATTTTTTTGTCGAGATTTAAAAAATGGCGTACATGGATGGAAAGGTCTTCTTACTCTCATTTTAACGGTAAAAACCGCAACCACCAACGAGGCTTGGTTGCGGAGATATAGGGTTTCAAAGACATTTTGATTTTTAAAGTTTTTAACGATGCCGGCATCGCAAGTTTTGTCAAAAAGTGATGAAAATTTTTTTTTGTCGAGATTTAAAAAATGGCGTACATGGATGGAAAGGTCTTTTTACTCTCAGTTTAACGGTGAAAACTGCAACCACCAACGAGGCTTGGTTGCGGAGATATAGGGTTTCAAAGACATTTTGATTTTTAAAGTTTTTAACGATGCCGGCATCGCAAGTTTTGTCAAAAAGTGATGAAAAATTTTTTTGTCGAGATTTAAAAAATGGCGTACATGGATGGAAAGGTCTTTTTACTCTCAGTTTAACGGTGAAAACCGCAACCACCAACGAGGCTTGGTTGCGGAGATATAGGGTTTCAAAGACATTTTGATTTTTAAAGTTTTTAACGATGCCGGCATCGCAAGTTTTGTCAAAAAGTGATGAAAATTTTTTTTGTCGAGATTTAAAAATGGCGTACATGGTTAAATAGGTCTTTTTACTCTCAGTTTAACGGTGAAGACCGCAACCACCAACGAGGCTTGGTTGCGGAGATATAGGGTTTCAAAGACATTTTGATTTTTAAAGTTTTTAACGATGCCGGCATCGCAAGTTTTGTCAAAAAGTGATGAAAAATTTTTTTGTCGAGATTTAGAAAATGGCGTACATGGATTGAAAGGTCTTTTTACTCTCAGTTTAACGGTGACAACCGCAACCGCCAACGAGGCTTTGTTGCGGAGATATAGGGTTTCAAAGACATTTTGATTTTTAAAGTTTTTAACGATGCCGGCATCGCAAGTTTTGTCAAAAAGTGATGAAAATTTTTTTTGTCGAGATTTAAAAAATGACGTATGGATGGAAAGGTCTTTTTACTCTCAGTTTAACGGTGAAAACTGCAACCACCAACGAGGCTTGGTTGCGGAGATATAGGGTTTCAAAGACATTTTGATTTTTAAAGTTTTTAACGATGCCCGGCATCGCAAGTTTTGTCAAAAAGTGATGAAAAATTTTTTTGTGGAGATTTAAAAAATGGCGTACATGGATGGAAAGGTCTTTTTACTCTCAGTTTAACGGTGAAAACCGCAACCACCAACGAGGCTTGGTTGCGGAGATATAGTGTTTCAAAGACATTTTGATTTTTAAAGTTTTTAACGATGCCGGCATCGCAAGTTTTGTCAAAAAGTGATGAAAAATTTTTTTGTCGAGATTTAGAAAATGGCGTACATGGATGGAAAGGTCTTTTTACTCTCAGTTTAACGGTGAAAACCGCAACCACCAACGAGGCTTGGTTGCGGAGATATAGGGTTTCAAAGACATTTTGATTTTTAAAGTTTTTAACGATGCCGGCATCGCAAGTTTTGTCAAAAAGTGATGAAAATTGTTTTTGTCGAGATTTAAAAATGGCGTACATGGATGGAAAGGTCTTTTTACTCTCAGTTTAACGGTGAAAACCGCAACCACCAACGAGGCTTGGTTGCGGAGATATAGGGTTTCAAAGACATTTTGATTTTTAAAGTTTTTAACGATGCCGGCATCGCAAGTTTTGTCAAAAAGTGATGACAAATTTTTTTGTCGAGATTTAAAAAATGGCGTACATGGATGGAAAGGTCTTTTTACTCTCAGTTTAACGGTGAAAACCGCAACCACCAACGAGGCTTGGTTGCGGAGATATAGGGTTTCAAAGACATTTTGATTTTTAAAGTTTTTAACGATGCCGGCATCGCAAGTTTTGTCAAAAAGTGATGAAAATTGTTTTTGTCGAGATTTAAAAATGGCGTACATGGATGGAAAGGTCTTTTTACTCTCAGTTTAACGGTGAAAACCGCAACCACCAACGAGGCTTGGTTGCGGAGATATAGGGTTTCAAAGACATTTTGATTTTTAAAGTTTTTAACGATGCCGGCATCGCAAGTTTTGTCAAAAAGTGATGACAAATTTTTTTGTCGAGATTTAAAAAATGGCGTACATGGATGGAAATGTCTTTTTACTCTCAGTTTAACGGTGAAAACCGCAACCACCAACGAGGCTTGGTTGCGGAGATATAGGGTTTCAAAGACATTTTGATTTTTAAAGTTTTTAACGATGCCGGCATCGCAAGTTTTGTCAAAAAGTGATGAAAAATTTTTTTGTCGAGATTTAAAAAATGGCGTACATGGATGGAAAGGTCTTTTTACTCTCAGTTTAACGGTGAAAACCGCAACCACCAACGAGGCTTGGTTGCGGAGATATAGGGTTTCAAAGACATTTTGATTTTTAAAGTTTTTAACGATGCCGGCATCGCAAGTTTTGTCAAAAAGTGATGAAAAATTTTTTTGTCGAGATTTAAAAAATGGCGTTCATGGATGGAAAGGTCTTTTTACTCTCAGTTTAACGGTGAAAACCGCAAATACCAACGAGGCTTGGTTGCGGAGATATAGGGTTTCAAAGACATTTTGATTTTTAAAGTTTTTAACGATGCCGGCATCGCAAGTTTTGTCAAAAAGTGATGAAAATTGTTTTTGTCGAGATTTAAAAATGGCGTACATGGATGGATAGGTCTTTTTACTCTCAGTTTAACGGTGAAGACCGCAACCACCAACGAGGCTTGGTTGCGGAGATATAGGGTTTCAAAGACATTTTGATTTTTAAAGTTTTTAACGATGCCGGCATCGCAAGTTTTGTCAAAAAGGGATGAAAAATTTTTTTGTCTTCAAAAATGGCGTACATGGATGAAAAGGTCTTTTTACTCTCAGTTTAACGGTGAAAACCGCAACCACCAACGAGGCTTGGTTGCGGAGATATAGGGTTTCAAAGACATTTTGATTTTTAAAGTTTTTAACGATGCCGGCATCGCAAGTTTTGTCAAAAAGTGATGAAAATTTTTTTGTCGAGATTTAAAAAATGGCGTACATGGATGGAAAGGTCTTTTTACTCTCAGTTTAACGGTGAAAACCGCAACCACCAACGAGGCTTGGTTGCGGAGATATAGGGTTTCAAAGACATTTTGATTTTTAAAGTTTTTAACGATGCCGGCATCGCAAGTTTTGTCAAAAAGTGATGACAAATTTTTTTGTCGAGATTTAAAAAATGGCGTACATGGATGGAAAGGTCTTTTTACTCTCAGTTTAACGGTGAAAACCGCAACCACCAACGAGGCTTGGTTGCGGAGATATAGGGTTTCAAAGACATTTTGATTTTTAAAGTTTTTAACGATGCCGGCATCGCAAGTTTTGTCAAAAAGTGATGAAAAATTTTTTTGTCGAGATTTAAAAAATGGCGTACATGGATGGAAAGGTCTTTTTACTCTCAGTTTAACGGTGAAAACCGCAACCACCAACGAGGCTTGGTTGCGGAGATATAGGGTTTCAAAGACATTTTGATTTTTAAAGTTTTTAACGATGCCGGCATCGCAAGTTTTGTCAAAAAGTGATGAAAAATTTTTTTGTCGAGATTTAAAAAATGGCGTTCATGGATGGAAAGGTCTTTTTACTCTCAGTTTAACGGTGAAAACCGCAAATACCAACGAGGCTTGGTTGCGGAGATATAGGGTTTCAAAGACATTTTGATTTTTAAAGTTTTTAACGATGCCGGCATCGCAAGTTTTGTCAAAAAGTGATGAAAATTGTTTTTGTCGAGATTTAAAAATGGCGTACATGGATGGATAGGTCTTTTTACTCTCAGTTTAACGGTGAAGACCGCAACCACCAACGAGGCTTGGTTGCGGAGATATAGGGTTTCAAAGACATTTTGATTTTTAAAGTTTTTAACGATGCCGGCATCGCAAGTTTTGTCAAAAAGGGATGAAAAATTTTTTTGTCTTCAAAAATGGCGTACATGGATGAAAAGGTCTTTTTACTCTCAGTTTAACGGTGAAAACCGCAACCACCAACGAGGCTTGGTTGCGGAGATATAGGGTTTCAAAGACATTTTGATTTTTAAAGTTTTTAACGATGCCGGCATCGCAAGTTTTGTCAAAAAGTGATGAAAATTTTTTTTGTCGAGATTTAAAAATGGCGTACATGGATGGATAGGTCTTTTTACTCTCAGTTTAACGGTGAAAACCGCAACCACCAACGAGGCTTGGTTGCGGAGATATAGGGTTTCAAAGACATTTTGATTTTTAAAGTTTTTAACGATGCCGGCATCGCAAGTTTTGTCAAAAAGTGATGAAAAATTTTTTTGTGGAGATTTAAAAAATGGCGTACATGGATGGAAAGGTCTTTTTACTCTCAGTTTAACGGTGAAAACCGCAACCACCAACGAGGCTTGGTTGCGGAGATATAGGGTTTCAAAGACATTTTGATTTTTAAAGTTTTTAACGATGCCGGCATCGCAAGTTTTGTCAAAAAGTGATGAAAATTTTTTTGTCGAGATTTAAAAAATGGCGTACATGGATGGAAAGGTCTTCTTACTCTCATTTTAACGGTAAAAACCGCAACCACCAACGAGGCTTGGTTGCGGAGATATAGGGTTTCAAAGACATTTTGATTTTTAAAGTTTTTAACGATGCCGGCATCGCAAGTTTTGTCAAAAAGTGATGAAAATTTTTTTTTGTCGAGATTTAAAAAATGGCGTACATGGATGGAAAGGTCTTTTTACTCTCAGTTTAACGGTGAAAACTGCAACCACCAACGAGGCTTGGTTGCGGAGATATAGGGTTTCAAAGACATTTTGATTTTTAAAGTTTTTAACGATGCCGGCATCGCAAGTTTTGTCAAAAAGTGATGAAAAATTTTTTTGTCGAGATTTAAAAAATGGCGTACATGGATGGAAAGGTCTTTTTACTCTCAGTTTAACGGTGAAAACCGCAACCACCAACGAGGCTTGGTTGCGGAGATATAGGGTTTCAAAGACATTTTGATTTTTAAAGTTTTTAACGATGCCGGCATCGCAAGTTTTGTCAAAAAGTGATGAACATTTTTTTTGTCGAGATTTAAAAATGGCGTACATGGATGGATAGGTCTTTTTACTCTCAGTTTAACGGTGAAGACCGCAACCACCAACGAGGCTTGGTTGCGGAGATATAGGGTTTCAAAGACATTTAGATTTTTAAAGTTTTTAACGATGCCGGCATCGCAAGTTTTGTCAAAAAGTGATGAACATTTTTTTTGTCGAGATTTAAAAATGGCGTACATGGATGGATAGGTCTTTTTACTCTCAGTTTAACGGTGAAAACCGCAACCACCAACGAGGCTTGGTTGCGGAGATATAGGGTTTCAAAGACATTTTGATTTTTAAAGTTTTTAACGATGCCGGCATCGCAAGTTTTGTCAAAAACTGATGAAAATTTTTTTTGTCGAGATTTAAAAATGGCGTACATGGATGGATAGGTCTTTTTACTCTCAGTTTAACGGTGAAAACCGCAACCACCAACGAGGCTTGGTTGCGGAGATATAGGGTTTCAAAGACATTTTGATTTTTAAAGTTTTTAACGATGCCGGCATCGCAAGTTTTGTCAAAAAGTGATGAAAATTTTTTTTGTCGAGATTTAAAAATGGCGTACATGGATGGATAGGTCTTTTTACTCTCAGTTTAACGGTGAAAACCGCAACCACCAACGAGGCTTGGTTGCGGAGATATAGGGTTTCAAAGACATTTTGATTTTTAAAGTTTTTAACGATGCCGGCATCGCAAGTTTTGTCAAAAAGTGATGAAAAATTTTTTTGTCGAGATTTCAGAAATGGCGTACATGGATGGAAAGGTCTTTTTACTCTCAGTTTAACGGTGAAAACCGCAACCACCAACGAGGCTTGGTTGCGGAGATATAGGGTTTCAAAGACATTTTGATTTTTAAAGTTTTTAACGATGCCGGCATCGCAAGTTTTGTCAAAAAGTGATGAAAAATTTTTTTGTCGAGATTTAAAAAATGGCGTACATGGATGGAAAGGTCTTTTTACTCTCAGTTTAACGGTGAAAACCGCAACCACCAACGAGGCTTGTTTGCGGAGATATAGGGTTTCAAAGACATTTTGATTTTTAAAGTTTTTAACGATGCCGGCATCGCAAGTTTTGTCAAAAAGTGATGAAAATTGTTTTTGTCGAGATTTAAAAATGGCGTACATGGATGGATAGGTCTTTTTACTCTCAGTTTAACGGTGAAGACCGCAACCACCAACGAGGCTTGGTTGCGGAGATATAGGGTTTCAAAGACATTTTGATTTTTAAAGTTTTTAACGATGCCGGCATCGCAAGTTTTGTCAAAAAGGGATGAAAATTTTTTTTGTCGAGATTTAAAAAATGGCGTACATGGATGGAAAGGTCTTTTTACTCTCAGTTTAATGGTGAAAACCGCAACCACCGACGAGGCTTGGTTGCGGAGATATAGGGTTTCAAAGACATTTTGATTTTTAAAGTTTTTAACGATGCCGGCATCGCAAGTTTTGTCAAAAAGTGATGAAAATTTTTTTTGTCGAGATTTAAAAATGGCGTACATGGTTGGATAGGTCTTTTTACTCTCAGTTTAACGGTGAAAACCGCAACCACCAACGAGGCTTGGTTGCGGAGATATAGGGTTTCAAAGACATTTTGATTTTTAAAGTTTTTAACGATGCCGGCATCGCAAGTTTTGTCAAAAAGTGATGAAAAATTTTTTTGTCGAGATTTAAAAAATGGCGTACATGGATGGAAAGGTCTTTTTACTCTCAGTTTAACGGTGAAAACCGCAACCACCAACGAGGCTTGGTTGCGGAGATATAGGGTTTCAAAGACATTTTGATTTTTAAAGTTTTTAACGATGCCGGCATCGCAAGTTTTGTCAAAAAGTGATGAAAAATTTTTTTGTCGAGATTTAGAAAATGGCGTACATGGATTGAAAGGTCTTTTTACTCTCAGTTTAACGGTGAAAACCGCAACCACCAACGAGGCTTGGTTGCGGAGATATAGGGTTTCAAAGACATTTTGATTTTTAAAGTTTTTAACGATGCCGGCATCGCAAGTTTTGTCAAAAAGTGATGAAAATTTTTTTTGTCGAGATTTAAAAATGGCGTACATTGATGGAAAGGTCTTTTTACTCTCAGTTTAACGGTGAAAACCGCAACCACCAACGAGGCTTGGTTGCGGAGATATAGGGTTTCAAAGACATTTTGATTTTTAAAGTTTTTAACGATGCCGGCATCGCAAGTTTTGTCAAAAAGTGATGAAAATTTTTGTTGTCGAGATTTAAAGAATGGCGTACATGGATGGAAAGGTCTTTTTACTCTCAGTTTAACGGTGAAAACCGCAACCACCAACGAGGCTTGGTTGCGGAGATATAGGGTTTCAAAGACATTTTGATTTTTAAAGTTTTTAACGATGCCGGCATCGCAAGTTTTGTCAAAAAGTGATGACAAATTTTTTTGTCGAGATTTAAAAAATGGCGTACATGGATGGAAAGGTCTTTTTACTCTCAGTTTAACGGTGAAAACCGCAACCACCAACGAGGCTTGGTTGCGGAGATATAGGGTTTCAAAGACATTTTGATTTTTAAAGTTTTTAACGATGCCGGCATCGCAAGTTTTGTCAAAAAGTGATGAAAAATTTTTTTGTCGAGATTTAAAAAATGGCGTACATGGATGGAAAGGTCTTTTTACTCTCAGTTTAACGGTGAAAACCGCAACCACCAACGAGGCTTGGTTGCGGAGATATAGGGTTTCAAAGACATTTTGATTTTTAAAGTTTTTAACGATGCCGGCATCGCAAGTTTTGTCAAAAAGTGATGAAAATTTTTTTTGTCGAGATTTAAATATGGCGTACATGGATGGATAGGTCTTTTTACTCTCAGTTTAACGGTGAAAACCGCAACCACCAACGAGGCTTGGTTGCGGAGATATAGGGTTTCAAAGACATTTTGATTTTTAAAGTTTTTAACGATGCCGGCATCGCAAGTTTTGTCAAAAAGTGATGAAAATTTTTGTTGTCGAGATTTAAAGAATGGCGTACATGGATGGAAAGGTCTTTTTACTCTCAGTTTAACGGTGAAAACCGCAACCACCAACGAGGCTTGGTTGCGGAGATATAGGGTTTCAAAGACATTTTGATTTTTAAAGTTTTTAACGATGCCGGCATCGCAAGTTTTGTCAAAAAGTGATGACAAATTTTTTTGTCGAGATTTAAAAAATGGCGTACATGGATGGAAAGGTCTTTTTACTCTCAGTTTAACGGTGAAAACCGCAACCACCAACGAGGCTTGGTTGCGGAGATATAGGGTTTCAAAGACATTTTGATTTTTAAAGTTTTTAACGATGCCGGCATCGCAAGTTTTGTCAAAAAGTGATGAAAAATTTTTTTGTCGAGATTTAAAAAATGGCGTACATGGATGGAAAGGTCTTTTTACTCTCAGTTTAACGGTGAAAACCGCAACCACCAACGAGGCTTGGTTGCGGAGATATAGGGTTTCAAAGACATTTTGATTTTTAAAGTTTTTAACGATGCCGGCATCGCAAGTTTTGTCAAAAAGTGATGAAAATTTTTTTTGTCGAGATTTAAATATGGCGTACATGGATGGATAGGTCTTTTTACTCTCAGTTTAACGGTGAAAACCGCAACCACCAACGAGGCTTGGTTGCGGAGATATAGGGTTTCAAAGACATTTTGATTTTTAAAGTTTTTAACGATGCCGGCATCGCAAGTTTTGTCAAAAAGTGATGACAAATTTTTTTGTCGAGATTTAAAAAATGGCGTACATGGATGGAAAGGTTTTTTTACTATCAGTTTAACGGTGAAAACCGCAACCACCAACGAGGCTTGGTTGCGGAGATATAGTGTTTCAAAGACATTTTGATTTTTAAAGTTTTTAACGATGCCGGCATCGCAAGTTTTGTCAAAAAGTGATGAAAATTGTTTTTGTCGAGATTTAAAAATGGCGTACATGGATGGATAGGTCTTTTTACTCTCAGTTTAACGGTGAAGACCGCAACCACCAACGAGGCTTGGTTGCGGAGATATAGGGTTTCAAAGACATTTTGATTTTTAAAGTTTTTAACGATGCCGGCATCGCAAGTTTTGTCAAAAAGTGATGAAAAATTTTTTTGTCGAGATTTAAAAAATGGCGTACATGGATGGAAAGGTCTTTTTACTCTCAGTTTAACGGTGAAAACCGCAAATACCAACGAGGCTTGGTTGCGGAGATATAGGGTTTCAAAGACATTTTGATTTTTAAAGTTTTTAACGATGCCGGCATCGCAAGTTTTGTCAAAAAGTGATGAAAATTGTTTTTGTCGAGATTTAAAAATGGCGTACATGGATGGATAGGTCTTTTTACTCTCAGTTTAACGGTGAAGACCGCAACCACCAACGAGGCTTGGTTGCGGAGATATAGGGTTTCAAAGACATTTTGATTTTTAAAGTTTTTAACGATGCCGGCATCGCAAGTTTTGTCAAAAAGTGATGAAAAATTTTTTTGTCGAGATTTAAAAAATGGCGTACATGGATGGAAAGGTCTTTTTACTCTCAGTTTAACGGTGAAAACCGCAACCACCAACGAGGCTTGGTTGCGGAGATATAGGGTTTCAAAGACATTTTGATTTTTAAAGTTTTTAACGATGCCGGCATCGCAAGTTTTGTCAAAAAGTGATGAAAAATTTTTTTGTCGAGATTTAAAAAATGGCGTACATGGATGGAAAGGTCTTTTTACTCTCAGTTTAACGGTGAAAACCGCAACCACCAACGAGGCTTGGTTGCGGAGATATAGGGTTTCAAAGACATTTTGATTTTTAAAGTTTTTAACGATGCCGGCATCGCAAGTTTTGTCAAAAAGTGATGAAAAATTTTTTTGTCGAGATTTAAAAAATGGCGTACATGGATGGAAAGGTCTTTTTACTCTCAGTTTAACGGTGAAAACCGCAACCACCAACGAGGCTTGGTTGCGGAGATATAGGGTTTCAAAGACATTTTGATTTTTAAAGTTTTTAACGATGCCGGCATCGCAAGTTTTGTCAAAAAGTGATGAAAAATTTTTTTGTCGAGATTTAGAAAATGGCGTACATGGATTGAAAGGTCTTTTTACTCTCAGTTTAACGGTGAAAACCGCAACCACCAACGAGGCTTGGTTGCGGAGATATAGGGTTTCAAAGACATTTTGATTTTTAAAGTTTTTAACGATGCCGGCATCGCAAGTTTTGTCAAAAAGTGATGAAAATTTTTTTTGTCGAGATTTAAAAATGGCGTACATTGATGGAAAGGTCTTTTTACTCTCAGTTTAACGGTGAAAACCGCAACCACCAACGAGGCTTGGTTGCGGAGATATAGGGTTTCAAAGACATTTTGATTTTTAAAGTTTTTAACGATGCCGGCATCGCAAGTTTTGTCAAAAAGTGATGAAAATTTTTGTTGTCGAGATTTAAAGAATGGCGTACATGGATGGAAAGGTCTTTTTACTCTCAGTTTAACGGTGAAAACCGCAACCACCAACGAGGCTTGGTTGCGGAGATATAGGGTTTCAAAGACATTTTGATTTTTAAAGTTTTTAACGATGCCGGCATCGCAAGTTTTGTCAAAAAGTGATGAAAATTTTTTTTGTCGAGATTTAAAGAATGGCGTACATGGATGGAAAGGTCTTTTTACTCTCAGTTTAACGGTGAAAACCGCAACCACCAACGAGGCTTGGTTGCGGAGATATATAGGGTTTCAAAGACATTTTGATTTTTAAAGTTTTTAACGATGCCGGCATCGCAAGTTTTGTCAAAAAGTGATGAAAATTTTTTTTGTCGAGATTTAAATATGGCGTACATGGATGGATAGGTCTTTTTACTCTCAGTTTAACGGTGAAAACCGCAACCACCAACGAGGCTTGGTTGCGGAGATATAGGGTTTCAAAGACATTTTGATTTTTAAAGTTTTTAACGATGCCGGCATCGCAAGTTTTGTCAAAAAGTGATGACAAATTTTTTTGTCGAGATTTAAAAAATGGCGTACATGGATGGAAAGGTTTTTTTACTATCAGTTTAACGGTGAAAACCGCAACCACCAACGAGGCTTGGTTGCGGAGATATAGTGTTTCAAAGACATTTTGATTTTTAAAGTTTTTAACGATGCCGGCATCGCAAGTTTTGTCAAAAAGTGATGAAAATTGTTTTTGTCGAGATTTAAAAATGGCGTACATGGATGGATAGGTCTTTTTACTCTCAGTTTAACGGTGAAGACCGCAACCACCAACGAGGCTTGGTTGCGGAGATATAGGGTTTCAAAGACATTTTGATTTTTTGAAGTTTTTAACGATGCCGGCATCGCAAGTTTTGTCAAAAAGTGATGAAAAATTTTTTTGTCGAGATTTAAAAAATGGCGTACATGGATGGAAAGGTCTTTTTACTCTCAGTTTAACGGTGAAAACCGCAAATACCAACGAGGCTTGGTTGCGGAGATATAGGGTTTCAAAGACATTTTGATTTTTAAAGTTTTTAACGATGCCGGCATCGCAAGTTTTGTCAAAAAGTGATGAAAATTGTTTTTGTCGAGATTTAAAAATGGCGTACATGGATGGATAGGTCTTTTTACTCTCAGTTTAACGGTGAAGACCGCAACCACCAACGAGGCTTGGTTGCGGAGATATAGGGTTTCAAAGACATTTTGATTTTTAAAGTTTTTAACGATGCCGGCATCGCAAGTTTTGTCAAAAAGGGATGAAAAATTTTTTTGTCGAGATTTCAAAAATGGCGTACATGGATGAAAAGGTCTTTTTACTCTCAGTTTAACGGTGAAAACCGCAACCACCAACGAGGCTTGGTTGCGGAGATATAGGGTTTCAAAGACATTTTGATTTTTAAAGTTTTTAACGATGCCGGCATCGCAAGTTTTGTCAAAAAGTGATGAAAATTTTTTTTGTCGAGATTTAAAAATGGCGTACATGGATGGATAGGTCTTTTTACTCTCAGTTTAACGGTGAAAACCGCAACCACCAACGAGGCTTGGTTGCGGAGATATAGGGTTTCAAAGACATTTTGATTTTTAAAGTTTTTAACGATGCCGGCATCGCAAGTTTTGTCAAAAAGTGATAAAAAATTTTTTTGTCGAGATTTAAAAATGGCGTACATTGATGGAAAGGTCTTTTTACTCTCAGTTTAACGGTGAAAACCGCAACCACCAACGAGGCTTGGTTGCGGAGATATAGGGTTTCAAAGACATTTTGATTTTTAAAGTTTTTAACGATGCCGGCATCGCAAGTTTTGTCAAAAAGTGATGAAAAATTTTTTTGTCGAGATTTAAAAAATGGCGTACATGGATGGAAAGGTCTTTTTACTCTCAGTTTAACGGTGAAAACCGCAACCACCAACGAGGCTTGGTTGCGGAGATATAGGGTTTCAAAGACATTTTGATTTTTAAAGTTTTTAACGATGCCGGTATCGCAAGTTTTGTCAAAAAGTGATGAAAATTGTTTTTGTCGAGATTTAAAAATGGCGTACATGGATGGATAGGTCTTTTTACTCTCAGTTTAACGGTGAAGACCGCAACCACCAACGAGGCTTGGTTGCGGAGATATAGGGTTTCAAAGACATTTAGATTTTTAAAGTTTTTAACGATGCCGGCATCGCAAGTTTTGTCAAAAAGTGATGAAAATTTTTTTTGTCGAGATTTAAAAATGGCGTGCATGGATGGATAGGTCTTTTTACTCTCAGTTTAACGGTGAAAACCGCAACCACCAACGAGGCTTGGTTGCGGAGATATAGGGTTTCAAAGACATTTTGATTTTTAAAGTTTTTAACGATGCCGGCATCGCAAGTTTTGTCAAAAAGTGATGAAAATTGTTTTTGTCGAGATTTAAAAATGGCGTACATGGATGGATAGGTCTTTTTACTCTCAGTTTAACGGTGAAGACTGCAACCACCAACGAGGCTTGGTTGCGGAGATATAGGGTTTCAAAGACATTTTGATTTTTAAAGTTTTTAACGATGCCGGCATCGCAAGTTTTGTCAAAAAGGGATGAAAAATTTTTTTGTCGAGATTTCAAAAATGGCGTACATGGATGAAAAGGTCTTTTTACTCTCAGTTTAACGGTGAAAACCGCAACCACCAACGAGGCTTGGTTGCGGAGATATAGGGTTTCAAAGACATTTTGATTTTTAAAGTTTTTAACGATGCCGGCATCGCAAGTTTTGTCAAAAAGTGATGAAAATTTTTTTTGTCGAGATTTAAAAATGGCGTACATGGATGGATAGGTCTTTTTACTCTCAGTTTAACGGTGAAAACCGCAACCACCAACGAGGCTTGGTTGCGGAGATATAGGGTTTCAAAGACATTTTGATTTTTAAAGTTTTTAACGATGCCGGCATCGCAAGTTTTGTCAAAAAGTGATGAAAAATTTTTTTGTCGAGATTTAAAAATGGCGTACATTGATGGAAAGGTCTTTTTACTCTCAGTTTAACGGTGAAAACCGCAACCACCAACGAGGCTTGGTTGCGGAGATATAGGGTTTCAAAGACATTTTGATTTTTAAAGTTTTTAACGATGCCGGCATCGCAAGTTTTGTCAAAAAGTGATGAAAAATTTTTTTGTCGAGATTTAAAAAATGGCGTACATGGATGGAAAGGTCTCTTTACTCTCAGTTTAACGGTGAAAACCGCAACCACCAACGAGGCTTGGTTGCGGAGATATAGGGTTTCAAAGACATTTTGATTTTTAAAGTTTTTAACGATGCCGGTATCGCAAGTTTTGTCAAAAAGTGATGAAAATTGTTTTTGTCGAGATTTAAAAATGGCGTACATGGATGGATAGGTCTTTTTACTCTCAGTTTAACGGTGAAGACCGCAACCACCAACGAGGCTTGGTTGCGGAGATATAGGGTTTCAAAGACATTTAGATTTTTAAAGTTTTTAACGATGCCGGCATCGCAAGTTTTGTCAAAAAGTGATGAAAATTTTTTTTGTCGAGATTTAAAAATGGCGTGCATGGATGGATAGGTCTTTTTACTCTCAGTTTAACGGTGAAAACCGCAACCACCAACGAGGCTTGGTTGCGGAGATATAGGGTTTCAAAGACATTTTGATTTTTAAAGTTTTTAACGATGCCGGCATCGCAAGTTTTGTCAAAAAGTGATGAAAAATTTTTTTGTCGAGATTTAAAAAATGGCGTACATGGATGGAAAGGTCTTTTTACTCTCAGTTTAACGGTGAAAACCGCAACCACCAACGAGGCTTGGTTGCGGAGATATAGGGTTTCAAAGACATTTTGATTTTTAAAGTTTTTAACGATGCCGGCATCGCAAGTTTTGTCAAAAAGTGATGAAAAATTTTTTTGTCGAGATTTAAAAAATGGCGTACATGGATGGAAAGGTCTTTTTACTCTCAGTTTAACGGTGAAAACCGCAACCACCAACGAGGCTTGGTTGCGGAGATATAGGGTTTCAAAGACATTTAGATTTTTAAAGTTTTTAACGATGCCGGCATCGCAAGTTTTGTCAAAAAGTGATGAAAATTTTTTTTGTCGAGATTTAAAAATGGCGTGCATGGATGGATAGGTCTTTTTACTCTCAGTTTAACGGTGAAAACCGCAACCACCAACGAGGCTTGGTTGCGGAGATATAGGGTTTCAAAGACATTTTGATTTTTAAAGTTTTTAACGATGCCGGCATCGCAAGTTTTGTCAAAAAGTGATGAAAATTGTTTTTGTCGAGATTTAAAAATGGCGTACATGGATGGATAGGTCTTTTTACTCTCAGTTTAACGGTGAAGACCGCAACCACCAACGAGGCTTGGTTGCGGAGATATAGGGTTTCAAAGACATTTTGATTTTTAAAGTTTTTAACGATGCCGGCATCGCAAGTTTTGTCAAAAAGGGATGAAAAATTTTTTTGTCGAGATTTCAAAAATGGCGTACATGGATGGAAAGGTCTTTTTACTCTCAGTTTAATGGTGAAAACCGCAACCACCAACGAGGCTTGGTTGCGGAGATATAGGGTTTCAAAGACATTTTGATTTTTAAAGTTTTTAACGATGCCGGCATCGCAAGTTTTGTCAAAAAGTGATGAAAAATTTTTTTGTCGAGATTTAAAAAATGGCGTACATGGATGGAAAGGTCTTTTTACTCTCAGTTTAACGGTGAAAACCGCAACCACCAACGAGGCTTGGTTGCGGAGATATAGGGTTTCAAAGACATTTTGATTTTTAAAGTTTTTAACGATGCCGGCATCGCAAGTTTTGTCAAAAAGTGATGAAAAATTTTTTTGTCGAGATTTAAAAAATGGCGTACATGGATGGAAAGGCCTTTTTACTCTCAGTTTAACGGTGAAAACCGCAACCACCAACGAGGCTTGGTTGCGGAGATATAGGGTTTCAAAGACATTTTGATTTTTAAAGTTTTTAACGATGCCGGCATCGCAAGTTTTGTCAAAAAGTGATGACAAATTTTTTTGTCGAGATTTAAAAAATGGCGTAAATGTATGGAAAGGTCTTTTTACTCTCAGTTTAACGGTGAAAACCGCAACCACCAACGAGGCTTGGTTGCGGAGATATAGGGTTTCAAAGACATTTTGATTTTTAAAGTTTTTAACGATGCCGGCATCGCAAGTTTTGTCAAAAAGTGATGAAAAATTTTTTTGTCGAGATTTAGAAAATGGCGTACATGGATTGAAAGGTCTTTTTACTCTCAGTTTAACGGTGAAAACCGCAACCGCCAACGAGGCTTGGTTGCGGAGATATAGGGTTTCAAAGACATTTTGATTTTTAAAGTTTTTAACGATGCCGGCATCGCAAGTTTTGTCAAAAAGTGATGAAAAATTTTTTTGTCGAGATTTAAAAAATGGCGAACATGGATGGAAAGGTCTTTTTACTCTCAGTTTAACGGTGAAAACCGCAACCACCAACGAGGCTTGGTTGCGGAGATATAGGGTTTCAAAGACATTTTGATTTTTAAAGTTTTTAACGATGCCGGCATCGCAAGTTTTGTCAAAAAGTGATGAAAAATTTGTTTGTCGAGATTTAAAAAATGGCGTACATGGATGGAAAGGTCTTTTTACTCTCAGTTTAACGGTGAAAACCGCAACCACCAACGAGGCTTGGTTGCGGAGATATAGGGTTTCAAAGACATTTTGATTTTTAAAGTTTTTAACGATGCCGGCATCGCAAGTTTTGTCAAAAAGTGATGAAAATTTTTTTTTGTCGAGATTTAAAAATGGCGTACATGGATGGAAAGGTCTTTTTACTCTCAGTTTAACGGTGAAAACCGCAACCACCAACGAGGCTTGGTTGCGGAGATATAGGGTTTCAAAGACATTTTGATTTTTAAAGTTTTTAACGATGCCGGCATCGCAAGTTTTGTCAAAAAGTGATGAAAATTTTTTTTGTCGAGATTTAAAAATGGCGTACATGGTTAAATAGGTCTTTTTACTCTCAGTTTAACGGTGAAGACCTCAACCACCAACGAGGCTTGGTTGCGGAGATATAGGGTTTCAAAGACATTTTGATTTTTAAAGTTTTTAACGATGCCGGCATCGCAAGTTTTGTCAAAAAGTGATGAAAAATTTTTTTGTCGAGATTTAAAAAATGGCGAACATGGATGGAAAGGTCTTTTTACTCTCAGTTTAACGGTGAAAACCGCAACCACCAACGAGGCTTGGTTGCGGAGATATAGGGTTTCAAAGACATTTTGATTTTTAAAGTTTTTAACGATGCCGGCATCGCAAGTTTTGTCAAAAAGTGATGAAAAATTTGTTTGTCGAGATTTAAAAAATGGCGTACATGGATGGAAAGGTCTTTTTACTCTCAGTTTAACGGTGAAAACCGCAACCACCAACGAGGCTTGGTTGCGGAGATATAGGGTTTCAAAGACATTTTGATTTTTAAAGTTTTTAACGATGCCGGCATCGCAAGTTTTGTCAAAAAGTGATGAAAATTTTTTTTTGTCGAGATTTAAAAATGGCGTACATGGATGGAAAGGTCTTTTTACTCTCAGTTTAACGGTGAAAACCGCAACCACCAACGAGGCTTGGTTGCGGAGATATAGGGCTTCAAAGACATTTTGATTTTTAAAGTTTTTAACGATGCCGGCATCGCAAGTTTTGTCAAAAAGTGATGAAAATTTTTTTTGTCGAGATTTAAAAATGGCGTACATGGTTAAATAGGTCTTTTTACTCTCAGTTTAACGGTGAAGACCTCAACCACCAACGAGGCTTGGTTGCGGAGATATAGGGTTTCAAAGACATTTTGATTTTTAAAGTTTTTAACGATGCCGGCATCGCAAGTTTTGTCAAAAAGTGATGAAAAATTTTTTTGTCGAGATTTAGAAAATGGCGTACATGGATTGAAAGGTCTTTTTACTCTCAGTTTAACGGTGAAAACCGCAACCGCCAACGAGGCTTGGTTGCGGAGATATAGGGTTTCAAAGACATTTTGATTTTTAAAGTTTTTAACGATGCCGGCATCGCAAGTTTTGTCAAAAAGTGATGAAAATTTTTTTTGTCGAGATTTAAAGAATGGCGTACATGGATGAAAAGGTCTTTTTACTCTCAGTTTAACGGTGAAAACTGCAACCACCAACGAGGCTTGGTTGCGGAGATATAGGATTTCAAAGACATTTTGATTTTTAAAGTTTTTAACGATGCCGGCATCGCAAGTTTTGTCAAAAAGTGATGAAAAATTTTTTTGTCGAGATTTAAAAAATGGCGTACATGGATGGAAAGGTCTTTTTACTCTCAGTTTAACGGTGAAAACCGCAACCACCAACGAGGCTTGGTTGCGGAGATATAGGGTTTCAAAGACATTTTGATTTTTAAAGTTTTTAACGATGCCGGCATCGCAAGTTTTGTCAAAAAGTGATGAAAATTGTTTGTTTTTGTCGAGATTTAAAAATGGCGTACATGGATGGAAAGGTCTTTTTACTCTCAGTTTAACGGTGAAAACCGCAACCACCAACGAGGCTTGGTTGCGGAGATATAGGGTTTCAAAGACATTTTGATTTTTAAAGTTTTTAACGATGCCGGCATCGCAAGTTTTGTCAAAAAGTGATGACAAATTTTTTTGTCGAGATTTAAAAAATGGCGTACATGGATGGAAAGGTCTTTTTACTCTCAGTTTAACGGTGAAAACCGCAACCACCAACGAGGCTTGGTTGCGGAGATATAGGGTTTCAAAGACATTTTGATTTTTAAAGTTTTTAACGATGCCGGCATCGCAAGTTTTGTCAAAAAGTGATGAAAAATTTTTTTGTCGAGATTTAAATATGGCGTACATGGATGGATAGGTCTTTTTACTCTCAGTTTAACGGTGAAAACCGCAACCACCAACGAGGCTTGGTTGCGGAGATATAGGGTTTCAAAGACATTTTGATTTTTAAAGTTTTTAACGATGCCGGCATCGCAAGTTTTGTCAAAAAGTGATGAAAATTTTTTTTGTCGAGATTTAAAAATGGCGTACATGGATGGATAGGTCTTTTTACTCTCAGTTTAACGGTGAAAACCGCAACCACCAACGAGGCTTGGTTGCGGAGATATAGGGTTTCAAAGACATTTTGATTTTTAAAGTTTTTAACGATGCCGGCATCGCAAGTTTTGTCAAAAAGTGATGAAAAATTTTTTTGTCGAGATTTCAGAAATGGCGTACATGGATGGAAAGGTCTTTTTACTCTCAGTTTAACGGTGAAAACCGCAACCACCAACGAGGCTTGGTTGCGGAGATATAGGGTTTCAAAGACATTTTGATTTTTAAAGTTTTTAACGATGCCGGCATCGCAAGTTTTGTCAAAAAGTGATGAAAAATTTTTTTGTCGAGATTTAAAAAATGGCGTACATGGATGGAAAGGTCTTTTTACTCTCAGTTTAACGGTGAAAACCGCAACCACCAACGAGGCTTGTTTGCGGAGATATAGGGTTTCAAAGACATTTTGATTTTTAAAGTTTTTAACGATGCCGGTATCGCAAGTTTTGTCAAAAAGTGATGAAAATTGTTTTTGTCGAGATTTAAAAATGGCGTACATGGATGGATAGGTCTTTTTACTCTCAGTTTAACGGTGAAGACCGCAACCACCAACGAGGCTTGGTTGCGGAGATATAGGGTTTCAAAGACATTTAGATTTTTAAAGTTTTTAACGATGCCGGCATCGCAAGTTTTGTCAAAAAGTGATGAAAATTTTTTTTGTCGAGATTTAAAAATGGCGTACATGGATGGATAGGTCTTTTTACTCTCAGTTTAACGGTGAAAACCGCAACCACCAACGAGGCTTGGTTGCGGAGATATAGGGTTTCAAAGACATTTTGATTTTTAAAGTTTTTAACGATGCCGGCATCGCAAGTTTTGTCAAAAAGTGATGAAAATTGTTTTTGTCGAGATTTAAAAATGGCGTACATGGATGGATAGGTCTTTTTACTCTCAGTTTAACGGTGAAGACCGCAACCACCAACGAGGCTTGGTTGCGGAGATATAGGGTTTCAAAGACATTTTGATTTTTAAAGTTTTTAACGATGCCGGCATCGCAAGTTTTGTCAAAAAGGGATGAAAAATTTTTTTGTCGAGATTTAAAAAATGGCGTACATGGATGGAAAGGTCTTTTTACTCTCAGTTGAATGGTGAAAACCGCAACCACCGACGAGGCTTGGTTGCGGAGATATAGGGTTTCAAAGACATTTTGATTTTTAAAGTTTTTAACGATGCCGGCATCGCAAGTTTTGTCAAAAAGTGATGAAAATTTTTTTTGTCGAGATTTAAAAATGGCGTACATGGTTGGATAGGTCTTTTTACTCTCAGTTTAACGGTGAAAACCGCAACCACCAACGAGGCTTGGTTGCGGAGATATAGGGTTTCAAAGACATTTTGATTTTTAAAGTTTTTAACGATGCCGGCATCGCAAGTTTTGTCAAAAAGTGATGAAAAATTTTTTTGTCGAGATTTAAAAAATGGCGTACATGGATGGAAAGGTCTTTTTACTCTCAGTTTAACGGTGAAAACCGCAACCACCAACGAGGCTTGGTTGCGGAGATATAGGGTTTCAAAGACTTTTTGATTTTTAAAGTTTTTAACGATGCCGGCATCGCAAGTTTTGTCAAAAAGTGATGAAAAATTTTTTTGTCGAGATTTAAAAAATGGCGTACATGGATGGAAAGGTCTTTTTACTCTCAGTTTAACGGTGAAAACCGCAACCACCAACGAGGCTTGGTTGCGGAGATATAGGGTTTCAAAGACATTTTGATTTTTAAAGTTTTTAACGATGCCGGCATCGCAAGTTTTGTCAAAAAGTGATGAAAAATTTTTTTGTCGAGATTTAAAAAATGGCGTACATGGATGGAAAGGTCTTTTTACTCTCAGTTTAACGGTGAAAACCGCAACCACCAACGAGGCTTGGTTGCGGAGATATAGGGTTTCAAAGACTTTTTGATTTTTAAAGTTTTTAACGATGCCGGCATCGCAAGTTTTGTCAAAAAGTGATGAAAAATTTTTTTGTCGAGATTTAAAAAATGGCGTACATGGATGGAAAGGTCTTTTTACTCTCAGTTTAACGGTGAAAACCGCAACCACCAACGAGGCTTGGTTGCGGAGATATAGGGTTTCAAAGACATTTTGATTTTTAAAGTTTTTAACGATGCCGGCATCGCAAGTTTTGTCAAAAAGTGATGACAAATTTTTTTGTCGAGATTTAAAAAATGGCGTAAATGTATGGAAAGGTCTTTTTACTCTCAGTTTAACGGTGAAAACCGCAACCACCAACGAGGCTTGGTTGCGGAGATATAGGGTTTCAAAGACATTTTGATTTTTAAAGTTTTTAACGATGCCGGCATCGCAAGTTTTGTCAAAAAGTGATGAAAATTTTTTTGTCGAGATTTAAAAAATGGCGTACATGGATGGAAAGGTCTTCTTACTCTCATTTTAACGGTAAAAACCGCAACCACCAACGAGGCTTGGTTGCGGAGATATAGGGTTTCAAAGACATTTTGATTTTTAAAGTTTTTAACGATGCCGGCATCGCAAGTTTTGTCAAAAAGTGATGAAAAATTTTTTTGTCGAGATTTAAAAAATGGCGTACATGGATGGAAAGGTCTTTTTACTCTCAGTTTAACGGTGAAAACCGCAACCACCAACGAGGCTTGGTTGCGGAGATATAGGGTTTCAAAGACATTTTGATTTTTAAAGTTTTTAACGATGCCGGCATCGCAAGTTTTGTCAAAAAGTGATGAAAAATTTTTTTGTCGAGATTTAGAAAATGGCGTACATGGATTGAAAGGTCTTTTTACTCTCAGTTTAACGGTGAAAACCGCAACCACCAACGAGGCTTGGTTGCGGAGATATAGGGTTTCAAAGACATTTTGATTTTTAAAGTTTTTAACGATGCCGGCATCGCAAGTTTTGTCAAAAAGTGATGAAAATTTTTTTGTCGAGATTTAAAAAATGGCGTACATGGATGGAAAGGTCTTTTTACTCTCAGTTTAACGGTGAAAACCGCAACCACCAACGAGGCTTGGTTGCGGAGATATAGGGTTTCAAAGACATTTTGATTTTTAAAGTTTTTAACGATGCCGGCATCGCAAGTTTTGTCAAAAAGTGATGAAAAATTTTTTTGTCGAGATTTAAAAAATGGCGTACATGGATGGAAAGGTCTTTTTACTCTCAGTTTAACGGTGAAAACCGCAACCACCAACGAGGCTTGGTTGCGGAGATATTGGGTTTCAAAGACATTTTGATTTTTAAAGTTTTTAACGATGCCGGCATCGCAAGTTTTGTCAAAAAGTGATGAAAAATTTTTTTGTCGAGATTTAAAAAATGGCGTACATGGATGGAAAGGTCTTTTTACTCTCAGTTTAACGGTGAAAACCGCAACCACCAACGAGGCTTGGTTGCGGAGATATAGGGTTTCAAAGACATTTTGATTTTTAAAGTTTTTAACGATGCCGGCATCGCAAGTTTTGTCAAAAAGTGATGAAAATTTTTTTTGTCGAGATTTAAATATGGCGTACATGGATGGATAGGTCTTTTTACTCTCAGTTTAACGGTGAAAACCGCAACCACCAACGAGGCTTGGTTGCGGAGATATAGGGTTTCAAAGACATTTTGATTTTTAAAGTTTTTAACGATGCCGGCATCGCAAGTTTTGTCAAAAAGTGATGACAAATTTTTTTGTCGAGATTTAAAAAATGGCGTACATGGATGGAAAGGTTTTTATACTATCAGTTTAACGGTGAAAACCGCAACCACCAACGAGGCTTGGTTGCGGAGATATAGTGTTTCAAAGACATTTTGATTTTTAAAGTTTTTAACGATGCCGGCATCGCAAGTTTTGTCAAAAAGTGATGAAAATTGTTTTTGTCGAGATTTAAAAATGGCGTACATGGATGGATAGGTCTTTTTACTCTCAGTTTAACGGTGAAGACCGCAACCACCAACGAGGCTTGGTTGCGGAGATATAGGGTTTCAAAGACATTTTGATTTTTTGAAGTTTTTAACGATGCCGGCATCGCAAGTTTTGTCAAAAAGTGATGAAAAATTTTTTTGTCGAGATTTAAAAAATGGCGTACATGGATGGAAAGGTCTTTTTACTCTCAGTTTAACGGTGAAAACCGCAAATACCAACGAGGCTTGGTTGCGGAGATATAGGGTTTCAAAGACATTTTGATTTTTAAAGTTTTTAACGATGCCGGCATCGCAAGTTTTGTCAAAAAGTGATGAAAATTGTTTTTGTCGAGATTTAAAAATGGCGTACATGGATGGATAGGTCTTTTTACTCTCAGTTTAACGGTGAAGACCGCAACCACCAACGAGGCTTGGTTGCGGAGATATAGGGTTTCAAAGACATTTTGATTTTTAAAGTTTTTAACGATGCCGGCATCGCAAGTTTTGTCAAAAAGGGATGAAAAATTTTTTTGTCGAGATTTCAAAAATGGCGTACATGGATGAAAAGGTCTTTTTACTCTCAGTTTAACGGTGAAAACCGCAACCACCAACGAGGCTTGGTTGCGGAGATATAGGGTTTCAAAGACATTTTGATTTTTAAAGTTTTTAACGATGCCGGCATCGCAAGTTTTGTCAAAAAGTGATGAAAATTTTTTTTTGTCGAGATTTAAAAATGGCGTACATGGATGGATAGGTCTTTTTACTCTCAGTTTAACGGTGAAAACCGCAACCACCAACGAGGCTTGGTTGCGGAGATATAGGGTTTCAAAGACATTTTGATTTTTAAAGTTTTTAACGATGCCGGCATCGCAAGTTTTGTCAAAAAGTGATGAAAATTTTTTTTGTCGAGATTTAAAAATGGCGTACATTGATGGAAAGGTCTTTTTACTCTCAGTTTAACGGTGAAAACCGCAACCACCAACGAGGCTTGGTTGCGGAGATATAGGGTTTCAAAGACATTTTGATTTTTAAAGTTTTTAACGATGCCGGTATCGCAAGTTTTGTCAAAAAGTGATGAAAATTGTTTTTGTCGAGATTTAAAAATGGCGTACATGGATGGATAGGTCTTTTTACTCTCAGTTTAACGGTGAAGACCGCAACCACCAACGAGGCTTGGTTGCGGAGATATAGGGTTTCAAAGACATTTAGATTTTTAAAGTTTTTAACGATGCCGGCATCGCAAGTTTTGTCAAAAAGTGATGAAAATTTTTTTTGTCGAGATTTAAAAATGGCGTGCATGGATGGATAGGTCTTTTTACTCTCAGTTTAACGGTGAAAACCGCAACCACCAACGAGGCTTGGTTGCGGAGATATAGGGTTTCAAAGACATTTTGATTTTTAAAGTTTTTAACGATGCCGGCATCGCAAGTTTTGTCAAAAAGTGATGAAAATTGTTTTTGTCGAGATTTAAAAATGGCGTACATGGATGGATAGGTCTTTTTACTCTCAGTTTAACGGTGAAGACTGCAACCACCAACGAGGCTTGGTTGCGGAGATATAGGGTTTCAAAGACATTTTGATTTTTAAAGTTTTTAACGATGCCGGCATCGCAAGTTTTGTCAAAAAGGGATGTAAAATTTTTTTGTCGAGATTTCAAAAAAGGTCTTTTTACTCTCAGTTTAACGGTGAAAACCGCAACCACCAACGAGGCTTGGTTGCGGAGATATAGGGTTTCAAAGACATTTTGATTTTTAAAGTTTTTAACGATGCCGGCATCGCAAGTTTTGTCAAAAAGTGATGAAAATTTTTTTTGTCGAGATTTAAAAATGGCGTACATGGATGGATAGGTCTTTTTACTCTCAGTTTAACGGTGAAAACCGCAACCACCAACGAGGCTTGGTTGCGGAGATATAGGGTTTCAAAGACATTTTGATTTTTAAAGTTTTTAACGATGCCGGCATCGCAAGTTTTGTCAAAAAGTGATGAAAAATTTTTTTGTCGAGATTTAAAAATGGCGTACATTGATGGAAAGGTCTTTTTACTCTCAGTTTAACGGTGAAAACCGCAACCACCAACGAGGCTTGGTTGCGGAGATATAGGGTTTCAAAGACATTTTGATTTTTAAAGTTTTTAACGATGCCGGCATCGCAAGTTTTGTCAAAAAGGGATGAAAAATTTTTTTGTCGAGATTTCAAAAATGGCGTACATGGATGAAAAGGTCTTTTTACTCTCAGTTTAACGGTGAAAACCGCAACCACCAACGAGGCTTGGTTGCGGAGATATAGGGTTTCAAAGACATTTTGATTTTTAAAGTTTTTAACGATGCCGGCATCGCAAGTTTTGTCAAAAATTTTTTTTGTCGAGATTTAAAAATGGCGTACATGGATGGATAGGTCTTTTTACTCTCAGTTTAACGGTGAAAACCGCAACCACCAACGAGGCTTGGTTGCGGAGATATAGGGTTTCAAAGACATTTTGATTTTTAAAGTTTTTAACGATGCCGGCATCGCAAGTTTTGTCAAAAAGTGATGAAAAATTTTTTTGTCGAGATTTAAAAAATGGCGTACATGGATGGAAAGGTCTTTTTACTCTCAGTTTAACGGTGAAAACCGCAACCACCAACGAGGCTTGGTTGCGGAGATATAGGGTTTCAAAGACATTTAGATTTTTAAAGTTTTTAACGATGCCGGCATCGCAAGTTTTGTCAAAAAGTGATGAAAATTTTTTTTGTCGAGATTTAAAAATGGCGTGCATGGATGGATAGGTCTTTTTACTCTCAGTTTAACGGTGAAAACCGCAACCACCAACGAGGCTTGGTTGCGGAGATATAGGGTTTCAAAGACATTTTGATTTTTAAAGTTTTTAACGATGCCGGCATCGCAAGTTTTGTCAAAAAGTGATGAAAATTGTTTTTGTCGAGATTTAAAAATGGCGTACATGGATGGATAGGTCTTTTTACTCTCAGTTTAACGGTGAAGACTGCAACCACCAACGAGGCTTGGTTGCGGAGATATAGGGTTTCAAAGACATTTTGATTTTTAAAGTTTTTAACGATGCCGGCATCGCAAGTTTTGTCAAAAAGGGATGAAAAATTTTTTTGTCGAGATTTCAAAAATGGCGTACATGGATGAAAAGGTCTTTTTACTCTCAGTTTAACGGTGAAAACCGCAACCACCAACGAGGCTTGGTTGCGGAGATATAGGGTTTCAAAGACATTTTGATTTTTAAAGTTTTTAACGATGCCGGCATCGCAAGTTTTGTCAAAAAGTGATGAAAAATTTTTTTGTCGAGATTTAAAAATGGCGTACATTGATGGAAAGGTCTTTTTACTCTCAGTTTAACGGTGAAAACCGCAACCACCAACGAGGCTTGGTTGCGGAGATATAGGGTTTCAAAGACATTTTGATTTTTAAAGTTTTTAACGATGCCGGCATCGCAAGTTTTGTCAAAAAGTGATGAAAAATTTTTTTGTCGAGATTTAAAAAATGGCGTACATGGATGGAAAGGTCTTTTTACTCTCAGTTTAACGGTGAAAACCGCAACCACCAACGAGGCTTGGTTGCGGAGATATAGGGTTTCAAAGACATTTTGATTTTTAAAGTTTTTAACGATGCCGGTATCGCAAGTTTTGTCAAAAAGTGATGAAAATTGTTTTTGTCGAGATTTAAAAATGGCGTACATGGATGGATAGGTCTTTTTACTCTCAGTTTAACGGTGAAGACCGCAACCACCAACGAGGCTTGGTTGCGGAGATATAGGGTTTCAAAGACATTTAGATTTTTAAAGTTTTTAACGATGCCGGCATCGCAAGTTTTGTCAAAAAGTGATGAAAATTTTTTTTGTCGAGATTTAAAAATGGCGTACATGGATGGATAGGTCTTTTTACTCTCAGTTTAACGGTGAAAACCGCAACCACCAACGAGGCTTGGTTGCGGAGATATAGGGTTTCAAAGACATTTTGATTTTTAAAGTTTTTAACGATGCCGGCATCGCAAGTTTTGTCAAAAAGTGATGAAAATTGTTTTTGTCGAGATTTAAAAATGGCGTACATGGATGGATAGGTCTTTTTACTCTCAGTTTAACGGTGAAGACCGCAACCACCAACGAGGCTTGGTTGCGGAGATATAGGGTTTCAAAGACATTTTGATTTTTAAAGTTTTTAACGATGCCGGCATCGCAAGTTTTGTCAAAAAGGGATGAAAAATTTTTTTGTCGAGATTTCAAAAATGGCGTACATGGATGGAAAGGTCTTTTTACTCTCAGTTTAATGGTGAAAACCGCAACCACCAACGAGGCTTGGTTGCGGAGATATAGGGTTTCAAAGACATTTTGATTTTTAAAGTTTTTAACGATGCCGGCATCGCAAGTTTTGTCAAAAAGTGATGAAAATTTTTTTTGTCGAGATTTAAAAATGGCGTACATGGATGGATAGGTCTTTTTACTCTCAGTTTAACGGTGAAAACCGCAACCACCAACGAGGCTTGGTTGCGGAGATATAGGGTTTCAAAGACTTTTTGATTTTTAAAGTTTTTAACGATGCCGGCATCGCAAGTTTTGTCAAAAAGTGATGAAAAATTTTTTTGTCGAGATTTAAAAAATGGCGTACATGGATGGAAAGATCTTTTTACTCTCAGTTTAACGGTGAAAACCGCAACCACCAACGAGGCTTGGTTGCGGAGATATAGGGTTTCAAAGACATTTTGATTTTTAAAGTTTTTAACGATGCCGGCATCGCAAGTTTTGTCAAAAAGTGATGACAAATTTTTTTGTCGAGATTTAAAAAATGGCGTACATGGATGGAAAGGCCTTTTTACTCTCAGTTTAACGGTGAAAACCGCAACCACCAACGAGGCTTGGTTGCGGAGATATAGGGTTTCAAAGACATTTTGATTTTTAAAGTTTTTAACGATGCCGGCATCGCAAGTTTTGTCAAAAAGTGATGAAAAATTTTTTTGTCGAGATTTAGAAAATGGCGTACATGGATTGAAAGGTCTTTTTACTCTCAGTTTAACGGTGAAAACCGCAACCACCAACGAGGCTTGGTTGCGGAGATATAGGGTTTCAAAGACATTTTGATTTTTAAAGTTTTTAACGATGCCGGCATCGCAAGTTTTGTCAAAAAGGGATGAAAAATTTTTTTGTCGAGATTTCAAAAATGGCGTACATGGATGAAAAGGTCTTTTTACTCTCAGTTTAACGGTGAAAACCGCAACCACCAACGAGGCTTGGTTGCGGAGATATAGGGTTTCAAAGACATTTTGATTTTTAAAGTTTTTAACGATGCCGGCATCGCAAGTTTTGTCAAAAATTTTTTTTGTCGAGATTTAAAAATGGCGTACATGGATGGATAGGTCTTTTTACTCTCAGTTTAACGGTGAAAACCGCAACCACCAACGAGGCTTGGTTGCGGAGATATAGGGTTTCAAAGACATTTTGATTTTTAAAGTTTTTAACGATGCCGGCATCGCAAGTTTTGTCAAAAAGTGATGAAAAATTTTTTTGTCGAGATTTAAAAAATGGCGTACATGGATGGAAAGGTCTTTTTACTCTCAGTTTAACGGTGAAAACCGCAACCACCAACGAGGCTTGGTTGCGGAGATATAGGGTTTCAAAGACATTTAGATTTTTAAAGTTTTTAACGATGCCGGCATCGCAAGTTTTGTCAAAAAGTGATGAAAATTTTTTTTGTCGAGATTTAAAAATGGCGTGCATGGATGGATAGGTCTTTTTACTCTCAGTTTAACGGTGAAAACCGCAACCACCAACGAGGCTTGGTTGCGGAGATATAGGGTTTCAAAGACATTTTGATTTTTAAAGTTTTTAACGATGCCGGCATCGCAAGTTTTGTCAAAAAGTGATGAAAATTGTTTTTGTCGAGATTTAAAAATGGCGTACATGGATGGATAGGTCTTTTTACTCTCAGTTTAACGGTGAAGACTGCAACCACCAACGAGGCTTGGTTGCGGAGATATAGGGTTTCAAAGACATTTTGATTTTTAAAGTTTTTAACGATGCCGGCATCGCAAGTTTTGTCAAAAAGGGATGAAAAATTTTTTTGTCGAGATTTCAAAAATGGCGTACATGGATGAAAAGGTCTTTTTACTCTCAGTTTAACGGTGAAAACCGCAACCACCAACGAGGCTTGGTTGCGGAGATATAGGGTTTCAAAGACATTTTGATTTTTAAAGTTTTTAACGATGCCGGCATCGCAAGTTTTGTCAAAAAGTGATGAAAAATTTTTTTGTCGAGATTTAAAAATGGCGTACATTGATGGAAAGGTCTTTTTACTCTCAGTTTAACGGTGAAAACCGCAACCACCAACGAGGCTTGGTTGCGGAGATATAGGGTTTCAAAGACATTTTGATTTTTAAAGTTTTTAACGATGCCGGCATCGCAAGTTTTGTCAAAAAGTGATGAAAAATTTTTTTGTCGAGATTTAAAAAATGGCGTACATGGATGGAAAGGTCTTTTTACTCTCAGTTTAACGGTGAAAACCGCAACCACCAACGAGGCTTGGTTGCGGAGATATAGGGTTTCAAAGACATTTTGATTTTTAAAGTTTTTAACGATGCCGGTATCGCAAGTTTTGTCAAAAAGTGATGAAAATTGTTTTTGTCGAGATTTAAAAATGGCGTACATGGATGGATAGGTCTTTTTACTCTCAGTTTAACGGTGAAGACCGCAACCACCAACGAGGCTTGGTTGCGGAGATATAGGGTTTCAAAGACATTTAGATTTTTAAAGTTTTTAACGATGCCGGCATCGCAAGTTTTGTCAAAAAGTGATGAAAATTTTTTTTGTCGAGATTTAAAAATGGCGTACATGGATGGATAGGTCTTTTTACTCTCAGTTTAACGGTGAAAACCGCAACCACCAACGAGGCTTGGTTGCGGAGATATAGGGTTTCAAAGACATTTTGATTTTTAAAGTTTTTAACGATGCCGGCATCGCAAGTTTTGTCAAAAAGTGATGAAAATTGTTTTTGTCGAGATTTAAAAATGGCGTACATGGATGGATAGGTCTTTTTACTCTCAGTTTAACGGTGAAGACCGCAACCACCAACGAGGCTTGGTTGCGGAGATATAGGGTTTCAAAGACATTTTGATTTTTAAAGTTTTTAACGATGCCGGCATCGCAAGTTTTGTCAAAAAGGGATGAAAAATTTTTTTGTCGAGATTTCAAAAATGGCGTACATGGATGGAAAGGTCTTTTTACTCTCAGTTTAATGGTGAAAACCGCAACCACCAACGAGGCTTGGTTGCGGAGATATAGGGTTTCAAAGACATTTTGATTTTTAAAGTTTTTAACGATGCCGGCATCGCAAGTTTTGTCAAAAAGTGATGAAAATTTTTTTTGTCGAGATTTAAAAATGGCGTACATGGATGGATAGGTCTTTTTACTCTCAGTTTAACGGTGAAAACCGCAACCACCAACGAGGCTTGGTTGCGGAGATATAGGGTTTCAAAGACTTTTTGATTTTTAAAGTTTTTAACGATGCCGGCATCGCAAGTTTTGTCAAAAAGTGATGAAAAATTTTTTTGTCGAGATTTAAAAAATGGCGTACATGGATGGAAAGATCTTTTTACTCTCAGTTTAACGGTGAAAACCGCAACCACCAACGAGGCTTGGTTGCGGAGATATAGGGTTTCAAAGACATTTTGATTTTTAAAGTTTTTAACGATGCCGGCATCGCAAGTTTTGTCAAAAAGTGATGACAAATTTTTTTGTCGAGATTTAAAAAATGGCGTACATGGATGGAAAGGCCTTTTTACTCTCAGTTTAACGGTGAAAACCGCAACCACCAACGAGGCTTGGTTGCGGAGATATAGGGTTTCAAAGACATTTTGATTTTTAAAGTTTTTAACGATGCCGGCATCGCAAGTTTTGTCAAAAAGTGATGAAAAATTTTTTTGTCGAGATTTAGAAAATGGCGTACATGGATTGAAAGGTCTTTTTACTCTCAGTTTAACGGTGAAAACCGCAACCGCCAACGAGGCTTGGTTGCGGAGATATAGGGTTTCAAAGACATTTTGATTTTTAAAGTTTTTAACGATGCCGGCATCGCAAGTTTTGTCAAAAAGTGATGAAAATTTTTGTTGTCGAGATTTAAAGAATGGCGTACATGAATGGAAAGGTCTTTTTACTCTCAGTTTAACGGTGAAAACTGCAACCACCAACGAGGCTTGGTTGCGGAGATATAGGATTTCAAAGACATTTTGATTTTTAAAGTTTTTAACGATGCCGGCATCGCAAGTTTTGTCAAAAAGTGATGAAAAATTTTTTTGTCGAGATTTAAAAAATGGCGAACATGGATGGAAAGGTCTTTTTACTCTCAGTTTAACGGTGAAAACCGCAACCACCAACGAGGCTTGGTTGCGGAGATATAGGGTTTCAAAGACATTTTGATTTTTAAAGTTTTTAACGATGCCGGCATCGCAAGTTTTGTCAAAAAGTGATGAAAAATTTGTTTGTCGAGATTTAAAAAATGGCGTACATGGATGGAAAGGTCTTTTTACTCTCAGTTTAACGGTGAAAACCGCAACCACCAACGAGGCTTGGTTGCGGAGATATAGGGTTTCAAAGACATTTTGATTTTTAAAGTTTTTAACGATGCCGGCATCGCAAGTTTTGTCAAAAAGTGATGAAAATTTTTTTTGTCGAGATTTAAAAATGGCGTACATGGTTAAATAGGTCTTTTTACTCTCAGTTTAACGGTGAAGACCTCAACCACCAACGAGGCTTGGTTGCGGAGATATAGGGTTTCAAAGACATTTTGATTTTTAAAGTTTTTAACGATGCCGGCATCGCAAGTTTTGTCAAAAAGTGATGAAAAATTTTTTTGTCGAGATTTAGAAAATGGCGTACATGGATTGAAAGGTCTTTTTACTCTCAGTTTAACGGTGAAAACCGCAACCGCCAACGAGGCTTGGTTGCGGAGATATAGGGTTTCAAAGACATTTTGATTTTTAAAGTTTTTAACGATGCCGGCATCGCAAGTTTTGTCAAAAAGTGATGAAAATTTTTTTTGTCGAGATTTAAAGAATGGCGTACATGGATGGAAAGGTCTTTTTACTCTCAGTTTAACGGTGAAAACTGCAACCACCAACGAGGCTTGGTTGCGGAGATATAGGATTTCAAAGACATTTTGATTTTTAAAGTTTTTAACGATGCCGGCATCGCAAGTTTTGTCAAAAAGTGATGAAAAATTTTTTTGTCGAGATTTAAAAAATGGCGTACATGGATGGAAAGGTCTTTTTACTCTCAGTTTAACGGTGAAAACCGCAACCACCAACGAGGCTTGGTTGCGGAGATATAGGGTTTCAAAGACATTTTGATTTTTAAAGTTTTTAACGATGCCGGCATCGCAAGTTTTGTCAAAAAGTGATGAAAATTGTTTTTGTCGAGATTTAAAAATGGCGTACATGGATGGAAAGGTCTTTTTACTCTCAGTTTAACGGTGAAAACCGCAACCACCAACGAGGCTTGGTTGCGGAGATATAGGGTTTCAAAGACATTTTGATTTTTAAAGTTTTTAACGATGCCGGCATCGCAAGTTTTGTCAAAAAGTGATGACAAATTTTTTTGTCGAGATTTAAAAAATGGCGTACATGGATGGAAAGGTCTTTTTACTCTCAGTTTAACGGTGAAAACCGCAACCACCAACGAGGCTTGGTTGCGGAGATATAGGGTTTCAAAGACATTTTGATTTTTAAAGTTTTTAACGATGCCGGCATCGCAAGTTTTGTCAAAAAGTGATGAAAAATTTTTTTGTCGAGATTTAAATATGGCGTACATGGATGGATAGGTCTTTTTACTCTCAGTTTAACGGTGAAAACCGCAACCACCAACGAGGCTTGGTTGCGGAGATATAGGGTTTCAAAGACATTTTGATTTTTAAAGTTTTTAACGATGCCGGCATCGCAAGTTTTGTCAAAAAGTGATGAACAATTTTTTTGTCGAGATTTAAAAAAATGGCGTACATGGATGGAAAGGTCTTTTTACTCTCAGTTTAACGGTGAAAACCGCAACCACCAACGAGGCTTGGTTGCGGAGATATAGGGTTTCAAAGACATTTTGATTTTTAAAGTTTTTAACGATGCCGGCATCGCAAGTTTTGTCAAAAAGTGATGACAAATTTTTTTGTCGAGATTTAAAAAATGGCGTACATGGATGGAAAGGTCTTTTTACTCTCAGTTTAACGGTGAAAACCGCAACCACCAACGAGGCTTGGTTGCGGAGATATAGGGTTTCAAAGACATTTTGATTTTTAAAGTTTTTAACGATCCGGCATCGCAAGTTTTGTCAAAAAGTGATGAAAATTTTTTTTGTCGAGATTTAAAAATGGCGTACATGGATGGATAGGTCTTTTTACTCTCAGTTTAACGGTGAAAACCGCAACCACCAACGAGGCTTGGTTGCGGAGATATAGGGTTTCAAAGACATTTTGATTTTTAAAGTTTTTAACGATGCCGGCATCGCAAGTTTTGTCAAAAACTGATGAAAATTTTTTTGTCGAGATTTAAAAATGGCGTACATGGATGGATAGGTCTTTTTACTCTCAGTTTAACGGTGAAAACCGCAACCACCAACGAGGCTTGGTTGCGGAGATATAGGGTTTCAAAGACATTTTGATTTTTAAAGTTTTTAACGATGCCGGCATCGCAAGTTTTGTTAAAAAGTGATGAAAAATTTTTTTGTCGAGATTTAAAAAATGGCGTACATGGATGGAAAGGTCTTTTTACTCTCAGTTTAACGGTGAAAACCGCAACCACCAACGAGGCTTGGTTGCGGAGATATAGGGTTTCAAAGACATTTTGATTTTTAAAGTTTTTAACGATGCCGGCATCGCAAGTTTTGTCAAAAAGTGATGAAAAATTTTTTTGTCGAGATTTAAAAAATGGCGTACATGGATGGAAAGGTCTTTTTACTCTCAGTTTAACGGTGAAAACCGCAACCACCAACGAGGCTTGGTTGCGGAGATATAGGGTTTCAAAGACATTTTGATTTTTAAAGTTTTTAACGATGCCGGCATCGCAAGTTTTGTCAAAAAGTGATGAAAATTTTTGTTGTCGAGATTTAAAGAATGGCGTACATAAATGGAAAGGTCTTTTTACTCTCAGTTTAACGGTGAAAACTGCAACCACCAACGAGGCTTGGTTGCGGAGATATAGGATTTCAAAGACATTTTGATTTTTAAAGTTTTTAACGATGCCGGCATCGCAAGTTTTGTCAAAAAGTGATGAAAAATTTTTTTGTCGAGATTTAAAAAATGGCGAACATGGATGGAAAGGTCTTTTTACTCTCAGTTTAACGGTGAAAACCGCAACCACCAACGAGGCTTGGTTGCGGAGATATAGGGTTTCAAAGACATTTTGATTTTTAAAGTTTTTAACGATGCCGGCATCGCAAGTTTTGTCAAAAAGTGATGAAAATTTTTTTTGTCGAGATTTAAAAATGGCGTACATGGTTAAATAGGTCTTTTTACTCTCAGTTTAACGGTGAAGACCTCAACCACCAACGAGGCTTGGTTGCGGAGATATAGGGTTTCAAAGACATTTTGATTTTTAAAGTTTTTAACGATGCCGGCATCGCAAGTTTTGTCAAAAAGTGATGAAAAATTTGTTTGTCGAGATTTAGAAAATGGCGTACATGGATTGAAAGGTCTTTTTACTCTCAGTTTAACGGTGAAAACCGCAACCACCAACGAGGCTTGGTTGCGGAGATATAGGGTTTCAAAGACATTTTGATTTTTAAAGTTTTTAACGATGCCGGCATCGCAAGTTTTGTCAGAAAGTGATGAAAATTTTTTTGTCGAGATTTAAAAAATGGCGTACATGGATGGCAAGGTCTTCTTACTCTCATTTTAACGGTAAAAACCGCAACCACCAACGAGGCTTGGTTGCGGAGATATAGGGTTTCAAAGACATTTTGATTTTTAAAGTTTTTAACGATGCCGGCATCGCAAGTTTTGTCAAAAAGTGATGAAAATTGTTTTTGTCGAGATTTAAAAATGGCGTACATGGATGGAAAGGTCTTTTTACTCTCAGTTTAACGGTGAAAACCGCAACCACCAACGAGGCTTGGTTGCGGAGATATAGGGTTTCAAAGACATTTTGATTTTTAAAGTTTTTAACGATGCCGGCATCGCAAGTTTTGTCAAAAAGTGATGACAATTTTTTTGTCGAGATTTAAAAAATGGCGTACATGGATGGAAAGGTCTTTTTACTCTCAGTTTAACGGTGAAAACCGCAACCACCAACGAGGCTTGGTTGCGGAGATATAGGGTTTCAAAGACATTTTGATTTTTAAAGTTTTTAACGATGCCGGCATCGCAAGTTTTGTCAAAAAGTGATGAAAAATTTTTTTGTCGAGATTTAAATATGGCGTACATGGATGGATAGGTCTTTTTACTCTCAGTTTAACGGTGAAAACCGCAACCACCAACGAGGCTTGGTTGCGGAGATATAGGGTTTCAAAGACATTTTGATTTTTAAAGTTTTTAACGATGCCGGCATCGCAAGTTTTGTCAAAAACTGATGAAAATTTTTTTGTCGAGATTTAAAAATGGCGTACATGGATGGATAGGTCTTTTTACTCTCAGTTTAACGGTGAAAACCGCAACCACCAACGAGGCTTGGTTGCGGAGATATAGGGTTTCAAAGACATTTTGATTTTTAAAGTTTTTAACGATGCCGGCATCGCAAGTTTTGTTAAAAAGTGATGAAAAATTTTTTTGTCGAGATTTAAAAAATGGCGTACATGGATGGAAAGGTCTTTTTACTCTCAGTTTAACGGTGAAAACCGCAACCACCAACGAGGCTTGGTTGCGGAGATATAGGGTTTCAAAGACATTTTGATTTTTAAAGTTTTTAACGATGCCGGCATCGCAAGTTTTGTCAAAAAGTGATGAAAATTTTTTTTGTCGAGATTTAAAAATGGCGTACATTGATGGAAAGGTCTTTTTACTCTCAGTTTAACGGTGAAAACCGCAACCACCAACGAGGCTTGGTTGCGGAGATATAGGGTTTCAAAGACATTTTGATTTTTAAAGTTTTTAAGGATGCCGGCATCGCAAGTTTTGTCAAAAACTGATGAAAATTTTTTTGTCGAGATTTAAAAATGGCGTACATGGATGGATAGGTCTTTTTACTCTCAGTTTAACGGTGAAAACCGCAACCACCAACGAGGCTTGGTTGCGGAGATATAGGGTTTCAAAGACATTTTGATTTTTAAAGTTTTTAACGATGCCGGCATCGCAAGTTTTGTCAAAAACTGATGAAAATTTTTTTGTCGAGATTTAAAAATGGCGTACATGGATGGATAGGTCTTTTTACTCTCAGTTTAACGGTGAAAACCGCAACCACCAACGAGGCTTGGTTGCGGAGATATAGGGTTTCAAAGACATTTTGATTTTTAAAGTTTTTAACGATGCCGGCATCGCAAGTTTTGTTAAAAAGTGATGAAAAATTTTTTTGTCGAGATTTAAAAAATGGCGTACATGGATGGAAAGGTCTTTTTACTCTCAGTTTAACGGTGAAAACCGCAACCACCAACGAGGCTTGGTTGCGGAGATATAGGGTTTCAAAGACATTTTGATTTTTAAAGTTTTTAACGATGCCGGCATCGCAAGTTTTGTCAAAAAGTGATGAAAATTTTTTTTGTCGAGATTTAAAAATGGCGTACATTGGTGGAAAGGTCTTTTTACTCTCAGTTTAACGGTGAAAACCGCAACCACCAACGAGGCTTGGTTGCGGAGATATAGGGTTTCAAAGACATTTTGATTTTTAAAGTTTTTAACGATGCCGGCATCGCAAGTTTTGTCAAAAAGTGATGAAAATTTTTTTTGTCGAGATTTAAAAATGGCGTACATTGATGGAAAGGTCTTTTTACTCTCAGTTTAACGGTGAAAACCGCAACCACCAACGAGGCTTGGTTGCGGAGATATAGGGTTTCAAAGACATTTTGATTTTTAAAGTTTTTAACGATGCCGGCATCGCAAGTTTTGTTAAAAAGTGATGAAAAATTTTTTTGTCGAGATTTAAAAAATGGCATACATGGATGGAAAGGTCTTTTTACTCTCAGTTTAACGGTGAAAACCGCAACCACCAACGAGGCTTGGTTGCGGAGATATAGGGTTTCAAAGACATTTTGATTTTTAAAGTTTTTAACGATGCCGGCATCGCAAGTTTTGTCAAAAAGTGATGAAAATTTTTTTTGTCGAGATTTAAAAATGGCGTACATTGATGGAAAGGTCTTTTTACTCTCAGTTTAACGGTGAAAACCGCAACCACCAACGAGGCTTGGTTGCGGAGATATAGGGTTTCAAAGACATTTTGATTTTTAAAGTTTTTAACGATGCCGGCATCGCAAGTTTTGTCAAAAAGTGATGAAAATTTTTGTTGTCGAGATTTAAAGAATGGCGTACATAAATGGAAAGGTCTTTTTACTCTCAGTTTAACGGTGAAAACTGCAACCACCAACGAGGCTTGGTTGCGGAGATATAGGATTTCAAAGACATTTTGATTTTTAAAGTTTTTAACGATGCCGGCATCGCAAGTTTTGTCAAAAAGTGATGAAAAATTTTTTTGTCGAGATTTAAAAAATGGCGAACATGGATGGAAAGGTCTTTTTACTCTCAGTTTAACGGTGAAAACCGCAACCACCAACGAGGCTTGGTTGCGGAGATATAGGGTTTCAAAGACATTTTGATTTTTAAAGTTTTTAACGATGCCGGCATCGCAAGTTTTGTCAAAAAGTGATGAAAAATTTGTTTGTCGAGATTTAAAAAATGGCGTACATGGATGGAAAGGTCTTTTTACTCTCAGTTTAACGGTGAAAACCGCAACCACCAACGAGGCTTGGTTGCGGAGATATAGGGTTTCAAAGACATTTTGATTTTTAAAGTTTTTAACGATGCCGGCATCGCAAGTTTTGTCAAAAAGTGATGAAAATTTTTTTTGTCGAGATTTAAAAATGGCGTACATTGATGGAAAGGTCTTTTTACTCTCAGTTTAACGGTGAAAACCGCAACCACCAACGAGGCTTGGTTGCGGAGATATAGGGTTTCAAAGACATTTTGATTTTTAAAGTTTTTAACGATGCCGGCATCGCAAGTTTTGTTAAAAAGTGATGAAAAATTTTTTTGTCGAGATTTAAAAAATGGCGTACATGGATGGAAAGGTCTTTTTACTCTCAGTTTAACGGTGAAAACCGCAACCACCAACGAGGCTTGGTTGCGGAGATATAGGGTTTCAAAGACATTTTGATTTTTAAAGTTTTTAACGATGCCGGCATCGCAAGTTTTGTCAAAAAGTGATGAAAATTTTTTTTGTCGAGATTTAAAAATGGCGTACATTGATGGAAAGGTCTTTTTACTCTCAGTTTAACGGTGAAAACCGCAACCACCAACGAGGCTTGGTTGCGGAGATATAGGGTTTCAAAGACATTTTGATTTTTAAAGTTTTTAACGATGCCGGCATCGCAAGTTTTGTCAAAAAGTGATGAAAATTTTTGTTGTCGAGATTTAAAGAATGGCGTACATGGATGGAAAGGTCTTTTTACTCTCAGTTTAACGGTGAAAACCGCAACCACCAACGAGGCTTGGTTGCGGAGATATAGGGTTTCAAAGACATTTTGATTTTTAAAGTTTTTAACGATGCCGGCATCGCAAGTTTTGTCAAAAAGTGATGAAAATTTTTTTTGTCGAGATTTAAAAATGGCGTACATTGATGGAAAGGTCTTTTTACTCTCAGTTTAACGGTGAAAACCGCAACCACCAACGAGGCTTGGTTGCGGAGATATAGGGTTTCAAAGACATTTTGATTTTTAAAGTTTTTAACGATGCCGGCATCGCAAGTTTTGTCAAAAAGTGATGAAAATTTTTGTTGTCGAGATTTAAAAAATGGCGTACATGGTTAAATAGGTCTTTTTACTCTCAGTTTAACGGTGAAGACCTCAACCACCAACGAGGCTTGGTTGCGGAGATATAGGGTTTCAAAGACATTTTGATTTTTAAAGTTTTTAACGATGCCGGCATCGCAAGTTTTGTCAAAAAGTGATGAAAAATTTTTTTGTCGAGATTTAGAAAATGGCGTACATGGATTGAAAGGTCTTTTTACTCTCAGTTTAACGGTGAAAACCGCAACCGCCAACGAGGCTTGGTTGCGGAGATATAGGGTTTCAAAGACATTTTGATTTTTAAAGTTTTTAACGATGCCGGCATCGCAAGTTTTGTCAGAAAGTGATGAAAATTTTTTTGTCGAGATTTTAAAAATGGCGTACATGGATGGCAAGGTCTTCTTACTCTCATTTTAACGGTAAAAACCGCAACCACCAACGAGGCTTGGTTGCGGAGATATAGGGTTTCAAAGACATTTTGATTTTTAAAGTTTTTAACGATGCCGGCATCGCAAGTTTTGTCAAAAAGTGATGAAAATTGTTTTTGTCGAGATTTAAAAATGGCGTACATGGATGGAAAGGTCTTTTTACTCTCAGTTTAACGGTGAAAACCGCAACCACCAACGAGGCTTGGTTGCGGAGATATAGGGTTTCAAAGACATTTTGATTTTTAAGGTTTTTAACGATGCCGGCATCGCAAGTTTTGTCAAAAAGTGATGACAAATTTTTTTGTCGAGATTTAAAAAATGGCGTACATGGATGGAAAGGTCTTTTTACTCTCAGTTTAACGGTGAAAACCGCAACCACCAACGAGGCTTGGTTGCGGAGATATAGGGTTTCAAAGACATTTTGATTTTTAAAGTTTTTAACGATGCCGGCATCGCAAGTTTTGTCAAAAAGTGATGAAAAATTTTTTTGTCGAGATTTAAATATGGCGTACATGGATGGATAGGTCTTTTTACTCTCAGTTTAACGGTGAAAACCGCAACCACCAACGAGGCTTGGTTGCGGAGATATAGGGTTTCAAAGACATTTTGATTTTTAAAGTTTTTAACGATGCCGGCATCGCAAGTTTTGTCAAAAAGTGATGAAAAATTTTTTTGTCGAGATTTAAAAAATGGCGTACATGGATGGAAAGGTCTTTTTACTCTCAGTTTAACGGTGAAAACCGCAACCACCAACGAGGCTTGGTTGCGGAGATATAGGGTTTCAAAGACATTTTGATTTTTAAAGTTTTTAACGATGCCGGCATCGCAAGTTTTGTCAAAAACTGATGAAAATTTTTTTGTCGAGATTTAAAAATGGCGTACATGGATGGATAGGTCTTTTTACTCTCAGTTTAACGGTGAAAACCGCAACCACCAACGAGGCTTGGTTGCGGAGATATAGGGTTTCAAAGACATTTTGATTTTTAAAGTTTTTAACGATGCCGGCATCGCAAGTTTTGTTAAAAAGTGATGAAAAATTTTTTTGTCGAGATTTAAAAAATGGCGTACATGGATGGAAAGGTCTTTTTACTCTCAGTTTAACGGTGAAAACCGCAACCACCAACGAGGCTTGGTTGCGGAGATATAGGGTTTCAAAGACATTTTGATTTTTAAAGTTTTTAACGATGCCGGCATCGCAAGTTTTGTCAAAAAGTGATGACAAATTTTTTTGTCGAGATTTAAAAAATGGCGTACATGGATGGAAAGGTCTTTTTACTCTCAGTTTAACGGTGAAAACCGCAACCATCAACGAGGCTTGGTTGCGGAGATATAGGGTTTCAAAGACATTTTGATTTTTAAAGTTTTTAACGATGCCGGCATCGCAAGTTTTGTCAAAAAGTGATGAAAATTTTTTTTGTCGAGATTTAAAAATGGCGTACATGGATGGATAGGTCTTTTTACTCTCAGTTTAACGGTGAAAACCGCAACCACCAACGAGGCTTGGTTGCGGAGATATAGGGTTTCAAAGACATTTTGATTTTTAAAGTTTTTAACGATGCCGGCATCGCAAGTTTTGTCAAAAACTGATGAAATTTTTTTTTGTCGAGATTTAAAAATGGCGTACATGGATGGATAGGTCTTTTTACTCTCAGTTTAACGGTGAAAACCGCAACCACCAACGAGGCTTGGTTGCGGAGATATAGGGTTTCAAAGACATTTTGATTTTTAAAGTTTTTAACGATGCCGGCATCGCAAGTTTTGTCAAAAAGTGATGAAAATTTTTTTTGTCGAGATTTAAAAATGGCGTACATTGATGGAAAGGTCTTTTTACTCTCAGTTTAACGGTGAAAACCGCAACCACCAACGAGGCTTGGTTGCGGAGATATAGGGTTTCAAAGACATTTTGATTTTTAAAGTTTTTAACGATGCCGGCATCGCAAGTTTTGTCAAAAAGTGATGAAAAATTTTTTTGTCGAGATTTAAATATGGCGTACATGGATGGATAGGTCTTTTTACTCTCAGTTTAACGGTGAAAACCGCAACCACCAACGAGGCTTGGTTGCGGAGATATAGGGTTTCAAAGACATTTTGATTTTTAAAGTTTTTAACGATGCCGGCATCGCAAGTTTTGTCAAAAAGTGATGAAAAATTTTTTTGTCGAGATTTAAAAAATGGCGTACATGGATGGAAAGGTCTTTTTACTCTCAGTTTAACGGTGAAAACCGCAACCACCAACGAGGCTTGGTTGCGGAGATATAGGGTTTCAAAGACATTTTGATTTTTAAAGTTTTTAACGATGCCGGCATCGCAAGTTTTGCCAAAAACTGATGAAAATTTTTTTGTCGAGATTTAAAAATGGCGTACATGGATGGATAGGTCTTTTTACTCTCAGTTTAACGGTGAAAACCGCAACCACCAACGAGGCTTGGTTGCGGAGATATAGGGTTTCAAAGACATTTTGATTTTTAAAGTTTTTAACGATGCCGGCATCGCAAGTTTTGTCAAAAAGTGATGAAAATTTTTTTTGTCGAGATTTAAAAATGGCGTACATTGATGGAAAGGTCTTTTTACTCTCAGTTTAACGGTGAAAACCGCAACCACCAACGAGGCTTGGTTGCGGAGATATAGGGTTTCAAAGACATTTTGATTTTTAAAGTTTTTAACGATGCCGGCATCGCAAGTTTTGTTAAAAAGTGATGAAAAATTTTTTTGTCGAGATTTAAAAAATGGCGTACATGGATGGAAAGGTCTTTTTACTCTCAGTTTAACGGTGAAAACCGCAACCACCAACGAGGCTTGGTTGCGGAGATATAGGGTTTCAAAGACATTTTGATTTTTAAAGTTTTTAACGATGCCGGCATCGCAAGTTTTGTCAAAAAGTGATGACAAATTTTTTTGTCGAGATTTAAAAAATGGCGTACATGGATGGAAAGGTCTTTTTACTCTCAGTTTAACGGTGAAAACCGCAACCATCAACGAGGCTTGGTTGCGGAGATATAGGGTTTCAAAGACATTTTGATTTTTAAAGTTTTTAACGATGCCGGCATCGCAAGTTTTGTCAAAAAGTGATGAAAATTTTTTTTGTCGAGATTTAAAAATGGCGTACATGGATGGATAGGTCTTTTTACTCTCAGTTTAACGGTGAAAACCGCAACCACCAACGAGGCTTGGTTGCAGAGATATAGGGTTTCAAAGACATTTTGATTTTTAAAGTTTTTAACGATGCCGGCATCGCAAGTTTTGTCAAAAACTGATGAAATTTTTTTTTGTCGAGATTTAAAAATGGCGTACATGGATGGATAGGTCTTTTTACTCTCAGTTTAACGGTGAAAACCGCAACCACCAACGAGGCTTGGTTGCGGAGATATAGGGTTTCAAAGACATTTTGATTTTTAAAGTTTTTAACGATGCCGGCATCGCAAGTTTTGTCAAAAAGTGATGAAAATTTTTTTTGTCGAGATTTAAAAATGGCGTACATTGATGGAAAGGTCTTTTTACTCTCAGTTTAACGGTGAAAACCGCAACCACCAACGAGGCTTGGTTGCGGAGATATAGGGTTTCAAAGACATTTTGATTTTTAAAGTTTTTAACGATGCCGGCATCGCAAGTTTTGTCAAAAAGTGATGACAAATTTTTTGTTGGAGATTTAAAAAATGGCGTACATGGATGGAAAGGTCTTTTTACTCTCAGTTTAACGGTGAAAACCGCAACCACCAACGAGGCTTGGTTGCGGAGATATAGGGTTTCAAAGACATTTTGATTTTTAAAGTTTTTAACGATGCCGGCATCGCAAGTTTTGTCAAAAAGTGATGAAAATTTTTGTTGTCGAGATTTAAAGAATGGCGTACATGGATGGAAAGGTCTTTTTACTCTCAGTTTAACGGTGAAAACCGCAACCACCAACGAGGCTTGGTTGCGGAGATATAGGGTTTCAAAGACATTTTGATTTTTAAAGTTTTTAACGATGCCGGCATCGCAAGTTTTGTCAAAAAGTGATGAAAATTTTTTTTGTCGAGATTTAAAAATGGCGTACATTGATGGAAAGGTCTTTTTACTCTCAGTTTAACGGTGAAAACCGCAACCACCAACGAGGCTTGGTTGCGGAGATATAGGGTTTCAAAGACATTTTGATTTTTAAAGTTTTTAACGATGCCGGCATCGCAAGTTTTGTCAAAAAGTGATGAAAATTTTTGTTGTCGAGATTTAAAAAATGGCGTACATGGTTAAATAGGTCTTTTTACTCTCAGTTTAACGGTGAAGACCTCAACCACCAACGAGGCTTGGTTGCGGAGATATAGGGTTTCAAAGACATTTTGATTTTTAAAGTTTTTAACGATGCCGGCATCGCAAGTTTTGTCAAAAAGTGATGAAAAATTTTTTTGTCGAGATTTAGAAAATGGCGTACATGGATTGAAAGGTCTTTTTACTCTCAGTTTAACGGTGAAAACCGCAACCGCCAACGAGGCTTGGTTGCGGAGATATAGGGTTTCAAAGACATTTTGATTTTTAAAGTTTTTAACGATGCCGGCATCGCAAGTTTTGTCAAAAAGTGATGAAAATTTTTTTTGTCGAGATTTAAAGAATGGCGTACATGGATGGAAAGGTCTTTTTACTCTCAGTTTAACGGTGAAAACTGCAACCACCAACGAGGCTTGGTTGCGGAGATATAGGATTTCAAAGACATTTTGATTTTTAAAGTTTTTAACGATGCCGGCATCGCAAGTTTTGTCAAAAAGTGATGAAAAATTTTTTTGTCGAGATTTAAAAAATGGCGTACATGGATGGAAAGGTCTTTTTACTCTCAGTTTAACGGTGAAAACCGCAACCACCAACGAGGCTTGGTTGCGGAGATATAGGGTTTCAAAGACATTTTGATTTTTAAAGTTTTTAACGATGCCGGCATCGCAAGTTTTGTCAAAAAGTGATGAAAAATTTTTTTGTCGAGATTTAGAAAATGGCGTACATGGATTGAAAGGTCTTTTTACTCTCAGTTTAACGGTGAAAACCGCAACCACCAACGAGGCTTGGTTGCGGAGATATAGGGTTTCAAAGACATTTTGATTTTTAAAGTTTTTAACGATGCCGGCATCGCAAGTTTTGTCAGAAAGTGATGAAAATTTTTTTGTCGAGATTTAAAAAATGGCGTACATGGATGGCAAGTTCTTCTTACTCTCATTTTAACGGTAAAAACCGCAACCACCAACGAGGCTTGGTTGCGGAGATATAGGGTTTCAAAGACATTTTGATTTTTAAAGTTTTTAACGATGCCGGCATCGCAAGTTTTGTCAAAAAGTGATGAAAATTGTTTTTGTCGAGATTTAAAAATGGCGTACATGGATGGAAAGGTCTTTTTACTCTCAGTTTAACGGTGAAAACCGCAACCACCAACGAGGCTTGGTTGCGGAGATATAGGGTTTCAAAGACATTTTGATTTTTAAGGTTTTTAACGATGCCGGCATCGCAAGTTTTGTCAAAAAGTGATGACAAATTTTTTTGTCGAGATTTAAAAAATGGCGTACATGGATGGAAAGGTCTTTTTACTCTCAGTTTAACGGTGAAAACCGCAACCACCAACGAGGCTTGGTTGCGGAGATATAGGGTTTCAAAGACATTTTGATTTTTAAAGTTTTTAACGATGCCGGCATCGCAAGTTTTGTCAAAAAGTGATGAAAAATTTTTTTGTCGAGATTTAAATATGGCGTACATGGATGGATAGGTCTTTTTACTCTCAGTTTAACGGTGAAAACCGCAACCACCAACGAGGCTTGGTTGCGGAGATATAGGGTTTCAAAGACATTTTGATTTTTAAAGTTTTTAACGATGCCGGCATCGCAAGTTTTGTCAAAAACTGATGAAAATTTTTTTGTCGAGATTTAAAAATGGCGTACATGGATGGATAGGTCTTTTTACTCTCAGTTTAACGGTGAAAACCGCAACCACCAACGAGGCTTGGTTGCGGAGATATAGGGTTTCAAAGACATTTTGATTTTTAAAGTTTTTAACGATGCCGGCATCGCAAGTTTTGTCAAAAAGTGATGAAAATTTTTTTTGTCGAGATTTTAAAATGGCGTACATTGATGGAAAGGTCTTTTTACTCTCAGTTTAACGGTGAAAACCGCAACCACCAACGAGGCTTGGTTGCGGAGATATAGGGTTTCAAAGACATTTTGATTTTTAAAGTTTTTAACGATGCCGGCATCGCAAGTTTTGTTAAAAAGTGATGAAAAATTTTTTTGTCGAGATTTAAAAAATGGCGTACATGGATGGAAAGGTCTTTTTACTCTCAGTTTAACGGTGAAAACCGCAACCACCAACGAGGCTTGGTTGCGGAGATATAGGGTTTCAAAGACATTTTGATTTTTAAAGTTTTTAACGATGCCGGCATCGCAAGTTTTGTCAAAAAGTGATGACAAATTTTTTTGTCGAGATTTAAAAAATGGCGTACATGGATGGAAAGGTCTTTTTACTCTCAGTTTAACGGTGAAAACCGCAACCATCAACGAGGCTTGGTTGCGGAGATATAGGGTTTCAAAGACATTTTGATTTTTAAAGTTTTTAACGATGCCGGCATCGCAAGTTTTGTCAAAAAGTGATGAAAATTTTTTTTGTCGAGATTTAAAAATGGCGTACATGGATGGATAGGTCTTTTTACTCTCAGTTTAACGGTGAAAACCGCAACCACCAACGAGGCTTGGTTGCGGAGATATAGGGTTTCAAAGACATTTTGATTTTTAAAGTTTTTAACGATGCCGGCATCGCAAGTTTTGTCAAAAACTGATGAAATTTTTTTTTGTCGAGATTTAAAAATGGCGTACATGGATGGATAGGTCTTTTTACTCTCAGTTTAACGGTGAAAACCGCAACCACCAACGAGGCTTGGTTGCGGAGATATAGGGTTTCAAAGACATTTTGATTTTTAAAGTTTTTAACGATGCCGGCATCGCAAGTTTTGTCAAAAAGTGATGAAAATTTTTTTTGTCGAGATTTAAAAATGGCGTACATTGATGGAAAGGTCTTTTTACTCTCAGTTTAACGGTGAAAACCGCAACCACCAACGAGGCTTGGTTGCGGAGATATAGGGTTTCAAAGACATTTTGATTTTTAAAGTTTTTAACGATGCCGGCATCGCAAGTTTTGTCAAAAAGTGATGACAAATTTTTTGTTGGAGATTTAAAAAATGGCGTACATGGATGGAAAGGTCTTTTTACTCTCAGTTTAACGGTGAAAACCGCAACCACCAACGAGGCTTGGTTGCGGAGATATAGGGTTTCAAAGACATTTTGATTTTTAAAGTTTTTAACGATGCCGGCATCGCAAGTTTTGTCAAAAAGTGATGAAAATTGTTTTTGTCGAGATTTAAAAATGGCGTACATGGATGGATAGGTCCTTTTACTCTCAGTTTAACGGTGAGGACCGCAACCACCAACGAGGCTTGGTTGCGGAGATATAGGGTTTCAAAGACATTTTGATTTTTAAAGTTTTTAACGATGCCGGCATCGCAAGTTTTGTCAAAAAGGGATGAAAAATTTTTTTGTCGAGATTTCAAAAATGGCGTACATAGATGGAAAGGTCTTTTTACTCTCAGTTTATTGGTGAAAACCGCAACCACCAACGAGGCTTGGTTGCGGAGATATAGGGTTTCAAAGACATTTTGATTTTTAAAGTTTTTAACGATGCCGGCATCGCAAGTTTTGTCAAAAAGTGATGAAAATTGTTTTTGTCGAGATTTAAAAATGGCGTACATGGATGGAAAGGTCTTTTTACTCTCAGTTTAACGGTGAAAACCGCAACCACCAACGAGGCTTGGTTGCGGAGATATAGGGTTTCAAAGACATTTTGATTTTTAAAGTTTTTAACGATGCCGGCATCGCAAGTTTTGTCAAAAAGTGATGAAAATTGTTTTTGTCGAGATTTAAAAATGGCGTACATGGATGGATAGGTCTTTTTACTCTCAGTTTAACGGTGAAGACCGCAACCACCAACGAGGCTTGGTTGCGGAGATATAGGGTTTCAAAGACATTTTGATTTTTAAAGTTTTTAACGATGCCGGCATCGCAAGTTTTGTCAAAAAGGGATGAAAAATTTGTTTGTCGAGATTTCAAAAATGGCGTACATAGATGGAAAGGTCTTTTTACTCTCAGTTTATTGGTGAAAACCGCAACCACCAACGAGGCTTGGTTGCGGAGATATAGGGTTTCAAAGACATTTCGATTTTTAAAGTTTTTAACGATGCCGGCATCGCAAGTTTTGTCAAAAAGTGATGAAAATTGTTTTTGTCGAGATTTAAAAATGGCGTACATGGATGGATAGGTCTTTTTACTCTCAGTTTAACGGTGAAGACCGCAACCACCAACGAGGCTTGGTTGCGGAGATATAGGGTTTCAAAGACATTTAGATTTTTAAAGTTTTTAACGATGCCGGCATCGCAAGTTTTGTCAAAAAGTGATGAAAAATTTTTTTGTCGAGATTTGAAAAATGGCGTACATGGATGGAAAGGTCTTTTTACTCTCAGTTTAACGGTGAAAACCGCAACCACCAACGAGGCTTGGTTGCGGAGATATAGGGTTTCAAAGACATTTTGATTTTTAAAGTTTTTAACGATGCCGGCATCGCAAGTTTTGTCAAAAAGTGATGAAAATTTTTTTTTTGTCGAGATTTAAAAATGGCGTACATGGATGGAAAGGTCTTTTTACTCTCAGTTTAACGGTGAAAACCGCAACCACCAACGAGGCTTGGTTGCGGAGATATAGGGTTTCAAAGACATTTTGATTTTTAAAGTTTTTAACGATGCCGGCATCGCAAGTTTTGTCAAAAAGTGATGAAAAATTTTTTAGTCGAGATTTAAAAAATGGCGTACATGGATGGAAAGGTCTTTTTACTCTCAGTTTAACGGTGAAAACCGCAACCACCAACGAGGCTTGGTTGCGGAGATATAGGGTTTCAAAGACATTTTGATTTTTAAAGTTTTTAACGATGCCGGCATCGCAAGTTTTGTCAAAAAGTGATGAAAATTTTTTTTGTCGAGATTTGAAAATGGCGTACATGGATGTATAGGTCTTTTTACTCTCAGTTTAACGGTGAAAACCGCAACCACCAACGAGGCTTGGTTGCGGAGATATAGGGTTTCAAAGACATTTTGATTTTTAAAGTTTTTAACGATGCCGGCATCGCAAGTTTTGTCAAAAAGTGATGAAAAATTTTTTTGTCGAGATTTAAAAAATGGCGCACATGGATGGAAAGTTCTTTTTACTCTCATTTTAACGGTGAAAACCGCAAACACCAACGAGGCTTGGTTGCGGAGATATAGGGTTTCAAAGACATTTTGATTTTTAAAGTTTTTAACGATGCCGGCATCGCAAGTTTTGTCAAAAAGTGATGAAAATTGTTTTTGTCGAGATTTAAAAATGGCGTACATGGATGGATAGGTCTTTTTACTCTCAGTTTAACGGTGAAGACCGCAACCACCAACGAGGCTTGGTTGCGGAGATATAGGGTTTCAAAGACATTTTGATTTTTAAAGTTTTTAACGATGCCGGCATCGCAAGTTTTGTCAAAAAGTGATGAAAAATTTTTTTGTCGAGATTTAAAAAATGGCGTAAATGTATGGAAAGGTCTTTTTACTCTCAGTTTAACGGTGAAAACCGCAACCACCAACGAGGCTTGGTTGCGGAGATATAGGGTTTCAAAGACATTTTGATTTTTAAAGTTTTTAACGATGCCGGCATCGCAAGTTTTGTCAAAAAGTGATGAAAAATTTTTTTGTCGAGATTTAAAAAATGGCGCACATGGATGGAAAGGTCTTTTTACTCTCATTTTAACGGTGAAAACCGCAACCACCAACGAGGCTTGGTTGCGGAGATATAGGGTTTGAAAGACATTTTGATTTTTAAAGTTTTTAACGATGCCGGCATCGCAAGTTTTGTCAAAAAGTGATGAAAAATTTTTTTGTCGAGATTTAAAAAATGGCGTACATAGATGGAAAGGTCTTTTTACTCTCAGTTTAACGGTGAAAACCGCAACCACCAACGAGGCTTGGTTGCGGAGATATAGGGTTTCAAAGACATTTTGATTTTTAAAGTTTTTAACGATGCCGGCATCGCAAGTTTTGTCAAAAAGTGATGAAAAATTTTTTTGTCGAGATTTAAAAAATGGCGTACATGGATGGAAAGGTCTTTTTACTCTCATTTTAACGGTGAAAACCGCAACCACCAACGAGGCTTGGTTGCGGAGATATAGGGTTTCAAAGACATTTTGATTTTTAAAGTTTTTAACGATGCCGGCATCGCAAGTTTTGTCAAAGAGTGATGAAAATTTTTTTTGTCGAGATTTAAAAAATGGCGTACATGGATGGAAAGGTCTTTTTACTCTCATTTTAACGGTGAAAACCGCAACCACCAACGAGGCTTGGTTGCGGAGATATAGGGTTTCAAAGACATTTTGATTTTTAAAGTTTTTAACGATGCCGGCATCGCAAGTTTTGTCAAAAAGTGATGCAAAATTTTTTTGTCGAGATTTAAAAAATGGCGTACATGGACGAAAAGGTCTTTTTACTCTCAGTTTAACGGTGAAAACCGCAACCACCAACGAGGCTTGGTTGCGGAGATATAGGGTTTCAAAGACATTTTGATTTTTAAAGTTTTTAACGATGCCGGCATCGCAAGTTTTGTCAAAAAGTGATGAAAAATTTTTTTGTCGAGATTTAGAAAATGGCGTACATGGATGGAAAGGTCTTTTTACTCTCATTTTAACGGTGAAAACCGCAACCACCAACGAGGCTTGGTTGCGGAGATATAGGGTTTCAAAGACATTTTGATTTTTAAAGTTTTTAACGATGCCGGCATCGCAAGTTTTGTCAAAAAGTGATGAAAATTTTTTTTGTCGAGATTTAAAAAATGGCGTACATGGATGGAAAGGTCTTTTTACTCTCATTTTAACGGTGAAAACCGCAACCACCAACGAGGCTTGGTTGCGGAGATATAGGGTTTCAAAGACATTTTGATTTTTAAAGTTTTTAACGATGCCGGCATCGCAAGTTTTGTCAAAAAGTGATGAAAATTTTTTTTGTCGAGATTTAAAAATGGCGTACATGGATGGATAGGTCTTTTTACTCTCAGTTTAACGGTGAAAACCGCAACCACCAACGAGGCTTGGTTGCGGAGATATAGGGTTTCAAAGACATTTTGATTTTTAAAGTTTTTAACGATGCCGGCATCGCAAGTTTTGTCAAAAAGTGATGACAAATTTTTTTGTCGAGATTTAAAAATGGCGTACAAGGATGGATAGGTCTTTTTACTCTCAGTTTAACGGTGAAAACCGCAACCACCAACGAGGCTTGGTTGCGGAGATATAGGGTTTCAAAGACATTTTGATTTTTAAAGTTTTTAACGATGCCGGCATCGCAAGTTTTGTCAAAAAGTGATGAAAAATTTGTTTGTCGAGATTTAAAAAATGGCGTACATGGATGGATAGGTCTTTTTACTCTCAGTTTAACGGTGAAGACCGCAACCACCAACGAGGCTTGGTTGCGGAGATATAGGGTTTGAAAGACATTTTGATTTTTAAAGTTTTTAACGATGCCGGCATCGCAAGTTTTAGGGTTTCAAAGACATTTTGATTTTTAAAGTTTTTAACGATGCCGGCATCGCAAGTTTTGTTAAAAAGTGATGACAAATTTTTTTGTCGAGATTTAAAAATGGCGTACATGGATGGATAGGTCTTTTTACTCTCAGTTTAACGGTGAAAACCGCAACCACCAACGAGGCTTGGTTGCGGAGATATAGGGTTTCAAAGACATTTTGATTTTTAAAGTTTTTAACGATGCCGGCATCGCAAGTTTTGTCAAAAAGTGATGAAAATTTTTTTTGTCGAGATTTAAAAATGGCGTACATGGATGGATAGGTCTTTTTACTCTCAGTTTAACGGTGAAAACCGCAACCACCAACGAGGCTTGGTTGCGGAGATATAGGGTTTCAAAGACATTTTGATTTTTAAAGTTTTTAACGATGCCGGCATCGCAAGTTTTGTCAAAAAGTGATGAAAATTTTTTTTGTCGAGATTTAAAAATGGCGTACATGGATGGATAGGTCTTTTTACTCTCAGTTTAACGGTGAAGACCGCAACCACCAACGAGGCTTGGTTGCGGAGATATAGGGTTTGAAAGACATTTTGATTTTTAAAGTTTTTAACGATGCCGGCATCGCAAGTTTTGTCAAAAAGTGATGAAAATTTTTTTGTCGAGATTTAAAAATGGCGTACATGGATGGATAGGTCTTTTTACTCTCAGTTTAACGGTGAAGACCGCAACCACCAACGAGGCTTGGTTGCGGAGATATAGGGTTTGAAAGACATTTTGATTTTTAAAGTTTTTAACGATGCCGGCATCGCAAGTTTTGTCAAAAAGTGATGAAAAATTTTTTTGTCGAGATTTAAAAATGGCGTAAATGTATGGAAAGGTCTTTTTACTCTCAGTTTAACGGTGAAAACCGCAACCACCAACGAGGCTTGGTTGCGGAGATATAGGGTTTCAAAGACATTTTGATTTTTAAAGTTTTTAACGATGCCGGCATCGCAAGTTTTGTCAAAAAGTGATGACAAATTTTTTTGTCGAGATTTAAAAAATGGCGCACATGGATGGAAAGGTCTTTTTACTCTCATTTTAACGGTGAAAACCGCAACCACCAACGAGGCTTGGTTGCGGAGATATAGGGTTTCAAAGACATTTTGATTTTTAAAGTTTTTAACGATGCCGGCATCGCAAGTTTTGTCAAAAAGTGATGACAAATTTTTTTGTCGAGATTTAAAAAATGGCGTAAATGTATGGAAAGGTCTTTTTACTCTCAGTTTAACGGTGAAAACCGCAACCACCAACGAGGCTTGGTTGCGGAGATATAGGGTTTCAAAGACATTTTGATTTTTAAAGTTTTTAACGATGCCGGCATCGCAAGTTTTGTCAAAAAGTGATGAAAAATTTTTTTGTCGAGATTTAAAAAATGGCGCACATGGATGGAAAGGTCTTTTTACTCTCATTTTAACGGTGAAAACCGCAACCACCAACGAGGCTTGGTTGCGGAGATATAGGGTTTCAAAGACATTTTGATTTTTAAAGTTTTTAACGATGCCGGCATCGCAAGTTTTGTCAAAAAGTGATGACAAATTTTTTTGTCGAGATTTAAAAAATGGCGTACATGGATGGAAAGGTCTTTTTACTCTCAGTTTAACGGTGAAAACCGCAACCACCAACGAGGCTTGGTTGCGGAGATATAGGGTTTCAAAGACATTTTGATTTTTAAAGTTTTTAACGATGCCGGCATCGCAAGTTTTGTCAAAAAGTGATGAAAAATTTTTTTGTCGAGATTTAAAAAATGGCGTACATGGATGGAAAGGTCTTTTTACTCTCAGTTTAACGGTGAAAACCGCAACCACCAACGAGGCTTGGTTGCGGAGATATAGGGTTTCAAAGACATTTTGATTTTTAAAGTTTTTAACGATGCCGGCATCGCAAGTTTTGTCAAAAAGTGATGAAAATTTTTTTTGTCGAGATTTAAAAATGGCGTACATGGATGGATAGGTCTTTTTACTCTCAGTTTAACGGTGAAAACCGCAACCACCAACGAGGCTTGGTTGCGGAGATATAGGGTTTCAAAGACATTTTGATTTTTAAAGTTTTTAACGATGCCGGCATCGCAAGTTCTGTCAAAAAGTGATGAAAATTTTTTTGTCGAGATTTAAAAAATGGCGTACATGGATGGAAAGGTCTTCTTACTCTCATTTTAACGGTAAAAACCGCAACCACCAACGAGGCTTGGTTGCGGAGATATAGGGTTTCAAAGACATTTTGATTTTTAAAGTTTTTAACGATGCCGGCATCGCAAGTTTTGTCAAAAAGTGATGAAAAATTTTTTTGTCGAGATTTAAAAAATGGCGTACATGGATGGAAAGGTCTTTTTACTCTCAGTTTAACGGTGAAAACCGCAACCACCAACGAGGCTTGGTTGCGGAGATATAGGGTTTCAAAGAAATTTTGATTTTTAAAGTTTTTAACGATGCCGGCATCGCAAGTTCTGTCAAAAAGTGATGAAAATTTTTTTGTCGAGATTTAAAAAATGGCGTACATGGATGGAAAGGTCTTCTTACTCTCATTTTAACGGTAAAAACCGCAACCACCAACGAGGCTTGGTTGCGGAGATATAGGGTTTCAAAGACATTTTGATTTTTAAAGTTTTTAACGATGCCGGCATCGCAAGTTTTGTCAAAAAGTGATGAAATTTTTTTTTTGTCGAGATTTAAAAATGGCGTACATGGATGGAAAGGTCTTTTTACTCTCAGTTTAACGGTGAAAACCGCAACCACCAACGAGGCTTGGTTGCGGAGATATAGGGTTTCAAAGACATTTTGATTTTTAAAGTTTTGTCAAAAACTGATGGAAATTTTTTTTGTCGAGATTTAAAAATGGCGTACATGGATGGATAGGTCTTTTTACTCTCAGTTTAACGGTGAAAACCGCAACCACCAACGAGGCTTGGTTGCGGAGATATAGGGTTTCAAAGACATTTTGATTTTTAAAGTTTTTAACGATGCCGGCATCGCAAGTTTTGTCAAAAAGTGATGAAAAATTTTTTTGTCGAGATTTAAAAAATGGCGTACATGGATGGAAAGGTCTTTTTACTCTCAGTTTAACGGTGAAAACCGCAACCACCAACGAGGCTTGGTTGCGGAGATATAGGGTTTCAAAGACATTTTGATTTTTAAAGTTTTTAACGATGCCGGCATCGCAAGTTTTGTCAAAAAGTGATGAAAAATTTTTTTTGTCGAGATTTAAAAAATGGCGTACATGGATGGAAAGGTCTTTTTACTCTCAGTTTAACGGTGAAAACCGCAACCACCAACGAGGCTTGGTTGCGGAGATATAGGGTTTCAAAGACATTTTGATTTTTAAAGTTTTTAACGATGCCGGCATCGCAAGTTCTGTCAAAAAGTGATGAAAATTTTTTTGTCGAGATTTAAAAAATGGCGTACATGGATGGAAAGGTCTTTTTACTCTCATTTTAACGGTAAAAACCGCAACCACCAACGAGGCTTGGTTGCGGAGATATAGGGTTTCAAAGACATTTTGATTTTTAAAGTTTTTAACGATGCCGGCATCGCAAGTTTTGTCAAAAAGTGATGAAAAATTTTTTTGTCGAGATTTAAAAAATGGCGTACATGGATGGAAAGGTCTTTTTACTCTCAGTTTAACGGTGAAAACCGCAACCACCAACGAGGCTTGGTTGCGGAGATATAGGGTTTCAAAGACATTTTGATTTTTAAAGTTTTTAACGATGCCGGCATCGCAAGTTTTGTCAAAAAGTGATGAAAAATTTTTTTGTCGAGATTTCAAAAATGGCGTACATGGATGGAAAGGTCTTTTTACTCTCAGTTTAACGGTGAAAACCGCAACCACCAACGAGGCTTGGTTGCGGAGATATAGGGTTTCAAAGACATTTTGATTTTTAAAGTTTTTAACGATGCCGGCATCGCAAGTTTTGTCAAAAAGTGATGAAAAATTTTTTTGTCGAGATTTAAAAAATGGCGTACATGAATGGAAAGGTCTTTTTACTCTCAGTTTAACGGTGAAAACCGCAACCACCAACGAGGCTTGGTTGCGGAGATATAGGGTTTCAAAGACATTTTGATTTTTAAAGTTTTTAACGATGCCGGCATCGCAAGTTTTGTCAAAAAGTGATGAAAAATTTTTTTGTCGAGATTTAAAAAATGGCGTACATGGATGGAAAGGTCTTTTTACTCTCAGTTTAACGGTGAAAACCGCAACCACCAACGAGGCTTGGTTGCGGAGATATAGGGTTTCAAAGACATTTTGATTTTTAAAGTTTTTAACGATGCCGGCATCGCAAGTTCTGTCAAAAAGTGATGAAAATTTTTTTGTCGAGATTTAAAAAATGGCGTACATGGATGGAAAGGTCTTCTTACTCTCATTTTAACGGTAAAAACCGCAACCACCAACGAGGCTTGGTTGCGGAGATATAGGGTTTCAAAGACATTTTGATTTTTAAAGTTTTTAACGATGCCGGCATCGCAAGTTTTGTCAAAAAGTGATGAAATTTTTTTTTTTGTCGAGATTTAAAAATGGCGTACATGGATGGAAAGGTCTTTTTACTCTCAGTTTAACGGTGAAAACCGCAACCACCAACGAGGCTTGGTTGCGGAGATATAGGGTTTCAAAGACATTTTGATTTTTAAAGTTTTTAACGATGCCGGCATCGCAAGTTTTGTCAAAAACTGATGGAAATTTTTTTTGTCGAGATTTAAAAATGGCGTACATGGATGGATAGGTCTTTTTACTCTCAGTTTAACGGTGAAAACCGCAACCACCAACGAGGCTTGGTTGCGGAGATATAGGGTTTCAAAGACATTTTGATTTTTAAAGTTTTTAACGATGCCGGCATCGCAAGTTTTGTCAAAAAGTGATGAAAAATTTTTTGTTGGAGATTTAAAAAATGGCGTACATGGATGGAAAGGTCTTTTTACTCTCAGTTTAACGGTGAAAACCGCAACCACCAACGAGGCTTGGTTGCGGAGATATAGGGTTTCAAAGACATTTTGATTTTTAAAGTTTTTAACGATGCCGGCATCGCAAGTTTTGTCAAAAAGTGATGAAAAATTTTTTTGTCGAGATTTAAAAAATGGCGTACATGGATGGAAAGGTCTTTTTACTCTCAGTTTAACGGTGAAAACCGCAACCACCAACGAGGCTTGGTTGCGGAGATATAGGGTTTCAAAGACATTTTGATTTTTAAAGTTTTTAACGATGCCGGCATCGCAAGTTCTGTCAAAAAGTGATGAAAATTTTTTTGTCGAGATTTAAAAAATGGCGTACATGGATGGAAAGGTCTTCTTACTCTCATTTTAACGGTAAAAACCGCAACCACCAACGAGGCTTGGTTGCGGAGATATAGGGTTTCAAAGACATTTTGATTTTTAAAGTTTTTAACGATGCCGGCATCGCAAGTTTTGTCAAAAACTGATGGAAATTTTTTTTGTCGAGATTTAAAAATGGCGTACATGGATGGATAGGTCTTTTTACTCTCAGTTTAACGGTGAAAACCGCAACCACCAACGAGGCTTGGTTGCGGAGATATAGGGTTTCAAAGACATTTTGATTTTTAAAGTTTTTAACGATGCCGGCATCGCAAGTTTTGTCAAAAACTGATGGAATTTTTTTTTGTCGAGATTTAAAAATGGCGTACATGGATGGATAGGTCTTTTTACTCTCAGTTTAACGGTGAAAACCGCAACCACCAACGAGGCTTGGTTGCGGAGATATAGGGTTTCAAAGACATTTTGATTTTTAAAGTTTTTAACGATGCCGGCATCGCAAGTTTTGTCAAAAAGTGATGAAAAATTTTTTGTTGGAGATTTAAAAAATGGCGTACATGGATGGAAAGGTCTTTTTACTCTCAGTTTAACGGTGAAAACCGCAACCACCAACGAGGCTTGGTTGCGGAGATATAGGGTTTCAAAGACATTTTGATTTTTAAAGTTTTTAACGATGCCGGCATCGCAAGTTTTGTCAAAAAGTGATGAAAAATTTTTTTGTCGAGATTTCAAAAATGGCGTACATGGATGGAAAGGTCTTTTTACTCTCAGTTTAACGGTGAAAACCGCAACCACCAACGAGGCTTGGTTGCGGAGATATAGGGTTTCAAAGACATTTTGATTTTTAAAGTTTTTAACGATGCCGGCATCGCAAGTTTTGTCAAAAAGTGATGAAAAATTTTTTTGTCGAGATTTAAAAAATGGCGTACATGGATGGAAAGGTCTTTTTACTCTCAGTTTAACGGTGAAAACCGCAACCACCAACGAGGCTTGGTTGCGGAGATATAGGGTTTCAAAGACATTTTGATTTTTAAAGTTTTTAACGATGCCGGCATCGCAAGTTCTGTCAAAAAGTGATGAAAATTTTTTTGTCGAGATTTAAAAAATGGCGTACATGGATGGAAAGGTCTTCTTACTCTCATTTTAACGGTAAAAACCGCAACCACCAACGAGGCTTGGTTGCGGAGATATAGGGTTTCAAAGACATTTTGATTTTTAAAGTTTTTAACGATGCCGGCATCGCAAGTTTTGTCAAAAAGTGATGAAATTTTTTTTTTTGTCGAGATTTAAAAATGGCGTACATGGATGGAAAGGTCTTTTTACTCTCAGTTTAACGGTGAAAACCGCAACCACCAACGAGGCTTGGTTGCGGAGATATAGGGTTTCAAAGACATTTTGATTTTTAAAGTTTTTAACGATGCCGGCATCGCAAGTTTTGTCAAAAACTGATGGAAATTTTTTTTGTCGAGATTTAAAAATGGCGTACATGGATGGATAGGTCTTTTTACTCTCAGTTTAACGGTGAAAACCGCAACCACCAACGAGGCTTGGTTGCGGAGATATAGGGTTTCAAAGACATTTTGATTTTTAAAGTTTTTAACGATGCCGGCATCGCAAGTTTTGTCAAAAAGTGATGAAAAATTTTTTGTTGGAGATTTAAAAAATGGCGTACATGGATGGAAAGGTCTTTTTACTCTCAGTTTAACGGTGAAAACCGCAACCACCAACGAGGCTTGGTTGCGGAGATATAGGGTTTCAAAGACATTTTGATTTTTAAAGTTTTTAACGATGCCGGCATCGCAAGTTTTGTCAAAAAGTGATGAAAAATTTTTTTGTCGAGATTTAAAAAATGGCGTACATGGATGGAAAGGTCTTTTTACTCTCAGTTTAACGGTGAAAACCGCAACCACCAACGAGGCTTGGTTGCGGAGATATAGGGTTTCAAAGACATTTTGATTTTTAAAGTTTTTAACGATGCCGGCATCGCAAGTTCTGTCAAAAAGTGATGAAAATTTTTTTGTCGAGATTTAAAAAATGGCGTACATGGATGGAAAGGTCTTCTTACTCTCATTTTAACGGTAAAAACCGCAACCACCAACGAGGCTTGGTTGCGGAGATATAGGGTTTCAAAGACATTTTGATTTTTAAAGTTTTTAACGATGCCGGCATCGCAAGTTTTGTCAAAAACTGATGGAAATTTTTTTTGTCGAGATTTAAAAATGGCGTACATGGATGGATAGGTCTTTTTACTCTCAGTTTAACGGTGAAAACCGCAACCACCAACGAGGCTTGGTTGCGGAGATATAGGGTTTCAAAGACATTTTGATTTTTAAAGTTTTTAACGATGCCGGCATCGCAAGTTTTGTCAAAAACTGATGGAAATTTTTTTTGTCGAGATTTAAAAATGGCGTACATGGATGGATAGGTCTTTTTACTCTCAGTTTAACGGTGAAAACCGCAACCACCAACGAGGCTTGGTTGCGGAGATATAGGGTTTCAAAGACATTTTGATTTTTAAAGTTTTTAACGATGCCGGCATCGCAAGTTTTGTCAAAAAGTGATGAAAAATTTTTTGTTGGAGATTTAAAAAATGGCGTACATGGATGGAAAGGTCTTTTTACTCTCAGTTTAACGGTGAAAACCGCAACCACCAACGAGGCTTGGTTGCGGAGATATAGGGTTTCAAAGACATTTTGATTTTTAAAGTTTTTAACGATGCCGGCATCGCAAGTTTTGTCAAAAAGTGATGACAAATTTTTTTGTCGAGATTTAAAAAATGGCGTACATGGATGGAAAGGTCTTTTTACTCTCAGTTTAACGGTGAAAACCGCAACCATCAACGAGGCTTGGTTGCGGAGATATAGGGTTTCAAAGACATTTTGATTTTTAAAGTTTTTAACGATGCCGGCATCGCAAGTTTTGTCAAAAAGTGATGAAAATTTTTTTTGTCGAGATTTAAAAATGGCGTACATGGATGGATAGGTCTTTTTACTCTCAGTTTAACGGTGAAAACCGCAACCACCAACGAGGCTTGGTTGCAGAGATATAGGGTTTCAAAGACATTTTGATTTTTAAAGTTTTTAACGATGCCGGCATCGCAAGTTTTGTCAAAAACTGATGAAATTTTTTTTTGTCGAGATTTAAAAATGGCGTACATGGATGGATAGGTCTTTTTACTCTCAGTTTAACGGTGAAAACCGCAACCACCAACGAGGCTTGGTTGCGGAGATATAGGGTTTCAAAGACATTTTGATTTTTAAAGTTTTTAACGATGCCGGCATCGCAAGTTTTGTCAAAAAGTGATGAAAATTTTTTTTGTCGAGATTTAAAAATGGCGTACATTGATGGAAAGGTCTTTTTACTCTCAGTTTAACGGTGAAAACCGCAACCACCAACGAGGCTTGGTTGCGGAGATATAGGGTTTCAAAGACATTTTGATTTTTAAAGTTTTTAACGATGCCGGCATCGCAAGTTTTGTCAAAAAGTGATGACAAATTTTTTGTTGGAGATTTAAAAAATGGCGTACATGGATGGAAAGGTCTTTTTACTCTCAGTTTAACGGTGAAAACCGCAACCACCAACGAGGCTTGGTTGCGGAGATATAGGGTTTCAAAGACATTTTGATTTTTAAAGTTTTTAACGATGCCGGCATCGCAAGTTTTGTCAAAAAGTGATGAAAATTTTTTTTGTCGAGATTTAAAAATGGCGTACATTGATGGAAAGGTCTTTTTACTCTCAGTTTAACGGTGAAAACCGCAACCACCAACGAGGCTTGGTTGCGGAGATATAGGGTTTCAAAGACATTTTGATTTTTAAAGTTTTTAACGATGCCGGCATCGCAAGTTTTGTCAAAAAGTGATGAAAATTTTTGTTGTCGAGATTTAAAGAATAGCGTACATGGATGGAAAGGTCTTTTTACTCTCAGTTTAACGGTGAAAACCGCAACCACCAACGAGGCTTGGTTGCGGAGATATAGGGTTTCAAAGACATTTTGATTTTTAAAGTTTTTAACGATGCCGGCATCGCAAGTTTTGTCAAAAAGTGATGAAAATTTTTTTTGTCGAGATTTAAAAATGGCGTACATTGATGGAAAGGTCTTTTTACTCTCAGTTTAACGGTGAAAACCGCAACCACCAACGAGGCTTGGTTGCGGAGATATAGGGTTTCAAAGACATTTTGATTTTTAAAGTTTTTAACGATGCCGGCATCGCAAGTTTTGTCAAAAAGTGATGAAAATTTTTGTTGTCGAGATTTAAAAAATGGCGTACATGGTTAAATAGGTCTTTTTACTCTCAGTTTAACGGTGAAGACCTCAACCACCAACGAGGCTTGGTTGCGGAGATATAGGGTTTCAAAGACATTTTGATTTTTAAAGTTTTTAACGATGCCGGCATCGCAAGTTTTGTCAAAAAGTGATGAAAAATTTTTTTGTCGAGATTTAGAAAATGGCGTACATGGATTGAAAGGTCTTTTTACTCTCAGTTTAACGGTGAAAACCGCAACCGCCAACGAGGCTTGGTTGCGGAGGTATAGGGTTTCAAAGACATTTTGATTTTTAAAGTTTTTAACGATGCCGGCATCGCAAGTTTTGTCAAAAAGTGATGAAAATTTTTTTTGTCGAGATTTAAAGAATGGCGTACATGGATGGAAAGGTCTTTTTACTCTCAGTTTAACGGTGAAAACTGCAACCACCAACGAGGCTTGGTTGCGGAGATATAGGATTTCAAAGACATTTTGATTTTTAAAGTTTTTAACGATGCCGGCATCGCAAGTTTTGTCAAAAAGTGATGAAAAATTTTTTTGTCGAGATTTAAAAAATGGCGTACATGGATGGAAAGGTCTTTTTACTCTCAGTTTAACGGTGAAAACCGCAACCACCAACGAGGCTTGGTTGCGGAGATATAGGGTTTCAAAGACATTTTGATTTTTAAAGTTTTTAACGATGCCGGCATCGCAAGTTTTGTCAAAAAGTGATGAAAAATTTTTTTGTCGAGATTTAGAAAATGGCGTACATGGATTGAAAGGTCTTTTTACTCTCAGTTTAACGGTGAAAACCGCAACCACCAACGAGGCTTGGTTGCGGAGATATAGGGTTTCAAAGACATTTTGATTTTTAAAGTTTTTAACGATGCCGGCATCGCAAGTTTTGTCAGAAAGTGATGAAAATTTTTTTGTCGAGATTTAAAAAATGGCGTACATGGATGGCAAGTTCTTCTTACTCTCATTTTAACGGTAAAAACCGCAACCACCAACGAGGCTTGGTTGCGGAGATATAGGGTTTCAAAGACATTTTGATTTTTAAAGTTTTTAACGATGCCGGCATCGCAAGTTTTGTCAAAAAGTGATGAAAATTGTTTTTGTCGAGATTTAAAAATGGCGTACATGGATGGAAAGGTCTTTTTACTCTCAGTTTAACGGTGAAAACCGCAACCACCAACGAGGCTTGGTTGCGGAGATATAGGGTTTCAAAGACATTTTGATTTTTAAGGTTTTTAACGATGCCGGCATCGCAAGTTTTGTCAAAAAGTGATGACAAATTTTTTTGTCGAGATTTAAAAAATGGCGTACATGGATGGAAAGGTCTTTTTACTCTCAGTTTAACGGTGAAAACCGCAACCACCAACGAGGCTTGGTTGCGGAGATATAGGGTTTCAAAGACATTTTGATTTTTAAAGTTTTTAACGATGCCGGCATCGCAAGTTTTGTCAAAAAGTGATGAAAAATTTTTTTGTCGAGATTTAAATATGGCGTACATGGATGGATAGGTCTTTTTACTCTCAGTTTAACGGTGAAAACCGCAACCACCAACGAGGCTTGGTTGCGGAGATATAGGGTTTCAAAGACATTTTGATTTTTAAAGTTTTTAACGATGCCGGCATCGCAAGTTTTGTCAAAAACTGATGAAAATTTTTTTGTCGAGATTTAAAAATGGCGTACATGGATGGATAGGTCTTTTTACTCTCAGTTTAACGGTGAAAACCGCAACCACCAACGAGGCTTGGTTGCGGAGATATAGGGTTTCAAAGACATTTTGATTTTTAAAGTTTTTAACGATGCCGGCATCGCAAGTTTTGTCAAAAAGTGATGAAAATTTTTTTTGTCGAGATTTTAAAATGGCGTACATTGATGGAAAGGTCTTTTTACTCTCAGTTTAACGGTGAAAACCGCAACCACCAACGAGGCTTGGTTGCGGAGATATAGGGTTTCAAAGACATTTTGATTTTTAAAGTTTTTAACGATGCCGGCATCGCAAGTTTTGTTAAAAAGTGATGAAAAATTTTTTTGTCGAGATTTAAAAAATGGCGTACATGGATGGAAAGGTCTTTTTACTCTCAGTTTAACGGTGAAAACCGCAACCACCAACGAGGCTTGGTTGCGGAGATATAGGGTTTCAAAGACATTTTGATTTTTAAAGTTTTTAACGATGCCGGCATCGCAAGTTTTGTCAAAAAGTGATGACAAATTTTTTTGTCGAGATTTAAAAAATGGCGTACATGGATGGAAAGGTCTTTTTACTCTCAGTTTAACGGTGAAAACCGCAACCATCAACGAGGCTTGGTTGCGGAGATATAGGGTTTCAAAGACATTTTGATTTTTAAAGTTTTTAACGATGCCGGCATCGCAAGTTTTGTCAAAAAGTGATGAAAATTTTTTTTGTCGAGATTTAAAAATGGCGTACATGGATGGATAGGTCTTTTTACTCTCAGTTTAACGGTGAAAACCGCAACCACCAACGAGGCTTGGTTGCGGAGATATAGGGTTTCAAAGACATTTTGATTTTTAAAGTTTTTAACGATGCCGGCATCGCAAGTTTTGTCAAAAACTGATGAAATTTTTTTTTGTCGAGATTTAAAAATGGCGTACATGGATGGATAGGTCTTTTTACTCTCAGTTTAACGGTGAAAACCGCAACCACCAACGAGGCTTGGTTGCGGAGATATAGGGTTTCAAAGACATTTTGATTTTTAAAGTTTTTAACGATGCCGGCATCGCAAGTTTTGTCAAAAAGTGATGAAAATTTTTTTTGTCGAGATTTAAAAATGGCGTACATTGATGGAAAGGTCTTTTTACTCTCAGTTTAACGGTGAAAACCGCAACCACCAACGAGGCTTGGTTGCGGAGATATAGGGTTTCAAAGACATTTTGATTTTTAAAGTTTTTAACGATGCCGGCATCGCAAGTTTTGTCAAAAAGTGATGACAAATTTTTTGTTGGAGATTTAAAAAATGGCGTACATGGATGGAAAGGTCTTTTTACTCTCAGTTTAACGGTGAAAACCGCAACCACCAACGAGGCTTGGTTGCGGAGATATAGGGTTTCAAAGACATTTTGATTTTTAAAGTTTTTAACGATGCCGGCATCGCAAGTTTTGTCAAAAAGTGATGAAAATTGTTTTTGTCGAGATTTAAAAATGGCGTACATGGATGGATAGGTCCTTTTACTCTCAGTTTAACGGTGAGGACCGCAACCACCAACGAGGCTTGGTTGCGGAGATATAGGGTTTCAAAGACATTTTGATTTTTAAAGTTTTTAACGATGCCGGCATCGCAAGTTTTGTCAAAAAGGGATGAAAAATTTTTTTGTCGAGATTTCAAAAATGGCGTACATAGATGGAAAGGTCTTTTTACTCTCAGTTTATTGGTGAAAACCGCAACCACCAACGAGGCTTGGTTGCGGAGATATAGGGTTTCAAAGACATTTTGATTTTTAAAGTTTTTAACGATGCCGGCATCGCAAGTTTTGTCAAAAAGTGATGAAAATTGTTTTTGTCGAGATTTAAAAATGGCGTACATGGATGGAAAGGTCTTTTTACTCTCAGTTTAACGGTGAAAACCGCAACCACCAACGAGGCTTGGTTGCGGAGATATAGGGTTTCAAAGACATTTTGATTTTTAAAGTTTTTAACGATGCCGGCATCGCAAGTTTTGTCAAAAAGTGATGAAAATTGTTTTTGTCGAGATTTAAAAATGGCGTACATGGATGGATAGGTCTTTTTACTCTCAGTTTAACGGTGAAGACCGCAACCACCAACGAGGCTTGGTTGCGGAGATATAGGGTTTCAAAGACATTTTGATTTTTAAAGTTTTTAACGATGCCGGCATCGCAAGTTTTGTCAAAAAGGGATGAAAAATTTTTTTGTCGAGATTTCAAAAATGGCGTACATAGATGGAAAGGTCTTTTTACTCTCAGTTTATTGGTGAAAACCGCAACCACCAACGAGGCTTGGTTGCGGAGATATAGGGTTTCAAAGACATTTCGATTTTTAAAGTTTTTAACGATGCCGGCATCGCAAGTTTTGTCAAAAAGTGATGAAAATTGTTTTTGTCGAGATTTAAAAATGGCGTACATGGATGGATAGGTCTTTTTACTCTCAGTTTAACGGTGAAGACCGCAACCACCAACGAGGCTTGGTTGCGGAGATATAGGGTTTCAAAGACATTTAGATTTTTAAAGTTTTTAACGATGCCGGCATCGCAAGTTTTGTCAAAAAGTGATGAAAAATTTTTTTGTCGAGATTTGAAAAATGGCGTACATGGATGGAAAGGTCTTTTTACTCTCAGTTTAACGGTGAAAACCGCAACCACCAACGAGGCTTGGTTGCGGAGATATAGGGTTTCAAAGACATTTTGATTTTTAAAGTTTTTAACGATGCCGGCATCGCAAGTTTTGTCAAAAAGTGATGAAAATTTTTTTTTTGTCGAGATTTAAAAATGGCGTACATGGATGGAAAGGTCTTTTTACTCTCAGTTTAACGGTGAAAACCGCAACCACCAACGAGGCTTGGTTGCGGAGATATAGGGTTTCAAAGACATTTTGATTTTTAAAGTTTTTAACGATGCCGGCATCGCAAGTTTTGTCAAAAAGTGATGAAAAATTTTTTAGTCGAGATTTAAAAAATGGCGTACATGGATGGAAAGGTCTTTTTACTCTCAGTTTAACGGTGAAAACCGCAACCACCAACGAGGCTTGGTTGCGGAGATATAGGGTTTCAAAGACATTTTGATTTTTAAAGTTTTTAACGATGCCGGCATCGCAAGTTTTGTCAAAAAGTGATGAAAATTTTTTTTGTCGAGATTTGAAAATGGCGTACATGGATGTATAGGTCTTTTTACTCTCAGTTTAACGGTGAAAACCGCAACCACCAACGAGGCTTGGTTGCGGAGATATAGGGTTTCAAAGACATTTTGATTTTTAAAGTTTTTAACGATGCCGGCATCGCAAGTTTTGTCAAAAAGTGATGAAAAATTTTTTTGTCGAGATTTAAAAAATGGCGCACATGGATGGAAAGTTCTTTTTACTCTCATTTTAACGGTGAAAACCGCAAACACCAACGAGGCTTGGTTGCGGAGATATAGGGTTTCAAAGACATTTTGATTTTTAAAGTTTTTAACGATGCCGGCATCGCAAGTTTTGTCAAAAAGTGATGAAAATTGTTTTTGTCGAGATTTAAAAATGGCGTACATGGATGGATAGGTCTTTTTACTCTCAGTTTAACGGTGAAGACCGCAACCACCAACGAGGCTTGGTTGCGGAGATATAGGGTTTCAAAGACATTTTGATTTTTAAAGTTTTTAACGATGCCGGCATCGCAAGTTTTGTCAAAAAGTGATGAAAAATTTTTTTGTCGAGATTTAAAAAATGGCGTAAATGTATGGAAAGGTCTTTTTACTCTCAGTTTAACGGTGAAAACCGCAACCACCAACGAGGCTTGGTTGCGGAGATATAGGGTTTCAAAGACATTTTGATTTTTAAAGTTTTTAACGATGCCGGCATCGCAAGTTTTGTCAAAAAGTGATGAAAAATTTTTTTGTCGAGATTTAAAAAATGGCGCACATGGATGGAAAGGTCTTTTTACTCTCATTTTAACGGTGAAAACCGCAACCACCAACGAGGCTTGGTTGCGGAGATATAGGGTTTGAAAGACATTTTGATTTTTAAAGTTTTTAACGATGCCGGCATCGCAAGTTTTGTCAAAAAGTGATGAAAAATTTTTTTGTCGAGATTTAAAAAATGGCGTACATAGATGGAAAGGTCTTTTTACTCTCAGTTTAACGGTGAAAACCGCAACCACCAACGAGGCTTGGTTGCGGAGATATAGGGTTTCAAAGACATTTTGATTTTTAAAGTTTTTAACGATGCCGGCATCGCAAGTTTTGTCAAAAAGTGATGAAAAATTTTTTTGTCGAGATTTAAAAAATGGCGTACATGGATGGAAAGGTCTTTTTACTCTCATTTTAACGGTGAAAACCGCAACCACCAACGAGGCTTGGTTGCGGAGATATAGGGTTTCAAAGACATTTTGATTTTTAAAGTTTTTAACGATGCCGGCATCGCAAGTTTTGTCAAAGAGTGATGAAAATTTTTTTTGTCGAGATTTAAAAAATGGCGTACATGGATGGAAAGGTCTTTTTACTCTCATTTTAACGGTGAAAACCGCAACCACCAACGAGGCTTGGTTGCGGAGATATAGGGTTTCAAAGACATTTTGATTTTTAAAGTTTTTAACGATGCCGGCATCGCAAGTTTTGTCAAAAAGTGATGCAAAATTTTTTTGTCGAGATTTAAAAAATGGCGTACATGGACGAAAAGGTCTTTTTACTCTCAGTTTAACGGTGAAAACCGCAACCACCAACGAGGCTTGGTTGCGGAGATATAGGGTTTCAAAGACATTTTGATTTTTAAAGTTTTTAACGATGCCGGCATCGCAAGTTTTGTCAAAAAGTGATGAAAAATTTTTTTGTCGAGATTTAGAAAATGGCGTACATGGATGGAAAGGTCTTTTTACTCTCATTTTAACGGTGAAAACCGCAACCACCAACGAGGCTTGGTTGCGGAGATATAGGGTTTCAAAGACATTTTGATTTTTAAAGTTTTTAACGATGCCGGCATCGCAAGTTTTGTCAAAAAGTGATGAAAATTTTTTTTGTCGAGATTTAAAAAATGGCGTACATGGATGGAAAGGTCTTTTTACTCTCATTTTAACGGTGAAAACCGCAACCACCAACGAGGCTTGGTTGCGGAGATATAGGGTTTCAAAGACATTTTGATTTTTAAAGTTTTTAACGATGCCGGCATCGCAAGTTTTGTCAAAAAGTGATGAAAATTTTTTTTGTCGAGATTTAAAAATGGCGTACATGGATGGATAGGTCTTTTTACTCTCAGTTTAACGGTGAAAACCGCAACCACCAACGAGGCTTGGTTGCGGAGATATAGGGTTTCAAAGACATTTTGATTTTTAAAGTTTTTAACGATGCCGGCATCGCAAGTTTTGTCAAAAAGTGATGACAAATTTTTTTGTCGAGATTTAAAAATGGCGTACAAGGATGGATAGGTCTTTTTACTCTCAGTTTAACGGTGAAAACCGCAACCACCAACGAGGCTTGGTTGCGGAGATATAGGGTTTCAAAGACATTTTGATTTTTAAAGTTTTTAACGATGCCGGCATCGCAAGTTTTGTCAAAAAGTGATGAAAAATTTGTTTGTCGAGATTTAAAAAATGGCGTACATGGATGGATAGGTCTTTTTACTCTCAGTTTAACGGTGAAGACCGCAACCACCAACGAGGCTTGGTTGCGGAGATATAGGGTTTGAAAGACATTTTGATTTTTAAAGTTTTTAACGATGCCGGCATCGCAAGTTTTAGGGTTTCAAAGACATTTTGATTTTTAAAGTTTTTAACGATGCCGGCATCGCAAGTTTTGTTAAAAAGTGATGACAAATTTTTTTGTCGAGATTTAAAAATGGCGTACATGGATGGATAGGTCTTTTTACTCTCAGTTTAACGGTGAAAACCGCAACCACCAACGAGGCTTGGTTGCGGAGATATAGGGTTTCAAAGACATTTTGATTTTTAAAGTTTTTAACGATGCCGGCATCGCAAGTTTTGTCAAAAAGTGATGAAAATTTTTTTTGTCGAGATTTAAAAATGGCGTACATGGATGGATAGGTCTTTTTACTCTCAGTTTAACGGTGAAAACCGCAACCACCAACGAGGCTTGGTTGCGGAGATATAGGGTTTCAAAGACATTTTGATTTTTAAAGTTTTTAACGATGCCGGCATCGCAAGTTTTGTCAAAAAGTGATGAAAATTTTTTTTGTCGAGATTTAAAAATGGCGTACATGGATGGATAGGTCTTTTTACTCTCAGTTTAACGGTGAAGACCGCAACCACCAACGAGGCTTGGTTGCGGAGATATAGGGTTTGAAAGACATTTTGATTTTTAAAGTTTTTAACGATGCCGGCATCGCAAGTTTTGTCAAAAAGTGATGAAAATTTTTTTGTCGAGATTTAAAAATGGCGTACATGGATGGATAGGTCTTTTTACTCTCAGTTTAACGGTGAAGACCGCAACCACCAACGAGGCTTGGTTGCGGAGATATAGGGTTTGAAAGACATTTTGATTTTTAAAGTTTTTAACGATGCCGGCATCGCAAGTTTTGTCAAAAAGTGATGAAAAATTTTTTTGTCGAGATTTAAAAATGGCGTAAATGTATGGAAAGGTCTTTTTACTCTCAGTTTAACGGTGAAAACCGCAACCACCAACGAGGCTTGGTTGCGGAGATATAGGGTTTCAAAGACATTTTGATTTTTAAAGTTTTTAACGATGCCGGCATCGCAAGTTTTGTCAAAAAGTGATGACAAATTTTTTTGTCGAGATTTAAAAAATGGCGCACATGGATGGAAAGGTCTTTTTACTCTCATTTTAACGGTGAAAACCGCAACCACCAACGAGGCTTGGTTGCGGAGATATAGGGTTTCAAAGACATTTTGATTTTTAAAGTTTTTAACGATGCCGGCATCGCAAGTTTTGTCAAAAAGTGATGACAAATTTTTTTGTCGAGATTTAAAAAATGGCGTAAATGTATGGAAAGGTCTTTTTACTCTCAGTTTAACGGTGAAAACCGCAACCACCAACGAGGCTTGGTTGCGGAGATATAGGGTTTCAAAGACATTTTGATTTTTAAAGTTTTTAACGATGCCGGCATCGCAAGTTTTGTCAAAAAGTGATGAAAAATTTTTTTGTCGAGATTTAAAAAATGGCGCACATGGATGGAAAGGTCTTTTTACTCTCATTTTAACGGTGAAAACCGCAACCACCAACGAGGCTTGGTTGCGGAGATATAGGGTTTCAAAGACATTTTGATTTTTAAAGTTTTTAACGATGCCGGCATCGCAAGTTTTGTCAAAAAGTGATGACAAATTTTTTTGTCGAGATTTAAAAAATGGCGTACATGGATGGAAAGGTCTTTTTACTCTCAGTTTAACGGTGAAAACCGCAACCACCAACGAGGCTTGGTTGCGGAGATATAGGGTTTCAAAGACATTTTGATTTTTAAAGTTTTTAACGATGCCGGCATCGCAAGTTTTGTCAAAAAGTGATGAAAAATTTTTTTGTCGAGATTTAAAAAATGGCGTACATGGATGGAAAGGTCTTTTTACTCTCAGTTTAACGGTGAAAACCGCAACCACCAACGAGGCTTGGTTGCGGAGATATAGGGTTTCAAAGACATTTTGATTTTTAAAGTTTTTAACGATGCCGGCATCGCAAGTTTTGTCAAAAAGTGATGAAAATTTTTTTTGTCGAGATTTAAAAATGGCGTACATGGATGGATAGGTCTTTTTACTCTCAGTTTAACGGTGAAAACCGCAACCACCAACGAGGCTTGGTTGCGGAGATATAGGGTTTCAAAGACATTTTGATTTTTAAAGTTTTGTCAAAAACTGATGGAAATTTTTTTTGTCGAGATTTAAAAATGGCGTACATGGATGGATAGGTCTTTTTACTCTCAGTTTAACGGTGAAAACCGCAACCACCAACGAGGCTTGGTTGCGGAGATATAGGGTTTCAAAGACATTTTGATTTTTAAAGTTTTTAACGATGCCGGCATCGCAAGTTTTGTCAAAAAGTGATGAAAAATTTTTTTGTCGAGATTTAAAAAATGGCGTACATGGATGGAAAGGTCTTTTTACTCTCAGTTTAACGGTGAAAACCGCAACCACCAACGAGGCTTGGTTGCGGAGATATAGGGTTTCAAAGACATTTTGATTTTTAAAGTTTTTAACGATGCCGGCATCGCAAGTTTTGTCAAAAAGTGATGAAAAATTTTTTTGTCGAGATTTAAAAAATGGCGTACATGGATGGAAAGGTCTTTTTACTCTCAGTTTAACGGTGAAAACCGCAACCACCAACGAGGCTTGGTTGCGGAGATATAGGGTTTCAAAGACATTTTGATTTTTAAAGTTTTTAACGATGCCGGCATCGCAAGTTTTGTCAAAAAGTGATGAAAAATTTTTTTGTCGAGATTTAAAAAATGGCGTACATGGATGGAAAGGTCTTTTTACTCTCAGTTTAACGGTGAAAACCGCAACCACCAACGAGGCTTGGTTGCGGAGATATAGGGTTTCAAAGACATTTTGATTTTTAAAGTTTTTAACGATGCCGGCATCGCAAGTTCTGTCAAAAAGTGATGAAAATTTTTTTGTCGAGATTTAAAAAATGGCGTACATGGATGGAAAGGTCTTCTTACTCTCATTTTAACGGTAAAAACCGCAACCACCAACGAGGCTTGGTTGCGGAGATATAGGGTTTCAAAGACATTTTGATTTTTAAAGTTTTTAACGATGCCGGCATCGCAAGTTTTGTCAAAAAGTGATGAAATTTTTTTTTTTGTCGAGATTTAAAAATGGCGTACATGGATGGAAAGGTCTTTTTACTCTCAGTTTAACGGTGAAAACCGCAACCACCAACGAGGCTTGGTTGCGGAGATATAGGGTTTCAAAGACATTTTGATTTTTAAAGTTTTTAACGATGCCGGCATCGCAAGTTTTGTCAAAAACTGATGGAAATTTTTTTTGTCGAGATTTAAAAATGGCGTACATGGATGGATAGGTCTTTTTACTCTCAGTTTAACGGTGAAAACCGCAACCACCAACGAGGCTTGGTTGCGGAGATATAGGGTTTCAAAGACATTTTGATTTTTAAAGTTTTTAACGATGCCGGCATCGCAAGTTTTGTCAAAAAGTGATGAAAAATTTTTTGTTGGAGATTTAAAAAATGGCGTACATGGATGGAAAGGTCTTTTTACTCTCAGTTTAACGGTGAAAACCGCAACCACCAACGAGGCTTGGTTGCGGAGATATAGGGTTTCAAAGACATTTTGATTTTTAAAGTTTTTAACGATGCCGGCATCGCAAGTTTTGTCAAAAAGTGATGAAAAATTTTTTTGTCGAGATTTAAAAAATGGCGTACATGGATGGAAAGGTCTTTTTACTCTCAGTTTAACGGTGAAAACCGCAACCACCAACGAGGCTTGGTTGCGGAGATATAGGGTTTCAAAGACATTTTGATTTTTAAAGTTTTTAACGATGCCGGCATCGCAAGTTCTGTCAAAAAGTGATGAAAATTTTTTTGTCGAGATTTAAAAAATGGCGTACATGGATGGAAAGGTCTTCTTACTCTCATTTTAACGGTAAAAACCGCAACCACCAACGAGGCTTGGTTGCGGAGATATAGGGTTTCAAAGACATTTTGATTTTTAAAGTTTTTAACGATGCCGGCATCGCAAGTTTTGTCAAAAACTGATGGAAATTTTTTTTGTCGAGATTTAAAAATGGCGTACATGGATGGATAGGTCTTTTTACTCTCAGTTTAACGGTGAAAACCGCAACCACCAACGAGGCTTGGTTGCGGAGATATAGGGTTTCAAAGACATTTTGATTTTTAAAGTTTTTAACGATGCCGGCATCGCAAGTTTTGTCAAAAACTGATGGAATTTTTTTTTGTCGAGATTTAAAAATGGCGTACATGGATGGATAGGTCTTTTTACTCTCAGTTTAACGGTGAAAACCGCAACCACCAACGAGGCTTGGTTGCGGAGATATAGGGTTTCAAAGACATTTTGATTTTTAAAGTTTTTAACGATGCCGGCATCGCAAGTTTTGTCAAAAAGTGATGAAAAATTTTTTGTTGGAGATTTAAAAAATGGCGTACATGGATGGAAAGGTCTTTTTACTCTCAGTTTAACGGTGAAAACCGCAACCACCAACGAGGCTTGGTTGCGGAGATATAGGGTTTCAAAGACATTTTGATTTTTAAAGTTTTTAACGATGCCGGCATCGCAAGTTTTGTCAAAAAGTGATGAAAAATTTTTTTGTCGAGATTTCAAAAATGGCGTACATGGATGGAAAGGTCTTTTTACTCTCAGTTTAACGGTGAAAACCGCAACCACCAACGAGGCTTGGTTGCGGAGATATAGGGTTTCAAAGACATTTTGATTTTTAAAGTTTTTAACGATGCCGGCATCGCAAGTTTTGTCAAAAAGTGATGAAAAATTTTTTTGTCGAGATTTAAAAAATGGCGTACATGGATGGAAAGGTCTTTTTACTCTCAGTTTAACGGTGAAAACCGCAACCACCAACGAGGCTTGGTTGCGGAGATATAGGGTTTCAAAGACATTTTGATTTTTAAAGTTTTTAACGATGCCGGCATCGCAAGTTCTGTCAAAAAGTGATGAAAATTTTTTTGTCGAGATTTAAAAAATGGCGTACATGGATGGAAAGGTCTTCTTACTCTCATTTTAACGGTAAAAACCGCAACCACCAACGAGGCTTGGTTGCGGAGATATAGGGTTTCAAAGACATTTTGATTTTTAAAGTTTTTAACGATGCCGGCATCGCAAGTTTTGTCAAAAAGTGATGAAATTTTTTTTTTTGTCGAGATTTAAAAATGGCGTACATGGATGGAAAGGTCTTTTTACTCTCAGTTTAACGGTGAAAACCGCAACCACCAACGAGGCTTGGTTGCGGAGATATAGGGTTTCAAAGACATTTTGATTTTTAAAGTTTTTAACGATGCCGGCATCGCAAGTTTTGTCAAAAACTGATGGAAATTTTTTTTGTCGAGATTTAAAAATGGCGTACATGGATGGATAGGTCTTTTTACTCTCAGTTTAACGGTGAAAACCGCAACCACCAACGAGGCTTGGTTGCGGAGATATAGGGTTTCAAAGACATTTTGATTTTTAAAGTTTTTAACGATGCCGGCATCGCAAGTTTTGTCAAAAAGTGATGAAAAATTTTTTGTTGGAGATTTAAAAAATGGCGTACATGGATGGAAAGGTCTTTTTACTCTCAGTTTAACGGTGAAAACCGCAACCACCAACGAGGCTTGGTTGCGGAGATATAGGGTTTCAAAGACATTTTGATTTTTAAAGTTTTTAACGATGCCGGCATCGCAAGTTTTGTCAAAAAGTGATGAAAAATTTTTTTGTCGAGATTTAAAAAATGGCGTACATGGATGGAAAGGTCTTTTTACTCTCAGTTTAACGGTGAAAACCGCAACCACCAACGAGGCTTGGTTGCGGAGATATAGGGTTTCAAAGACATTTTGATTTTTAAAGTTTTTAACGATGCCGGCATCGCAAGTTCTGTCAAAAAGTGATGAAAATTTTTTTGTCGAGATTTAAAAAATGGCGTACATGGATGGAAAGGTCTTCTTACTCTCATTTTAACGGTAAAAACCGCAACCACCAACGAGGCTTGGTTGCGGAGATATAGGGTTTCAAAGACATTTTGATTTTTAAAGTTTTTAACGATGCCGGCATCGCAAGTTTTGTCAAAAACTGATGGAAATTTTTTTTGTCGAGATTTAAAAATGGCGTACATGGATGGATAGGTCTTTTTACTCTCAGTTTAACGGTGAAAACCGCAACCACCAACGAGGCTTGGTTGCGGAGATATAGGGTTTCAAAGACATTTTGATTTTTAAAGTTTTTAACGATGCCGGCATCGCAAGTTTTGTCAAAAACTGATGGAAATTTTTTTTGTCGAGATTTAAAAATGGCGTACATGGATGGATAGGTCTTTTTACTCTCAGTTTAACGGTGAAAACCGCAACCACCAACGAGGCTTGGTTGCGGAGATATAGGGTTTCAAAGACATTTTGATTTTTAAAGTTTTTAACGATGCCGGCATCGCAAGTTTTGTCAAAAAGTGATGAAAAATTTTTTGTTGGAGATTTAAAAAATGGCGTACATGGATGGAAAGGTCTTTTTACTCTCAGTTTAACGGTGAAAACCGCAACCACCAACGAGGCTTGGTTGCGGAGATATAGGGTTTCAAAGACATTTTGATTTTTAAAGTTTTTAACGATGCCGGCATCGCAAGTTTTGTCAAAAAGTGATGAAAAATTTTTTTGTCGAGATTTAAAAAATGGCGTACATGGATGGAAAGGTCTTTTTACTCTCAGTTTAACGGTGAAAACCGCAACCACCAACGAGGCTTGGTTGCGGAGATATAGGGTTTCAAAGACATTTTGATTTTTAAAGTTTTTAACGATGCCGGCATCGCAAGTTTTGTCAAAAAGTGATGAAATTTTTTTTTGTCGAGATTTCAAAAATGGCGTACATGGATGGAAAGGTCTTTTTACTCTCAGTTTAACGGTGAAAACCGCAACCACCAACGAGGCTTGGTTGCGGAGATATAGGGTTTCAAAGACATTTTGATTTTTAAAGTTTTTAACGATGCCGGCATCGCAAGTTTTGTCAAAAAGTGATGAAAAATTTTTTTGTCGAGATTTAAAAAATGGCGTACATGGATGGAAAGGTCTTTTTACTCTCAGTTTAACGGTGAAAACCGCAACCACCAACGAGGCTTGGTTGCGGAGATATAGGGTTTCAAAGACATTTTGATTTTTAAAGTTTTTAACGATGCCGGCATCGCAAGTTTTGTCAAAAAGTGATGAAATTTTTTTTTGTCGAGATTTCAAAAATGGCGTACATGGATGGAAAGGTCTTTTTACTCTCAGTTTAACGGTGAAAACCGCAACCACCAACGAGGCTTGGTTGCGGAGATATAGGGTTTCAAAGACATTTTGATTTTTAAAGTTTTTAACGATGCCGGCATCGCAAGTTTTGTCAAAAAGTGATGAAAAATTTTTTTGTCGAGATTTAAAAAATGGCGTACATGGATGGAAAGGTCTTTTTACTCTCAGTTTAACGGTGAAAACCGCAACCACCAACGAGGCTTGGTTGCGGAGATATAGGGTTTCAAAGACATTTTGATTTTTAAAGTTTTTAACGATGCCGGCATCGCAAGTTTTGTCAAAAAGTGATGAAATTTTTTTTTGTCGAGATTTCAAAAATGGCGTACATGGATGGAAAGGTCTTTTTACTCTCAGTTTAACGGTGAAAACCGCAACCACCAACGAGGCTTGGTTGCGGAGATATAGGGTTTCAAAGACATTTTGATTTTTAAAGTTTTTAACGATGCCGGCATCGCAAGTTTTGTCAAAAAGTGATGAAAAATTTTTTGTTGGAGATTTAAAAAATGGCGTACATGGATGGAAAGGTCTTTTTACTCTCAGTTTAACGGTGAAAACCGCAACCACCAACGAGGCTTGGTTGCGGAGATATAGGGTTTCAAAGACATTTTGATTTTTAAAGTTTTTAACGATGCCGGCATCGCAAGTTTTGTCAAAAAGTGATGAAAAATTTTTTTGTCGAGATTTAAAAAATGGCGTACATGGATGGAAAGGTCTTTTTACTCTCAGTTTAACGGTGAAAACCGCAACCACCAACGAGGCTTGGTTGCGGAGATATAGGGTTTCAAAGACATTTTGATTTTTAAAGTTTTTAACGATGCCGGCATCGCAAGTTTTGTCAAAAACTGATGGAAATTTTTTTTGTCGAGATTTAAAAATAGCGTACATGGATGGATAGGTCTTTTTACTCTCAGTTTAACGGTGAAAACCGCAACCACCAACGAGGCTTGGTTGCGGAGATATAGGGTTTCAAAGACATTTTGATTTTTAAAGTTTTTAACGGTGCCGGCATCGCAAGTTTTGTCAAAAAGTGATGAAAATTTTTTTTGTCGAGATTTAAAAATGGCGTACATGGATGGATAGGTCTTTTTACTCTCAGTTTAACGGCGAAAACCGCAACCACCAACGAGGCTTGGTTGCGGAGATATAGGGTTTCAAAGACATTTTGATTTTTAAAGTTTTTAACGATGCCGGCATCGCAAGTTCTGTCAAAAAGTGATGAAAATTTTTTTGTCGAGATTTAAAAAATGGCGTACATGGATGGAAAGGTCTTCTTACTCTCATTTTAACGGTAAAAACCGCAACCACCAACGAGGCTTGGTTGCGGAGATATAGGGTTTCAAAGACATTTTGATTTTTAAAGTTTTTAACGATGCCGGCATCGCAAGTTTTGTCAAAAAGTGATGAAAATTTTTTTTTGTCGAGATTTAAAAATGGCGTACATGGATGGAAAGGTCTTTTTACTCTCAGTTTAACGGTGAAAACCGCAACCACCAACGAGGCTTGGTTGCGGAGATATAGGGTTTCAAAGACATTTTGATTTTTAAAGTTTTTAACGATGCCGGCATCGCAAGTTTTGTCAAAAAGTGATGAAAAATTTTTTTGTCGAGATTTAAAAAATGGCGTACATGGATGGAAAGGTCTTTTTACTCTCAGTTTAACGGTGAAAACCGCAACCACCAACGAGGCTTGGTTGCGGAGATATAGGGTTTCAAAGACATTTTGATTTTTAAAGTTTTTAACGATGCCGGCATCGCAAGTTTTGTCAAAAAGTGATGAAAAATTTTTTTGTCGAGATTTAAAAAATGGCGTACATGGATGGAAAGGTCTTTTTACTCTCAGTTTAACGGTGAAAACCGTAACCACCAACGAGGCTTGGTTGCGGAGATATAGGGTTTCAAAGACATTTTGATTTTTAAAGTTTTTAACGATGCCGGCATCGCAAGTTCTGTCAAAAAGTGATGAAAATTTTTTTGTCGAGATTTAAAAAATGGCGTACATGGATGGAAAGGTCTTCTTACTCTCATTTTAACGGTAAAAACCGCAACCACCAACGAGGCTTGGTTGCGGAGATATAGGGTTTCAAAGACATTTTGATTTTTAAAGTTTTTAACGATGCCGGCATCGCAAGTTTTGTCAAAAACTGATGGAAATTTTTTTTGTCGAGATTTAAAAATGGCGTACATGGATGGATAGGTCTTTTTACTCTCAGTTTAACGGTGAAAACCGCAACCACCAACGAGGCTTGGTTGCGGAGATATAGGGTTTCAAAGACATTTTGATTTTTAAAGTTTTTAACGATGCCGGCATCGCAAGTTTTGTCAAAAAGTGATGAAAAATTTTTTGTTGGAGATTTAAAAAATGGCGTACATGGATGGAAAGGTCTTTTTACTCTCAGTTTAACGGTGAAAACCGCAACCACCAACGAGGCTTGGTTGCGGAGATATAGGGTTTCAAAGACATTTTGATTTTTAAAGTTTTTAACGATGCCGGCATCGCAAGTTTTGTCAAAAAGTGATGAAAAATTTTTTTGTCGAGATTTAAAAAATGGCGTACATGGATGGAAAGGTCTTTTTACTCTCAGTTTAACGGTGAAAACCGCAACCACCAACGAGGCTTGGTTGCGGAGATATAGGGTTTCAAAGACATTTTGATTTTTAAAGTTTTTAACGATGCCGGCATCGCAAGTTTTGTCAAAAACTGATGGAAATTTTTTTTGTCGAGATTTAAAAATAGCGTACATGGATGGATAGGTCTTTTTACTCTCAGTTTAACGGTGAAAACCGCAACCACCAACGAGGCTTGGTTGCGGAGATATAGGGTTTCAAAGACATTTTGATTTTTAAAGTTTTTAACGATGCCGGCATCGCAAGTTTTGTCAAAAAGTGATGAAAAATTTTTTGTTGGAGATTTAAAAAATGGCGTACATGGATGGAAAGGTCTTTTTACTCTCAGTTTAACGGTGAAAACCGCAACCACCAACGAGGCTTGGTTGCGGAGATATAGGGTTTCAAAGACATTTTGATTTTTAAAGTTTTTAACGATGCCGGCATCGCAAGTTTTGTCAAAAATGATGAAAAATTTTTTTGTCGAGATTTAAAAAATGGCGTACATGGATGGAAAGGTCTTTTTACTCTCAGTTTAACGGTAAAAACCGCAACCACCAACGAGGCTTGGTTGCGGAGATATAGGGTTTCAAAGACATTTTGATTTTTAAAGTTTTTAACGATGCCGGCATCGCAAGTTTTGTCAAAAAGTGATGAAAAATTTTTTGTTGGAGATTTAAAAAATGGCGTACATGGATGGAAAGGTCTTTTTACTCTCAGTTTAACGGTGAAAACCGCAACCACCAACGAGGCTTGGTTGCGGAGATATAGGGTTTCAAAGACATTTTGATTTTTAAAGTTTTTAACGATGCCGGCATCGCAAGTTTTGTCAAAAAGTGATGAAAAATTTTTTTGTCGAGATTTAAAAAATGGCGTACATGGATGGAAAGGTCTTTTTACTCTCAGTTTAACGGTGAAAACCGCAACCACCAACGAGGCTTGGTTGCGGAGATATAGGGTTTCAAAGACATTTTGATTTTTAAAGTTTTTAACGATGCCGGCATCGCAAGTTTTGTCAAAAAGTGATGAAAAATTTTTTTGTCGAGATTTAAAAAATGGCGTACATGGATGGAAAGGTCTTTTTACTCTCAGTTTAACGGTGAAAACCGCAACCACCAACGAGGCTTGGTTGCGGAGATATAGGGTTTCAAAGACATTTTGATTTTTAAAGTTTTTAACGATGCCGGCATCGCAAGTTTTGTCAAAAAGTGATGAAAAATTTTTTTGTCGAGATTTAAAAAATGGCGTACATGGATGGAAAGGTCTTTTTACTCTCAGTTTAACGGTGAAAACCGCAACCACCAACGAGGCTTGGTTGCGGAGATATAGGGTTTCAAAGACATTTTGATTTTTAAAGTTTTTAACGATGCCGGCATCGCAAGTTCTGTCAAAAAGTGATGAAAATTTTTTTGTCGAGATTTAAAAAATGGCGTACATGGATGGAAAGGTCTTCTTACTCTCATTTTAACGGTAAAAACCGCAACCACCAACGAGGCTTGGTTGCGGAGATATAGGGTTTCAAAGACATTTTGATTTTTAAAGTTTTTAACGATGCCGGCATCGCAAGTTTTGTCAAAAACTGATGGAAATTTTTTTTGTCGAGATTTAAAAATGGCGTACATGGATGGATAGGTCTTTTTACTCTCAGTTTAACGGTGAAAACCGCAACCACCAACGAGGCTTGGTTGCGGAGATATAGGGTTTCAAAGACATTTTGATTTTTAAAGTTTTTAACGATGCCGGCATCGCAAGTTTTGTCAAAAAGTGATGAAAAATTTTTTGTTGGAGATTTAAAAAATGGCGTACATGGATGGAAAGGTCTTTTTACTCTCAGTTTAACGGTGAAAACCGCAACCACCAACGAGGCTTGGTTGCGGAGATATAGGGTTTCAAAGACATTTTGATTTTTAAAGTTTTTAACGATGCCGGCATCGCAAGTTTTGTCAAAAAGTGATGAAAAATTTTTTTGTCGAGATTTAAAAAATGGCGTACATGGATGGAAAGGTCTTTTTACTCTCAGTTTAACGGTGAAAACCGCAACCACCAACGAGGCTTGGTTGCGGAGATATAGGGTTTCAAAGACATTTTGATTTTTAAAATTTTTAACGATGCCGGCATCGCAAGTTTTGTCAAAAACTGATGGAAATTTTTTTTGTCGAGATTTAAAAATAGCGTACATGGATGGATAGGTCTTTTTACTCTCAGTTTAACGGTGAAAACCGCAACCACCAACGAGGCTTGGTTGCGGAGATATAGGGTTTCAAAGACATTTTGATTTTTAAAGTTTTTAACGATGCCGGCATCGCAAGTTTTGTCAAAAAGTGATGAAAAATTTTTTGTTGGAGATTTAAAAAATAGCGTACATGGATGGAAAGGTCTTTTTACTCTCAGTTTAACGGTGAAAACCGCAACCACCAACGAGGCTTGGTTGCGGAGATATAGGGTTTCAAAGACATTTTGATTTTTAAAGTTTTTAACGATGCCGGCATCGCAAGTTTTGTCAAAAAGTGATGAAAAATTTTTTTGTCGAGATTTAAAAAATGGCGTACATGGATGGAAAGGTCTTTTTACTCTCAGTTTAACGGTGAAAACCGCAACCACCAACGAGGCTTGGTTGCGGAGATATAGGGTTTCAAAGACATTTTGATTTTTAAAGTTTTTAACGATGCCGGCATCGCAAGTTTTGTCAAAAAGTGATGAAAAATTTTTTTGTCGAGATTTAAAAAATGGCGTACATGGATGGAAAGGTCTTTTTACTCTCAGTTTAACGGTGAAAACCGCAACCACCAACGAGGCTTGGTTGCGGAGATATAGGGTTTCAAAGACATTTTGATTTTTAAAGTTTTTAACGATGCCGGCATCGCAAGTTTTGTCAAAAAGTGATGAAAAATTTTTTTTCTGGTGATTTAAAAAATGGCGTACATGGATGGAAAGGTCTTTTTACTCTCAGTTTAACGGTGAAAACCGCAACCACCAACGAGGCTTGGTTGCGGAGATATAGGGTTTCAAAGACATTTTGATTTTTAAAGTTTTTAACGATGCCGGCATCGCAAGTTTTGTCAAAAAGTGATGAAAAATTTTTTTGTCGAGATTTAAAAAATGGCGTACATGGATGGAAAGGTCTTTTTACTCTCAGTTTAACGGTGAAAACCGCAACCACCAACGAGGCTTGGTTGCGGAGATATAGGGTTTCAAAGACATTTTGATTTTAAAGTTTTTAACGATGCCGGCATCGCAAGTTTTGTCAAAAAGTGATGAAAAATTTTTTTGTCGAGATTTCAAAAATGGCGTACATGGATGGAAAGGTCTTTTTACTCTCAGTTTAACGGTGAAAACCGCAACCACCAACGAGGCTTGGTTGCGGAGATATAGGGTTTCAAAGACATTTTGATTTTTAAAGTTTTTAACGATGCCGGCATCGCAAGTTTTGTCAAAAAGTGATGAAAAATTTTTTTGTCGAGATTTCAAAAACGGCGTACATGGATGGAAAGGTCTTTTTACTCTCAGTTTAACGGTGAAAACCGCAACCACCAACGAGGCTTGGTTGCGGAGATATAGGGTTTCAAAGACATTTTGATTTTTAAAGTTTTTAACGATGCCGGCATCGCAAGTTTTGTCAAAAAGTGATGAAAAATTTTTTGTTGGAGATTTAAAAAATGGCGTACATGGATGGAAAGGTCTTTTTACTCTCAGTTTAACGGTGAAAACCGCAACCACCAACGAGGCTTGGTTGCGGAGATATAGGGTTGCAAAGACATTTTGATTTTTAAAGTTTTTAACGATGCCGGCATCGCAAGTTTTGTCAAAAAGTGATGAAAAATTTTTTTGTCGAGATTTAAAAAATGGCGCACATGGATGGAAAGGTCTTTTTACTCTCATTTTAACGGTGAAAACCGCAACCACCAACGAGGCTTGGTTGCGGAGATATAGGGTTTCAAAGACATTTTGATTTTTAAAGTTTTTAACGATGCCGGCATCGCAAGTTTTGTCAAAAAGTGATGAAAAATTTTTTTGTCGAGATTTAAAAAATGGCGTACATGGATGGAAAGGTCTTTTTACTCTCAGTTTAACGGTGAAAACCGCAACCACCAACGAGGCTTGGTTGCGGAGATATAGGGTTTCAAAGACATTTTGATTTTTAAAGTTTTTAACGATGCCGGCATCGCAAGTTTTGTCAAAAAGTGATGAAAATTTTTTTTCTGGTGATTTAAAAAATGGCGTAAATGTATGGCAAGGTCTTTTTACTTTCAGTTTAACGGTGAAAACCGCAACCACCAACGAGGCTTGGTTGCGGAGATATAGGGTTTCAAAGACATTTTGATTTTTAAAGTTTTTAACGATGCCGGCATCGCAAGTTTTGTCAAAAAGTGATGAAAAATTTTTTTGTCGAGATTTAAAAAATAGCGTACATGGATGAAAAGGTCTTTTTACTCTCAGTTTAACGGTGAAAACCGCAACCACCAACGAGGCTTGGTTGCGGAGATATAGGGTTTCAAAGACATTTTGATTTTTAAAGTTTTTAACGATGCCGGCATCGCAAGTTTTGTCAAAAAGTGATGACAAATTTTTTTGTCGAGATTTAAAAAATGGCGTACATGGATGGAAAGGTCTTTTTACTCTCAGTTTAACGGTGAAAACCGCAACCACCAACGAGGCTTGGTTGCGGAGATATAGGGTTTCAAAGACATTTTGATTTTTAAAGTTTTTAACGATGCCGGCATCGCAAGTTTTGTCAAAAAGTGATGAAAAATTTTTTTGTCGAGATTTAAAAAATGGCGTACATGGATGAAAAGGTCTTTTTACTCTCAGTTTAACGGTGAAAACCGCAACCACCAACGAGGCTTGGTTGCGGAGATATAGGGTTTCAAAGACATTTTGATTTTTAAAGTTTTTAACGATGCCGGCATCGCAAGTTTTGTCAAAAAGTGATGAAAATTTTTTTTGTCGAGATTTAAATATGGCGTACATGGATGGATAGGTATTTTTACTCTCAGTTTAACGGTGAAAACCGCAACCACCAACGAGGCTTGGTTGCGGAGATATAGGGTTTCAAAGACATTTTGATTTTTAAAGTTTTTAACAATGCCGGCATCGCAAGTTTTGTCAAAAAGTGATGAAAAATTTTTTTGTCGAGATTTAAAAAATGGCGTACATGGATGGAAAGGTCTTTTTACTCTCATTTTAACGGTGAAAACCGCAACCACCAACGAGGCTTGGTTGCGGAGATATAGGGTTTCAAAGACATTTTGATTTTTAAAGTTTTTAACGATGCCGGCATCGCAAGTTTTGTCAAAAAGTGATGAAAAATTTTTTTGTCGAGATTTAAAAAATAGCGTACATGGATGAAAAGGTCTTTTTACTCTCAGTTTAACGGTGAAAACCGCAACCACCAACGAGGCTTGGTTGCGGAGATATAGGGTTTCAAAGACATTTTGATTTTTAAAGTTTTTAACGATGCCGGCATCGCAAGTTTTGTCAAAAAGTGATGACAAATTTTTTTGTCGAGATTTAAAAAATGGCGTACATGGATGGAAAGGTCTTTTTACTCTCAGTTTAACGGTGAAAACCGCAACCACCAACGAGGCTTGGTTGCGGAGATATAGGGTTTCAAAGACATTTTGATTTTTAAAGTTTTTAACGATGCCGGCATCGCAAGTTTTGTCAAAAAGTGATGAAAAATTTTTTTGTCGAGATTTAAAAAATGGCGTACATGGATGAAAAGGTCTTTTTACTCTCAGTTTAACGGTGAAAACCGCAACCACCAACGAGGCTTGGTTGCGGAGATATAGGGTTTCAAAGACATTTTGATTTTTAAAGTTTTTAACGATGCCGGCATCGCAAGTTTTGTCAAAAAGTGATGAAAATTTTTTTTGTCGAGATTTAAATATGGCGTACATGGATGGATAGGTATTTTTACTCTCAGTTTAACGGTGAAAACCGCAACCACCAACGAGGCTTGGTTGCGGAGATATAGGGTTTCAAAGACATTTTGATTTTTAAAGTTTTTAACGATGCCGGCATCGCAAGTTTTGTCAAAAAGTGATGAAAAATTTTTTTGTCGAGATTTAAAAAATGGCGTACATGGATGGAAAGGTCTTTTTACTCTCATTTTAACGGTGAAAACCGCAACCACCAACGAGGCTTGGTTGCGGAGATATAGGGTTTCAAAGACATTTTGATTTTTAAAGTTTTTAACGATCGCAAGTTTTGTCAAAAAGTGATGACAAATTTTTTTGTCGAGATTTAAAAAATGGCGTACATGGATGGAAAGGTCTTTTTACTCTCAGTTTAACGGTGAAAACCGCAACCACCAACGAGGCTTGGTTGCGGAGATATAGGGTTTCAAAGACATTTTGATTTTTAAAGTTTTTAACGATGCCGGCATCGCAAGTTTTGTCAAAAAGTGATGAAAAATTTTTTTGTCGAGATTTAAAAATGGCGTACATGGATGGAAAGGTCTTTTTACTCTCATTTTAACGGTGAAAACCGCAACCACCAACGAGGCTTGGTTGCGGAGATATAGGGTTTCAAAGACATTTTGATTTTTAAAGTTTTTAACGATCGCAAGTTTTGTCAAAAAGTGATGACAAATTTTTTTGTCGAGATTTAAAAAATGGCGTACATGGATGGAAAGGTCTTTTTACTCTCAGTTTAACGGTGAAAACCGCAACCACCAACGAGGCTTGGTTGCGGAGATATAGGGTTTCAAAGACATTTTGATTTTTAAAGTTTTTAACGATGCTGTCTCAAAAAGTTGCAATAAATTTAATGATAAAAGTTAATCGAAATTTTGTGTAGTATTTAACTGCCATCGCAAGTTTTGTCAAAAAGTGATGAAAAATTTTTTTGTCGAGATTTAAAAAATGGCGTACATGGATGGAAAGGTCTTTTTACTCTCATTTTAACGGTGAAAACCGCAACCACCAACGAGGCTTGGTTGCGGAGATATAGGGTTTCAAAGACATTTTGATTTTTAAAGTTTTTAACGATGCCGGCATCGCAAGTTTTGTCAAAAAGTGATGAAAAATTTTTTTGTCGAGATTTAAAAAATTGCGTACATGGATGGAAAGGTCTTTTTACTCTCATTTTAACGGTGAAAACCGCAACCACCAACGAGGCTTGGTTGCGGAGATATAGGGTTTCAAAGACATTTTGATTTTTAAAGTTTTTAACGATGCCGGCATCGCAAGTTTTGTCAAAAAGTGATGAAAAATTTTTTTGTCGAGATTTAAAAAATGGCGTACATGGATGGAAAGGTCTTTTTACTCTCATTTTAACGGTGAAAACCGCAACCACCAACGAGGCTTGGTTGCGGAGATATAGGGTTTCAAAGACATTTTGATTTTTAAAGTTTTTAACGATGCCGGCATCGCAAGTTTTGTCAAAAAGTGATGAAAATTTTTTTTGTCGAGATTTAAAAAATGGCGTACATGGATGGAAAGGTCTTTTTACTCTCATTTTAACGGTGAAAACTGCAACCACCAACGAGGCTTGGTTGCGGAGATATAGGGTTTCAAAGACATTTTGATTTTTAAAGTTTTTAACGATGCCGGCATCGCAAGTTTTGTCAAAAAGTGATGAAAATTTTTTTTGTCGAGATTTAAAAAATGGCGTACATGGATGGAAAGGTCTTTTTACTCTCATTTTAACGGTGAAAACCGCAACCACCAACGAGGCTTGGTTGCGGAGATATAGGGTTTCAAAGACATTTTGATTTTTAAAGTTTTTAACGATGCCGGCATCGCAAGTTTTGTCAAAAAGTGATGAAATTTTTTTTTTGTCGAGATTTAAAAAATGGCGTACATGGATGAAAAGGTCTTTTTACTCTCAGTTTAACGGTGAAAACCGCAACCACCAACGAGGCTTGGTTGCGGAGATATAGGGTTTCAAAGACATTTTGATTTTTAAAGTTTTTAACGATGCCGGCATCGCAAGTTTTGTCAAAAAGTGATGAAAATTTTTTTTCTGGTGATTTAAAAAATGGCGTAATTGTATGGCAAGGTCTTTTTACTCTCAGTTTAACGGTGAAAACCGCAACCACCAACGAGGCTTGGTTGCGGAGATATAGGGTTTCAAAGACATTTTGATTTTTAAAGTTTTTAACGATGCCGGCATCGCAAGTTTTGTCAAAAAGTGATGAAAAATTTTTTTGTCGAGATTTAAAAAATGGCGTACATGGATGAAAAGGTCTTTTTACTCTCAGTTTAACGGTGAAAACCGCAACCACCAACGAGGCTTGGTTGCGGAGATATAGGGTTTCAAAGACATTTTGATTTTTAAAGTTTTTAACGATGCCGGCATCGCAAGTTTTGTCAAAAAGTGATGACAAATTTTTTTGTCGAGATTTAAAAAATGGCGTACATGGATGGAAAGGTCTTTTTACTCTCAGTTTAACGGTGAAAACCGCAACCACCAACGAGGCTTGGTTGCGGAGATATAGGGTTTCAAAGACATTTTGATTTTTAAAGTTTTTAACGATGCCGGCATCGCAAGTTTTGTCAAAAAGTGATGAAAATTTTTTTTGTCGAGATTTAAAAAATGGCGTACATGGATGGAAAGGTCTTTTTACTCTCAGTTTAACGGTGAAAACCGCAACCACCAACGAGGCTTGGTTGCGGAGATATAGGGTTTCAAAGACATTTTGATTTTTAAAGTTTTTAACGATGCTGTCTCAAAAAGTTGCAATAAATTTAATGATAAAAGTTAATCGAAATTTTGTGTAGTATTTAACTGCCATCGCAAGTTTTGTCAAAAAGTGATGAAAAATTTTTTTGTCGAGATTTAAAAAATGGCGTACATGGATGGAAAGGTCTTTTTACTCTCATTTTAACGGTGAAAACCGCAACCACCAACGAGGCTTGGTTGCGGAGATATAGGGTTTCAAAGACATTTTGATTTTTAAAGTTTTTAACGATGCCGGCATCGCAAGTTTTGTCAAAAAGTGATGAAAAATTTTTTTGTCGAGATTTAAAAAATTGCGTACATGGATGGAAAGGTCTTTTTACTCTCATTTTAACGGTGAAAACCGCAACCACCAACGAGGCTTGGTTGCGGAGATATAGGGTTTCAAAGACATTTTGATTTTTAAAGTTTTTAACGATGCCGGCATCGCAAGTTTTGTCAAAAAGTGATGAAAAATTTTTTTGTCGAGATTTAAAAAATGGCGTACATAGATGGAAAGGTCTTTTTACTCTCATTTTAACGGTGAAAACCGCAACCACCAACGAGGCTTGGTTGCGGAGATATAGGGTTTCAAAGACATTTTGATTTTTAAAGTTTTTAACGATGCCGGCATCGCAAGTTTTGTCAAAAAGTGATGAAAATTTTTTTTGTCGAGATTTAAAAAATGGCGTACATGGATGGAAAGGTCTTTTTACTCTCATTTTAACGGTGAAAACTGCAACCACCAACGAGGCTTGGTTGCGGAGATATAGGGTTTCAAAGACATTTTGATTTTTAAAGTTTTTAACGATGCCGGCATCGCAAGTTTTGTCAAAAAGTGATGAAAATTTTTTTTGTCGAGATTTAAAAAATGGCGTACATGGATGGAAAGGTCTTTTTACTCTCATTTTAACGGTGAAAACCGCAACCACCAACGAGGCTTGGTTGCGGAGATATAGGGTTTCAAAGACATTTTGATTTTTAAAGTTTTTAACGATGCCGGCATCGCAAGTTTTGTCAAAAAGTGATGAAATTTTTTTTTGTCGAGATTTAAAAAATGGCGTACATGGATGAAAAGGTCTTTTTACTCTCAGTTTAACGGTGAAAACCGCAACCACCAACGAGGCTTGGTTGCGGAGATATAGGGTTTCAAAGACATTTTGATTTTTAAAGTTTTTAACGATGCCGGCATCGCAAGTTTTGTCAAAAAGTGATGAAAATTTTTTTTCTGGTGATTTAAAAAATGGCGTAAATGTATGGCAAGGTCTTTTTACTCTCAGTTTAACGGTGAAAACCGCAACCACCAACGAGGCTTGGTTGCGGAGATATAGGGTTTCAAAGACATTTTGATTTTTAAAGTTTTTAACGATGCCGGCATCGCAAGTTTTGTCAAAAAGTGATGAAAATTTTTTTTCTGGTGATTTAAAAAATGGCGTAAATGTATGGCAAGGTCTTTTTACTCTCAGTTTAACGGTGAAAACCGCAACCACCAACGAGGCTTGGTTGCGGAGATATAGGGTTTCAAAGACATTTTGATTTTTAAAGTTTTTAACGATGCCGGCATCGCAAGTTTTGTCAAAAAGTGATGAAAAATTTTTTTGTCGAGATTTAAAAAATGGCGTACATGGATGAAAAGGTCTTTTTACTCTCAGTTTAACGGTGAAAACCGCAACCACCAACGAGGCTTGGTTGCGGAGATATAGGGTTTCAAAGACATTTTGATTTTTAAAGTTTTTAACGATGCCGGCATCGCAAGTTTTGTCAAAAAGTGATGACAAATTTTTTTGTCGAGATTTAAAAAATGGCGTACATGGATGGAAAGGTCTTTTTACTCTCAGTTTAACGGTGAAAACCGCAACCACCAACGAGGCTTGGTTGCGGAGATATAGGGTTTCAAAGACATTTTGATTTTTAAAGTTTTTAACGATGCCGGCATCGCAAGTTTTGTCAAAAAGTGATGAAAATTTTTTTTGTCGAGATTTAAAAAATGGCGTACATGGATGGAAAGGTCTTTTTACTCTCAGTTTAACGGTGAAAACCGCAACCACCAACGAGGCTTGGTTGCGGAGATATAGGGTTTCAAAGACATTTTGATTTTTAAAGTTTTTAACGATGCTGTCTCAAAAAGTTGCAATAAATTTAATGATAAAAGTTAATCGAAATTTTGTGTAGTATTTAACTGCCATCGCAAGTTTTGTCAAAAAGTGATGAAAAATTTTTTTGTCGAGATTTAAAAAATGGCGTACATGGATGGAAAGGTCTTTTTACTCTCATTTTAACGGTGAAAACCGCAACCACCAACGAGGCTTGGTTGCGGAGATATAGGGTTTCAAAGACATTTTGATTTTTAAAGTTTTTAACGATGCCGGCATCGCAAGTTTTGTCAAAAAGTGATGAAAAATTTTTTTGTCGAGATTTAAAAAATTGCGTACATGGATGGAAAGGTCTTTTTACTCTCATTTTAACGGTGAAAACCGCAACCACCAACGAGGCTTGGTTGCGGAGATATAGGGTTTCAAAGACATTTTGATTTTTAAAGTTTTTAACGATGCCGGCATCGCAAGTTTTGTCAAAAAGTGATGAAAAATTTTTTTGTCGAGATTTAAAAAATGGCGTACATGGATGGAAAGGTCTTTTTACTCTCATTTTAACGGTGAAAACCGCAACCACCAACGAGGCTTGGTTGCGGAGATATAGGGTTTCAAAGACATTTTGATTTTTAAAGTTTTTAACGATGCCGGCATCGCAAGTTTTGTCAAAAAGTGATGAAAATTTTTTTTGTCGAGATTTAAAAAATGGCGTACATGGATGGAAAGGTCTTTTTACTCTCATTTTAACGGTGAAAACTGCAACCACCAACGAGGCTTGGTTGCGGAGATATAGGGTTTCAAAGACATTTTGATTTTTAAAGTTTTTAACGATGCCGGCATCGCAAGTTTTGTCAAAAAGTGATGAAAATTTTTTTTGTCGAGATTTAAAAAATGGCGTACATGGATGGAAAGGTCTTTTTACTCTCATTTTAACGGTGAAAACCGCAACCACCAACGAGGCTTGGTTGCGGAGATATAGGGTTTCAAAGACATTTTGATTTTTAAAGTTTTTAACGATGCCGGCATCGCAAGTTTTGTCAAAAAGTGATGAAATTTTTTTTTGTCGAGATTTAAAAAATGGCGTACATGGATGAAAAGGTCTTTTTACTCTCAGTTTAACGGTGAAAACCGCAACCACCAACGAGGCTTGGTTGCGGAGATATAGGGTTTCAAAGACATTTTGATTTTTAAAGTTTTTAACGATGCCGGCATCGCAAGTTTTGTCAAAAAGTGATGAAAATTTTTTTTCTGGTGATTTAAAAAATGGCGTAAATGTATGGCAAGGTCTTTTTACTCTCAGTTTAACGGTGAAAACCGCAACCACCAACGAGGCTTGGTTGCGGAGATATAGGGTTTCAAAGACATTTTGATTTTTAAAGTTTTTAACGATGCCGGCATCGCAAGTTTTGTCAAAAAGTGATGAAAAATTTTTTTGTCGAGATTTAAAAAATGGCGTACATGGATGAAAAGGTCTTTTTACTCTCAGTTTAACGGTGAAAACCGCAACCACCAACGAGGCTTGGTTGCGGAGATATAGGGTTTCAAAGACATTTTGATTTTTAAAGTTTTTAACGATGCCGGCATCGCAAGTTTTGTCAAAAAGTGATGAAAAATTTTTTTGTCGAGATTTAAAAAATGGCGTACATGGATGGAAAGGTCTTTCTACTCTCAGTTTAACGGTGAAAACCGCAACCACCAACGAGGCTTGGTTGCGGAGATATAGGGTTTCAAAGACATTTTGATTTTTAAAGTTTTTAACGATCGCAAGTTTTGTCAAAAAGTGATGACAAATTTTTTTGTCGAGATTTAAAAAATGGCGTACATGGATGGAAAGGTCTTTTTACTCTCAGTTTAACGGTGAAAACCGCAACCACCAACGAGGCTTGGTTGCGGAGATATAGGGTTTCAAAGACATTTTGATTTTTAAAGTTTTTAACGATGCTGTCTCAAAAAGTTGCAATAAATTTAATGATAAAAGTTAATCGAAATTTTGTGTAGTATTTAACTGCCATCGCAAGTTTTGTCAAAAAGTGATGAAAAATTTTTTTGTCGAGATTTAAAAAATGGCGTACATGGATGGAAAGGTCTTTTTGCTCTCAGTTTAACGGTGAAAACCGCAACCACCAACGAGGCTTGGTTGCGGAGATATAGGGTTTCAAAGACATTTTGATTTTTAAAGTTTTTAACGATGCCGGCATCGCAAGTTTTGTCAAAAAGTGATGAAAAATTTTTTTGTCGAGATTTAAAAAATGGCGTACATGGATGGAAAGGTCTTTTTACTCTCATTTTAACGGTGAAAACCGCAACCACCAACGAGGCTTGGTTGCGGAGATATAGGGTTTCAAAGACATTTTGATTTTTAAAGTTTTTAACGATGCCGGCATCGCAAGTTTTGTCAAAAAGTGATGAAAAATTTTTTTGTCGAGATTTAAAAAATTGCGTACATGGATGGAAAGGTCTTTTTACTCTCATTTTAACGGTGAAAACCGCAACCACCAACGAGGCTTGGTTGCGGAGATATAGGGTTTCAAAGACATTTTGATTTTTAAAGTTTTTAACGATGCCGGCATCGCAAGTTTTGTCAAAAAGTGATGAAAATTTTTTTTCTGGTGATTTAAAAAATGGCGTAAATGTATGGCAAGGTCTTTTTACTCTCAGTTTAACGGTGAAAACCGCAACCACCAACGAGGCTTGGTTGCGGAGATATAGGGTTTCAAAGACATTTTGATTTTTAAAGTTTTTAACGATGCCGGCATCGCAAGTTTTGTCAAAAAGTGATGAAAAATTTTTTTGTCGAGATTTAAAAAATGGCGTACATGGATGAAAAGGTCTTTTTACTCTCAGTTTAACGGTGAAAACCGCAACCACCAACGAGGCTTGGTTGCGGAGATATAGGGTTTCAAAGACATTTTGATTTTTAAAGTTTTTAACGATGCCGGCATCGCAAGTTTTGTCAAAAAGTGATGACAAATTTTTTTGTCGAGATTTAAAAAATGGCGTACATGGATGGAAAGGTCTTTTTACTCTCAGTTTAACGGTGAAAACCGCAACCACCAACGAGGCTTGGTTGCGGAGATATAGGGTTTCAAAGACATTTTGATTTTTAAAGTTTTTAACGATGCCGGCATCGCAAGTTTTGTCAAAAAGTGATGAAAATTTTTTTTGTCGAGATTTAAAAAATGGCGTACATGGATGGAAAGGTCTTTTTACTCTCAGTTTAATGGTGAAAACCGCAACCACCAACGAGGCTTGGTTGCGGAGATATAGGGTTTCAAAGACATTTTGATTTTTAAAGTTTTTAACGATGCCGGCATCGCAAGTTTTGTCAAAAAGTGATGAAAAATTTTTTTGTCGAGATTTAAAAAATGGCGTACATGGATGGAAAGGTCTTTTTACTCTCAGTTTAACGGTGAAAACCGCAACCACCAACGAGGCTTGGTTGCGGAGATATAGGGTTTCAAAGACATTTTGATTTTTAAAGTTTTTAACGATCGCAAGTTTTGTCAAAAAGTGATGACAAATTTTTTTGTCGAGATTTAAAAAATGGCGTACATGGATGGAAAGGTCTTTTTACTCTCAGTTTAACGGTGAAAACCGCAACCACCAACGAGGCTTGGTTGCGGAGATATAGGGTTTCAAAGACATTTTGATTTTTAAAGTTTTTAACGATCGCAAGTTTTGTCAAAAAGTGATGACAAATTTTTTTGTCGAGATTTAAAAAATGGCGTACATGGATGGAAAGGTCTTTTTACTCTCAGTTTAACGGTGAAAACCGCAACCACCAACGAGGCTTGGTTGCGGAGATATAGGGTTTCAAAGACATTTTGATTTTTAAAGTTTTTAACGATGCCGGCATCGCAAGTTTTGTCAAAAAGTGATGAAAATTTTTTTTGTCGAGATTTAAAAAATGGCGTACATGGATGGAAAGGTCTTTTTACTCTCAGTTTAACGGTGAAAACCGCAACCACCAACGAGGCTTGGTTGCGGAGATATAGGGTTTCAAAGACATTTTGATTTTTAAAGTTTTTAACGATGCCGGCATCGCAAGTTTTGTCAAAAAGTGATGAAAAATTTTTTTGTCGAGATTTAAAAAATGGCGTACATGGATGGAAAGGTCTTTTTACTCTCATTTTAACGGTGAAAACCGCAACCACCAACGAGGCTTGGTTGCGGAGATATAGGGTTTCAAAGACATTTTGATTTTTAAAGTTTTTAACGATGCCGGCATCGCAAGTTTTGTCAAAAAGTGATGAAAAATTTTTTTGTCGAGATTTAAAAAATTGCGTACATGGATGGAAAGGTCTTTTTACTCTCATTTTAACGGTGAAAACCGCAACCACCAACGAGGCTTGGTTGCGGAGATATAGGGTTTCAAAGACATTTTGATTTTTAAAGTTTTTAACGATGCCGGCATCGCAAGTTTTGTCAAAAAGTGATGAAAAATTTTTTTGTCGAGATTTAAAAAATGGCGTACATGGATGGAAAGGTCTTTTTACTCTCATTTTAACGGTGAAAACCGCAACCACCAACGAGGCTTGGTTGCGGAGATATAGGGTTTCAAAGACATTTTGATTTTTAAAGTTTTTAACGATGCCGGCATCGCAAGTTTTGTCAAAAAGTGATGAAAAATTTTTTTGTCGAGATTTCAAAAATGGCGTACATGGATGGAAAGGTCTTTTTACTCTCAGTTTAACGGTGAAAACCGCAACCACCAACGAGGCTTGGTTGCGGAGATATAGGGTTTCAAAGACATTTTGATTTTTAAAGTTTTTAACGATGCCGGCATCGCAAGTTTTGTCAAAAAGTGATGAAAATTTTTTTGTCGAGATTAAAAAATGGCGTACATGGATGGAAAGGTCTTTTTACTCTCAGTTTAATGGTGAAAACCGCAACCACCAACGAGGCTTGGTTGCGGAGATATAGGGTTTCAAAGACATTTTGATTTTTAAAGTTTTTAACGATGCCGGCATCGCAAGTTTTGTCAAAAAGTGATGACAAATTTTTTTGTCCAGATTTAAAAAATGGCGTACATGGACGGAAAGGTCTTTTTACTCTCATTTTAACGGTGAAAACCGCAACCACCAACGAGGCTTGGTTGCGGAGATATAGGGTTTCAAAGACATTTTGATTTTTAAAGTTTTTAACGATGCCGGCATCGCAAGTTTTGTCAAAAAGTGATGAAAATTTTTTTTGTCGAGATTTAAAAAATGGCGTACATGGATGGAAAGGTCTTTTTACTCTCAGTTTAATGGTGAAAACCGCAACCACCAACGAGGCTTGGTTGCGGAGATATAGGGTTTCAAAAACATTTTGATTTTTAAAGTTTTTAACGATGCCGGCATCGCAAGTTTTGTCAAAAAGTGATGAAAATTTTTTTTGTCGAGATTTAAAAATGGCGTACATGGATGGATAGGTCTTTTTACTCTCAGTTTAACGGTGAAAACCGCAACCACCAACGAGGCTTGGTTGCGGAGATATAGGGTTTCAAAGACATTTTGATTTTTAAAGTTTTTAACGATGCCGGCATCGCAAGTTTTGTCAAAAAGTGATGAAAAATTTTTTTGTCGAGATTTCAAAAATGGCGTACATGGATGGAAAGGTCTTTTTACTCTCAGTTTAACGGTGAAAACCGCAACCACCAACGAGGCTTGGTTGCGGAGATATAGGGTTTCAAAGACATTTTGATTTTTAAAGTTTTTAACGATGCCGGCATCGCAAGTTTTGTCAAAAAGTGATGAAAATTTTTTTGTCGAGATTAAAAAATGGCGTACATGGATGGAAAGGTCTTTTTACTCTCAGTTTAATGGTGAAAACCGCAACCACCAACGAGGCTTGGTTGCGGAGATATAGGGTTTCAAAGACATTTTGATTTTTAAAGTTTTTAACGATGCCGGCATCGCAAGTTTTGTCAAAAAGTGATGACAAATTTTTTTGTCCAGATTTAAAAAATGGTGTACATGGACGGAAAGGTCTTTTTACTCTCATTTTAACGGTGAAAACCGCAACCACCAACGAGGCTTGGTTGCGGAGATATAGGGTTTCAAAGACATTTTGATTTTTAAAGTTTTTAACGATGCCGGCATCGCAAGTTTTGTCAAAAAGTGATGAAAATTTTTTTTGTCGAGATTTAAAAAATGGCGTACATGGATGGAAAGGTCTTTTTACTCTCAGTTTAACGGTGAAAACCGCAACCACCAACGAGGCTTGGTTGCGGAGATATAGGGTTTCAAAGACATTTTGATTTTTAAAGTTTTTAACGATGCTGTCTCAAAAAGTTGCAATAAATTTAATGATAAAAGTTAATCGAAATTTTGTGTAGTATTTAACTGCCATCGCAAGTTTTGTCAAAAAGTGATGAAAAATTTTTTTGTCGAGATTTAAAAAATGGCGTACATGGATGGAAAGGTCTTTTTACTCTCATTTTAACGGTGAAAACCGCAACCACCAACGAGGCTTGGTTGCGGAGATATAGGGTTTCAAAGACATTTTGATTTTTAAAGTTTTTAACGATGCCGGCATCGCAAGTTTTGTCAAAAAGTGATGAAAAATTTTTTTGTCGAGATTTCAAAAATGGCGTACATGGATGGAAAGGTCTTTTTACTCTCAGTTTAATGGTGAAAACCGCAACCACCAACGAGGCTTGGTTGCGGAGATATAGGGTTTCAAAGACATTTTGATTTTTAAAGTTTTTAACGATGCCGGCATCGCAAGTTTTGCCAAAAAGTGATGAAAAATTTTTTTGTCGAGATTTAAAAAATGGCGTACATGGATGGAAAGGTCTTTTTACTCTCAGTTTATTGGTGAAAACCGCAACCACCAACGAGGCTTGGTTGCGGAGATATAGGGTTTCAAAGACATTTTGATTTTTAAAGTTTTTAACGATGCCGGCATCGCAAGTTTTGTCAAAAAGTGATGAAAAATTTTTTTGTCGAGATTTCAAAAATGGCGTACATGGATGGAAAGGTCTTTTTACTCTCAGTTTAACGGTGAAAACCGCAACCACCAACGAGGCTTGGTTGCGGAGATATAGGGTTTCAAAGACATTTTGATTTTTAAAGTTTTTAACGATGCCGGCATCGCAAGTTTTGTCAAAAAGTGATGAAAATTTTTTTGTCGAGATTAAAAAATGGCGTACATGGATGGAAAGGTCTTTTTACTCTCAGTTTAATGGTGAAAACCGCAACCACCAACGAGGCTTGGTTGCGGAGATATAGGGTTTCAAAGACATTTTGATTTTTAAAGTTTTTAACGATGCCGGCATCGCAAGTTTTGTCAAAAAGTGATGACAAATTTTTTTGTCCAGATTTAAAAAATGGCGTACATGGACGGAAAGGTCTTTTTACTCTCATTTTAACGGTGAAAACCGCAACCACCAACGAGGCTTGGTTGCGGAGATATAGGGTTTCAAAGACATTTTGATTTTTAAAGTTTTTAACGATGCCGGCATCGCAAGTTTTGTCAAAAAGTGATGAAAATTTTTTTTGTCGAGATTTAAAAAATGGCGTACATGGATGGAAAGGTCTTTTTACTCTCAGTTTAATGGTGAAAACCGCAACCACCAACGAGGCTTGGTTGCGGAGATATAGGGTTTCAAAAACATTTTGATTTTTAAAGTTTTTAACGATGCCGGCATCGCAAGTTTTGTCAAAAAGTGATGAAAATTTTTTTTGTCGAGATTTAAAAATGGCGTACATGGATGGATAGGTCTTTTTACTCTCAGTTTAACGGTGAAAACCGCAACCACCAACGAGGCTTGGTTGCGGAGATATAGGGTTTCAAAGACATTTTGATTTTTAAAGTTTTTAACGATGCCGGCATCGCAAGTTTTGTCAAAAAGTGATGAAAAATTTTTTTGTCGAGATTTCAAAAATGGCGTACATGGATGGAAAGGTCTTTTTACTCTCAGTTTAACGGTGAAAACCGCAACCACCAACGAGGCTTGGTTGCGGAGATATAGGGTTTCAAAGACATTTTGATTTTTAAAGTTTTTAACGATGCCGGCATCGCAAGTTTTGTCAAAAAGTGATGAAAATTTTTTTGTCGAGATTAAAAAATGGCGTACATGGATGGAAAGGTCTTTTTACTCTCAGTTTAATGGTGAAAACCGCAACCACCAACGAGGCTTGGTTGCGGAGATATAGGGTTTCAAAGACATTTTGATTTTTAAAGTTTTTAACGATGCCGGCATCGCAAGTTTTGTCAAAAAGTGATGACAAATTTTTTTGTCCAGATTTAAAAAATGGTGTACATGGACGGAAAGGTCTTTTTACTCTCATTTTAACGGTGAAAACCGCAACCACCAACGAGGCTTGGTTGCGGAGATATAGGGTTTCAAAGACATTTTGATTTTTAAAGTTTTTAACGATGCCGGCATCGCAAGTTTTGTCAAAAAGTGATGAAAATTTTTTTTGTCGAGATTTAAAAAATGGCGTACATGGATGGAAAGGTCTTTTTACTCTCAGTTTAACGGTGAAAACCGCAACCACCAACGAGGCTTGGTTGCGGAGATATAGGGTTTCAAAGACATTTTGATTTTTAAAGTTTTTAACGATGCTGTCTCAAAAAGTTGCAATAAATTTAATGATAAAAGTTAATCGAAATTTTGTGTAGTATTTAACTGCCATCGCAAGTTTTGTCAAAAAGTGATGAAAAATTTTTTTGTCGAGATTTAAAAAATGGCGTACATGGATGGAAAGGTCTTTTTACTCTCATTTTAACGGTGAAAACCGCAACCACCAACGAGGCTTGGTTGCGGAGATATAGGGTTTCAAAGACATTTTGATTTTTAAAGTTTTTAACGATGCCGGCATCGCAAGTTTTGTCAAAAAGTGATGAAAAATTTTTTTGTCGAGATTTAAAAAATTGCGTACATGGATGGAAAGGTCTTTTTACTCTCATTTTAACGGTGAAAACCGCAACCACCAACGAGGCTTGGTTGCGGAGATATAGGGTTTCAAAGACATTTTGATTTTTAAAGTTTTTAACGATGCCGGCATCGCAAGTTTTGTCAAAAAGTGATGAAAAATTTTTTTGTCGAGATTTAAAAAATGGCGTACATGGATGGAAAGGTCTTTTTACTCTCATTTTAACGGTGAAAACCGCAACCACCAACGAGGCTTGGTTGCGGAGATATAGGGTTTCAAAGACATTTTGATTTTTAAAGTTTTTAACGATGCCGGCATCGCAAGTTTTGTCAAAAAGTGATGAAAATTTTTTTTGTCGAGATTTAAAAAATGGCGTACATGGATGGAAAGGTCTTTTTACTCTCATTTTAACGGTGAAAACTGCAACCACCAACGAGGCTTGGTTGCGGAGATATAGGGTTTCAAAGACATTTTGATTTTTAAAGTTTTTAACGATGCCGGCATCGCAAGTTTTGTCAAAAAGTGATGAAAATTTTTTTTGTCGAGATTTAAAAAATGGCGTACATGGATGGAAAGGTCTTTTTACTCTCATTTTAACGGTGAAAACCGCAACCACCAACGAGGCTTGGTTGCGGAGATATAGGGTTTCAAAGACATTTTGATTTTTAAAGTTTTTAACGATGCCGGCATCGCAAGTTTTGTCAAAAAGTGATGAAATTTTTTTTTGTCGAGATTTAAAAAATGGCGTACATGGATGAAAAGGTCTTTTTACTCTCAGTTTAACGGTGAAAACCGCAACCACCAACGAGGCTTGGTTGCGGAGATATAGGGTTTCAAAGACATTTTGATTTTTAAAGTTTTTAACGATGCCGGCATCGCAAGTTTTGTCAAAAAGTGATGAAAATTTTTTTTCTGGTGATTTAAAAAATGGCGTAAATGTATGGCAAGGTCTTTTTACTCTCAGTTTAACGGTGAAAACCGCAACCACCAACGAGGCTTGGTTGCGGAGATATAGGGTTTCAAAGACATTTTGATTTTTAAAGTTTTTAACGATGCCGGCATCGCAAGTTTTGTCAAAAAGTGATGAAAAATTTTTTTGTCGAGATTTAAAAAATGGCGTACATGGATGAAAAGGTCTTTTTACTCTCAGTTTAACGGTGAAAACCGCAACCACCAACGAGGCTTGGTTGCGGAGATATAGGGTTTCAAAGACATTTTGATTTTTAAAGTTTTTAACGATGCCGGCATCGCAAGTTTTGTCAAAAAGTGATGACAAATTTTTTTGTCGAGATTTAAAAAATGGCGTACATGGATGGAAAGGTCTTTTTACTCTCAGTTTAACGGTGAAAACCGCAACCACCAACGAGGCTTGGTTGCGGAGATATAGGGTTTCAAAGACATTTTGATTTTTAAAGTTTTTAACGATGCCGGCATCGCAAGTTTTGTCAAAAAGTGATGAAAATTTTTTTTGTCGAGATTTAAAAAATGGCGTACATGGATGGAAAGGTCTTTTTACTCTCAGTTTAATGGTGAAAACCGCAACCACCAACGAGGCTTGGTTGCGGAGATATAGGGTTTCAAAGACATTTTGATTTTTAAAGTTTTTAACGATGCCGGCATCGCAAGTTTTGTCAAAAAGTGATGAAAAATTTTTTTGTCGAGATTTAAAAAATGGCGTACATGGATGGAAAGGTCTTTTTACTCTCAGTTTAACGGTGAAAACCGCAACCACCAACGAGGCTTGGTTGCGGAGATATAGGGTTTCAAAGACATTTTGATTTTTAAAGTTTTTAACGATCGCAAGTTTTGTCAAAAAGTGATGACAAATTTTTTTGTCGAGATTTAAAAAATGGCGTACATGGATGGAAAGGTCTTTTTACTCTCAGTTTAACGGTGAAAACCGCAACCACCAACGAGGCTTGGTTGCGGAGATATAGGGTTTCAAAGACATTTTGATTTTTAAAGTTTTTAACGATGCTGTCTCAAAAAGTTGCAATAAATTTAATGATAAAAGTTAATCGAAATTTTGTGTAGTATTTAACTGCCATCGCAAGTTTTGTCAAAAAGTGATGAAAAATTTTTTTGTCGAGATTTAAAAAATGGCGTACATGGATGGAAAGGTCTTTTTACTCTCAGTTTAACGGTGAAAACCGCAACCACCAACGAGGCTTGGTTGCGGAGATATAGGGTTTCAAAGACATTTTGATTTTTAAAGTTTTTAACGATGCCGGCATCGCAAGTTTTGTCAAAAAGTGATGAAAAATTTTTTTGTCGAGATTTAAAAAATGGCGTACATGGATGGAAAGGTCTTTTTACTCTCATTTTAACGGTGAAAACCGCAACCACCAACGAGGCTTGGTTGCGGAGATATAGGGTTTCAAAGACATTTTGATTTTTAAAGTTTTTAACGATGCCGGCATCGCAAGTTTTGTCAAAAAGTGATGAAAAATTTTTTTGTCGAGATTTAAAAAATTGCGTACATGGATGGAAAGGTCTTTTTACTCTCATTTTAACGGTGAAAACCGCAACCACCAACGAGGCTTGGTTGCGGAGATATAGGGTTTCAAAGACATTTTGATTTTTAAAGTTTTTAACGATGCCGGCATCGCAAGTTTTGTCAAAAAGTGATGAAAATTTTTTTTCTGGTGATTTAAAAAATGGCGTAAATGTATGGCAAGGTCTTTTTACTCTCAGTTTAACGGTGAAAACCGCAACCACCAACGAGGCTTGGTTGCGGAGATATAGGGTTTCAAAGACATTTTGATTTTTAAAGTTTTTAACGATGCCGGCATCGCAAGTTTTGTCAAAAAGTGATGAAAAATTTTTTTGTCGAGATTTAAAAAATGGCGTACATGGATGAAAAGGTCTTTTTACTCTCAGTTTAACGGTGAAAACCGCAACCACCAACGAGGCTTGGTTGCGGAGATATAGGGTTTCAAAGACATTTTGATTTTTAAAGTTTTTAACGATGCCGGCATCGCAAGTTTTGTCAAAAAGTGATGACAAATTTTTTTGTCGAGATTTAAAAAATGGCGTACATGGATGGAAAGGTCTTTTTACTCTCAGTTTAACGGTGAAAACCGCAACCACCAACGAGGCTTGGTTGCGGAGATATAGGGTTTCAAAGACATTTTGATTTTTAAAGTTTTTAACGATGCCGGCATCGCAAGTTTTGTCAAAAAGTGATGAAAATTTTTTTTGTCGAGATTTAAAAAATGGCGTACATGGATGGAAAGGTCTTTTTACTCTCAGTTTAATGGTGAAAACCGCAACCACCAACGAGGCTTGGTTGCGGAGATATAGGGTTTCAAAGACATTTTGATTTTTAAAGTTTTTAACGATGCCGGCATCGCAAGTTTTGTCAAAAAGTGATGAAAAATTTTTTTGTCGAGATTTAAAAAATGGCGTACATGGATGGAAAGGTCTTTTTACTCTCAGTTTAACGGTGAAAACCGCAACCACCAACGAGGCTTGGTTGCGGAGATATAGGGTTTCAAAGACATTTTGATTTTTAAAGTTTTTAACGATCGCAAGTTTTGTCAAAAAGTGATGACAAATTTTTTTGTCGAGATTTAAAAAATGGCGTACATGGATGGAAAGGTCTTTTTACTCTCAGTTTAACGGTGAAAACCGCAACCACCAACGAGGCTTGGTTGCGGAGATATAGGGTTTCAAAGACATTTTGATTTTTAAAGTTTTTAACGATCGCAAGTTTTGTCAAAAAGTGATGACAAATTTTTTTGTCGAGATTTAAAAAATGGCGTACATGGATGGAAAGGTCTTTTTACTCTCAGTTTAACGGTGAAAACCGCAACCACCAACGAGGCTTGGTTGCGGAGATATAGGGTTTCAAAGACATTTTGATTTTTAAAGTTTTTAACGATGCCGGCATCGCAAGTTTTGTCAAAAAGTGATGAAAATTTTTTTTGTCGAGATTTAAAAAATGGCGTACATGGATGGAAAGGTCTTTTTACTCTCAGTTTAACGGTGAAAACCGCAACCACCAACGAGGCTTGGTTGCGGAGATATAGGGTTTCAAAGACATTTTGATTTTTAAAGTTTTTAACGATGCCGGCATCGCAAGTTTTGTCAAAAAGTGATGAAAAATTTTTTTGTCGAGATTTAAAAAATGGCGTACATGGATGGAAAGGTCTTTTTACTCTCATTTTAACGGTGAAAACCGCAACCACCAACGAGGCTTGGTTGCGGAGATATAGGGTTTCAAAGACATTTTGATTTTTAAAGTTTTTAACGATGCCGGCATCGCAAGTTTTGTCAAAAAGTGATGAAAAATTTTTTTGTCGAGATTTAAAAAATTGCGTACATGGATGGAAAGGTCTTTTTACTCTCATTTTAACGGTGAAAACCGCAACCACCAACGAGGCTTGGTTGCGGAGATATAGGGTTTCAAAGACATTTTGATTTTTAAAGTTTTTAACGATGCCGGCATCGCAAGTTTTGTCAAAAAGTGATGAAAAATTTTTTTGTCGAGATTTAAAAAATGGCGTACATGGATGGAAAGGTCTTTTTACTCTCATTTTAACGGTGAAAACCGCAACCACCAACGAGGCTTGGTTGCGGAGATATAGGGTTTCAAAGACATTTTGATTTTTAAAGTTTTTAACGATGCCGGCATCGCAAGTTTTGTCAAAAAGTGATGAAAATTTTTTTTGTCGAGATTTAAAAAATGGCGTACATGGATGGAAAGGTCTTTTTACTCTCATTTTAATGGTGAAAACTGCAACCACCAACGAGGCTTGGTTGCGGAGATATAGGGTTTCAAAGACATTTTGATTTTTAAAGTTTTTAACGATGCCGGCATCGCAAGTTTTGTCAAAAAGTGATGAAAATTTTTTTTGTCGAGATTTAAAAAATGGCGTACATGGATGGATAGGTCTTTTTACTCTCATTTTAACGGTGAAAACCGCAACCACCAACGAGGCTTGGTTGCGGAGATATAGGGTTTCAAAGACATTTTGATTTTTAAAGTTTTTAACGATGCCGGCATCGCAAGTTTTGTCAAAAAGTGATGAAATTTTTTTTTGTCGAGATTTAAAAAATGGCGTACATGGATGAAAAGGTCTTTTTACTCTCAGTTTAACGGTGAAAACCGCAACCACCAACGAGGCTTGGTTGCGGAGATATAGGGTTTCAAAGACATTTTGATTTTTAAAGTTTTTAACGATGCCGGCATCGCAAGTTTTGTCAAAAAGTGATGAAAATTTTTTTTCTGGTGATTTAAAAAATGGCGTAAATGTATGGCAAGTTCTTTTTACTCTCAGTTTAACGGTGAAAACCGCAACCACCAACGAGGCTTGGTTGCGGAGATATAGGGTTTCAAAGACATTTTGATTTTTAAAGTTTTTAACGATGCCGGCATCGCAAGTTTTGTCAAAAAGTGATGAAAAATTTTTTTGTCGAGATTTAAAAAATGGCGTACATGGATGAAAAGGTCTTTTTACTCTCAGTTTAATGGTGAAAACCGCAACCACCAACGAGGCTTGGTTGCGGAGATATAGGGTTTCAAAGACATTTTGATTTTTAAAGTTTTTAACGATGTCGGCATCGCAAGTTTTGTCAAAAAGTGATGACAAATTTTTTTGTCGAGATTTAAAAAATGGCGTACATGGATGGAAAGGTCTTTTTACTCTCAGTTTAACGGTGAAAACCGCAACCACCAACGAGGCTTGGTTGCGGAGATATAGGGTTTCAAAGACATTTTGATTTTTAAAGTTTTTAACGATGCCGGCATCGCAAGTTTTGTCAAAAAGTGATGAAAAATTTTTTTGTCGAGATTTAAAAAATGGTGTACATGGATGGAAAGGTCTTTTTACTCTCATTTTAACGGTGAAAACCGCAACCACCAACGAGGCTTGGTTGCGGAGATATAGGGTTTCAAAGACATTTTGATTTTTAAAGTTTTTAACGATGCCGGCATCGCAAGTTTTGTCAAAAAGTGATGAAAATTTTTTTTGTCGAGATTTAAAAAATGGCGTACATGGATGGAAAGGTCTTTTTACTCTCAGTTTAATGGTGAAAACCGCAACCACCAACGAGGCTTGGTTGCGGAGATATAGGGTTTCAAAGACATTTTGATTTTTAAAGTTTTTAACGATGCCGGCATCGCAAGTTTTGTCAAAAAGTGATGAAAAATTTGTTTGTCGAGATTTAAAAAATGGCGTACATGGATGGAAAGGTCTTTTTACTCTCATTTTAACGGTGAAAACCGCAACCACCAACGAGGCTTGGTTGCGGAGATATAGGGTTTCAAAGACATTTTGATTTTTAAAGTTTTTAACGATGCCGGCATCGCAAGTTTTGTCAAAAAGTGATGAACAATTTTTTTGTCGAGATTTAAAAAATGGCGTACATGGATGGAAAGATCTTTTTACTCTCAGTTTAACGGTGAAAACCGACACCACCAACGAGGCTTGGTTGCGGAGATATAGGGTTTCAAAGACATTTTGATTTTTAAAGTTTTTAACGATGCCGGCATCGCAAGTTTTGTCAAAAAATGATGAAAAATTTTTTTGTCGAGATTTATGGATGGAAAGGTCTTTTTACTCTCAGTTTAACGGTGAAAACCGCAACCACCAACGAGGCTTGGTTGCGGAGATATAGGGTTTCAAAAACATTTTGATTTTTAAAGTTTTTAACGATGCCGGCATCGCAAGTTTTGTCAAAAAGTGATGAACATTTTTTTTGTCGAGATTTAAAAATGGCGTACATGGATGGAAAGGTCTTTTTACTCTCAGTTTAACGGTGAAAACCGCAACCACCAACGAGGCTTGGTTGCGGAGATATAGGGTTTCAAAGACATTTTGATTTTTAAAGTTTTTAACGATGCCGGCATCGCAAGTTTTGTCAAAAAGTGATGAAAATTTTTTTTGTCGAGATTTAAAAATGGCGTACATGGATGGAAAGGTCTTTTTACTCTCAGTTTAACGGTGAAAACCGCAACCACCAACGAGGCTTGGTTGCGGAGATATAGGGTTTCAAAGACATTTTGATTTTTAAAGTTTTTAACGATGCCGGCATCGCAAGTTTTGTCAAAAAGTGATGAAAAATTTTTTTGTCGAGATTTAAAAAATGGCGTACATGGATGGAAAGGTCTTTTTACTCTCAGTTTAACGGTGAAAACCGCAACCACCAACGAGGCTTGGTTGCGGAGATATAGGGTTTCAAAGACATTTTGATTTTTAAAGTTTTTAACGATGCCGGCATCGCAAGTTTTGTCAAAAAGTGATGAAAAATTTTTTTGTCGAGATTTAAAAAATGGCGTACATGGATGGAAAGGTCTTTTTACTCTCATTTTAACGGTGAAAACCGCAACCACCAACGAGGCTTGGTTGCGGAGATATAGGGTTTCAAAGACATTTTGATTTTTAAAGTTTTTAACGATGCCGGCATCGCAAGTTTTGTCAAAAAGTGATGAAAATTTTTTTTGTCGAGATTTAAAAATGGCGTACATGGATGGATAGGTCTTTTTACTCTCAGTTTAACGGTGAAAACCGCAACCACCAACGAGGCTTGGTTGCGGAGATATAGGGTTTCAAAGACATTTTGATTTTTAAAGTTTTTAACGATGCCGGCATCGCAAGTTTTGTCAAAAAGTGATGAAAAATTTTTTTGTCGAGATTTAAAAAATGGCGTACATGGATGAAAAGGTCTTTTTACTCTCAGTTTAATGGTGAAAACCGCAACCACCAACGAGGCTTGGTTGCGGAGATATAGGGTTTCAAAGACATTTTGATTTTTAAAGTTTTTAACGATGCCGGCATCGCAAGTTTTGTCAAAAAGTGATGAAAAATTTTTTTGTCGAGATTTAAAAAATGGCGTACATGGATGGAAAGGTCTTTTTACTCTCAGTTTAACGGTGAAAACCGCAACCACCAACGAGGCTTGGTTGCGGAGATATAGGGTTTCAAAGACATTTTGATTTTTAAAGTTTTTAACGATGCCGGCATCGCAAGTTTTGTCAAAAAGTGATGAAAAATTTTTTTGTCGAGATTTAAAAAATGGCGTACATGGATGGAAAGGTCTTTTTACTCTCATTTTAACGGTGAAAACCGCAACCACCAACGAGGCTTGGTTGCGGAGATATAGGGTTTCAAAGACATTTTGATTTTTAAAGTTTTTAACGATGCCGGCATCGCAAGTTTTGTCAAAAAGTGATGAAAATTTTTTTTGTCGAGATTTAAAAATGGCGTACATGGATGGATAGGTCTTTTTACTCTCAGTTTAACGGTGAAAACCGCAACCACCAACGAGGCTTGGTTGCGGAGATATAGGGTTTCAAAGACATTTTGATTTTTAAAGTTTTTAACGATGCCGGCATCGCAAGTTTTGTCAAAAAGTGATGAAAAATTTTTTTGTCGAGATTTAAAAAATGGCGTACATGTATGGAAAAGGTCTTTTTACTCTCAGTTTAACGGTGAAAACCGCAACCACCAACGAGGCTTGGTTGCGGAGATATAGGGTTTCAAAGACATTTTGATTTTTAAAGTTTTTAACGATGCCGGCATCGCAAGTTTTGTCAAAAAGTGATGAAAATTTTTTTTATCGAGATTTAAAAAATGGCGTACATGGATGGAAAGGTCTTTTTCTCTCATTTTAACGGTGAAAACCGCAACCACCAACGAGGCTTGGTTGCGGAGATATAGGGTTTCAAAGACATTTTGATTTTTAAAGTTTTTAACGATGCCGGCATCGCAAGTTTTGTCAAAAAGTGATGAAAATTTTTTTTGTCGAGATTTAAAAATGGCGTACATGGATGGAAAGGTCTTTTTACTCTCAGTTTAACGGTGAAAACCGCAACCACCAACGAGGCTTGGTTGCGGAGATATAGGGTTTCAAAGACATTTTGATTTTTAAAGTTTTTAACGATGCCGGCATCGCAAGTTTTGTCAAAAAGTGATGAAAAATTTTTTTGTCGAGATTTAAAAAATGGCGTACATGGATGGAAAGGTCTTTTTACTCTCAGTTTAACGGTGAAAACCGCAACCACCAACGAGGCTTGGTTGCGGAGATATAGGGTTTCAAAGACATTTTGATTTTTAAAGTTTTTAACGATGCCGGCATCGCAAGTTTTGTCAAAAAGTGATGAAAAATTTTTTTGTCGAGATTTAAAAAATGGCGTACATGGATGGAAAGGTCTTTTTACTCTCATTTTAACGGTGAAAACCGCAACCACCAACGAGGCTTGGTTGCGGAGATATAGGGTTTCAAAGACATTTTGATTTTTAAAGTTTTTAACGATGCCGGCATCGCAAGTTTTGTCAAAAAGTGATGAAAATTTTTTTTGTCGAGATTTAAAAATGGCGTACATGGATGGATAGGTCTTTTTACTCTCAGTTTAACGGTGAAAACCGCAACCACCAACGAGGCTTGGTTGCGGAGATATAGGGTTTCAAAGACATTTTGATTTTTAAAGTTTTTAACGATGCCGGCATCGCAAGTTTTGTCAAAAAGTGATGAAAAATTTTTCTGTCGAGATTTAAAAAATGGCGTACATGTATGGAAAAGGTCTTTTTACTCTCAGTTTAACGGTGAAAACCGCAACCACCAACGAGGCTTGGTTGCGGAGATATAGGGTTTCAAAGACATTTTGATTTTTAAAGTTTTTAACGATGCCGGCATCGCAAGTTTTGTCAAAAAGTGATGAAAATTTTTTTTATCGAGATTTAAAAAATGGCGTACATGGATGGAAAGGTCTTTTTCTCTCATTTTAACGGTGAAAACCGCAACCACCAACGAGGCTTGGTTGCGGAGATATAGGGTTTCAAAGACATTTTGATTTTTAAAGTTTTTAACGATGCCGGCATCGCAAGTTTTGTCAAAAAGTGATGAAAAATTTTTTTGTCGAGATTTAAAAAATGGCGTACATGGATGGAAAGGTCTTTTTACTCTCATTTTAACGGTGAAAACCGCAACCACCAACGAGGCTTGGTTGCGGAGATATAGGGTTTCAAAGACATTTTGATTTTTAAAGTTTTTAACGATGCCGGCATCGCAAGTTTTGTCAAAAAGTGATGAACAATTTTTTTGTCGAGATTTAAAAAATGGCGTACATGGATGGAAAGGTCTTTTTACTCTCAGTTTAACGGTGAAAACCGCAACCACCAACGAGGCTTGGTTGCGGAGATATAGGGTTTCAAAGACATTTTGATTTTTAAAGTTTTTAACGATGCCGGCATCGCAAGTTTTGTCAAAAAGTGATGAAAATTTTTTTTGTCGAGATTTTAAAAATGGCGTACATGGATGGAAAGGTCTTTTTACTCTCATTTTAACGGTGAAAACCGCAACCACCAACGAGGCTTGGTTGCGGAGATATAGGGTTTCAAAGACATTTTGATTTTTAAAGTTTTTAACGATGCCGGCATCGCAAGTTTTGTCAAAAAGTGATGAAAAATTTTTTGTCGAGTTTTAGAAAATGGCATACATGGATGGAAAGGTCTTTTTACTCTCAGTTTAACGGTGAAAACCGCAACCACCAACGAGGCTTGGTTGCGGAGATATAGGGTTTCAAAGACATTTTGATTTTTAAAGTTTTTAACGATGCCGGCATCGCAAGTTTTGTCAAAAAGTGATGAAAAATTTTTTTGTCGAGATTTAAAAAATGGCGTACATGGATGGAAAGGTCTTTTTACTCTCATTTTAACGGTGAAAACCGCAACCACCAACGAGGCTTGGTTGCGGAGATATAGGGTTTCAAAGACATTTTGATTTTTAAAGTTTTTAACGATGCCGGCATCGCAAGTTTTGTCAAAAAGTGATGAAAATTTTTTTTGTCGAGATTTAAAAATGGCGTACATGGATGGATAGGTCTTTTTACTCTCAGTTTAACGGTGAAAACCGCAACCACCAACGAGGCTTGGTTGCGGAGATATAGGGTTTCAAAGACATTTTGATTTTTAAAGTTTTTAACGATGCCGGCATCGCAAGTTTTGTCAAAAAGTGATGAAAAATTTTTTTGTCGAGATTTAAAAAATGGCGTACATGTATGGAAAAGGTCTTTTTACTCTCAGTTTAACGGTGAAAACCGCAACCACCAACGAGGCTTGGTTGCGGAGATATAGGGTTTCAAAGACATTTTGATTTTTAAAGTTTTTAACGATGCCGGCATCGCAAGTTTTGTCAAAAAGTGATGAAAATTTTTTTTATCGAGATTTAAAAAATGGCGTACATGGATGGAAAGGTCTTTTTCTCTCATTTTAACGGTGAAAACCGCAACCACCAACGAGGCTTGGTTGCGGAGATATAGGGTTTCAAAGACATTTTGATTTTTAAAGTTTTTAACGATGCCGGCATCGCAAGTTTTGTCAAAAAGTGATGAAAAATTTTTTTGTCGAGATTTAAAAAATGGCGTACATGGATGGAAAGGTCTTTTTACTCTCATTTTAACGGTGAAAACCGCAACCACCAACGAGGCTTGGTTGCGGAGATATAGGGTTTCAAAGACATTTTGATTTTTAAAGTTTTTAACGATGCCGGCATCGCAAGTTTTGTCAAAAAGTGATGAACAATTTTTTTGTCGAGATTTAAAAAATGGCGTACATGGATGGAAAGGTCTTTTTACTCTCAGTTTAACGGTGAAAACCGCAACCACCAACGAGGCTTGGTTGCGGAGATATAGGGTTTCAAAGACATTTTGATTTTTAAAGTTTTTAACGATGCCGGCATCGCAAGTTTTGTCAAAAAGTGATGAAAATTTTTTTTGTCGAGATTTTAAAAATGGCGTACATGGATGGAAAGGTCTTTTTACTCTCATTTTAACGGTGAAAACCGCAACCACCAACGAGGCTTGGTTGCGGAGATATAGGGTTTCAAAGACATTTTGATTTTTAAAGTTTTTAACGATGCCGGCATCGCAAGTTTTGTCAAAAAGTGATGAAAAATTTTTTGTCGAGTTTTAGAAAATGGCATACATGGATGGAAAGGTCTTTTTACTCTCAGTTTAACGGTGAAAACCGCAACCACCAACGAGGCTTGGTTGCGGAGATATAGGGTTTCAAAGACATTTTGATTTTTAAAGTTTTTAACGATGCCGGCATCGCAAGTTTTGTCAAAAAGTGATGAAAAATTTTTTTGTCGAGATTTAAAAAATGGCGTACATGGATGGAAAGGTCTTTTTACTCTCAGTTTAACGGTGAAAACCGCAACCACCAACGAGGCTTGGTTGCGGAGATATAGGGTTTCAAAGACATTTTGATTTTTAAAGTTTTTAACGATGCCGGCATCGCAAGTTTTGTCAAAAAGTGATGAAAATTTTTTTTGTCGAGATTTAAAAATGGCGTACATGGATGGATAGGTCTTTTTACTCTCAGTTTAACGGTGAAAACCGCAACCACCAACGAGGCTTGGTTGCGGAGATATAGGGTTTCAAAGACATTTTGATTTTTAAAGTTTTTAACGATGCCGGCATCGCAAGTTTTGTCAAAAAGTGATGAAAATTTTTTTTATCGAGATTTAAAAAATGGCGTACATGGATGGAAAGGTCTTTTTCTCTCATTTTAACGGTGAAAACCGCAACCACCAACGAGGCTTGGTTGCGGAGATATAGGGTTTCAAAGACATTTTGATTTTTAAAGTTTTTAACGATGCCGGCATCGCAAGTTTTGTCAAAAAGTGATGAAAATTTTTTTTATCGAGATTTAAAAAATGGCGTACATGGATGGAAAGGTCTTTTTCTCTCATTTTAACGGTGAAAACCGCAACCACCAACGAGGCTTGGTTGCGGAGATATAGGGTTTCAAAGACATTTTGATTTTTAAAGTTTTTAACGATGCCGGCATCGCAAGTTTTGTCAAAAAGTGATGAAAAATTTTTTTGTCGAGATTTAAAAAATGGCGTACATGGATGGAAAGGTCTTTTTACTCTCAGTTTAACGGTGAAAACCGCAACCACCAACGAGGCTTGGTTGCGGAGATATAGGGTTTCAAAGACATTTTGATTTTTAAAGTTTTTAACGATGCCGGCATCGCAAGTTTTGTCAAAAAGTGATGAAAATTTTTTTTGTCGAGATTTTAAAAATGGCGTACATGGATGGAAAGGTCTTTTTACTCTCATTTTAACGGTGAAAACCGCAACCACCAACGAGGCTTGGTTGCGGAGATATAGGGTTTCAAAGACATTTTGATTTTTAAAGTTTTTAACGATGCCGGCATCGCAAGTTTTGTCAAAAAGTGATGAAAAATTTTTTGTCGAGTTTTAGAAAATGGCATACATGGATGGAAAGGTCTTTTTACTCTCAGTTTAACGGTGAAAACCGCAACCACCAACGAGGCTTGGTTGCGGAGATATAGGGTTTCAAAGACATTTTGATTTTTAAAGTTTTTAACGATGCCGGCATCGCAAGTTTTGTCAAAAAGTGATGAAAAATTTTTTTGTCGAGATTTAAAAAATGGCGTACATGGATGGAAAGGTCTTTTTACTCTCAGTTTAACGGTGAAAACCGCAACCACCAACGAGGCTTGGTTGCGGAGATATAGGGTTTCAAAGACATTTTGATTTTTAAAGTTTTTAACGATGCCGGCATCGCAAGTTTTGTCAAAAAGTGATGAAAAATTTTTTTGTCGAGATTTAAAAAATGGCGTACATGGGTGGAAAGGTCTTTTTACTCTCAGTTTAACGGTGAAAACCGCAACCACCAACGAGGCTTGGTTGCGGAGATATAGGGTTTCAAAGACATTTTGATTTTTAAAGTTTTTAACGATGCCGGCATCGCAAGTTTTGTCAAAAAGTGATGAAAAATTTTTTTGTCGAGATTTAAAAAATGGCGTACATGGATGGAAAGGTCTTTTTACTCTCATTTTAACGGTGAAAACCGCAACCACCAACGAGGCTTGGTTGCGGAGATATAGGGTTTCAAAGACATTTTGATTTTTAAAGTTTTTAACGATGCCGGCATCGCAAGTTTTGTCAAAAAGTGATGAAAAATTTTTTTGTCGAGATTTAAAAAATGGCGTACATGTATGGAAAAGGTCTTTTTACTCTCAGTTTAACGGTGAAAACCGCAACCACCAACGAGGCTTGGTTGCGGAGATATAGGGTTTCAAAGACATTTTGATTTTTAAAGTTTTTAACGATGCCGGCATCGCAAGTTTTGTCAAAAAGTGATGAAAATTTTTTTTATCGAGATTTAAAAAATGGCGTACATGGATGGAAAGGTCTTTTTCTCTCATTTTAACGGTGAAAACCGCAACCACCAACGAGGCTTGGTTGCGGAGATATAGGGTTTCAAAGACATTTTGATTTTTAAAGTTTTTAACGATGCCGGCATCGCAAGTTTTGTCAAAAAGTGATGAAAAATTTTTTTGTCGAGATTTAAAAAATGGCGTACATGGATGGAAAGGTCTTTTTACTCTCATTTTAACGGTGAAAACCGCAACCACCAACGAGGCTTGGTTGCGGAGATATAGGGTTTCAAAGACATTTTGATTTTTAAAGTTTTTAACGATGCCGGCATCGCAAGTTTTGTCAAAAAGTGATGAAAAATTTTTTGTCGAGTTTTAGAAAATGGCATACATGGATGGAAAGGTCTTTTTACTCTCAGTTTAACGGTGAAAACCGCAACCACCAACGAGGCTTGGTTGCGGAGATATAGGGTTTCAAAGACATTTTGATTTTTAAAGTTTTTAACGATGCCGGCATCGCAAGTTTTGTCAAAAAGTGATGAAAAATTTTTTTGTCGAGATTTAAAAAATGGCGTACATGGGTGGAAAGGTCATTTTACTCTCAGTTTAACGGTGAAAACCGCAACCACCAACGAGGCTTGGTTGCGGAGATATAGGGTTTCAAAGACATTTTGATTTTTAAAGTTTTTAACGATGCCGGCATCGCAAGTTTTGTCAAAAAGTGATGAAAAATTTTTTTGTCGAGATTTAAAAAATGGCGTACATGGATGGAAAGGTCTTTTTACTCTCAGTTTAACGGTGAAAACCGCAACCACCAACGAGGCTTGGTTGCGGAGATATAGGGTTTCAAAGACATTTTGATTTTTAAAGTTTTTAACGATGCCGGCATCGCAAGTTTTGTCAAAAAGTGATGAAAAATTTTTTTGTCGAGATTTAAAAAATGGCGTACATGGATGGAAAGGTCTTTTTACTCTCAGTTTAACGGTGAAAACCGCAACCACCAACGAGGCTTGGTTGCGGAGATATAGGGTTTCAAAGACATTTTGATTTTTAAAGTTTTTAACGATGCCGGCATCGCAAGTTTTGTCAAAAAGTGATGAAAAATTTTTTTGTCGAGATTTAAAAAATGGCGTACATGGATGGAAAGGTCTTTTTACTCTCATTTTAACGGTGAAAACCACAACCACCAACGAGGCTTGGTTGCGGAGATATAGGGTTTCAAAGACATTTTGATTTTTAAAGTTTTTAACGATGCCGGCATCGCAAGTTTTGTCAAAAAGTGATGAAAAATTTTTTTGTCGAGATTTAAAAAATGGCGTACATGGATGGAAAGGTCTTTTTACTCTCATTTTAACGGTGAAAACCGCAACCACCAACGAGGCTTGGTTGCGGAGATATAGGGTTTCAAAGACATTTTGATTTTTAAAGTTTTTAACGATGCCGGCATCGCAAGTTTTGTCAAAAAGTGATGAAAAATTTTTTTGTCGAGATTTAAAAAATGGCGTACATGGATGGAAAGGTCTTTTTACTCTCATTTTAATGGTGAAAACCGCAACCACCAACGAGGCTTGGTTGCGGAGATATAGGGTTTCAAAGACATTTTGATTTTTAAAGTTTTTAACGATGCCGGCATCGCAAGTTTTGTCAAAAAGTGATGAAAAATTTTTTTGTCGAGATTTAAAAAATGGCGTACATGGATGGAAAGGTCTTTTTACTCTCAGTTTAACGGTGAAAACCGCAACCACCAACGAGGCTTGGTTGCGGAGATATAGGGTTTCAAAGACATTTTGATTTTTAAAGTTTTTAACGATGCCGGCATCGCAAGTTTTGTCAAAAAGTGATGAAAAATTTTTTTGTCGAGATTTAAAAAATGGCGTACATGGATGGAAAGGTCTTTTTACTCTCAGTTTAACGGTGAAAACCGCAACCACCAACGAGGCTTGGTTGCGGAGATATAGGGTTTCAAAGACATTTTGATTTTTAAAGTTTTTAACGATGCCGGCATCGCAAGTTTTGTCAAAAAGTGATGAAAAATTTTTTTGTCGAGATTTAAAAAATGGCGTACATGGGTGGAAAGGTCTTTTTACTCTCAGTTTAACGGTGAAAACCGCAACCACCAACGAGGCTTGGTTGCGGAGATATAGGGTTTCAAAGACATTTTGATTTTTAAAGTTTTTAACGATGCCGGCATCGCAAGTTTTGTCAAAAAGTGATGAAAAATTTTTTTGTCGAGATTTAAAAAATGGCGTACATGGATGGAAAGGTCTTTTTACTCTCATTTTAACGGTGAAAACCGCAACCACCAACGAGGCTTGGTTGCGGAGATATAGGGTTTCAAAGACATTTTGATTTTTAAAGTTTTTAACGATGCCGGCATCGCAAGTTTTGTCAAAAAGTGATGAAAAATTTTTTTGTCGAGATTTAAAAAATGGCGTACATGTATGGAAAAGGTCTTTTTACTCTCAGTTTAACGGTGAAAACCGCAACCACCAACGAGGCTTGGTTGCGGAGATATAGGGTTTCAAAGACATTTTGATTTTTAAAGTTTTTAACGATGCCGGCATCGCAAGTTTTGTCAAAAAGTGATGAAAATTTTTTTTATCGAGATTTAAAAAATGGCGTACATGGATGGAAAGGTCTTTTTCTCTCATTTTAACGGTGAAAACCGCAACCACCAACGAGGCTTGGTTGCGGAGATATAGGGTTTCAAAGACATTTTGATTTTTAAAGTTTTTAACGATGCCGGCATCGCAAGTTTTGTCAAAAAGTGATGAAAAATTTTTTTGTCGAGATTTAAAAAATGGCGTACATGGATGGAAAGGTCTTTTTACTCTCATTTTAACGGTGAAAACCGCAACCACCAACGAGGCTTGGTTGCGGAGATATAGGGTTTCAAAGACATTTTGATTTTTAAAGTTTTTAACGATGCCGGCATCGCAAGTTTTGTCAAAAAGTGATGAACAATTTTTTTGTCGAGATTTAAAAAATGGCGTACATGGATGGAAAGGTCTTTTTACTCTCAGTTTAACGGTGAAAACCGCAACCACCAACGAGGCTTGGTTGCGGAGATATAGGGTTTCAAAGACATTTTGATTTTTAAAGTTTTTAACGATGCCGGCATCGCAAGTTTTGTCAAAAAGTGATGAAAATTTTTTTTGTCGAGATTTTAAAAATGGCGTACATGGATGGAAAGGTCTTTTTACTCTCATTTTAACGGTGAAAACCGCAACCACCAACGAGGCTTGGTTGCGGAGATATAGGGTTTCAAAGACATTTTGATTTTTAAAGTTTTTAACGATGCCGGCATCGCAAGTTTTGTCAAAAAGTGATGAAAAATTTTTTGTCGAGTTTTAGAAAATGGCATACATGGATGGAAAGGTCTTTTTACTCTCAGTTTAACGGTGAAAACCGCAACCACCAACGAGGCTTGGTTGCGGAGATATAGGGTTTCAAAGACATTTTGATTTTTAAAGTTTTTAACGATGCCGGCATCGCAAGTTTTGTCAAAAAGTGATGAAAAATTTTTTTGTCGAGATTTAAAAAATGGCGTACATGGGTGGAAAGGTCTTTTTACTCTCAGTTTAACGGTGAAAACCGCAACCACCAACGAGGCTTGGTTGCGGAGATATAGGGTTTCAAAGACATTTTGATTTTTAAAGTTTTTAACGATGCCGGCATCGCAAGTTTTGTCAAAAAGTGATGAAAAATTTTTTTGTCGAGATTTAAAAAATGGCGTACATGGATGGAAAGGTCTTTTTACTCTCAGTTTAACGGTGAAAACCGCAACCACCAACGAGGCTTGGTTGCGGAGATATAGGGTTTCAAAGACATTTTGATTTTTAAAGTTTTTAACGATGCCGGCATCGCAAGTTTTGTCAAAAAGTGATGAAAAATTTTTTTGTCGAGATTTAAAAAATGGCGTACATGGATGGAAAGGTCTTTTTACTCTCAGTTTAACGGTGAAAACCGCAACCACCAACGAGGCTTGGTTGCGGAGATATAGGGTTTCAAAGACATTTTGATTTTTAAAGTTTTTAACGATGCCGGCATCGCAAGTTTTGTCAAAAAGTGATGAAAAATTTTTTTGTCGAGATTTAAAAAATGGCGTACATGGATGGAAAGGTCTTTTTACTCTCATTTTAACGGTGAAAACCACAACCACCAACGAGGCTTGGTTGCGGAGATATAGGGTTTCAAAGACATTTTGATTTTTAAAGTTTTTAACGATGCCGGCATCGCAAGTTTTGTCAAAAAGTGATGAAAAATTTTTTTGTCGAGATTTAAAAAATGGCGTACATGGATGGAAAGGTCTTTTTACTCTCATTTTAACGGTGAAAACCGCAACCACCAACGAGGCTTGGTTGCGGAGATATAGGGTTTCAAAGACATTTTGATTTTTAAAGTTTTTAACGATGCCGGCATCGCAAGTTTTGTCAAAAAGTGATGAAAAATTTTTTTGTCGAGATTTAAAAAATGGCGTACATGGATGGAAAGGTCTTTTTACTCTCATTTTAATGGTGAAAACCGCAACCACCAACGAGGCTTGGTTGCGGAGATATAGGGTTTCAAAGACATTTTGATTTTTAAAGTTTTTAACGATGCCGGCATCGCAAGTTTTGTCAAAAAGTGATGAAAATTTTTTTTGTCGAGATTTAAAAAATGGCGTACATGGATGGAAAGGTCTTTTTACTCTCATTTTAACGGTGAAAACCGCAACCACCAACGAGGCTTGGTTGCGGAGATATAGGGTTTCAAAGACATTTTGATTTTTAAAGTTTTTAACGATGCCGGCATCGCAAGTTTTGTCAAAAAGTGATGAAAATTTTTTTTGTCGAGATTTAAAAAATGGCGTACATGGATGGAAAGGTCTTTTTACTCTCATTTTAACGGTGAAAACCGCAACCACCAACGAGGCTTGGTTGCGGAGATATAGGGTTTCAAAGACATTTTGATTTTTAAAGTTTTTAACGATGCCGGCATCGCAAGTTTTGTCAAAAAGTGATGAAAATTTTTTTTGTCGAGATTTAAAAAATGGCGTACATGGATGGAAAGGTCTTTTTACTCTCATTTTAACGGTGAAAACTGCAACCACCAACGAGGCTTGGTTGCGGAGATATAGGGTTTCAAAGACATTTTGATTTTTAAAGTTTTTAACGATGCCGGCATCGCAAGTTTTGTCAAAAAGTGATGAAAATTTTTTTTGTCGAGATTTAAAAAATGGCGTACATGGATGGAAAGGTCTTTTTATTCTCAGTTTATTGGTGAAAACCGCAACCACCAACGAGGCTTGGTTGCGGAGATATAGGGTTTCAAAGACATTTTGATTTTTAAAGTTTTTAACGATGCCGGCATCGCAAGTTTTGTCAAAAAGTGATGAAAAATTTTTTTGTCGAGATTTAAAAAATGGCGTACATGGATGGAAAGGTCTTTTTACTCTCAGTTTAACGGTGAAAACCGCAACCACCAACGAGGCTTGGTTGCGGAGATATAGGGTTTCAAAGACATTTTGATTTTTAAAGTTTTTAACGATGCCGGCATCGCAAGTTTTGTCAAAAAGTGATGAAAAATTTTTTTGTCGAGATTTAAAAAATGGCGTACATGGATGGAAAGGTCTTTTTACTCTCAGTTTAACGGTGAAAACCGCAACCACCAACGAGGCTTGGTTGCGGAGATATAGGGTTTCAAAGACATTTTGATTTTTAAAGTTTTTAACGATGCCGGCATCGCAAGTTTTGTCAAAAAGTGATGAAAAATTTTTTTTGTCGAGATTTAAAAAATGGCGTACATGGATGGAAAGTTCTTTTTACTCTCATTTTAACGGTGAAAACCACAACCACCAACGAGGCTTGGTTGCGGAGATATAGGGTTTCAAAGACATTTTGATTTTTAAAGTTTTTAACGATGCCGGCATCGCAAGTTTTGTCAAAAAGTGATGAAAAATTTTTTTGTCGAGATTTAAAAAATGGCGTACATGGATGGAAAGGTCTTTTTACTCTCATTTTAACGGTGAAAACCGCAACCACCAACGAGGCTTGGTTGCGGAGATATAGGGTTTCAAAGACATTTTGATTTTTAAAGTTTTTAACGATGCCGGCATCGCAAGTTTTGTCAAAAAGTGATGAAAAATTTTTTTGTCGAGATTTAAAAAATGGCGTACATGGATGGAAAGGTCTTTTTACTCTCATTTTAATGGTGAAAACCGCAACCACCAACGAGGCTTGGTTGCGGAGATATAGGGTTTCAAAGACATTTTGATTTTTAAAGTTTTTAACGATGCCGGCATCGCAAGTTTTGTCAAAAAGTGATGAAAAATTTTTTTGTCAAGATTTAAAAAATGGCGTACATGGATGGAAAGGTCTTTTTACTCTCATTTTAACGGTGAAAACCGCAACCACCAACGAGGCTTGGTTGCGGAGATATAGGGTTTCAAAGACATTTGGATTTTTAAAGTTTTTAACGATGCCGGCATCGCAAGTTTTGTCAAAAAGTGATGAAAATTTTTTTTGTCGAGATTTAAAAAATGGCGTACATGGATGGAAAGGTCTTTTTACTCTCATTTTAACGGTGAAAACCGCAACCACCAACGAGGCTTGGTTGCGGAGATATAGGGTTTCAAAGACATTTTGATTTTTAAAGTTTTTAACGATGCCGGCATCGCAAGTTTTGTCAAAAAGTGATGAAAATTTTTTTTGTCGAGATTTAAAAAATGGCGTACATGGATGGAAAGGTCTTTTTACTCTCATTTTAACGGTGAAAACTGCAACCACCAACGAGGCTTGGTTGCGGAGATATAGGGTTTCAAAGACATTTTGATTTTTAAAGTTTTTAACGATGCCGGCATCGCAAGTTTTGTCAAAAAGTGATGAAAATTTTTTTTGTCGAGATTTAAAAAATGGCGTACATGGATGGAAAGGTCTTTTTACTCTCATTTTAACGGTGAAAACCGCAACCACCAACGAGGCTTGGTTGCGGAGATATAGGGTTTCAAAGACATTTTGATTTTTAAAGTTTTTAACGATGCCGGCATCGCAAGTTTTGTCAAAAAGTGATGAAAATTTTTTTTGTCGAGATTTAAAAAATGGCGTACATGGATGGAAAGGTCTTTTTACTCTCATTTTAACGGTGAAAACTGCAACCACCAACGAGGCTTGGTTGCGGAGATATAGGGTTTCAAAGACATTTTGATTTTTAAAGTTTTTAACGATGCCGGCATCGCAAGTTTTGTCAAAAAGTGATGAAAAATTTTTTTGTCGAGATTTAAAAAATGGCGTACATGGATGGAAAGGTCTTTTTACTCTCATTTTAACGGTGAAAACCGCAACCACCAACGAGGCTTGGTTGCGGAGATATAGGGTTTCAAAGACATTTTGATTTTTAAAGTTTTTAACGATGCCGGCATCGCAAGTTTTGTCAAAAAGTGATGAAATTTTTTTTTGTCGAGATTTAAAAAATGGCGTACATGGATGGAAAGGTCTTTTTACTCTCATTTTAACGGTGAAAACCGCAACCACCAACGAGGCTTGGTTGCGGAGATATAGGGTTTCAAAGACATTTTGATTTTTAAAGTTTTTAACGATGCCGGCATCGCAAGTTTTGTCAAAAAGTGATGAAAATTTTTTTTCTGGTGATTTAAAAAATGGCGTAAATGTATGGCAAGGTCTTTTTACTCTCAGTTTAACGGTGAAAACCGCAACCACCAACGAGGCTTGGTTGCGGAGATATAGGGTTTCAAAGACATTTTGATTTTTAAAGTTTTTAACGATGCCGGCATCGCAAGTTTTGTCAAAAAGTGATGACAAATTTTTTTGTCGAGATTTAAAAAATGGCGTACATGGATGGAAAGGTCTTTTTACTCTCAGTTTAACGGTGAAAACCGCAACCACCAACGAGGCTTGGTTGCGGAGATATAGGGTTTCAAAGACATTTTGATTTTTAAAGTTTTTAACGATGCCGGCATCGCAAGTTTTGTCAAAAAGTGATGACAAATTTTTTTGTCGAGATTTAAAAAATGGCGTACATGGATGGAAAGGTCTTTTTACTCTCAGTTTAACGGTGAAAACCGCAACCACCAACGAGGCTTGGTTGCGGAGATATAGGGTTTCAAAGACATTTTGATTTTTAAAGTTTTTAACGATGCCGGCATCGCAAGTTTTGTCAAAAAGTGATGAAAAATTTTTTTGTCGAGATTTAAAAAATGGCGTACATGGATGGAAAGGTCTTTTTACTCTCATTTTAACGGTGAAAACCGCAACCACCAACGAGGCTTGGTTGCGGAGATATATGCCGGCATCGCAAGTTTTGTCAAAAAGTGATGAAAAATTTTTTTGTCGAGATTTAAAAAATGGCGTACATGGGTGGAAAGGTCTTTTTACTCTCAGTTTAACGGTGAAAACCGCAACCACCAACGAGGCTTGGTTGCGGAGATATAGGGTTTCAAAGACATTTTGATTTTTAAAGTTTTTAACGATGCCGGCATCGCAAGTTTTGTCAAAAAGTGATGAAAAATTTTTTGTCGAGTTTTAGAAAATGGCATACATGGATGGAAAGGTCTTTTTACTCTCAGTTTAACGGTGAAAACCGCAACCACCAACGAGGCTTGGTTGCGGAGATATAGGGTTTCAAAGACATTTTGATTTTTAAAGTTTTTAACGATGCCGGCATCGCAAGTTTTGTCAAAAAGTGATGAAAAATTTTTTTGTCGAGATTTAAAAAATGGCGTACATGGATGGAAAGGTCTTTTTACTCTCAGTTTAACGGTGAAAACCGCAACCACCAACGAGGCTTGGTTGCGGAGATATAGGGTTTCAAAGACATTTTGATTTTTAAAGTTTTTAACGATGCCGGCATCGCAAGTTTTGTCAAAAAGTGATGACAAATTTTTTTGTAGAGATTTAAAAAATGGTGTAAATGGATGGAAAGGTCTTTTTACTCTCATTTTAACGGTGAAAACCGCAACCACCAACGAGGCTTGGTTGCGGAGATATAGGGTTTCAAAGACATTTTGATTTTTAAAGTTTTTAACGATGCCGGCATCGCAAGTTTTGTCAAAAAGTGATAAAAATTTTTTTTGTCGAGATTTAAAAAATGGCGTACATGGATGGAAAGGTCTTTTTACTCTCAGTTTAATGGTGAAAACCGCAACCACCAACGAGGCTTGGTTGCGGAGATATAGGGTTTCAAAGACATTTTGATTTTTAAAGTTTTTAACGATGCCGGCATCGCAAGTTTTGTCAAAAAGTGATGAAAAATTTTTTTGTAGAGATTTAAAAAATGGTGTACATGGATGGAAAGGTCTTTTTACTCTCATTTTAACGGTGAAAACCGCAACCACCAACGAGGCTTGGTTGCGGAGATATAGGGTTTCAAAGACATTTTGATTTTTAAAGTTTTTAACGATGCCGGCATCGCAAGTTTTGTCAAAAAGTGATGAAAATTTTTTTTGTCGAGATTTAAAAAATGGCGTACATGGATGGAAAGGTCTTTTTACTCTCAGTTTAATGGTGAAAACCGCAACCACCAACGAGGCTTGGTTGCGGAGATATAGGGTTTCAAAGACATTTTGATTTTTAAAGTTTTTAACGATGCCGGCATCGCAAGTTTTGTCAAAAAGTGATGAAAAATTTTTTTGTCGAGATTTAAAAAATGGCGTACATGGATGGAAAGGTCTTTTTACTCTCAGTTTAACGGTGAAAACCGCAACCACCAACGAGGCTTGGTTGCGGAGATATAGGGTTTCAAAGACATTTTGATTTTTAAAGTTTTTAACGATGCCGGCATCGCAAGTTTTGTCAAAAAGTGATGAACAATTTTTTTGTCGAGATTTAAAAAATGGCGTACATGGATGGAAAGATCTTTTTACTCTCAGTTTAACGGTGAAAACCGACACCACCAACGAGGCTTGGTTGCGGAGATATAGGGTTTCAAAGACATTTTGATTTTTAAAGTTTTTAACGATGCCGGCATCGCAAGTTTTGTCAAAAAATGATGAAAAATTTTTTTGTCGAGATTTATGGATGGAAAGGTCTTTTTACTCTCAGTTTAACGGTGAAAACCGCAACCACCAACGAGGCTTGGTTGCGGAGATATAGGGTTTCAAAACATTTTGATTTTTAAAGTTTTTAACGATGCCGGCATCGCAAGTTTTGTCAAAAAGTGATGAACATTTTTTTTGTCGAGATTTAAAAATGGCGTACATGGATGGAAAGGTCTTTTTACTCTCAGTTTAACGGTGAAAACCGCAACCACCAACGAGGCTTGGTTGCGGAGATATAGGGTTTCAAAGACATTTTGATTTTTAAAGTTTTAACGATGCCGGCATCGCAAGTTTTGTCAAAAAGTGATGAACATTTTTTTTTGTCGAGATTTAAAAATGGCGTACATGGATGGAAAGGTCTTTTTACTCTCAGTTTAACGGTGAAAACCGCAACCACCAACGAGGCTTGGTTGCGGAGATATAGGGTTTCAAAGACATTTTGATTTTTAAAGTTTTTAACGATGCCGGCATCGCAAGTTTTGTCAAAAAGTGATGAAAATTTTTTTTGTCGAGATTTAAAAATGGCGTACATGGATGGAAAGGTCTTTTACTCTCAGTTTAACGGTGAAAACCGCAACCACCAACGAGGCTTGGTTGCGGAGATATAGGGTTTCAAAGACATTTTGATTTTTAAAGTTTTTAACGATGCCGGCATCGCAAGTTTTGTCAAAAAGTGATGAAAAATTTTTTGTCGAGATTAAAAAATGGCGTACATGGATGGAAAGGTCTTTTTACTCTCAGTTTAACGGTGAAAACCGCAACCACCAACGAGGCTTGGTTGCGGAGATATAGGGTTTCAAAGACATTTTGATTTTTAAAGTTTTTAACGATGCCGGCATCGCAAGTTTTGTCAAAAAGTGATGAAAATTTTTTTGTCGAGATTTAAAAAATGGCGTACATGGATGGAAAGGTCTTTTTACTCTCATTTTAACGGTGAAAACCGCAACCACCAACGAGGCTTGGTTGCGGAGATATAGGGTTTCAAAGACATTTTGATTTTTAAAGTTTTTAACGATGCCGGCATCGCAAGTTTTGTCAAAAAGTGATGAAATTTTTTTTTGTCGAGATTTAAAAATGGCGTACATGGATGGATAGGTCTTTTTACTCTCAGTTTAACGGTGAAAACCGCAACCACCAACGAGGCTTGGTTGCGGAGATATAGGGTTTCAAAGACATTTTGATTTTTAAAGTTTTTAACGATGCCGGCATCGCAAGTTTTGTCAAAAAGTGATGAAAAATTTTTTTGTCGAGATTTAAAAAATGGCGTACATGGATGGAAAGGTCTTTTTACTCTCAGTTTAACGGTGAAAACCGCAACCACCAACGAGGCTTGGTTGCGGAGATATAGGGTTTCAAAGACATTTTGATTTTTAAAGTTTTTAACGATGCCGGCATCGCAAGTTTTGTCAAAAAGTGATGAAAAATTTTTTTGTCGAGATTTAAAAAATGGCGTACATGGATGGAAAGGTCTTTTTACTCTCAGTTTAACGGTGAAAACCGCAACCACCAACGAGGCTTGGTTGCGGAGATATAGGGTTTCAAAGACATTTTGATTTTTAAAGTTTTTAACGATGCCGGCATCGCAAGTTTTGTCAAAAAGTGATGAAAAATTTTTTTGTCGAGATTTAAAAAATGGCGTACATGGGTGGAAAGGTCTTTTTACTCTCAGTTTAACGGTGAAAACCGCAACCACCAACGAGGCTTGGTTGCGGAGATATAGGGTTTCAAAGACATTTTGATTTTTAAAGTTTTTAACGATGCCGGCATCGCAAGTTTTGTCAAAAAGTGATGAAAAATTTTTTGTCGAGTTTTAGAAAATGGCATACATGGATGGAAAGGTCTTTTTACTCTCAGTTTAACGGTGAAAACCGCAACCACCAACGAGGCTTGGTTGCGGAGATATAGGGTTTCAAAGACATTTTGATTTTTAAAGTTTTTAACGATGCCGGCATCGCAAGTTTTGTCAAAAAGTGATGAAAAATTTTTTTGTCGAGATTTAAAAAATGGCGTACATGGATGGAAAGGTCTTTTTACTCTCAGTTTAACGGTGAAAACCGCAACCACCAACGAGGCTTGGTTGCGGAGATATAGGGTTTCAAAGACATTTTGATTTTTAAAGTTTTTAACGATGCCGGCATCGCAAGTTTTGTCAAAAAGTGATGAAAAATTTTTTTGTCGAGATTTAAAAAATGGCGTACATGGATGGAAAGGTCTTTTTACTCTCAGTTTAACGGTGAAAACCGCAACCACCAACGAGGCTTGGTTGCGGAGATATAGGGTTTCAAAGACATTTTGATTTTTAAAGTTTTTAACGATGCCGGCATCGCAAGTTTTGTCAAAAAGTGATGAAAAATTTTTTGTCGAGATTTAAAAAATGGCGTACATGGGTGGAAAGGTCTTTTTACTCTCAGTTTAACGGTGAAAACCGCAACCACCAACGAGGCTTGGTTGCGGAGATATAGGGTTTCAAAGACATTTTGATTTTTAAAGTTTTTAACGATGCCGGCATCGCAAGTTTTGTCAAAAAGTGATGAAAAATTTTTTGTCGAGTTTTAGAAAATGGCATACATGGATGGAAAGGTCTTTTTACTCTCAGTTTAACGGTGAAAACCGCAACCACCAACGAGGCTTGGTTGCGGAGATATAGGGTTTCAAAGACATTTTGATTTTTAAAGTTTTTAACGATGCCGGCATCGCAAGTTTTGTCAAAAAGTGATGAAAAATTTTTTTGTCGAGATTTAAAAAATGGCGTACATGGATGGAAAGGTCTTTTTACTCTCAGTTTAACGGTGAAAACCGCAACCACCAACGAGGCTTGGTTGCGGAGATATAGGGTTTCAAAGACATTTTGATTTTTAAAGTTTTTAACGATGCCGGCATCGCAAGTTTTGTCAAAAAGTGATGAAAAATTTTTTTGTCGAGATTTAAAAAATGGCGTACATGGATGGAAAGGTCTTTTTACTCTCAGTTTAACGGTGAAAACCGCAACCACCAACGAGGCTTGGTTGCGGAGATATAGGGTTTCAAAGACATTTTGATTTTTAAAGTTTTTAACGATGCCGGCATCGCAAGTTTTGTCAAAAAGTGATGAAAAATTTTTTTGTCGAGATTTAAAAAATGGTGTACATGGATGGAAAGGTCTTTTTACTCTCATTTTAACGGTGAAAACCGCAACCACCAACGAGGCTTGGTTGCGGAGATATAGGGTTTCAAAGACATTTTGATTTTTAAAGTTTTTAACGATGCCGGCATCGCAAGTTTTGTCAAAAAGTGATGAAAATTTTTTTTGTCGAGATTTAAAAAATGGCGTACATGGATGGAAAGGTCTTTTTACTCTCAGTTTAATGGTGAAAACCGCAACCACCAACGAGGCTTGGTTGCGGAGATATAGGGTTTCAAAGACATTTTGATTTTTAAAGTTTTTAACGATGCCGGCATCGCAAGTTTTGTCAAAAAGTGATGAAAAATTTTTTTGTCGAGATTTAAAAAATGGCGTACATGGATGGAAAGGTCTTTTTACTCTCAGTTTAACGGTGAAAACCGCAACCACCAACGAGGCTTGGTTGCGGAGATATAGGGTTTCAAAGACATTTTGATTTTTAAAGTTTTTAACGATGCCGGCATCGCAAGTTTTGTCAAAAAGTGATGAACATTTTTTTTGTCGAGATTTAAAAATGGCGTACATGGATGGAAAGGTCTTTTTACTCTCAGTTTAACGGTGAAAACTGCAACCACCAACGAGGCTTGGTTGCGGAGATATAGGGTTTCAAAGACATTTTGATTTTTAAAGTTTTTAACGATGCCGGCATCGCAAGTTTTGTCAAAAAGTGATGAAAAATTTTTTTGTCGAGATTTAAAAAATGGTGTACATGGATGGAAAGGTCTTTTTACTCTCATTTTAACGGTGAAAACCGCAACCACCAACGAGGCTTGGTTGCGGAGATATAGGGTTTCAAAGACATTTTGATTTTTAAAGTTTTTAACGATGCCGGCATCGCAAGTTTTGTCAAAAAGTGATGAACATTTTTTTTGTCGAGATTTAAAAATGGCGTACATGGATGGAAAGGTCTTTTTACTCTCAGTTTAACGGTGAAAACCGCAACCACCAACGAGGCTTGGTTGCGGAGATATAGGGTTTCAAAAACATTTTGATTTTTAAAGTTTTTAACGATGCCGGCATCGCAAGTTTTGTCAAAAAGTGATGAACATTTTTTTTGTCGAGATTTAAAAATGGCGTACATGGATGGAAAGGTCTTTTTACTCTCAGTTTAACGGTGAAAACCGCAACCACCAACGAGGCTTGGTTGCGGAGATATAGGGTTTCAAAGACATTTTGATTTTTAAAGTTTTTAACGATGCCGGCATCGCAAGTTTTGTCAAAAAGTGATGACAAATTTTTTTGTCGAGATTTAAAAAATGGCGTACATGGATGGAAAGGTCTTTTTACTCTCAGTTTAACGGTGAAAACCGCAACCACCAACGAGGCTTGGTTGCGGAGATATAGGGTTTCAAAGACATTTTGATTTTTAAAGTTTTTAACGATGCCGGCATCGCAAGTTTTGTCAAAAAGTGATGAAAAATTTTTTTGTCGAGATTTAAAAAATGGTGTACATGGATGGAAAGGTCTTTTTACTCTCATTTTAACGGTGAAAACCGCAACCACCAACGAGGCTTGGTTGCGGAGATATAGGGTTTCAAAGACATTTTGATTTTTAAAGTTTTTAACGATGCCGGCATCGCAAGTTTTGTCAAAAAGTGATGAAAATTTTTTTTGTCGAGATTTAAAAAATGGCGTACATGGATGGAAAGGTCTTTTTACTCTCAGTTTAATGGTGAAAACCGCAACCACCAACGAGGCTTGGTTGCGGAGATATAGGGTTTCAAAGACATTTTGATTTTTAAAGTTTTTAACGATGCCGGCATCGCAAGTTTTGTCAAAAAGTGATGAAAAATTTTTTTGCCGAGATTTAAAAAATGGCGTACATGGATGGAAAGGTCTTTTTACTCTCAGTTTAACGGTGAAAACCGCAACCACCAACGAGGCTTGGTTGCGGAGATATAGGGTTTCAAAGACATTTTGATTTTTAAAGTTTTTAACGATGCCGGCATCGCAAGTTTTGTCAAAAAGTGATGAACAATTTTTTTGTCGAGATTTAAAAAATGGCGTACATGGATGGAAAGATCTTTTTACTCTCAGTTTAACGGTGAAAACCGACACCACCAACGAGGCTTGGTTGCGGAGATATAGGGTTTCAAAGACATTTTGATTTTTAAAGTTTTTAACGATGCCGGCATCGCAAGTTTTGTCAAAAAATGATGAAAAATTTTTTTGTCGAGATTTATGGATGGAAAGGTCTTTTTACTCTCAGTTTAACGGTGAAAACCGCAACCACCAACGAGGCTTGGTTGCGGAGATATAGGGTTTCAAAAACATTTTGATTTTTAAAGTTTTTAACGATGCCGGCATCGCAAGTTTTGTCAAAAAGTGATGAACATTTTTTTTGTCGAGATTTAAAAATGGCGTACATGGATGGAAAGGTCTTTTTACTCTCAGTTTAACGGTGAAAACCGCAACCACCAACGAGGCTTGGTTGCGGAGATATAGGGTTTCAAAGACATTTTGATTTTTAAAGTTTTTAACGATGCCGGCATCGCAAGTTTTGTCAAAAAGTGATGAACATTTTTTTTTGTCGAGATTTAAAAATGGCGTACATGGATGGAAAGGTCTTTTTACTCTCAGTTTAACGGTGAAAACCGCAACCACCAACGAGGCTTGGTTGCGGAGATATAGGGTTTCAAAGACATTTTGATTTTTAAAGTTTTTAACGATGCCGGCATCGCAAGTTTTGTCAAAAAGTGATGAAAATTTTTTTTGTCGAGATTTAAAAATGGCGTACATGGATGGAAAGGTCTTTTTACTCTCAGTTTAACGGTGAAAACCGCAACCACCAACGAGGCTTGGTTGCGGAGATATAGGGTTTCAAAGACATTTTGATTTTTAAAGTTTTTAACGATGCCGGCATCGCAAGTTTTGTCAAAAAGTGATGAAAAATTTTTTTGTCGAGATTTAAAAAATGGCGTACATGGATGGAAAGGTCTTTTTACTCTCAGTTTAACGGTGAAAACCGCAACCACCAACGAGGCTTGGTTGCGGAGATATAGGGTTTCAAAGACATTTTGATTTTTAAAGTTTTTAACGATGCCGGCATCGCAAGTTTTGTCAAAAAGTGATGAAAATTTTTTTTGTCGAGATTTAAAAATGGCGTACATGGATGGATAGGTCTTTTTACTCTCAGTTTAACGGTGAAAACCGCAACCACCAACGAGGCTTGGTTGCGGAGATATAGGGTTTCAAAGACATTTTGATTTTTAAAGTTTTTAACGATGCCGGCATCGCAAGTTTTGTCAAAAAGTGATGAAAAATTTTTTTGTCGAGATTTAAAAAATGGCGTACATGGATGGAAAGGTCTTTTTACTCTCAGTTTAACGGTGAAAACCGCAACCACCAACGAGGCTTGGTTGCGGAGATATAGGGTTTCAAAGACATTTTGATTTTTAAAGTTTTTAACGATGCCGGCATCGCAAGTTTTGTCAAAAAGTGATGAAAAATTTTTTTGTCGAGATTTAAAAAATGGCGTACATGGATGGAAAGGTCTTTTTACTCTCAGTTTAACGGTGAAAACCGCAACCACCAACGAGGCTTGGTTGCGGAGATATAGGGTTTCAAAGACATTTTGATTTTTAAAGTTTTTAACGATGCCGGCATCGCAAGTTTTGTCAAAAAGTGATGAAAATTTTTTTTGTCGAGATTTAAAAATGACGTACATGGATGGATAGGTCTTTTTACTCTCAGTTTAACGGTGAAAACCGCAACCACCAACGAGGCTTGGTTGCGGAGATATAGGGTTTCAAAGACATTTTGATTTTTAAAGTTTTTAACGATGCCGGCATCGCAAGTTTTGTCAAAAAGTGATGAAAAATTTTTTTGTCGAGATTTAAAAAATGGCGTACATGGATGGAAAGGTCTTTTTACTCTCAGTTTAATGGTGAAAACCGCAACCACCAACGAGGCTTGGTTGCGGAGATATAGGGTTTCAAAGACATTTTGATTTTTAAAGTTTTTAACGATGCCGGCATCGCAAGTTTTGTCAAAAAGTGATGAAAAATTTTTTTGTCGAGATTTAAAAAATGGCGTACATGGATGGAAAGGTCTTTTTACTCTCATTTTAACGGTGAAAACCGCAACCACCAACGAGGCTTGGTTGCGGAGATATAGGGTTTCAAAGACATTTTGATTTTTAAAGTTTTTAACGATGCCGGCATCGCAAGTTTTGTCAAAAAGTGATGAAAATTTTTTTTATCGAGATTTAAAAAATGGCGTACATGGATGGAAAGGTCTTTTTCTCTCATTTTAACGGTGAAAACCGCAACCACCAACGAGGCTTGGTTGCGGAGATATAGGGTTTCAAAGACATTTTGATTTTTAAAGTTTTTAACGATGCCGGCATCGCAAGTTTTGTCAAAAAGTGATGAAAAATTTTTTTGTCGAGATTTAAAAAATGGCGTACATGGATGGAAAGGTCTTTTTACTCTCATTTAAACGGTGAAAACCGCAACCACCAACGAGGCTTGGTTGCGGAGATATAGGGTTTCAAAGACATTTTGATTTTTAAAGTTTTTAACGATGCCGGCATCGCAAGTTTTGTCAAAAAGTGATGAAAAATTTTTTTGTCGAGATTTAAAAAATGGCGTACATGGATGGAAAGGTCTTTTTACTCTCAGTTTAACGGTGAAAACCGCAACCACCAACGAGGCTTGGTTGCGGAGATATAGGGTTTCAAAGACATTTTGATTTTTAAAGTTTTTAACGATGCCGGCATCGCAAGTTTTGTCAAAAAGTGATGAAAATTTTTTTTGTCGAGATTTTAAAAATGGCGTACATGGATGGAAAGGTCTTTTTACTCTCATTTTAACGGTGAAAACCGCAACCACCAACGAGGCTTGGTTGCGGAGATATAGGGTTTCAAAGACATTTTGATTTTTAAAGTTTTTAACGATGCCGGCATCGCAAGTTTTGTCAAAAAGTGATGAAAAATTTTTTGTCGAGTTTTAGAAAATGGCATACATGGATGGAAAGGTCTTTTTACTCTCAGTTTAACGGTGAAAACCGCAACCACCAACGAGGCTTGGTTGCGGAGATATAGGGTTTCAAAGACATTTTGATTTTTAAAGTTTTTAACGATGCCGGCATCGCAAGTTTTGTCAAAAAGTGATGAAAAATTTTTTTGTCGAGATTTAAAAAATGGCGTACATGGATGGAAAGGTCTTTTTACTCTCAGTTTAACGGTGAAAACCGCAACCACCAACGAGGCTTGGTTGCGGAGATATAGGGTTTCAAAGACATTTTGATTTTTAAAGTTTTTAACGATGCCGGCATCGCAAGTTTTGTCAAAAAGTGATGAAAAATTTTTTTGTCGAGATTTAAAAAATGGCGTACATGGGTGGAAAGGTCTTTTTACTCTCAGTTTAACGGTGAAAACCGCAACCACCAACGAGGCTTGGTTGCGGAGATATAGGGTTTCAAAGACATTTTGATTTTTAAAGTTTTTAACGATGCCGGCATCGCAAGTTTTGTCAAAAAGTGATGAAAAATTTTTTTGTCGAGATTTAAAAAATGGCGTACATGGATGGAAAGGTCTTTTTACTCTCAGTTTAACGGTGAAAACCGCAACCACCAACGAGGCTTGGTTGCGGAGATATAGGGTTTCAAAGACATTTTGATTTTTAAAGTTTTTAACGATGCCGGCATCGCAAGTTTTGTCAAAAAGTGATGAAAAATTTTTTTGTCGAGATTTAAAAAATGGCGTACATGGATGGAAAGGTCTTTTTACTCTCATTTTAACGGTGAAAACCACAACCACCAACGAGGCTTGGTTGCGGAGATATAGGGTTTCAAAGACATTTTGATTTTTAAAGTTTTTAACGATGCCGGCATCGCAAGTTTTGTCAAAAAGTGATGAAAAATTTTTTTGTCGAGATTTAAAAAATGGCGTACATGGATGGAAAGGTCTTTTTACTCTCATTTTAACGGTGAAAACCGCAACCACCAACGAGGCTTGGTTGCGGAGATATAGGGTTTCAAAGACATTTTGATTTTTAAAGTTTTTAACGATGCCGGCATCGCAAGTTTTGTCAAAAAGTGATGAAAAAATTTTTTGTGAAAAAATGGCGTACATGGATGGAAAGGTCTTTTTACTCTCATTTTAATGGTGAAAACCGCAACCACCAACGAGGCTTGGTTGCGGAGATATAGGGTTTCAAAGACATTTTGATTTTTAAAGTTTTTAACGATGCCGGCATCGCAAGTTTTGTCAAAAAGTGATGAAAAATTTTTTTGTCAAGATTTAAAAAATGGCGTACATGGATGGAAAGGTCTTTTTACTCTCATTTTAACGGTGAAAACCGCAACCACCAACGAGGCTTGGTTGCGGAGATATAGGGTTTCAAAGACATTTTGATTTTTAAAGTTTTTAACGATGCCGGCACCGCAAGTTTTGTCAAAAAGTGATGAAAATTTTTTTTGTCGAGATTTAAAAAATGGCGTACATGGATGGAAAGGTCTTTTTACTCTCATTTTAACGGTGAAAACCGCAACCACCAACGAGGCTTGGTTGCGGAGATATAGGGTTTCAAAGACATTTTGATTTTTAAAGTTTTTAACGATGCCGGCATCGCAAGTTTTGTCAAAAAGTGATGAAAATTTTTTTTGTCGAGATTTAGAAAATGGCGTACATGGATGGAAAGGTCTTTTTACTCTCATTTTAACGGTGAAAACCGCAACCACCAACTAGGCTTGGTTGCGGAGATATAGGGTTTCAAAGACATTTTGATTTTTAAAGTTTTTAACGATGCCGGCATCGCAAGTTTTGTCAAAAAGTGATGAAATTTTTTTTTGTCGAGATTTAAATATGGCGTACATGGATGGATAGGTCTTTTTACTCTCATTTTAACGGTGAAAACCGCAACCACCAACGAGGCTTGGTTGCGGAAATATAGGGTTTCAAAGACATTTTGATTTTTAAAGTTTTTAACGATGCCGGCATCGCAAGTTTTGTCAAAAAGTGATGAAAAATTTTTTTGTCGAGATTTAAAAAATGGCGTACATGGATGGAAAGGTCTTTTTACTCTCAGTTTAATGGTGAAAACCGCAACCACCAACGAGGCTTGGTTGCGGAGATATAGGGTTTCAAAGACATTTTGATTTTTAAAGTTTTTAACGATGCCGGCATCGCAAGTTTTGTCAAAAAGTGATGAAAATTTTTTTTGTCGAGATTTAGAAAATGGCGTACATGGATGGAAAGGTCTTTTTACTCTCAGTTTAACGGTGAAAACCGCAACCACCAACGAGGCTTGGTTGCGGAGATATAGGGTTTCAAAGACATTTTGATTTTTAAAGTTTTTAACGATGCCGGCATCGCAAGTTTTGTCAAAAAGTGATGAAAAATTTTTTTGTCGAGATTTAAAAAATGGCGTACATGGATGGAAAGGTCTTTTTACTCTCAGTTTAATGGTGAAAACCGCAACCACCAACGAGGCTTGGTTGCGGAGATATAGGGTTTCAAAGACATTTTGATTTTTAAAGTTTTTAACGATGCCGGCATCGCAAGTTTTGTCAAAAAGTGATGAAAAAATTTTTTGTGAAAAAATGGCGTACATGGATGGAAAGGTCTTTTTACTCTCATTTTAACGGTGAAAACCGCAACCACCAACTAGGCTTGGTTGCGGAGATATAGGGTTTCAAAGACATTTTGATTTTTAAAGTTTTTAACGATGCCGGCATCGCAAGTTTTGTCAAAAAGTGATGAAATTTTTTTTTGTCGAGATTTAAATATGGCGTACATGGATGGATAGGTCTTTTTACTCTCATTTTAACGGTGAAAACCGCAACCACCAACGAGGCTTGGTTGCGGAAATATAGGGTTTCAAAGACATTTTGATTTTTAAAGTTTTTAACGATGCCGGCATCGCAAGTTTTGTCAAAAAGTGATGAAAAATTTTTTTGTCGAGATTTAAAAAATGGCGTACATGGATGGAAAGGTCTTTTTACTCTCAGTTTAATGGTGAAAACCGCAACCACCAACGAGGCTTGGTTGCGGAGATATAGGGTTTCAAAGACATTTTGATTTTTAAAGTTTTTAACGATGCCGGCATCGCAAGTTTTGTCAAAAAGTGATGAAAATTTTTTTTGTCGAGATTTAGAAAATGGCGTACATGGATGGAAAGGTCTTTTTACTCTCAGTTTAACGGTGAAAACCGCAACCACCAACGAGGCTTGGTTGCGGAGATATAGGGTTTCAAAGACATTTTGATTTTTAAAGTTTTTAACGATGCCGGCATCGCAAGTTTTGTCAAAAAGTGATGAAAAATTTTTTTGTCGAGATTTAAAAAATGGCGTACATGGATGGAAAGGTCTTTTTACTCTCAGTTTAACGGTGCAAACCGCAACCACCAACGAGGCTTGGTTGCGGAGATATAGGGTTTCAAAGACATTTTGATTTTTCCGGCATCGCAAGTTTTGTCAAAAAGTGATGAAAAATTTTTTTGTCGAGATTTAAAAAATGGCGTACATGGATGGAAAGGTCTTTTTACTCTCAGTTTAACGGTGCAAACCGCAACCACCAACGAGGCTTGGTTGCGGAGATATAGGGTTTCAAAGACATTTTGATTTTTCCGGCATCGCAAGTTTTGTCAAAAAGTGATGAAAAATTTTTTTGTCGAGATTTAAAAAATGGCGTACATGGATGGAAAGGTCTTTTTACTCTCAGTTTATTGGTGAAAACCGCAACCACCAACGAGGCTTGGTTGCGGAGATATAGGGTTTCAAAGACATTTTGATTTTTAAAGTTTTTAACGATGCCGGCATCGCAAGTTTTGTCAAAAAGTGATGAAAAATTTTTTTGTCGAGATTTAAAAAATGGAGTACATGGATGGAAAGGTCTTTTTACTCTCATTTTAACGGTGAAAACCGCAACCACCAACGAGGCTTGGTTGCGGAGATATAGGGTTTTAAAGACATTTTGATTTTTAAAGTTTTTAACGATGCCGGCATCGCAAGTTTTGTCAAAAAGTGATGAAAATTTTTTTTGTCGAGATTTAAAAAATGGCGTACATGGATGGAAAGGTCTTTTTACTCTCATTTTAACGGTGAAAACTGCAACCACCAACGAGGCTTGGTTGCGGAGATATAGGGTTTCAAAGACATTTTGATTTTTAAAGTTTTTAACGATGCCGGCATCGCAAGTTTTGTCAAAAAGTGATGAAAATTTTTTTTGTCGAGATTTAAAAAATGGCGTACATGGATGGAAAGGTCTTTTTACTCTCATTTTAACGGTGAAAACCGCAACCACCAACGAGGCTTGGTTGCGGAGATATAGGGTTTCAAAGACATTTTGATTTTTAAAGTTTTTAACGATGCCGGCATCGCAAGTTTTGTCAAAAAGTGATGAAATTTTTTTTTGTCGAGATTTAAATATGGCGTACATGGATGGATAGGTCTTTTTACTCTCAGTTTAACGGTGAAAACCTCAACCACCAACGAGGCTTGGTTGCGGAGATATAGGGTTTCAAAGACATTTTGATTTTTAAAGTTTTTAACGATGCCGGCATCGCAAGTTTTGTCAAAAAGTGATGAAAAATTTTTTTGTCGAGATTTAAAAAATGGCGTACATGGATGGAAAGGTCTTTTTACTCTCATTTTAACGGTGAAAACCGCAACCACCAACTAGGCTTGGTTGCGGAGATATAGGGTTTCAAAGACATTTTGATTTTTAAAGTTTTTAACGATGCCGGCATCGCAAGTTTTGTCAAAAAGTGATGAAAAATTTTTTTGTCGAGATTTAAAAAATGGCGTACATGGATGGAAAGGTCTTTTTACTCTCAGTTAAACGGTGCAAACCGCAACCACCAACGAGGCTTGGTTGCGGAGATATAGGGTTTCAAAGACATTTTGATTTTTCCGGCATCGCAAGTTTTGTCAAAAAGTGATGAAAAATTTTTTTGTCGAGATTTAAAAAATGGCGTACATGGATGGAAAGGTCTTTTTACTCTCAGTTTATTGGTGAAAACCGCAACCACCAACGAGGCTTGGTTGCGGAGATATAGGGTTTCAAAGACATTTTGATTTTTAAAGTTTTTAACGATGCCGGCATCGCAAGATTTGTCAAAAAGTGATGAAAAATTTTTTTGTCGAGATTTAAAAAATGGCGTACATGGATGGAAAGGTCTTTTTACTCTCATTTTAACGGTGAAAACCGCAACCGCCAACGAGGCTTGGTTGCGGAGATATAGGGTTTCAAAGACATTTTGATTTTTAAAGTTTTTAACGATGCCGGCATCGCAAGTTTTGTCAAAAAGTGATAAAAAATTTTTTTGTCGAGATTTAAAAAATGGCGTACATGGATGGAAAGGTCTTTTTACTCTCATTTTAACGGTGAAAACCGCAACCACCAACGAGGCTTGGTTGCGGAGATATAGGGTTTCAAAGACATTTTGATTTTTAAAGTTTTTAACGATGCCGGCATCGCAAGTTTTGTCAAAAAGTGATGAAAATTTTTTTTGTCGAGATTTAAAAAATGGCGTACATGGATGGAAAGGTCTTTTTACTCTCATTTTAACGGTGAAAACCGCAACCACCAACGAGGCTTGGTTGCGGAGATATAGGGTTTCAAAGACACTTTGATTTTTAAAGTTTTTAACGATCGCAAGTTTTGCCAAAAAGTGATGAAAAATTTTTTTGTCGAGATTTAAAAAATGGCGTACATGGATGGAAAGGTCTTTTTACTCTCAGTTTAACGGTGAAAACCGCAACCACCAACGAGGCTTGGTTGCGGAGATATAGGGTTTCAAAGACATTTTGATTTTTAAAGTTTTTAACGATGCCAGCATCGCAAGTTTTGTCAAAAAGTGATGAAAATTTTTTTTGTCGAGAATTCAAAAATGGCGTACATGGATGTAAAGGTCTTTTTACTCTCATTTTAACGGTAAAAACCGCAACCACCAACGAGGCTTGGTTGCGGAGATATAGGGTTTCAAAGACATTTTGATTTTTAAAGTTTTTAACGATGCCGGCATCGCAGGTTTTGTCAAAAAGTGATGAAAATTGTTTTTGTCGAGATTTAAAAATGGCGTACATGGATGGATAGGTCCTTTTACTCTCAGTTTAACGGTGAAGACCGCAACCACCAACGAGGCTTGGTTGCGGAGATATAGGGTTTCAAAGACATTTAGATTTTTAAAGTTTTTAACGATGCCGGCATCGCAAGTTTTGTCAAAAAGTGATGACAAATTTTTTTGTCCAGATTTAAAAAATGGCGTACATGGATGGAAAGGTCTTTTTACTCTCAGTTTAAAGGTGAAAACCGCAACCACCAACGAGGCTTGGTTGCGGAGATATAGGGTTTCAAAGACATTTTGATTTTTAAAGTTTTTAACGATGCCGGCATCGCAAGTTTTGTCAAGAAGTGATGAAAATTGTTTTTGTCAAAAAATGACGTACATGGATGGATAGGTCTTTTTACTCTCAGTTTAACGGTGAAGACCGCAACCACTAACGAGGCTTGGTTGCGGAGATATAGGGTTTCAAAGACATTTTGATTTTTAAAGTTTTTAACGATGCCGGCATCGCAAGATTTGTCAAAAAGTGATGAACAATTTTTTTGTCGAGATTTAAAAAATGGCGTACATGGATGGAAAGGTCTTTTTACTCTCATTTTAACGGTAAAAACCGCAACCACCAACGAGGCTTGGTTGCGGAGATATAGGGTTTCAAAGACATTTTGATTTTTAAAGTTTTTAACGATGCCGGCATCGCAAGTTTTGTCAAAAAGTGATGAAATTTTTTTTTGTCGAGATTTAAAAAATGGCGTACATGGATGGAAAGGTCTTTTTACTCTCAGTTTAATGGTGAAAACCGCAACCACCAACGAGGCTTGGTTGCGGAGATATAGGGTTTCAAAGACATTTTGATTTTTAAAGTTTTTAACGATGCCGGCATCGCAAGTTTTGTCAAAAAGTGATGAAAAATTTTTTTGTCGAGATTTAAAAAATGGCGTACATGGATGGAAAGGTCTTTTTACTCTCAGTTTAACGGTGAAAACCGCAACCACCAACGAGGCTTGGTTGCGGAGATATAGGGTTTCAAAGACATTTTGATTTTTAAAGTTTTTAACGATGCCGGCATCGCAAGTTTTGTCAAAAAGTGATGAAAATTGTTTTTGTCGAGATTTAAAAATGGCGTACATGGATGGATAGGTCTTTTTACTCTCAGTTTAACGGTGAAGACCGCAACCACCGACGAGGCTTGGTTGCGGAGATATAGGGTTTCAAAGACATTTTGATTTTTAAAGTTTTTAACGATGCCGGCATCGCAAGTTTTGTCAAAAAGTGATGAAAATTTTTTTTGTCGAGATTTAAAAAATGGCGTACATGGATGGAAAGGTCTTTTTACTCTCATTTTAACGGTGAAAACCGCAACCACCAACGAGGCTTGGTTGCGGAGATATAGGGTTTCAAAGACATTTTGATTTTTAAAGTTTTTAACGATGCCGGCATCGCAAGTTTTGTCAAAAAGTGATGAAAATTTTTTTTGTCGAGATTTCAAAAATGGCGTACATGGATGGAAAGGTCTTTTTACTCTCATTTTAACGGTAAAAACCGCAACCACCAACGAGGCTTGGTTGCGGAGATATAGGGTTTCAAAGACATTTTGATTTTTAAAGTTTTTAACGATGCCGGCATCGCAAGTTTTGTCAAAAAGTGATGAAAATTGTTTTTGTCGAGATTTAAAAATGGCGTACATGGATGGATAGGTCCTTTTACTCTCAGTTTAACAGTGAAGACCGCAACCACCAACGAGGCTTGGTTGCGGAGATATAGGGTTTCAAAGACATTTAGATTTTTAAAGTTTTTAACGATGCCGGCATCGCAAGTTTTGTCAAAAAGTGATGACAAATTTTTTTGTCCAGATTTAAAAAATGGCGTACATGGATGGAAAGGTCTTTTTACTCTCAGTTTAACTGTGAAGACCGCAACCACCGACGAGGCTTGGTTGCGGAGATATAGGGTTTCAAAGACATTTTGATTTTTAAAGTTTTTAACGATGCCAGCATCGCAAGTTTTGTCAAAAAGTGATGAAAATTTTTTTTGTCGAGATTTAAAAAATGACGTACATGGATGGAAAGGTCTTTTTACTCTCATTTTAACGGTGAAAACCGCAACCACCAACGAGGCTTGGTTGCGGAGATATAGGGTTTCAAAGACATTTTGATTTTTAAAGTTTTTAACGATGCCGGCATCGCAAGTTTTGTCAAAAAGTGATGAATTTTTTTTTTGTCGAGATTTAAAAAATGGCGTACATGGATGGAAAGGTCTTTTTACTCTCAGTTTAACGGTGAAAACCGCAACCACCAACGAGGCTTGGTTGCGGAGATATAGGGTTTCAAAGACATTTTGATTTTTAAAGTTTTTAACGATGCCGGCATCGCAAGTTTTGTCAAAAAGTGATGAAAAATTTTTTTGTCGAGATTTAAAAAATGGCGTACATGGATGGAAAGGTCTTTTTACTCTCATTTTAACGGTGAAAACCGCAACCACCAACGAGGCTTGGTTGCGGAGATATAGGGTTTCAAAGACATTTTGATTTTTAAAGTTTTTAACGATGCCGGCATCGCAAGTTTTGTCAAAAAGTGATGAAAATTTTTTTTGTCGAGATTTAAAAAATGGCGTACATGGATGGAAAGGTCTTTTTACTCTCATTTTAACGGTGAAAACCGCTACCACCAACGAGGCTTGGTTGCGGAGATATAGGGTTTCAAAGACACTTTGATTTTTAAAGTTTTTAACGATGCCGGCATCGCAAGTTTTGCCAAAAAGTGATGAAAAATTTTTTTGTCGAGATTTAAAAAATGGCGTACATGGATGGAAAGGTCTTTTTACTCTCAGTTTATTGGTGAAAACCGCAACCACCAACGAGGCTTGGTTGCGGAGATATAGGGTTTCAAAGACATTTTGATTTTTAAAGTTTTTAACGATGCCAGCATCGCAAGTTTTGTCAAAAAGTGATGAAAATTTTTTTTGTCGAGATTTCAAAAATGGCGTACATGGATGGAAAGGTCTTTTTACTCTCATTTTAACGGTAAAAACCGCAACCACCAACGAGGCTTGGTTGCGGAGATATAGGGTTTCAAAGACATTTTGATTTTTAAAGTTTTTAACGATGCCGGCATCGCAGGTTTTGTCAAAAAGTGATGAAAATTGTTTTTGTCGAGATTTAAAAATGGCGTACATGGATGGATAGGTCCTTTTACTCTCAGTTTAACGGTGAAGACCGCAACCACCAACGAGGCTTGGTTGCGGAGATATAGGGTTTCAAAGACATTTAGATTTTTAAAGTTTTTAACGATGCCGGCATCGCAAGTTTTGTCAAAAAGTGATGACAAATTTTTTTGTCCAGATTTAAAAAATGGCGTACATGGATGGAAAGGTCTTTTTACTCTCAGTTTAACGGTGAAAACCGCAACCACCAACGAGGCTTGGTTGCGGAGATATAGGGTTTCAAAGACATTTTGATTTTTAAAGTTTTTAACGATGCCGGCATCGCAAGTTTTGTCAAGAAGTGATGAAAATTGTTTTTGCCGAGATTTAAAAATGGCGTACATGGATGGATAGGTCTTTTTACTCTCAGTTTAACGGTGAAGACCGCAACCACTAACGAGGCTTGGTTGCGGAGATATAGGGTTTCAAAGACATTTTGATTTTTAAAGTTTTTAACGATGCCGGCATCGCAAGTTTTGTCAAAAAGTGATGAAAATTTTTTTTGTCGAGATTTAAAAAATGGCGTACATGGATGGAAAGGTCTTTTTACTCTCATTTTAACGGTGAAAACCGCTACCACCAACGAGGCTTGGTTGCGGAGATATAGGGTTTCAAAGACACTTTGATTTTTAAAGTTTTTAACGATGCCGGCATCGCAAGTTTTGCCAAAAAGTGATGAAAAATTTTTTTGTCGAGATTTAAAAAATGGCGTACATGGATGGAAAGGTCTTTTTACTCTCAGTTTATTGGTGAAAACCGCAACCACCAACGAGGCTTGGTTGCGGAGATATAGGGTTTCAAAGACATTTTGATTTTTAAAGTTTTTAACGATGCCGGCATCGCAGGTTTTGTCAAAAAGTGATGAAAATTGTTTTTGTCGAGATTTAAAAATGGCGTACATGGATGGATAGGTCCTTTTACTCTCAGTTTAACGGTGAAGACCGCAACCACCAACGAGGCTTGGTTGCGGAGATATAGGGTTTCAAAGACATTTTGATTTTTAAAGTTTTTAACGATGCCGGCATCGCAAGTTTTGTCAAAAAGTGATGAAAATTTTTTTTGTCGAGATTTAAAAAATGGCGTACATGGATGGAAAGGTCTTTTTACTCTCATTTTAACGGTGAAAACCGCTACCACCAACGAGGCTTGGTTGCGGAGATATAGGGTTTCAAAGACACTTTGATTTTTAAAGTTTTTAACGATGCCAGCATCGCAAGTTTTGTCAAAAAGTGATGAAAATTTTTTTTGTCGAGATTTCAAAAATGGCGTACATGGATGGAAAGGTCTTTTTACTCTCATTTTAACGGTAAAAACCGCAACCACCAACGAGGCTTGGTTGCGGAGATATAGGGTTTCAAAGACATTTTGATTTTTAAAGTTTTTAACGATGCCGGCATCGCAGGTTTTGTCAAAAAGTGATGAAAATTGTTTTTGTCGAGATTTAAAAATGGCGTACATGGATGGATAGGTCCTTTTACTCTCAGTTTAACGGTGAAGACCGCAACCACCAACGAGGCTTGGTTGCGGAGATATAGGGTTTCAAAGACATTTAGATTTTTAAAGTTTTTAACGATGCCGGCATCGCAAGTTTTGTCAAAAAGTGATGACAAATTTTTTTGTCCAGATTTAAAAAATGGCGTACATGGATGGAAAGGTCTTTTTACTCTCAGTTTAACGGTGAAAACCGCAACCACCAACGAGGCTTGGTTGCGGAGATATAGGGTTTCAAAGACATTTTGATTTTTAAAGTTTTTAACGATGCCGGCATCGCAAGTTTTGTCAAAAAGTGATGAAATTTTTTTTTGTCGAGATTTAAAAAATGGCGTACATGGACGGAAAGGTCTTTTTACTCTCAGTTTAATGGTGAAAACCGCAACCACCAACGAGGCTTGGTTGCGGAGATATAGGGTTTCAAAGACATTTTGATTTTTAAAGTTTTTAACGATGCCGGCATCGCAAGTTTTGTCAAAAAGTGATGAAAAATTTTTTTGTCGAGATTTAAAAAATGGCGTACATGGATGGAAAGGTCTTTTTACTCTCAGTTTAATGGTGAAAACCGCAACCACCAACGAGGCTTGGTTGCGGAGATATAGGGTTTCAAAGACATTTTGATTTTTAAAGTTTTTAACGATGCCGGCATCGCAAGTTTTGTCAAAAAGTGATGAAAATTGTTTTTGTCGAGATTTAAAAATGGCGTACATGGATGGATAGGTCTTTTTACTCTCAGTTTAACGGTGAAGACCGCAACCACCGACGAGGCTTGGTTGCGGAGATATAGGGTTTCAAAGACATTTTGATTTTTAAAGTTTTTAACGATGCCGGCATCGCAAGTTTTGTCAAAAAGTGATGAAAATTTTTTTTGTCGAGATTTAAAAAATGGCGTACATGGATGGAAAGGTCTTTTTACTCTCAGTTTAACGGTGAAAACCGCAACCACCAACGAGGCTTGGTTGCGGAGATATAGGGTTTCAAAGACATTTTGATTTTTAAAGTTTTTAACGATGCCGGCATCGCAAGTTTTGTCAAAAAGTGATGAAAATTGTTTTTGTCGAGATTTAAAAATGGCGTACATGGATGGATAGGTCTTTTTACTCTCAGTTTAACGGTGAAGACCGCAACCACCGACGAGGCTTGGTTGCGGAGATATAGGGTTTCAAAGACATTTTGATTTTTAAAGTTTTTAACGATGCCGGCATCGCAAGTTTTGTCAAAAAGTGATGAAAATTTTTTTTGTCGAGATTTAAAAAATGGCGTACATGGACGGAAAGGTCTTTTTACTCTCAGTTTAATGGTGAAAACCGCAACCACCAACGAGGCTTGGTTGCGGAGATATAGGGTTTCAAAAACATTTTGATTTTTAAAGTTTTTAACGATGCCGGCATCGCAGGTTTTGTCAAAAAGTGATGAAAATTGTTTTTGTCGAGATTTAAAAATGGCGTACATGGATGGATAGGTCCTTTTACTCTCAGTTTAACGGTGAAGACCGCAACCACCAACGAGGCTTGGTTGCGGAGATATAGGGTTTCAAAGACATTTAGATTTTTAAAGTTTTTAACGATGCCGGCATCGCAAGTTTTGTCAAAAAGTGATGACAATTTTTTTTGTCCAGATTTAAAAAATGGCGTACATGGATGGAAAGGTCTTTTTACTCTCAGTTTAACGGTGAAAACCGCAACCACCAACGAGGCTTGGTTGCGGAGATATAGGGTTTCAAAGACATTTTGATTTTTAAAGTTTTTAACGATGCCGGCATCGCAAGTTTTGTCAAGAAGTGATGAAAATTGTTTTTGTCGAGATTTAAAAATGGCGTACATGGATAGATAGGTCTTTTTACTCTCAGTTTAACGGTGAAGACCGCAACCACTAACGAGGCTTGGTTGCGGAGATATAGGGTTTCAAAGACATTTTGATTTTTAAAGTTTTTAACGATGCCGGCATCGCAAGTTTTGTCAAAAAGTGATGAAAAATTTTTTTGTCGAGATTTAAAAAATGGCGTACATGGATGGAAAGGTCTTTTTACTCTCAGTTTAATGGTGAAAACCGCAACCACCAACGAGGCTTGGTTGCGGAGATATAGGGTTTCAAAGACATTTTGATTTTTAAAGTTTTTAACGATGCCGGCATCGCAAGTTTTGTCAAAAAGTGATGACAAATTTTTTTGTCCAGATTTAAAAAATGGCGTACATGGATGGAAAGGTCTTTTTACTCTCAGTTTATTGGTGAAAACCGCAACCACCAACGAGGCTTGGTTGCGGAGATATAGGGTTTCAAAGACATTTTGATTTTTAAAGTTTTTAACGATGCCGGCATCGCAAGTTTTGTCAAGAAGTGATGAAAATTGTTTTTGTCGAGATTTAAAAATGGCGTACATGGATGGATAGGTCTTTTTACTCTCAGTTTAACGGTGAAGACCGCAACCACTAACGAGGCTTGGTTGCGGAGATATAGGGTTTCAAAGACATTTTGATTTTTAAAGTTTTTAACGATGCCGGCATCGCAAGTTTTGTCAAAAAGTGATGAAAAATTTTTTTGTCGAGATTTAAAAAATGGCGTACATGGATGGAAAGATCTTTTTACTCTCATTTTAACGGTAAAAACCGCAACCACCAACGAGGCTTGGTTGCGGAGATATAGGGTTTCAAAGACATTTTGATTTTTAAAGTTTTTAACGATGCCGGCATCGCAAGTTTTGTCAAAAAGTGATGACAAATTTTTTTGTCCAGATTTAAAAAATGGCGTACATGGATGGAAAGGTCTTTTTACTCTCAGTTTAACGGTGAAGACCGCAACCACCGACGAGGCTTGGTTGCGGAGATATAGGGTTTCAAAGACATTTTGATTTTTAAAGTTTTTAACGATGCCAGCATCGCAAGTTTTGTCAAAAAGTGATGAAAATTTTTTTTGTCGAGATTTAAAAAATGGCGTACATGGATGGAAAGGTCTTTTTACTCTCAGTTTAATGGTGAAAACCGCAACCACCAACGAGGCTTGGTTGCGGAGATATAGGGTTTCAAAGACATTTTGATTTTTAAAGTTTTTAACGATGCCGGCATCGCAAGTTTTGTCAAAAAGTGATGAAAAATTTTTTTGTCGAGATTTAAAAAATGGCGTACATGGATGGAAAGGTCTTTTTACTCTCAGTTTAACGGTGAAAACCGCAACCACCAACGAGGCTTGGTTGCGGAGATATAGGGTTTCAAAGACACTTTGATTTTTAAAGTTTTTAACGATGCCGGCATCGCAAGTTTTGCCAAAAAGTGATGAAAAATTTTTTTGTCGAGATTTAAAAAATGGCGTACATGGATGGAAAGGTCTTTTTACTCTCAGTTTATTGGTGAAAACCGCAACCACCAACGAGGCTTGGTTGCGGAGATATAGGGTTTCAAAGACATTTTGATTTTTAAAGTTTTTAACGATGCCGGCATCGCAAGTTTTGTCAAAAAGTGATGACAAATTTTTTTGTCCAGATTTAAAAAATGGCGTACATGGATGGAAAGGTCTTTTTACTCTCAGTTTAACGGTGAAAACCGCAACCACCAACGAGGCTTGGTTGCGGAGATATAGGGTTTCAAAGACATTTTGATCTTTAAAGTTTTTAACGATGCCGGCATCGCAAGTTTTGTCAAGAAGTGATGAAAATTGTTTTTGTCGAGATTTAAAAATGGCGTACATGGATGGATAGGTCTTTTTACTCTCAGTTTAACGGTGAAGACCGCAACCACTAACGAGGCTTGGTTGCGGAGATATAGGGTTTCAAAGACATTTTGATTTTTAAAGTTTTTAACGATGCCGGCATCGCAAGTTTTGTCAAAAAGTGATGAACAATTTTTTTGTCGAGATTTAAAAAATGGCGTACATGGATGGAAAGGTCTTTTTACTCTCATTTTAACGGTAAAAACCGCAACCACCAACGAGGCTTGGTTGCGGAGATATAGGGTTTCAAAGACATTTTGATTTTTAAAGTTTTTAACGATGCCGGCATCGCAAGTTTTGTCAAAAAGTGATGAAATTTTTTTTTGTCGAGATTTAAAAAATGGCGTACATGGATGGAAAGGTCTTTTTACTCTCAGTTTAATGGTGAAAACCGCAACCACCAACGAGGCTTGGTTGCGGAGATATAGGGTTTCAAAGACATTTAGATTTTTAAAGTTTTTAACGATGCCGGCATCGCAAGTTTTGTCAAAAAGTGATGACAAATTTTTTTGTCCAGATTTAAAAAATGGCGTACATGGATGGAAAGGTCTTTTTACTCTCAGTTTAACGGTGAAAACCGCAACCACCAACGAGGCTTGGTTGCGGAGATATAGGGTTTCAAAGACATTTTGATTTTTAAAGTTTTTAACGATGCCGGCATCGCAGGTTTTGTCAAAAAGTGATGAAAATTGTTTTTGTCGAGATTTAAAAATGGCGTACATGGATGGATAGGTCCTTTTACTCTCAGTTTAACGGTGAAGACCGCAACCACCAACGAGGCTTGGTTGCGGAGATATAGGGTTTCAAAGACATTTAGATTTTTAAAGTTTTTAACGATGCCGGCATCGCAAGTTTTGTCAAAAAGTGATGACAATTTTTTTTGTCCAGATTTAAAAAATGGCGTACATGGATGGAAAGGTCTTTTTACTCTCAGTTTAACGGTGAAAACCGCAACCACCAACGAGGCTTGGTTGCGGAGATATAGGGTTTCAAAGACATTTTGATTTTTAAAGTTTTTAACGATGCCGGCATCGCAAGTTTTGTCAAGAAGTGATGAAAATTGTTTTTGTCGAGATTTAAAAATGGCGTACATGGATAGATAGGTCTTTTTACTCTCAGTTTAACGGTGAAGACCGCAACCACTAACGAGGCTTGGTTGCGGAGATATAGGGTTTCAAAGACATTTTGATTTTTAAAGTTTTTAACGATGCCGGCATCGCAAGTTTTGTCAAAAAGTGATGAAAAATTTTTTTGTCGAGATTTAAAAAATGGCGTACATGGATGGAAAGGTCTTTTTACTCTCAGTTTAATGGTGAAAACCGCAACCACCAACGAGGCTTGGTTGCGGAGATATAGGGTTTCAAAGACATTTTGATTTTTAAAGTTTTTAACGATGCCGGCATCGCAAGTTTTGTCAAAAAGTGATGACAAATTTTTTTGTCCAGATTTAAAAAATGGCGTACATGGATGGAAAGGTCTTTTTACTCTCATTTTAACGGTGAAAACCGCAACCACCAACGAGGCTTGGTTGCGGAGATATAGGGTTTCAAAGACATTTTGATTTTTAAAGTTTTTAACGATGCCGGCATCGCAAGTTTTGTCAAGAAGTGATGAAAATTGTTTTTGTCGAGATTTAAAAATGGCGTACATGGATGGATAGGTCTTTTTACTCTCAGTTTAACGGTGAAGACCGCAACCACTAACGAGGCTTGGTTGCGGAGATATAGGGTTTCAAAGACATTTTGATTTTTAAAGTTTTTAACGATGCCGGCATCGCAAGTTTTGTCAAAAAGTGATGAAAAATTTTTTTGTCGAGATTTAAAAAATGGCGTACATGGATGGAAAGGTCTTTTTACTCTCAGTTTAATGGTGAAAACCGCAACCACCAACGAGGCTTGGTTGCGGAGATATAGGGTTTCAAAGACATTTTGATTTTTAAAGTTTTTAACGATGCCGGCATCGCAAGTTTTGTCAAAAAGTGATGACAAATTTTTTTGTCCAGATTTAAAAAATGGCGTACATGGATGGAAAGGTTTTTTTACTCTCATTTTAACGGTGAAAACCGCAACCACCAACGAGGCTTGGTTGCGGAGATATAGGGTTTCAAAGACATTTTGATTTTTAAAGTTTTTAACGATGCCGGCATCGCAAGTTTTGTCAAAAAGTGATGAAAATTTTTTTTGTCGAGATTTAAAAAATGGCGTACATGGATGGAAAGGTCTTTTTACTCTCAGTTTAATGGTGAAAACCGCAACCACCAACGAGGCTTGGTTGCGGAGATATAGGGTTTCAAAAACATTTTGATTTTTAAAGTTTTTAACGATGCCGGCATCGCAAGTTTTGTCAAAAAGTGATGAAAAATTTTTTTGTCGAGATTTAAAAAATGGCGTACATGGATGGAAAGGTCTTTTTACTCTCATTTTAACGATGAAAACCGCAACCACCAACGAGGCTTGGTTGCGGAGATATAGGGTTTCAAAGACATTTTGATTTTTAAAGTTTTTAACGATGCCGGCATCGCAAGTTTTGTCAAAAAGTGATGAAAATTTTTTTTGTCGAGATTTCAAAAATGGCGTACATGGATGGAAAGGTCTTTTTACTCTCATTTTAACGGTGAAAACCGCAACCACCAACGAGGCTTGGTTGCGGAGATATAGGGTTTCAAAGACATTTTGATTTTTAAAGTTTGTAACGATGCCGGCATCGCAAGTTTTGTCAAAAAGTGATGACAAATTTTTTTGTCCAGATTTAAAAAATGGCGTACATGGATGGAAAGGTCTTTTTACTCTCAGTTTAGCGGTGAAGACCGCAACCACCGACGAGGCTTGGTTGCGGAGATATAGGGTTTCAAAGACATTTTGATTTTTAAAGTTTTTAACGATGCCAGCATCGCAAGTTTTGTCAAAAAGTGATGAAAATTTTTTTTGTCGAGATTTAAAAAATGGCGTACATGGATGGAAAGGTCTTTTTACTCTCAGTTTAATGGTGAAAACCGCAACCACCAACGAGGCTTGGTTGCGGAGATATAGGGTTTCAAAGACATTTTGATTTTTAAAGTTTTTAACGATGCCGGCATCGCAAGTTTTGTCAAAAAGTGATGACAAATTTTTTTGTCCAGATTTAAAAAATGGCGTACATGGATGGAAAGGTCTTTTTACTCTCAGTTTAACGGTGAAAACCGCAACCACCAACGAGGCTTGGTTGCGGAGATATAGGGTTTCAAAGACATTTTGATCTTTAAAGTTTTTAACGATGCCGGCATCGCAAGTTTTGTCAAGAAGTGATGAAAATTGTTTTTGTCGAGATTTAAAAATGGCGTACATGGATGGATAGGTCTTTTTACTCTCAGTTTAACGGTGAAGACCGCAACCACTAACGAGGCTTGGTTGCGGAGATATAGGGTTTCAAAGACATTTTGATTTTTAAAGTTTTTAACGATGCCGGCATCGCAAGTTTTGTCAAAAAGTGATGAAAAATTTTTTTGTCGAGATTTAAAAAATGGCGTACATGGATGGAAAGGTCTTTTTACTCTCATTTTAACGGTAAAAACCGCAACCACCAACGAGGCTTGGTTGCGGAGATATAGGGTTTCAAAGACATTTTGATTTTTAAAGTTTTTAACGATGCCGGCATCGCAAGTTTTGTCAAAAAGTGATGAAATTTTTTTTTGTCGAGATTTAAAAAATGGCGTACATGGATGGAAAGGTCTTTTTACTCTCAGTTTAATGGTGAAAACCGCAACCACCAACGAGGCTTGGTTGCGGAGATATAGGGTTTCAAAGACATTTAGATTTTTAAAGTTTTTAACGATGCCGGCATCGCAAGTTTTGTCAAAAAGTGATGACAAATTTTTTTGTCCAGATTTAAAAAATGGCGTACATGGATGGAAAGGTCTTTTTACTCTCAGTTTAACGGTGAAAACCGCAACCACCAACGAGGCTTGGTTGCGGAGATATAGGGTTTCAAAGACATTTTGATTTTTAAAGTTTTTAACGATGCCGGCATCGCAAGTTTTGTCAAGAAGTGATGAAAATTGTTTTTGTCGAGATTTAAAAATGGCGTACATGGATGGATAGGTCTTTTTACTCTCAGTTTAACGGTGAAGACCGCAACCACTAACGAGGCTTGGTTGCGGAGATATAGGGTTTCAAAGACATTTTGATTTTTAAAGTTTTTAACGATGCCGGCATCGCAAGTTTTGTCAAAAAGTGATGACAAATTTTTTTGTCCAGATTTAAAAAATGGCGTACATGGATGGAAAGGTCTTTTTACTCTCAGTTTAACGGTGAAGACCGCAACCACCGACGAGGCTTGGTTGCGGAGATATAGGGTTTCAAAGACATTTTGATTTTTAAAGTTTTTAACGATGCCAGCATCGCAAGTTTTGTCAAAAAGTGATGAAAATTTTTTTTGTCGAGATTTAAAAAATGGCGTACATGGATGGAAAGGTCTTTTTACTCTCAGTTTAATGGTGAAAACCGCAACCACCAACGAGGCTTGGTTGCGGAGATATAGGGTTTCAAAAACATTTTGATTTTTAAAGTTTTTAACGATGCCGGCATCGCAAGTTTTGTCAAAAAGTGATGAAAAATTTTTTTGTCGAGATTTAAAAAATGGCGTACATGGATGGAAAGGTCTTTTTACTCTCAGTTTAACGGTGAAAACCGCAACCACCAACGAGGCTTGGTTGCGGAGATATAGGGTTTCAAAGACACTTTGATTTTTAAAGTTTTTAACGATGCCGGCATCGCAAGTTTTGCCAAAAAGTGATGAAAAATTTTTTTGTCGAGATTTAAAAAATGGCGTACATGGATGGAAAGGTCTTTTTACTCTCAGTTTATTGGTGAAAACCGCAACCACCAACGAGGCTTGGTTGCGGAGATATAGGGTTTCAAAGACATTTTGATTTTTAAAGTTTTTAACGATGCCGGCATCGCAAGTTTTGTCAAAAAGTGATGACAAATTTTTTTGTCCAGATTTAAAAAATGGCGTACATGGATGGAAAGGTCTTTTTACTCTCAGTTTAACGGTGAAAACCGCAACCACCAACGAGGCTTGGTTGCGGAGATATAGGGTTTCAAAGACATTTTGATCTTTAAAGTTTTTAACGATGCCGGCATCGCAAGTTTTGTCAAGAAGTGATGAAAATTGTTTTTGTCGAGATTTAAAAATGGCGTACATGGATGGATAGGTCTTTTTACTCTCAGTTTAACGGTGAAGACCGCAACCACTAACGAGGCTTGGTTGCGGAGATATAGGGTTTCAAAGACATTTTGATTTTTAAAGTTTTTAACGATGCCGGCATCGCAAGTTTTGTCAAAAAGTGATGAAAAATTTTTTTGTCGAGATTTAAAAAATGGCGTACATGGATGGAAAGGTCTTTTTACTCTCATTTTAACGGTAAAAACCGCAACCACCAACGAGGCTTGGTTGCGGAGATATAGGGTTTCAAAGACATTTTGATTTTTAAAGTTTTTAACGATGCCGGCATCGCAAGTTTTGTCAAAAAGTGATGAAATTTTTTTTGTCGAGATTTAAAAAATGGCGTACATGGATGGAAAGGTCTTTTTACTCTCAGTTTAATGGTGAAAACCGCAACCACCAACGAGGCTTGGTTGCGGAGATATAGGGTTTCAAAGACATTTTGATTTTTAAAGTTTTTAACGATGCCGGCATCGCAAATTTTGTCAAAAAGTGATGAAAAATTTTTTTGTCGAGATTTAAAAAATGGCGTACATGGATGGAAAGGTCTTTTTACTCTCAGTTTAACGGTGAAAACCGCAACCACCAACGAGGCTTGGTTGCGGAGATATAGGGTTTCAAAGACATTTAGATTTTTAAAGTTTTTAACGATGCCGGCATCGCAAGTTTTGTCAAAAAGTGATGACAAATTTTTTTGTCCAGATTTAAAAAATGGCGTACATGGATGGAAAGGTCTTTTTACTCTCAGTTTAACGGTGAAAACCGCAACCACCAACGAGGCTTGGTTGCGGAGATATAGGGTTTCAAAGACATTTTGATCTTTAAAGTTTTTAACGATGCCGGCATCGCAAGTTTTGTCAAGAAGTGATGAAAATTGTTTTTGTCGAGATTTAAAAATGGCGTACATGGATGGATAGGTCTTTTTACTCTCAGTTTAACGGTGAAGACCGCAACCACTAACGAGGCTTGGTTGCGGAGATATAGGGTTTCAAAGACATTTTGATTTTTAAAGTTTTTAACGATGCCGGCATCGCAAGTTTTGTCAAAAAGTGATGAAAAATTTTTTTGTCCAGATTTAAAAAATGGCGTACATGGATGGAAAGGTCTTTTTACTCTCATTTTAACGGTAAAAACCGCAACCACCAACGAGGCTTGGTTGCGGAGATATAGGGTTTCAAAGACATTTTGATTTTTAAAGTTTTTAACGATGCCGGCATCGCAAGTTTTGTCAAAAAGTGATGAAATTTTTTTTTGTCGAGATTTAAAAAATGGCGTACATGGATGGAAAGGTCTTTTTACTCTCAGTTTAATGGTGAAAACCGCAACCACCAACGAGGCTTGGTTGCGGAGATATAGGGTTTCAAAGACATTTTGATTTTTAAAGTTTTTAACGATGCCGGCATCGCAAGTTTTGTCAAAAAGTGATGACAAATTTTTTTGTCCAGATTTAAAAAATGGCGTACATGGATGGAAAGGTCTTTTTACTCTCAGTTTAACGGTGAAAACCGCAACCACCAACGAGGCTTGGTTGCGGAGATATAGGGTTTCAAAGACATTTTGATTTTTAAAGTTTTTAACGATGCCGGCATCGCAAGTTTTGTCAAGAAGTGATGAAAATTGTTTTTGTCGAGATTTAAAAATGGCGTACATGGATGGATAGGTCTTTTTACTCTCAGTTTAACGGTGAAGACCGCAACCACTAACGAGGCTTGGTTGCGGATATATAGGGTTTCAAAGACATTTTGATTTTTAAAGTTTTTAACGATGCCGGCATCGCAAGTTTTGTCAAAAAGTGATGAAAAATTTTTTTGTCGAGATTTCAAAAATGGCGTACATGGATGGAAAGGTCTTTTTACTCTCATTTTAACGGTAAAAACCGCAACCACCAACGAGGCTTGGTTGCGGAGATATAGGGTTTCAAAGACATTTTGATTTTTAAAGTTTTTAACGATGCCGGCATCGCAAGTTTTGTCAAAAAGTGATGAAATTTTTTTTTGTCGAGATTTAAAAAATGGCGTACATGGATGGAAAGGTCTTTTTACTCTCAGTTTAATGGTGAAAACCGCAACCACCAACGAGGCTTGGTTGCGGAGATATAGGGTTTCAAAGACATTTTGATTTTTAAAGTTTTTAACGATGCCGGCATCGCAAGTTTTGTCAAAAAGTGATGAAAAATTTTTTTGTCGAGATTTAAAAAATGGCGTACATGGATGGAAAGGTCTTTTTACTCTCAGTTTAACGGTGAAAACCGCAACCACCAACGAGGCTTGGTTGCGGAGATATAGGGTTTCAAAGACATTTTGATTTTTAAAGTTTTTAACGATGCCGGCATCGCAAGTTTTGTCAAAAAGTGATGAAAATTTTTTTTGTCGAGATTTAAAAAATGGCGTACATGGATGGAAAGGTCTTTTTACTCTCGGTTTATTGGTGAAAACCGCAACCACCAACGAGGCTTGGTTGCGGAGATATAGGGTTTCAAAGACATTTTGATTTTTAAAGTTTTTAACGATGCCGGCATCGCAAGTTTTGTCAAAAAGTGATGAAAATTTTTTTTGTCGAGATTTCAAAAATAGCGTACATGGATGGAAAGGTCTTTTTACTCTCATTTTAACGGTGAAAACCGCAACCACCAACGAGGCTTGGTTGCGGAGATATAGGGTTTCAAAGACATTTTGATTTTTAAAGTTTTTAACGATGCCGGCATCGCAAGTTTTGTCAAAAAGTGATGAAAAATTTTTTTGTCGAGATTTAAAAAATGGCGTACATGGATGGAAAGGTCTTTTTACTCTCAGTTTATTGGTGAAAACCGCAACCACCAACGAGGCTTGGTTGCGGAGATATAGGGTTTCAAAGACATTTTGATTTTTAAAGTTTTTAACGATGCCGGCATCGCAAGTTTTGTCAAAAAGTGATGAAAATTTTTTTGTCGAGATTTAAAAAATGGCGTACATGGATGGAAAGGTCTTTTTACTCTCATTTTAACGGTGAAAACCGCAACCACCAACGAGGCTTGGTTGCGGAGATATAGGGTTTCAAAGACATTTTGATTTTTAAAGTTTTTAACGATGCCGGCATCGCAAGTTTTGTCAAAAAGTGATGAAATTTTTTTTTGTCGAGATTTAAAAAATGGCGTACATGGATGGAAAGGTCTTTTTACTCTCAGTTTAATGGTGAAAACCGCAACCACCAACGAGGCTTGGTTGCGGAGATATAGGGTTTCAAAGACATTTTGATTTTTAAAGTTTTTAACGATGCCGGCATCGCAAGTTTTGTCAAAAAGTGATGAAAATTGTTTTTGTCGAGATTTAAAAATGGCGTACATGGATGGATAGGTCTTTTTACTCTCAGTTTAACGGTGAAGACCGCAACCACCGACGAGGCTTGGTTGCGGAGATATAGGGTTTCAAAGACATTTTGATTTTTAAAGTTTTTAACGATGCCGGCATCGCAAGTTTTGCCAAAAAGTGATGAAAAATTTTTTTGTCGAGATTTAAAAAATAGCGTACATGGATGGAAAGGTCTTTTTACTCTCAGTTTATTGGTGAAAACCGCAACCACCAACGAGGCTTGGTTGCGGAGATATAGGGTTTCAAAGACATTTTGATTTTTAAAGTTTTTAACGATGCCGGCATCGCAAGTTTTGTCAAAAAGTGATGAAAATTTTTTTTGTCGAGATTTCAAAAATGGCGTACATGGATGGAAAGGTCTTTTTACTCTCATTTTAACGGTAAAAACCGCAACCACCAACGAGGCTTGGTTGCGGAGATATAGGGTTTCAAAGACATTTTGATTTTTAAAGTTTTTAACGATGCCGGCATCGCAAGTTTTGTCAAGAAGTGATGAAAATTGTTTCTGTCGAGATTTAAAAATGGCGTACATGGATGGATAGGTCTTTTTACTCTCAGTTTAACGGTGAAGACCGCAACCACCAACGAGGCTTGGTTGCGGAGATATAGGGTTTCAAAGACATTTTGATTTTTAAAGTTTTTAACGATGCCGGCATCGCAAGTTTTGTCAAAAAGTGATGAAAATTGTTTTTGTCGAGATTTAAAAATGGCGTACATGGATGGATAGGTCCTTTTACTCTCAGTTTAACGGTGAAGACCGCAACCACCAACGAGGCTTGGTTGCGGAGATATAGGGTTTCAAAAACATTTTGATTTTTAAAGTTTTTAACGATGCCGGCATCGCAAGTTTTGTCAAAAAGTGATGAAAAATTTTTTTGTCGAGATTTAAAAAATGGCGTACATGGATGGAAAGGTCTTTTTACTCTCATTTTAACGGTGAAAACCGCAACCACCAACGAGGCTTGGTTGCGGAGATATAGGGTTTCAAAGACATTTTGATTTTTAAAGTTTTTAACGATGCCGGCATCGCAAGTTTTGTCAAAAAGTGATGAAATTTTTTTTTGTCGAGATTTAAAAAATGGCGTACATGGATGGAAAGGTCTTTTTACTCTCAGTTTAATGGTGAAAACCGCAACCACCAACGAGGCTTGGTTGCGGAGATATAGGGTTTCAAAGACATTTTGATTTTTAAAGTTTTTAACGATGCCGGCATCGCAAGTTTTGCCAAAAAGTGATGAAAAATTTTTTTGTCGAGATTTAAAAAATGGCGTACATGGATGGAAAGGTCTTTTTACTCTCAGTTTATTGGTGAAAACCGCAACCACCAACGAGGCTTGGTTGCGGAGATATAGGGTTTCAAAGACATTTTGATTTTTAAAGTTTTTAACGATGCCGGCATCGCAAGTTTTGTCAAAAAGTGATGAAAAATTTTTTTGTCGAGATTTCAAAAATGGCGTACATGGATGGAAAGGTCTTTTTACTCTCAGTTTAACGGTGAAAACCGCAACCACCAACGAGGCTTGGTTGCGGAGATATAGGGTTTCAAAGACATTTTGATTTTTAAAGTTTTTAACGATGCCGGCATCGCAAGTTTTGTCAAAAAGTGATGAAAATTTTTTTGTCGAGATTAAAAAATGGCGTACATGGATGGAAAGGTCTTTTTACTCTCAGTTTAATGGTGAAAACCGCAACCACCAACGAGGCTTGGTTGCGGAGATATAGGGTTTCAAAGACATTTTGATTTTTAAAGTTTTTAACGATGCCGGCATCGCAAGTTTTGTCAAAAAGTGATGACAAATTTTTTTGTCCAGATTTAAAAAATGGCGTACATGGACGGAAAGGTCTTTTTACTCTCATTTTAACGGTGAAAACCGCAACCACCAACGAGGCTTGGTTGCGGAGATATAGGGTTTCAAAGACATTTTGATTTTTAAAGTTTTTAACGATGCCGGCATCGCAAGTTTTGTCAAAAAGTGATGAAAATTTTTTTTGTCGAGATTTAAAAAATGGCGTACATGGATGGAAAGGTCTTTTTACTCTCAGTTTAATGGTGAAAACCGCAACCACCAACGAGGCTTGGTTGCGGAGATATAGGGTTTCAAAAACATTTTGATTTTTAAAGTTTTTAACGATGCCGGCATCGCAAGTTTTGTCAAAAAGTGATGAAAATTTTTTTTGTCGAGATTTAAAAATGGCGTACATGGATGGATAGGTCTTTTTACTCTCAGTTTAACGGTGAAAACCGCAACCACCAACGAGGCTTGGTTGCGGAGATATAGGGTTTCAAAGACATTTTGATTTTTAACGATGCCGGCATCGCAAGTTTTGTCAAAAAGTGATGAAAAATTTTTTTGTCGAGATTTCAAAAATGGCGTACATGGATGGAAAGGTCTTTTTACTCTCAGTTTAACGGTGAAAACCGCAACCACCAACGAGGCTTGGTTGCGGAGATATAGGGTTTCAAAGACATTTTGATTTTTAAAGTTTTTAACGATGCCGGCATCGCAAGTTTTGTCAAAAAGTGATGAAAATTTTTTTGTCGAGATTAAAAAATGGCGTACATGGATGGAAAGGTCTTTTTACTCTCAGTTTAATGGTGAAAACCGCAACCACCAACGAGGCTTGGTTGCGGAGATATAGGGTTTCAAAGACATTTTGATTTTTAAAGTTTTTAACGATGCCGGCATCGCAAGTTTTGTCAAAAAGTGATGACAAATTTTTTTGTCCAGATTTAAAAAATGGTGTACATGGACGGAAAGGTCTTTTTACTCTCATTTTAACGGTGAAAACCGCAACCACCAACGAGGCTTGGTTGCGGAGATATAGGGTTTCAAAGACATTTTTATTTTTAAAGTTTTTAACGATGCCGGCATCGCAAGTTTTGTCAAAAAGTGATGAAAAATTTTTTTGTCGAGATTTAAAAATTGGCGTACATGGATGGAAAGGTCTTTTTACTCTCATTTTAACGGTAAAAACCGCAACCACCAACGAGGCTTGGTTGCGGAGATATAGGGTTTCAAAGACATTTTTATTTTTAAAGTTTTTAACGATGCCGGCATCGCAAGTTTTGTCAAAAAGTGATGAAATTTTTTTTTGTCGAGATTTAAAAAATGGCGTACATGGATGGAAAGGTCTTTTTACTCTCAGTTTAATGGTGAAAACCGCAACCACCAACGAGGCTTGGTTGCGGAGATATAGGGTTTCAAAGACATTTAGATTTTTAAAGTTTTTAACGATGCCGGCATCGCAAGTTTTGTCAAAAAGTGATGACAAATTTTTTTGTCCAGATTTAAAAAATGGCGTACATGGATGGAAAGGTCTTTTTACTCTCAGTTTAACGGTGAAAACCGCAACCACCAACGAGGCTTGGTTGCGGAGATATAGGGTTTCAAAGACATTTTGATTTTTAAAGTTTTTAACGATGCCGGCATCGCAAGTTTTGTCAAGAAGTGATGAAAATTGTTTTTGTCGAGATTTAAAAATGGCGTACATGGATGGATAGGTCCTTTTACTCTCAGTTTAACGGTGAAGACCGCAACCACCAACGAGGCTTGGTTGCGGAGATATAGGGTTTCAAAGACATTTAGATTTTTAAAGTTTTTAACGATGCCGGCATCGCAAGTTTTGTCAAAAAGTGATGACAATTTTTTTTGTCGAGATTTAAAAAATGGCGTACATGGATGGAAAGGTCTTTTTACTCTCAGTTTAACGGTGAAAACCGCAACCACCAACGAGGCTTGGTTGCGGAGATATAGGGTTTCAAAGACATTTTGATTTTTAAAGTTTTTAACGATGCCGGCATCGCAAGTTTTGTCAAGAAGTGATGAAAATTGTTTTTGTCGAGATTTAAAAATGGCGTACATGGATAGATAGGTCTTTTTACTCTCAGTTTAACGGTGAAGACCGCAACCACTAACGAGGCTTGGTTGCGGAGATATAGGGTTTCAAAGACATTTTGATTTTTAAAGTTTTTAACGATGCCGGCATCGCAAGTTTTGTCAAAAAGTGATGAAAATTTTTTTTGTCGAGATTTAAAAAATGGCGTACATGGATGGAAAGGTCTTTTTACTCTCAGTTTAATGGTGAAAACCGCAACCACCAACGAGGCTTGGTTGCGGAGATATAGGGTTTCAAAAACATTTTGATTTTTAAAGTTTTTAACGATGCCGGCATCGCAAGTTTTGTCAAAAAGTGATGAAAAATTTTTTTGTCGAGATTTAAAAAATGGCGTACATGGATGGAAAGGTCTTTTTACTCTCATTTTAACGATGAAAACCGCAACCACCAACGAGGCTTGGTTGCGGAGATATAGGGTTTCAAAGACATTTTGATTTTTAAAGTTTTTAACGATGCCGGCATCGCAAGTTTTGTCAAAAAGTGATGAAAAATTTTTTTGTCGAGATTTAAAAAATGGCGTACATGGATGGAAAGGTCTTTTTACTCTCATTTTAACGGTGAAAACCGCAACCACCAACGAGGCTTGGTTGCGGAGATATAGGGTTTCAAAGACATTTTGATTTTTAAAGTTTGTAACGATGCCGGCATCGCAAGTTTTGTCAAAAAGTGATGACAAATTTTTTTGTCCAGATTTAAAAAATGGCGTACATGGATGGAAAGGTCTTTTTACTCTCAGTTTAACGGTGAAGACCGCAACCACCGACGAGGCTTGGTTGCGGAGATATAGGGTTTCAAAGACATTTTGATTTTTAAAGTTTTTAACGATGCCAGCATCGCAAGTTTTGTCAAAAAGTGATGAAAATTTTATTTGTCGAGATTTAAAAAATGGCGTACATGGATGGAAAGGTCTTTTTACTCTCAGTTTAATGGTGAAAACCGCAACCACCAACGAGGCTTGGTTGCGGAGATATAGGGTTTCAAAGACATTTTGATTTTTAAAGTTTTTAACGATGCCGGCATCGCAAGTTTTGTCAAAAAGTGATGAAAAATTTTTTTGTCGAGATTTAAAAAATGGCGTACATGGATGGAAAGGTCTTTTTACTCTCAGTTTAACGGTGAAAACCGCAACCACCAACGAGGCTTGGTTGCGGAGATATAGGGTTTCAAAGACACTTTGATTTTTAAAGTTTTTAACGATGCCGGCATCGCAAGTTTTGCCAAAAAGTGATGAAAAATTTTTTTGTCGAGATTTAAAAAATGGCGTACATGGATGGAAAGGTCTTTTTACTCTCAGTTTATTGGTGAAAACCGCAACCACCAACGAGGCTTGGTTGCGGAGATATAGGGTTTCAAAGACATTTTGATTTTTAAAGTTTTTAACGATGCCGGCATCGCAAGTTTTGTCAAAAAGTGATGACAAATTTTTTTGTCCAGATTTAAAAAATGGCGTACATGGATGGAAAGGTCTTTTTACTCTCAGTTTAACGGTGAAAACCGCAACCACCAACGAGGCTTGGTTGCGGAGATATAGGGTTTCAAAGACATTTTGATCTTTAAAGTTTTTAACGATGCCGGCATCGCAAGTTTTGTCAAGAAGTGATGAAAATTGTTTTTGTCGAGATTTAAAAATGGCGTACATGGATGGATAGGTCTTTTTACTCTCAGTTTAACGGTGAAGACCGCAACCACTAACGAGGCTTGGTTGCGGAGATATAGGGTTTCAAAGACATTTTGATTTTTAAAGTTTTTAACGATGCCGGCATCGCAAGTTTTGTCAAAAAGTGATGAAAAATTTTTTTGTCGAGATTTAAAAAATGGCGTACATGGATGGAAAGGTCTTTTTACTCTCATTTTAACGGTAAAAACCGCAACCACCAACGAGGCTTGGTTGCGGAGATATAGGGTTTCAAAGACATTTTGATTTTTAAAGTTTTTAACGATGCCGGCATCGCAAGTTTTGTCAAAAAGTGATGAAATTTTTTTTTGTCGAGATTTAAAAAATGGCGTACATGGATGGAAAGGTCTTTTTACTCTCAGTTTAATGGTGAAAACCGCAACCACCAACGAGGCTTGGTTGCGGAGATATAGGGTTTCAAAGACATTTAGATTTTTAAAGTTTTTAACGATGCCGGCATCGCAAGTTTTGTCAAAAAGTGATGACAAATTTTTTTGTCCAGATTTAAAAAATGGCGTACATGGATGGAAAGGTCTTTTTACTCTCAGTTTAACGGTGAAAACCGCAACCACCAACGAGGCTTGGTTGCGGAGATATAGGGTTTCAAAGACATTTTGATTTTTAAAGTTTTTAACGATGCCGGCATCGCAAGTTTTGTCAAGAAGTGATGAAAATTGTTTTTGTCGAGATTTAAAAATGGCGTACATGGATGGATAGGTCTTTTTACTCTCAGTTTAACGGTGAAGACCGCAACCACTAACGAGGCTTGGTTGCGGAGATATAGGGTTTCAAAGACATTTTGATTTTTAAAGTTTTTAACGATGCCGGCATCGCAAGTTTTGTCAAAAAGTGATGACAAATTTTTTTGTCCAGATTTAAAAAATGGCGTACATGGATGGAAAGGTCTTTTTACTCTCAGTTTAACGGTGAAGACCGCAACCACCGACGAGGCTTGGTTGCGGAGATATAGGGTTTCAAAGACATTTTGATTTTTAAAGTTTTTAACGATGCCAGCATCGCAAGTTTTGTCAAAAAGTGATGAAAATTTTTTTTGTCGAGATTTAAAAAATGGCGTACATGGATGGAAAGGTCTTTTTACTCTCAGTTTAATGGTGAAAACCGCAACCACCAACGAGGCTTGGTTGCGGAGATATAGGGTTTCAAAAACATTTTGATTTTTAAAGTTTTTAACGATGCCGGCATCGCAAGTTTTGTCAAAAAGTGATGAAAAATTTTTTTGTCGAGATTTAAAAAATGGCGTACATGGATGGAAAGGTCTTTTTACTCTCAGTTTAACGGTGAAAACCGCAACCACCAACGAGGCTTGGTTGCGGAGATATAGGGTTTCAAAGACACTTTGATTTTTAAAGTTTTTAACGATGCCGGCATCGCAAGTTTTGCCAAAAAGTGATGAAAAATTTTTTTGTCGAGATTTAAAAAATGGCGTACATGGATGGAAAGGTCTTTTTACTCTCAGTTTATTGGTGAAAACCGCAACCACCAACGAGGCTTGGTTGCGGAGATATAGGGTTTCAAAGACATTTTGATTTTTAAAGTTTTTAACGATGCCGGCATCGCAAGTTTTGTCAAAAAGTGATGACAAATTTTTTTGTCCAGATTTAAAAAATGGCGTACATGGATGGAAAGGTCTTTTTACTCTCAGTTTAACGGTGAAAACCGCAACCACCAACGAGGCTTGGTTGCGGAGATATAGGGTTTCAAAGACATTTTGATCTTTAAAGTTTTTAACGATGCCGGCATCGCAAGTTTTGTCAAGAAGTGATGAAAATTGTTTTTGTCGAGATTTAAAAATGGCGTACATGGATGGATAGGTCTTTTTACTCTCAGTTTAACGGTGAAGACCGCAACCACTAACGAGGCTTGGTTGCGGAGATATAGGGTTTCAAAGACATTTTGATTTTTAAAGTTTTTAACGATGCCGGCATCGCAAGTTTTGTCAAAAAGTGATGAAAAATTTTTTTGTCGAGATTTAAAAAATGGCGTACATGGATGGAAAGGTCTTTTTACTCTCATTTTAACGGTAAAAACCGCAACCACCAACGAGGCTTGGTTGCGGAGATATAGGGTTTCAAAGACATTTTGATTTTTAAAGTTTTTAACGATGCCGGCATCGCAAGTTTTGTCAAAAAGTGATGAAATTTTTTTTTGTCGAGATTTAAAAAATGGCGTACATGGATGGAAAGGTCTTTTTACTCTCAGTTTAATGGTGAAAACCGCAACCACCAACGAGGCTTGGTTGCGGAGATATAGGGTTTCAAAGACATTTTGATTTTTAAAGTTTTTAACGATGCCGGCATCGCAAATTTTGTCAAAAAGTGATGAAAAATTTTTTTGTCGAGATTTAAAAAATGGCGTACATGGATGGAAAGGTCTTTTTACTCTCAGTTTAACGGTGAAAACCGCAACCACCAACGAGGCTTGGTTGCGGAGATATAGGGTTTCAAAGACATTTAGATTTTTAAAGTTTTTAACGATGCCGGCATCGCAAGTTTTGTCAAAAAGTGATGACAAATTTTTTTGTCCAGATTTAAAAAATGGCGTACATGGATGGAAAGGTCTTTTTACTCTCAGTTTAACGGTGAAAACCGCAACCACCAACGAGGCTTGGTTGCGGAGATATAGGGTTTCAAAGACATTTTGATCTTTAAAGTTTTTAACGATGCCGGCATCGCAAGTTTTGTCAAGAAGTGATGAAAATTGTTTTTGTCGAGATTTAAAAATGGCGTACATGGATGGATAGGTCTTTTTACTCTCAGTTTAACGGTGAAGACCGCAACCACTAACGAGGCTTGGTTGCGGAGATATAGGGTTTCAAAGACATTTTGATTTTTAAAGTTTTTAACGATGCCGGCATCGCAAGTTTTGTCAAAAAGTGATGAAAAATTTTTTTGTCGAGATTTAAAAAATGGCGTACATGGATGGAAAGGTCTTTTTACTCTCATTTTAACGGTAAAAACCGCAACCACCAACGAGGCTTGGTTGCGGAGATATAGGGTTTCAAAGACATTTTGATTTTTAAAGTTTTTAACGATGCCGGCATCGCAAGTTTTGTCAAAAAGTGATGAAATTTTTTTTTGTCGAGATTTAAAAAATGGCGTACATGGATGGAAAGGTCTTTTTACTCTCAGTTTAATGGTGAAAACCGCAACCACCAACGAGGCTTGGTTGCGGAGATATAGGGTTTCAAAGACATTTTGATTTTTAAAGTTTTTAACGATGCCGGCATCGCAAGTTTTGTCAAAAAGTGATGACAAATTTTTTTGTCCAGATTTAAAAAATGGCGTACATGGATGGAAAGGTCTTTTTACTCTCAGTTTAACGGTGAAAACCGCAACCACCAACGAGGCTTGGTTGCGGAGATATAGGGTTTCAAAGACATTTTGATTTTTAAAGTTTTTAACGATGCCGGCATCGCAAGTTTTGTCAAGAAGTGATGAAAATTGTTTTTGTCGAGATTTAAAAATGGCGTACATGGATGGATAGGTCTTTTTACTCTCAGTTTAACGGTGAAGACCGCAACCACTAACGAGGCTTGGTTGCGGATATATAGGGTTTCAAAGACATTTTGATTTTTAAAGTTTTTAACGATGCCGGCATCGCAAGTTTTGTCAAAAAGTGATGAAAAATTTTTTTGTCGAGATTTAAAAAATGGCGTACATGGATGGAAAGGTCTTTTTACTCTCATTTTAACGGTAAAAACCGCAACCACCAACGAGGCTTGGTTGCGGAGATATAGGGTTTCAAAGACATTTTGATTTTTAAAGTTTTTAACGATGCCGGCATCGCAAGTTTTGTCAAAAAGTGATGAAATTTTTTTTTGTCGAGATTTAAAAAATGGCGTACATGGATGGAAAGGTCTTTTTACTCTCAGTTTAATGGTGAAAACCGCAACCACCAACGAGGCTTGGTTGCGGAGATATAGGGTTTCAAAGACATTTTGATTTTTAAAGTTTTTAACGATGCCGGCATCGCAAGTTTTGTCAAAAAGTGATGAAAAATTTTTTTGTCGAGATTTAAAAAATGGCGTACATGGATGGAAAGGTCTTTTTACTCTCAGTTTAACGGTGAAAACCGCAACCACCAACGAGGCTTGGTTGCGGAGATATAGGGTTTCAAAGACATTTTGATTTTTAAAGTTTTTAACGATGCCGGCATCGCAAGTTTTGTCAAAAAGTGATGAAAATTTTTTTTGTCGAGATTTAAAAAATGGCGTACATGGATGGAAAGGTCTTTTTACTCTCGGTTTATTGGTGAAAACCGCAACCACCAACGAGGCTTGGTTGCGGAGATATAGGGTTTCAAAGACATTTTGATTTTTAAAGTTTTTAACGATGCCGGCATCGCAAGTTTTGTCAAAAAGTGATGAAAATTTTTTTTGTCGAGATTTCAAAAATAGCGTACATGGATGGAAAGGTCTTTTTACTCTCATTTTAACGGTGAAAACCGCAACCACCAACGAGGCTTGGTTGCGGAGATATAGGGTTTCAAAGACATTTTGATTTTTAAAGTTTTTAACGATGCCGGCATCGCAAGTTTTGTCAAAAAGTGATGAAAAATTTTTTTGTCGAGATTTAAAAAATGGCGTACATGGATGGAAAGGTCTTTTTACTCTCAGTTTATTGGTGAAAACCGCAACCACCAACGAGGCTTGGTTGCGGAGATATAGGGTTTCAAAGACATTTTGATTTTTAAAGTTTTTAACGATGCCGGCATCGCAAGTTTTGTCAAAAAGTGATGAAAATTTTTTTGTCGAGATTTAAAAAATGGCGTACATGGATGGAAAGGTCTTTTTACTCTCATTTTAACGGTGAAAACCGCAACCACCAACGAGGCTTGGTTGCGGAGATATAGGGTTTCAAAGACATTTTGATTTTTAAAGTTTTTAACGATGCCGGCATCGCAAGTTTTGTCAAAAAGTGATGAAATTTTTTTTTGTCGAGATTTAAAAAATGGCGTACATGGATGGAAAGGTCTTTTTACTCTCAGTTTAATGGTGAAAACCGCAACCACCAACGAGGCTTGGTTGCGGAGATATAGGGTTTCAAAGACATTTTGATTTTTAAAGTTTTTAACGATGCCGGCATCGCAAGTTTTGTCAAAAAGTGATGAAAATTGTTTTTGTCGAGATTTAAAAATGGCGTACATGGATGGATAGGTCTTTTTACTCTCAGTTTAACGGTGAAGACCGCAACCACCGACGAGGCTTGGTTGCGGAGATATAGGGTTTCAAAGACATTTTGATTTTTAAAGTTTTTAACGATGCCGGCATCGCAAGTTTTGCCAAAAAGTGATGAAAAATTTTTTTGTCGAGATTTAAAAAATAGCGTACATGGATGGAAAGGTCTTTTTACTCTCAGTTTATTGGTGAAAACCGCAACCACCAACGAGGCTTGGTTGCGGAGATATAGGGTTTCAAAGACATTTTGATTTTTAAAGTTTTTAACGATGCCGGCATCGCAAGTTTTGTCAAAAAGTGATGAAAATTTTTTTTGTCGAGATTTCAAAAATGGCGTACATGGATGGAAAGGTCTTTTTACTCTCATTTTAACGGTAAAAACCGCAACCACCAACGAGGCTTGGTTGCGGAGATATAGGGTTTCAAAGACATTTTGATTTTTAAAGTTTTTAACGATGCCGGCATCGCAAGTTTTGTCAAGAAGTGATGAAAATTGTTTCTGTCGAGATTTAAAAATGGCGTACATGGATGGATAGGTCTTTTTACTCTCAGTTTAACGGTGAAGACCGCAACCACCAACGAGGCTTGGTTGCGGAGATATAGGGTTTCAAAGACATTTTGATTTTTAAAGTTTTTAACGATGCCGGCATCGCAAGTTTTGTCAAAAAGTGATGAAAATTGTTTTTGTCGAGATTTAAAAATAGCGTACATGGATGGAAAGGTCTTTTTACTCTCATTTTAACGGTAAAAACCGCAACCACCAACGAGGCTTGGTTGCGGAGATATAGGGTTTCAAAGACATTTTGATTTTTAAAGTTTTTAACGATGCCGGCATCGCAAGTTTTGTCAAAAAGTGATGAAAATTTTTTTTGTCGAGATTTAAAAATGGCGTACATGGATGGAAAGGTCTTTTTACTCTCAGTTTAACGGTGAAAACCGCAACCACCAACGAGGCTTGGTTGCGGAGATATAGGGTTTCAAAGACATTTTGATTTTTAAAGTTTTTAACGATGCCGGCATCGCAAGTTTTGTCAAAAAGTGATGAAAAATTTTTTTGTCGAGATTTAAAAAATGGCGTACATGGATGGAAAGGTCTTTTTACTCTCAGTTTATTGGTGAAAACCGCAACCACCAACGAGGCTTGGTTGCGGAGATATAGGGTTTCAAAGACATTTTGATTTTTAAAGTTTTTAACGATGCCGGCATCGCAAGTTTTGTCAAAAAGTGATGAAAATTTTTTTGTCGAGATTTAAAAAATGGCGTACATGGATGGAAAGGTCTTTTTACTCTCATTTTAACGGTGAAAACCGCAACCACCAACGAGGCTTGGTTGCGGAGATATAGGGTTTCAAAGACATTTTGATTTTTAAAGTTTTTAACGATGCCGGCATCGCAAGTTTTGTCAAAAAGTGATGAAATTTTTTTTTGTCGAGATTTAAAAAATGGCGTACATGGATGGAAAGGTCTTTTTACTCTCAGTTTAATGGTGAAAACCGCAACCACCAACGAGGCTTGGTTGCGGAGATATAGGGTTTCAAAGACATTTTGATTTTTAAAGTTTTTAACGATGCCGGCATCGCAAGTTTTGTCAAAAAGTGATGAAAATTGTTTTTGTCGAGATTTAAAAATGGCGTACATGGATGGATAGGTCTTTTTACTCTCAGTTTAACGGTGAAGACCGCAACCACCGACGAGGCTTGGTTGCGGAGATATAGGGTTTCAAAGACATTTTGATTTTTAAAGTTTTTAACGATGCCGGCATCGCAAGTTTTGCCAAAAAGTGATGAAAAATTTTTTTGTCGAGATTTAAAAAATAGCGTACATGGATGGAAAGGTCTTTTTACTCTCAGTTTATTGGTGAAAACCGCAACCACCAACGAGGCTTGGTTGCGGAGATATAGGGTTTCAAAGACATTTTGATTTTTAAAGTTTTTAACGATGCCGGCATCGCAAGTTTTGTCAAAAAGTGATGAAAATTTTTTTTGTCGAGATTTCAAAAATGGCGTACATGGATGGAAAGGTCTTTTTACTCTCATTTTAACGGTAAAAACCGCAACCACCAACGAGGCTTGGTTGCGGAGATATAGGGTTTCAAAGACATTTTGATTTTTAAAGTTTTTAACGATGCCGGCATCGCAAGTTTTGTCAAGAAGTGATGAAAATTGTTTCTGTCGAGATTTAAAAATGGCGTACATGGATGGATAGGTCTTTTTACTCTCAGTTTAACGGTGAAGACCGCAACCACCAACGAGGCTTGGTTGCGGAGATATAGGGTTTCAAAGACATTTTGATTTTTAAAGTTTTTAACGATGCCGGCATCGCAAGTTTTGTCAAAAAGTGATGAAAATTGTTTTTGTCGAGATTTAAAAATAGCGTACATGGATGGATAGGTCCTTTTACTCTCAGTTTAACGGTGAAGACCGCAACCACCAACGAGGCTTGGTTGCGGAGATATAGGGTTTCAAAAACATTTTGATTTTTAAAGTTTTTAACGATGCCGGCATCGCAAGTTTTGTCAAAAAGTGATGAAAAATTTTTTTGTCGAGATTTAAAAAATGGCGTACATGGATGGAAAGGTCTTTTTACTCTCATTTTAACGGTGAAAACCGCAACCACCAACGAGGCTTGGTTGCGGAGATATAGGGTTTCAAAGACATTTTGATTTTTAAAGTTTTTAACGATGCCGGCATCGCAAGTTTTGTCAAAAAGTGATGAAATTTTTTTTTGTCGAGATTTAAAAAATGGCGTACATGGATGGAAAGGTCTTTTTACTCTCAGTTTAATGGTGAAAACCGCAACCACCAACGAGGCTTGGTTGCGGAGATATAGGGTTTCAAAGACATTTTGATTTTTAAAGTTTTTAACGATGCCGGCATCGCAAGTTTTGCCAAAAAGTGATGAAAAATTTTTTTGTCGAGATTTAAAAAATGGCGTACATGGATGGAAAGGTCTTTTTACTCTCAGTTTATTGGTGAAAACCGCAACCACCAACGAGGCTTGGTTGCGGAGATATAGGGTTTCAAAGACATTTTGATTTTTAAAGTTTTTAACGATGCCGGCATCGCAAGTTTTGTCAAAAAGTGATGAAAAATTTTTTTGTCGAGATTTCAAAAATGGCGTACATGGATGGAAAGGTCTTTTTACTCTCAGTTTAACGGTGAAAACCGCAACCACCAACGAGGCTTGGTTGCGGAGATATAGGGTTTCAAAGACATTTTGATTTTTAAAGTTTTTAACGATGCCGGCATCGCAAGTTTTGTCAAAAAGTGATGAAAATTTTTTTGTCGAGATTAAAAAATGGCGTACATGGATGGAAAGGTCTTTTTACTCTCAGTTTAATGGTGAAAACCGCAACCACCAACGAGGCTTGGTTGCGGAGATATAGGGTTTCAAAGACATTTTGATTTTTAAAGTTTTTAACGATGCCGGCATCGCAAGTTTTGTCAAAAAGTGATGACAAATTTTTTTGTCCAGATTTAAAAAATGGCGTACATGGACGGAAAGGTCTTTTTATTCTCATTTTAACGGTGAAAACCGCAACCACCAACGAGGCTTGGTTGCGGAGATATAGGGTTTCAAAGACATTTTGATTTTTAAAGTTTTTAACGATGCCGGCATCGCAAGTTTTGTCAAAAAGTGATGAAAATTTTTTTTGTCGAGATTTAAAAAATGGCGTACATGGATGGAAAGGTCTTTTTACTCTCAGTTTAATGGTGAAAACCGCAACCACCAACGAGGCTTGGTTGCGGAGATATAGGGTTTCAAAAACATTTTGATTTTTAAAGTTTTTAACGATGCCGGCATCGCAAGTTTTGTCAAAAAGTGATGAAAATTTTTTTTGTCGAGATTTAAAAATGGCGTACATGGATGGATAGGTCTTTTTACTCTCAGTTTAACGGTGAAAACCGCAACCACCAACGAGGCTTGGTTGCGGAGATATAGGGTTTCAAAGACATTTTGATTTTTAAAGTTTTTAACGATGCCGGCATCGCAAGTTTTGTCAAAAAGTGATGAAAAATTTTTTTGTCGAGATTTCAAAAATGGCGTACATGGATGGAAAGGTCTTTTTACTCTCAGTTTAACGGTGAAAACCGCAACCACCAACGAGGCTTGGTTGCGGAGATATAGGGTTTCAAAGACATTTTGATTTTTAAAGTTTTTAACGATGCCGGCATCGCAAGTTTTGTCAAAAAGTGATGAAAATTTTTTTGTCGAGATTAAAAAATGGCGTACATGGATGGAAAGGTCTTTTTACTCTCAGTTTAATGGTGAAAACCGCAACCACCAACGAGGCTTGGTTGCGGAGATATAGGGTTTCAAAGACATTTTGATTTTTAAAGTTTTTAACGATGCCGGCATCGCAAGTTTTGTCAAAAAGTGATGACAAATTTTTTTGTCCAGATTTAAAAAATGGTGTACATGGACGGAAAGGTCTTTTTACTCTCATTTTAACGGTGAAAACCGCAACCACCAACGAGGCTTGGTTGCGGAGATATAGGGTTTCAAAGACATTTTTATTTTTAAAGTTTTTAACGATGCCGGCATCGCAAGTTTTGTCAAAAAGTGATGAAAAATTTTTTTGTCGAGATTTAAAAATTGGCGTACATGGATGGAAAGGTCTTTTTACTCTCATTTTAACGGTAAAAACCGCAACCACCAACGAGGCTTGGTTGCGGAGATATAGGGTTTCAAAGACATTTTTATTTTTAAAGTTTTTAACGATGCCGGCATCGCAAGTTTTGTCAAAAAGTGATGAAAATTTTTTTTTGTCGAGATTTAAAAATGGCGTACATGGATGGAAAGGTCTTTTTACTCTCAGTTTAACGGTGAAAACCGCAACCACCAACGAGGCTTGGTTGCGGAGATATAGGGTTTCAAAGACATTTTGATTTTTAAAGTTTTTAACGATGCCGGCATCGCAAGTTTTGTCAAAAAGTGATGAAAAATTTTTTTGTCGAGATTTAAAAAATGGCGTACATGGATGGAAAGGTCTTTTTACTCTCAGTTTAATGGTGAAAACCGCAACCACCAACGAGGCTTGGTTGCGGAGATATAGGGTTTCAAAGACATTTTGATTTTTAAAGTTTTTAACGATGCCGGCATCGCAAGTTTTGTCAAAAAGTGATGAAAAATTTTTTTGTCGAGATTTAAAAAATGGCGTACATGGATGGAAAGGTCTTTTTACTCTCAGTTTAATGGTGAAAACCGCAACCACCAACGAGGCTTGGTTGCGGAGATATAGGGTTTCAAAGACATTTTGATTTTTAAAGTTTTTAACGATGCCGGCATCGCAAGTTTTGTCAAAAAGTGATGAAAAATTTTTTTGTCGAGATTTAAAAAATCGCGTACATGGATGGAAAGGTCTTTTTACTCTCATTTTAACGGTAAAAACCGCAACCACCAACGAGGCTTGGTTGCGGAGATATAGGGTTTCAAAGACATTTTGATTTTTAAAGTTTTTAACGATGCCGGCATCGCAAGTTTTGTCAAAAACTGATGAAAATTTTTTTGTCGAGATTTAAAAAATGGCGTACATGGATGGAAAGGTCTTTTTACTCTCATTTTAACGGTAAAAACCGCAACCACCAACGAGGCTTGGTTGCGGAGATATAGGGTTTCAAAGACATTTTGATTTTTAAAGTTTTTAACGATGCCGGCATCGCAAGTTTTGTCAAAAAGTGATGAAAAATTTTTTTTCCAGATTTAAAAAATGGCGTACATAGATAGAAAGGTCTTTTTACTCTCAGTTTAACGGTGAAAACCGCAACCACCAACGAGGCTTGGTTGCGGAGATATAGGGTTTCAAATACATTTTGATTTTTAAAGTTTTTAACGATGCCGGCATCGCAAGTTTTGTCAAAAAGTGATGAAAATTGTTTTTGTCGAGATTTAAAAATGGCGTACATGGATGGATAGGTCTTTTTACTCTCAGTTTAACAGTGAAAACCGCAACCACCAACGAGGCTTGGTTGCGGAGATATAGGGTTTCAAAGACATTTTGATTTTTAAAGTTTTTAACGATGCCGGCATCGCAAGTTTTGTCAAAAAGTGATGAAAATTGTTTTTGTCGAGATTTAAAAATGACGTACATGGATGAATAGGTCTTTTTACTCTCAGTTTAACGGTGAAGACCGCAACCACCAACGAGGCTTGGTTGCGGAGATATAGGGTTTCAAAGACATTTTGATTTTTAAAGTTTTTAACGATGCCGGCATCGCAAGTTTTGTCAAAAAGTGATGAAAAATTTTTTTGTCGAGATTTCAAAAATGGCGTACATGGATGGAAAGGTCTTTTTACTCTCATTTTAACGGTAAAAACCGCAACCACCAACGAGGCTTGGTTGCGGAGATATAGGGTTTCAAAGACATTTTGATTTTTAAAGTTTTTAACGATGCCGGCATCGCAAGTTTTGTCAAAAAGTGATGAAAAATTTTTTTGTCGAGATTTAAAAAATGGCGTACATGGATGGAAAGGTCTTTTTACTCTCAGTTTAACGGTGAAAACCGCAACCACCAACGAGGCTTGGTTGCGGAGATATAGGGTTTCAAAGACATTTTGATTTTTAAAGTTTTTAACGATGCCGGCATCGCAAGTTTTGTCAAAAAGTGATGAAAATTTTTTTTGTCGAGATTTAAAAAATGGCGTACATGGATGGAAAGGTCTTTTTACTCTCAGTTTAATGGTGAAAACCGCAACCACCAACGAGGCTTGGTTGCGGAGATATAGGGTTTCAAAAACATTTTGATTTTTAAAGTTTTTAACGATGCCGGCATCGCAAGTTTTGTCAAAAAGTGATGAAAATTTTTTTTGTCGAGATTTAAAAATGGCGTACATGGATGGATAGGTCTTTTTACTCTCAGTTTGACGGTGAAAACCGCAACCACCAACGAGGCTTGGTTGCGGAGATATAGGGTTTCAAAGACATTTTGATTTTTAAAGTTTTTAACGATGCCGGCATCGCAAGTTTTGTCAAAAAGTGATGAAAAATTTTTTTGTCGAGATTTCAAAAATGGCGTACATGGATGGAAAGGTCTTTTTACTCTCAGTTTAACGGTGAAAACCGCAACCACCAACGAGGCTTGGTTGCGGAGATATAGGGTTTCAAAGACATTTTGATTTTTAAAGTTTTTAACGATGCCGGCATCGCAAGTTTTGTCAAAAAGTGATGAAAATTTTTTTGTCGAGATTAAAAAATGGCGTACATGGATGGAAAGGTCTTTTTACTCTCAGTTTAATGGTGAAAACCGCAACCACCAACGAGGCTTGGTTGCGGAGATATAGGGTTTCAAAGACATTTTGATTTTTAAAGTTTTTAACGATGCCGGCATCGCAAGTTTTGTCAAAAAGTGATGACAAATTTTTTTGTCCAGATTTAAAAAATGGTGTACATGGACGGAAAGGTCTTTTTACTCTCATTTTAACGGTGAAAACCGCAACCACCAACGAGGCTTGGTTGCGGAGATATAGGGTTTCAAAGACATTTTTATTTTTAAAGTTTTTAACGATGCCGGCATCGCAAGTTTTGTCAAAAAGTGATGAATAATTTTTTTGTCGAGATTTAAAAATTGGCGTACATGGATGGAAAGGTCTTTTTACTCTCATTTTAACGGTAAAAACCGCAACCACCAACGAGGCTTGGTTGCGGAGATATAGGGTTTCAAAGACATTTTTATTTTTAAAGTTTTTAACGATGCCGGCATCGCAAGTTTTGTCAAAAAGTGATGAAAAATTTTTTTGTCGAGATTTAAAAAATGGCGTACATGGATGGAAAGGTCTTTTTACTCTCATTTTAACGGTAAAAACCGCAACCACCAACGAGGCTTGGTTGCGGAGATATAGGGTTTCAAAGACATTTTGATTTTTAAAGTTTTTAACGATGCCGGCATCGCAAGTTTTGTCAAAAAGTGATGAAAAATTTTTTTGTCCAGATTTAAAAAATGGCGTACATAGATAGAAAGGTCTTTTTACTCTCAGTTTAACGGTGAAAACCGCAACCACCAACGAGGCTTGGTTGCGGAGATATAGGGTTTCAAATACATTTTGATTTTTAAAGTTTTTAACGATGCCGGCATCGCAAGTTTTGTCAAAAAGTGATGAAAATTGTTTTTGTCGAGATTTAAAAATGGCGTACATGGATGGATAGGTCTTTTTACTCTCAGTTTAACAGTGAAAACCGCAACCACCAACGAGGCTTGGTTGCGGAGATATAGGGTTTCAAAGACATTTTGATTTTTAAAGTTTTTAACGATGCCGGCATCGCAAGTTTTGTCAAAAAGTGATGAAAATTGTTTTTGTCGAGATTTAAAAATGACGTACATGGATGAATAGGTCTTTTTACTCTCAGTTTAACGGTGAAGACCGCAACCACCAACGAGGCTTGGTTGCGGAGATATAGGGTTTCAAAGACATTTTGATTTTTAAAGTTTTTAACGATGCCGGCATCGCAAGTTTTGTCAAAAAGTGATGAAAAATTTTTTTGTCGAGATTTAAAAAATGGCGTACATGGATGGAAAGGTCTTTTTACTCTCAGTTTAACGGTGAAAACCGCAACCACCAACGAGGCTTGGTTGCGGAGATATAGGGTTTCAAAGACATTTTGATTTTTAAAGTTTTTAACGATGCCGGCATCGCAAGTTTTGTCAAAAAGTGATGAAAAATTTTTTTGTCGAGATTTAAAAAATGGCGTACATGGATGGAAAGGTCTTTTTACTCTCAGTTTAACGGTGAAAACCGCAACCACCAACGAGGCTTGGTTGCGGAGATATAGGGTTTCAAAGACATTTTGATTTTTAAAGTTTTTAACGATGCCCGGCATCGCAAGTTTTGTCAAAAAGTGATGAAAAATTTTTTTGTCGAGATTTAAAAAATGGCGTACATGGATGGAAAGGTCTTTTTACTCTCAGTTTAACGGTGAAGACCGCAACCACCAACGAGGCTTGGTTGCGGAGATATAGGGTTTCAAAGACATTTTGATTTTTAAAGTTTTTAACGATGCCGGCATCGCAAGTTTTGTCAAAAAGTGATGAAAAATTTTTTTGTCGAGATTTAAAAAATGGCGTACATGGATGGAAAGGTCTTTTTGCTCTCAGTTTAACGGTGAAAACCGCAACCACCAACAAGGCTTGGTTGCGGAGATATAGGGTTTCAAAGACATTTTGATTTTTAAAGTTTTTAACGATGCCGGCATCGCAAGTTTTGTCAAAAAGTGATGACAAATTTTTTTGTCGAGATTTAAAAAATGGCGTACATGGATGGAAAGGTCTTTTTACTCTCAGTTTAATGGTGAAAACCGCAACCACCAACGAGGCTTGGTTGCGGAGATATAGAGTTTCAAAGACATTTTGATTTTTAAAGTTTTTAACGATGCCGGCATCGCAAGTTTTGTCAAAAAGTGATGAAAAATTTTTTTGTCGAGATTTAAAAAATGGCGTACATGGATGGAAAGGTCTTTTTACTCTCAGTTTAACGGTGAAAACCGCAACCACCAACGAGGCTTGGTTGCGGAGATATAGGGTTTCAAAGACATTTTGATTTTTAAAGTTTTTAACGATGCCGGCATCGCAAGTTTTGTCAAAAAGTGATGAAAAATTTTTTTGTCGAGATTTAAAAAATGGCGTACATGGATGGAAAGGTCTTTTTACTCTCAGTTTAACGGTGAAAACCGCAACCACCAACGAGGCTTGGTTGCGGAGATATAGGGTTTCAAAGACATTTTGATTTTTAAAGTTTTTAACGATGCCGGCATCGCAAGTTTTGTCAAAAAGTGATGAAAAATTTTTTTGTCGAGATTTAAAAAATGGCGTACATGGATGGAAAGGTCTTTTTACTCTCAGTTTAACGGTGAAGACCGCAACCACCAACGAGGCTTGGTTGCGGAGATATAGGGTTTCAAAGACATTTTGATTTTTAAAGTTTTTAACGATGCCGGCATCGCAAGTTTTGTCAAAAAGTGATGAAAAATTTTTTTGTCGAGATTTAAAAAATGGCGTACATGGATGGAAAGGTCTTTTTGCTCTCAGTTTAACGGTGAAAACCGCAACCACCAACGAGGCTTGGTTGCGGAGATATAGGGTTTCAAAGACATTTTGAATTTTAAAGTTTTTAACGATGCCGGCATCGCAAGTTTTGTCAAAAAGTGATGAAAAATTTTTTTGTCGAGATTTAAAAAATGGCGTACATGGATGGAAAGGTCTTTTTACTCTCAGTTTAACGGTGAAAACCGCAACCACCAACGAGGCTTGGTTGCGGAGATATAGGGTTTCAAAGACATTTTGATTTTTAAAGTTTTTAACGATGCCGGCATCGCAAGTTTTGTCAAAAAGTGATGAAAAATTTTTTTGTCCAGATTTAAAAAATGGCGTACATAGATAGAAAGGTCTTTTTACTCTCAGTTTAACGGTGAAAACCGCAACCACCAACGAGGCTTGGTTGCGGAGATATAGGGTTTCAAATACATTTTGATTTTTAAAGTTTTTAACGATGCCGGCATCGCAAGTTTTGTCAAAAAGTGATGAAAATTGTTTTTGTCGAGATTTAAAAATGGCGTACATGGATGGATAGGTCTTTTTACTCTCAGTTTAACAGTGAAAACCGCAACCACCAACGAGGCTTGGTTGCGGAGATATAGGGTTTCAAAGACATTTTGATTTTTAAAGTTTTTAACGATGCCGGCATCGCAAGTTTTGTCAAAAAGTGATGAAAATTGTTTTTGTCGAGATTTAAAAATGACGTACATGGATGAATAGGTCTTTTTACTCTCAGTTTAACGGTGAAGACCGCAACCACCAACGAGGCTTGGTTGCGGAGATATAGGGTTTCAAAGACATTTTGATTTTTAAAGTTTTTAACGATGCCGGCATCGCAAGTTTTGTCAAAAAGTGATGAAAAATTTTTTTGTCGAGATTTAAAAAATGGCGTACATGGATGGAAAGGTCTTTTTACTCTCAGTTTAACGGTGAAAACCGCAACCACCAACGAGGCTTGGTTGCGGAGATATAGGGTTTCAAAGACATTTTGATTTTTAAAGTTTTTAACGATGCCGGCATCGCAAGTTTTGTCAAAAAGTGATGAAAAATTTTTTTGTCGAGATTTAAAAAATGGCGTACATGGATGGAAAGGTCTTTTTACTCTCAGTTTAACGGTGAAAACCGCAACCACCAACGAGGCTTGGTTGCGGAGATATAGGGTTTCAAAGACATTTTGATTTTTAAAGTTTTTAACGATGCCCGGCATCGCAAGTTTTGTCAAAAAGTGATGAAAAATTTTTTTGTCGAGATTTAAAAAATGGCGTACATGGATGGAAAGGTCTTTTTACTCTCAGTTTAACGGTGAAGACCGCAACCACCAACGAGGCTTGGTTGCGGAGATATAGGGTTTCAAAGACATTTTGATTTTTAAAGTTTTTAACGATGCCGGCATCGCAAGTTTTGTCAAAAAGTGATGAAAAATTTTTTTGTCGAGATTTAAAAAATGGCGTACATGGATGGAAAGGTCTTTTTGCTCTCAGTTTAACGGTGAAAACCGCAACCACCAACAAGGCTTGGTTGCGGAGATATAGGGTTTCAAAGACATTTTGATTTTTAAAGTTTTTAACGATGCCGGCATCGCAAGTTTTGTCAAAAAGTGATGACAAATTTTTTTGTCGAGATTTAAAAAATGGCGTACATGGATGGAAAGGTCTTTTTACTCTCAGTTTAATGGTGAAAACCGCAACCACCAACGAGGCTTGGTTGCGGAGATATAGAGTTTCAAAGACATTTTGATTTTTAAAGTTTTTAACGATGCCGGCATCGCAAGTTTTGTCAAAAAGTGATGAAAAATTTTTTTGTCGAGATTTAAAAAATGGCGTACATGGATGGAAAGGTCTTTTTACTCTCAGTTTAACGGTGAAAACCGCAACCACCAACGAGGCTTGGTTGCGGAGATATAGGGTTTCAAAGACATTTTGATTTTTAAAGTTTTTAACGATGCCGGCATCGCAAGTTTTGTCAAAAAGTGATGAAAAATTTTTTTGTCGAGATTTAAAAAATGGCGTACATGGATGAGAAGGTCTTTTTACTCTCAGTTTAACGGTGAAAACCGCAACCACCAACGAGGCTTGGTTGCGGAGATATAGGGTTTCAAAGACATTTTGATTTTTAAAGTTTTTAACGATGCCGGCATCGCAAGTTTTGTCAAAAAGTGATGAAAAATTTTTTGTCGAGATTTAAAAAATGGCGTACATGGATGGAAAGGTCTTTTTACTCTCAGTTTAACGGTGAAAACCGCAACCACCAACGAGGCTTGGTTGCGGAGATATAGGGTTTCAAAGACATTTTGATTTTTAAAGTTTTTAACGATGCCGGCATCGCAAGTTTTGTCAAAAAGTGATGACAAATTTTTTTGTCGAGATTTAAAAAATGGCGTACATGGATGGAAAGGTCTTTTTACTCTCATTTTAACGGTGAAAACCGCAACCACCAACGAGGCTTGGTTGCGGAGATATAGGGTTTCAAAGACATTTTGATTTTTAAAGTTTTTAACGATGCCGGCATCGCAAGTTTTGTCAAAAAGTGATGAAAAATTTTTTTGTCGAGATTTAAAAAATGGCGTACATGGATGAAAAGGTCTTTTTACTCTCATTTTAACGGTGAAAACCGCAACCACCAACGAGGCTTGGTTGCGGAGATATAGGGTTTCAAAGACATTTTGATTTTTAAAGTTTTTAACGATGCCGGCATCGCAAGTTTTGTCAAAAAGTGATGAAAAATTTTTTTGTGGAGATTTAAAAAATGGCGTACATGGACGGAAAGGTCTTTTTACTCTCAGTTTAACGGTGAAAACCGCAACCACCATCGAGGCTTGGTTGCGGAGATATAGGGTTTCAAAGACATTTTGATTTTTAAAGTTTTTAACGATGCCGGCATCGCAAGTTTTGTCAAAAAGTGATGAAAAATTTTTTTGTCGAGATTTCAAAAATGGCGTACATGGATGGAAAGGTCTTTTTACTCTCAGTTTAACGGTGAAAACCGCAACCACCAACGAGGCTTGGTTGCGGAGATATAGGGTTTCAAAGACATTTTGATTTTTAAAGTTTTTAACGATGCCGGCATCGCAAGTTTTGTCAAAAAGTGATGAAAATTTTTTTGTCGAGATTAAAAAATGGCGTACATGGATGGAAAGGTCTTTTTACTCTCAGTTTAATGGTGAAAACCGCAACCACCAACGAGGCTTGGTTGCGGAGATATAGGGTTTCAAAGACATTTTGATTTTTAAAGTTTTTAACGATGCCGGCATCGCAAGTTTTGTCAAAAAGTGATGACAAATTTTTTTGTCCAGATTTAAAAAATGGCGTACATGGACGGAAAGGTCTTTTTACTCTCATTTTAACGGTGAAAACCGCAACCACCAACGAGGCTTGGTTGCGGAGATATAGGGTTTCAAAGACATTTTGATTTTTAAAGTTTTTAACGATGCCGGCATCGCAAGTTTTGTCAAAAAGTGATGAAAATTTTTTTTGTCGAGATTTAAAAAATGGCGTACATGGATGGAAAGGTCTTTTTACTCTCAGTTTAATGGTGAAAACCGCAACCACCAACGAGGCTTGGTTGCGGAGATATAGGGTTTCAAAAACATTTTGATTTTTAAAGTTTTTAACGATGCCGGCATCGCAAGTTTTGTCAAAAAGTGATGAAAATTTTTTTTGTCGAGATTTAAAAATGGCGTACATGGATGGATAGGTCTTTTTACTCTCAGTTTAACGGTGAAAACCGCAACCACCAACGAGGCTTGGTTGCGGAGATATAGGGTTTCAAAGACATTTTGATTTTTAAAGTTTTTAACGATGCCGGCATCGCAAGTTTTGTCAAAAAGTGATGAAAAATTTTTTTGTCGAGATTTCAAAAATGGCGTACATGGATGGAAAGGTCTTTTTACTCTCATTTTAACGGTAAAAACCGCAACCACCAACGAGGCTTGGTTGCGGAGATATAGGGTTTCAAAGACATTTTGATTTTTAAAGTTTTTAACGATGCCGGCATCGCAAGTTTTGTCAAAAAGTGATGAAAAATTTTTTTGTCGAGATTTAAAAAATGGCGTACATGGATGGAAAGGTCTTTTTACTCTCAGTTTAACGGTGAAAACCGCAACCACCAACGAGGCTTGGTTGCGGAGATATAGGGTTTCAAAGACATTTTGATTTTTAAAGTTTTTAACGCAAGTTTTGTCAAAAAGTGATGACAAATTTTTTTGTCGAGATTTAAAAAATGGCGTACATGGATGGAAAGGTCTTTTTACTCTCAGTTTAACGGTGAAAACCGCAACCACCAACGAGGCTTGGTTGCGGAGATATAGGGTTTCAAAGACATTTTGATTTTTAAAGTTTTTAACGATGCCGGCATCGCAAGTTTTGTCAAAAAGTGATGAAAAATTTTTTTGTCGAGATTTAAAAAATGGCGTACATGGATGGAAAGGTCTTTTTACTCTCAGTTTAACGGTGAAAACCGCAACCACCAACGAGGCTTGGTTGCGGAGATATAGGGTTTCAAAGACATTTTGATTTTTAAAGTTTTTAACGATGCCGGCATCGCAAGTTTTGTCAAAAAGTGATGACAAATTTTTTTGTCGAGATTTAAAAAATGGCGTACATGGATGGAAAGGTCTTTTTACTCTCAGTTTAACGGTGAAAACCGCAACCACCAACGAGGCTTGGTTGCGGAGATATAGAGTTTCAAAGACATTTTGATTTTTAAAGTTTTTAACGATGCCGGCATCGCAAGTTTTGTCAAAAAGTGATGAAAAATTTTTTTGTCGAGATTTAAAAAATGGCGTACATGGATGGAAAGGTCTTTTTACTCTCAGTTTAACGGTGAAAACCGCAACCACCAACGAGGCTTGGTTGCGGAGATATAGGGTTTCAAAGACATTTTGATTTTTAAAGTTTTTAACGATGCCGGCATCGCAAGTTTTGTCAAAAAGTGATGACAAATTTTTTTGTCGAGATTTAAAAAATGGCGTACATGGATGGAAAGGTCTTTTTACTCTCAGTTTAACGGTGAAAACCGCAACCACCAACGAGGCTTGGTTGCGGAGATATAGGGTTTCAAAGACATTTTGATTTTTAAAGTTTTTAACGATGCCGGCATCGCAAGTTTTGTCAAAAAGTGATGAAAAATTTTTTTGTCGAGATTTAAAAAATGGCGTACATGGATGAGAAGGTCTTTTTACTCTCAGTTTAACGGTGAAAACCGCAACCACCAACGAGGCTTGGTTGCGGAGATATAGGGTTTCAAAGACATTTTGATTTTTAAAGTTTTTAACGATGCCGGCATCGCAAGTTTTGTCAAAAAGTGATGAAAAATTTTTTGTCGAGATTTAAAAAATGGCGTACATGGATGGAAAGGTCTTTTTACTCTCAGTTTAACGGTGAAAACCGCAACCACCAACGAGGCTTGGTTGCGGAGATATAGGGTTTCAAAGACATTTTGATTTTTAAAGTTTTTAACGATGCCGGCATCGCAAGTTTTGTCAAAAAGTGATGACAAATTTTTTTGTCGAGATTTAAAAAATGGCGTACATGGATGGAAAGGTCTTTTTACTCTCATTTTAACGGTGAAAACCGCAACCACCAACGAGGCTTGGTTGCGGAGATATAGGGTTTCAAAGACATTTTGATTTTTAAAGTTTTTAACGATGCCGGCATCGCAAGTTTTGTCAAAAAGTGATGAAAAATTTTTTTGTCGAGATTTAAAAAATGGCGTACATGGATGGAAAGGTCTTTTTACTCTCAGTTTAACGGTGAAAACCGCAACCACCAACGAGGCTTGGTTGCGGAGATATAGGGTTTCAAAGACATTTTGATTTTTAAAGTTTTTAACGATGCCGGCATCGCAAGTTTTGTCAAAAAGTGATGACAAATTTTTTTGTCGAGATTTAAAAAATGGCGTACATGGATGGAAAGGTCTTTTTACTCTCAGTTTAACGGTGAAAACCGCAACCACCAACGAGGCTTGGTTGCGGAGATATAGGGTTTCAAAGACATTTTGATTTTTAAAGTTTTTAACGATGCCGGCATCGCAAGTTTTGTCAAAAAGTGATGAAAAATTTTTTTGTGGAGATTTAAAAAATGGCGTACATGGATGGAAAGGTCTTTTTACTCTCAGTTTAACGGTGAAAACCGCAACCACCAACGAGGCTTGGTTGCGGAGATATAGGGTTTCAAAGACATTTTGATTTTTAAAGTTTTTAACGATGCCGGCATCGCAAGTTTTGTCAAAAAGTGATGAAAAATTTTTTTGTCGAGATTTAAAAAATGGCGTACATGGATGGAAAGGTCTTTTTACTCTCAGTTTAACGGTGAAAACCGCAACCACCAACGAGGCTTGGTTGCGGAGATATAGGGTTTCAAAGACATTTTGATTTTTAAAGTTTTTAACGATGCCGGCATCGCAAGTTTTGTCAAAAAGTGATGACAAATTTTTTTGTCGAGATTTAAAAAATGAGGTACATGGATGGAAAGGTCTTTTTAATCTCAGTTTAACGGTGAAAACCGCAACCACCAACGAGGCTTGGTTGCGGAGATATAGGGTTTCAAAGACATTTTGATTTTTAAAGTTTTTAACGATGCTGGCATCGCAAGTTTTTTCAAAAAGTGATGTAAAATTTTTTTGTCGAGATTTAAAAATGGCATACATGGATGGAAAGGTCTTTTTACTTTCAGTTTAACGGTGAAAACCGCAACCAGCAACGAGGCTTGGTTGCGGAGATATAGGGTTTCAAAGACATTTTGATTTTTAAAGTTTTTAACGATGCTGGCATCGCAAGTTTTTTCAAAAAGTGATGTAAAATTTTTTTGTCGAGATTTAAAAATGGCATACATGGATGGAAAGGTCTTTTTACTTTCAGTTTAACGGTGAAAACCGCAACCACCAACGAGGCTTGGTTGCGGAGATATAGGGTTTCAAAGACATTTTGATTTTTAAAGTTTTTAACGATGCCGGCATCGCAAGTTTTGTCAAAAAGTGATGAAAAATTTTTTTGTCGAGATTTAAAAAATGGCGTACATGGATGGATAGGTCTTTTTACTCTCAGTTTAACGGTGAAGACCGCAACCACCAACGAGGCTTGGCTGCGGAGATATAGGGTTTCAAAGACATTTTGATTTTTAAAGTTTTTAACGATGCCGGCATCGCAAGTTTTGTCAAAAAGTGATGAAAAATTTTTTTGTCGAGATTTAAAAAATGGCGTACATGGATGGAAAGGTCTTTTTACTCTCATTTTAACGGTAAAAACCGCAACCACCAACGAGGCTTGGTTGCGGAGATATAGGGTTTCAAAGACATTTTGATTTTTAAAGTTTTTAACGATGCCGGCATCGCAAGTTTTGTCAAAAAGTGATGAAAAATTTTTTTGTCGAGATTTAAAAAATGGCGTACATGGATGGATAGGTCTTTTTACTCTCAGTTTAACGGTGAAGACCGCAACCACCAACGAGGCTTGGCTGCGGAGATATAGGGTTTCAAAGACATTTTGATTTTTAAAGTTTTTAACGATGCCGGCATCGCAAGTTTTGTCAAAAAGTGATGAAAAATTTTTTTGTCGAGATTTGAAAAATGGCGTACATGGACGGAAAGGTCTTTTTACTCTCAGTTTAACGGTGAAAACCGCAACCACCAACGAGGCTTGGTTGCGGAGATATAGGGTTTCAAAGACATTTTGATTTTTAAAGTTTTTAACGATGCCGGCATCGCAAGTTTTGTCAAAAAGTGATGAAAATTGTTTTTGTCGAGATTTAAAAATGGCGTACATGGATGGATAGGTCTTTTTACTCTCAGTTTAACGGTGAAGACCGCAACCACCAACGAGGCTTGGCTGCGGAGATATAGGGTTTCAAAGACATTTTGATTTTTAAAGTTTTTAACGATGCCGGCATCGCAAGTTTTGTCAAAAAGTGATGACAAATTTTTTTGTCGAGATTTAAAAAATGGCGTACATGGATGGAAAGGTCTTTTTACTCTCAGTTTAACGGTGAAAACCGCAACCACCAACGAGGCTTGGTTGCGGAGATATAGGGTTTCAAAGACATTTTGATTTTTAAAGTTTTTAACGATGCCGGCATCGCAAGTTTTGTCAAAAAGTGATGAAAAATTTTTTTGTCGAGATTTAAAAAATGGCGTACATGGATGGAAAGGTCTTTTTACTCTCATTTTAACGGTAAAAACCGCAACCACCAACGAGGCTTGGTTGCGGAGATATAGGGTTTCAAAGACATTTTGATTTTTAAAGTTTTTAACGATGCCGGCATCGCAAGTTTTGTCAAAAAGTGATGAAAAATTTTTTGTTGGAGATTTAAAAAATGGCGTACATGGATGGAAAGGTCTTTTTACTCTCAGTTTAACGGTGAAAACCGCAACCACCAACGAGGCTTGGTTGCGGAGATATAGGGTTTCAAAGACATTTTGATTTTTAAAGTTTTTAACGATGCCGGCATCGCAAGTTTTGTCAAAAAGTGATGAAAAATGTTTTTGTCGAGATTTAAAAAGTGGCGTACATGGATGGAAAGGTCTTTTTACTCTCATTTTAACGGTGAAAACCGCAACCACCAACGAGGCTTGGTTGCGGAGATATAGGGTTTCAAAGACATTTTGATTTTTAAAGTTTTTAACGATGCCGGCATCGCAAGTTTTGTCAAAAAGTGATGAAAATTGTTTTTGTCGAGATTTAAAAATGGCGTACATGGATGGATAGGTCTTTTTACTCTCAGTTTAACGGTGAAGACCGCAACCACCAACGAGGCTTGGTTGCGGAGATATAGGGTTTCAAAGACATTTTGATTTTTAAAGTTTTTAACGATGCCGGCATCGCAAGTTTTGTCAAAAAGTGATGACAAATTTTTTTGTCGAGATTTCAAAAATGGCGTACATGGATGGAAAGGTCTTTTTACTCTCATTTTAACGGTGAAAACCGCAACCACCAACGAGGCTTGGTTGCGGAGATATAGGGTTTCAAAGACATTTTGATTTTTAAAGTTTTTAACGATGCCGGCATCGCAAGTTTTGTCAAAAAGTGATGAAAAATTTTTTGTCGAGATTTAAAAAATGGCGTACATGGATGGAAAGGTCTTTTTACTCTCAGTTTAACGGTGAAAACCGCAACCACCAACGAGGCTTGGTTGCGGAGATATAGGGTTTCAAAGACATTTTGATTTTTAAAGTTTTTAACGATGCCGGCATCGCAAGTTTTGTCAAAAAGTGATGAAAAATGTTTTTGTCGAGATTTAAAAAATGGCGTACATGGATGGAAAGGTTTTTTTACTCTCATTTTAACGGTGAAAACCGCAACCACCAACGAGGCTTGGTTGCGGAGATATAGGGTTTCAAAGACATTTTGATTTTTAAAGTTTTTAACGATGCCGGCATCGCAAGTTTTGTCAAAAAGTGATGAAAATTGTTTTTGTCGAGATTTAAAAATGGCGTACATGGATGGAAAGGTCTTTTTACTCTCAGTTTAACGGTGAAAACCGCAACCACCAACGAGGCTTGGTTGCGGAGATATAGGGTTTCAAAGACATTTTGATTTTTAAAGTTTTTAACGATGCCGGCATCGCAAGTTTTGTCAAAAAGTGATGAAAAATGTTTTTGTCGAGATTTAAAAAATGGCGTACATGGATGGAAAGGTCTTTTTACTCTTATTTTAACGGTAAAAACCGCAACCACCAACGAGGCTTGGTTGCGGAGATATAGGGTTTCAAAGACATTTTGATTTTTAAAGTTTTTAACGATGCCGGCATCGCAAGTTTTGTCAAAAAGTGATGAAAAATTTTTTTGTCGAGATTTAAAAAATGGCGTACATGGATGGAAAGGTCTTTTTACTCTCAGTTTAACGGTGAAAACCGCAACCACCAACGAGGCTTGGTTGCGGAGATATAGGGTTTCAAAGACATTTTGATTTTTAAAGTTTTTAACGATGCCGGCATCGCAAGTTTTGTCAAAAAGTGATGAAAAATTTTTTTGTCGAGATTTAAAAAATGGCGTACATGGATGGAAAGGTCTTTTTACTCTCAGTTTAACGGTGAAAACCGCAACCACCAACGAGGCTTGGTTGCGGAGATATAGGGTTTCAAAGACATTTTGATTTTTAAAGTTTTTAACGATGCCGGCATCGCAAGTTTTGTCAAAAAGTGATGAAAAATGTTTTTGTCGAGATTTAAAAAATGGCGTACATGGATGGAAAGGTCTTTTTACTCTCATTTTAACGGTGAAAACCGCAACCACCAACGAGGCTTGGTTGCGGAGATATAGGGTTTCAAAGACATTTTGATTTTTAAAGTTTTTAACGATGCCGGCATCGCAAGTTTTGTCAAAAAGTGATGAAAATTGTTTTTGTCGAGATTTAAAAATGGCGTACATGGATGGATAGGTCTTTTTACTCTCAGTTTAACGGTGAAGACCGCAACCACCAACGAGGCTTGGTTGCGGAGATATAGGGTTTCAAAGACATTTTGATTTTTAAAGTTTTTAACGATGCCGGCATCGCAAGTTTTGTCAAAAAGTGATGACAAATTTTTTTGTCGAGATTTAAAAAATGGCGTACATGGATGGAAAGGTCTTTTTACTCTCAGTTTAACGGTGAAAACCGCAACCACCAACGAGGCTTGGTTGCGGAGATATAGGGTTTCAAAGACATTTTGATTTTTAAAGTTTTTAACGATGCCGGCATCGCAAGTTTTGTCAAAAAGTGATGAAAATTTTTTTTGTCGAGATTTAAAAATGGCGTACATGGATGGATAGGTCTTTTTGCTCTCAGTTTAACGGTGAAAACCGGAACCACCAACGAGGCTTGGTTGCGGAGATATAGGGTTTCAAAGACATTTTGATTTTTAAAGTTTTTAACGATGCCGGCATCGCAAGTTTTGTCAAAAAGTGATGAAAAATTTTTTTGTCGAGATTTAAAAAATGGCGTACATGGATGGAAAGGTCTTTTTACTCTCATTTTAACGGTAAAAACCGCAACCACCAACGAGGCTTGGTTGCGGAGATATAGGGTTTCAAAGACATTTTGATTTTTAAAGTTTTTAACGATGCCGGCATCGCAAGTTTTGTCAAAAAGTGATGAAAAATTTTTTTGTCGAGATTTAAAAAATGGCGTACATGGATGGAAAGGTCATTTTACTCTCAGTTTAACGGTGAAAACCGCAACCACCAACGAGGCTTGGTTGCGGAGATATAGGGTTTCAAAGACATTTTGATTTTTAAAGTTTTTAACGATGCCGGCATCGCAAGTTTTGTCAAAAAGTGATGAAAAATTTTTTTGTCGAGATTTAAAAAATGGCGTACATGGATGGAAAGGTCTTTTTACTCTCATTTTAACGGTGAAAACCGCAACCACCAACGAGGCTTGGTTGCGGAGATATAGGGTTTCAAAGACATTTTGATTTTTAAAGTTTTTAACGATGCCGGCATCGCAAGTTTTGTCAAAAAGTGATGAACATTTTTTTTGTCGAGATTTAAAAAATGGCGTACATGGATGGAAAGGTCTTTTTACTCTCATTTTAACGGTGAAAACTGCTACCACCAACGAGGCTTGGTTGCGGAGATATAGGGTTTCAAAGACATTTTGATTTTTAAAGTTTTTAACGATGCCGGCATCGCAAGTTTTGTCAAAAAGTGATGAAAATTTTTTTTGTCGAGATTTAAAAAATGGCGTACATGGATGGAAAGGTCTTTTTACTCTCATTTTAACGGTGAAAACCGCAACCACCAACGAGGCTTGGTTGCGGAGATATAGGGTTTCAAAGACATTTTGATTTTTAAAGTTTTTAACGATGCCGGCATCGCAAGTTTTGTCAAAAAGTGATGAAAATTTTTTTTGTCGAGATTTAAAAAATGGCGTACATGGATGGAAAGGTCTTTTTACTCTCATTTTAACGGTGAAAACCGCAACCACCAACGAGGCTTGGTTGCGGAGATATAGGGTTTCAAAGACATTTTGATTTTTAAAGTTTTTAACGATGCCGGCATCGCAAGTTTTGTCAAAAAGTGATGAAATTTTTTTTTGTCGAGATTTAAATATGGCGTACATGGATGGATAGGTCTTTTTACTCTCAGTTTAACGGTGAAAACCGCAACCACCAACGAGGCTTGGTTGCGGAGATATAGGGTTTCAAAGACATTTTGATTTTTAAAGTTTTTAACGATGCCGGCATCGCAAGTTTTGTCAAAAAGTGATGAAAAATTTTTTTGTTGGAGATTTAAAAATTGGCGTACATAGATGGAAAGGTCTTTTTACTCTCAGTTTAACGATGAAAACCGCAACCACCAACGAGGCTTGGTTGCGGAGATATAGGGTTTCAAAGACATTTTGATTTTTAAAGTTTTAAACGATGCCGGCATCGCAAGTTTTGTCAAAAAGTGATGAAAAATTTTTTGTCGAGATTTAAAAATGACGTACATGGATGAAAAGGTCTTTTTACTCTCATTTTAACGGTGAAAACCGCAACCACCAACGAGGCTTGGTTGCGGAGATATAGGGTTTCAAAGACATTTTGATTTTTAAAGTTTTTAACGATGCCGGCATCGCAAGTTTTGTCAAAAAGTGATGAAAATTGTTTTTGTCGAGATTTAAAAATAGCGTACATGGATGGATAGGTCCTTTTACTCTCAGTTTAACGGTGAAGACCGCAACCACCAACGAGGCTTGGTTGCGGAGATATAGGGTTTCAAAGACATTTTGATTTTTAAAGTTTTTAACGATGCCGGCATCGCAAGTTTTGTCAAAAAGTGATGAAAAATTTTTTTGTCGAGATTTAGAAAATGGCGTACATGGATGGAAAGGTCTTTTTACTCTCAGTTTAACGGTGAAAACCGCAACCACCAACGAGGCTTGGTTGCGGAGATATAGGGTTTCAAAGACATTTTGATTTTTAAAGTTTTTAACGATGCCGGCATCGCAAGTTTTGTCAAAAAGTGATGAAAAATTTTTTTGTCGAGATTTAAAAAATGGCGTACATGGATGGAAAGGTCTTTTTACTCTCAGTTTAACGGTGCAAACCGCAACCACCAACGAGGCTTGGTTGCGGAGATATAGGGTTTCAAAGACATTTTGATTTTTAAAGTTTTTAACGATGCCGGCATCGCAAGTTTTGTCAAAAAGTGATGAAAAATTTTTTTGTCGAGATTTAAAAAATGGCGTACATGGATGGAAAGGTCTTTTTACTCTCATTTTAACGTTGAAAACCGCAACCACCAACGAGGCTTGGTTGCGGAGATATAGGGTTTCAAAGACATTTTGATTTTTAAAGTTTTTAACGATGCCGGCATCGCAAGTTTTGTCAAAAAGTGATGAAAAATTTTTTTGTCGAGATTTAAAAAATGGCGTACATGGATGGAAAGGTCTTTTTACTCTCATTTTAACGTTGAAAACCGCAACCACCAACGAGGCTTGGTTGCGGAGATATAGGGTTTCAAAGACATTTTGATTTTTAAAGTTTTTAACGATGCCGGCATCGCAAGTTTTGTCAAAAAGTGATGAAAAATTTTTTTGTCGAGATTTAAAAAATGGCGTACATGGATGGAAAGGTCTTTTTACTCTCATTTTAACGTTGAAAACCGCAACCACCAACGAGGCTTGGTTGCGGAGATATAGGCTTTCAAAGACATTTTGATTTTTAAAGTTTTTAACGATGCCGGCATCGCAAGTTTTGTCAAAAAGTGATGAAAAATTTTTTTGTCGAGATTTAAAAAATGGCGTACATGGATGGAAAGGTCTTTTTACTCTCAGTTTAACGGTGCAAACCGCAACCACCAACGAGGCTTGGTTGCGGAGATATAGGCTTTCAAAGACATTTTGATTTTTAAAGTTTTTAACGATGCCGGCATCGCAAGTTTTGTCAAAAAGTGATGAAAAATTTTTTTGTCGAGATTTCAAAAATGGCGTACATGGATGGAAAGGTCTTTTTACTCTCAGTTTAACGGTGAAAACCGCAACCACCAACGAGGCTTGGTTGCGGAGATATAGGGTTTCAAAGACATTTTGATTTTTAAAGTTTTTAACGATGCCGGCATCGCAAGTTTTGTCAAAAAGTGATGAAAAATTTTGTGTCGAGATTTAAAAAATGGCGTACATGGATGGAAAGGTCTTTTTACTCTCAGTTTAACGGTGAAAACCGCAACCACCAACGAGGCTTGGTTGCGGAGATATAGGGTTTCAAAGACATTTAGATTTTTAAAGTTTTTAACGATGCCGGCATCGCAAGTTTTGTCAAAAAGTGATGAAAAATGTTTTTGTCGAGATTTAAAAAATGGCGTACATGGATGGAAAGGTCTTTTTACTCTCATTTTAACGGTAAAAACCGCAACCACCAACGAGGCTTGGTTGCGGAGATATAGGGTTTCAAAGACATTTTGATTTTTAAAGTTTTTAACGATGCCGGCATCGCAAGTTTTGTCAAAAAGTGATGAAAAATTTTTTTGTCGAGATTTAAAAAATGGCGTACATGGATGGAAAGGTCTTTTTACTCTCAGTTTAACGGTGAAAACCGCAACCACCAACGAGGCTTGGTTGCGGAGATATAGGGTTTCAAAGACATTTTGATTTTTAAAGTTTTTAACGATGCCGGCATCGCAAGTTTTGTCAAAAAGTGATGACAAATTTTTTTGTCGAGATTTAAAAAATGGCGTACATGGATGGAAAGGTCTTTTTACTCTCAGTTTAACGGTGAAAACCGCAACCACCAACGAGGCTTGGTTGCGGAGATATAGGGTTTCAAAGACATTTTGATTTTTAAAGTTTTTAACGATGCCGGCATCGCAAGTTTTGTCAAAAAGTGATGAAAAATTTTTTTGTCGAGATTTAAAAAATGGCGTACATGGATGGAAAGGTCTTTTTACTCTCAGTTTAACGGTGAAAACCGCAACCACCAACGAGGCTTGGTTGCGGAGATATAGGGTTTCAAAGACATTTTGATTTTTAAAGTTTTTAACGATGCCGGCATCGCAAGTTTTGTCAAAAAGTGATGAAAAATTTTTTTGTCGAGATTTAAAAAATGGCGTACATGGATGGAAAGGTCTTTTTACTCTCATTTTAACGGTGAAAACCGCAACCACCAACGAGGCTTGGTTGCGGAGATATAGGGTTTCAAAGACATTTTGATTTTTAAAGTTTTTAACGATGCCGGCATCGCAAGTTTTGTCAAAAAGTGATGAAAATTTTTTTTGTCGAGATTTAAAAAATGGCGTACATGGATGGAAAGGTCTTTTTACTCTCATTTTAACGGTGAAAACCGCAACCACCAACGAGGCTTGGTTGCGGAGATATAGGGTTTCAAAGACATTTTGATTTTTAAAGTTTTTAACGATGCCGGCATCGCAAGTTTTGTCAAAAAGTGATGAAAATTTTTTTTGTCGAGATTTAAAAAATGGCGTACATGGATGGAAAGGTCTTTTTACTCTCATTTTAACGGTGAAAACCGCAACCACCAACGAGGCTTGGTTGCGGAGATATAGGGTTTCAAAGACATTTTGATTTTTAAAGTTTTTAACGATGCCGGCATCGCAAGTTTTGTCAAAAAGTGATGAAATTTTTTTTTGTCGAGATTTAAAAAATGGCGTACATGGATAGAAAGGTCTTTTTACTCTCATTTTAACGGTGAAAACTGCAACCACCAACGAGGCTTGGTTGCGGAGATATAGGGTTTCAAAGACATTTTGATTTTTAAAGTTTTTAACGATGCCGGCATCGCAAGTTTTGTCAAAAAGTGATGAAAATTTTTTTTGTCGAGATTTAAAAAATGGCGTACATGGATGGAAAGGTCTTTTTACTCTCATTTTAACGGTGAAAACCGCAACCACCAACGAGGCTTGGTTGCGGAGATATAGGGTTTCAAAGACATTTTGATTTTTAAAGTTTTTAACGATGCCGGCATCGCAAGTTTTGTCAAAAAGTGATGAAAATTGTTTTTGTCGAGATTTAAAAATAGCGTACATGGATGGATAGGTCCTTTTACTCTCAGTTTAACGGTGAAGACCGCAACCACCAACGAGGCTTGGTTGCGGAGATATAGGGTTTCAAAGACATTTTGATTTTTAAAGTTTTTAACGATGCCGGCATCGCAAGTTTTGTCAAAAAGTGATGAAAAATTTTTTTGTCGAGATTTAGAAAATGGCGTACATGGATGGAAAGGTCTTTTTACTCTCAGTTAAACGGTGAAAACCGCAACCACCAACGAGGCTTGGTTGCGGAGATATAGGGTTTCAAAGACATTTTGATTTTTAAAGTTTTTAACGATGCCGGCATCGCAAGTTTTGTCAAAAAGTGATGACAAATTTTTTTTTGTCGAGATTCAAAAAATGGCGTACATGGATGGAAAGGTCTTTTTACTCTCATTTTAACGGTGAAAACCGCAACCACCAACGAGGCTTGGTTGCGGAGATATAGGGTTTCAAAGACATTTAGATTTTTAAAGTTTTTAACGATGCCGGCATCGCAAGTTTTGTCAAAAAGTGATGAAAAATGTTTTTGTCGAGATTTAAAAAATGGCGTACATGGATGGAAAGGTCTTTTTACTCTCATTTTAACGGTAAAAACCGCAACCACCAACGAGGCTTGGTTGCGGAGATATAGGGTTTCAAAGACATTTTGATTTTTAAAGTTTTTAACGATGCCGGCATCGCAAGTTTTGTCAAAAAGTGATGAAAAATTTTTTTGTCGAGATTTAAAAAATGGCGTACATGGATGGAAAGGTCTTTTTACTCTCAGTTTAACGGTGAAAACCGCAACCACCAACGAGGCTTGGTTGCGGAGATATAGGGTTTCAAAGACATTTTGATTTTTAAAGTTTTTAACGATGCCGGCATCGCAAGTTTTGTCAAAAAGTGATGAAATTTTTTTTTGTCGAGATTTAAAAAATGGCGTACATGGATAGAAAGGTCTTTTTACTCTCATTTTAACGGTGAAAACTGCAACCAACAACGAGGCTTGGTTGCGGAGATATAGGGTTTCAAAGACATTTTGATTTTTAAAGTTTTTAACGATGCCGGCATCGCAAGTTTTGTCAAAAAGTGATGAAAATTTTTTTTGTGGAGATTTAAAAAATGGCGTACATGGATGGAAAGGTCTTTTTACTCTCATTTTAACGGTGAAAACCGCAACCACCAACGAGGCTTGGTTGCGGAGATATAGGGTTTCAAAGACATTTTGATTTTTAAAGTTTTTAACGATGCCGGCATCGCAAGTTTTGTCAAAAAGTGATGAAAATTGTTTTTGTCGAGATTTAAAAATAGCGTACATGGATGGATAGGTCCTTTTACTCTCAGTTTAACGGTGAAGACCGCAACCACCAACGAGGCTTGGTTGCGGAGATATAGGGTTTCAAAGACATTTTGATTTTTAAAGTTTTTAACGATGCCGGCATCGCAAGTTTTGTCAAAAAGTGATGAAAAATTTTTTTGTCGAGATTTAGAAAATGGCGTACATGGATGGAAAGGTCTTTTTACTCTCAGTTAAACGGTGAAAACCGCAACCACCAACGAGGCTTGGTTGCGGAGATATAGGGTTTCAAAGACATTTTGATTTTTAAAGTTTTTAACGATGCCGGCATCGCAAGTTTTGTCAAAAAGTGATGACAAATTTTTTTTTGTCGAGATTCAAAAAATGGCGTACATGGATGGAAAGGTCTTTTTACTCTCATTTTAACGGTGAAAACCGCAACCACCAACGAGGCTTGGTTGCGGAGATATAGGGTTTCAAAGACACTTTGATTTTTAAAGTTTTTAACGATGCCGGCATCGCAAGTTTTGTCAAAAAGTGATGAAAAATTTTTTTGTCGAGATTTAAAAAATAGCGTACATGGATGGAAAGGTCTTTTTACTCTCAGTTTAACGGTGAAAACCGCAACCACCAACGAGGCTTGGTTGCGGAGATATAGGGTTTCAAAGACATTTTGATTTTTAAAGTTTTTAACGATGCCGGCATCGCAAGTTTTGTCAAAAAGTGATGAAAAATTTTTTTGTCGAGATTTCAAAAATGGCGTACATGGATGGAAAGGTCTTTTTACTCTCAGTTTATTGGTGAAAACCGCAACCACCAACGAGGCTGGGTTGCGGAGATATAGGGTTTCAAAGACATTTTGATTTTTAAAGTTTTTAACGATGCCGGCATCGCAAGTTTTGTCAAAAAGTGATGAAAAATTTTTTTGTCGAGATTTAAAAAATGGCGTACATGGATGGAAAGGTCTTTTTACTCTCATTTTAACGGTGAAAACCGCAACCACCAACGAGGCTTGGTTGCGGAGATATAGGGTTTCAAAGACATTTAGATTTTTAAAGTTTTTAACGATGCCGGCATCGCAAGTTTTGTCAAAAAGTGATGACAAATTTTTTTGTCGAGATTTAAAAAATGGCGTACATGGATGGAAAGGTCTTTTTACTCTCAGTTTAACGGTGAAAACCGCAACCACCAACGAGGCTTGGTTGCGGAGATATAGGGTTTCAAAGACATTTTGATTTTTAAAGTTTTAAACGATGCCGGCATCGCAAGTTTTGTCAAAAAGTGATGAAAAATTTTTTGTCGAGATTTAAAAAATGGCGTACATGGATGGAAAGGTCTTTTTACTCTCATTTTAACGGTGAAAACCGCAACCACCAACGAGGCTTGGTTGCGGAGATATAGGGTTTCAAAGACATTTTGATTTTTAAAGTTTTTAACGATGCCGGCGTCGCAAGTTTTGTCAAAAAGTGATGAAAATTTTTTTTGTCGAGATTTAAAAAATGGCGTACATGGATGGAAAGGTCTTTTTACTCTCATTTTAACGGTGAAAACCGCAACCACCAACGAGGCTTGGTTGCGGAGATATAGGGTTTCAAAGACATTTTGATTTTTAAAGTTTTTAACGATGCCGGCATCGCAAGTTTTGTCAAAAAGTGATGAAAAATTTTTTTGTCGAGATTTCAAAAATGGCGTACATGGATGGAAAGGTCTTTTTACTCTCAGTTTATTGGTGAAAACCGCAACCACCAACGAGGCTGGGTTGCGGAGATATAGGGTTTCAAAGACATTTAGATTTTTAAAGTTTTTAACGATGCCGGCATCGCAAGTTTTGTCAAAAAGTGATGACAAATTTTTTTGTCGAGATTTAAAAAATGGCGTACATGGATGGAAAGGTCTTTTTACTCTCAGTTTAACGGTGAAAACCGCAACCACCAACGAGGCTTGGTTGCGGAGATATAGGGTTTCAAAGACATTTTGATTTTTAAAGTTTTTAACGATGCCGGCATCGCAAGTTTTGTCAAAAAGTGATGAAAAATTTTTTTGTCGAGATTTCAAAAATGGCGTACATGGATGGAAAGGTCTTTTTACTCTCAGTTTATTGGTGAAAACCGCAACCACCAACGAGGCTGGGTTGCGGAGATATAGGGTTTCAAAGACATTTAGATTTTTAAAGTTTTTAACGATGCCGGCATCGCAAGTTTTGTCAAAAAGTGATGACAAATTTTTTTGTCGAGATTTAAAAAATGGCGTACATGGATGGAAAGGTCTTTTTACTCTCAGTTTAACGGTGAAAACCGCAACCACCAACGAGGCTTGGTTGCGGAGATATAGGGTTTCAAAGACATTTTGATTTTTAAAGTTTTAAACGATGCCGGCATCGCAAGTTTTGTCAAAAAGTGATGAAAAATTTTTTGTCGAGATTTAAAAAATGGCGTACATGGATGGAAAGGTCTTTTTACTCTCATTTTAACGGTGAAAACCGCAACCACCAACGAGGCTTGGTTGCGGAGATATAGGGTTTCAAAGACATTTAGATTTTTAAAGTTTTTAACGATGCCGGCATCGCAAGTTTTGTCAAAAAGTGATGAAAAATGTTTTTGTCGAGATTTAAAAAATGGCGTACATGGATGGAAAGGTCTTTTTACTCTCATTTTAACGGTAAAAACCGCAACCACCAACGAGGCTTGGTTGCGGAGATATAGGGTTTCAAAGACATTTTGATTTTTAAAGTTTTTAACGATGCCGGCATCGCAAGTTTTGTCAAAAAGTGATGAAAAATTTTTTTGTCGAGATTTAGAAAATGGCGTACATGGATGGAAAGGTCTTTTTACTCTCAGTTAAACGGTGAAAACCGCAACCACCAACGAGGCTTGGTTGCGGAGATATAGGGTTTCAAAGACATTTTGATTTTTAAAGTTTTTAACGATGCCGGCATCGCAAGTTTTGTCAAAAAGTGATGACAAATTTTTTTTTGTCGAGATTCAAAAAATGGCGTACATGGATGGAAAGGTCTTTTTACTCTCATTTTAACGGTGAAAACCGCAACCACCAACGAGGCTTGGTTGCGGAGATATAGGGTTTCAAAGACATTTTGATTTTTAAAGTTTTTAACGATGCCGGCATCGCAAGTTTTGTCAAAAAGTGATGACAAATTTTTTTTTGTCGAGATTCAAAAAATGGCGTACATGGATGGAAAGGTCTTTTTACTCTCATTTTAACGGTGAAAACCGCAACCACCAACGAGGCTTGGTTGCGGAGATATAGGGTTTCAAAGACATTTAGATTTTTAAAGTTTTTAACGATGCCGGCATCGCAAGTTTTGTCAAAAAGTGATGAAAAATGTTTTTGTCGAGATTTAGAAAATGGCGTACATGGATGGATAGGTCCTTTTACTCTCAGTTTAACGGTGAAGACCGCAACCACCAACGAGGCTTGGTTGCGGAGATATAGGGTTTCAAAGACATTTTGATTTTTAAAGTTTTTAACGATGCCGGCATCGCAAGTTTTGTCAAAAAGTGATGAAAAATTTTTTTGTCGAGATTTAGAAAATGGCGTACATGGATGGATAGGTCCTTTTACTCTCAGTTTAACGGTGAAGACCGCAACCACCAACGAGGCTTGGTTGCGGAGATATAGGGTTTCAAAGACATTTTGATTTTTAAAGTTTTTAACGATGCCGGCATCGCAAGTTTTGTCAAAAAGTGATGAAAAATTTTTTTGTCGAGATTTAGAAAATGGCGTACATGGATGGAAAGGTCTTTTTACTCTCAGTTAAACGGTGAAAACCGCAACCACCAACGAGGCTTGGTTGCGGAGATATAGGGTTTCAAAGACATTTTGATTTTTAAAGTTTTTAACGATGCCGGCATCGCAAGTTTTGTCAAAAAGTGATGACAAATTTTTTTTTGTCGAGATTCAAAAAATGGCGTACATGGATGGAAAGGTCTTTTTACTCTCATTTTAACGGTGAAAACCGCAACCACCAACGAGGCTTGGTTGCGGAGATATAGGGTTTCAAAGACATTTAGATTTTTAAAGTTTTTAACGATGCCGGCATCGCAAGTTTTGTCAAAAAGTGATGAAAAATGTTTTTGTCGAGATTTAAAAAATGGCGTACATGGATGGAAAGGTCTTTTTACTCTCATTTTAACGGTAAAAACCGCAACCACCAACGAGGCTTGGTTGCGGAGATATAGGGTTTCAAAGACATTTTGATTTTTAAAGTTTTTAACGATGCCGGCATCGCAAGTTTTGTCAAAAAGTGATGAAAAATTTTTTTGTCGAGATTTAAAAAATGGCGTACATGGATGGAAAGGTCTTTTTACTCTCAGTTTAACGGTGAAAACCGCAACCACCAACGAGGCTTGGTTGCGGAGATATAGGGTTTCAAAGACATTTTGATTTTTAAAGTTTTTAACGATGCCGGCATCGCAAGTTTTGTCAAAAAGTGATGACAAATTTTTTTGTCGAGATTTAAAAAATGGCGTACATGGATGGAAAGGTCTTTTTACTCTCAGTTTAACGGTGAAAACCGCAACCACCAACGAGGCTTGGTTGCGGAGATATAGGGTTTCAAAGACATTTTGATTTTTAAAGTTTTTAACGATGCCGGCATCGCAAGTTTTGTCAAAAAGTGATGAAAAATTTTTTTGTCGAGATTTAAAAAATGGCGTACATGGATGGAAAGGTCTTTTTACTCTCAGTTTAACGGTGAAAACCGCAACCACCAACGAGGCTTGGTTGCGGAGATATAGGGTTTCAAAGACATTTTGATTTTTAAAGTTTTTAACGATGCCGGCATCGCAAGTTTTGTCAAAAAGTGATGAAAAATTTTTTTGTCGAGATTTAAAAAATGGCGTACATGGATGGAAAGGTCTTTTTACTCTCATTTTAACGGTGAAAACCGCAACCACCAACGAGGCTTGGTTGCGGAGATATAGGGTTTCAAAGACATTTTGATTTTTAAAGTTTTTAACGATGCCGGCATCGCAAGTTTTGTCAAAAAGTGATGAAAATTTTTTTTGTCGAGATTTAAAAAATGGCGTACATGGATGGAAAGGTCTTTTTACTCTCATTTTAACGGTGAAAACCGCAACCACCAACGAGGCTTGGTTGCGGAGATATAGGGTTTCAAAGACATTTTGATTTTTAAAGTTTTTAACGATGCCGGCATCGCAAGTTTTGTCAAAAAGTGATGAAAATTTTTTTTGTCGAGATTTAAAAAATGGCGTACATGGATGGAAAGGTCTTTTTACTCTCATTTTAACGGTGAAAACCGCAACCACCAACGAGGCTTGGTTGCGGAGATATAGGGTTTCAAAGACATTTTGATTTTTAAAGTTTTTAACGATGCCGGCATCGCAAGTTTTGTCAAAAAGTGATGAAATTTTTTTTTGTCGAGATTTAAAAAATGGCGTACATGGATAGAAAGGTCTTTTTACTCTCATTTTAACGGTGAAAACTGCAACCACCAACGAGGCTTGGTTGCGGAGATATAGGGTTTCAAAGACATTTTGATTTTTAAAGTTTTTAACGATGCCGGCATCGCAAGTTTTGTCAAAAAGTGATGAAAATTTTTTTTGTCGAGATTTAAAAAATGGCGTACATGGATGGAAAGGTCTTTTTACTCTCATTTTAACGGTGAAAACCGCAACCACCAACGAGGCTTGGTTGCGGAGATATAGGGTTTCAAAGACATTTTGATTTTTAAAGTTTTTAACGATGCCGGCATCGCAAGTTTTGTCAAAAAGTGATGAAAATTGTTTTTGTCGAGATTTAAAAATAGCGTACATGGATGGATAGGTCCTTTTACTCTCAGTTTAACGGTGAAGACCGCAACCACCAACGAGGCTTGGTTGCGGAGATATAGGGTTTCAAAGACATTTTGATTTTTAAAGTTTTTAACGATGCCGGCATCGCAAGTTTTGTCAAAAAGTGATGAAAAATTTTTTTGTCGAGATTTAGAAAATGGCGTACATGGATGGAAAGGTCTTTTTACTCTCAGTTAAACGGTGAAAACCGCAACCACCAACGAGGCTTGGTTGCGGAGATATAGGGTTTCAAAGACATTTTGATTTTTAAAGTTTTTAACGATGCCGGCATCGCAAGTTTTGTCAAAAAGTGATGACAAATTTTTTTTTGTCGAGATTCAAAAAATGGCGTACATGGATGGAAAGGTCTTTTTACTCTCATTTTAACGGTGAAAACCGCAACCACCAACGAGGCTTGGTTGCGGAGATATAGGGTTTCAAAGACACTTTGATTTTTAAAGTTTTTAACGATGCCGGCATCGCAAGTTTTGTCAAAAAGTGATGAAAAATTTTTTTGTCGAGATTTAAAAAATAGCGTACATGGATGGAAAGGTCTTTTTACTCTCAGTTTAACGGTGAAAACCGCAACCACCAACGAGGCTTGGTTGCGGAGATATAGGGTTTCAAAGACATTTTGATTTTTAAAGTTTTTAACGATGCCGGCATCGCAAGTTTTGTCAAAAAGTGATGAAAAATTTTTTTGTCGAGATTTCAAAAATGGCGTACATGGATGGAAAGGTCTTTTTACTCTCAGTTTATTGGTGAAAACCGCAACCACCAACGAGGCTGGGTTGCGGAGATATAGGGTTTCAAAGACATTTTGATTTTTAAAGTTTTTAACGATGCCGGCATCGCAAGTTTTGTCAAAAAGTGATGAAAAATTTTTTTGTCGAGATTTAAAAAATGGCGTACATGGATGGAAAGGTCTTTTTACTCTCATTTTAACGGTGAAAACCGCAACCACCAACGAGGCTTGGTTGCGGAGATATAGGGTTTCAAAGACATTTAGATTTTTAAAGTTTTTAACGATGCCGGCATCGCAAGTTTTGTCAAAAAGTGATGACAAATTTTTTTGTCGAGATTTAAAAAATGGCGTACATGGATGGAAAGGTCTTTTTACTCTCAGTTTAACGGTGAAAACCGCAACCACCAACGAGGCTTGGTTGCGGAGATATAGGGTTTCAAAGACATTTTGATTTTTAAAGTTTTAAACGATGCCGGCATCGCAAGTTTTGTCAAAAAGTGATGAAAAATTTTTTGTCGAGATTTAAAAAATGGCGTACATGGATGGAAAGGTCTTTTTACTCTCATTTTAACGGTGAAAACCGCAACCACCAACGAGGCTTGGTTGCGGAGATATAGGGTTTCAAAGACATTTTGATTTTTAAAGTTTTTAACGATGCCGGCGTCGCAAGTTTTGTCAAAAAGTGATGAAAATTTTTTTTGTCGAGATTTAAAAAATGGCGTACATGGATGGAAAGGTCTTTTTACTCTCATTTTAACGGTGAAAACCGCAACCACCAACGAGGCTTGGTTGCGGAGATATAGGGTTTCAAAGACATTTTGATTTTTAAAGTTTTTAACGATGCCGGCATCGCAAGTTTTGTCAAAAAGTGATGAAAAATTTTTTTGTCGAGATTTCAAAAATGGCGTACATGGATGGAAAGGTCTTTTTACTCTCAGTTTATTGGTGAAAACCGCAACCACCAACGAGGCTGGGTTGCGGAGATATAGGGTTTCAAAGACACTTTGATTTTTAAAGTTTTTAACGATGCCGGCATCGCAAGTTTTGTCAAAAAGTGATGAAAAATTTTTTTGTCGAGATTTAAAAAATAGCGTACATGGATGGAAAGGTCTTTTTACTCTCAGTTTAACGGTGAAAACCGCAACCACCAACGAGGCTTGGTTGCGGAGATATAGGGTTTCAAAGACATTTTGATTTTTAAAGTTTTTAACGATGCCGGCATCGCAAGTTTTGTCAAAAAGTGATGAAAAATTTTTTTGTCGAGATTTCAAAAATGGCGTACATGGATGGAAAGGTCTTTTTACTCTCAGTTTATTGGTGAAAACCGCAACCACCAACGAGGCTGGGTTGCGGAGATATAGGGTTTCAAAGACATTTAGATTTTTAAAGTTTTTAACGATGCCGGCATCGCAAGTTTTGTCAAAAAGTGATGACAAATTTTTTTGTCGAGATTTAAAAAATGGCGTACATGGATGGAAAGGTCTTTTTACTCTCAGTTTAACGGTGAAAACCGCAACCACCAACGAGGCTTGGTTGCGGAGATATAGGGTTTCAAAGACATTTTGATTTTTAAAGTTTTTAACGATGCCGGCATCGCAAGTTTTGTCAAAAAGTGATGAAAAATTTTTTTGTCGAGATTTCAAAAATGGCGTACATGGATGGAAAGGTCTTTTTACTCTCAGTTTATTGGTGAAAACCGCAACCACCAACGAGGCTGGGTTGCGGAGATATAGGGTTTCAAAGACATTTAGATTTTTAAAGTTTTTAACGATGCCGGCATCGCAAGTTTTGTCAAAAAGTGATGACAAATTTTTTTGTCGAGATTTAAAAAATGGCGTACATGGATGGAAAGGTCTTTTTACTCTCAGTTTAACGGTGAAAACCGCAACCACCAACGAGGCTTGGTTGCGGAGATATAGGGTTTCAAAGACATTTTGATTTTTAAAGTTTTAAACGATGCCGGCATCGCAAGTTTTGTCAAAAAGTGATGAAAAATTTTTTGTCGAGATTTAAAAAATGGCGTACATGGATGGAAAGGTCTTTTTACTCTCATTTTAACGGTGAAAACCGCAACCACCAACGAGGCTTGGTTGCGGAGATATAGGGTTTCAAAGACATTTTGATTTTTAAAGTTTTTAACGATGCCGGCATCGCAAGTTTTGTCAAAAAGTGATGAAAATTGTTTTTGTCGAGATTTAAAAATAGCGTACATGGATGGATAGGTCAGTAGGAATGGGGCCCCTTGGGCATGGGAATTTTTTGGCTGTAATTTGATACCTACTTCGTCGGCGGCGGCGCGTGCCAAAGGCGGCAGGTTTTGTGATGGTTCGTTGGGAGGTCGTCATTAGCTTGGCTTGACAGTATGGTGTTTTATATTTATGCTTAGATAGGTATATATTTTTTTTTAATAATGCTTAGTTGAGTATTTGAAATGTGAAACATTTGTGTGATATGGTTTATACGTTTTATGACTCTTTGTAGTTTGTTTTTTTTTTTTTTTTTTTTGTATTTTGTTGATGATTCGTTTAGGTTGGAGTACTTTAAAGCAGAGTAAAAAAAAATTGATATATGAGATATATGGTTCAATTTGAATGATAGCTGTGGCGATGATTTTTGCATTTGATTGTATAAAAAAAAATGCAACTAATTTAATGGTGTAATTTTTTTTCCATAGAAATTGTATTTTATTTTTTTCGATATGAAAAAAAGCAAATCGCCAAAAAAAAAATATGGCTGAATTTTTTTAAAGACAAAAATAAAAAAAAAAAAGAAATTGAAATATCTGGGATTATTCAAATAAAAGATGTTTTTTTTTTTATAAACACGTAAAGCTTGTTATCATATGGTGTTTTATATGTATGATTAGTTGAGAAATATTTATGTTATGTTTTTTTTTCAGTATGGTGTTTTTTCATTATTCGTTGTAGTTTGTTCTTGTTTTTATTTTGTTGAAATGCTTTAAAACAGAAATACTTTAAAACAGAAAAAAAAGTATTAAAAATAAATGTCAATTCAGCTTTCTTACAATATACAAGAAAATCATGGCAATGGCTATCGTTCACCTTGAACCTTTTATATCATATTTCAACCAGACGGTTCAAGGTTATAGAACTTTCGATTTTGATTATTGCATTGAATTGTATAGAAAAAAAAAATGCAACTATGGCTAAATAATTTGATGTACATTTTTCTATTGGAATTGTATTTTATGTATGATATATTGATATTTGATATTGCAACCTCGACAAAAATTATGGTTGATTTTTTTTTTTTTTTAATGCAACATAAGTATAAAACGTAGTTATTCTTAACTTTTGAATTCAGTGTCTTTGACATAAGCAATAAGTGTATAATTCTTCTTTAAATTCAAATTTAAAAAAAAAAAAAAAAAATGTCGTATATCCTTAAAAAGATTAAAAATAACGCGAATGTTTTCAACGAAAAACAAAAATCGTTAGTCAGTATAAAGAACCTTACACTTAAAAAAAAGTACGACATAGTGAAAGCGAGGAGATGTAACACCAGGTATGGAGAGCAAATCCTGGTGGAGCTCTCTGATTGTTCGGTTTTCCTGCCGAAAAGATGCTCGAAGCAATTTGATGACGAGGCTGTGGCAGAGTTACCGAAGCTGGCTCTGGAAATTGTGGAACCCTACGAGCAAACTTTTATCTTGGACTTCCACGAAAAGGAGTCCGCAACCAACGCCACTAAAAATAACAAAAACCAAGAAGAGGAGGTAATAGTTTTAGAATCGCCTAACGAGATTATGAATTCTCAAAAACAGTTGTTTTATAATTCTTTATATTAAAAATATAAAATGTTTTGTTTTGAATAAAAAAAAAATGTTTTAAACTTAAACTGTTTGTTTGTTTGTTTCGATGGTTTATTGAGAATTCGGCTGTTTTTTTCCTCTTCGCTTTTGTATGAAATGAAGGTATAAGCTTTTCACTTTTTTTTTTCTATCTAATATTTAGCGAATTCAAATACTGAGCGACATGGTGACGAAAATAAAAAGATTCGATCTCAAGGGACGTAAAATACAATTTAAAATAAAGCCAGTACCAGAAAAACAAGAACCAACTTCCTGGATACGAGAAGGTTTAAACGATATTTTTAAATTTGCCTTGAAAGATCTCAGTCCTCAGGATAAAGTAGGAATTACTTTTAGTGGAAAGAGTTTTTCCGCTGAACGAGGAAATGGATGGTTAAATTTTCGAGACTGTTCAGAATTTAAATTCAGTGATATATGGGATATGATCACAAAAATTTTTCAAAGTAATTCAACTGGTCTTAGCACGGATGATTTTTGCATGACCATAACATCAGTCAAACTCCCTTCTGGATCAGGAAGATCAAGTTCTATCATGTATAATACATTTGAAGAGGAATGTATTAAACGTAGGGGAATAATATCCATAAAAAATACGGATAATTTATGTTTACCTCGAGCTCTAGTTGTTGGGAAATCGTATGCTGATAAGGAAAGTGATTTGAGAAAAAAACAACTCAGACAAGACCTTGGGAAAATTCAAAAGCAAAAGGCCTTAAAGCTAATTGATGAAGTACACATGCGTATACCTGCTGAAGGTTGTGGAATTCCTGAATTAAAAATATTCCAAAATCATTTACAACAATATAAGATCACGGTATATAAATTCAACTCAAAAGGACGGGAAGTAATATTTGAAGGTCATGCTGGAGAGAAAAAAATTAATTTATTGTACCACAACAATCACTTCAACGTAATAACATCCCTGACTGGTGCATTTTGTTGCAGATATTTTTGTGAAGACTGCCATATACCTTATAATATGAAGAGTAGACATAGATGTGAAAGATCCTGTCCTCAATGTCAAAACACACCTGTTTGTTCAAAGGATACAAAAGAAATTGTTTGTGATGATTGCAATCGAAACTTTAGAGGAAAAAACTGTTTCGACCATCACAAAGCGAGCAACTCAACAGGAAAAGACTCTATTTGTGATAAAATTAAAAGATGTAATAAGTGCGAACGATCATTGAATATCATTAAGGATGAAGATGAAGAAGAAGGCAATGTTGTTCCTAAATTCCTGAAACATATTCTAAATGTTCGAAGAAATTTTAAAAAAGTAGTTGTGATAGCTCATAACGGGCAATCATATGATCACCAATTCATTTTAAACCATATATTGGAAAAAACAAATTTGACTCCGGAATTAATCATGCGAGGCAGTAAGATCATATTAATGGAAATAGCAAATGTCAAGTTTATAGATTCTTTAAATTATTTTCCAATGGCTCTCTTAAGACTTCCAAAAACATTCCAGCTATCACCTGAATTGAAAAAAGGCTATTTTCCTCATTTGTTTAATACCAAAGCAAATGATAAATATATCGGGAAGCTACCAGCAATGGAATATTACAGTCCAGATTCAATGAAAACAGAAGATCGTGAAGTGTTTTTAAAATGGTTTGCAGAACATCAAAACGACGATTTTGATATGCAGCGTGAACTTTTAGAGTATTGTATCAGCGATGTTAAAATTTTGACAGAGGCATGTTTAAAGTTTAGACATTTTTTTCTCACTCAAAGTAATGTTGAGCCATTTTTGGAAGCAACAACCATAGCATCATCATGTAATCTGGTGTATAGACGTAACTTTCTACAACCGAACACTATTGGATTAATACCTAAAAATGGATACAGGTGAGTTTGTATTTATTTTATTTAAATTATAAGTATTTTAAAATAAAAGTGTGTTTTCTTTTTACAATACTTAGATGCGTCGACAATCAGTCAGCAGAAGCTATTAAGTGGTTGATTTTGGAGGAAAAAAATCGAAAAATTCATATAAAGCATGCTGCTAAAGGACGAGAAGCGGTAATTAATGGAATTAAAGTCGATGGTTTCTGTGAAGAAACCAAACAGATCTTTGAATTCTATGGTTGTTACTATCACGGTCACCCTATCTGCTTGAAGCATAAAAGAGACGATCCTCTATCTGAAAAAGAAAAACACGACACCCTTAATTATAGATATGAGAGAACTTTGGCCAAAACAGCACGTTTAAAATCATTTAATTATGAAGTTATTGAAAAATGGAACTGTGAATTTCAAACCCAGCTAAGTTTTTTGAATAATGAAGAATTAAATTTCTTAAATACCCATCCATTAATACAAAATATGCCATTAAATCCTCGAGATGCTTTCTTTGGTGGTCGAACAGGAAATACATTTAATTATTACAAATGTAAGGCAGGTGAACAAATCAAATACATAGATGTATGTTCATTGTACCCATGGGTATGCAAAAACGGAAAATTTCCACTTGGTCATCCAAGAGTCCACACTAGTGATGATGATATTTGCTCTGGTATGAAACTTAATGGCGTTAATGGACTTATCAAATGCAAAATTCTTCCACCAGAAAACTTATTTCACCCGGTCCTACCTCTGAAGCAAAATAATAAACTAATGTTTTCATTGTGTAGAACTTGTAGTAATGAAAAAACTAAAGAGAAAATCTGCACCCATTCTGATGAGCAAAGGGCATTGTTAGGAACCTGGGTAATTGATGAAGTCGTGAAAGCTATCTCAATGGATTATAAGCTACTTAGCGTTTTGGAAATTTGGGAATACGACGTGGTCCAATATAATCCAAATACATGTTCTGACGGGTTATTTACTTCTATGATGAATACCTATCTTAAAATAAAACAAGAAGCATCAGGATGGCCGAGTGCATGTATATCTGAAGAAGATAAAAAGAAATATGTTGCTGATTTTCTTGAGAAGGAAAATATTGAATTAGAATTTTCTGAAATAATGGACAATCCTGGAAAAAGATCACTTGCCAAACTGATTCTGAATTCTTTTTGGGGTAAATTTGGCCAAAGGGAAAATCAGCAAAAAACCTGTATTTTAAATAAACCTTCAGATTTGTTTCATCTTCTTACGCATCCTTCTATAGAAGTTTTACAAATTTTACCAATTAATGAGAACAATATTGTGATAAGCTTTGAATTGAAAGAAGAAGCAGCTGAGATTTTATCCACTGTTAATGTTTGTGTTGCAGCTTATACAACAACTCAAGCTCGTCTTAAACTGTATAGTTACTTGGAAAAACTTAAGGAAAGAGTTTTATACTACGATACAGATTCGGTTATTTACGTTTGTCGTCAAGGAGAATTCGAACCACCTACGGGGGAATTTATCGGTGATATGACCGACGAACTAGATAGCTATGGCCAAGGAAGTTTCATAACTGAATTTGTTAGTGGTGGTCCGAAAAACTATTCCTACAAAGTTTTTAGCCCAAAAGACAATAGTGAACACATTGTGTGCAAAGTAAAAGGCATCTTCCTCAATTATGAATCTTCTCAAAAAACTAATTTTGAGTCAATAAAAGAGGCGGTTTTAAATTCTTCTGTAGAAGATGATGATGAAAGTATAGTTATAAAGTCTAATACTATACGACGAACTAAAGAACATCAAGTGGTTACCGTAGAAGAATTCAAGACTTATAAACCAAGAGCGGAAAAACGTCAATTTCTCGAAGATCATAGTTCCTTACCCTATGGGTTTAAAAGAAAAAAAAATTGTGATTCTTCTTCCAATTTATGAAATAAAAGACAATAAAAATTATTTAAAAGTATAACAAATTTAGTTTTATTTAAAAAAAAAATATTACACAGGTTTTGCTTCAGTTATAAACTTGTTTAAAAGGTAAACATTTTGAAGGGCGCAACATTTCCCATGATTCTCACATTTTATTTGATTAGGATATATTTTTCTGAGTTCCTTTAAATTAGGGCAGCTATAAACATCTTCAAGGTTAATGACCTCTACATTTTCATTATTTAGTAATTCTCTAAGCCATTGTGCCTTTTCAGTTCCTTTAACGTAAACAAAACCAATTTTGATTTGTTCCCGAAGAAATGTCTTTACTTCAGAAAAATTTGTAAATCCACCACTCCAGGTTAATCCATGATAATTTTGATACAGCCAGTGAGCTTGCTTTCTAAGTGAAATGGGGAGAAGAGGTGAGTGATTCGGGGGAGTAACAATGAAATGATGATGATATCCATCACGAAATACAGCTATTTCTTTCACAATGAAGCCATTATTAAATCCTCCAAATCCTTGAAAATCTACAACATAAGTATTCATGTTTAAGATATGTTGTTGACAAATTCACTTTTTGTACTGGTAAGTTTAAATATCATGACATTTAATTTATGTAAGTTTGTTAACTTCCCCAGTTATTGGGTTATATTCAATTATACGGTCATGAAGTATCAAGCAGTACATAGTTGTTGAAGATGGAACTGCAACTGATGTTTTAAGTTCAATTTTTACATCTACTGGGCCTGTTTTAATTGATTCATTTTGGCGGGAGCAATCAATTACTATAATTGGAGCGATATCCTTAAAGTTTTGTCGTGATAAAAGCGGCTGTGATTGTTTCTGATAGTATGATTCTTGAAATTTACTATACATTTCATAGAGAACAGCATATCGGTCTAGTTTATAACTGAGATTTAAATCTTCACGAGGATAAGATTCAGAGTTTAAATGCACCTTTACATTGCTCACTTCACAGTGGTCAAATTTGCTAACATCTTTATTTCGTTGGTTTTTTCTATCAGTTTGTAGAGCGATAATAACATATCTCGGCTTCTCAAGTTGGCTTGATGTTTTAACTGTCCATACATGGTCAGTGTTGGTGGGTAGTGTTGGATATTCATACATTTCCCAATTTCGAAAGTTTATTTGAATTGGTTTTGATTGGATTTGTTTTAATAATGTAAGCTTATTTGAATCGGCTAAAGTAATATGTGGAACTCTCCAATGTAATTTAAAAATTGAAAGTTTTAATTCTTCTTTTTCTTTTGAATAATAGGCATTCTCATTAGATCGAGTTCGAATTAGAATCAATTCATGTCTTGCATTTGTTATGATCTTTTTGTAGTCTTCTGCAAACCCCAAAAGAAATTTCAGAGGTATGCAAAAATTAAAAGTACCCGATAGAAGTGAAATGGTATCGTTTCCAGTCCATGAAGCATTTTCTAATCTTTTGCCTTGATTCTCGGTTAATGATATATAATTTTTCAATGATGATGTAATGCCTACGTTTTTATTGTTCTCAATTTCCACCCCATTGAGTTCGTAATGTATTTCTTCAAAAAGAAATGCTATAGCATTATTAGTTAGTTTTGCTGTTGAAGACAACGTTCCATCAGGTTTTGTTAGGCCTCCTTCTATATAAATGTAGCTTTCACTAGGTAAAATACACAAATCCTGTTGTTGTATAGGGATACGTATTTCATCACTCGGATTGAATGACTGAAGAAATGGTGAATAACTATGATACTCAAACTTGGTTATACTATTATCATGGCTAGGTCCATGTGTAATATTTAATATTTCGTTCATATTTTTTTTTTTATTATTTTAATTTAAATCCTAATGTTAGAAGATAGTTTTTATTTTCAGGAGAAAGTTTTGGTCTTGACAGTTTTACTGTTGTAGGAGAACTAACCAAATGGTTAACTCTGGTATCTACTATATAATTATAGATTAACATTATTCCGATTTGGGGTTAAATGCAAGCGCACAGTTATTCGTTCTCCTCTAAAATTTATCAAGTCTCCGTCTTGGTCTACGAGTTTTAATGTGAGAGTACTTATTCGTTTGACATTCACCGGTAAATAGATAACATTTTTGGGAACTTCTATAATTTTATACCCTGCCCCAGTTTCTGGTGAAAATTCATGTATAGTATGCACACGGGTATTATTTAAATAAGAGCCAGCAATTATATTACACTCAATTCGTATTACATTAACCTTATTTATATCAACTGGTAAATCTGACAAGTGTAACTTATCGGGAGAGAGAACACATTTACTGAAACCCAGTAATTTTCCAATAGTTCTATCCTTATTGAAATATATTGTCTTATTACTTCGGATTGTAGATACCATTGTGTTATTGTTTGCTTCTATTCTAACAACAACAGTAGATTTTCGTAATAACAATTCTTCGGAAATAAATGTTGCAATGTCTTCAATTTCGTACGATCCTGTGGGGATTTCGATTTCATATTCTCCTACGTGGAACATATTATTACGTTCATCAACATTCGGTATAGAATTGTATGTTTGGAAATCAATCAATCCACACACATAGTCTTGATCTAGGTTCAGAGGCGGAAAATATTCAGCTGATAGATGTGAACTTTTCCCACTTAAGGTAAGTGTCATCGCCATGATGATTAAAACACAATAAAATGATTTTTTCATGAAACCTTTTATTTATTGAAAATAACAATCATATAGAAATCTTAAACATAAATGACCACAATTAAAAGAGCCATAATCTTGATGCTTGGTATAATTATAATGAATTTTTTCACCTAAATAATTAATCATTTCAATAGGAGGTTGAAGATTTCCGAAGCTATCAAAATATTCAATATAACTGCCTTTTTTATAATACGCTACCCAGTGTGTTCCAGGACCAGATGAGGAATCCAGATTTACAATTCCACACTCATTTTTCAAAGGTTTTTTCTTTGGTAAATTATCACGCATGAAAACGCCTCGAAAATGAGGAATTATTTCTTTTGCAAAATTTCTCAAGTCTATTTCGTTCAATGCATGATTGGGTAGCGATTTTAGAAGTTTTTTGTCTGAGGATTTAAATAAAGTCCAAGACCATTTCTATAAGGTTTAAGGTTTAATCCATGCCCAACTGCAATTGATTCCATTTTTTCATTATGACGTTTTTTCTCATCAAAATCTTTTTTCGCAATACTAATATCGCTGACAGCTTTGGCTACACCTGCAGCACCTCCTGTAAGAGCTCCCAGAGCTGAAAGTCCAGCAAATAGAGGAACAAGGAATGGGATTACTCCACCAATTTTTGGTACTGAAATAACTCGGGGTGTCTTAATGTTTCCACTGTTTTCCCCTACTGTTTTCTTAGCAGATGATAGTGCTATTTTAATTGCCTTTTCTAAGTTGAAGGGTTTTTTACGTTTGATATAATTTCCAATACTTTTAATTACTCTTCTAAAAGAGAGTGGTTTAGTCTTGTTATCTGTTTTAGACTTTTTCATTGTTTTTTTATTTTTTGAACAATTTAGTTTTTGTTCTATGTTTTTAGATTTTTTATCCTTTGTGCACCCCATCCCGAATTTTATTTTTGCTTTCATAAGATTAGCAACCAGAAGTGCATTTGCTCGCTCAACTATGCTGGCGTCTTTAGATTTAACCCGCTGCCAGGCTTTTTCAGATAAAATCTTATCAGATATATGTCGATCAGATGTATTTTTAAATTTAGAATAAAATATATCATGCTCTTTGCAGGCGCTATCAAGCAAATTAATTCCTGAATCCCCTCGAGATAAACGTTCTTGGAGTTTTGTTCCAGGTCCACAGTATTGATAACCAGGTAGATGTAATTCAACAGGTAATTTGTTTATCACAGAGTTCAATAAACCTTCTCCTTTCACATATTTTCGCTGACTGTAAGATTGTTTTGAATAATCAATCATTTTATATGATCATCTTTGCAATAGGATGGCTAGATATGATATGACACTTTTTTTAATATAAACTTCGCATTTATAGGACTTTATTTAGTATTTATCATTATGCGATTCATTAAACAACAATATCAATTGCCAGTCAAAAATGTTGAAGTGTCTACAAATGCCGAAATAAAAAAGCATGGAATACTTTTTCCAAATAGTATAAGAGGATTAATTACTGGTCCTTCAAACTGTGGGAAAACAAATGTCATGATGAGTTTGCTACAACATCTAAATGGATTGAAATTTGAAAATATATACATATATTCTAAATCTCTACATCAGCCAAAGTATGAGTTTTTAAGGAAAGCCATAAAACCAATAAAAAGTATGGGCTTTTTTACCTTTTCCAATAATAGTGATATTATTCCTCTCGAGGAGGCTAAACGAAATTCTATATTTATTTTTGATGACATTGCTTGTGAAAAGCAAGACACCATACGAGTCTACTTTAGTATGGGGCGACATCATCATATAGATAGTTTTTATTTGTGTCAAACGTATACAAAAATACCAAAACACTTAATTCGAGACAATGCGAATTTTCTAATCATCTTCAAACAGGACGATATGAATTTAAAACACATTTACAATGACCATGTCAACTCCGATATGACTTTTAATACATTTAAAAATGTATGTGCAGAATGCTGGAACACAAATTACGGATTTATAGTAATTGACAAAGACAGCCCTTTGAATGAAGGTCGTTACAGAAAAGGCTTCGACTGTTTTCTTAAGTTATAAAACAGTTAGCTTTTTAATTTTACACCATTTGAATAGTAATGTTCTATGAGAGCAGTACTGAGCAGTTCAGCGAGAAGATTATAGCGGTAAATAGCGATAAATAGCGGTTCATATCAGTTTGAGATATCAGTTAAGACCAGTTACATAAATATTGAATTCTATTTAAAGTCTATTGGAAGTTTTTTTTTTGAACAAGTTCTGCCTTAAATTACAAAATTAAATCTTACAATATGATGAATATAGATGTTAAACTAACAGAAGAGCTAATTAAAACCAGCGATGCTCTACGAAAGAAATACAAGGCTCTTAAGAGCAGTAGAGAAGCTTACGAAACTCAAATAGAGGAAACTCTGAAACCTATTACCAAGCCACTAAACGAATTGGTGAAAAAATCAAATATCAGACAAGAAAAACAAGACCAAAGTTACTTTGCTGAAACTCCTATAAAGAAAACAAAACCCAACTTTGAACAACAACAACATGAACATGAACTTGAAGAAAATAACTTTGAAACCCCGATGAATAAAAAATATTTCAAAGATAAATTCTGTACTCCCAACTCTTCTACTGACAATTCACTCAATTTTACAGGTAGAAATGGTCAAGAAAAAACAAAGGAAACAGGCTTTAGTCAACGTAAATTTGCAGAACGATTATCAGAAGAACCATTCGAAGAAATACCCAAAAAATATATAGATTTATTTATAAATAATTCCAACAGTCTTGATAAAACATATGGTATATATTCCAAAGATGGGAAATTGTTTATCGGCAATGGAGAGTTCAACATACTCAGAAAAGATATACAAATCAAAAATAAAACTTTTGAAGGGACAAATGGTTTATATGAACTTATATTTAAGAAAAACCCAGATAAAACCATTTACACTAATGAAGATTTAAAAAATTACAAATCCATTTTGGATGATACAAATGCATATAGGATCTCTCATGATTCACAGAAACAAGTACGTGGCAATCGAGGTTATAAGTATAAAAAAATAATAAGTAAATTATTAGGACTTACTGTAAATACTTCTAATGATTCATCACAATCACCATCAATACCAACACCATCATCAGGTAGTGGATTAATGCATTTATCAAAAATGAAAAAAGACTATATATTTTGGGATGATCCTAATGAGCTCATAGATCGAATGAGACTTCTTATTGCTTCACACCAAGCTGGACATAACAATCACTCTAACGAAATTGTTTCTATTATTGAAGAACTTAAAGAGGCTAACATTATTAAATAAAACAAAATGACTGTTGATAAATTTGGTCGTTTTTCAAACCGAGCCCCATTAAGAGGGCCACGGGGAAAACAAGGAGAGCAGGGTCCATCTGGTGTACAGGGAGAGCGAGGCTTGCCCGGACCACCTGGTGAAGGGTTTCTCAAAACAAAAAGCGGTGACTACAATATTAATTGGAAACGGTTAAAAAACATCCAGGAACCTCAAGAACAGGGAGACGCTGCTACCAAAAACTATATTGATCAACAAATTGGGGAAATAAGGAATCATATTGAAATGGAAATTGATAAAATTATAAAATATCCCACAAAAGAAACAAATATTATACAAAAAACATATGCACCTACTTCATTTTAACTCACAATTAGTCAATATTGGAATGTACAACTGAAAGGTTATTTACTATGTCTAATAATAATAAAATAATAATGGATGAAATCTCTAATATTCTTAAAGAACATAGAGATATAATTCTTGATGAACATTATGAGGAGTTTGTGAACCATTTAATGTTCCTGAAAAAATTTGATAATGTATTCTGCAGAAATTCTAATTATGGTCGTCACTTTATAAACTGCCCCTGGTCATTAAATTTATGTAAAGAAGGACCTGATACGTGTGCATGCTTCATGCTTGACAATAAATTGAAAAGAATAAAAAAATTGTTGTTATTATATAAAAAATTGATATAATATAATTTTGTGTGAATATTGTAGATTTTAAACTTATAAATAATATAATAAAAACATACATATAAAATACTAAACACTTTCTTGTTTTTATCATTATATACAAAAATGAGTAAAAGAGATGTTGTCGAAGAGCTACATAAGCCTTCTCGTAGGAATTTTCCTAAGAGGAAGGTGATTATCAAAGGTCTAGATGATTTATGGCAAGCTGATCTTGTAGAAATGGGTCCGTATTTATCAGAAAACCGAAATTATAGATATCTACTTACAGTTATTGACACATTTTCCAAATTCGCTTGGGTGGTTCCTATTAAAAATAAAACAGCAACGAGTGTCACTGGCGCTATGCAGGATATATTCAATAAAGGTCGACAACCAAAGAATTTACAAACAGACAATGGAAAAGAATTTTTTAACAATTTCTTTCAAAAGCTTATGCAAAAATATCAAATCAATCATTATTCGACTTTTACACCACTCAAAGCATCCATTGTAGAACGATTTAATCGCACGTTGAAAACTCTTATGTGGAAAGAATTCAGTCTCAATGGTTCATATCAATGGATAGATATTATAGAGCGACTAATAGAAACATACAATAATTCCAAACATCGTACGATAAAAATGAAGCCATCCGAAGTCAATACTACAAACGAAAAAAAAATACATATTACTCCTAAGTTCAAGGTTGGGGATTTTGTTAGAATTAGCAAATATAAACATGTATTTGAAAAAGGATACACACCGAATTGGACTACAGAAATCTTTAAAATAATAAAAGTGCAACATACAAATCCAGTTACATATCTACTAGAAGATTATCAAGGACACCCCATTAAAGGTGGATTCTATGAGTTAGAACTACAAAAAACAAAATTTCCCGATACATATCTAATCGAAAAAGTTATACAAAGGAAAAAGGATCGAATATTTGTAAAATGGCTTGGCTTTGCATCAGATCACAATTCTTGGATAGCTATTCCGGAAAATAAATAAATAAAAAAATATATACCTATTGTTTTTTTTTTAAATAAGAAGCTTTATTTTTTGCTAATAACAAAAATGTTTACATACATTTTCTTAAGATTTTCTTAAGATACCTATTAGATTAAAGCACACCATCCAATTATTTACCCACAGTTGTATTTTTTTTTGTTGTATACAATCTAATACAATACGGCTGTCATTCACCCTAAACCATGAATCTCGTATATCAATTTTTGTTTGCTCTGTATTTCAACCTAAACAAAGCACCAACAAAATAAAAACAACAAACTAACACGAGTCATTAAAAAAAACATGATAAACCTGGAAATAAATAAATTCATTCATAAAATACAATTCCAATTAAAAAAAAAACGTAGGTACATCATCAAATTATTTTGCCACAGTTGCATTTGCACAAATGCAACAATCATCGCCACAGCTATCATTCAAATTGAACCATATATCTCATATATCAATTTTTTTTTTACTCTGCTTTAAAGTACTCCAACCTAAACGAATCATCAACAAAATACAAAAAAAAAAACAACAAACTACAACGAGTCATAAAACTTAGAAACCATATCACACAAATGTTTCACATTTCAAATACTCAACTAAGCATTATTAAAAAAAAATATATACCTATCTAAGGATAAATATAAAACACCATACTGTCAAGCCAAGCTAATGACGACCTCCCAACGAACCATCACAAAACCTGCCGCCTTTGGCACGCGCCGCCGCCGACGAAGTAGGTATCAAATTACAGCCAAAAAATTCCCATGCCCAAGGGGCCCCATTCCTACTTAGGTCCTTTTACTCTCAGTTTAACGGTGAAGACCGCAACCACCAACGAGGCTTGGTTGCGGAGATATAGGGTTTCAAAGACATTTTGATTTTTAAAGTTTTTAACGATGCCGGCATCGCAAGTTTTGTCAAAAAGTGATGAAAAATTTTTTTGTCGAGATTTAAAAAATGGCGTACATGGATGGAAAGGTCTTTTTACTCTCATTTTAACGGTGAAAACCGCAACCACCAACGAGGCTTGGTTGCGGAGATATAGGGTTTCAAAGACATTTAGATTTTTAAAGTTTTTAACGATGCCGGCATCGCAAGTTTTGTCAAAAAGTGATGAAAAATTTTTTTGTCGAGATTTAAAAAATGGCGTACATGGATGGAAAGGTCTTTTTACTCTCAGTTTAACGGTGAAAACCGCAACCACCAACGAGGCTTGGTTGCGGAGATATAGGGTTTCAAAGACATTTTGATTTTTAAAGTTTTTAACGATGCCGGCATCGCAAGTTTTGTCAAAAAGTGATGACAAATTTTTTTGTCGAGATTTAAAAAATGGCGTACATGGATGGAAAGGTCTTTTTACTCTCAGTTTATTGGTGAAAACCGCAACCACCAACGAGGCTGGGTTGCGGAGATATAGGGTTTCAAAGACATTTAGATTTTTAAAGTTTTTAACGATGCCGGCATCGCAAGTTTTGTCAAAAAGTGATGACAAATTTTTTTGTCGAGATTTAAAAAATGGCGTACATGGATGGAAAGGTCTTTTTACTCTCAGTTTAACGGTGAAAACCGCAACCACCAACGAGGCTTGGTTGCGGAGATATAGGGTTTCAAAGACATTTTGATTTTTAAAGTTTTTAACGATGCCGGCATCGCAAGTTTTGTCAAAAAGTGATGAAAATTTTTTTTGTCGAGATTTAAAAAATGGCGTACATGGATGGAAAGGTCTTTTTACTCTCATTTTAACGGTGAAAACCGCAACCACCAACGAGGCTTGGTTGCGGAGATATAGGGTTTCAAAGACATTTTGATTTTTAAAGTTTTTAACGATGCCGGCATCGCAAGTTTTGTCAAAAAGTGATGAAAATTGTTTTTGTCGAGATTTAAAAATAGCGTACATGGATGGATAGGTCCTTTTACTCTCAGTTTAACGGTGAAGACCGCAACCACCAACGAGGCTTGGTTGCGGAGATATAGGGTTTCAAAGACATTTTGATTTTTAAAGTTTTTAACGATGCCGGCATCGCAAGTTTTGTCAAAAAGTGATGAAAAATTTTTTTGTCGAGATTTAGAAAATGGCGTACATGGATGGAAAGGTCTTTTTACTCTCAGTTTAACGGTGAAAACCGCAACCACCAACGAGGCTTGGTTGCGGAGATATAGGGTTTCAAAGACATTTTGATTTTTAAAGTTTTTAACGATGCCGGCATCGCAAGTTTTGTCAAAAAAGTGATGAAAAATTTTTTTGTCGAGATTTAAAAAATGGCGTACATGGATGGAAAGGTCTTTTTACTCTCAGTTTAATGGTGAAAACCGCAACCACCAACGAGGCTTGGTTGCGGAGATATAGGGTTTCAAAGACATTTAGATTTTTAAAGTTTTTAACGATGCCGGCATCGCAAGTTTTGTCAAAAAGTGATGAAAATTTTTTTTGTCGAGATTTAAAAAATGGCGTACATGGATGGAAAGGTCTTTTTACTCTCATTTTAACGGTAAAAACCGCAACCACCAAAGAGGCTTGGTTGCGGAGATATAGGGTTTCAAAGACATTTAGATTTTTAAAGTTTTTAACGATGCCGGCATCGCAAGTTTTGTCAAAAAGTGATGACAAATTTTTTTGTCGAGATTTAAAAAATGGCGTACATGGATGGAAAGGTCTTTTTACTCTCAGTTTAATGGTGAAAACCGCAACCACCAACGAGGCTTGGTTGCGGAGATATAGGGTTTCAAAGACATTTTGATTTTTAAAGTTTTTAACGATGCCGGCATCGCAAGTTTTGTCAAAAAGTGATGAAAATTGTTTTTGTCGAGATTTAAAAATGGCGTACATTAATGGATAGGTCTTTTTACTCTCAGTTTAACGGTGAAGACCGCAACCACCGACGAGGCTTGGTTGCGGAGATATAGGGTTTCAAAGACATTTTGATTTTTAAAGTTTTTAACGATGCCGGCATCGCAAGTTTTGTCAAAAAGTGGTGACAAATTTTTTTGTCCAGATTTAAAAAATGGCGTACATGGACGGAAAGGTCTTTTTACTCTCATTTTAACGGTGAAAACCGCAACCACCAACGAGGCTTGGTTGCGGAGATATAGGGTTTCAAAGACATTTTGATTTTTAAAGTTTTTAACGATGCCGGCATCGCAAGTTTTGTCAAAAAGTGATGAAAATTTTTTTTTGTCGAGATTTAAAAATGGCGTACATGGATGGAAAGGTCTTTTTACTCTCAGTTTAACGGTGAAAACCGCAACCACCAACGAGGCTTGGTTGCGGAGATATAGGGTTTCAAAGACATTTTGATTTTTAAAGTTTTTAACGATGCCGGCATCGCAAGTTTTGTCAAAAAGTGATGAAAAATTTTTTTGTGGAGATTTAAAAAATGGCGTACATGGACGGAAAGGTCTTTTTACTCTCAGTTTAACGGTGAAAACCGCAACTACCAACGAGGCTTGGTTGCGGAGATATAGGGTTTCAAAGACATTTTGATTTTTAAAGTTTTTAACGATGCCGGCATCGCAAGTTTTGTCAAAAAGTGATGAAAAATTTTTTTGTCGAGATTTAAAAAATGGCGTACATGGATGGAAAGGTCTTTTTACTCTCATTTTAACGGTGAAAACCGCAACCACCAACGAGGCTTGGTTGCGGAGATATAGGGTTTCAAAGACATTTTGATTTTTAAAGTTTTTAACGATGCCGGCATCGCAAGTTTTGTCAAAAACTGATGAAAATTTTTTTGTCGAGATTTAAAAAATGGCGTACATGGATGGAAAGGTCTTTTTACTCTCAGTTCAATGGTGAAAACCGCAACCACCAACGAGGCTTGGTTGCGGAGATATAGGGTTTCAAAGACATTTTGATTTTTAAAGTTTTTAACGATGCCGGCATCGCAAGTTTTGTCAAAAAGTGATGAAAAATTTTTTTGTCGAGATTTCAAAAATGGCGTACATGGATGGAAAGGTCTTTTTACTCTCATTTTAACGGTAAAAACCGCAACCACCAACGAGGCTTGGTTGCGGAGATATAGGGTTTCAAAGACATTTAGATTTTTAAAGTTTTTAACTATGCCGGCATCGCAAGTTTTGTCAAAAAGTGATGAAAAATTTTTTTGTCGAGATTTAAAAAATAGCGTACATGGATGGAAAGGTCTTTTTACTCTCAGTTTAACGGTGAAAACCGCAACCACCAACGAGGCTTGGTTGCGGAGATATAGGGTTTCAAAGACATTTTGATTTTTAAAGTTTTTAACGATGCCGGCATCGCAAGTTTTGTCAAAAAGTGATGGCAAATTTTTTTGTCCAGATTTAAAAAATGGCGTACATGGATGGAAAGGTCTTTTTACTCTCAGTTCAATGGTGAAAACCGCAACCACCAACGAGGCTTGGTTGCGGAGATATAGGGTTTCAAAGACATTTTGATTTTTAAAGTTTTTAACGATGCCGGCATCGCAAGTTTTGTCAAAAAGTGATGAAAAATTTTTTTGTCGAGATTTCAAAAATGGCGTACATGGATGGAAAGGTCTTTTTACTCTCATTTTAACGGTAAAAACCGCAACCACCAACGAGGCTTGGTTGCGGAGATATAGGGTTTCAAAGACATTTAGATTTTTAAAGTTTTTAACTATGCCGGCATCGCAAGTTTTGTCAAAAAGTGATGGCAAATTTTTTTGTCCAGATTTAAAAAATGGCGTACAAGTATAGAAAGGTCTTTTTACTCTCAGTTTAACGGTGAAAACCGCAACCACCAACGAGGCTTGGTTGCGGAGATATAGGGTTTCAAAGACATTTTGATTTTTAAAGTTTTTAACGATGCCGGCATCGCAAGTTTTGTCAAAAAGTGATGGCAAATTTTTTTGTCCAGATTTAAAAAATGGCGTACATGGATGGAAAGGTCTTTTTACTCTCAGTTCAATGGTGAAAACCGCAACCACCAACGAGGCTTGGTTGCGGAGATATAGGGTTTCAAAGACATTTTGATTTTTAAAGTTTTTAACGATGCCGGCATCGCAAGTTTTGTCAAAAAGTGATGAAAAATTTTTTTGTCGAGATTTCAAAAATGGCGTACATGGATGGAAAGGTCTTTTTACTCTCATTTTAACGGTAAAAACCGCAACCACCAACGAGGCTTGGTTGCGGAGATATAGGGTTTCAAAGACATTTAGATTTTTAAAGTTTTTAACTATGCCGGCATCGCAAGTTTTGTCAAAAAGTGATGAAAAATTTTTTTGTCGAGATTTAAAAAATAGCGTACATGGATGGAAAGGTCTTTTTACTCTCAGTTTAACGGTGAAAACCGCAACCACCAACGAGGCTTGGTTGCGGAGATATAGGGTTTCAAAGACATTTTGATTTTTAAAGTTTTTAACTATGCCGGCATCGCAAGTTTTGTCAAAAAGTGATGAAAAATTTTTTTGTCGAGATTTAAAAAATGGCGTACATGGATGGAAAGGTCTTTTTACTCTCAGTTTAACGGTGAAAACCGCAACCACCAACGAGGCTTGGTTGCGGAGATATAGGGTTTCAAAGACATTTTGATTTTTAAAGTTTTTAACGATGCCGGCATCGCAAGTTTTGTCAAAAAGTGATGAAAAATTTTTTTGTCGAGATTTAAAAAATGGCGTACATGGATGGAAAGGTCTTTTTACTCTCAGTTTAACGGTGAAAACCGCAACCACCAACGAGGCTTGGTTGCGGAGATATAGGGTTTCAAAGACATTTTGATTTTTAAAGTTTTTAACGCAAGTTTTGTCAAAAAGTGATGACAAATTTTTTTGTCGAGATTTAAAAAATGGCGTACATGGATGGAAAGGTCTTTTTACTCTCAGTTTAACGGTGAAAACCGCAACCACCAACGAGGCTTGGTTGCGGAGATATAGGGTTTCAAAGACATTTTGATTTTTAAAGTTTTTAACGATGCCGGCATCGCAAGTTTTGTCAAAAAGTGATGAAAAATTTTTTTGTCGAGATTTCAGAAATGGCGTACATGGATGGAAAGGTCTTTTTACTCTCATTTTAACGGTAAAAACCGCAACCACCAACGAGGCTTGGTTGCGGAGATATAGGGTTTCAAAGACATTTTGATTTTTAAAGTTTTTAACGATGCCGGCATCGCAAGTTTTGTCAAAAAGTGATGAAAAATTTTTTTGTCGAGATTTCAAAAATGGCGTACATGGATGGAAAGGTCTTTTTACTCTCATTTTAACGGTAAAAACCGCAACCACCAACGAGGCTTGGTTGCGGAGATATAGGGTTTCAAAGACATTTTGATTTTTAAAGTTTTTAACGATGCCGGCATCGCAAGTTTTGTCAAAAAGTGATGGCAAATTTTTTGTCCAGATTTAAAAAATGGCGTACATGGATAGAAAGGTCTTTTTACTCTCAGTTTAACGGTGAAAACCGCAACCACCAACGAGGCTTGGTTGCGGAGATATAGGGTTTCAAATACATTTTGATTTTTAAAGTTTTTAACGATGCCGGCATCGCAAGTTTTGTCAAAAAGTGATGAAAATTGTTTTTGTCGAGATTTAAAAATGGCGTACATGGATGGATAGGTCTGTTTACTCTCAGTTTAACGGTGAAGACCGCAACCACCAACGAGGCTTGGTTGCGGAGATATAGGGTTTCAAAGACATTTTGATTTTTAAAGTTTTTAACGCAAGTTTTGTCAAAAAGTGATGAAAAATTTTTTTGTCGAGATTTAAAAAATGGCGTACATGGATGGAAAGGTCTTTTTACTCTCAGTTTATTGGTGAAAACCGCAACCACCAACGAGGCTGGGTTGCGGAGATATAGGGTTTCAAAGACATTTAGATTTTTAAAGTTTTTAACGATGCCGGCATCGCAAGTTTTGTCAAAAAGTGATGACAAATTTTTTTGTCGAGATTTAAAAAATGGCGTACATGGATGGAAAGGTCTTTTTACTCTCAGTTTAACGGTGAAAACCGCAACCACCAACGAGGCTTGGTTGCGGAGATATAGGGTTTCAAAGACATTTTGATTTTTAAAGTTTTTAACGATGCCGGCATCGCAAGTTTTGTCAAAAAGTGATGAAAATTTTTTTTGTCGAGATTTAAAAAATGGCGTACATGGATGGAAAGGTCTTTTTACTCTCATTTTAACGGTGAAAACCGCAACCACCAACGAGGCTTGGTTGCGGAGATATAGGGTTTCAAAGACATTTTGATTTTTAAAGTTTTTAACGATGCCGGCATCGCAAGTTTTGTCAAAAAGTGATGAAAAATTTTTTTGTCGAGATTTCAAAAATGGCGTACATGGATGGAAAGGTCTTTTTACTCTCATTTTAATGGTAAAAACCGCAACCACCAACGAGGCTTGGTTGCGGAGATATAGGGTTTCAAAGACATTTTGATTTTTAAAGTTTTTAACGATGCCGGCATCGCAAGTTTTGTCAAAAAGTGATGAAAATTGTTTTTGTCGAGATTTAAAAATAGCGTACATGGATGGATAGGTCCTTTTACTCTCAGTTTAACGGTGAAGACCGCAACCACCAACGAGGCTTGGTTGCGGAGATATAGGGTTTCAAAGACATTTTGATTTTTAAAGTTTTTAACGATGCCGGCATCGCAAGTTTTGTCAAAAAGTGATGAAAAATTTTTTTGTCGAGATTTAGAAAATGGCGTACATGGATGGAAAGGTCTTTTTACTCTCAGTTTAACGGTGAAAACCGCAACCACCAACGAGGCTTGGTTGCGGAGATATAGGGTTTCAAAGACATTTTGATTTTTAAAGTTTTTAACGATGCCGGCATCGCAAGTTTTGTCAAAAAAGTGATGAAAAATTTTTTTGTCGAGATTTAAAAAATGGCGTACATGGATGGAAAGGTCTTTTTACTCTCAGTTTAATGGTGAAAACCGCAACCACCAACGAGGCTTGGTTGCGGAGATATAGGGTTTCAAAGACATTTAGATTTTTAAAGTTTTTAACGATGCCGGCATCGCAAGTTTTGTCAAAAAGTGATGAAAATTTTTTTTGTCGAGATTTAAAAAATGGCGTACATGGATGGAAAGGTCTTTTTACTCTCATTTTAACGGTAAAAACCGCAACCACCAAAGAGGCTTGGTTGCGGAGATATAGGGTTTCAAAGACATTTAGATTTTTAAAGTTTTTAACGATGCCGGCATCGCAAGTTTTGTCAAAAAGTGATGACAAATTTTTTTGTCGAGATTTAAAAAATGGCGTACATGGATGGAAAGGTCTTTTTACTCCCAGTTTAATGGTGAAAACCGCAACCACCAACGAGGCTTGGTTGCGGAGATATAGGGTTTCAAAGACATTTTGATTTTTAAAGTTTTTAACGATGCCGGCATCGCAAGTTTTGTCAAAAAGTGATGAAAATTGTTTTTGTCGAGATTTAAAAATGGCGTACATTAATGGATAGGTCTTTTTACTCTCAGTTTAACGGTGAAGACCGCAACCACCGACGAGGCTTGGTTGCGGAGATATAGGGTTTCAAAGACATTTTGATTTTTAAAGTTTTTAACGATGCCGGCATCGCAAGTTTTGTCAAAAAGTGATGACAAATTTTTTTGTCCAGATTTAAAAAATGGCGTACATGGACGGAAAGGTCTTTTTACTCTCATTTTAACGGTGAAAACCGCAACCACCAACGAGGCTTGGTTGCGGAGATATAGGGTTTCAAAGACATTTTGATTTTTAAAGTTTTTAACGATGCCGGCATCGCAAGTTTTGTCAAAAAGTGATGAAAATTTTTTTTTGTCGAGATTTAAAAATGGCGTACATGGATGGAAAGGTCTTTTTACTCTCAGTTTAACGGTGAAAACCGCAACCACCAACGAGGCTTGATTGCGGAGATATAGGGTTTCAAAGACATTTTGATTTTTAAAGTTTTTAACGATGCCGGCATCGCAAGTTTTGTCAAAAAGTGATGAAAAATTTTTTTGTCGAGATTTCAAAAATGGCGTACATGGACGGAAAGGTCTTTTTACTCTCATTTTAACGGTGAAAACCGCAACCACCAACGAGGCTTGGTTGCGGAGATATAGGGTTTCAAAGACATTTTGATTTTTAAAGTTTTTAACGATGCCGGCATCGCAAGTTTTGTCAAAAAGTGATGAAAAATTTTTTTGTCGAGATTTAAAAAATGGCGTACATGGATGGAAAGGTCTTTTTACTCTCATTTTAACGGTGAAAACCGCAACCACCAACGAGGCTTGGTTGCGGAGATATAGGGTTTCAAAGACATTTTGATTTTTAAAGTTTTTAACGATGCCGGCATCGCAAGTTTTGTCAAAAACTGATGAAAATTTTTTTGTCGAGATTTAAAAAATGGCGTACATGGATGGAAAGGTCTTTTTACTCTCAGTTCAATGGTGAAAACCGCAACCACCAACGAGGCTTGGTTGCGGAGATATAGGGTTTCAAAGACATTTTGATTTTTAAAGTTTTTAACGATGCCGGCATCGCAAGTTTTGTCAAAAAGTGATGAAAAATTTTTTTGTCGAGATTTCAAAAATGGCGTACATGGATGGAAAGGTCTTTTTACTCTCATTTTAACGGTAAAAACCGCAACCACCAACGAGGCTTGGTTGCGGAGATATAGGGTTTCAAAGACATTTAGATTTTTAAAGTTTTTAACTATGCCGGCATCGCAAGTTTTGTCAAAAAGTGATGAAAAATTTTTTTGTCGAGATTTAAAAAATAGCGTACATGGATGGAAAGGTCTTTTTACTCTCAGTTTAACGGTGAAAACCGCAACCACCAACGAGGCTTGGTTGCGGAGATATAGGGTTTCAAAGACATTTTGATTTTTAAAGTTTTTAACGATGCCGGCATCGCAAGTTTTGTCAAAAAGTGATGGCAAATTTTTTTGTCCAGATTTAAAAAATGGCGTACATGGATGGAAAGGTCTTTTTACTCTCAGTTCAATGGTGAAAACCGCAACCACCAACGAGGCTTGGTTGCGGAGATATAGGGTTTCAAAGACATTTTGATTTTTAAAGTTTTTAACGATGCCGGCATCGCAAGTTTTGTCAAAAAGTGATGAAAAATTTTTTTGTCGAGATTTCAAAAATGGCGTACATGGATGGAAAGGTCTTTTTACTCTCATTTTAACGGTAAAAACCGCAACCACCAACGAGGCTTGGTTGCGGAGATATAGGGTTTCAAAGACATTTAGATTTTTAAAGTTTTTAACTATGCCGGCATCGCAAGTTTTGTCAAAAAGTGATGGCAAATTTTTTTGTCCAGATTTAAAAAATGGCGTACAAGTATAGAAAGGTCTTTTTACTCTCAGTTTAACGGTGAAAACCGCAACCACCAACGAGGCTTGGTTGCGGAGATATAGGGTTTCAAAGACATTTAGATTTTTAAAGTTTTTAACTATGCCGGCATCGCAAGTTTTGTCAAAAAGTGATGAAAAATTTTTTTGTCGAGATTTAAAAAATAGCGTACATGGATGGAAAGGTCTTTTTACTCTCAGTTTAACGGTGAAAACCGCAACCACCAACGAGGCTTGGTTGCGGAGATATAGGGTTTCAAAGACATTTTGATTTTTAAAGTTTTTAACTATGCCGGCATCGCAAGTTTTGTCAAAAAGTGATGAAAAATTTTTTTGTCGAGATTTAAAAAATGGCGTACATGGATGGAAAGGTCTTTTTACTCTCAGTTTAACGGTGAAAACCGCAACCACCAACGAGGCTTGGTTGCGGAGATATAGGGTTTCAAAGACATTTTGATTTTTAAAGTTTTTAACGATGCCGGCATCGCAAGTTTTGTCAAAAAGTGATGAAAAATTTTTTTGTCGAGATTTAAAAAATGGCGTACATGGATGGAAAGGTCTTTTTACTCTCAGTTTAACGGTGAAAACCGCAACCACCAACGAGGCTTGGTTGCGGAGATATAGGGTTTCAAAGACATTTTGATTTTTAAAGTTTTTAACGCAAGTTTTGTCAAAAAGTGATGAAAAATTTTTTTGTCGAGATTTCAAGAATGGCGTACATGGATGGAAAGGTCTTTTTACTCTCATTTTAACGGTAAAAACCGCAACCACCAACGAGGCTTGGTTGCGGAGATATAGGGTTTCAAAGACATTTTGATTTTTAAAGTTTTTAACGATGCCGGCATCGCAAGTTTTGTCAAAAAGTGATGGCAAATTTTTTGTCCAGATTTAAAAAATGGCGTACATGGATAGAAAGGTCTTTTTACTCTCAGTTTAACGGTGAAAACCGCAACCACCAACGAGGCTTGGTTGCGGAGATATAGGGTTTCAAATACATTTTGATTTTTAAAGTTTTTAACGATGCCGGCATCGCAAGTTTTGTCAAAAAGTGATGAAAATTGTTTTTGTCGAGATTTAAAAATGGCGTACATGGATGGATAGGTCTGTTTACTCTCAGTTTAACGGTGAAGACCGCAACCACCAACGAGGCTTGGTTGCGGAGATATAGGGTTTCAAAGACATTTTGATTTTTAAAGTTTTTAACGCAAGTTTTGTCAAAAAGTGATGACAAATTTTTTTGTCGAGATTTAAAAAATGGCGTACATGGATGGAAAGGTCTTTTTACTCTCAGTTTAACGGTGAAAACCGCAACCACCAACGAGGCTTGGTTGCGGAGATATAGGGTTTCAAAGACATTTTGATTTTTAAAGTTTTTAACGATGCCGGCATCGCAAGTTTTGTCAAAAAGTGATGGCAAATTTTTTGTCCAGATTTAAAAAATGGCGTACATGGATAGAAAGGTCTTTTTACTCTCAGTTTAACGGTGAAAACCGCAACCACCAACGAGGCTTGGTTGCGGAGATATAGGGTTTCAAATACATTTTGATTTTTAAAGTTTTTAACGATGCCGGCATCGCAAGTTTTGTCAAAAAGTGGTGAAAATTGTTTTTGTCGAGATTTAAAAATGGCGTACATGGATGGATAGGTCTGTTTACTCTCAGTTTAACGGTGAAGACCGCAACCACCAACGAGGCTTGGTTGCGGAGATATAGGGTTTCAAAGACATTTTGATTTTTAAAGTTTTTAACGCAAGTTTTGTCAAAAAGTGATGACAAATTTTTTTGTCGAGATTTAAAAAATGGCGTACATGGATGGAAAGGTCTTTTTACTCTCAGTTTAACGGTGAAAACCGCAACCACCAACGAGGCTTGGTTGCGGAGATATAGGGTTTCAAAGACATTTTGATTTTTAAAGTTTTTAACGATGCCGGCATCGCAAGTTTTGTCAAAAAGTGATGGCAAATTTTTTGTCCAGATTTAAAAAATGGCGTACATGGATAGAAAGGTCTTTTTACTCTCAGTTTAACGGTGAAAACCGCAACCACCAACGAGGCTTGGTTGCGGAGATATAGGGTTTCAAATACATTTTGATTTTTAAAGTTTTTAACGATGCCGGCATCGCAAGTTTTGTCAAAAAGTGATGAAAATTGTTTTTGTCGAGATTTAAAAATGGCGTACATGGATGGATAGGTCTGTTTACTCTCAGTTTAACGGTGAAGACCGCAACCACCAACGAGGCTTGGTTGCGGAGATATAGGGTTTCAAAGACATTTTGATTTTTAAAGTTTTTAACGCAAGTTTTGTCAAAAAGTGATGACAAATTTTTTTGTCGAGATTTAAAAAATGGCGTACATGGATGGAAAGGTCTTTTTACTCTCAGTTTAACGGTGAAAACCGCAACCACCAACGAGGCTTGGTTGCGGAGATATAGGGTTTCAAAGACATTTTGATTTTTAAAGTTTTTAACGATGCCGGCATCGCAAGTTTTGTCAAAAAGTGATGAAAAATTTTTTTGTCGAGATTTAAAAAATGGCGTACATGGATGGAAAGGTCTTTTTACTCTCAGTTTAACGGTGAAAACCGCAACCACCAACGAGGCTTGGTTGCGGAGATATAGGGTTTCAAAGACATTTTGATTTTTAAAGTTTTTAACGATGCCGGCATCGCAAGTTTTGTCAAAAAGTGATGAACAATTTTTTTGTCGAGATTTAAAAAATGGCGTACATGGATGGAAAGGTCTTTTTACTCTCAGTTTAACGGTGAAAACCGCAACCACCAACGAGGCTTGGTTGCGGAGATATAGGGTTTCAAAGACATTTTGATTTTTAAAGTTTTTAACGATGCCGGCATCGCAAGTTTTGTCAAAAAGTGATGAAAAATTTTTTTGTCGAGATTTAAAAAATGGCGTACATGGATGGAAAGGTCTTTTTACTCTCATTTTAACGGTGAAAACCGCAACCACCAACGAGGCTTGGTTGCGGAGATATAGGGTTTCAAAGACATTTTGATTTTTAAAGTTTTTAACGATGCCGGCATCGCAAGTTTTGTCAAAAAGTGATGAAAAATTTTTTTGTCGAGATTTAAAAAATGGCGTACATGGATGGAAAGGTCTTTTTACTCTCATTTTAACGGTGAAAACCGCAACCACCAACGAGGCTTGGTTGCGGAGATATAGGGTTTCAAAGACATTTTGATTTTTAAAGTTTTTAAAGATGCCGGCATCGCAAGTTTTGTCAAAAAGTGATGAAAAATTTTTTTGTCGAGATTTAAAAAATGGCGTACATGGATGGAAAGGTCTTTTTACTCTCATTTTAACGGTGAAAACCGCAACCACCAACGAGGCTTGGTTGCGGAGATATAGGGTTTCAAAGACATTTTGATTTTTAAAGTTTTTAACGATGCCGGCATCGCAAGTTTTGTCAAAAAGTGATGAAAAATTTTTTGTCGAGATTTAAAAAATGGCGTACATGGATGGAAAGGTCTTTTTACTCTCAGTTTAACGGTGAAAACCGCAACCACCAACGAGGCTTGGTTGCGGAGATATAGGGTTTCAAAGACATTTTGATTTTTAAAGTTTTTAACGATGCCGGCATCGCAAGTTTTGTCAAAAAGTGATGAAAATTTTTTTTGTCGAGATTTAAAAATGGCGTACATGGATGGATAGGTCTTTTTACTCTCAGTTTAACGGTGAAGACCGCAACCACCAACGAGGCTTGGTTGCGGAGATATAGGGTTTCAAAGACATTTTGATTTTTAAAGTTTTTAACGATGCCGGCATCGCAAGTTTTGTCAAAAAGTGATGAAAATTTTTTTTGTCGAGATTTAAAAATGGCGTACATGGATGGATAGGTCTTTTTACTCTCAGTTTAACGGTGAAGACCGCAACCACCAACGAGGCTTGGTTGCGGAGATATAGGGTTTCAAAGACATTTTGATTTTTAAAGTTTTTAACGATGCCGGCATCGCAAGTTTTGTCAAAAAGTGATGAAAAATTTTTTTGTCGAGATTTAAAAAATGGCGTACATGGACGGAAAGGTTTTTTTACTCTCAGTTTAACGGTGAAAACCGCAACCACCAACGAGGCTTGGTTGCGGAGATATAGGGTTTCAAAGACATTTTGATTTTTAAAGTTTTTAACGATGCCGGCATTGCAAGTTTTGTCAAAAAGTGATGAAAAATTTTTTTGTCGAGATTTAAAAAATGGCGTACATGGACGGAAAGGTCTTTTTACTCTCAGTTTAACGGTGAAAACCGCAACCACCAACGAGGCTTGGTTGCGGAGATATAGGGTTTCAAAGACATTTTGATTTTTAAAGTTTTTAACGATGCCGGCATCGCAAGTTTTGTCAAAAAGTGATGAAAAATTTTTTTGTCGAGATTTAGAAAATGGCGTACATGGACGGAAAGGTCTTTTTACTCTCAGTTTAACGGTGAAAACCGCAACCACCAACGAGGCTTGGTTGCGGAGATATAGGGTTTCAAAGACATTTTGATTTTTAAAGTTTTTAACGATGCCGGCATCGCAAGTTTTGTCAAAAAGTGATGAAATTTTTTTTGTCGAGATTTAAAAATGGCGTACATGGATGGATAGGTCTTTTTACTCTCAGTTTAACGGTGAAAACCGCAACCACCAACGAGGCTTGGTTGCGGAGATATAGGGTTTCAAAGACATTTTGATTTTTAAAGTTTTTAACGATGCCGGCATCGCAAGTTTTGTCAAAAAGTGATGAAAAATTTTTTTGTCGAGATTTAAAAAATGGCGTACATGGATGGAAAGGTCTTTTTACTCTCATTTTAACGGTGAAAACCGCAACCACCAACGAGGCTTGGTTGCGGAGATATAGGGTTTCAAAGACATTTTGATTTTTAAAGTTTTTAACGATGCCGGCATCGCAAGTTTTGTCAAAAAGTGATGAAAAATTTTTTTGTCGAGATTTAAAAAATGGCGTACATGGATGGAAAGGTCTTTTTACTCTCATTTTAACGGTGAAAACCGCAACCACCAACGAGGCTTGGTTGCGGAGATATAGGGTTTCAAAGACATTTTGATTTTTAAAGTTTTTAAAGATGCCGGCATCGCAAGTTTTGTCAAAAAGTGATGAAAAATTTTTTTGTCGAGATTTCAAAAATGGCGTACATGGATGGAAAGGTCTTTTTACTCTCATTTTAACGGTGAAAACCGCAACCACCAACGAGGCTTGGTTGCGGAGATATAGGGTTTCAAAGACATTTTGATTTTTAAAGTTTTTAACGATGCCGGCATCGCAAGTTTTGTCAAAAAGTGATGAAAAATTTTTTGTCGAGATTTAAAAAATGGCGTACATGGATGGAAAGGTCTTTTTACTCTCAGTTTAACGGTGAAAACCGCAACCACCAACGAGGCTTGGTTGCGGAGATATAGGGTTTCAAAGACATTTTGATTTTTAAAGTTTTTAACGATGCCGGCATCGCAAGTTTTGTCAAAAAGTGATGAAAAATGTTTTTGTCGAGATTTAAAAAATGGCGTACATGGATAGAAAGGTCTTTTTACTCTCATTTTAACGGTAAAAACCGCAACCACCAACGAGGCTTGGTTGCGGAGATATAGGGTTTCAAAGACATTTTGATTTTTAAAGTTTTTAACGATGCCGGCATCGCAAGTTTTGTCAAAAAGTGATGAAAATTTTTTTTGTCGAGATTTAAAAATGGCGTACATGGATGGATAGGTCTTTTTACTCTCAGTTTAACGGTGAAGACCGCAACCACCAACGAGGCTTGGTTGCGGAGATATAGGGTTTCAAAGACATTTTGATTTTTAAAGTTTTTAACGATGCCGGCATCGCAAGTTTTGTCAAAAAGTGATGAAAAATTTTTTTGTCGAGATTTAAAAAATGGCGTACATGGACGGAAAGGTCTTTTTACTCTCAGTTTAACGGTGAAAACCGCAACCACCAACGAGGCTTGGTTGCGGAGATATAGGGTTTCAAAGACATTTTGATTTTTAAAGTTTTTAACGATGCCGGCATCGCAAGTTTTGTCAAAAAGTGATGAAAAATTTTTTTGTCGAGATTTAAAAAATGGCGTACATGGATGGAAAGGTCTTTTTACTCTCATTTTAACGGTGAAAACCGCAACCACCAACGAGGCTTGGTTGCGGAGATATAGGGTTTCAAAGACATTTTGATTTTTAAAGTTTTTAACGATGCCGGCATCGCAAGTTTTGTCAAAAAGTGATGAAAAATTTTTTTGTCGAGATTTAAAAAATGGCGTACATGGATGGAAAGGTCTTTTTACTCTCATTTTAACGGTGAAAACCGCAACCACCAACGAGGCTTGGTTGCGGAGATATAGGGTTTCAAAGACATTTTGATTTTTAAAGTTTTTAACGATGCCGGCATCGCAAGTTTTGTCAAAAAGTGATGAAAAATTTTTTGTCGAGATTTAAAAAATGGCGTACATGGATGGAAAGCTCTTTTTACTCTCAGTTTAACGGTGAAAACCGCAACCACCAACGAGGCTTGGTTGCGGAGATATAGGGTTTCAAAGACATTTTGATTTTTAAAGTTTTTACCGATGCCGGCATCGCAAGTTTTGTCAAAAAGTGATGAAAATTTTTTTTGTCGAGATTTAAAAATGGCGTACATGGATGGATAGGTCTTTTTACTCTCAGTTTAACGGTGAAGACCGCAACCACCAACGAGGCTTGGTTGCGGAGATATAGGGTTTCAAAGACATTTTGATTTTTAAAGTTTTTAACGATGCCGGCATCGCAAGTTTTGTCAAAAAGTGATGAAAAATTTGTTTGTCGAGATTTAAAAAATGGCGTACATGGACGGAAAGGTTTTTTTACTCTCAGTTTAACGGTGAAAACCGCAACCACCAACGAGGCTTGGTTGCGGAGATATAGGGTTTCAAAGACATTTTGATTTTTAAAGTTTTTAACGATGCCGGCATCGCAAGTTTTGTCAAAAAGTGATGAAAATTTTTTTTGTCGAGATTTAAAAATGGCGTACATGGATGGATAGGTCTTTTTACTCTCAGTTTAACGGTGAAGACCGCAACCACCAACGAGGCTTGGTTGCGGAGATATAGGGTTTCAAAGACATTTTGATTTTTAAAGTTTTTAACGATGCCGGCATCGCAAGTTTTGTCAAAAAGTGATGAAAAATTTTTTTGTCGAGATTTAAAAAATGGCGTACATGGATGGAAAGGTCTTTTTACTCTCATTTTGACGGTGAAAACCGCAACCACCAACGAGGCTTGGTTGCGGAGATATAGGGTTTCAAAGACATTTTGATTTTTAAAGTTTTTAAAGATGCCGGCATCGCAAGTTTTGTCAAAAAGTGATGAAAAATTTTTTGTCGAGATTTCAAAAATGGCGTACATGGATGGAAAGGTCTTTTTACTCTCATTTTAACGGTGAAAACCGCAACCACCAACGAGGCTTGGTTGCGGAGATATAGGGTTTCAAAGACATTTTGATTTTTAAAGTTTTTAACGATGCCGGCATCGCAAGTTTTGTCAAAAAGTGATGAAATTTTTTTTGTCGAGATTTAAAAATGGCGTACATGGATGGATAGGTCTTTTTACTCTCAGTTTAACGGTGAAAACCGCAACCACCAACGAGGCTTGGTTGCGGAGATATAGGGTTTCAAAGACATTTTGATTTTTAAAGTTTTTAACGATGCCGGCATCGCAAGTTTTGTCAAAAAGTGATGAAAAATTTTTTTGTCGAGATTTAAAAAATGGCGTACATGGATGGAAAGGTCTTTTTACTCTCATTTTGACGGTGAAAACCGCAACCACCAACGAGGCTTGGTTGCGGAGATATAGGGTTTCAAAGACATTTTGATTTTTAAAGTTTTTAAAGATGCCGGCATCGCAAGTTTTGTCAAAAAGTGATGAAAAATTTTTTGTCGAGATTTCAAAAATGGCGTACATGGATGGAAAGGTCTTTTTACTCTCATTTTAACGGTGAAAACCGCAACCACCAACGAGGCTTGGTTGCGGAGATATAGGGTTTCAAAGACATTTTGATTTTTAAAGTTTTTAACGATGCCGGCATCGCAAGTTTTGTCAAAAAGTGATGAAAATTTTTTTTGTCGAGATTTAAAAATGGCGTACATGGATGGATAGGTCTTTTTACTCTCAGTTTAACGGTGAAGACCGCAACCACCAACGAGGCTTGGTTGCGGAGATATAGGGTTTCAAAGACATTTTGATTTTTAAAGTTTTTAACGATGCCGGCATCGCAAGTTTTGTCAAAAAGTGATGAAAAATTTTTTTGTCGAGATTTAAAAAATAACGTACATGGACGGAAAGGTCTTTTTACTCTCAGTTTAACGGTGAAAACCGCAACCACCAACGAGGCTTGGTTGCGGAGATATAGGGTTTCAAAGACATTTTGATTTTTAAAGTTTTTAACGGCATCGCAAGTTTTGTCAAAAAGTGATGAAAAATTTTTTTGTCGAGATTTAAAAAATGGCGTACATGGACGGAAAGGTCTTTTTACTCTCAGTTTAACGGTGAAAACCGCAACCACCAACGAGGCTTGGTTGCGGAGATATAGGGTTTCAAAGACATTTTGATTTTTAAAGTTTTTAACGATGCCGGCATCGCAAGTTTTGTCAAAAAGTGATGAAATTTTTTTTGTCGAGATTTAAAAATGGCGTACATGGATGGATAGGTCTTTTTACTCTCAGTTTAACGGTGAAAACCGCAACCACCAACGAGGCTTGGTTGCGGAGATATAGGGTTTCAAAGACATTTTGATTTTTAAAGTTTTTAACGATGCCGGCATCGCAAGTTTTGTCAAAAAGTGATGAAAATTTTTTTGTCGAGATTTAAAAAATGGCGTACATGGATGGAAAGGTCTTTTTACTCTCAGTTTAATGGTGAAAACCGCAACCACCAACGAGGCTTGGTTGCGGAGATATAGGGTTTCAAAGACATTTTGATTTTTAAAGTTTTTAACGATGCCGGCATCGCAAGTTTTGTCAAAAAGTGATGAAAATTGTTTTTGTGGAGATTTAAAAAATGGCGTACATGGATGGAAAGGTCTTTTTACTCTCAGTTTAACGGTGAAAACCGCAACCACCAACGAGGCTTGGTTGCGGAGATATAGGGTTTCAAAGACATTTAGATTTTTAAAGTTTTTAACGATGCCGGCATCGCAAGTTTTGTCAAAAAGTGATGAAAAATTTTTTTGTCGAGATTTAAAAAATGGCGTACATGGATAGAAAAGTCTTTTTACTCTCAGTTTAATGGTGAAAACCGCAACCACCAACGAGGCTTGGTTGCGGAGAAATAGGGTTTCAAAGACATTTTGATTTTTAAAGTTTTTAACGATGCTGGCATCGCAAGTTTTTTCAAAAAGTGATGTAAAATTTTTTTGTCGAGATTTAAAAATGGCATACATGGATGGAAAGGTCTTTTTACTTTCAGTTTAACGGTGAAAACCGCAACCACCAACGAGGCTTGGTTGCGGAGATATAGGGTTTCAAAGACATTTTGATTTTTAAAGTTTTTAACGATGCCGGCATCGCAAGTTTTGTCAAAAAGTGATGAAAATTGTTTTTGTGGAGATTTAAAAAATGGCGTACATGGATGGAAAGGTCTTTTTACTCTCAGTTTAACGGTGAAAACCGCAACCACCAACGAGGCTTGGTTGCGGAGATATAGGGTTTCAAAGACATTTTGATTTTTAAAGTTTTTAACGATGCCGGCATCGCAAGTTTTGTCAAAAAGTGATGAAAATTTTTTTGTCGAGATTTAAAAAATGGCGTACATGGATGGAAAGGTCTTTTTACTCTCAGTTTAATGGTGAAAACCGCAACCACCAACGAGGCTTGGTTGCGGAGATATAGGGTTTCAAAGACATTTTGATTTTTAAAGTTTTTAACGATGCCGGCATCGCAAGTTTTGTCAAAAAGTGATGAAAATTGTTTTTGTGGAGATTTAAAAAATGGCGTACATGGATGGAAAGGTCTTTTTACTCTCAGTTTAACGGTGAAAACCGCAACCACCAACGAGGCTTGGTTGCGGAGATATAGGGTTTCAAAGACATTTTGATTTTTAAAGTTTTTAACGATGCCGGCATCGCAAGTTTTGTCAAAAAGTGATGAAAAATTTTTTTGTCGAGATTTAAAAAATGGCGTACATGGACGGAAAGGTCTTTTTACTCTCAGTTTAACGGTGAAAACCGCAACCACCAATGAGGCTTGGTTGCGGAGAAATAGGGTTTCAAAGACATTTTGATTTTTAAAGTTTTTAACGATGCCGGCATCGCAAGTTTTGTCAAAAAGTGATGAAAATTTTTTTTGTCGAGATTTAAAAATGGCGTACATGGATGGATAGGTCTTTTTACTCTCAGTTTAACGGTGAAGACCGCAACCACCAACGAGGCTTGGTTGCGGAGATATAGGGTTTCAGACATTTTGATTTTTAAAGTTTTTAACGATGCCGGCATCGCAAGTTTTGTCAAAAAGTGATGAAAAATTTTTTTGTCGAGATTTAAAAAATGGCGTACATGGATGGAAAGGTCTTTTTACTCTCAGTTTAATGGTTAAAACCGCAACCACCAACGAGGCTTGGTTGCGGAGATATAGGGTTTCAAAGACATTTTGATTTTTAAAGTTTTTAACGATGCCGGCATCGCAAGTTTTGTCAAAAAGTGATGAAAAATTTTTTTGTCGAGATTTAAAAAATGGCGTACATGGATGGAAATGTCTTTTTACTCTCAGTTTAATGGTTAAAACCGCAACCACCAACGAGGCTTGGTTGCGGAGATATAGGGTTTCAAAGACATTTTGATTTTTAAAGTTTTTAACGATGCCGGCATCGCAAGTTTTGTCAAAAAGTGATGAAAAATTTTTTTGTCGAGATTTAAAAAATGGCGTACATGGATGGAAAGGTCTTTTTACTCTCAGTTTAATGGTGAAAACCGCAACCACCAACGAGGCTTGGTTGCGGAGATATAGGGTTTCAAAGACATTTTGATTTTTAAAGTTTTTAACGATGCCGGCATCGCAAGTTTTGTCAAAAAGTGATGAAAAATTTTTTTGTCGAGATTTAAAAAATGGCGTACATGGACGGAAAGGTCTTTTTACTCTCAGTTTAACGGTGAAAACCGCAACCACCAATGAGGCTTGGTTGCGGAGAAATAGGGTTTCAAAGACATTTAGATTTTTAAAGTTTTTAACGATGCCGGCATCGCAAGTTTTGTCAAAAAGTGATGAAAAATTTTTTTGTCGAGATTTAAAAAATGGCGTACATGGATGGAAAGGTCTTTTTACTCTCAGTTTAATGGTGAAAACCGCAACCACCAACGAGGCTTGGTTGCGGAGAAATAGGGTTTCAAAGACATTTTGATTTTTAAAGTTTTTAACGATGCTGGCATCGCAAGTTTTTTCAAAAAGTGATGTAAAATTTTTTTGTCGAGATTTAAAAATGGCATACATGGATGGAAAGGTCTTTTTACTTTCAGTTTAACGGTGAAAACCGCAACCACCAACGAGGCTTGGTTGCGGAGATATAGGGTTTCAAAGACATTTTGATTTTTAAAGTTTTTAACGATGCCGGCATCGCAAGTTTTGTCAAAAAGTGATGAAAATTGTTTTTGTGGAGATTTAAAAAATGGCGTACATGGATGGAAAGGTCTTTTTACTCTCAGTTTAACGGTGAAAACCGCAACCACCAACGAGGCTTGGTTGCGGAGATATAGGGTTTCAAAGACATTTTGATTTTTAAAGTTTTTAACGATGCCGGCATCGCAAGTTTTGTCAAAAAGTGATGAAAATTTTTTTGTCGAGATTTAAAAAATGGCGTACATGGATGGAAAGGTCTTTTTACTCTCAGTTTAATGGTGAAAACCGCAACCACCAACGAGGCTTGGTTGCGGAGATATAGGGTTTCAAAGACATTTTGATTTTTAAAGTTTTTAACGATGCCGGCATCGCAAGTTTTGTCAAAAAGTGATGAAAATTGTTTTTGTGGAGATTTAAAAAATGGCGTACATGGATGGAAAGGTCTTTTTACTCTCAGTTTAACGGTGAAAACCGCAACCACCAACGAGGCTTGGTTGCGGAGATATAGGGTTTCAAAGACATTTTGATTTTTAAAGTTTTTAACGATGCCGGCATCGCAAGTTTTGTCAAAAAGTGATGAAAAATTTTTTTGTCGAGATTTAAAAAATGGCGTACATGGACGGAAAGGTCTTTTTACTCTCAGTTTAACGGTGAAAACCGCAACCACCAATGAGGCTTGGTTGCGGAGAAATAGGGTTTCAAAGACATTTTGATTTTTAAAGTTTTTAACGATGCCGGCATCGCAAGTTTTGTCAAAAAGTGATGAAAATTTTTTTTGTCGAGATTTAAAAATGGCGTACATGGATGGATAGGTCTTTTTACTCTCAGTTTAACGGTGAAGACCGCAACCACCAACGAGGCTTGGTTGCGGAGATATAGGGTTTCAGACATTTTGATTTTTAAAGTTTTTAACGATGCCGGCATCGCAAGTTTTGTCAAAAAGTGATGAAAAATTTTTTTGTCGAGATTTAAAAAATGGCGTACATGGATGGAAAGGTCTTTTTACTCTCAGTTTAATGGTTAAAACCGCAACCACCAACGAGGCTTGGTTGCGGAGATATAGGGTTTCAAAGACATTTTGATTTTTAAAGTTTTTAACGATGCCGGCATCGCAAGTTTTGTCAAAAAGTGATGAAAAATTTTTTTGTCGAGATTTAAAAAATGGCGTACATGGATGGAAAGGTCTTTTTACTCTCAGTTTAATGGTGAAAACCGCAACCACCAACGAGGCTTGGTTGCGGAGATATAGGGTTTCAAAGACATTTTGATTTTTAAAGTTTTTAACGATGCCGGCATCGCAAGTTTTGTCAAAAAGTGATGAAAAATTTTTTTGTCGAGATTTAAAAAATGGCGTACATGGATGGAAAGGTCTTTTTACTCTCAGTTTAACGGAGAAAACCGCAACCACCAACGAGGCTTGGTTGCGGAGATATAGGGTTTCAAAGACATTTTGATTTTTAAAGTTTTTAACGATGCCGGCATCGCAAGTTTTGTCAAAAAGTGATGAAAAATTTTTTGTCGAGATTTAAAAAATGGCGTACATGGATGGAAAGGTCTTTTTACTCTCAGTTTAACGGTGAAAACCGCAACCACCAACGAGGCTTGGTTGCGGAGATATAGGGTTTCAAAGACATTTTGATTTTTAAAGTTTTTAACGATGCCGGCATCGCAAGTTTTGTCAAAAAGTGATGAAAAATGTTTTTGTCGAGATTTAAAAAATGGCGTACATGGATGGAAAGGTCTTTTTACTCTCATTTTAACGGTAAAAACCGCAACCACCAACGAGGCTTGGTTGCGGAGATATAGGGTTTCAAAGACATTTTGATTTTTAAAGTTTTTAACGATGCCGGCATCGCAAGTTTTGTCAAAAAGTGATGAAAAATTTTTTTGTCGAGATTTAAAAAATGGCGTACATGGATGGAAAGGTCTTTTTACTCTCAGTTTAACGGTGAAAACCGCAACCACCAACGAGGCTTGGTTGCGGAGATTTAGGGTTACAAAGACATTTTGATTTTTAAAGTTTTTAACGATCGGCATCGGCATCGCAAGTTTTGTCAAAAAGTGATGAAAAATTTTTTTGTCGAGATTTAAAAAAATGAGGTACATGGATGGAAAGGTCTTTTTAATCTCAGTTTAACGGTGAAAACCGCAACCACCAACGAGGCTTGGTTGCGGAGATATAGGGTTTCAAAGACATTTTGATTTTTAAAGTTTTTAACGATGCTGGCATCGCAAGTTTTTTCAAAAAGTGATGTTTAATTTTTTTTGTCGAGATTTAAAAATGGCATACATGGATGGAAAGGTCTTTTTACTTTCAGTTTAACGGTGAAAACCGCAACCACCAACGAGGCTTGGTTGCGGAGATATAGGGTTTCAAAGACATTTTGATTTTTAAAGTTTTTAACGATGCCGGCATCGCAAGTTTTGTCAAAAAGTGATGAAAATTTTTTTTGTCGAGATTTAAAAAATGGCGTAGATGGATGGAAAGGTCTTTTTACTCTCAGTTTAACGGTGAAAACCGCAACCACCAACAAGGCTTGGTTGCGGAGATATAGGGTTTCAAAGACATTTTGATTTTTAAAGTTTTTAACGATGCCGGCATCGCAAGTTTTGTCAAAAAGTGATGAAAAATTTTTTTGTCGAGATTTAAAAAATGGCGTACATGGACGGAAAGGTCTTTTTACTCTCAGTTTAACGGTGAAAACCGCAACCACCAACGAGGCTTGGTTGCGGAGATATAGGGTTTCAAAGACATTTTGATTTTTAAAGTTTTTAACGATGCCGGCATCGCAAGTTTTGTCAAAAAGTGATGAAAATTTTTTTTGTCGAGATTTAAAAATGGCGTACATGGATGGATAGGTCTTTTTACTCTCAGTTTAACGGTGAAGACCGCAACCACCAACGAGGCTTGGTTGCGGAGATATAGGGTTTCAAAGACATTTTGATTTTTAAAGTTTTTAACGATGCCGGCATCGCAAGTTTTGTCAAAAAGTGATGAAAATTTTTTTGTCGAGATTTCAAAAATGGCGTACATGGATGGATAGGTCTTTTTACTCTCAGTTTAATGGTGAAGACCGCAACCACCAACGAGGCTTGGTTGCGGAGATATAGGGTTTCAAAGACATTTTGATTTTTAAAGTTTTTAACGATGCCGGCATCGCAAGTTTTGTCAAAAAGTGATGAAAATTGTTTTTGTCGAGATTTAAAAATGGCGTACATGGATGGATAGGTCTTTTTACTCTCAGTTTAACGGAGAAAACCGCAACCACCAACGAGGCTTGGTTGCGGAGATATAGGGTTTCAAAGACATTTTGATTTTTAAAGTTTTTAACGATGCCGGCATCGCAAGTTTTGTCAAAAAGTGATGAAAAATTTTTTGTCGAGATTTAAAAAATGGCGTACATGGATGGAAAGGTCTTTTTACTCTCAGTTTAACGGTGAAAACCGCAACCACCAACGAGGCTTGGTTGCGGAGATATAGGGTTTCAAAGACATTTTGATTTTTAAAGTTTTTAACGATGCCGGCATCGCAAGTTTTGTCAAAAAGTGATGAAAAATTTTTTTGTCGAGATTTAAAAAATGGCGTACATGGATGGAAAGGTCTTTTTACTCTCAGTTTAACGGTGAAAACCGCAACCACCAACGAGGCTTGGTTGCGGAGATTTAGGGTTACAAAGACATTTTGATTTTTAAAGTTTTTAACGATGCCGGCATCGCAAGTTTTGTCAAAAAGTGATGAAAAATTTTTTTGTCGAGATTTAAAAAAATGAGGTACATGGATGGAAAGGTCTTTTTAATCTCAGTTTAACGGTGAAAACCGCAACCACCAACGAGGCTTGGTTGCGGAGATATAGGGTTTCAAAGACATTTTGATTTTTAAAGTTTTTAACGATGCTGGCATCGCAAGTTTTTTCAAAAAGTGATGTTTAATTTTTTTTGTCGAGATTTAAAAATAGCATACATGGATGGAAAGGTCTTTTTACTTTCAGTTTAACGGTGAAAACCGCAACCACCAACGAGGCTTGGTTGCGGAGATATAGGGTTTCAAAGACATTTTGATTTTTAAAGTTTTTAACGATGCCGGCATCGCAAGTTTTGTCAAAAAGTGATGAAAATTTTTTTTGTCGAGATTTAAAAAATGGCGTAGATGGATGGAAAGGTCTTTTTACTCTCAGTTTAACTGTGAAAACCGCAACCACCAACAAGGCTTGGTTGCGGAGATATAGGGTTTCAAAGACATTTTGATTTTTAAAGTTTTTAACGATGCCGGCATCGCAAGTTTTGTCAAAAAGTGATGAAAAATTTTTTTGTCGAGATTTAAAAAATGGCGTACATGGACGGAAAGGTCTTTTTACTCTCAGTTTAACGGTGAAAACCGCAACCACCAACGAGGCTTGGTTGCGGAGATATAGGGTTTCAAAGACATTTTGATTTTTAAAGTTTTTAACGATGCCGGCATCGCAAGTTTTGTCAAAAAGTGATGAAAATTTTTTTTGTCGAGATTTAAAAATGGCGTACATGGATGGATAGGTCTTTTTACTCTCAGTTTAACGGTGAAGACCGCAACCACCAACGAGGCTTGGTTGCGGAGATATAGGGTTTCAAAGACATTTTGATTTTTAAAGTTTTTAACGATGCCGGCATCGCAAGTTTTGTCAAAAAGTGATGAAAATTTTTTTGTCGAGATTTCAAAAATGGCGTACATGGATGGATAGGTCTTTTTACTCTCAGTTTAATGGTGAAGACCGCAACCACCAACGAGGCTTGGTTGCGGAGATATAGGGTTTCAAAGACATTTTGATTTTTAAAGTTTTTAACGATGCCGGCATCGCAAGTTTTGTCAAAAAGTGATGAAAATTTTTTTGTCGAGATTTAAAAATGGCGTACATGGATGGATAGGTCTTTTTACTCTCAGTTTAACGGTGAAGACCGCAACCACCAACGAGGCTTGGTTGCGGAGATATAGGGTTTCAAAGACATTTTGATTTTTAAAGTTTTTAACGATGCCGGCATCGCAAGTTTTGTCAAAAAGTGATGAAAATTGTTTTTGTCGAGATTTAAAAATGGCGTACATGGATGGATAGGTCTTTTTACTCTCAGTTTAACGGCGAAGACCGCAACCACCAACGAGGCTTGGTTGCGGAGATATAGGGTTTCAAAGACATTTTGATTTTTAAAGTTTTTAACGATGCCGGCATCGCAAGTTTTGTCAAAAAGTGATGAAAATTGTTTTTGTCGAGATTTAAAAATAGCGTACATGGATGGATAGGTCTTTTTACTCTCAGTTTAACGGTGAAAACCGCAACCACCAACGAGGCTTGGTTGCGGAGATATAGGGTTTCAAAGACATTTTGATTTTTAAAGTTTTTAACGATGCCGGCATCGCAAGTTTTGTCAAAAAGTGATGAAAATTGTTTTTGTCGAGATTTAAAAATGGCGTACATGGATGGATAGGTCTTTTTACTCTCAGTTTAACGGTGAAAACCGCAACCAGCAAGGAGGCTTGGTTGCGGAGATATAGGGTTTCAAAGACATTTTGATTTTTAAAGTTTTTAACGATGCCGGCATCGCAAGTTTTGTCAAAAAGTGATGAAAAATTTTTTTGTCGAGATTTAAAAAATGGCGTACATGGATGGAAAGGTCTTTTTACTCTCAGTTTAACGGTGAAAACCGCAACCACCAACGAGGCTTGGTTGCGGAGATATAGGGTTTCAAAGACATTTTGATTTTTAAAGTTTTTAACGATGCCGGCATCGCGAGTTTTGTCAAAAAGTGATGAAAAATTTTTTTGTCGAGATTTAAAAAATGGCGTACATGGATGGAAAGGAGGCTTGGTTGCGGAGATATAGGGTTTCAAAGACATTTTGATTTTTAAAGTTTTTAACGATGCCGGCATCGCAAGTTTTGTCAAAAAGTGATGAAAAATTTTTTGTCGAGATTTAAAAAATGGCGTACATGGATGGAAAGGTCTTTTTACTCTCATTTTAACGGTAAAAACCGCAACCACCAACGAGGCTTGGTTGCGGAGATATAGGGTTTCAAAGACATTTTGATTTTTAAAGTTTTTAACGATGCCGGCATCGCAAGTTTTGTCAAAAAGTGATGAAAAATTTTTTTGTCGAGATTTGAAAAATGGCGTACATGGATGGAAAGGTCTGTTTACTCTCATTTTAACGGTGAAAACCGCAACCACCAACGAGGCTTGGTTGCGGAGATATAGGGTTTCAAAGACATTTTGATTTTTAAAGTTTTTAACGATGCCGGCATCGCAAGTTTTGTCAAAAAGTGATGAAAATTTTTTTTGTCGAGATTTAAAAATGGCGTACATGGATGGATAGGTCTTTTTACTCTCAGTTTAACGGTGAAGACCGCAACCACCAACGAGGCTTGGTTGCGGAGATATAGGGTTTCAAAGACATTTTGATTTTTAAAGTTTTTAACGATGCCGGCATCGCAAGTTTTGTCAAAAAGTGATGAAAATTTTTTTGTCGAGATTTCAAAAATGGCGTACATGGATGGATAGGTCTTTTTACTCTCAGTTTAATGGTGAAGACCGCAACCACCAACGAGGCTTGGTTGCGGAGATATAGGGTTTCAAAGACATTTTGATTTTTAAAGTTTTTAACGATGCCGGCATCGCAAGTTTTGTCAAAAAGTGATGAAAATTTTTTTGTCGAGATTTAAAAATGGCGTACATGGATGGATAGGTCTTTTTACTCTCAGTTTAACGGTGAAGACCGCAACCACCAACGAGGCTTGGTTGCGGAGATATAGGGTTTCAAAGACATTTTGATTTTTAAAGTTTTTAACGATGCCGGCATCGCAAGTTTTGTCAAAAAGTGATGAAAATTGTTTTTGTCGAGATTTAAAAATGGCGTACATGGATGGATAGGTCTGTTTACTCTCAGTTTAACGGTGAAGACCGCAACCACCAACGAGGCTTGGTTGCGGAGATATAGGGTTTCAAAGACATTTTGATTTTTAAAGTTTTTAACGATGCCGGCATCGCAAGTTTTGTCAAAAAGTGATGAAAATTGTTTTTGTCGAGATTTAAAAATGGCGTACATGGATGGATAGGTCTTTTTACTCTCAGTTTAACGGCGAAGACCGCAACCACCAACGAGGCTTGGTTGCGGAGATATAGGGTTTCAAAGACATTTTGATTTTTAAAGTTTTTAACGATGCCGGCATCGCAAGTTTTGTCAAAAAGTGATGAAAATTGTTTTTGTCGAGATTTAAAAATGGCGTACATGGATGGATAGGTCTTTTTACTCTCAGTTTAACGGTGAAAACCGCAACCACCAACGAGGCTTGGTTGCGGAGATATAGGGTTTCAAAGACATTTTGATTTTTAAAGTTTTTAACGATGCCGGCATCGCAAGTTTTGTCAAAAAGTGATGAAAATTGTTTTTGTCGAGATTTAAAAATGGCGTACATGGATGGATAGGTCTTTTTACTCTCAGTTTAACGGTGAAAACCGCAACCAGCAACGAGGCTTGGTTGCGGAGATATAGGGTTTCAAAGACATTTTGATTTTTAAAGTTTTTAACGATGCCGGCATCGCAAGTTTTGTCAAAAAGTGATGAAAAATTTTTTTGTCGAGATTTAAAAAATGGCGTACATGGATGGAAAGGTCTTTTTACTCTCAGTTTAACGGTGAAAACCGCAACCACCAACGAGGCTTGGTTGCGGAGATATAGGGTTTCAAAGACATTTTGATTTTTAAAGTTTTTAACGATGCCGGCATCGCGAGTTTTGTCAAAAAGTGATGAAAAATTTTTTTGTCGAGATTTAAAAAATGGCGTACATGGATGGAAAGGAGGCTTGGTTGCGGAGATATAGGGTTTCAAAGACATTTTGATTTTTAAAGTTTTTAACGATGCCGGCATCGCAAGTTTTGTCAAAAAGTGATGAAATTTTTTTTTGTCGAGATTTAAAAATGGCGTACATGGATGGATAGGTCTTTTTACTCTCAGTTTAACGGTGAAAACCGCAACCACCAACGAGGCTTGGTTGCGGAGATATAGGGTTTCAAAGACATTTTGATTTTTAAAGTTTTTAACGATGCCGGCATCGCAAGTTTTGTCAAAAAGTGATGAAAAATTTTTTGTCGAGATTTAAAAAATGGCGTACATGGATGGAAAGGTCTTTTTACTCTCATTTTAACGGTAAAAACCGCAACCACCAACGAGGCTTGGTTGCGGAGATATAGGGTTTCAAAGACATTTTGATTTTTAAAGTTTTTAACGATGCCGGCATCGCAAGTTTTGTCAAAAAGTGATGAAAAATTTTTTTGTCGAGATTTAAAAAATGGCGTACATGGATGGAAAGGTCCTTTTACTCTCAGTTTAACGGTGAAAACCGCAACCACCAACGAGGCTTGGTTGCGGAGATATAGGGTTTCAAAGACATTTTGATTTTTAAAGTTTTTAACGATGCCGGCATCGCAAGTTTTGTCAAAAAGTGATGAAAAATTTTTTTGTCGAGATTTAAAAAATGGCGTACATGGATGGAAAGGTCTGTTTACTCTCATTTTAACGGTGAAAACCGCAACCACCAACGAGGCTTGGTTGCGGAGATATAGGGTTTCAAAGACATTTTGATTTTTAAAGTTTTTAACGATGCCGGCATCGCAAGTTTTGTCAAAAAGTGATGAAAAATTTTTTTGTCGAGATTTAAAAAATGGCGAACATGGATGGAAAGGTCTTTTTACTCTCATTTTAACGGTGAAAACCGCAACCACCAACGAGGCTTGGTTACGGAGATATAGGGTTTCAAAGACATTTTGATTTTTAAAGTTTTTAACGATGCCGGCATCGCAAGTTTTGTCAAAAACTGATGAAAATTTTTTTGTCGAGATTTAAAAAATGGCGTACATGGATGGAAAGGTCTTTTTACTCTCAGTTCAATGGTGAAAACCGCAACCACCAACGAGGCTTGGTTGCGGAGATATAGGGTTTCAAAGACATTTTGATTTTTAAAGTTTTTAACGATGCCGGCATCGCAAGTTCTGTCAAAAAGTGATGAAAATTTTTTTTGTCGAGATTTAAAAAATGGCGTACATGGATGGAAAGGTCTTTTTACTCTCATTTTAACGGTGAAAACCGCAACCACCAACGAGGCTTGGTTGCGGAGATATAGGGTTTCAAAGACATTTTGATTTTTAAAGTTTTTAACGATGCCGGCATCGCAAGTTTTGTCAAAAAGTGATGAAAATTTTTTTTGTCGAGATTTAAAAATGGCGTACATGGATGGATAGGTCTTTTTACTCTCAGTTTAACGGTGAAAACCGCAACCACCAACGAGGCTTGGTTGCGGAGATATAGGGTTTCAAAGACATTTTGATTTTTAAAGTTTTTAACGATGCCGGCATCGCAAGTTTTGTCAAAAAGTGATGAAAAATTTTTTTGTCGAGATTTAAAAAATGGCGAACATGGATGGAAAGGTCTTTTTACTCTCATTTTAACGGTGAAAACCGCAACCACCAACGAGGCTTGGTTACGGAGATATAGGGTTTCAAAGACATTTTGATTTTTAAAGTTTTTAACGATGCCGGCATCGCAAGTTTTGTCAAAAACTGATGAAAATTTTTTTGTCGAGATTTAAAAAATGGCGTACATGGATGGAAAGGTCTTTTTACTCTCAGTTCAATGGTGAAAACCGCAACCACCAACGAGGCTTGGTTGCGGAGATATAGGGTTTCAAAGACATTTTGATTTTTAAAGTTTTTAACGATGCCGGCATCGCAAGTTCTGTCAAAAACTGATGAAAATTTTTTTTGTCGAGATTTAAAAATGGCGTACATGGATGGATAGGTCTTTTTACTCTCAGTTTAATGGTGAAAACCGCAACCACCAACGAGGCTTGGTTGCGGAGATATAGGGTTTCAAAGACATTTTGATTTTTAAAGTTTTTAACGATGCCGGCATCGCAAGTTTTGTCAAAAACTGATGAAAATTTTTTTTGTCGAGATTTAAAAATGGCGTACATGGATGGATAGGTCTTTTTACTCTCAGTTTAACGGTGAAAACCGCAACCACCAACGAGGCTTGGTTGCGGAGATATAGGGTTTCAAAGACATTTTGATTTTTAAAGTTTTTAACGATGCCGGCATCGCAAGTTTTGTCAAAAAGTGATGAAAAATTTTTTTGTCGAGATTTAAAAAATGGCGAACATGGATGGAAAGGTCTTTTTACTCTCATTTTAACGGTGAAAACCGCAACCACCAACGAGGCTTGGTTGCGGAGATATAGGGTTTCAAAGACATTTTGATTTTTAAAGTTTTTAACGATGCCGGCATCGCAAGTTTTGTCAAAAAGTGATGAAAAATTTTTTTGTCGAGATTTAAAAAATGGCGTACATGGATGGAAAGGTCTTTTTACTCTCATTTTAACGGTGAAAACCGCAACCACCAACGAGGCTTGGTTGCGGAGATATAGGGTTTCAAAGACATTTTGATTTTTAAAGTTTTTAACGATGCCGGCATCGCAAGTTTTGTCAAAAAGTGATGACAAATTTTTTTGTCCAGATTTAAAAAATGGCGTACATGGATAGAAAGGTCTTTTTACTCTCAGTTTAACGGTGAAAACCGCAACCACCAACGAGGCTTGGTTGCGGAGATATAGGGTTTCAAAGACATTTTGATTTTTAAAGTTTTTAACGATGCCGGCATCGCAAGTTTTGTCAAAAAGTGATGAAAATTGTTTTTGTCGAGATTTAAAAATGGCGTACATGGATGGAAAGGTCTTTTTACTCTCATTTTAACGGTGAAAACCGCAACCACCAACGAGGCTTGGTTGCGGAGATATAGGGTTTCAAAGACATTTTGATTTTTAAAGTTTTTAACGATGCCGGCATCGCAAGTTTTGTCAAAAAGTGATGGCAAATTTTTTTGTCCAGATTTAAAAAATGGCGTACATGGATAGAAAGGTCTTTTTACTCTCAGTTTAACGGTGAAAACCGCAACCACCAACGAGGCTTGGTTGCGGAGATATAGGGTTTCAAAGACATTTTGATTTTTAAAGTTTTTAACGATGCCGGCATCGCAAGTTTTGTCAAAAAGTGATGAAAAATTTTTTTGTCGAGATTTAAAAAATGGCGTACATGGATGGAAAGGTCTTTTTACTCTCAGTTTAATGGTGAAAACCGCAACCACCAACGAGGCTTGGTTGCGGAGATATAGGGTTTCAAAGACATTTTGATTTTTAAAGTTTTTAACGATGCCGGCATCGCAAGTTTTGTCAAAAAGTGATGAAAATTGTTTTTGTCGAGATTTAAAAATAGCGTACATGGATGGATAGGTCTTTTTACTCTCAGTTTAACGGTGAAAACCGCAACCACCAACGAGGCTTGGTTGCGGAGATATAGGGTTTCAAAGACATTTTGATTTTTAAAGTTTTTAACGATGCCGGCATCGCAAGTTTTGTCAAAAAGTGATGAAAATTGTTTTTGTCGAGATTTAAAAATGGCGTACATGGATGGATAGGTCTTTTTACTCTCAGTTTAACGGTGAAAACCGCAACCAGCAAGGAGGCTTGGTTGCGGAGATATAGGGTTTCAAAGACATTTTGATTTTTAAAGTTTTTAACGATGCCGGCATCGCAAGTTTTGTCAAAAAGTGATGAAAAATTTTTTTGTCGAGATTTAAAAAATGGCGTACATGGATGGAAAGGTCTTTTTACTCTCAGTTTAACGGTGAAAACCGCAACCACCAACGAGGCTTGGTTGCGGAGATATAGGGTTTCAAAGACATTTTGATTTTTAAAGTTTTTAACGATGCCGGCATCGCGAGTTTTGTCAAAAAGTGATGAAAAATTTTTTTGTCGAGATTTAAAAAATGGCGTACATGGATGGAAAGGAGGCTTGGTTGCGGAGATATAGGGTTTCAAAGACATTTTGATTTTTAAAGTTTTTAACGATGCCGGCATCGCAAGTTTTGTCAAAAAGTGATGAAAAATTTTTTGTCGAGATTTAAAAAATGGCGTACATGGATGGAAAGGTCTTTTTACTCTCATTTTAACGGTAAAAACCGCAACCACCAACGAGGCTTGGTTGCGGAGATATAGGGTTTCAAAGACATTTTGATTTTTAAAGTTTTTAACGATGCCGGCATCGCAAGTTTTGTCAAAAAGTGATGAAAAATTTTTTTGTCGAGATTTGAAAAATGGCGTACATGGATGGAAAGGTCTGTTTACTCTCATTTTAACGGTGAAAACCGCAACCACCAACGAGGCTTGGTTGCGGAGATATAGGGTTTCAAAGACATTTTGATTTTTAAAGTTTTTAACGATGCCGGCATCGCAAGTTTTGTCAAAAAGTGATGAAAATTTTTTTTGTCGAGATTTAAAAATGGCGTACATGGATGGATAGGTCTTTTTACTCTCAGTTTAACGGTGAAGACCGCAACCACCAACGAGGCTTGGTTGCGGAGATATAGGGTTTCAAAGACATTTTGATTTTTAAAGTTTTTAACGATGCCGGCATCGCAAGTTTTGTCAAAAAGTGATGAAAATTTTTTTGTCGAGATTTCAAAAATGGCGTACATGGATGGATAGGTCTTTTTACTCTCAGTTTAATGGTGAAGACCGCAACCACCAACGAGGCTTGGTTGCGGAGATATAGGGTTTCAAAGACATTTTGATTTTTAAAGTTTTTAACGATGCCGGCATCGCAAGTTTTGTCAAAAAGTGATGAAAATTGTTTTTGTCGAGATTTAAAAATGGCGTACATGGATGGATAGGTCTGTTTACTCTCAGTTTAACGGTGAAGACCGCAACCACCAACGAGGCTTGGTTGCGGAGATATAGGGTTTCAAAGACATTTTGATTTTTAAAGTTTTTAACGATGCCGGCATCGCAAGCTTTGTCAAAAAGTGATGAAAATTGTTTTTGTCGAGATTTAAAAATGGCGTACATGGATGGATAGGTCTTTTTACTCTCAGTTTAACGGCGAAGACCGCAACCACCAACGAGGCTTGGTTGCGGAGATATAGGGTTTCAAAGACATTTTGATTTTTAAAGTTTTTAACGATGCCGGCATCGCAAGTTTTGTCAAAAAGTGATGAAAATTGTTTTTGTCGAGATTTAAAAATGGCGTACATGGATGGATAGGTCTTTTTACTCTCAGTTTAACGGTGAAAACCGCAACCACCAACGAGGCTTGGTTGCGGAGATATAGGGTTTCAAAGACATTTTGATTTTTAAAGTTTTTAACGATGCCGGCATCGCAAGTTTTGTCAAAAAGTGATGAAAATTGTTTTTGTCGAGATTTAAAAATGGCGTACATGGATGGATAGGTCTTTTTACTCTCAGTTTAACGGTGAAAACCGCAACCAGCAACGAGGCTTGGTTGCGGAGATATAGGGTTTCAAAGACATTTTGATTTTTAAAGTTTTTAACGATGCCGGCATCGCAAGTTTTGTCAAAAAGTGATGAAAAATTTTTTTGTCGAGATTTAAAAAATAGCGTACATGGATGGAAAGGTCTTTTTACTCTCAGTTTAACGGTGAAAACCGCAACCACCAACGAGGCTTGGTTGCGGAGATATAGGGTTTCAAAGACATTTTGATTTTTAAAGTTTTTAACGATGCCGGCATCGCGAGTTTTGTCAAAAAGTGATGAAAAATTTTTTTGTCGAGATTTAAAAAATGGCGTACATGGATGGAAAGGAGGCTTGGTTGCGGAGATATAGGGTTTCAAAGACATTTTGATTTTTAAAGTTTTTAACGATGCCGGCATCGCAAGTTTTGTCAAAAAGTGATGAAAATTTTTTTTGTCGAGATTTAAAAATGGCGTACATGGATGGATAGGTCTTTTTACTCTCAGTTTAACGGTGAAAACCGCAACCACCAACGAGGCTTGGTTGCGGAGATATAGGGTTTCAAAGACATTTTGATTTTTAAAGTTTTTAACGATGCCGGCATCGCAAGTTTTGTCAAAAAGTGATGAAAAATTTTTTGTCGAGATTTAAAAAATGGCGTACATGGATGGAAAGGTCTTTTTACTCTCATTTTAACGGTAAAAACCGCAACCACCAACGAGGCTTGGTTGCGGAGATATAGGGTTTCAAAGACATTTTGATTTTTAAAGTTTTTAACGATGCCGGCATCGCAAGTTTTGTCAAAAAGTGATGAAAAATTTTTTTGTCGAGATTTAAAAAATGGCGTACATGGATGGAAAGGTCCTTTTACTCTCAGTTTAACGGTGAAAACCGCAACCACCAACGAGGCTTGGTTGCGGAGATATAGGGTTTCAAAGACATTTTGATTTTTAAAGTTTTTAACGATGCCGGCATCGCAAGTTTTGTCAAAAAGTGATGAAAAATTTTTTTGTCGAGATTTAAAAAATGGCGTACATGGATGGAAAGGTCTGTTTACTCTCATTTTAACGGTGAAAACCGCAACCACCAACGAGGCTTGGTTGCGGAGATATAGGGTTTCAAAGACATTTTGATTTTTAAAGTTTTTAACGATGCCGGCATCGCAAGTTTTGTCAAAAAGTGATGAAAAATTTTTTTGTCGAGATTTAAAAAATGGCGAACATGGATGGAAAGGTCTTTTTACTCTCATTTTAACGGTGAAAACCGCAACCACCAACGAGGCTTGGTTACGGAGATATAGGGTTTCAAAGACATTTTGATTTTTAAAGTTTTTAACGATGCCGGCATCGCAAGTTTTGTCAAAAACTGATGAAAATTTTTTTGTCGAGATTTAAAAAATGGCGTACATGGATGGAAAGGTCTTTTTACTCTCAGTTCAATGGTGAAAACCGCAACCACCAACGAGGCTTGGTTGCGGAGATATAGGGTTTCAAAGACATTTTGATTTTTAAAGTTTTTAACGATGCCGGCATCGCAAGTTCTGTCAAAAACTGATGAAAATTTTTTTTGTCGAGATTTAAAAATGGCGTACATGGATGGATAGGTCTTTTTACTCTCAGTTTAATGGTGAAAACCGCAACCACCAACGAGGCTTGGTTGCGGAGATATAGGGTTTCAAAGACATTTTGATTTTTAAAGTTTTTAACGATGCCGGCATCGCAAGTTTTGTCAAAAACTGATGAAAATTTTTTTTGTCGAGATTTAAAAATGGCGTACATGGATGGATAGGTCTTTTTACTCTCAGTTTAACGGTGAAAACCGCAACCACCAACGAGGCTTGGTTGCGGAGATATAGGGTTTCAAAGACATTTTGATTTTTAAAGTTTTTAACGATGCCGGCATCGCAAGTTTTGTCAAAAAGTGATGAAAAATTTTTTTGTCGAGATTTAAAAAATGGCGTACATGGATGGAAAGGTCTGTTTACTCTCATTTTAACGGTGAAAACCGCAACCACCAACGAGGCTTGGTTGCGGAGATATAGGGTTTCAAAGACATTTTGATTTTTAAAGTTTTTAACGATGCCGGCATCGCAAGTTTTGTCAAAAAGTGATGAAAATTTTTTTTGTCGAGATTTAAAAAATGGCGTACATGGATGGAAAGGTCTTTTTACTCTCATTTTAACGGTGAAAACCGCAACCACCAACGAGGCTTGGTTGCGGAGATATAGGGTTTCAAAGACATTTTGATTTTTAAAGTTTTTAACGATGCCGGCATCGCAAGTTTTGTCAAAAAGTGATGAAAATTTTTTTTGTCGAGATTTAAAAATGGCGTACATGGATGGATAGGTCTTTTTACTCTCAGTTTAACGGTGAAAACCGCAACCACCAACGAGGCTTGGTTGCGGAGATATAGGGTTTCAAAGACATTTTGATTTTTAAAGTTTTTAACGATGCCGGCATCGCAAGTTTTGTCAAAAAGTGATGAAAAATTTTTTTGTCGAGATTTAAAAAATGGCGAACATGGATGGAAAGGTCTTTTTACTCTCATTTTAACGGTGAAAACCGCAACCACCAACGAGGCTTGGTTACGGAGATATAGGGTTTCAAAGACATTTTGATTTTTAAAGTTTTTAACGATGCCGGCATCGCAAGTTTTGTCAAAAACTGATGAAAATTTTTTTGTCGAGATTTAAAAAATGGCGTACATGGATGGAAAGGTCTTTTTACTCTCAGTTCAATGGTGAAAACCGCAACCACCAACGAGGCTTGGTTGCGGAGATATAGGGTTTCAAAGACATTTTGATTTTTAAAGTTTTTAACGATGCCGGCATCGCAAGTTCTGTCAAAAACTGATGAAAATTTTTTTTGTCGAGATTTAAAAATGGCGTACATGGATGGATAGGTCTTTTTACTCTCAGTTTAATGGTGAAAACCGCAACCACCAACGAGGCTTGGTTGCGGAGATATAGGGTTTCAAAGACATTTTGATTTTTAAAGTTTTTAACGATGCCGGCATCGCAAGTTTTGTCAAAAACTGATGAAAATTTTTTTTGTCGAGATTTAAAAATGGCGTACATGGATGGATAGGTCTTTTTACTCTCAGTTTAACGGTGAAAACCGCAACCACCAACGAGGCTTGGTTGCGGAGATATAGGGTTTCAAAGACATTTTGATTTTTAAAGTTTTTAACGATGCCGGCATCGCAAGTTTTGTCAAAAAGTGATGAAAAATTTTTTTGTCGAGATTTAAAAAATGGCGAACATGGATGGAAAGGTCTTTTTACTCTCATTTTAACGGTGAAAACCGCAACCACCAACGAGGCTTGGTTGCGGAGATATAGGGTTTCAAAGACATTTTGATTTTTAAAGTTTTTAACGATGCCGGCATCGCAAGTTTTGTCAAAAAGTGATGAAAAATTTTTTTGTCGAGATTTAAAAAATGGCGTACATGGATGGAAAGGTCTTTTTACTCTCATTTTAACGGTGAAAACCGCAACCACCAACGAGGCTTGGTTGCGGAGATATAGGGTTTCAAAGACATTTTGATTTTTAAAGTTTTTAACGATGCCGGCATCGCAAGTTTTGTCAAAAAGTGATGGCAAATTTTTTTGTCCAGATTTAAAAAATGGCGTACATGGATAGAAAGGTCTTTTTACTCTCAGTTTAACGGTGAAAACCGCAACCACCAACGAGGCTTGGTTGCGGAGATATAGGGTTTCAAAGACATTTTGATTTTTAAAGTTTTTAACGATGCCGGCATCGCAAGTTTTGTCAAAAAGTGATGAAAATTGTTTTTGTCGAGATTTAAAAATGGCGTACATGGATGGAAAGGTCTTTTTACTCTCATTTTAACGGTGAAAACCGCAACCACCAACGAGGCTTGGTTGCGGAGATATAGGGTTTCAAAGACATTTTGATTTTTAAAGTTTTTAACGATGCCGGCATCGCAAGTTTTGTCAAAAAGTGATGGCAAATTTTTTTGTCCAGATTTAAAAAATGGCGTACATGGATAGAAAGGTCTTTTTACTCTCAGTTTAACGGTGAAAACCGCAACCACCAACGAGGCTTGGTTGCGGAGATATAGGGTTTCAAAGACATTTTGATTTTTAAAGTTTTTAACGATGCCGGCATCGCAAGTTTTGTCAAAAAGTGATGAAAAATTTTTTTGTCGAGATTTAAAAAATGGCGTACATGGATGGAAAGGTCTTTTTACTCTCAGTTTAATGGTGAAAACCGCAACCACCAACGAGGCTTGGTTGCGGAGATATAGGGTTTCAAAGACATTTTGATTTTTAAAGTTTTTAACGATGCCGGCATCGCAAGTTTTGTCAAAAAGTGATGAAAATTGTTTTTGTCGAGATTTAAAAATGGCGTACATGGATGGATAGGTCTTTTTACTCTCAGTTTAACGGCGAAGACCGAAACCACCAACGAGGCTTGGTTGCGGAGATATAGGGTTTCAAAGACATTTTGATTTTTAAAGTTTTTAACGATGCCGGCATCGCAAGTTTTGTCAAAAAGTGATGAAAATTGTTTTTGTCGAGATTTAAAAATGGCGTACATGGATGGATAGGTCTTTTTACTCTCAGTTTAACGGTGAAAACCGCAACCAGCAACGAGGCTTGGTTGCGGAGATATAGGGTTTCAAAGACATTTTGATTTTTAAAGTTTTTAACGATGCCGGCATCGCAAGTTTTGTCAAAAAGTGATGAAAATTGTTTTTGTCGAGATTTAAAAATGGCGTACATGGATGGATAGGTCTTTTTACTCTCAGTTTAACGGTGAAAACCGCAACCACCAACGAGGCTTGGTTGCGGAGATATAGGGTTTCAAAGACATTTTGATTTTTAAAGTTTTTAACGATGCCGGCATCACAAGTTTTGTCAAAAAGTGATGAAAATTTTTTTTGTCGAGATTTAAAAATGGCGTACATGGATGGATAGGTCTTTTTACTCTCAGTTTAACGGTGAAAACCGCAACCACCAACGAGGCTTGGTTGCGGAGATATAGGGTTTCAAAGACATTTTGATTTTTAAAGTTTTTAACGATGCCGGCATCGCAAGTTTTGTCAAAAAGTGATGAAAAATTTTTTGTCGAGATTTAAAAAATGGCGTACATGGATGGAAAGGTCTTTTTACTCTCATTTTAACGGTAAAAACCGCAACCACCAACGAGGCTTGGTTGCGGAGATATAGGGTTTCAAAGACATTTTGATTTTTAAAGTTTTTAACGATGCCGGCATCGCAAGTTTTGTCAAAAAGTGATGAAAAATTTTTTTGTCGAGATTTAAAAAATGGCGTACATGGATGGAAAGGTCCTTTTACTCTCAGTTTAACGGTGAAAACCGCAACCACCAACGAGGCTTGGTTGCGGAGATATAGGGTTTCAAAGACATTTTGATTTTTAAAGTTTTTAACGATGCCGGCATCGCAAGTTTTGTCAAAAAGTGATGAAAATTTTTTTTGTCGAGATTTAAAAAATGGCGTACATGGATGGAAAGGTCTTTTTACTCTCATTTTAACGGTGAAAACCGCAACCACCAACGAGGCTTGGTTGCGGAGATATAGGGTTTCAAAGACATTTTGATTTTTAAAGTTTTTAACGATGCCGGCATCGCAAGTTTTGTCAAAAAGTGATGAAAATTTTTTTTGTCGAGATTTAAAAATGGCGTACATGGATGGATAGGTCTTTTTACTCTCAGTTTAATGGTGAAAACCGCAACCACCAACGAGGCTTGGTTGCGGAGATATAGGGTTTCAAAGACATTTTGATTTTTAAAGTTTTTAACGATGCCGGCATCGCAAGTTTTGTCAAAAAGTGATGAAAAATTTTTTTGTCGAGATTTAAAAAATGGCGAACATGGATGGAAAGGTCTTTTTACTCTCATTTTAACGGTGAAAACCGCAACCACCAACGAGGCTTGGTTACGGAGATATAGGGTTTCAAAGACATTTTGATTTTTAAAGTTTTTAACGATGCCGGCATCGCAAGTTTTGTCAAAAACTGATGAAAATTTTTTTGTCGAGATTTAAAAAATGGCGTACATGGATGGAAAGGTCTTTTTACTCTCAGTTCAATGGTGAAAACCGCAACCACCAACGAGGCTTGGTTGCGGAGATATAGGGTTTCAAAGACATTTTGATTTTTAAAGTTTTTAACGATGCCGGCATCGCAAGTTCTGTCAAAAACTGATGAAAATTTTTTTTGTCGAGATTTAAAAATGGCGTACATGGATGGATAGGTCTTTTTACTCTCAGTTTAATGGTGAAAACCGCAACCACCAACGAGGCTTGGTTGCGGAGATATAGGGTTTCAAAGACATTTTGATTTTTAAAGTTTTTAACGATGCCGGCATCGCAAGTTTTGTCAAAAACTGATGAAAATTTTTTTTGTCGAGATTTAAAAATGGCGTACATGGATGGATAGGTCTTTTTACTCTCAGTTTAACGGTGAAAACCGCAACCACCAACGAGGCTTGGTTGCGGAGATATAGGGTTTCAAAGACATTTTGATTTTTAAAGTTTTTAACGATGCCGGCATCGCAAGTTTTGTCAAAAAGTGATGAAAAATTTTTTTGTCGAGATTTAAAAAATGGCGAACATGGATGGAAAGGTCTTTTTACTCTCATTTTAACGGTGAAAACCGCAACCACCAACGAGGCTTGGTTGCGGAGATATAGGGTTTCAAAGACATTTTGATTTTTAAAGTTTTTAACGATGCCGGCATCGCAAGTTTTGTCAAAAAGTGATGAAAAATTTTTTTGTCGAGATTTAAAAAATGGCGTACATGGATGGAAAGGTCTTTTTACTCTCATTTTAACGGTGAAAACCGCAACCACCAACGAGGCTTGGTTGCGGAGATATAGGGTTTCAAAGACATTTTGATTTTTAAAGTTTTTAACGATGCCGGCATCGCAAGTTTTGTCAAAAAGTGATGGCAAATTTTTTTGTCCAGATTTAAAAAATGGCGTACATGGATAGAAAGGTCTTTTTACTCTCAGTTTAACGGTGAAAACCGCAACCACCAACGAGGCTTGGTTGCGGAGATATAGGGTTTCAAAGACATTTTGATTTTTAAAGTTTTTAACGATGCCGGCATCGCAAGTTTTGTCAAAAAGTGATGAAAAATTTTTTTGTCGAGATTTAAAAAATGGCGTACATGGATGGAAAGGTCTTTTTACTCTCAGTTTAATGGTGAAAACCGCAACCACCAACGAGGCTTGGTTGCGGAGATATAGGGTTTCAAAGACATTTTGATTTTTAAAGTTTTTAACGATGCCGGCATCGCAAGTTTTGTCAAAAAGTGATGAAAATTGTTTTTGTCGAGATTTAAAAATGGCGTACATGGATGGATAGGTCTTTTTACTCTCAGTTTAACGGCGAAGACCGAAACCACCAACGAGGCTTGGTTGCGGAGATATAGGGTTTCAAAGACATTTTGATTTTTAAAGTTTTTAACGATGCCGGCATCGCAAGTTTTGTCAAAAAGTGATGAAAATTGTTTTTGTCGAGATTTAAAAATGGCGTACATGGATGGATAGGTCTTTTTACTCTCAGTTTAACGGTGAAAACCGCAACCAGCAACGAGGCTTGGTTGCGGAGATATAGGGTTTCAAAGACATTTTGATTTTTAAAGTTTTTAACGATGCCGGCATCGCAAGTTTTGTCAAAAAGTGATGAAAATTGTTTTTGTCGAGATTTAAAAATGGCGTACATGGATGGATAGGTCTTTTTACTCTCAGTTTAACGGTGAAGACCGCAACCAGCAACGAGGCTTGGTTGCGGAGATATAGGGTTTCAAAGACATTTTGATTTTTAAAGTTTTTAACGATGCCGGCATCGCAAGTTTTGTCAAAAAGTGATGAAAAATTTTTTTGTCGAGATTTAAAAAATGGCGTACATGGATGGAAAGGTCTTTTTACTCTCAGTTTAACGGTGAAAACCGCAACCACCAACGAGGCTTGGTTGCGGAGATATAGGGTTTCAAAGACATTTTGATTTTTAAAGTTTTTAACGATGCCGGCATCGCAAGTTTTGTCAAAAAGTGATGAAAATTGTTTTTGTCGAGATTTAAAAATGGCGTACATGGATGGATAGGTCTTTTTACTCTCAGTTTAACGGCGAAGACCGCAACCACCAACGAGGCTTGGTTGCGGAGATATAGGGTTTCAAAGACATTTTGATTTTTAAAGTTTTTAACGATGCCGGCATCGCAAGTTTTGTCAAAAAGTGATGAAAATTGTTTTTGTCGAGATTTAAAAATGGCGTACATGGATGGATAAGTCTTTTTACTCTCAGTTTAACGGTGAAAACCGCAACCAGCAACGAGGCTTGGTTGCGGAGATATAGGGTTTCAAAGACATTTTGATTTTTAAAGTTTTTAACGATGCCGGCATCGCAAGTTTTGTCAAAAAGTGATGAAAATTGTTTTTGTCGAGATTTAAAAATGGCGTACATGGATGGATAGGTCTTTTTACTCTCAGTTTAACGGTGAAGACCGCAACCAGCAACGAGGCTTGGTTGCGGAGATATAGGGTTTCAAAGACATTTTGATTTTTAAAGTTTTTAACGATGCCGGCATCGCAAGTTTTGTCAAAAAGTGATGAAAAATTTTTTTGTCGAGATTTAAAAAATGGCGTACATGGATGGAAAGGTCTTTTTACTCTCAGTTTAACGGTGAAAACCGCAACCACCAACGAGGCTTGGTTGCGGAGATATAGGGTTTCAAAGACATTTTGATTTTTAAAGTTTTTAACGATGCCGGCATCGCAAGTTTTGTCAAAAAGTGATGAACATTTTTTTTGTCGAGATTTAAAAATGGTGTACATGGATGGATAGGTCTTTTTACTCTCAGTTTAACGGTGAAAACCGCAACCACCAACGAGGCTTGGTTGCGGAGATATAGGGTTTCAAAGACATTTTGATTTTTAAAGTTTTTAACGATGCCGGCATCGCAAGTTTTGTCAAAAAGTGATGAAAAATTTTTTTGTCGAGATTTAAAAAATGGCGTACATGGATGTAAAGGTCTTTTTACTCTCATTTTAACGGTGAAAACCGCAACCACCAACGAGGCTTGGTTGCGGAAATATAGGGTTTCAAAGACATTTTGATTTTTAAAGTTTTTAACGATGGCATCGCAAGTTTTGTCAAAAAGTGATGAAAAATTTTTTGTCGAGATTTAAAAAATGGCGTACATGGATGGAAAGGTCTTTTTACTCTCAGTTTAACGGTGAAAACCGCAACCACCAACGAGGCTTGGTTGCGGAGATATAGGGTTTCAAAGACATTTTGATTTTTAAAGTTTTTAACGATGCCGGCATCGCAAGTTTTGTCAAAAAGTGATGAAAAATTTTTTTGTCGAGATTTAAAAATGGCGTACATGGATGGATAGGTCTTTTTACTCTCAGTTTAACGGTGAAGACCGCAACCACCAACGAGGCTTGGTTGCGGAGATATAGGGTTTCAAAGACATTTTGATTTTTAAAGTTTTTAACGATGCTGGCATCGCAAGTTTTTTCAAAAAGTGATGTAAAATTTTTTTGTCGAGATTTAAAAATGGCGTACATGGATGGAAAGGTCTTTTTACTTTCAGTTTAACGGTGAAAACCGCAACCACCAACGAGGCTTGGTTGCGGAGATATAGGGTTTCAAAGACATTTTGATTTTTAAAGTTTTTAACGATGCCGGCATCGCAAGTTTTGTCAAAAAGTGATGAAAATTTTTTTTGTCGAGATTTAAAAAATGGCGTACATGGATGGAAAGGTCTGTTTACTCTCATTTTAACGGTGAAAACCGCAACCACCAACGAGGCTTGGTTGCGGAGATATAGGGTTTCAAAGACATTTTGATTTTTAAAGTTTTTAACGATACCGGCATCGCAAGTTTTGTCAAAAAGTGATGAAAAATTTTTTGTCGAGATTTAAAAAATGGCGTACATGGATGGAAAGGTCTGTTTACTCTCATTTTAACGGTGAAAACCGCAACCACCAACGAGGCTTGGTTGCGGAGATATAGGGTTTCAAAGACATTTTGATTTTTAAAGTTTTTAACGATGCCGGCATCGCAAGTTTTGTCAAAAAGTGATGAAAATTTTTTTTGTCGAGATTTAAAAAATGGCGTACATGGATGGAAAGGTCTTTTTACTCTCATTTTAACTGTGAAAACCGCAACCACCAACGAGGCTTGGTTGCGGAGATATAGGGTTTTAAAGACATTTTGATTTTTAAAGTTTTTAACGATGCCGGCATCGCAAGTTTTGTCAAAAAGTGATGAAAAATTTTTTTGTCGAGATTTAAAAAATGGCGTACATAGATGGATAGGTCTTTTTACTCTCAGTTTAACGGTGAAAACCGCAACCACCAACGAGGCTTGGTTGCGGAGATATAGGGTTTCAAAGACATTTTGATTTTTAAAGTTTTTAACGATGCCGGCATCGCAAGTTTTGTCAAAAAGTGATGAAAAATTTTTTTGTCGAGATTTAAAAAATGGCGTACATAGATGGATAGGTCTTTTTACTCTCAGTTTAACGGTGAAAACCGCAACCACCAACGAGGCTTGGTTGCGGAGATATAGGGTTTCAAAGACATTTTGATTTTTAAAGTTTTTAACGATGCCGGCATCGCAAGTTTTGTCAAAAAGTGATGACAAATTTTTTTGTCGAGATTTAAAAAATGGCGTACATGGATGGAAAGGTCTTTTTACTCTCATTTTAACGGAGAAAACCGCAACCACCAACGAGGCTTGGTTGCGGAGATATAGGGTTTCAAAGACATTTTGATTTTTAAAGTTTTTAACGATGCCGGCATCGCAAGTTTTGTCAAAAAGTGATGAAAAATTTTTTTGTCGAGATTTAAAAAATGGCGTACATAGATGGATAGGTCTTTTTACTCTCAGTTTAACGGTGAAAACCGCAACCACCAACGAGGCTTGGTTGCGGAGATATAGGGTTTCAAAGACATTTTGATTTTTAAAGTTTTTAACGATGCCGGCATCGCAAGTTTTGTCAAAAAGTGATGAAAAATTATTTTGTCGAGATTTAAAAAATGGCGTACATGGATGGAAAGGTCTTTTTACTCTCATTTTAACGGAGAAAACCGCAACCACCAACGAGGCTTGGTTGCGGAGATATAGGGTTTCAAAGACATTTTGATTTTTAAAGTTTTTAACGATGCCGCAAGTTTTGTCAAAAACTGATGAAAATTTTTTTTGTCGAGATTTAAAAATGGCGTACATGGATGGATAGGTCTTTTTACTCTCAGTTTAACGGTGAAAACCGCAACCACCAACGAGGCTTGGTTGCGGAGATATAGGGTTTCAAAGACATTTTGATTTTTAAAGTTTTTAACGATGCCGGCATCGCAAGTTTTGTCAAAAAGTGATGAAAAATTTTTTTGTCGAGATTTAAAAAATGGCGTACATGGATGGAAAGGTCTTTTTACTCTCAGTTTAACGGTGAAAACCGCAACCACCAACGAGGCTTGGTTGCGGAGATATAGGGTTTCAAAGACATTTTGATTTTTAAAGTTTTAACATTGAAAATGTTTATAGGGTCGTTTTGATCAAAGTATGGTGTTACCAAAATGAACAAAGATATAGAATGAACTCTAGCGTATAGGGGGAGAACGATTGAATTTTTGGTTGGTGTTACCAAAGAAACTACCAAAATGAATAAAATGAAGAAAAAAACACAAGTGATGAATTTCAGCCAGCGTACATAAATTTTGATCATCGCCAACGGACGAGATTCAGTGGAGGAATTATTAAATTCGAAAAATGCTCGATTTGAGCCCACTTAGAAGCCTATAACTTTGGTTATAACTATTGGATGTTCAATATTAAGCTAGATAATTAAAGTTTAAATGAAAGGCTACAAATCTGCATAAAAATTTTTGCAAAATCGTAAAAAATTTAATACTAGAAACTTGAAAAACTGTCTTTTTAGAACTATATGTATTTCATCACGGCAAAAGAAAAAAAAACAAACAAAATATGTATGTATGTAGGTACGTACCTACAAAGAACATATTGATAGAAGGGAGAAGACGGTGGAGTGTGTGCAATAAAAAAAAAACACGTGGCAAACAAAATTGGCTTTGCATCGGGCACAAAAATGATATATGTACATATATTATGTTTATGTAGGTATGTATGTATGCATGTAGGTATGTGCATGAACATTAATTGTAGTAGGTATTTTACAAATAATAAAATCGTAAAGGTTGGATTTGGTTGGTTTGTTTGGATTATAACTTCTGTTCTAATAATCGGATGTTTGAGGTTAAGGTCTTAAAATTAAGGTAAAATGTCAGTCTTTTAAATCAATCAATTGTTGAACCTAGAATATGCATAGTTTGGGTAAAAACTTAACTAAGTTCTAAATCAATTTGGTTCTTTAACCTAGAATATGCATAGGCACCTACTTGAACCTCTTAAATAAAATTATAGCTTAAGTTCCAAGGAGCAAATCATCAAGGTTAAGGTCTTGGTTAGCTTCTAACTTTTATTCTAATAATCGGATGTTCGAGGTTAAAGTCTCAAAATTAAAGTAAAATATTACAAAAGTTGATTTTTTCTAAATCAACTAAAAGAACCTAGAATATGCTAGACAACGTTTGGGTAAATTACGCGAATCGATATTCTTAAATTGATTAAAAGATGAGTTCAAAATATTTTAAAATAAAATATTATAGAATAAAAACAATTACCAGTGAGGTGGGGCTTCGCATCAAATTCTTTGTAAATTTTGTCTCGATTTAAAAAAGGTTTACTTGGACAGTAAATCAAATGTCTTGATGGCTTTATACAATATACATAGTTCAATGATTTGAAATACTTGTAAATCAATTTGAAAAAAATTAAAAATCTTTTGATTTTCTCATCAACCGTCAAATTGATAAAATAACAAGCCAACTCGCGGGTTGATTCAACAACAACCAACTGAGTCGAGAACTAAGTTGAACCGTTTATGATGTATACTTAAATCGATCTGTAATTCAGTTACCTTTCTGCAAAGCTAAGCTAAGCAAAAATGTCAAACACCTAGATATACGTTAAGATAGATGGTATGTAACTTTAATTTCGTGTATAAGTGCTGTACCGGTGCGGATGAAAATGAGTATGATTGTGTAATTGCAAATTAAGCTACAATTAAGACTAAGATCTTATTAAAAAAATTATACAACATTAATTTAACCGCCAACTGGGAAGTGACATTAAATATACAAATTGGAACTTCAGACTGTAGAATGGTTTCTAAGACAGTTTGTGAAGTTATAATGCAACAATAGTATACAAAATACAAATCACAAAGATTAGATATGTTTTTGTTTTATTGACGTAATACAAGTCATTTTCAATGTCCCCATAGTTACTCTATTAGTGAAATCTGTAAATTTTTAACGATGCCGGCATCGCAAGTTTTGTCAAAAAGTGATGAAAAATTTTTTTGTCGAGATTTAAAAAATGGCGTACATGGATGGAAAGGTCTTTTTACTCTCAGTTTAACGGTGAAAACCGCAACCACCAACGAGGCTTGGTTGCGGAGATATAGGGTTTCAAAGACATTTTGATTTTTAAAGTTTTTAACGATGCCGGCATCGCAAGTTTTGTCAAAAAGTGATGAAAATTGTTTTTGTCGAGATTTAAAAATGGCGTACATGGATGGATAGGTCCTTTTACTCTCAGTTTAACGGTGAAGACCGCAACCACCAACGAGGCTTGGTTGCGGAGATATAGGGTTTCAAAGACATTTTGATTTTTAAAGTTTTTAACGATGCCGGCATCGCAAGTTTTGTCAAAAAGTGATGAAAATTTTTTTTGTCGAGATTTAAAAAATGGCGTACATAGATGGAAAGGTCTTTTTACTCTCATTTTAACGGTGAAAACCGCAACCACCAACGAGGCTTGGTTGCGGAGATATAGGGTTTCAAAGACATTTTGATTTTTAAAGTTTTTAACGATGCCGGCATCGCAAGTTTTGTCAAAAAGTGATGAAAAATTTTTTTGTCGAGATTTCAAAAATGGCGTACATGGATGGAAAGGTCTTTTTACTCTCAGTTTAACGGTGAAAACCGCAACCACCAACGAGGCTTGGTTGCGGAGATATAGGGTTTCAAAGACATTTTGATTTTTAAAGTTTTTAACGATGCCGGCATCGCAAGTTTTGTCAAAAAGTGATGAAAAATTTTTTTGTCGAGATTTAAAAAATGGCGTACATGGATGGAAAGGTCTTTTTACTCTCATTTTAACGGTAAAAACCGCAACCACCAACGAGGCTTGGTTGCGGAGATATAGGGTTTCAAAGACATTTTGATTTTTAAAGTTTTTAACGATGCCGGCATCGCAAGTTTTGTCAAAAAGTGATGAAAAATTTTTTTGTCGAGATTTAAAAAATGGCGTACATGGATGGAAAGGTCTTTTTACTCTCATTTTAACGGTGAAAACCGCAACCACCAACGAGGCTTGGTTGCGGAGATATAGGGTTTCAAAGACATTTTGATTTTTAAAGTTTTTAACGATGCCGGCATCGCAAGTTTTGTCAAAAAGTGATGAAAAATTTTTTTGTCGAGATTTAAAAAATGGCGTACATAGATGGAAAGGTCTTTTTACTCTCATTTTAACGGTGAAAACCGCAACCACCAACGAGGCTTGGTTGCGGAGATATAGGGTTTCAAAGACATTTTGATTTTTAAAGTTTTTAACGATGCCGGCATCGCAAGTTTTGTCAAAAAGTGATGAAAAATTTTTTTGTCGAGATTTAAAAAATGGCGTACATGGATGGAAAGGTCTTTTTACTCTCATTTTAACGGTGAAAACCGCAACCACCAACGAGGCTTGGTTGCGGAGATATAGGGTTTCAAAGACATTTTGATTTTTAAAGTTTTTAACGATGCCGGCATCGCAAGTTTTGTCAAAAAGTGATGAAAAATTTTTTTGTCGAGATTTAAAAAATGGCGTACATGGATGGAAAGGTCTTTTTACTCTCATTTTAACGGTGAAAACCGCAACCACCAACGAGGCTTGGTTGCGGAGATATAGGGTTTCAAAGACATTTTGATTTTTAAAGTTTTTAACGATGCCGGCATCGCAAGTTTTGTCAAAAAGTGATGAAATTTTTTTTTGTCGAGATTTAAAAATGGCGTACATGGATGGATAGGTCTTTTTACTCTCAGTTTAACGGTGAAAACCGCAACCACCAACGAGGCTTGGTTGCGGAGATATAGGGTTTCAAAGACATTTTGATTTTTAAAGTTTTTAACGATGCCGGCATCGCAAGTTTTGTCAAAAAGTGATGAAAAATTTGTTTGTCGAGATTTAAAAAATGGCGTACATGGATGGAAAGGTCTTTTTACTCTCATTTTAACGGTGAAAACCGCAACCACCAACGAGGCTTGGTTGCGGAGATATAGGGTTTCAAAGACATTTTGATTTTTAAAGTTTTTAACGATGCCGGCATCGCAAGTTTTGTCAAAAAGTGATGAAAATTTTTTTTGTCGAGATTTAAAAATGGCGTACATGGATGGATAGGTCTTTTTACTCTCAGTTTAACGGTGAAAACGCAACCACCAACGAGGCTTGGTTGCGGAGATATAGGGTTTCAAAGACATTTTGATTTTTAAAGTTTTTAACGATGCCGGCATCGCAAGTTTTGTCAAAAAGTGATGAAAAATTTTTTTGTCGAGATTTAAAAAATGGCGTACATGGATGGAAAGGTCTTTTTACTCTCATTTTAACGGTGAAAACCGCAACCACCAACGAGGCTTGGTTGCGGAGATATAGGGTTTCAAAGACATTTTGATTTTTAAAGTTTTTAACGATGCCGGCATCGCAAGTTTTGTCAAAAAGTGATGAAAATTTTTTTTGTCGAGATTTAAAAAATGGCGTACATGGATGGAAAGGTCTTTTTACTCTCATTTTAACGGTGAAAACCGCAACCACCAACGAGGCTTGGTTGCGGAGATATAGGGTTTCAAAGACATTTTGATTTTTAAAGTTTTTAACGATGCCGGCATCGCAAGTTTTGTCAAAAAGTGATGAAAATTGTTTTTGTCGAGATTTAAAAATGGCGTACATGGATGGAAAGGTCTTTTTACTCTCATTTTAACGGTGAAAACCGCAACCACCAACGAGGCTTGGTTGCGGAGATATAGGGTTTCAAAGACATTTTGATTTTTAAAGTTTTTAACGATGCCGGCATCGCAAGTTTTGTCAAAAAGTGATGAAAAATTTTTTGTTGGAGATTTAAAAAATGGCGTACATGGATGGAAAGGTCTTTTTACTCTCAGTTTAACGGTGAAAACCGCAACCACCAACGAGGCTTGGTTGCGGGGATATAGGGTTTCAAAGGCATTTTGATTTTTAAAGTTTTTAACGATGCCGGCATCGCAAGTTTTGTCAAAAAGTGATGAAAAATTTTTTTGTCGAGATTTAAAAAATGGCGTACATGGATGGAAAGGTCTTTTTACTCTCAGTTTAACGGTGAAAACCGTAACCACCAACGAGGCTTGGTTGCGGAGATATAGGGTTTCAAAGACATTTTGATTTTTAAAGTTTTTAACGATGCCGGCATCGCAAGTTTTGTCAAAAAGTGATGAAAATTTTTTTTGTCGAGATTTAAATATGGCGTACATGGATGGAAAGGTCTTTTTACTCTCAGTTTAACGGTGAAAACCGCAACCACCAACGAGGCTTGGTTGCGGAGATATAGGGTTTCAAAGACATTTTGATTTTTAAAGTTTTTAACGATGCCGGCATCGCAAGTTTTGTCAAAAAGTGATGAAAAATTTTTTTGTCGAGATTTAAAAAATGGCGTACATGCATGGAAAGGTCTTTTTACTCTCAGTTTAATGGTGAAAACCGCAACCACAAACGAGGCTTGGTTGCGGAGATATAGGGTTTCAAAGACATTTTGATTTTTAAAGTTTTTAACGATGCCGGCATCGCAAGTTTTGTCAAAAAGTGATGAAAAATTTTTTTGTCGAGATTTAAAAAATGGCGTACATGGATGGAAAGGTCTTTTTACTCTCAGTTTAATGGTGAAAACCGCAACCACAAACGAGGCTTGGTTGCGGAGATATAGGGTTTCAAAGACATTTTGATTTTTAAAGTTTTTAACGATGCCGGCATCGCAAGTTTTGTCAAAAAGTGATGAAAAATTTTTTTGTCGAGATTTAAAAAATGGCGTAGATGGATGGAAAGGTCTTTTTACTCTCAGTTTAACGGTGAAAACCGCAACCACCAACGAGGCTTGGTTGCGGAGATATAGGGTTTCAAAGACATTTTGATTTTTAAAGTTTTTAACGATGCCGGCATCGCAAGTTTTGTCAAAAAGTGATGAAAAATTTTTTTGTCGAGATTTAAAAAATTGCGTACATGGATGGAAAGGTCTTTTTACTCTCATTTTAATGGTGAAAACCGCAACCACCAACGAGGCTTGGTTGCGGAGATATAGGGTTTCAAAGACATTTTGATTTTTAAAGTTTTTAACGATGCCGGCATCGCAAGTTTTGTCAAAAAGTGATGAAAAATTTTTTTGTCGAGATTTAAAAAATGGCGTACATGGATGGAAAGGTCTTTTTACTCTCAGTTTAACGGTGAAAACCGCAACCACCAACGAGGCTTGGTTGCGGAGATATAGGGTTTCAAAGACATTTTGATTTTTAAAGTTTTTAACGATGCCGGCATCGCAAGTTTTGTCAAAAAGTGATGAAAAATTTTTTTGTCGAGATTTAAAAAATGGCGTACATGGATGGAAAGGTCTTTTTACTCTCAGTTTAATGGTGAAAACCGCAACCACAAACGAGGCTTGGTTGCGGAGATATAGGGTTTCAAAGACATTTTGATTTTTAAAGTTTTTAACGATGCCGGCATCGCAAGTTTTGTCAAAAAGTGATGAAAATTTTTTTTGTCGAGATTTAAAAATGACGTACATGGATGGATAGGTCTTTTTACTCTCAGTTTAACGGTGAAAACCGCAACCACCAACGAGGCTTGGTTGCGGAGATATAGGGTTTCAAGGACATTTTGATTTTTAAAGTTTTTACGATGCCGGCATCGCAAGTTTTGTCAAAAAGTGATGAAAAATTTTTTTGTCGAGATTTAAAAAATGGCGTAGATGGATGGAAAGGTCTTTTTACTCTCAGTTTAACGGTGAAAACCGCAACCACCAACGAGGCTTGGTTGCGGAGATATAGGGTTTCAAAGACATTTTGATTTTTAAAGTTTTTAACGATGCCGGCATCGCAAGTTTTGTCAAAAAGTGATGAAAAATTTTTTTGTCGAGATTTAAAAAATTGCGTACATGGATGGAAAGGTCTTTTTACTCTCATTTTAATGGTGAAAACCGCAACCACCAACGAGGCTTGGTTGCGGAGATATAGGGTTTCAAAGACATTTTGATTTTTAAAGTTTTTAACGATGCCGGCATCGCAAGTTTTGTCAAAAAGTGATGAAAAATTTTTTTGTCGAGATTTAAAAAATGGCGTACATGGATGGAAAGGTCTTTTTACTCTCAGTTTAATGGTGAAAACCGCAACCACAAACGAGGCTTGGTTGCGGAGATATAGGGTTTCAAAGACATTTTGATTTTTAAAGTTTTTAACGATGCCGGCATCGCAAGTTTTGTCAAAAAGTGATGAAAAATTTTTTTGTCGAGATTTAAAAAATGGCGTACATGGATGGAAAGGTCTTTTTACTCTCAGTTTAATGGTGAAAACCGCAACCACAAACGAGGCTTGGTTGCGGAGATATAGGGTTTCAAAGACATTTTGATTTTTAAAGTTTTTAACGATGCCGGCATCGCAAGTTTTGTCAAAAAGTGATGAAAATTTTTTTTGTCGAGATTTAAAAATGACGTACATGGATGGATAGGTCTTTTTACTCTCAGTTTAACGGTGAAAACCGCAACCACCAACGAGGCTTGGTTGCGGAGATATAGGGTTTCAAGGACATTTTGATTTTTAAAGTTTTTAACGATGCCGGCATCGCAAGTTTTGTCAAAAAGTGATGAAAAATTTTTTTGTCGAGATTTAAAAAATGGCGTACATGGATGGAAAGGTCTTTTTACTCTCAGTTTAATGGTGAAAACCGCAACCACAAACGAGGCTTGGTTGCGGAGATATAGGGTTTCAAAGACATTTTGATTTTTAAAGTTTTTAACGATGCCGGCATCGCAAGTTTTGTCAATAAGTGATGAAATTTTTTTTTGGCGAGATTTAAAAAGTGGCGTACATGGATGGAAAGGTCTTTTTACTCTCAGTTTAACGGTGAAAACCGCAACCACCAACGAGGCTTGGTTGCGGAGATATAGGGTTTCAAAGACATTTTGATTTTTAAAGTTTTTAACGATGCCGGCATCGCAAGTTTTGTCAAAAAGTGATGAAAAATTTTTTTGTCGAGATTTAAAAAATGGCGTACATGGATGGAAAGGTCTTTTTACTCTCAGTTTAACGGTGAAAACCGCAACCACCAACGAGGCTTGCTTGCGGAGATATAGGGTTTCAAAGGCATTTTGATTTTTAAAGTTTTTAACGATGCCGGCATCGCAAGTTTTGTCAAAAAGTGATGAAAATTTGTTTTTGTCGAGATTTAAAAATGGCGTACATGGATGGAAAGGTCTTTTTACTCTCAGTTTAACGGTGAAAACCGCAACCACCAACGAGGCTTGGTTGCGGAGATATAGGGTTTCAAAGGCATTTTGATTTTTAAAGTTTTTAACGATGCCGGCATCGCAAGTTTTGTCAAAAAGTGATGAAAATTTGTTTTTGTCGAGATTTAAAAATGGCGTACATGGATGGAAAGGTCTTTTACTCTCAGTTTAACGGTGAAAACCGCAACCAGCAACGAGGCTTGGTTGCGGAGATATAGGGTTTCAAAGACATTTTGATTTTTAAAGTTTTTAACGATGCCGGCATCGCAAGTTTTGTCAAAAAGTGATGAAAATTTTTTGTCGAGATTTAAAAAATGGCGTACATGGATGGAAAGGTCTTTTTACTCTCAGTTTAACGGTGAAAACCGCAACCACCAACGAGGCTTGGTTGCGGAGATATAGGGTTTCAAAGACATTTTGATTTTTAAAGTTTTTAACGATGCCGGCATCGCAAGTTTTGTCAAAAAGTGATGAAAATTTTTTGTCGAGATTTAAAAAATGGCGTACATGGATGGAAAGGTCTTTTTACTCTCAGTTTAACGGTGAAAACCGCAACCACCAACGAGGCTTGGTTGCGGAGATATAGGGTTTCAAAGACATTTTGATTTTTAAAGTTTTTAACGATGCCGGCATCGCAAGTTTTGTCAAAAAGTGATGAAAAATTTTTTTGTCGAGATTTAAAAAATGGCGTACATGGATGGAAAGGTCTTTTTACTCTCAGTTTAACGGTGAAAACCGCAACCACCAACGAGGCTTGGTTGCGGAGATATAGGGTTTCAAAGACATTTTGATTTTTAAAGTTTTTAACGATGCCGGCATCGCAAGTTTTGTCAAAAAGTGATGAAAATTTTTTTTGTCGAGATTTAAAAATGACGTACATGGATGGATAGGTCTTTTTACTCTCAGTTTAACGGTGAAAACCGCAACCACCAACGAGGCTTGGTTGCGGAGATATAGGGTTTCAAGGACATTTTGATTTTTAAAGTTTTTACGATGCCGGCATCGCAAGTTTTGTCAAAAAGTGATGAAAAATTTTTTTGTCGAGATTTAAAAAATGGCGTACATGGATGGAAAGGTCTTTTTACTCTCAGTTTAATGGTGAAAACCGCAACCACAAACGAGGCTTGGTTGCGGAGATATAGGGTTTCAAAGACATTTTGATTTTTAAAGTTTTTAACGATGCCGGCATCGCAAGTTTTGTCAAAAAGTGATGAAAAATTTTTTTGTCGAGATTTAAAAAATGGCGTACATGGATGGAAAGGTCTTTTTACTCTCAGTTTAATGGTGAAAACCGCAACCACAAACGAGGCTTGGTTGCGGAGATATAGGGTTTCAAAGACATTTTGATTTTTAAAGTTTTTAACGATGCCGGCATCGCAAGTTTTGTCAAAAAGTGATGAAAATTTTTTTTGTCGAGATTTAAAAATGACGTACATGGATGGATAGGTCTTTTTACTCTCAGTTTAACGGTGAAAACCGCAACCACCAACGAGGCTTGGTTGCGGAGATATAGGGTTTCAAGGACATTTTGATTTTTAAAGTTTTTAACGATGCCGGCATCGCAAGTTTTGTCAAAAAGTGATGAAAAATTTTTTTGTCGAGATTTAAAAAATGGCGTACATGGATGGAAAGGTCTTTTTACTCTCAGTTTAATGGTGAAAACCGCAACCACAAACGAGGCTTGGTTGCGGAGATATAGGGTTTCAAAGACATTTTGATTTTTAAAGTTTTTAACGATGCCGGCATCGCAAGTTTTGTCAATAAGTGATGAAATTTTTTTTTGGCGAGATTTAAAAAGTGGCGTACATGGATGGAAAGGTCTTTTTACTCTCAGTTTAACGGTGAAAACCGCAACCACCAACGAGGCTTGGTTGCGGAGATATAGGGTTTCAAAGACATTTTGATTTTTAAAGTTTTTAACGATGCCGGCATCGCAAGTTTTGTCAAAAAGTGATGAAAAATTTTTTTGTCGAGATTTAAAAAATGGCGTACATGGATGGAAAGGTCTTTTTACTCTCAGTTTAACGGTGAAAACCGCAACCACCAACGAGGCTTGCTTGCGGAGATATAGGGTTTCAAAGGCATTTTGATTTTTAAAGTTTTTAACGATGCCGGCATCGCAAGTTTTGTCAAAAAGTGATGAAAATTTGTTTTTGTCGAGATTTAAAAATGGCGTACATGGATGGAAAGGTCTTTTTACTCTCAGTTTAACGGTGAAAACCGCAACCACCAACGAGGCTTGGTTGCGGAGATATAGGGTTTCAAAGGCATTTTGATTTTTAAAGTTTTTAACGATGCCGGCATCGCAAGTTTTGTCAAAAAGTGATGAAAATTTGTTTTTGTCGAGATTTAAAAATGGCGTACATGGATGGAAAGGTCTTTTACTCTCAGTTTAACGGTGAAAACCGCAACCAGCAACGAGGCTTGGTTGCGGAGATATAGGGTTTCAAAGACATTTTGATTTTTAAAGTTTTTAACGATGCCGGCATCGCAAGTTTTGTCAAAAAGTGATGAAAATTTTTTGTCGAGATTTAAAAAATGGCGTACATGGATGGAAAGGTCTTTTTACTCTCAGTTTAACGGTGAAAACCGCAACCACCAACGAGGCTTGGTTGCGGAGATATAGGGTTTCAAAGACATTTTGATTTTTAAAGTTTTTAACGATGCCGGCATCGCAAGTTTTGTCAAAAAGTGATGAAAATTTTTTGTCGAGATTTAAAAAATGGCGTACATGGATGGAAAGGTCTTTTTACTCTCAGTTTAACGGTGAAAACCGCAACCACCAACGAGGCTTGGTTGCGGAGATATAGGGTTTCAAAGACATTTTGATTTTTAAAGTTTTTAACGATGCCGGCATCGCAAGTTTTGTCAAAAAGTGATGAAAAATTTTTTTGTCGAGATTTAAAAAATGGCGTACATGGATGGAAAGGTCTTTTTACTCTCAGTTTAACGGTGAAAACCGCAACCACCAACGAGGCTTGGTTGCGGAGATATAGGGTTTCAAAGACATTTTGATTTTTAAAGTTTTTAACGATGCCGGCATCGCAAGTTTTGTCAAAAAGTGTTGAACATTTTTTTTTGTCGAGATTTAAAAATGGCGTACATGGATGGAAAGGTCTTTTTACTCTCAGTTTAACGGTGAGAACCGCAACCACCAACGAGGCTTGGTTGCGGAGGTATAGGGTTTCAAAGACATTTTGATTTTTAAAGTTTTTAACGATGCCGGCATCGCAAGTTTTGTCAAAAAGTGATGAAAAATTTTTTTGTCGAGATTTAAAAAATGGCGTACATGGATGAAAAGGTCTTTTTACTCCCAGTTTAACGGTGAAAACCGCAACCACCAACGAGGCTTGGTTGCGGAGATATAGGGTTTCAAAGACATTTTGATTTTTAAAGTTTTTAACGATGCCGGCATCGCAAGTTTTGTCAAAAAGTGATGAAAATTGTTTTTGTCGAGATTTAAAAATAGCGTACATGGATGGATAGGTCCTTTTACTCTCAGTTTAACGGTGAAGACCGCAACCACCAACGAGGCTTGGTTGCGGAGATATAGGGTTTCAAAGACATTTTGATTTTTAAAGTTTTTAACGATGCCGGCATCGCAAGTTTTGTCAAAAAGTGATGAAAAATTTTTTTTGTCGAGATTTAAAAATGGCGTACATGGATGAAAAGGTCTTTTTACTCTCAGTTTAACGGTGAAAACCGCAACCACCAACGAGGCTTGGTTGCGGAGATATAGGGTTTCAATGAAATTTTGATTTTTAAAGTTTTTAACGATTTTTTTGTGGAGATTTAAAAAATGGCGTACATGGATGAAAAGGTCATTTTACTCTCATTTTAACGCCTTAGTGATACTCAGTGATATTGCCTTATTTCGAACAAATTTAATTAAAAGTGTTCAAAAAAATGTTTGGATGGCGATATTTCCGCAATCAAGACTCGTAGATGGTTGAAAGTTTCAAAAACGTATTTTAGTTTTTTAAGATCTTTCCAAAACTGAAAACCAAAAAATTTTACGACCTCTGGTTCTCGAAATATCTTCATCCAAATTGATATTGCCTTATTTCGAACAAATTTAATTAAAATTGTTCAAAAAAATGTTTGGATGGCGATATTTCCGCAATCAAGACTCGTAGATGGTTGAAAGTTTCAAAAACGTCTTTTAGTTTTTTAAGATCTTTCCAAAACTGAAAACCAAAAAATTTACGACATCTGGTTCTCGAAATATCTTCATCCAAAGTGATCTTACTTTATTTTAACCCAATTCAATTAAAATTGTTCAAAAGAATGTTTGGATGGCGATATTTCTGCAATCGAGACTCGTAGACGGTTGAAAGTTTCAAAAACGTATTTTAATTTTTTAAGATCTTTCCAAAACTGAAAACCAAAAAATTTTACGACCTCTGGTTCTCGAAATATCTTCATCCAAATTGATATTGCCTTATTTCGAACAAATTTAATTAAAATTGTTCAAAAAAATGTTTGGATGGCGATATTTCCGCAATCAAGACTCGTAGATGGTTGAAAGTTTCAAAAACGTCTTTTAGATTTTTAAGATCTTTCCAAAACTGAAAACCAAAAAATTTACGACATCTGGTTCTCGAAATATCTTCATCCAAAGTGATCTTACTTTATTTTAACCCAATTCAATTAAAATTGTTCAAAAAAATGTTTGGATGGCGATATTTCTGCAATCGAGACTCGTAGACTGTTGAAAGTTTCAAAAACGTCTTTTAGTTTTTTAAGATCTTTCCAAAACAGAAAACAAAAAAATTTTACGACCTCTGCTTCTCGAAATAACTTCATCCAAAGTGATATTGCCTTATTTCGAACAAATTTAATTAAAATTGTTCAAAAAAATGTTTGGATGGCGATATTTCCGCAATCGAGACTCGTAAGTGGTTGCGGTTTTCAGCGCTGAATTGGAAATTCACAGACCTTTCCGTCAATGTAAAAATTTTAGCACAATTCAACAAATAAATTTTTATTGACTTTTTGAAGAAAGCATGTACTACCCCCTTTGCTAATTTTTACCCCAAAAATTAAATGTTTCCAAAACCCATCGAAATATACATCAAAAGAAAGGTATTTAAAAACCCTATTCGCACGTGTAAGCAAAAATTTTCTACGTGGTCCAGTTTTCAAAATATTTACATCCAAAGTTCTATTTGGACCCAACTTCAAAAACCAACCCAAAAAATGGTTTGGATGGCGATATTTCTGCAATCGAGACTCGTAGACGGTTGAAAGTTTCAAAAACTGTTTTAGTTTTTTAAGATCTTTCCAAAACTGAAAACCAAAAAATTTTACGACCTCTGGTTCTCGAAATATCTTCATCCAAAGTGATATTACTTTATTTTAACCCAATTCAATTAAAATTGTTCAAAAAAATGTTTGGATGGCGATATTTCCGCAATCGAGACTCGTAAGTGGTTGCGGTTTCCAGCGCTGAATTGGAAATTCACAGACCTTTCCGTCAATGTAAAAATTTTAGCACAATTCAACAAATAAATTTTTATTGACTTTTTGAAGAAAGCATGTACTACCCCCTTTGCTAATTTTTACCCCAAAAATTAAATGTTTCCAAAACCCATCGAAATATACATCAAAAGAAAGGTATTTAAAAACCCTATTCGCACGTGTAAGCAAACATTTTCTACGTGGTCCGGTTTTCAAAATATTTACATCCAAAGTTCTATTTGGACCCAACTTCAAAAACCAACCCAAAAAATGGTTTGGATGGCGATATTTCTGCAATCGAGACTCGTAGACGGTTGAAAGTTTCAAAAACTGTTTTAGTTTTTTAAGATCTTTCCAAAACTGAAAACTAAAAAATTTTACGACCTCTGGTTCTCGAAATATCTTCATCCAAATTGATATTACTTTATTTTAACCCAATTCAATTAAAATTGTTCAAAAAAATGTTTGGATGGCGATATTTCCGCAATCGAGACTCGTAAGTGGTTGCGGTTTTCAGCGCTGAATTGGAAATTCACAGACCTTTCCGTCAATGTAAAAATTTTAGCACAATTCAACAAATAAATTTTTATTGACTTTTTGAAGAAAGCATGTACTACCCCCTTTGATAATTTTTACCCCAAAAATTAAATGTTTCCAAAACCCATCGAAATATACATCAAAAGAAAGGTATTTAAAAACCCTATTCGCACGTGTAAGCAAAAATTTTCTTAGTGGTCCGGTTTTCAAAATATTTACATCCAAAGTTCTATTTGGACCCAACTTGAAAAACCAACCCAAAAAATGGTTTGGATGGCGATATTTCTGCAATCGAGACTCGTAGACGGTTGAAAGTTTCAAAAACGTCTTTTAGTTTTTTAAGATCTTTCCAAAACAGAAAACCAAAAAATTTTACGACCTCTGGTTCTCGAAATAACTTCATCCAAAGTGATATTGCCTTATTTCGAACAAATTTAATTAAAATTGTTCAAAAAAATGTTTGGATGGCGATATTTCCGCAATCAAGACTCGTAGACGGTTGAAAGTTTCAAAAACGTCTTTTAGTTTTTTAAGATCTTTCCAAAACAGAAAACCAAAAAATTTTACGACCTCTGGTTCTCGAAATAACTTCATCCAAAGTGATATTGCCTTATTTAGAACAAATTTAATTAAAATTGTTCAAAAAAATGTTTGGATGGCGATATTTCCGCAATCAAGACTCGTAGACGGTTGAAAGTTTCAAAAACTTCTTTTAGTTTTTTAAGATCTTTCCAAAACTGAAAACTTAAAAATTTTACGACCTCTGGTTCTCGAAATATCTTCATCCAAATTGATATTACTTTATTTTAACCCAATTCAATTAAAATTGTTCAAAAAAATGTTTGGATGGCGATATTTCCGCAATCGAGACTCGTAAGTGGTTGCGGTTTTCAGCGCTGAATTGGAAATTCACAGACCTTTCCGTCCATGTAAAAATTTTAGCACAATTCAACAAATAAATTTTTATTGACTTTTTGAAGAAAGCATGTACTACCCCCTTTGCTAATTTTTACCCCAAAAATTAAATGTTTCCAAAACTCATTGAAATATACATCAAAAGAAAGGTATTTAAAAACCCTATTCGCACGTGTAAGCAAAAATTTTCTACGTGGTCCGGTTTTCAAAATATTTACATCCAAAGTTCTATTTGGACCCAACTTCAAAAACCAACCCAAAAAATGGTTTGGATGGCGATATTTCTGCAATCGAGACTCGTAGACGGTTTAAAGTTTCAAAAACTTCTTTTAGTTTTTTAAGATCTTTCCAAAACTGAAAACCAAAAAATTTTACGACCTCTGGTTCTCGAAATAACTTCATCCAAAGTGATATTGCCTTATTTTGAACAAATTTAATTAAAATTGTTCAAAAAAATGTTTGGATGGCGATATTTCCGCAATCAAGACTCGTAGACGGTTGAAAGTTTCAAAAACTTCTTTTAGTTTTTTAAGATCTTTCCAAAACTGAAAACCAAAAAATTTTACGACCTCTGGTTCTCGAAATATCTTCATCCAAAGTGATATTGCCTTATTTCGAACAAATTTAATTAAAATTGTTCAAAAAAATGTTTGGATGGCGATATTTCCGCAATCAAGATATATACATCAAAAGAAAGGTATTTAAAAACCCTATTCGCACGTGTAAGCAAAAATTTTCTACGTGGTCCGGTTTTCAAAATATTTACATCCAAAGTTCTATTTGGACCCAACTTCAAAAACCAACCCAAAAAATGGTTTGGATGGCGATATTTCTGCAATCGAGACTCGTAGACGGTTGAAAGTTTCAAAAACTTCTTTTAGTTTTTTAAGATCTTTCCAAAACTGAAAACCAAAAAATTTTACGACCTCTGGTTCTCGAAATATCTTCATCCAAAGTGATATTGCCTTATTTCGAACAAATTTAATTAAAATTGTTCAAAAAAATGTTTGGATGGCGATATTTCCGCAATCAAGACTCGTAGACGGTTGAAAGTTTCAAAAACTTCTTTTAGTTTTTTAAGATCTTTCCAAAACTGAAAACCAAAAAATTTTACGACCTATGGTTCTCGAAATATCTTCATCCAAATTGATATTACTTTATTTTAACCCAATTCAATTAAAATTGTTCAAAAAAATGTTTGGATGGCGATATTTCCGCAATCGAGACTCGTAAGTGGTTGCGGTTTTCAGCGCTGAATTGGAAATTCACAGACCTTTCCGTCAATGTAAAAATTTTAGCACAATTCAACAAATAAATTTTTATTGACTTTTTGAAGAAAGCATGTACTACCCCCTTTGATAATTTTTACCCCAAAAATTAAATGTTTCCAAAACCCATCGAAATATACATCAAAAGAAAGGTATTTAAAAACCCTATTCGCACGTGTAAGCAAAAATTTTCTACGTGGTCCGGTTTTCAAAATATTTACATCCAAAGTTCTATTTGGACCCAACTTGAAAAACCAACCCAAAAAATGGTTTGGATGGCGATATTTCTGCAATCGAGACTCGTAGACGGTTGAAAGTTTCAAAAACGTCTTTTAGTTTTTTAAGATCTTTCCAAAACAGAAAACCAAAAAATTTTACGACCTCTGGTTCTCGAAATAACTTCATCCAAAGTGATATTGCCTTATTTCGAACAAATTTAATTAAAATTGTTCAAAAAAATGTTTGGATGGCGATATTTCCGCAATCAAGACTCGTAGACGGTTGAAAGTTTCAAAAACTTCTTTTAGTTTTTTAAGATCTTTCCAAAACTGAAAACCAAAAAATTTTACGACCTCTGGTTCTCGAAATATCTTCATCCAAATTGATATTACTTTATTTTAACCCAATTCAATTAAAATTGTTCAAAAAAATGTTTGGATGGCGATATTTCCGCAATCAAGACTCGTAGACGGTTGAAAGTTTCAAAAACTTCTTTTAGTTTTTTAAGATCTTTCCAAAACTGAAAACCAAAAAATTTTACGACCTCTGGTTCTCGAAATATCTTCATCCAAAGTGATATTGCCTTATTTCGAACAAATTTAATTAAAATTGTTCAAAAAAATGTTTGGATGGCGATATTTCCGCAATCAAGACTCGTAGACGGTTGAAAGTTTCAAAAACTTCTTTTAGTTTTTTAAGATCTTTCCAAAACTGAAAACCAAAAAATTTTACGACCTCTGGTTCTCGAAATATCTTCATCCAAATTGATATTACTTTATTTTAACCCAATTCAATTAAAATTGTTCAAAAAAATGTTTGGATGGCGATATTTCCGCAATCGAGACTCGTAAGTGGTTGCGGTTTTCAGCGCTGAATTGGAAATTCACAGACCTTTCCGTCAATGTAAAAATTTTAGCACAATTCAACAAATAAATTTTTATTGACTTTTTGAAGAAAGCATGTACTACCCCCTTTGATAATTTTTACCCCAAAAATTAAATGTTTCCAAAACCCATCGAAATATACATCAAAAGAAAGGTATTTAAAAACCCTATTCGCACGTGTAAGCAAAAATTTTCTACGTGGTCCGGTTTTCAAAATATTTACATCCAAATTTCTATTTGGACCCAACTTGAAAAACCAACCCAAAAAATGGTTTGGATGGCGATATTTCTGCAATCGAGACTCGTAGACGGTTGAAAGTTTCAAAAACGTCTTTTAGTTTTTTAAGATCTTTTCAAAACAGAAAACCAAAAAATTTTACGACCTCTGGTTCTCGAAATAACTTCATCCAAAGTGATATTGCCTTATTTCGAACAAATTTAATTAAAATTGTTCAAAAAAATGTTTGGATGGCGATATTTCCGCAATCAAGACTCGTAGACGGTTGAAAGTTTCAAAAACTTCTTTTAGTTTTTTAAGATCTTTCCAAAACTGAAAACCAAAAAATTTTACGACCTCTGGTTCTCGAAATATCTTCATCCAAAGTGATATTGCCTTATTTCGAACAAATTTAATTAAAATTGTTCAAAAAAATGTTTGGATGGCGATATTTCCGCAATCAAGACTCGTAGACGGTTGAAAGTTTCAAAAACTTCTTTTAGTTTTTTAAGATCTTTCCAAAACTGAAAACCAAAAAATTTTACGACCTATGGTTCTCGAAATATCTTCATCCAAATTGATATTACTTTATTTTAACCCAATTCAATTAAAATTGTTCAAAAAAATGTTTGGATGGCGATATTTCCGCAATCGAGACTCGTAAGTGGTTGCGGTTTTCAGCGCTGAATTGGAAATTCACAGACCTTTCCGTCAATGTAAAAATTTTAGCACAATTCAACAAATAAATTTTTATTGACTTTTTGAAGAAAGCATGTACTACCCCCTTTGATAATTTTTACCCCAAAAATTAAATGTTTCCAAAACCCATCGAAATATACATCAAAAGAAAGGTATTTAAAAACCCTATTCGCACGTGTAAGCAAAAATTTTCTACGTGGTCCGGTTTTCAAAATATTTACATCCAAAGTTCTATTTGGACCCAACTTGAAAAACCAACCCAAAAAATGGTTTGGATGGCGATATTTCTGCAATCGAGACTCGTAGACGGTTGAAAGTTTCAAAAACGTCTTTTAGTTTTTTAAGATCTTTCCAAAACAGAAAACCAAAAAATTTTACGACCTCTGGTTCTCGAAATAACTTCATCCAAAGTGATATTGCCTTATTTCGAACAAATTTAATTAAAATTGTTCAAAAAAATGTTTGGATGGCGATATTTCCGCAATCAAGACTCGTAGACGGTTGAAAGTTTCAAAAACTTCTTTTAGTTTTTTAAGATCTTTCCAAAACTGAAAACCAAAAAATTTTACGACCTCTGGTTCTCGAAATATCTTCATCCAAAGTGATATTGCCTTATTTCGAACAAATTTAATTAAAATTGTTCAAAAAAATGTTTGGATGGCGATATTTCCGCAATCAAGACTCGTAGACGGTTGAAAGTTTCAAAAACTTCTTTTAGTTTTTTAAGATCTTTCCAAAACTGAAAACCAAAAAATTTTACGACCTCTGGTTCTCGAAATATCTTCATCCAAATTGATATTACTTTATTTTAACCCAATTCAATTAAAATTGTTCAAAAAAATGTTTGGATGGCGATATTTCCGCAATCGAGACTCGTAAGTGGTTGCGGTTTTCAGCGCTGAATTGGAAATTCACAGACCTTTCCGTCAATGTAAAAATTTTAGCACAATTCAACAAATAAATTTTTATTGACTTTTTGAAGAAAGCATGTACTACCCCCTTTGCTAATTTTTACCCCAAAAATTAAATGTTTCCAAAACCCATCGAAATATACATCAAAAGAAAGGTATTTAAAAACCCTATTCGCACGTGTAAGCAAAAATTTTCTACGTGGTCCGGTTTTCAAAATATTTACATCCAAAGTTCTATTTGGACCCAACTTCAAAAACCAACCCAAAAAATGGTTTGGATGGCGATATTTCTGCAATCGAGACTCGTAGACGGTTGAAAGTTTCAAAAACTTCTTTTAGTTTTTTAAGATCTTTCCAAAACTGAAAACCAAAAAATTTTACGACCTCTGGTTCTCGAAATATCTTCATCCAAATTGATATTACTTTATTTTAACCCAATTCAATTAAAATTGTTCAAAAAAATGTTTGGATGGCGATATTTCCGCAATCGAGACTCGTAAGTGGTTGCGGTTTTCAGCGCTGAATTGGAAATTCACAGACCTTTCCGTCAATGTAAAAATTTTAGCACAATTCAACAAATAAATTTTTATTGACTTTTTGAAGAAAGCATGTACTACCCCCTTTGCTAATTTTTACCCCAAAAATTAAATGTTTCCAAAACCCATCGAAATATACATCAAAAGAAAGGTATTTAAAAACCCTATTCGCACGTGTTAGCAAAAATTTTCTACGTGGTCCGGTTTTCAAAATATTTACATCCAAAGTTCTATTTGGACCCAACTTCAAAAACCAACCCAAAAAATGGTTTGGATGGCGATATTTCTACAATCGAGACTCGTAGACGGTTGAAAGTTTCAAAAACGTCTTTTAGTTTTTTAAGATCTTTCCAAAACAGAAAACCAAAAAATTTTACGACCTCTGGTTCTCGAAATAACTTCATCCAAAGTGATATTGCCTTATTTCGAACAAATTTAATTAAAATTGTTCAAAAAAATGTTTGGATGGCGATATTTCCGCAATCAAGACTCGTAGATGGTTGAAAGTTTCAAAAACGTCTTTTAGTTTTTTAAGATCTTTCCAAAACAGAAAACCAAAAAATTTTACGACCTCTGGTTCTCGAAATAACTTCATCCAAAGTTATATTGCCTTATTTCGAACAAATTTAATTAAAATTGTTCAAAAAAATGTTTGGATGGCGATATTTCCGCAATCAAGACTCGTAGACGGTTGAAAGTTTCAAAAACGTCTTTTAGTTTTTTAAGATCTTTCCAAAACTGAAAACCAAAAAATTTTACGACCTCTGGTTCTCGAAATATCTTCATCCAAAGTGATATTGCCTTATTTCGAACAAATTTAATTAAAATTGTTCAAAAAAATGTTTGGATGGCGATATTTCCGCAATCAAGATATATACATCAAAAAAAAGGTATTTAAAAACCCTATTCGCACGTGTAAGCAAAAATTTTCTACGTGGTCCGGTTTTCAAAATATTTACATCCAAAGTTCTATTTGGACCCAACTTCAAAAACCAACCCAAAAAATGGTTTGGATGGCGATATTTCTGCAATCGAGACTCGTAGACGGTTGAAAGTTTCAAAAACTTCTTTTAGTTTTTTAAGATCTTTCCAAAACTGAAAACCAAAAAATTTTACGACCTCTGGTTCTCGAAATATCTTCATCCAAAGTGATATTGCCTTATTTTGAACAAATTTAATTAAAATTGTTCAAAAAAATGTTTGGATGGCGATATTTCTGCAATCGAGACTCGTAGACGGTTGAAAGTTTCAAAAACTTCTTTTAGTTTTTTAAGATCTTTCCAAAACTGAAAACCAAAAAATTTTACGACCTCTGGTTCTCGAAATATCTTCATCCAAAGTGATATTACTTTATTTTAACCCAATTCAATTAAAATTGTTCAAAAAAATGTTTGGATGGCGATATTTCCGCAATCGAGACTCGTAAGTGGTTGCGGTTTTCAGCGCTGAATTGGAAATTCACAGACCTTTCCGTCAATGTAAAAATTTTAGCACAATTCAACAAATAAATTTTTATTGACTTTTTGAAGAAAGCATGTACTACCCCCTTTGATAATTTTTACCCCAAAAATTAAATGTTTCCAAAACCCATCGAAATATACATCAAAAGAAAGGTATTTAAAAACCCTATTCGCACGTGTAAGCAAAAATTTTCTACGTGGTCCGGTTTTCAAAATATTTACATCCAAAGTTTTATTTGGACCCAACTTGAAAAACCAACCCAAAAAATGGTTTGGATGGCGATATTTCTGCAATCGAGACTCGTAGATGGTTGAAAGTTTCAAAAACGCATTTTAGTTTTTTAAGATCTTTCCAAAACTGAAAACCAAAAAATTTTACGACCTCTGGTTCTCGAAATAACTTCATCCAAAGTGATATTGCCTTATTTCGAACAAATTTAATTAAAATTGTTCAAAAAAATGTTTGGATGGCGATATTTCCGCAATCAAGACTCGTAGACGGTTGAAAGTTTCAAAAACTTCTTTTAGTTTTTTAAGATCTTTCCAAAACTGAAAACCAAAAAATTTTACGACCTCTGGTTCTCGAAATAACTTCATCCAAAGTGATATTGCCTTATTTCGAACAAATTTAATTAAAATTGTTCAAAAAAATGTTTGGATGGCGATATTTCCGCAATCGAGACTCGTAAGTGGTTGCGGTTTTCAGCGCTGAATTGGAAATTCACAGACCTTTCCGTCAATGTAAAAATTTTAGCACAATTCAACAAATAAATTTTTATTGACTTTTTGAAGAAAGCATGTACTACCCCCTTTGCTAATTTTTACCCCAAAAATTAAATGTTTCCAAAACCCATCGAAATATACATCAAAAGAAAGGTATTTAAAAACCCTATCCGCACGTGTGAGCAAAAATTTTCTACGTGGTCCGGTTTTCAAAATATTTACATCCAAAGTTCTATTTGGACCCAACTTCAAAAACCAACCCAAAAAATGGTTTGGATGGCGATATTTCCGCAATCAAGACTCGTAGTTGGTTGAAAGTTTCAAAAACGTATTTTAGTTTTTTAAGATCTTTCCAAAACTGAAAACCAAAAAATTTTACGACCTCTGGTTCTCGAAATATCTTCATCCAAAGTGATATTACTTTATTTTAACCCAATTCAATTAAAATTGTTCAAAAAAATGTTTGGATGGCGATATTTCCGCAATCAAGACTCGTAGTTGGTTGAAAGTTTCAAAAACGTATTTTAGTTTTTTAAGATCTTTCCAAAACTGAAAACCAAAAAATTTTACGACCTCTGGTTCTCGAAATAACTTCATCCAAAGTGATATTGCCTTATTTCGAACAAATTTAATTAAAATTGTTCAAAAAAATATTTGGATGGCGATATTTCCGCAATCAAGACTCGTAGTTGGTTGAAAGTTTCAAAAACGTATTTTAGTTTTTTAAGATCTTTCCAAAACTGAAAACCAAAAAATTTTACGACCTCTGGTTCTCGAAATAACTTCATCCAAAGTGATATTGCCTTATTTCGAACAAATTTAATTAAAATTGTTCAAAAAAATGTTTGGATGGCGATATTTCCGCAATCAAGACTCGTAGATGGTTGAAAGTTTCAAAAACGTATTTTAGTTTTTTAAGATCTTTCCAAAACTGAAAACCACAAAATTTTACGACCTCTGGTTCTCGAAATAACTTCATCCAAAGTGATATTGCCTTATTTCGAACAAATTTAATTAAAATTGTTCAAAAAAATGTTTGGATGGCGATATTTCCGCAATCAAGACTCGTAGATGGTTGAAAGTTTCAAAAACGTATTTTAGTTTTTTAAGACCTTTCCAAAACTGAAAACCACAAAATTTTACGACCTCTGGTTCTCGAAATAACTTCATCCAAAGTGATATTGCCTTATTTCGAACAAATTTAATTAAAATTGTTCAAAAAAATGTTTGGATGGCGATATTTCCGCAATCAAGACTCGTAGACGGTTGAAAGTTTCAAAAACGTATTTTAGTTTTTTAAGATCTTTCCAAAACTGAAAACCAAAAAATTTTACGACCTCTGGTTCTCGAAATATCTTCATCCAAAGTGATATTGCCTTATTTCGAACAAATTTAATTAAAATTGTTCAAAAAAATGTTTGGATGGCGATATTTCCGCAATCAAGACTCGTAAACGGTTGAAAGTTTCAAAAACTTCTTTTAGTTTTTTAAGATCTTTCCAAAACTGAAAACCAAAAAATTTTACGACCTCTGGTTCTCGAAATATCTTCATCCAAAGTGATATTGCCTTATTTCGAACAAATTTAATTAAAATTGTTCAAAAAAATGTTTGGATGGCGATATTTCCGCAATCAAGACTCGTAGACGGTTGAAAGTTTCAAAAACGCATTTTAGTTTTTTAAGATCTTTCCAAAACTGAAAACCAAAAAATTTTACGACCTCTGGTTCTCGAAATATCTTCATCCAAAGTGATATTGCCTTATTTCGAACAAATTTAATTAAAATTGTTCAAAAAAATGTTTGGATGGCGATATTTCCGCAATCAAGACTCGTAGACGGTTGAAAGTTTCAAAAACTTCTTTTAGTTTTTTAAGATCTTTCCAAAACTGAAAACCAAAAAATTTTACGACCTCTGGTTCTCGAAATAACTTCATCCAAAGTGATATTGCCTTATTTCGAACAAATTTAATTAAAATTGTTCAAAAAAATGTTTGGATGGCGATATTTCCGCAATCAAGACTCGTAGATGGTTGAAAGTTTCAAAAACGCATTTTAGTTTTTTAAGATCTTTCCAAAACTGAAAACCAAAAAATTTTACGACCTCTGGTTCTCGAAATATCTTCATCCAAAGTGATATTGCCTTATTTCGAACAAATTTAATTAAAATTGTTCAAAAAAATGTTTGGATGGCGATATTTCCGCAATCAAGACTCGTAGATGGTTGAAAGTTTCAAAAACGTATTTTAGTTTTTTAAGATCTTTCCAAAACTGAAAACCAAAAAATTTTACGACCTCTGGTTCTCGAAATATCTTCATCCAAAGTGATATTGCCTTATTTCGAACAAATTTAATTAAAATTGTTCAAAAAAATGTTTGGATGGCGATATTTCCGCAATCAAGACTCGTAGACGGTTGAAAGTTTCAAAAACGCATTTTAGTTTTTTAAGATCTTTCCAAAACTGAAAACCAAAAAATTTTACGACCTCTGGTTCTCGAAATATCTTCATCCAAAGTGATATTGCCTTATTTCGAACAAATTTAATTAAAATTGTTCAAAAAAATGTTTGGATGGCGATATTTCCGCAATCAAGACTCGTAGACGGTTGAAAGTTTCAAAAACGCATTTTAGTTTTTTAAGATCTTTCCAAAACTGAAAACCAAAAAATTTTACGACCTCTGGTTCTCGAAATATCTTCATCCAAAGTGATATTGCCTTATTTCGAACAAATTTAATTAAAATTGTTCAAAAAAATGTTTGGATGGCGATATTTCCGCAATCGAGACTCTTAGATGGTTGAAAGTTTCAAAAACGTCTTTTAGTTTTTTAAGATCTTTCCAAAACTGAAAACCAAAAAATTTTACGACCTCTGGTTCTCGAAATATCTTCATCCAAAGTGATATTGCCTTATTTCGAACAAATTTAATTAAAATTGTTCAAAAAAATGTTTGGATGGCTATATTTCCGCAATCAAGACTCGTAAACGGTTGAAAGTTTCAAAAACTTCTTTTAGTTTTTTAAGATCTTTCCAAAACTGAAAACCAAAAAATTTTACGACCTCTGGTTCTCGAAATATCTTCATCCAAAGTGATATTGCCTTATTTCGAACAAATTTAATTAAAATTGTTCAAAAAAATGTTTGGATGGCGATATTTCCGCAATCAAGACTCGTAGACGGTTGAAAGTTTCAAAAACGCATTTTAGTTTTTTAAGATCTTTCCAAAACTGAAAACCAAAAAATTTTACGACCTCTGGTTCTCGAAATATCTTCATCCAAAGTGATATTGCCTTATTTCGAACAAATTTAATTAAAATTGTTCAAAAAAATGTTTGGATGGCGATATTTCCGCAATCAAGACTCGTAGACGGTTGAAAGTTTCAAAAACTTCTTTTAGTTTTTTAAGATCTTTCCAAAACTGAAAACCAAAAAATTTTACGACCTCTGGTTCTCGAAATAACTTCATCCAAAGTGATATTGCCTTATTTCGAACAAATTTAATTAAAATTGTTCAAAAAAATGTTTGGATGGCGATATTTCCGCAATCAAGACTCGTAGATGGTTGAAAGTTTCAAAAACGCATTTTAGTTTTTTAAGATCTTTCCAAAACTGAAAACCAAAAAATTTTACGACCTCTGGTTCTCGAAATATCTTCATCCAAAGTGATATTGCCTTATTTCGAACAAATTTAATTAAAATTGTTCAAAAAAATGTTTGGATGGCGATATTTCCGCAATCAAGACTCGTAGATGGTTGAAAGTTTCAAAAACGTATTTTAGTTTTTTAGATCTTTCCAAAACTGAAAACCAAAAAATTTTACGACCTCTGGTTCTCGAAATATCTTCATCCAAAGTGATATTGCCTTATTTCGAACAAATTTAATTAAAATTGTTCAAAAAAATGTTTGGATGGCGATATTTCCGCAATCAAGACTCGTAGTTGGTTGAAAGTTTCAAAAACGTATTTTATTTTTTTAAGATCTTTCCAAAACTGAAAACCAAAAAATTTTACGACCTCTGGTTCTCGAAATATCTTCATCCAAAGTGATATTGCCTTATTTCGAACAAATTTAATTAAAATTGTTCAAAAAAATGTTTGGATGGCGATATTTCCGCAATCAAGACTCGTAGACGGTTGAAAGTTTCAAAAACGCATTTTAGTTTTTTAAGATCTTTCCAAAACTGAAAACCAAAAAATTTTACGACCTCTGGTTCTCGAAATATCTTCATCCAAAGTGATATTGCCTTATTTCGAACAAATTTAATTAAAATTGTTCAAAAAAATGTTTGGATGGCGATATTTCCGCAATCAAGACTCGTAGACGGTTGAAAGTTTCAAAAACTTCTTTTAGTTTTTTAAGATCTTTCCAAAACTGAAAACCAAAAAATTTTACGACCTCTGGTTCTCGAAATATCTTCATCCAAAGTGATATTGCCTTATTTCGAACAAATTTAATTAAAATTGTTCAAAAAAATGTTTGGATGGCGATATTTCCGCAATCAAGACTCGTAGACGGTTGAAAGTTTCAAAAACTTCTTTTAGTTTTTTAAGATCTTTCCAAAACTGAAAACCAAAAAATTTTACGACCTCTGGTTCTCGAAATAACTTCATCCAAAGTGATATTGCCTTATTTCGAACAAATTTAATTAAAATTGTTCAAAAAAATGTTTGGATGGCGATATTTCCGCAATCAAGACTCGTAGATGGTTGAAAGTTTCAAAAACGCATTTTAGTTTTTTAAGATCTTTCCAAAACTGAAAACCAAAAAATTTTACGACCTCTGGTTCTCGAAATATCTTCATCCAAAGTGATATTGCCTTATTTCGAACAAATTTAATTAAAATTGTTCAAAAAAATGTTTGGATGGCGATATTTCCGCAATCAAGACTCGTAGATGGTTGAAAGTTTCAAAAACGTATTTTAGTTTTTTAAGATCTTTCCAAAACTGAAAACCAAAAAATTTTACGACCTCTGGTTCTCGAAATATCTTCATCCAAAGTGATATTGCCTTATTTCGAACAAATTTAATTAAAATTGTTCAAAAAAATGTTTGGATGGCGATATTTCCGCAATCAAGACTCGTAGTTGGTTGAAAGTTTCAAAAACGTATTTTATTTTTTTAAGATCTTTCCAAAACTGAAAACCAAAAAATTTTACGACCTCTGGTTCTCGAAATATCTTCATCCAAAGTGATATTGCCTTATTTCGAACAAATTTAATTAAAATTGTTCAAAAAAATGTTTGGATGGCGATATTTCCGCAATCAAGACTCGTAGACGGTTGAAAGTTTCAAAAACGCATTTTAGTTTTTTAAGATCTTTCCAAAACTGAAAACCAAAAAATTTTACGACCTCTGGTTCTCGAAATATCTTCATCCAAAGTGATATTGCCTTATTTCGAACAAATTTAATTAAAATTGTTCAAAAAAATGTTTGGATGGCGATATTTCCGCAATCAAGACTCGTAGACGGTTGAAAGTTTCAAAAACGCATTTTAGTTTTTTAAGATCTTTCCAAAACTGAAAACCAAAAAATTTTACGACCTCTGGTTCTCGAAATATCTTCATCCAAAGTGATATTGCCTTATTTCGAACAAATTTAATTAAAATTGTTCAAAAAAATGTTTGGATGGCGATATTTCCGCAATCGAGACTCTTACATGGTTGAAAGTTTCAAAAACGTCTTTTAGTTTTTTAAGATCTTTCCAAAACTGAAAACCAAAAAATTTTACGACCTCTGGTTCTCGAAATATCTTCATCCAAAGTGATATTGCCTTATTTCGAACAAATTTAATTAAAATTGTTCAAAAAAATGTTTGGATGGCGATATTTCCGCAATCAAGACTCGTAGACGGTTGAAAGTTTCAAAAACGCATTTTAGTTTTTTAAGATCTTTCAAAACTGAAAACCAAAAAATTTTACGACCTCTGGTTCTCGAAATATCTTCATCCAAAGTGATATTGCCTTATTTCGAACAAATTTAATTAAAATTGTTCAAAAAAATGTTTGGATGGCGATATTTCCGCAATCAAGACTCGTAGACGGTTGAAAGTTTCAAAAACTTCTTTTAGTTTTTTAAGATCTTTCCAAAACTGAAAACCAAAAAATTTTACGACCTCTGGTTCTCGAAATAACTTCATCCAAAGTGATATTGCCTTATTTCGAACAAATTTAATTAAAATTGTTCAAAAAAATGTTTGGATGGCGATATTTCCGCAATCGAGACTCTTAGATGGTTGAAAGTTTCAAAAACTTCTTTTAGTTTTTTAAGATCTTTCCAAAACTGAAAACCAAAAAATTTTACGACCTATGGTTCTCGAAATATCTTCATCCAAAGTGATATTTATTTCGAACAAATTTAATTAAAATTGTTCAAAAAAATGTTTGGATGGCGATATTTCCGCAATCAAGACTCGTAGACGGTTGAAAGTTTCAAAAACTTCTTTTAGTTTTTTAAGATCTTTCCAAAACAGAAAACCAAAAAATTTTACGACCTCTGGTTCTCGAAATAACTTCATCCAAAGTGATATTGCCTTATTTCGAACAAATTTAATTAAAATTGTTCAAAAAAATGTTTGGATGGCGATATTTCCGCAATCAAGACTCGTAGACGGTTGAAAGTTTCAAAAACGTCTTTTAGTTTTTTAAGATCTTTCCAAAACTGAAAACCAAAAAATTTTACGACCTCTGGTTCTCGAAATATCTTCATCCAAAGTGATATTGCCTTATTTCGAACAAATTTAATTAAAATTGTTCAAAAAAATGTTTGGATGGCGATATTTCCGCAATCAAGACTCGTAGATGGTTGAAAGTTTCAAAAACGTATTTTAGTTTTTTAAGATCTTTCCAAAACTGAAAACCAAAAAATTTTACGACCTCTGGTTCTCGAAATATCTTCATCCAAATTGATATTACTTTATTTTAACCCAATTCAATTAAAATTGTTCAAAAAAATGTTTGGATGGCGATATTTCCGCAATCGAGACTCGTAAGTGGTTGCGGTTTTCAGCGCTGAATTGGAAATTCACAGACCTTTCCGTCAATGTAAAAATTTTAGCACAATTCAACAAATAAATTTTTATTGACTTTTTGAAGAAAGCATGTACTACCCCCTTTGCTAATTTTTACCCCAAAAATTAAATGTTTCCAAAACCCATCGAAATATACATCAAAAGAAAGGTATTTAAAAACCCTATTCGCACGTGTAAGCAAAAATTTTCTACGTGGTCCGGTTTTCAAAATATTTACATCCAAAGTTCTATTTGGACCCAACTTCAAAAACCAACCCAAAAAATGGTTTGGATGGCGATATTTCTGCAATCGAGACTCGTAGACGGTTGAAAGTTTCAAAAACGTCTTTTAGTTTTTTAAGATCTTTCCAAAACAGAAAACCAAAAAATTTTACGACCTATGGTTCTCGAAATATCTTCATCCAAAGTGATATTGCCTTATTTCGAACAAATTTAATTAAAATTGTTCAAAAAAATGTTTGGATGGCGATATTTCCGCAATCAAGACTCGTAGACGGTTGAAAGTTTCAAAAACTGTTTTAGTTTTTTAAGATCTTTCCAAAACTGAAAACTAAAAAATTTTACGACCTCTGGTTCTCGAAATATCTTCATCCAAATTGATATTACTTTATTTTAACCCAATTCAATTAAAATTGTTCAAAAAAATGTTTGGATGGCGATATTTCCGCAATCGAGACTCGTAAGTGGTTGCGGTTTTCAGCGCTGAATTGGAAATTCACAGACCTTTCCGTCAATGTAAAATTTTAGCACAATTCAACAAATAAATTTTTATTGACTTTTTGAAGAAAGCATGTACTACCCCCTTTGCTAATTTTTACCACAAAAATTAAATGTTTCCAAAACCCATCGAAATATACATCAAAAGAAAGGTATTTAAAAACCCTATTCGCACGTGTAAGCAAAAATTTTCTACGTGGTCCGGTTTTCAAAATATTTACATCCAAAGTTCTATTTGGACCCAACTTCAAAAACCAACCCAAAAAATGGTTTGGATGGCGATATTTCTGCAATCGAGACTCGTAGACGGTTGAAAGTTTCAAAAACGTCTTTTAGTTTTTTAAGATCTTTCCAAAACAGAAAACCAAAAAATTTTACGACCTATGGTTCTCGAAATATCTTCATCCAAAGTGATATTGCCTTATTTCGAACAAATTTAATTAAAATTGTTCAAAAAAATGTTTGGATGGCGATATTTCCGCAATCAAGACTCGTAGACGGTTGAAAGTTTCAAAAACTGTTTTAGTTTTTTAAGATCTTTCCAAAACTGAAAACCAAAAAATTTTACGACCTCTGGTTCTCGAAATATCTTCATCCAAAGTGATTATTATCTTATATGAGGAAAAGACAAAACGACTTCTATGAAGTATAAAGAGCGACTAACTTTATTATATGTATATAAATGTATATTATATGTATAAATGTATATAAAATGAGTTCAATAGTTTTAGTACAATATGAAGTGGGAGCCAGCATTGCCAAATAAAAGTAATCCACAAAAAATACTAATTCATTATTCTTATCACTCCCACTTTTTAATTAATTATATAAACATTATTTAATTACTTGAAACACCAATCAAAGAACGAAAATTTTCAAATTTATCTTTACTTAGTGATTTAGTAAATATGTCTGCTTTTTGAAATTCAGAAGGAACATAATTAATTTTAAAATCTCCCCTTTCATAACGCTCTCGGATAAATTGGTAACGGACGTCAATGTGTTTGGTCCGTTTATGAAATTCAGGATTTTTTACAAGTCGGATAGCTCCTTGATTATCCATGTTCAAACTTTTTTCGCCCACACCAGTTGGAACCAATTCCAAAATTAGGTTTTGAAGCCAAACCATTTCTTTCACTGCCTGTGAAGCCGCCACATACTCAGACTCCGTAGTAGACAGAGAAACACACTTTTGTCTTTGTGATGACCAAGACACAGGACCATTAGCGATGATGAAAACGTAACCAGTTGTCGAACGTCGAGTTACAGGATCGCCCGCATAATCAGCATCACTGAAACAGACTAAATCAAAATTGTTACATTTTTTAAAAGTTATACCCATAGTCCTAGTTCCACTAATGTACTTTAAGATTCGTTTCACTGCATTTATATGCACCTGGTTTGGTGAATCCAAGTAACGAGACACAACTCCCACTGCATATGCAATATCCGGACGAGTAGCGATTGCCAGATACATGAGGCACCCTACAGCCTCTCTGTAAGGAAATTTGATGCCTCCCAAAGACTTAGGTTCTGCATGCGAACAAGTTTCAGCTGGAGTTGATACCGGCTTGCTAAAATCCATACTGAATCTTTTAAGAACATTTTCAGCATATCTTTTTTGAGTGACAAAAACACCACCATCAGATTCTCTTGCCAATTCCATACCCAAGAACACCTCTGCATCCAACAAGGTTATTTCAAACTGCTTCTTTAAAAAATTAACCAACTTCATGGCATCTTGTTTTTCTCTCGCTGCAATCAATCCGTAGTCAATGTATATCGCAAGTATCATGCGCTTGCTTACATCCCCTGAGATGAAAACACACGAATCCATTTCACTAGGTTTAAGATTGAAGTTTTTCAGAACATCAGTGAACTTCTTGTTCCAGCACCGAGATGCTTGTTTCAAGCCGTATAGACTCTTTCGAAGTCTACAAACCCTCCCAGATCCGTCATTGAAGCCTTGAGGTTGCTCCATATAAATCTCCTCATTTAGTTCTCCATTTAAAAAGGCTGTCTTCACATCAAATTGCGTAAGGCTTAGTCCTTCGTTTGCTGCAATAGCAAAAATGGTGCGAATTGACGTAAATTTGGCCACGGGACTGAACGTCTCCCCGTAGTCAACACCCTCTTCTTGACTAAAGCCCCTAATTACCAGTCTGGCTTTATATTTCTGTGCTCCATTCAAGCCTATACTTTTGAGCTTATATACCCACTTATTGTCAATCGGTTTTCTTTTTTCTGGACACTTAACTAAATCCCATGTGCGATTTTTGTATAGAGGCTATCCATTTCGTCTGCCATTGCTTTCTGCCAATGAGCTGCATCATCACAGGCAAGTGCATGATGATAGCTATTTGGTTCCCCCTGCACAAGAAAGGCATGTCTTTGTAAAACGTTACACATACCTGAATAGTCTACAACATCCAAACTACGTAAACGTTCTTTCAACGGAAGGGTACGATCACCACCATCCTCGTTTGAATCATCATCATCTTCACCTGCAGATCGAAAAGTGTCATCACTTCCGTATGCACCTTCATCTTCGAAATCTGGAATAGATCTACGCCTATGGGTTTCATCGTTCTTTGAATCGACATCCGGGATTGGTAAAACTGCAGCTAATTCCGGTTCTTCATGTGTATCATTCTGTCTCAACATGACCGGTGGTGCATTGTCTTCCCTTTCTCTGAATATCACATCCCTAAATATATCTACTTTCGAGTTGCAAACTTCCGACTTTTGCTTTAAGAAGAATACCATTTTATAATGCGAAAAGTGGTCCTTAAATAGAATGTAATATTTAGCTCCACCTAAAGAAGTTTCCTCCATAGGACCACATACATCAATATGCACAAGCTGCCCTGGTTGATTTGCTACAAAATCACTCTTTGGAAAGGGCAACCTATGTTGTTTGCCGAAAATGCAGGAATCACATGAGAAGTTTTCATCGTCCTCAAAAGCAATGCCTTCCTTTTTTAACTGGCTACGTATATGTCCTACATTTTGATGAGCCATCCTTTCATGCCACAGTTTAAGTGACAAAGTTTGATTAGCTGCCACATTAGCCATTCTGCCAGCTGTACCTTGCACCCTAATACACATTTCGAATAACTGATCCCTTCGTTCTCCCACTGCTACAACAGAGCCATCCTTATTCACAAATTGACATCGCATACTGTCAGAAATAAACTTCAAACCTTTGTCTAATGCACGGCTTTGAGAAAACAAATGAAAAGATATTTTTGGCACATAAAGCACATTCGATAGATGTTTTTTCGTTCCAAATTTTACCATCTGAAGCTACAATATTAATATCACCGATTCCCATCGCATAAATTTGCTCGCCACTTCCTATTCTTATCCCAATTGGATCAGAAAAACTTCGATAGTTCACCAACCACTTCTTTTCATATGTCATATGATCGCTCGCCCCTGAATCAAGGTACCATCGATTATTAATTTTCCCATCGTTGACCATCAGAGCGTTTGAGTTTGATTTTTCTGCCCTCTGTTCCTCACTTCTAGTTCCAGTCCATGTTTGCCTGTCATTAGCATCTACCCTTTGCAGCTCACTGCCAGTTCCAGTCTTCACTTTACCTACGATCTCTGAACAATTGCTAATGAGTGCGTCACCCTTTAGCACTTCACTTCTGCTTCCAGTCCACAAATTATTAGACATACTTCCACCCTGCTCCTCACTTCCACTTCCAGTCATAACTTTATCAGCGATACTCGAAGAGCTGGAAACCAAAGCGTTCCCCTTTACCACGGTACTTCCACCACTACCACCCTTTCTGTGCTCTGCAATTTTTTTTGGACAGTCTCTTTTCCAATGTCCATACTCATTGCAAGTAAAACACTTACCAGGCTTAGAATTTTTTTCTCTATGCTTTTGCCCCTTTTTCTTGGCGATTAATGCGGCTGTGGTTGTATCGAGAGACTGAGATGACACACGCTCTTCTTCCATTACTAGTCGTGACGTCAAATTTTCAAGAGTTTGCTCTTCTTTGGCTGACGACTCCCACGCACAAAAAAAATGTTTGAAATTGTCTGGAAGAGTCATTAATATTTTTGTAATTACCATACTCTCTGATACTTTCTCTCCAACATCTCGTAGTTGCCGAACGATGTTCTCCAACTTCGAAATATGTGTTGCGACGTCATCACTTTGATCTTTTGTGAAGCTATAGAACCTTTGAAGTAACATGTGGACATTAGCTTTCGATGTTTGTTCATACACCGCCCCCAGCTTTGTCCACATTTCCCTTGCATTTGTGCAATTTACAATATGCCTAAGTGGTGTTGAACCAATGCTCGTAGCAGGCTTGTAAAAGAATGCAATCTTTTGTGAATGCAGTCTTTAAAAATCATTCATTGAATTCAATTAAAAGATTGCATTCATTGATTTTACTTTGGGACTTCAGACTTCAAATTATGAAATCACCATTCACTCGTAGCAAAAAGATTGCAATCATTTTCCCCCCCATTCATTTTACAGCAATCAATTGAATGCAATCTTTTGAGAATGCATGCATTCTTTGCATTCTTTTGCATTCTTTGCATTCTTTTGCATTCTTTGCATTCTTTTGCATTCTTTGCATTCTTTTGCATTCTTTGCATTCTTTTGCATTCTTTGCATTCTTTTGCATTCTTTTGCATTCTTTTGCATTCTTTGCATTCTTTTGCATTCTTTGCATTCTTTTGCATTCTTTTGTAATCTTAGCATTCTTTTACATTGTATTGCAGTCGTTTTAAATCACATTAAACTTTTTCCATTTACGTGATTTGTTATGAGTAAGTTTTAAGTTAAAATATCAAATTGTTCAAATCACAAATTAAACAAAGTGTTGTGGCTGACATCAAACATAAGAAAATACATAATACTAATGTTTTCACAAAAAAAAAAAATCATTATAATTAAATTTAATTAAAAAGAATACATTACTACTTGTATGTTGATATTTTAACTTAAAACTTAATCATCTCAAATCATAACAAATCATGTACATAAATGGAAAAAGTTTAATGTGACTTTAAACGACTGCAATACAATGTAAAAGAATGCAATGATTACAAAAGAATTCAAAGAATGCAAAAGAATGCAATAGAATGCAAAGAATGGAAAAGAATGCAAAAGAATGCAAAGAATGCAAAAGAATGCAAAGAATGCATGCATTCTCGAAAGATTGCATTCAATTGATTGCTGTAAAATGAATGGGGGGAAAAATGATTGCAATCTTTTTGCTACGAGTGAATGGTGATTGCATAATTTGAAGTCTGAAGTCCCAAAGTGAAATCAATGAATGAAATCTTATTATTGAAGTCATTATAGATTGCATTAAAAAAAGATTGCATTCTTTTACAAGCCTGGCTCGTAGCAATAATTCTTTGAGCCTTGCTATCCGATCGCATCCACGCACTTGCACGATCGTTAAACGCTCCCTCTGCCTCTTTTTGTGCCTGAACAGGAAAGGTGCTAAGCCCATTCACATGATCAAAAAGACCTGATGCGTTTAACAAGATCGTCACTTGGAATTTCCATACTGCATATTGCTCAGAATTTTGTAGCTTTTCCACTTTAAAGAGCTCACTCTCCATTTTGTTTAATCTTATTTAAAATAAACTAACGACCGTTATATCGTTACTTGAGGTTTCCCAAAAAAAAGCGTATCAAAAAAAAAATTGATTAACCAAGGTAACTTTTATTTTTAACCTTATCAAATTTAATTTCTAGCGTGTTCTGGGCCCATAACCTATTATCTTATATGAGGAAAAGACAAAACGACTTCTATGAAGTATAAAGAGCGACTAACTTTATTATATGTATATAAATGTATATTATATGTATAAATGTATATAAAATGAGTTCAATAGTTTTAGTACAATATGAAGTGGGAGCCAGCATTGCCAAATAAAAGTAATCCACAAAAAATACTAATTCATTATTCTTATCTTGCCTTATTTCGAACAAATTTAATTAAAATTGTTCAAAAGAATGTTTGGATGGCGATATTTCTGCAATCGAGACTCGTAGACGGTTGAAAGTTTCAAAAACGTATTTTAGTTTTTTAAGATCTTTCCAAAACTGAAAACCAAAAAAATTTACGACCTCTGGTTCTCGAAATATCTTCATCCAAAGTGATATTACTTTATTTTAACCCAATTCAATTAAAATTGTTCAAAAAAATGTTTGGATGGCGATATTTACGCAATCAAGACTCGTAGGCGGCTGAAAGTTTCAAAAACGTCTTTTAGTTTTTTAAGATCTTTCCAAAACTGAAAACCAAAAAAATTTACGACCTCTGGTTCTCGAAATATCTTCATCCAAAGTGATATTACTTTATTTTAACCCAATTCAATTAAAATTGTTCAAAAAAATGTTTGGATGGCGATATTTCCGCAATCGAGACTCGTAAGTGGTTGCGGTTTTCAGCGCTGAATTGGAAATTCACAGACCTTTCCTTCAATGTAAAAATTTTAGCACAATTCAACAAATAAATTTTTATTGACTTTTTGAAGAAAGCATGTATTACCCCCTTTGCTAATTTTTACCCCCCCATCGAAATATACATCAAAAGAAAGGTACCCTATTCGCACGTGTAAGCAAAAATTTTCTACGTGGTCCGGTTTTCAAAATATTTACATCCAAAGTTCTATTTGGACCCAACTTCAAAAACCAACCCAAAAAATGGTTTGGATGGCGATATTTCTGCAATCGAGACTCGTAGATGGTTGAAAGTTTCAAAAACTTCTTTTAGTTTTTTAAGATTTTTCCAAAACTGAAAACTAAAAAATTTTACGACCTCTGGTTCTCGAAATATCTTCATCCAAAGTGATATTACTTTATTTTAACCCAATTCAATTAAAATTGTTCAAAAAAATGTTTGGATGGCGATATTTCCGCAATCGAGACTCGTAGACGGTTGAAAGTTTCAAAAACGTATTTTAGTTTTTTAAGATCTTTCCAAAACTGAAAACTAAAAAATTTTACGACCTCTGGTTCTCGAAATATCTTCATCCAAAGTGATATTGCCTTATTTCGAACAAATTTAATTAAAATTGTTCAAAAAAAATGTTTGGATGGCGATATTTCCGCAATCAAGACTAGTAGATGGCTGAAAGTTTCAAAAACGTATTTTAGTTTTTTAAGATCTTTCCAAAACTGAAAACCAAAAAAATTTACGACCTCTGGTTCTCGAAATATCTTCATCCAAAGTGATATTACTTTATTTTAACCCAATTCAATTAAAATTGTTCAAAAAAATGTTTGGATGGCGATATTTACGCAATCAAGACTCGTAGGCGGCTGAAAGTTTCAAAAACGTCTTTTAGTTTTTTAAGATCTTTCCAAAACTGAAAACCAAAAAAATTTACGACCTCTGGTTCTCGAAATATCTTCATCCAAAGTGATATTACTTTATTTTAACCCAATTCAATTAAAATTGTTCAAAAAAATGTTTGGATGGCGATATTTCCGCAATCGAGACTCGTAAGTGGTTGCGGTTTTCAGCGCTGAATTGGAAATTCACAGACCTTTCCTTCAATGTAAAAATTTTAGCACAATTCAACAAATAAATTTTTATTGACTTTTTGAAGAAAGCATGTATTACCCCCTTTGCTAATTTTTACCCCCCCATCGAAATATACATCAAAAGAAAGGTATTTAAAAACCCTATTCGCACGTGTAAGCAAAAATTTTCTACGTGGTCCGGTTTTCAAAATATTTACATCCAAATTTCTATTTGGACCCAACTTCAAAAACCAACCCAAAAAATGGTTTGGATGGCGATATTTCTGCAATCGAGACTCGTAGACGGTTGAAAGTTTCAAAAACGTATTTTAGTTTTTTAAGATCTTTCCAAAACTGAAAACCAAAAAATTTTACGACCTCTGGTTCTCGAAATATCTTCATCCAAAGTGATATTACTTTATTTTAACCCAATTCAATTAAAATTGTTCAAAAAAATGTTTGGATGGCGATATTTACGCAATCAAGACTCGTAGGCGGCTGAAAGTTTAAAAACGTCTTTTAGTTTTTTAAGATCTTTCCAAAACTGAAAACCAAAAAAATTTACGACCTCTGGTTCTCGAAATATCTTCATCCAAAGTGATATTACTTTATTTTAACCCAATTCAATTAAAATTGTTCAAAAAAATGTTTGGATGGCGATATTTACGCAATCAAGACTCGTAGGCGGCTGAAAGTTTCAAAAACGTCTTTTAGTTTTTTAAGATCTTTCCAAAACTGAAAACCAAAAAAATTTACGACCTCTGGTTCTCGAAATATCTTCATCCAAAGTGATATTACTTTATTTTAACCCAATTCAATTAAAATTGTTCAAAAAAATGTTTGGATGGCGATATTTCCGCAATCGAGACTCGTAAGTGGTTGCGGTTTTCAGCGCTGAATTGGAAATTCACAGACCTTTCCTTCAATGTAAAAATTTTAGCACAATTCAACAAATAAATTTTTATTGACTTTTTGAAGAAAGCATGTATTACCCCCTTTGCTAATTTTTACCCCCCCATCGAAATATACATCAAAAGAAAGGTATTTAAAAACCCTATTCGCACGTGTAAGCAAAAATTTTCTACGTGGTCCGGTTTTCAAAATATTTACATCCAAATTTCTATTTGGACCCAACTTCAAAAACCAACCCAAAAAATGGTTTGGATGGCGATATTTCTGCAATCGAGACTCGTAGACGGTTGAAAGTTTCAAAAACGTATTTTAGTTTTTTAAGATCTTTCCAAAACTGAAAACCAAAAAATTTTACGACCTCTGGTTCTCGAAATATCTTCATCCAAAGTGATATTACTTTATTTTAACCCAATTCAATTAAAATTGTTCAAAAAAATGTTTGGATGGCGATATTTACGCAATCAAGACTCGTAGGCGGCTGAAAGTTTAAAAACGTCTTTTAGTTTTTTAAGATCTTTCCAAAACTGAAAACCAAAAAAATTTACGACCTCTGGTTCTCGAAATATCTTCATCCAAAGTGATATTACTTTATTTTAACCCAATTCAATTAAAATTGTTCAAAAAAATGTTTGGATGGCGATATTTACGCAATCAAGACTCGTAGGCGGCTGAAAGTTTCAAAAACGTCTTTTAGTTTTTTAAGATCTTTCCAAAACTGAAAACCAAAAAAATTTACGACCTCTGGTTCTCGAAATATCTTCATCCAAAGTGATATTACTTTATTTTAACCCAATTCAATTAAAATTGTTCAAAAAAATGTTTGGATGGCGATATTTCCGCAATCGAGACTCGTAAGTGGTTGCGGTTTTCAGCGCTGAATTGGAAATTCACAGACCTTTCCTTCAATGTAAAAATTTTAGCACAATTCAACAAATAAATTTTTATTGACTTTTTGAAGAAAGCATGTATTACCCCCTTTGCTAATTTTTACCCCCCCATCGAAATATACATCAAAAGAAAGGTATTTAAAAACCCTATTCGCACGTGTAAGCAAAAATTTTCTACGTGGTCCGGTTTTCAAAATATTTACATCCAAAGTTCTATTTGGACCAAACTTCAAAAACCAACCCAAAAAATGGTTTGGATGGCGATATTTCTGCAATCGAGACTCGTAGACGGTTGAAAGTTTCAAAAACTTCTTTTAGTTTTTTAAGATTTTTCCAAAACTGAAAACTAAAAAATTTTACGACCTCTGGTTCTCGAAATATCTTCATCCAAAGTGATATTGCCTTATTTCGAACAAATTTAATTAAAATTGTTCAAAAAAATGTTTGGATGGCGATATTTCCGCAATCAAGACTCGTAGGCGGCTGAAAGTTTAAAAAACGTATTTTAGTTTTTTAAGATCTTTCCAAAACTGAAAACCAAAAAATTTTACGACCTCTGGTTCTCGAAATATATTCATCCAAAGTGATATTGCCTTATTTCGAACAAATTTAATTAAAATTTTCAAAAAAATGTTTGGATGGCGATATTTCTGCAATCGAGACTCGTAGACGGTTGAAAGTTTCAAAAACGTCTTTTAGTTTTTTAAGATCTTTCCAAAACTGAAAACCAAAAAATTTTACAACCTCTGGTTCTCGAAATAACTTCATCCAAATTGATATTGCCTTATTTCGAACAAATTTAATTAAAATTGTTCAAAAAAATGTTTGGATGGCGATATTTCCGCAATCAAGACTCGTAGACGGTTGAAAGTTTCAAAAACTTCTTTAGTTTTTTAAGATCTTTCCAAAACTGAAAACCAAAAAATTTTACAGCCTCTGGTTCTTGAAATATCTTCATCCAAAGTGATATTACTTTATTTTAACCCAATTGAATTAAAATTGTTCAAAAAAATGTTTGGATGGCGATATTTCCGCAATCGAGACTCGTAGACGGTTGAAAGTTTCAAAAACGTATTTTAGTTTTTTAAGATCTTTCCAAAACTGAAAACCAAAAAATTTTACGACCTCTGGTTCTCGAAATATCTTCATCCAAAGTGATATTGCCTTATTTCGAACAAATTTAATTAAAATTGTTCAAAAAAATGTTTGGATGGCGATATTTCCGCAATCGAGACTCGTAGACGGTTGAAAGTTTCAAAAACGTATTTTAGTTTTTTAAGATCTTTCCAAAACTGAAAACCAAAAAATTTTACGACCTCTGGTTCTCGAAATATCTTCATCCAAAGTGATATTGCCTTATTTCGAACAAATTTAATTAAAATTGTTCAAAAAAATGTTTGGATGGCGATATTTCCGCAATCGAGACTCGTAAGTGGTTGCGGTTTTCAGCGCTGAATTGGAAATTCACAGACCTTTCCGTCAATGTAAAAATTTTAGCACAATTCAACAAATAAATTTTTATTGACTTTTTGAAGAAAGCATGTACTACCCCCTTTGCTAATTTTTACCCCAAAAATTAAATGTTTCCAAAACCCATCGAAATATACATAAAAAAAAGGTATTTAAAAACCCTATTCGCACGTGTAAGCAAAAATTTTCTACGTGGTCCGGTTTTCAAAATATTTACATCCAAATTTCTATTTGGACCCAACTTCAAAAACCAACCCAAAAAATGGTTTGGATGGCGATATTTCTGCAATCGAGACTCGTAGACGGTTGAAAGTTTCAAAAACGTATTTTAGTTTTTTAAGATCTTTCCAAAACTGAAAACCAAAAAAATTTACGACCTCTGGTTCTCGAAATATCTTCATCCTAAGTGATATTGCCTTATTTCGAACAAATTGAATTAAAATTGTTCAAAAAAATGTTTGGATGGCGATATTTCCGCAATCAAGACTCGTAGACGGTTGAAAGTTTCAAAAACGTCTTTTAGTTTTTTAAGATCTTTCCAAAACTGAAAACCAAAAAATTTTACGACCTCTGGTTCTCGAAATATCTTCATCCAAAGTGATATTGCCTTATTTCGAACAAATTTAATTAAAATTGTTCAAAAAAATGTTTGGATGGCGATATTTCCGCAATCAAGACTCGTAGACGGTTGAAAGTTTCAAAAACTTCTTTAGTTTTTTAAGATCTTTCCAAAACTGAAAACTTTACAGCCTCTGGTTCTTGAAATATCTTCATCCAAAGTGATATTACTTTATTTTAACCCAATTGAATTAAAATTGTTCAAAAAAATGTTTGGATGGCGATATTTCCGCAATCGAGACTCGTAAGTGGTTGCGGTTTTCAGCGCTGAATTGGAAATTCACAGACCTTTCCGTCAATGTAAAAATTTTAGCACAATTCAACAAATAAATTTTTATTGACTTTTTGAAGAAAGCATGTACTACCCCCTTTGCTAATTTTTACCCCAAAAATTAAATGTTTCCAAAACCCATCGAAATATACATAAAAAAAAGGTATTTAAAAACCCTATTCGCACGTGTAAGCAAAAATTTTCTACGTGGTCCGGTTTTCAAAATATTTACATCCAAATTTCTATTTGGACCCAACTTCAAAAACCAACCCAAAAAATGGTTTGGATGGCGATATTTCTGCAATCGAGACTCGTAGACGGTTGAAAGTTTCAAAAACGTATTTTAGTTTTTTAAGATCTTTCCAAAACTGAAAACCGAAAAAATTTACGACCTCTGGTTCTCGAAATATCTTCATCCAAAGTGATATTGCCTTATTTCGAACAAATTGAATTAAAATTGTTCAAAAAAATGTTTGGATGGCGATATTTCCGCAATCAAGACTCGTAGACGGTTGAAAGTTTCAAAAACGTCTTTTAGTTTTTTAAGATCTTTCCAAAACTGAAAACCAAAAAATTTTACGACCTCTGGTTCTCGAAATATCTTCACCCAAAGTGATATTGCCTTATTTCGAACAAATTTAATTAAAATTGTTCAAAAAAATGTTTGGATGGCGATATTTCCGCAATCAAGACTCGTAGACGGTTGAAAGTTTCAAAAACTTCTTTAGTTTTTTAAGATCTTTCCAAAACTGAAAACTTTACAGCCTCTGGTTCTTGAAATATCTTCATCCAAAGTGATATTACTTTATTTTAACCCAATTGAATTAAAATTGTTCAAAAAAATGTTTGGATGGCGATATTTCCGCAATCGAGACTCGTAAGTGGTTGCGGTTTTCAGCGCTGAATTGGAAATTCACAGACCTTTCCGTCAATGTAAAAATTTTAGCACAATTCAACATGAAAACAGGGGTTTTATATAACGGTTTTATTTATAAATTAATAACTGTTTATTGTTACAAATATATCTTAGAATTAATTTATTTTGTATTGACTTTTGTTTTATATTTTTTGTTCTTTGAAAATCAAAATTGATTAATAAGGTTGAAACTAAACAAGTGAAAACTGAACAAGTGAATAATTCTTATTTACAAACAAATAAATTTTTATTGACTTTTTGAAGAAAGCATGTACTACCCCCTTTGCTAATTTTTACCCCAAAAATTAAATGTTTCCAAAACCCATCGAAATATACATCAAAAGAAAGGTATTTAAAAACCCTATTCGCACGTGTAAGCAAAAATTTTCTACGTGGACCGGTTTTCAAAATATTTACATCCAAAGTTCTATTTGGACCCAACTTCAAAAACCAACCCAAAAAATGGTTTGGATGGCGATATTTCTGCAATCGAGACTCGTAGACGGTTGAAATTTTCAAAAACTGTTTTAGTTTTTTAAGATCTTTCCAAAACTGAAAACTAAAAAATTTTACGACCTCTGGTTCTCGAAATATCTTCATCCAAAGTGATATTGCCTTATTTCGAACAAATTTAATTAAAATTGTTCAAAAAAATGTTTGGATGGCGATATTTCTGCAATCGAGACTCGTAGACGGTTGAAAGTTTCAAAAACGTATTTTAGTTTTTTAAGATCTTTCCAAAACTGAAAACCAAAAAATTTTACGACCTCTGGTTCTCGAAATATCTTCATCCAAAGTGATATTGCCTTATTTCGAACAAATTTAATTAAAATTGTTCAAAAAAATGTTTGGATGGCGATATTTCTGCAATCGAGACTCGTAGACGGTTGAAAGTTTCAAAAGCGTATTTTAGTTTTTTAAGATCTTTCCAAAACTGAAAACCAAAAAATTTTACGACCTCTGGTTCTCGAAATATCTTCATCCAAAGTGATATTGCCTTATTTCGAACAAATTTAATTAAAATTGTTCAAAAAAATGTTTGGATGGCGATATTTCTGCAATCGAGACTCGTAGACGGTTGAAAGTTTCAAAAACGTCTTTTAGTTTTTTAAGATCTTTCCAGAACTGAAAACCAAAAAATTTTACGACCTCTGGTTCTCGAAATATCTTCATCCAAAGTGATATTACTTTATTTTAACCCAATTCAATTAAAATTGTTCAAAAAAATGTTTGGATGGCGATATTTCCGCAATCGAGACTCGTAAGTGGTTGCGGTTTTCAGCGCTGAATTGGAAATTCACAGACCTTTCCGTCAATGTAAAAATTTTAGCACAATTCAACAAATAAATTTTTATTGACTTTTTGAAGAAAGCATGTACTACCCCCTTTGCTAATTTTTACCCCAAAAATTAAATGTTTCCAAAACCCATCGAAATATACATCAAAAGAAAGGTATTTAAAAACCCTATTCGCACGTGTAAGCAAAAATTTTCTACGTGGTCCGGTTTTCAAAATATTTACATCCAAAGTTCTATTTGGACCCAACTTCAAAAACCAACCCAAAAAATGGTTTGGATGGCGATATTTCTGCAATCGAGACTCGTAGACGGTTGAAAGTTTCAAAAACGTATTTTAGTTTTTTAAGATCTTTCCAAAACTGAAAACCAAAAAATTTTACGACCTCTGGTTCTCGAAATATCTTCATCCAAATTGATATTGCCTTATTTCGAACAAATTTAATTAAAATTTTCAAAAAAATGTTTGGATGGCGATATTTCCGCAATCAAGACTCGTAGATGGTTGAAAGTTTCAAAAACGTATTTTAGTTTTTTAAGATCTTTCCAAAACTGAAAACCAAAAAATTTTACGACCTCTGGTTCTCGAAATATCTTCATCCAAATTGATATTACTTTATTTTAAACCAATTTAATTAAAATTGTTCAAAAAAATGTTTGGATGGCGATATTTCCGCAATCAAGACTCGTAGATGGTTGAAAGTTTCAAAAACGTATTTTAGTTTTTTAAGATCTTTCCAAAACTGAAAACCAAACAATTTTACGACCTCTGGTTCTCGAAATAACTTCATCCAAAGTGATATTACTTTATTTTAACCCAATTCAATTAAAATTGTTCAAAAAAATGTTTGGATGGCGATATTTCCGCAATCAAGACTTCAAAAACCAACCCAAAAAATGGTTTGGATGGCGATATTTCTGCAATCGAGACTCGTAGACGGTTGAAAGTTTCAAAAACTGTTTTAGTTTTTTAAGATCTTTCCAAAACTGAAAACTAAAAAATTTTACGACCTCTGGTTCTCGAAATATCTTCATCCAAAGTGATATTACTTTATTTTAACCCAATTCAATTAAAATTGTTCAAAAAAATGTTTGGATGGCGATATTTCCGCAATCAAGACTCGTAGACGGTTGAAAGTTTCAGAAACGTCTTTAGTTTTTTAAGATCTTTCCAAAACTGAAAACCAAAAAATTTTACGACCTCTGGTTCTCGAAATATCTTCATCCAAAGTGATATTGCCTTATTTCGAACAAATTTAATTAAAATTGTTCAAAAAAATGTTTGGATGGCGATATTTCCGCAATCGAGACTCGTAGACGGTTGAAAGTTTCAAAAACGTCTTTAGTTTTTTAAGATCTTTCCAAAACTGAAAACCAAAAAATTTTACGACCTCTGGTTCTCGAAATATCTTCATCCAAAGTGATATTACTTTATTTTAACCCAATTCAATTAAAATTGTTCAAAAAAATGTTTGGATGGCGATATTTCCGCAATCAAGACTTCAAAAACCAACCCAAAAAATGGTTTGGATGGCGATATTTCTGCAATCGAGACTCGTAGACGGTTGAAAGTTTCAAAAACTGTTTTAGTTTTTTAAGATCTTTCCAAAACTGAAAACTAAAAAATTTTACGACCTCTGGTTCTCGAAATATCTTCATCCAAAGTGATATTACTTTATTTTAACCCAATTCAATTAAAATTGTTCAAAAAAATGTTTGGATGGCGATATTTCCGCAATCAAGACTTCAAAAACCAACCCAAAAAATGGTTTGGATGGCGATATTTCTGCAATCGAGACTCGTAGACGGTTGAAAGTTTCAAAAACTTCTTTTAGTTTTTTAAGATCTTTCCAAAACTGAAAACTAAAAAATTTTACGACCTCTGGTTCTCGAAATAACTTCATCCAAAGTGATATTACTTTATTTTAACCCAATTCAATTAAAATTGTTCAAAAAAATGTTTGGATGGCGATATTTCCGCAATCAAGACTCGTAGATGGTTGAAAGTTTCAAAAACGTATTTTAGTTTTTTAAGATCTTTCCAAAACTGAAAACCAAAAAATTTTACGACCTCTGGTTCTCGAAATATCTTCATCCAAATTGATATTACTTTATTTTAACCCAATTTAATTAAAATTGTTCAAAAAAATGTTTGGATGGCGATATTTCCGCAATCAAGACTCGTAGATGGTTGAAAGTTTCAAAAACGTATTTTAGTTTTTTAAGATCTTTCCAAAACTGAAAACCAAAAAATTTTACGACCTCTGGTTCTCGAAATATGGAGATGGCAATATTTCCGCAATCGAGACTCGTAGACGGTTGAAAGTTTCAAAAACGTCTTTTAGTTTTTTAAGATCTTTCCAGAACTCTGGTTCTCGAAATATCTTCATCCAAAGTGATATTACTTTATTTTAACCCAATTCAATTAAAATTGTTCAAAAAAATGTTTGGATGGCGATATTTCCGCAATCGAGACTCGTAAGTGGTTGCGGTTTTCAGCGCTGAATTGGAAATTCACAGACCTTTCCGTCAATGTAAAAATTTTAGCACAATTCAACAAATAAATTTTTATTGACTTTTTGAAGAAAGCATGTACTACCCCCTTTGCTAATTTTTACCCCAAAAATTAAATGTTTCCAAAACCCATCGAAATATACATCAAAAGAAAGGTATTTAAAAACCCTATTCGCACGTGTAAGCAAAAATTTTCTACGTGGTCCGGTTTTCAAAATATTTACATCCAAAGTTCTATTTGGACCCAACTTTAAAAACCAACCCAAAAAATGGTTTGGATGGCGATATTTCTGCAATCGAGACTCGTAGACGGTTGAAAGTTTCAAAAACTTCTTTTAGTTTTTTAAGATCTTTCCAAAACTGAAAACTAAAAAATTTTACGACCTCTGGTTCTCGAAATATCTTCATCCAAACTGATATTGCCTTATTTCGAACAAATTTAATTAAAATTGTTCAAAAAAATGTTTGGATGGCGATATTTCCGCAATCAAGACTCGTAGACGGTTGAAAGTTTCAGAAACGTCTTTTAGTTTTTTAAGATCTTTCCAAAACTGAAAACCAAAAAATTTTACGACCTCTGGTTCTCGAAATATCTTCATCCAAAGTGATATTGCCTTATTTCGAACAAATTTAATTAAAATTGTTCAAAAAAATGTTTGGATGGCGATATTTCCGCAATCGAGACTCGTAGACGGTTGAAAGTTTCAAAAACGTCTTTAGTTTTTTAAGATCTTTCCAAAACTGAAAACTAAAAAATTTTACGACCTCTGGTTCTCGAAATATCTTCATCCAAAGTGATATTGCCTTATTTCGAACAAATTTAATTAAAATTGTTCAAAAAAATGTTTGGATGGCGATATTTCCGCAATCGAGACTCGTAGACGGTTGAAAGTTTCAAAAACGTCTTTTAGTTTTTTAAGATCTTTCCAAAACAGAAAACCAAAAAATTTTACGACCTCTGGTTCTCGAAATAACTTCATCCAAAGTGATATTACTTTATTTTAACCCAATTGAATTAAAATTGTTCAAAAAAATGTTTGGATGGCGATATTTCCGCAATCGAGACTCGTAAGTGGTTGCGGTTTTCAGCGCTGAATTGGAAATTCACAGACCTTTCCGTCAATGTAAAAATTTTAGCACAATTCAACAAATAAATTTTTATTGACTTTTTGAAGAAAGCATGTACTACCCCCTTTGCTAATTTTTACCCCAAAAATTAAATGTTTCCAAAACCCATCGAAATATACATCAAAAGAAAGGTATTTAAAAACCCTATTCGCACGTGTAAGCAAAAATTTTCTACGTGGTCCGGTTTTCAAAATATTTACATCCAAAGTTCTATTTGGACCCAACTTTAAAAACCAACCCAAAAAATGGTTTGGATGGCGATATTTCTGCAATCGAGACTCGTAGACGGTTGAAAGTTTCAAAAACTTCTTTTAGTTTTTTAAGATCTTTCCAAAACTGAAAACCAAAAAATTTTACGACCTCTGGTTCTCGAAATATCTTCATCCAAAGTGATATTGCCTTATTTCGAACAAATTTAATTAAAATTGTTCAAAAAAATGTTTGGATGGCGATATTTCCGCAATCAAGACTCGTAGACGGTTGAAAGTTTCAAAAACGTCTTTTATTTTTTTAAGATCTTTCCAAAACTGAAAACCAAAAAATTTTACGACCTCTGGTTCTCGAAATATCTTCATCCAAAGTGATATTGCCTTATTTCGAACAAATTTAATTAAAATTGTTCAAAAAAATGTTTGTAGGGCGATATTTCCGCAATCAAGACTCGTAGATGGTTGAAAGTTTCAAAAACGTATTTTAGTTTTTTAAGATCTTTCCAAAACTGAAAACCAAAAAATTTTACGACCTCTGGTTCTCGAAATATCTTCATCCAAAGTGATATTACTTTATTTTAACCCAATTCAATTAAAATTGTTCAAAAAAATGTTTGGATGGCGATATTTCCGCAATCAAGACTCGTAGATGGTTAAAAGTTTCAAAAACGTCTTTTAGTTTTTTAAGATCTTTCCAAAACTGAAAACCAAAAAATTTAACGACCTCTGGTTCTCGAAATATCTTCATCCAAAGTGATATTGCCTTATTTCGAACAAATTTAATTAAAATTGTTCAAAAAAATGTTTGGATGGCGATATTTCCGCAATCAAGACTCGTAGATGGTTGAAAGTTTGAAAAACGTCTTTTAGTTTTTTAAGATCTTTCCAAAACTGAAAACCAAAAAATTTTACGACCTCTGGCTCTCGAAATATCTTCATCCAAAGTGATATTGCCTTATTTCGAACAAATTTAATTAAAATTGTTCAAAAAAATGTTTGGATGGCGATATTTCCGCAATCAAGACTCGTAGACGGTTGAAAGTTTCAAAAACGTATTTTAGTTTTTTAAGATCTTTCCAAAACTGAAAACCAAAAAATTTACGACCTCTGGTTCTCGAAATATCTTCATCCAAATTGATATTACTTTATTCTAACCCAATTCAATTAAAATTGTTCAAAAAAATGTTTGGATGGCGATATTTCCGCAATCAAGACTCGTAGACGGTTGAAAGTTTCAAAAACGTATTTTAGTTTTTTAAGATCTTTCCAAAACTGAAAACCAAAAAATTTTACGACCTCTGGTTCTCGAAATATCTTCATCCAAAGTGATATTGCCTTATTTCGAACAAATTTAATTAAAATTGTTCAAAAAAATGTTTGGATGGCGATATTTCCGCAATCAAGACTCGTAGACGGTTGAAAGTTTCAAAAACGTATTTTAGTTTTTTAAGATCTTTCCAAAACTGAAAACCAAAAAATTTTACGACCTCTGGTTCTCGAAATATCTTCATCCAAACTGATATTACTTTATTTTAACCCAATTCAATTAAAATTGTTCAAAAAAATGTTTGGATGGCGATATTTCCGCAATCAAGACTCGTAGACGGTTGAAAGTTTCAAAAACGTCTTTTAGTTTTTTAAGATCTTTCCAAAACTGAAAACCAAAAAAATTTACGACCTCTGGTTCTCGAAATATCTTCATCCAAAGTGATATTACTTTATTTTAACCCAATTCAATTAAAATTGTTCAAAAAAATGTTTGGATGGCGATATTTCCGCAATCGAGACTCGTAAGTGGTTGCGGTTTTCAGCGCTGAATTGGAAATTCACAGACCTTTCCGTCAATGTAAAAATTTAAGCACAATTCAACAAATAAATTTTTATTGACTTTTTGAAGAAAGCATGTACTACCCCCTTTGCTAATTTTTACCCCAAAAATTAAATGTTTCCAAAACCCATCGAAATATACATCAAAAGAAAGGTATTTAAAAACCCTATTCGCACGTGTAAGCAAAAATTTTCTACGTGGTCTGGTTTTCAAAATATTTACATCCAAAGTTCTATTTGGACCCAACTTCAAAAACCAACCCAAAAAATGGTTTGGATGGCGATATTTCTGCAATCGAGACTCGTAGACGGTTGAAAGTTTCAAAAACGTATTTTAGTTTTTTAAGATCTTTCCAAAACTGAAAACCAAAAAATTTTACGACCTCTGGTTCTCGAAATATCTTCATCCAAACTGATATTACTTTATTTTAACCCAATTCAATTAAAATTGTTCAAAAAAATGTTTGGATGGCGATATTTCCGCAATCGAGACTCGTAAGTGGTTGCGGTTTTCAGCGCTGAATTGGAAATTCACAGACCTTTCCGTCAATGTAAAAATTTTAGCACAATTCAACAAATAAATTTTTATTGACTTTTTGAAGAAAGCATGTACTACCCCCTTTGCTAATTTTTACCCCAAAAATTAAATGTTTCCAAAACCCATCGAAATATACATCAAAAGAAAGGTATTTAAAAACCCTATTCGCACGTGTAAGCAAAAATTTTCTACGTGGTCTGGTTTTCAAAATATTTACATCCAAAGTTCTATTTGGACCCAACTTCAAAAACCAACCCAAAAAATGGTTTGGATGGCGATATTTCTGCAATCGAGAATCGTAGACGGTTGAATGTTTCAAAATCGTATATTAGTTTTTTAAGATCTTTCCAAAACTGAAAACCAAAAAAATTTACGACCTCTGGTTCTCGAAATATCTTCATCCAAAGTGATATTACTTTATTTTAACCCAATTCAATTAAAATTGTTCAAAAAAATGTTTGGATGGCGATATTTCCGCAATCAAGACTCGTAGACGGTTGAAAGTTTCAAAAACGTATTTTAGTTTTTTAAGATCTTTCCAAAACTGAAAACCAAAAAAATTTACGACCTCTGGTTCTCGAAATATCTTCATCCAAATTGATATTACTTTATTTTAACCCAATTCAATTAAAATTGTTCAAAAAAATGTTTGGATGGCGATATTTCCGCAATCAAGACTCGTAGACGGTTGAAAGTTTCAAAAACGTCTTTTATTTTTTTAAGATCTTTCCAAAACTGAAAACCAAAAAATTTTACGACCTCTGGTTCTCGAAATATCTTCATCCAAAGTGATATTGCCTTATTTCGAACAAATTTAATTAAAATTGTTCAAAAAAATGTTTGTAGGGCGATATTTCCGCAATCAAGACTCGTAGATGGTTGAAAGTTTCAAAAACGTATTTTAGTTTTTTAAGATCTTTCCAAAACTGAAAACCAAAAAATTTTACGACCTCTGGTTCTCGAAATATCTTCATCCAAAGTGATATTACTTTATTTTAACCCAATTCAATTAAAATTGTTCAAAAAAATGTTTGGATGGCGATATTTCCGCAATCAAGACTCGTAGATGGTTAAAAGTTTCAAAAACGTCTTTTAGTTTTTTAAGATCTTTCCAAAACTGAAAACCAAAAAATTTAACGACCTCTGGTTCTCGAAATATCTTCATCCAAAGTGATATTGCCTTATTTCGAACAAATTTAATTAAAATTGTTCAAAAAAATGTTTGGATGGCGATATTTCCGCAATCAAGACTCGTAGATGGTTGAAAGTTTGAAAAACGTCTTTTAGTTTTTTAAGATCTTTCCAAAACTGAAAACCAAAAAATTTTACGACCTCTGGCTCTCGAAATATCTTCATCCAAAGTGATATTGCCTTATTTCGAACAAATTTAATTAAAATTGTTCAAAAAAATGTTTGGATGGCGATATTTCCGCAATCAAGACTCGTAGACGGTTGAAAGTTTCAAAAACGTATTTTAGTTTTTTAAGATCTTTCCAAAACTGAAAACCAAAAAATTTACGACCTCTGGTTCTCGAAATATCTTCATCCAAATTGATATTACTTTATTCTAACCCAATTCAATTAAAATTGTTCAAAAAAATGTTTGGATGGCGATATTTCCGCAATCAAGACTCGTAGACGGTTGAAAGTTTCAAAAACGTATTTTAGTTTTTTAAGATCTTTCCAAAACTGAAAACCAAAAAATTTTACGACCTCTGGTTCTCGAAATATCTTCATCCAAAGTGATATTGCCTTATTTCGAACAAATTTAATTAAAATTGTTCAAAAAAATGTTTGGATGGCGATATTTCCGCAATCAAGACTCGTAGACGGTTGAAAGTTTCAAAAACGTATTTTAGTTTTTTAAGATCTTTCCAAAACTGAAAACCAAAAAATTTTACGACCTCTGGTTCTCGAAATATCTTCATCCAAACTGATATTACTTTATTTTAACCCAATTCAATTAAAATTGTTCAAAAAAATGTTTGGATGGCGATATTTCCGCAATCAAGACTCGTAGACGGTTGAAAGTTTCAAAAACGTCTTTTAGTTTTTTAAGATCTTTCCAAAACTGAAAACCAAAAAAATTTACGACCTCTGGTTCTCGAAATATCTTCATCCAAAGTGATATTACTTTATTTTAACCCAATTCAATTAAAATTGTTCAAAAAAATGTTTGGATGGCGATATTTCCGCAATCGAGACTCGTAAGTGGTTGCGGTTTTCAGCGCTGAATTGGAAATTCACAGACCTTTCCGTCAATGTAAAAATTTAAGCACAATTCAACAAATAAATTTTTATTGACTTTTTGAAGAAAGCATGTACTACCCCCTTTGCTAATTTTTACCCCAAAAATTAAATGTTTCCAAAACCCATCGAAATATACATCAAAAGAAAGGTATTTAAAAACCCTATTCGCACGTGTAAGCAAAAATTTTCTACGTGGTCTGGTTTTCAAAATATTTACATCCAAAGTTCTATTTGGACCCAACTTCAAAAACCAACCCAAAAAATGGTTTGGATGGCGATATTTCTGCAATCGAGACTCGTAGACGGTTGAAAGTTTCAAAAACGTATTTTAGTTTTTTAAGATCTTTCCAAAACTGAAAACCAAAAAATTTTACGACCTCTGGTTCTCGAAATATCTTCATCCAAACTGATATTACTTTATTTTAACCCAATTCAATTAAAATTGTTCAAAAAAATGTTTGGATGGCGATATTTCCGCAATCGAGACTCGTAAGTGGTTGCGGTTTTCAGCGCTGAATTGGAAATTCACAGACCTTTCCGTCAATGTAAAAATTTTAGCACAATTCAACAAATAAATTTTTATTGACTTTTTGAAGAAAGCATGTACTACCCCCTTTGCTAATTTTTACCCCAAAAATTAAATGTTTCCAAAACCCATCGAAATATACATCAAAAGAAAGGTATTTAAAAACCCTATTCGCACGTGTAAGCAAAAATTTTCTACGTGGTCTGGTTTTCAAAATATTTACATCCAAAGTTCTATTTGGACCCAACTTCAAAAACCAACCCAAAAAATGGTTTGGATGGCGATATTTCTGCAATCGAGAATCGTAGACGGTTGAATGTTTCAAAATCGTATATTAGTTTTTTAAGATCTTTCCAAAACTGAAAACCAAAAAAATTTACGACCTCTGGTTCTCGAAATATCTTCATCCAAAGTGATATTACTTTATTTTAACCCAATTCAATTAAAATTGTTCAAAAAAATGTTTGGATGGCGATATTTCCGCAATCAAGACTCGTAGACGGTTGAAAGTTTCAAAAACGTATTTTAGTTTTTTAAGATCTTTCCAAAACTGAAAACCAAAAAAATTTACGACCTCTGGTTCTCGAAATATCTTCATCCAAATTGATATTACTTTATTTTAACCCAATTCAATTAAAATTGTTCAAAAAAATGTTTGGATGGCGATATTTCCGCAATCAAGACTCGTAGACGGTTGAAAGTTTCAAAAACGTCTTTTATTTTTTTAAGATCTTTCCAAAACTGAAAACCAAAAAATTTTACGACCTCTGGTTCTCGAAATATCTTCATCCAAAGTGATATTGCCTTATTTCGAACAAATTTAATTAAAATTGTTCAAAAAAATGTTTGGATGGCGATATTTCCGCAATCAAGACTCGTAGATGGTTGAAAGTTTCAAAAACGTATTTTAGTTTTTTAAGATCTTTCCAAAACTGAAAACCAAAAAATTTTACGACCTCTGGTTCTCGAAATATCTTCATCCAAAGTGATATTACTTTATTTTAACCCAATTCAATTAAAATTGTTCAAAAAAATGTTTGGATGGCGATATTTCCGCAATCAAGACTCGTAGACGGTTGAAAGTTTCAAAAACGTATTTTAGTTTTTTAAGATCTTTCCAAAACTGAAAACCAAAAAAATTTACGACCTCTGGTTCTCGAAATATCTTCATCCAAATTGATATTACTTTATTTTAACCCAATTCAATTAAAATTGTTCAAAAAAATGTTTGGATGGCGATATTTCCGCAATCAAGACTCGTAGACGGTTGAAAGTTTCAAAAACGTATTTTAGTTTTTTAAGATCTTTCCAAAACTGAAAACCAAAAAAATTTACGACCTCTGGTTCTCGAAATATCTTCATCCAAATTGATATTACTTTATTTTAACCCAATTCAATTAAAATTGTTCAAAAAAATGTTTGGATGGCGATATTTCCGCAATCAAGACTCGTAGACGGTTGAAAGTTTCAAAAACGTATTTTAGTTTTTTAAGATCTTTCCAAAACTGAAAACCAAAAAAATTTACGACCTCTGGTTCTCGAAATATCTTCATCCAAAGTGATATTGCCTTATTTCGAACAAATTTAAATAAAATTGTTCAAAAAAATGTTTGGATGGCGATATTTCCGCAATCGAGACTCGTAAGTGGTTGCGGTTTTCAGCGCTGAATTGGAAATTCACAGACCTTTCCGTCAATGTAAAAATTTAAGCACAATTCAACAAATAAATTTTTATTGACTTTTTGAAGAAAGCATGTACTACCACCTTTGCTAATTTTTACCCCAAAAATTAAATGTTTCCAAAACCCATCGAAATATACATCAAAAGAAAGGTATTTAAAAACCCTATTCGCACGTGTAAGCAAAAATTTTCTACGTGGTCCGGTTTTCAAAATATTTACATCCAAAGTTTTATTTGGACCCAACTTCAAAAACCAACCCAAAAAATGGTTTGGATGGCGATATTTCTGCAATCGAGACTCGTAGACGGTTGAAAGTTTCAAAAACGTATTTTAGTTTTTTAAGATCTTTCCAAAACTGAAAACCAAATTTTACGACCTCTGGTTCTCGAAATATCTTCATCCAAAGTGATATTACTTTATTTTAACCCAATTCAATTAAAATTGTTCAAAAAAATGTTTGGATGGCGATATTTCCGCAATCAAGACTCGTAGACGGTTGAAAGTTTCAAAAACGTATTTTAGTTTTTTAAGATCTTTCCAAAACTGAAAACCAAAAAAATTTACGACCTCTGGTTCTCGAAATATCTTCATCCAAATTGATATTACTTTATTTTAACCCAATTCAATTAAAATTGTTCAAAAAAATGTTTGGATGGCGATATTTCCGCAATCAAGACTCGTAGACGGTTGAAAGTTTCAAAAACGTATTTTAGTTTTTTAAGATCTTTCCAAAACTGAAAACCAAAAAAATTTACGACCTCTGGTTCTCGAAATATCTTCATCCAAAGTGATATTGCCTTATTTCAAACAAATTTAAATAAAATTGTTCAAAAAAATGTTTGGATGGCGATATTTCCGCAATCGAGACTCGTAAGTGGTTGCGGTTTTCAGCGCTGAATTGGAAATTCACAGACCTTTCCGTCAATGTAAAAATTTAAGCACAATTCAACAAATAAATTTTTATTGACTTTTTGAAGAAAGCATGTACTACCACCTTTGCTAATTTTTACCCCAAAAATTAAATGTTTCCAAAACCCATCGAAATATACATCAAAAGAAAGGTATTTAAAAACCCTATTCGCACGTGTAAGCAAAAATTTTCTACGTGGTCCGGTTTTCAAAATATTTACATCCAAAGTTCTATTTGGACCCAACTTCAAAAACCAACCCAAAAAATGGTTTGGATGGCGATATTTCTGCAATCGAGACTCGTAGACGGTTGAAAGTTTCAAAAACGTATTTTAGTTTTTTAAGATCTTTCCAAAACTGAAATCAAAAAAATTTTACGACCTCTGGTTCTCGAAATAACTTCATCCAAAGTGATATTGCCTTATTTCGAACAAATTTAATTAAAATTGTTCAAAAAAATGTTTGGATGGCGATATTTCCGCAATCAAGACTCGTAGACGGTTGAAAGTTTCAAAAACGTATTTTAGTTTTTTAAGATCTTTCCAAAACTGAAAACCAAAAAAATTTACGACCTCTGGTTCTCGAAATATCTTCATCCAAATTGATATTACTTTATTTTAACCCAATTCAATTAAAATTGTTCAAAAAAATGTTTGGATGGCGATATTTCCGCAATCAAGACTCGTAGACGGTTGAAAGTTTCAAAAACGTATTTTAGTTTTTTAAGATCTTTCCAAAACTGAAAACCAAAAAAATTTACGACCTCTGGTTCTCGAAATATCTTCATCCAAAGTGATATTGCCTTATTTCAAACAAATTTAAATAAAATTGTTCAAAAAAATGTTTGGATGGCGATATTTCCGCAATCGAGACTCGTAAGTGGTTGCGGTTTTCAGCGCTGAATTGGAAATTCACAGACCTTTCCGTCAATGTAAAAATTTAAGCACAATTCAACAAATAAATTTTTATTGACTTTTTGAAGAAAGCATGTACTACCACCTTTGCTAATTTTTACCCCAAAAATTAAATGTTTCCAAAACCCATCGAAATATACATCAAAAGAAAGGTATTTAAAAACCCTATTCGCACGTGTAAGCAAAAATTTTCTACGTGGTCCGGTTTTCAAAATATTTACATCCAAAGTTCTATTTGGACCCAACTTCAAAAACCAACCCAAAAAATGGTTTGGATGGCGATATTTCTGCAATCGAGACTCGTAGACGGTTGAAAGTTTCAAAAACGTATTTTAGTTTTTTAAGATCTTTCCAAAACTGAAATCAAAAAAATTTTACGACCTCTGGTTCTCGAAATAACTTCATCCAAAGTGATATTGCCTTATTTCGAACAAATTTAATTAAAATTGTTCAAAAAAATGTTTGGATGGCGATATTTCCGCAATCAAGACTCGTAGACGGTTGAAAGTTTCAAAAACGTATTTTAGTTTTTTAAGATCTTTCCAAAACTGAAAACCAAAAAAATTTACGACCTCTGGTTCTCGAAATATCTTCATCCAAAGTGATATTGCCTTATTTCAAACAAATTTAAATAAAATTGTTCAAAAAAATGTTTGGATGGCGATATTTCCGCAATCGAGACTCGTAAGTGGTTGCGGTTTTCAGCGCTGAATTGGAAATTCACAGACCTTTCCGTCAATGTAAAAATTTAAGCACAATTCAACAAATAAATTTTTATTGACTTTTTGAAGAAAGCATGTACTACCACCTTTGCTAATTTTTACCCCAAAAATTAAATGTTTCCAAAACCCATCGAAATATACATCAAAAGAAAGGTATTTAAAAACCCTATTCGCACGTGTAAGCAAAAATTTTCTACGTGGTCCGGTTTTCAAAATATTTACATCCAAAGTTCTATTTGGACCCAACTTCAAAAACCAACCCAAAAAATGGTTTGGATGGCGATATTTCTGCAATCGAGACTCGTAGACGGTTGAAAGTTTCAAAAACGTATTTTAGTTTTTTAAGATCTTTCCAAAACTGAAATCAAAAAAATTTTACGACCTCTGGTTCTCGAAATAACTTCATCCAAAGTGATATTGCCTTATTTCGAACAAATTTAATTAAAATTGTTCAAAAAAATGTTTGGATGGCGATATTTCCGCAATCAAGACTCGTAGACGGTTGAAAGTTTCAAAAACGTATTTTAGTTTTTTAAGATCTTTCCAAAACTGAAAACCAAAAAAATTTACGACCTCTGGTTCTCGAAATATCTTCATCCAAATTGATATTACTTTATTTTAACCCAATTCAATTAAAATTGTTCAAAAAAATGTTTGGATGGCGATATTTCCGCAATCAAGACTCGTAGACGGTTGAAAGTTTCAAAAACGTATTTTAGTTTTTTAAGATCTTTCCAAAACTGAAAACCAAAAAAATTTACGACCTCTGGTTCTCGAAATATCTTCATCCAAAGTGATATTGCCTTATTTCAAACAAATTTAAATAAAATTGTTCAAAAAAATGTTTGGATGGCGATATTTCCGCAATCGAGACTCGTAAGTGGTTGCGGTTTTCAGCGCTGAATTGGAAATTCACAGACCTTTCCGTCAATGTAAAAATTTAAGCACAATTCAACAAATAAATTTTTATTGACTTTTTGAAGAAAGCATGTACTACCACCTTTGCTAATTTTTACCCCAAAAATTAAATGTTTCCAAAACCCATCGAAATATACATCAAAAGAAAGGTATTTAAAAACCCTATTCGCACGTGTAAGCAAAAATTTTCTACGTGGTCCGGTTTTCAAAATATTTACATCCAAAGTTCTATTTGGACCCAACTTCAAAAACCAACCCAAAAAATGGTTTGGATGGCGATATTTCTGCAATCGAGACTCGTAGACGGTTGAAAGTTTCAAAAACGTCTTTTAGTTTTTTAAGATCTTTCCAAAACTGAAAACCAAAAAATTTTACGACCTCTGGTTCTCGAAATATCTTCATCCAAAGTGATATTGCCTTATTTCGAACAAATGTAATTAAAATTGTTCAAAAAAATGTTTGGATGGCGATATTTCCGCAATCAAGACTCGTAGACGGTTGAAAGTTTCAAAAACGTCTTTTATTTTTTTAAGATCTTTCCAAAACTGAAAACCAAAAAATTTTACGACCTCTGGTTCTCGAAATATCTTCATCCAAAGTGATATTGCCTTATTTCGAACAAATTTAATTAAAATTGTTCAAAAAAATGTTTGGATGGCGATATTTCCGCAATCGAGACTCGTAAGTGGTTGCGGTTTTCAGCGCTGAATTGGAAATTCACAGACCTTTCTGTCAATGTAAAAATTTAAGGACAATTCAACAAATAAATTTTTATTGACTTTTTGAAGAAAGCATGTACTACCCCCTTTGCTAATTTTTACCCCAAAAATTAAATGTTTCCAAAATCGAAATATACATCAAAAGAAAGGTATTTAAAATCCCTATTCGCACGTGTAAGCAAAAATTTTCTACGTGGTCCGGTTTTCAAAATATTTACATCCAAAGTTCTATTTGGACCCAACTTCAAAAACCAACCCAAAAAATGGTTTGGATGGCGATATTTCCGCAATCAAGACTCGTAGACGGTTGAAAGTTTCAAAAACTTCTTTTAGTTTTTTAAGATCTTTCCAAAACTGAAAACCAAAAAATTTTACGACCTCTGGTTCTCGAAATATTTTCATCCAAAGTTATATAGCCTTATTTCGAACAAATTTAATTAAAATTGTTCAAAAAAATGTTTGGATGGCGATATTTCCGCAATCAAGACTCGTAGATGGTTGAAAGTTTCAAAAACGTATTTTAGTTTTTTAAGATCTTTCCAAAACTGAAAACCAAAAAATTTTACGACCTCTGGTTCTCGAAATATTTTCATCCAAAGTTATATAGCCTTATTTCGAACAAATTTAATTAAAATTGTTCAAAAAAATGTTTGGATGGCGATATTTCCGCAATCAAGACTCGTAGACGGTTGAAAGTTTCAAAAACGTATTTTAGTTTTTTAAGATCTTTCCAAAACTGAAAACCAAAAAATTTTACGACCTCTGGTTCTCGAAATATCTTCATCCAAAGTGATATTACTTTATTTTAACCCAATTCAATTAAAATTGTTCAAAAGAATGTTTGGATGGCGATATTTCCGCAATCGAGACTCGTAAGTGGTTGCGGTTTTCAGCGCTGAATTGGAAATTCACAGACCTTTCCGTCAATGTAAAAATTTTAGCACAATTCAACAAATAAATTTTTATTGACTTTTTGAAGAAAGCATGTACTACCCCCTTTGCTAATTTTTACCCCAAAAATTAAATGTTTCCAAAACCCATCGAAATATACATCAAAAGAAAGGTATTTAAAAACCCTATTCGCACGTGTAAGCAAAAATTTTCTACGTGGTCCGGTTTTCAAAATAATTACATCCAAAGTTCTATTTGGACCCAACTTCAAAAACCAACCCAAAAAATGGTTTGGATGGCGATATTTCTGCAATCGAGACTCGTAGACGGTTGAAAGTTTCAAAAACGTCTTTTAGTTTTTTAAGATCTTTCCAAAACTGAAAACCAAAAAAATTTACGACCTCTGGTTCTCGAAATATCTTCATCCAAAGTGATATTACTTTATTTTAACCCAATTCAATTAAAATTGTTCAAAAAAATGTTTGGATGGCGATATTTCCGCAATCAAGACTCGTAGATGGTTGAAAGTTTCAAAAACGTATTTAAGTTTTTTTAAGATCTTTCCAAAACTGAAAACCAAAAAATTTTACGACCTCTGGTTCTCGAAATAACTTCATCCAAAGTGATATTGCCTTATTTCGAACAAATTTAATTAAAATTGTTCAAACAAATGTTTGGATGGCGATATTTCCGCAATCAAGACTCGTAGATGGTTGAAAGTTTCAAAAACGTATTTAAGTTTTTTAAGATCTTTCCAAAACTGAAAACCAAAAAATTTTACGACCTCTGGTTCTCGAAATAACTTCATCCAAAGTGATATTGCCTTATTTCGAACAAATTTAATTAAAATTGTTCAAAAAAATGTTTGGATGGCGATATTTCCGCAATCAAGACTCGTAGACGGTTAAAAGTTTCAAAAACTTCTTCTAGTTTTTTAAGATCTTTCCAAAACTGAAAACCAAAAAATTTTACGACCTCTGGTTCTCGAAATAACTTCATCCAAAGTGATCTTACTTTATTTTAACCCAATTCAATTAAAATTGTTCAAAAGAATGTTTGGATGGCGATATTTCCGCAATCGAGACTCGTAAGTGGTTGCGGTTTTCAGCGCTGAATTGGAAATTCACAGACCTTTCCGTCAATGTAAAAATTTTAGCACAATTCAACAAATAAATTTTTATTGACTTTTTGAAGAAAGCATGTACTACCCCCTTTGCTAATTTTTACCCCAAAAATTAAATGTTTCCAAAACCCATCGAAATATACATCAAAAGAAAGGTATTTAAAAACCCTATTCGCACGTGTAAGCAAAAATTTTCTACGTGGTCCGGTTTTCAAAATATTTACATCCAAAGTTCTATTTGGACCCAACTTCAAAAACCAACCCAAAAAATGGTTTGGATGGCGATATTTCTGCAATCGAGACTCGTAGACGGTTGAAAGTTTCAAAAACGTCTTTTAGTTTTTTAAGATCTTTCCAAAACTGAAAATCAAAAAATTTTACGACCTCTGGTTCTCGAAATAACTTCATCCAAAGTGATATTGCCTTATTTCGAACAAATTTAATTAAAATTGTTAAAAAAATGTTTGGATGGCGATATTTCCGCAATCAAGACTCGTAGACGGTTGAAAGTTTCAAAAACGTATTTTAGTTTTTTAAGATCTTTCCAAAACTGAAAACCAAAAAAATTTACGACCTCTGGTTCTCGAAATATCTTCATCCAAAGTGATATTGCCTTATTTCAAACAAATTTAAATAAAATTGTTCAAAAAAATGTTTGGATGGCGATATTTCCGCAATCGAGACTCGTAAGTGGTTGCGGTTTTCAGCGCTGAATTGGAAATTCACAGACCTTTCCGTCAATGTAAAAATTTAAGCACAATTCAACAAATAAATTTTTATTGACTTTTTGAAGAAAGCATGTACTACCACCTTTGCTAATTTTTACCCCAAAAATTAAATGTTTCCAAAACCCATCGAAATATACATCAAAAGAAAGGTATTTAAAAACCCTATTCGCACGTGTAAGCAAAAATTTTCTACGTGGTCCGGTTTTCAAAATATTTATATCCAAAGTTCTATTTGGACCCAACTTCAAAAACCAACCCAAAAAATGGTTTGGATGGCGATATTTCTGCAATCGAGACTCGTAGACGGTTGAAAGTTTCAAAAACGTCTTTTAGTTTTTTAAGATCTTTCCAAAACTGAAAACCAAAAAATTTTACGACCTCTGGTTCTCGAAATATCTTCATCCAAAGTGATATTGCCTTATTTCGAACAAATTTAATTAAAATTGTTCAAAAAAATGTTTGGATGGCGATATTTCCGCAATCAAGACTCGTAGACGGTTGAAAGTTTCAAAAACGTCTTTTATTTTTTTAAGATCTTTCCAAAACTGAAAACCAAAAAATTTTACGACCTCTGGTTCTCGAAATATCTTCATCCAAAGTGATATTGCCTTATTTCGAACAAATTTAATTAAAATTGTTCAAAAAAATGTTTGGATGGCGATATTTCCGCAATCGAGACTCGTAAGTGGTTGCGGTTTTCAGCGCTGAATTGGAAATTCACAGACCTTTCCGTCAATGTAAAAATTTTAGCACAATTCAACAAATAAATTTTTATTGACTTTTTGAAGAAAGCATGTACTACCCCCTTTGCTAATTTTTACCCCAAAAATTAAATGTTTCCAAAACCCATCGAAATATACATCAAAAGAAAGGTATTTAAAAACCCTATTCGCACGTGTAAGCAAAAATTTTCTACGTGGTCCGGTTTTCAAAATAATTACATCCAAAGTTCTATTTGGACCCAACTTCAAAAACCAACCCAAAAAATGGTTTGGATGGCGATATTTCTGCAATCGAGACTCGTAGACGGTTGAAAGTTTCAAAAACGTCTTTTAGTTTTTTAAGATCTTTCCAAAACTGAAAACCAAAAAATTTTACGACCTCTGGTTCTCGAAATATCTTCATCCAAAGTGATATTGCCTTATTTCGAACAAATTTAATTAAAATTGTTCAAAAAAATGTTTGTAGGGCGATATTTCCGCAATCAAGACTCGTAGACGGTTGAAAGTTTCAAAAACGTATTTTAGTTTTTTAAGATCTTTCCAAAACTGAAAACCAAAAAATTTTACGACCTCTGGTTCTCGAAATATCTTCATCCAAAGTGATATTACTTTATTTTAACCCAATTCAATTAAAATTGTTCAAAAGAATGTTTGGATGGCGATATTTCCGCAATCGAGACTCGTAAGTGGTTGCGGTTTTCAGCGCTGAATTGGAAATTCACAGACCTTTCCGTCAATGTAAAAATTTTAGCACAATTCAACAAATAAATTTTTATTGACTTTTTGAAGAAAGCATGTACTACCCCCTTTGCTAATTTTTACCCCAAAAATTAAATGTTTCCAAAACCCATCGAAATATACATCAAAAGAAAGGTATTTAAAAACCCTATTCGCACGTGTAAGCAAAAATTTTCTACGTGGTCCGGTTTTCAAAATAATTACATCCAAAGTTCTATTTGGACCCAACTTCAAAAACCAACCCAAAAAATGGTTTGGATGGCGATATTTCTGCAATCGAGACTCGTAGACGGTTGAAAGTTTCAAAAACGTCTTTTAGTTTTTTAAGATCTTTCCAAAACTGAAAACCAAAAAAATTTACGACCTCTGGTTCTCGAAATATCTTCATCCAAAGTGATATTACTTTATTTTAACCCAATTCAATTAAAATTGTTCAAAAAAATGTTTGGATGGCGATATTTCCGCAATCAAGACTCGTAGATGGTTGAAAGTTTCAAAAACGTATTTAAGTTTTTTAAGATCTTTCCAAAACTGAAAACCAAAAAATTTTACGACCTCTGGTTCTCGAAATAACTTCATCCAAATTGATATTGCCTTATTTCGAACAAATTTAATTAAAATTGTTCAAAAAAATGTTTGGATGGCGATATTTCCGCAATCAAGACTCGTAGACGGTTAAAAGTTTCAAAAACTTCTTTTAGTTTTTTAAGATCTTTCCAAAACTGAAAACCAAAAAATTTTACGACCTCTGGTTCTCGAAATAACTTCATCCAAAGTGATATTGCCTTATTTCGAACAAATTTAATTAAAATTGTTCAAACAAATGTTTGGATGGCGATATTTCCGCAATCAAGACTCGTAGATGGTTGAAAGTTTCAAAAACGTATTTAAGTTTTTTAAGATCTTTCCAAAACTGAAAACCAAAAAATTTTACGACCTCTGGTTCTCGAAATAACTTCATCCAAAGTGATATTGCCTTATTTCGAACAAATTTAATTAAAATTGTTCAAAAAAATGTTTGGATGGCGATATTTCCGCAATCAAGACTCGTAGATGGTTGAAAGTTTCAAAAACGTCTTTTAGTTTTTCAAGATCTTTCCAAAACTGAAAACCAAAAAATTTTACGACCTCTGGTTCTCGAAATAACTTCATCCAAAGTGATATTGCCTTATTTCGAACAAATTTAATTAAAATTGTTCAAACAAATGTTTGGATGGCGATATTTCCGCAATCAAGACTCGTAGATGGTTGAAAGTTTCAAAAACGTATTTAAGTTTTTTAAGATCTTTCCAAAACTGAAAACCAAAAAATTTTACGACCTCTGGTTCTCGAAATAACTTCATCCAAAGTGATATTGCCTTATTTCGAACAAATTTAATTAAAATTGTTCAAAAAAATGTTTGGATGGCGATATTTCCGCAATCAAGACTCGTAGACGGTTAAAAGTTTCAAAAACTTCTTCTAGTTTTTTAAGATCTTTCCAAAACTGAAAACCAAAAAATTTTACGACCTCTGGTTCTCGAAATAACTTCATCCAAAGTGATCTTACTTTATTTTAACCCAATTCAATTAAAATTGTTCAAAAGAATGTTTGGATGGCGATATTTCCGCAATCGAGACTCGTAAGTGGTTGCGGTTTTCAGCGCTGAATTGGAAATTCACAGACCTTTCCGTCAATGTAAAAATTTTAGCACAATTCAACAAATAAATTTTTATTGACTTTTTGAAGAAAGCATGTACTACCCCCTTTGCTAATTTTTACCCCAAAAATTAAATGTTTCCAAAACCCATCGAAATATACATCAAAAGAAAGGTATTTAAAAACCCTATTCGCACGTGTAAGCAAAAATTTTCTACGTGGTCCGGTTTTCAAAATATTTACATCCAAAGTTCTATTTGGACCCAACTTCAAAAACCAACCCAAAAAATGGTTTGGATGGCGATATTTCTGCAATCGAGACTCGTAGACGGTTGAAAGTTTCAAAAACGTCTTTTAGTTTTTTAAGATCTTTCCAAAACTGAAAACCAAAAAATTTTACGACCTCTGGTTCTCGAAATATCTTCATCCAAAGTGATATTGCCTTATTTCGAACAAATTTAATTAAAATTGTTCAAAAAAATGTTTGGATGGCGATATTTCCGCAATCAAGACTCGTAGACGGTTGAAAGTTTCAAAAACGTCTTTTATTTTTTTAAGATCTTTCCAAAACTGAAAACCAAAAAATTTTACGACCTCTGGTTCTCGAAATATCTTCATCCAAAGTGATATTGCCTTATTTCGAACAAATTTAATTAAAATTGTTCAAAAAAATGTTTGGATGGCGATATTTCCGCAATCGAGACTCGTAAGTGGTTGCGGTTTTCAGCGCTGAATTGGAAATTCACAGACCTTTCCGTCAATGTAAAAATTTAAGGACAATTCAACAAATAAATTTTTATTGACTTTTTGAAGAAAGCATGTACTACCCCCTTTGCTAATTTTTACCCCAAAAATTAAATGTTTCCAAAATCGAAATATACATCAAAAGAAAGGTATTTAAAATCCCTATTCGCACGTGTAAGCAAAAATTTTCTACGTGGTCCGGTTTTCAAAATATTTACATCCAAAGTTCTATTTGGACCCAACTTCAAAAACCAACCCAAAAAATGGTTTGGATGGCGATATTTCCGCAATCAAGACTCGTAGACGGTTGAAAGTTTCAAAAACTTCTTTTAGTTTTTTAAGATCTTTCCAAAACTGAAAACCAAAAAATTTTACGACCTCTGGTTCTCGAAATATTTTCATCCAAAGTTATATAGCCTTATTTCGAACAAATTTAATTAAAATTGTTCAAAAAAATGTTTGGATGGCGATATTTCCGCAATCAAGACTCGTAGATGGTTGAAAGTTTCAAAAACGTATTTTAGTTTTTTAAGATCTTTCCAAAACTGAAAACCAAAAAATTTTACGACCTCTGGTTCTCGAAATATTTTCATCCAAAGTTATATAGCCTTATTTCGAACAAATTTAATTAAAATTGTTCAAAAAAATGTTTGGATGGCGATATTTCCGCAATCAAGACTCGTAGACGGTTCAAAGTTTCAAAAACGTATTTTAGTTTTTTAAGATCTTTCCAAAACTGAAAACCAAAAAATTTTACGACCTCTGGTTCTCGAAATATCTTCATCCAAAGTGATATTACTTTATTTTAACCCAATTCAATTAAAATTGTTCAAAAGAATGTTTGGATGGCGATATTTCCGCAATCGAGACTCGTAAGTGGTTGCGGTTTTCAGCGCTGAATTGGAAATTCACAGACCTTTCCGTCAATGTAAAAATTTTAGCACAATTCAACAAATAAATTTTTATTGACTTTTTGAAGAAAGCATGTACTACCCCCTTTGCTAATTTTTACCCCAAAAATTAAATGTTTCCAAAACCCATCGAAATATACATCAAAAGAAAGGTATTTAAAAACCCTATTCGCACGTGTAAGCAAAAATTTTCTACGTGGTCCGGTTTTCAAAATAATTACATCCAAAGTTCTATTTGGACCCAACTTCAAAAACCAACCCAAAAAATGGTTTGGATGGCGATATTTCTGCAATCGAGACTCGTAGACGGTTGAAAGTTTCAAAAACGTCTTTTAGTTTTTTAAGATCTTTCCAAAACTGAAAACCAAAAAAATTTACGACCTCTGGTTCTCGAAATATCTTCATCCAAAGTGATATTACTTTATTTTAACCCAATTCAATTAAAATTGTTCAAAAAAATGTTTGGATGGCGATATTTCCGCAATCAAGACTCGTAGATGGTTGAAAGTTTCAAAAACGTATTTAAGTTTTTTTAAGATCTTTCCAAAACTGAAAACCAAAAAATTTTACGACCTCTGGTTCTCGAAATAACTTCATCCAAAGTGATATTGCCTTATTTCGAACAAATTTAATTAAAATTGTTCAAACAAATGTTTGGATGGCGATATTTCCGCAATCAAGACTCGTAGATGGTTGAAAGTTTCAAAAACGTATTTAAGTTTTTTAAGATCTTTCCAAAACTGAAAACCAAAAAATTTTACGACCTCTGGTTCTCGAAATAACTTCATCCAAATTGATATTGCCTTATTTCGAACAAATTTAATTAAAATTGTTCAAAAAAATGTTTGGATGGCGATATTTCCGCAATCAAGACTCGTAGACGGTTAAAAGTTTCAAAAACTTCTTTTAGTTTTTTAAGATCTTTCCAAAACTGAAAACCAAAAAATTTTACGACCTCTGGTTCTCGAAATAACTTCATCCAAAGTGATCTTACTTTATTTTAACCCAATTCAATTAAAATTGTTCAAAAGAATGTTTGGATGGCGATATTTCCGCAATCGAGACTCGTAAGTGGTTGCGGTTTTCAGCGCTGAATTGGAAATTCACAGACCTTTCCGTCAATGTAAAAATTTTAGCACAATTCAACAAATAAATTTTTATTGACTTTTTGAAGAAAGCATGTACTACCCCCTTTGCTAATTTTTACCCCAAAAATTAAATGTTTCCAAAACCCATCGAAATATACATCAAAAGAAAGGTATTTAAAAACCCTATTCGCACGTGTAAGCAAAAATTTTCTACGTGGTCCGGTTTTCAAAATATTTACATCCAAAGTTCTATTTGGACCCAACTTCAAAAACCACCCAAAAAATGGTTTGGATGGCGATATTTCTGCAATCGAGACTCGTAGACGGTTGAAAGTTTCAAAAACGTCTTTTAGTTTTTTAAGATCTTTCCAAAACTGAAAATCAAAAAATTTTACGACCTCTGGTTCTCGAAATAACTTCATCCAAAGTGATATTGCCTTATTTCGAACAAATTTAATTAAAATTGTTAAAAAAATGTTTGGATGGCGATATTTCCGCAATCAAGACTCGTAGATGGTTGAAAGTTTCAAAAACGTATTTTAGTTTTTTAAGATCTTTCCAAAACTGAAAACCAAAAAATTTTACGACCTCTGGTTCTCGAAATATCTTCATCCAAAGTGATATTGCCTTATTTCGAACAAATTTAATTAAAATTGTTCAAAAAAATGTTTGGATGGCGATATTTCCGCAATCAAGACTCGTAGACGGTTGAAAGTTTCAAAAACGTCTTTTAGTTTTTTAAACTAAACTGAAAACCAAAAAATTTTACGACCTCTGGTTCTCGAAATATCTTCATCCAAAGTGATATTGCCTTATTTCGAACAAATTTAATTAAAATTGTTCAAAAAAATGTTTGGATGGCGATATTTCCGCAATCAAGACTCGTAGACGGTTGAAAGTTTCAAAAACGTCTTTTATTTTTTTAAGATCTTTCCAAAACTGAAAACCAAAAAATTTTACGACCTCTGGTTCTCGAAATATCTTCATCCAAAGTGATATTACTTTATTTTAACCCAATTCAATTAAAATTGTTCAAAAAAATGTTTGGATGGCGATATTTCCGCAATCGAGACTCGTAAGTGGTTGCGGTTTTCAGCGCTGAATTGGAAATTCACAGACCTTTCCGTCAATGTAAAAATTTTAGCACAATTCAACAAATAAATTTTTACTGACTTTTTGAAGAAAGCATGTACTACCCCCTTTGCTAATTTTTACCCCAAAAATTAAATGTTTCCAAAATCGAAATATACATCAAAAGAAAGGTATTTAAAATCCCTATTCGCACGTGTAAGCAAAAATTTTCTACGTGGTCCGGTTTTCAAAATATTTACATCCAAAGTTCTATTTGGACCCAACTTCAAAAACCAACCCAAAAAATGGTTTGGATGGCGATATTTCCGCAATCAAGACTCGTAGACGGTTGAAAGTTTCAAAAACTTCTTTTAGTTTTTTAAGATCTTTCCAAAACTGAAAACCAAAAAATTTTACGACCTCTGGTTCTCGAAATATTTTCATCCAAAGTTATATAGCCTTATTTCGAACAAATTTAATTAAAATTGTTCAAAAAAATGTTTGGATGGCGATATTTCCGCAATCAAGACTCGTAGATGGTTGAAAGTTTCAAAAACGTATTTAAGTTTTTTAAGATCTTTCCAAAACTGAAAACCAAAAAATTTTACGACCTCTGGTTCTCGAAATATCTTCATCCAAAGTGATATTGCCTTATTTCGAACAAATTTAATTAAAATTGTTCAAAAAAATGTTTGGATGGCGATATTTCCGCAATCAAGACTCGTAGACGGTTGAAAGTTTCAAAAACGTCTTTTAGTTTTTTAAACTAAACTGAAAACCAAAAAATTTTACGACCTCTGGTTCTCGAAATATCTTCATCCAAAGTGATATTGCCTTATTTCGAACAAATTTAATTAAAATTGTTCAAAAAAATGTTTGGATGGCGATATTTCCGCAATCAAGACTCGTAGACGGTTGAAAGTTTCAAAAACGTCTTTTATTTTTTTAAGATCTTTCCAAAACTGAAAACCAAAAAATTTTACGACCTCTGGTTCTCGAAATATCTTCATCCAAAGTGATATTACTTTATTTTAACCCAATTCAATTAAAATTGTTCAAAAAAATGTTTGGATGGCGATATTTCCGCAATCGAGACTCGTAAGTGGTTGCGGTTTTCAGCGCTGAATTGGAAATTCACAGACCTTTCCGTCAATGTAAAAATTTTAGCACAATTCAACAAATAAATTTTTACTGACTTTTTGAAGAAAGCATGTACTACCCCCTTTGCTAATTTTTACCCCAAAAATTAAATGTTTCCAAAATCGAAATATACATCAAAAGAAAGGTATTTAAAATCCCTATTCGCACGTGTAAGCAAAAATTTTCTACGTGGTCCGGTTTTCAAAATATTTACATCCAAAGTTCTATTTGGACCCAACTTCAAAAACCAACCCAAAAAATGGTTTGGATGGCGATATTTCCGCAATCAAGACTCGTAGACGGTTGAAAGTTTCAAAAACGTCTTTTATTTTTTTAAGATCTTTCCAAAACTGAAAACCAAAAAATTTTACGACCTCTGGTTCTCGAAATATCTTCATCCAAAGTGATATTACTTTATTTTAACCCAATTCAATTAAAATTGTTCAAAAAAATGTTTGGATGGCGATATTTCCGCAATCGAGACTCGTAAGTGGTTGCGGTTTTCAGCGCTGAATTGGAAATTCACAGACCTTTCCGTCAATGTAAAAATTTTAGCACAATTCAACAAATAAATTTTTACTGACTTTTTGAAGAAAGCATGTACTACCCCCTTTGCTAATTTTTACCCCAAAAATTAAATGTTTCCAAAATAGAAATATACATCAAAAGAAAGGTATTTAAAATCCCTATTCGCACGTGTAAGCAAAAATTTTCTACGTGGTCCGGTTTTCAAAATATTTACATCCAAAGTTCTATTTGGACCCAACTTCAAAAACAAACCCAAAAAATGGTTTGGATGGCGATATTTCCGCAATCAAGACTCGTAGACGGTTGAAAGTTTCAAAAACGTCTTTTATTTTTTTAAGATCTTTCCAAAACTGAAAACCAAAAAATTTTACGACCTCTGGTTCTCGAAATATCTTCATCCAAAGTGATATTACTTTATTTTAACCCAATTCAATTAAAATTGTTCAAAAAAATGTTTGGATGGCGATATTTCCGCAATCGAGACTCGTAAGTGGTTGCGGTTTTCAGCGCTGAATTGGAAATTCACAGACCTTTCCGTCAATGTAAAAATTTTAGCACAATTCAACAAATAAATTTTTACTGACTTTTTGAAGAAAGCATGTACTACCCCCTTTGCTAATTTGTACCCCAAAAATTAAATGTTTCCAAAACCCATCGAAATATACATCAAAAGAAAGGTATTTAAAAACCCTATTCGCACGTGTTAGCAAAATTTTTCTACGTGGTCCGGTTTTCAAAATATTTACATCCAAAGTTCTATTTGGACCCAACTTCAAAAACCAACCCAAAAAATGGTTTGGATGGCGATATTTCTGCAATCGAGACTCGTAGACGGTTGAAAGTTTCAAAAACGTCTTTTAGTTTTTTAAGATCTTTCCAAAACTGAAAACCAAAAAATTTTACGACCTCTGGTTCTCGAAATATCTTCATCCAAAGTGATATTACTTTATTTTAACCCAATTCAATTAAAATTGTTCAAAAAAGTGTTTGGATGGCGATATTTCCGCAATCAAGACTCGTAGATGGTTGAAAGTTTCAAAAACGTATTTTAGTTTTTTAAGATCTTTCCAAAACTGAAAACCAAAAAAATTTACGACCTCTGGTTCTCGAAATATCTTCATCCAAAGTGATATTACTTTATTTTAACCCAATTCAATTAAAATTGTTCAAAAAAATGTTTGGATGGCGATATTTCCGCAATCAAGACTCGTAGATGGTTGAAAGTTTCAAAAACGTATTTAAGTTTTTTTAAGATCTTTCCAAAACTGAAAACCAAAAAATTTTACGACCTCTGGTTCTCGAAATAACTTCATCCAAAGTGATATTGCCTTATTTCGAACAAATTTAATTAAAATTGTTCAAACAAATGTTTGGATGGCGATATTTCCGCAATCAAGACTCGTAGATGGTTGAAAGTTTCAAAAACGTATTTAAGTTTTTTAAGATCTTTCCAAAACTGAAAACCAAAAAATTTTACGATCTCTGGTTCTCGAAATAACTTCATCCAAAGTGATATTGCCTTATTTCGAACAAATTTAATTAAAATTGTTCAAAAAAATGTTTGGATGGCGATATTTCCGCAATCAAGACTCGTAGACGGTTAAAAGTTTCAAAAACTTCTTTTAGTTTTTTAAGATCTTTCCAAAACTGAAAACCAAAAAATTTTACGACCTCTGGTTCTCGAAATAACTTCATCCAAAGTGATATTGCCTTATTTCGAACAAATTTAATTAAAATTGTTCAAACAAATGTTTGGATGGCGATATTTCCGCAATCAAGACTCGTAGATGGTTGAAAGTTTCAAAAACGTATTTAAGTTTTTTAAGATCTTTCCAAAACTGAAAACCAAAAAATTTTACGATCTCTGGTTCTCGAAATAACTTCATCCAAAGTGATATTGCCTTATTTCGAACAAATTTAATTAAAATTGTTCAAAAGAATGTTTGGATGGCGATATTTCCGCAATCGAGACTCGTAAGTGGTTGCGGTTTTCAGCGCTGAATTGGAAATTCACAGACCTTTCCGTCAATGTAAAAATTTTAGCACAATTCAACAAATAAATTTTTATTGACTTTTTGAAGAAAGCATGTACTACCCCCTTTGCTAATTTTTACCCCAAAAATTAAATGTTTCCAAAACCCATCGAAATATACATCAAAAGAAAGGTATTTAAAAACCCTATTCGCACGTGTAAGCAAAAATTTTCTACGTGGTCCGGTTTTCAAAATATTTACATCCAAAGTTCTATTTGGACCCAACTTCAAAAACCAACCCAAAAAATGGTTTGGATGGCGATATTTCTGCAATCGAGACTCGTAGACGGTTGAAAGTTTCAAAAACGTCTTTTAGTTTTTTAAGATCTTTCCAAAACTGAAAATCAAAAAATTTTACGACCTCTGGTTCTCGAAATAACTTCATCCAAAGTGATATTGCCTTATTTCGAACAAATTTAATTAAAATTGTTAAAAAAATGTTTGGATGGCGATATTTCCGCAATCAAGACTCGTAGATGGTTGAAAGTTTCAAAAACGTATTTTAGTTTTTTAAGATCTTTCCAAAACTGAAAACCAAAAAATTTTACGACCTCTGGTTCTCGAAATATCTTCATCCAAAGTGATATTGCCTTATTTCGAACAAATTTAATTAAAATTGTTCAAAAAAATGTTTGGATGGCGATATTTCCGCAATCAAGACTCGTAGACGGTTGAAAGTTTCAAAAACGTCTTTTAGTTTTTTAAACTAAACTGAAAACCAAAAAATTTTACGACCTCTGGTTCTCGAAATATCTTCATCCAAAGTGATATTGCCTTATTTCGAACAAATTTAATTAAAATTGTTCAAAAGAATGTTTGGATGGCGATATTTCCGCAATCGAGACTCGTAAGTGGTTGCGGTTTTCAGCGCTGAATTGGAAATTCACAGACCATTCCGTCAATGTAAAAATTTTAGCACAATTCAACAAATAAATTTTTATTGACTTTTTGAAGAAAGCATTGTACTACCCCCTTTGCTAATTTTTACCCCAAAAATTAAATGTTTCCAAAACCCATCGAAATATACATCAAAAGAAAGGTATTTAAAAACCCTTTTCGCACGTGTAAGCAAAAATTTTCTACGTTGTCCGGTTTTCAAAATATTTACATCCAAAGTTCTATTTGGACCCAACTTCAAAAACCAACCCAAAAAATGGTTTGGATGGCGATATTTCTGCAATCGAGACTCGTAGACGGTTGAAAGTTTCAAAAACGTATTTTAGTTTTTTAAGATCTTTCCAAAACTGAAAACCAAAAAAATTTACGACCTCTGGTTCTCGAAATATCTTCATCCAAAGTGATATTACTTTATTTTAACCCAATTCAATTAAAATTGTTCAAAAAAGTGTTTGGATGGCGATATTTCCGCAATCAAGACTCGTAGATGGTTGAAAGTTTCAAAAACGTATTTTAGTTTTTTAAGATCTTTCCAAAACTGAAAACCAAAAAATTTTACGACCTCTGGTTCTCGAAATAACTTCATCCAAAGTGATATTGCCTTATTTCGAACAAATTTAATTAAAATTGTTCAAAAAAATGTTTGGATGGCGATATTTCCGCAATCAAGACTCGTAGACGGTTTAAAGTTTCAAAAACGTCTTTTAGTTTTTTAAGATCTTTCCAAAACTGAAAACCAAAAAATTTTACGACCTCTGGTTCTCGAAATATCTTCATCCAAAGTGATATTGCCTTATTTCGAACAAATTTAATTAAAATTGTTCAAAAAAATGTTTGGATGGCGATATTTCCGCAATCAAGACTCGTAGATGGTTGAAAGTTTCAAAAACGTCTTTTAGTTTTTTAAGATCTTTCCAAAACTGAAAACCAAAAAATTTTACGACCTCTGGTTCTCGAAATAACTTCATCCAAAATGATATTGCCTTATTTCGAACAAATTTAATTAAAATTGTTCAAAAAAATGTTTGGATGGCGATATTTCCGCAATCAAGACTCGTAGACGGTTGAAAGTTTCAAAAACGTCTTTTAGTTTTTTAAGATCTTTCCAAAACTGAAAACCAAAAAATTTTACGACCTCTGGTTCTCGAAATAACTTCATCCAAAATGATATTGCCTTATTTCGAACAAATTTAATTAAAATTGTTCAAAAAAATGTTTGGATGGCGATATTTCCGCAATCAAGACTCGTAGACGGTTGAAAGTTTCAAAAACGTCTTTTAGTTTTTTAAGATCTTTCCAAAACTGAAAACCAAAAAATTTTACGACCTCTGGTTCTCGAAATATCTTCATCCAAAGTGATATTACTTTATTTTAACCCAATTCAATTAAAATTGTTCAAAAAAATGTTTGGATGGCGATATTTCCGCAATCGAGACTCGTAAGTGGTTGCGGTTTTCAGCGCTGAATTGGAAATTCACAGACCTTTCCGTCAATGTAAAAATTTTAGCACAATTCAACAAATAAATTTTTATTGACTTTTTGAAGAGCATGTACTACCCCCTTTGCTAATTTTTACCCCAAAAATTAAATGTTTCCAAAACCCATCGAAATATACATCAAAAGAAAGGTATTTAAAAACCCTATTCGCACGTGTAAGCAAAAATTTTCTACGTGGTACGGTTTTCAAAATATTTACATCCAAAGTTCTATTTGGACCCAACTTCAAAAACCAACCCAAAAAATGGTTTGGATGGCGATATATCTGCAATCGAGACTCGTAGACGGTTGAAAGTTTCAAAAACGTCTTTTAGTTTTTTAAGATATTTCCAAAACTGAAAACCAAAAAATTTTACGACCTCTGGTTCTCGAAATATCTTCATCCAAAGTGATATTACTTTATTTTAACCCAATTCAATTAAAATTGTTCAAAAAAATGTTTGGATGGCGATATTTCCGCAATCAAGACTCGTAGATGGTTGAAAGTTTCAAAAACGTATTTTAGTTTTTTAAGATCTTTCCAAAACAGAAAACCAAAAAATTTTACGACCTCTGGTTCTCGAAATATCTTCATCCAAAGTGATTACTTTATTTTAACCCAATTCAATTAAAATTGTTCAAAAAAATGTTTGGATGGCGATATTTCCGCAATCGAGACTCGTAAGTGGTTGCGGTTTTCAGCGCTGAATTGGAAATTCACAGACCTTTCCGTCAATGTAAAAATTTTAGCACAATTCAACAAATAAATTTTTATTGACTTTTTGAAGAGCATGTACTACCCCCTTTGCTAATTTTTACCCCAAAAATTAAATGTTTCCAAAACCCATCGAAATATACATCAAAAGAAAGGTATTTAAAAACCCTATTCGCACGTGTAAGCAAAAATTTTCTACGTGGTACGGTTTTCAAAATATTTACATCCAAAGTTCTATTTGGACCCAACTTCAAAAACCAACCCAAAAAATGGTTTGGATGGCGATATTTCTGCAATCGAGACTCGTAGACGGTTGAAAGTTTCAAAAACGTATTTTAGTTTTTTAAGATCTTTCCAAAACTGAAAACCAAAAAATTTTACGACCTCTGGTTCTCGAAATATCTTCATCGAAAGTGATACTGCCTTATTTCGAACAAATTTAATTAAAATTGTTCAAAAAAATGTTTGGATGGCGATATTTCCGCAATCAAGACTCGTAGACGGTTGAAAGTTTCAAAAACGTATTTTAGTTTTTTAAGATCTTTCCAAAACTGAAAACCAAAAAATTTTACGACCTCTGGTTCTCGAAATATCTTCATCCAAAGTGATATTGCCTTATTTCGAACAAATTTAATTAAAATTGTTCAAAAAAATGTTTGGATGGCGATATTTCCGCAATCAAGACTCGTAGATGGTTGAAAGTTTCAAAAACGTATTTTAGTTTTTTAAGATCTTTCCAAAACTGAAAACCAAAAAATTTTACGACCTCTGGTTCTCGAAATATCTTCATCCAAAGTGATATTGCCTTATTTCGAACAAATTTAATTAAAATTGTTCAAAAAAATGTTTGGATGGCGATATTTCCGCAATCGAGACTCGTAAGTGGTTGCGGTTTTCAGCGCTGAATTGGAAATTCACAGACCTTTCCGTCAATGTAAAAATTTAAGCACAATTCAACAAATAAATTTTTATTGACTTTTTGAAGAAAGCATGTACTACCCCCTTTGCTAATTTTTACCCCAAAAATTAAATGTTTCCAAAACCCATCGAAATATACATCAAAAGAAAGGTATTTAAAAACCCTATTCGCACGTGTAAGCAAAAATTTTCTACGTGGTCCGGTTTTCAAAATATTTACATCCAAAGTTCTATTTGGACCCAACTTCAAAAACCAACCCAAAAAATGGTTTGGATGGCGATATTTCTGCAATCGAGACTCGTAGACGGTTGAAAGTTTCAAAAACGTATTTTAGTTTTTTAAGATCTTTCCAAAACTGAAAACCAAAAAATTTTACGACCTCTGGTTCTCGAAATATCTTCATCCAAAGTGATTACTTTATTTTAACCCAATTCAATCAAAATTGTTCAAAAAAATGTTTGGATGGCGATATTTCCGCAATCAAGACTCGTAGATGGTTGAAAGTTTCAAAAACGTCTTTTAGTTTTTTAAGATCTTTCCAAAACTGAAAACCGAAAAATCTTACGACCTCAGGTTCTCGAAATATCTTCATCCAAAGTGATATTACTTTATTTTAACCCAATTCAATTAAAATTGTTCAAAAAAATGTTTGGATGGCGATATTTCCGCAATCGAGACTCGTAAGTGGTTGCGGTTTTCAGCGCTGAATTGGAAATTCACAGACCTTTCCGTCAATGTAAAAATTTAAGCACAATTCAACAAATAAATTTTTATTGACTTTTTGAGGAAAGCATGTACTACCCCCTTTGCTAATTTTTACCCCAAAAATTAAATGTTTCCAAAACCCATCAAAATATACATCAAAGAAAGGTATTTAAAAACCCTATTCGCACGTGTAAGCAAAAATTTTCTACGTGGTCCGGTTTTCAAAATATTTACATCCAAAGTTCTATTTGGACCCAACTTCAAAAACCAACCCAAAAAATGGTTTGGATGGCGATATTTCCGCAATCAAGACTCGTAGATGGTTGAAAGTTTCAAAAACGTATTTTAGTTTTTTAAGATCTTTCCAAAACTGAAAACCAAAAAATTTTACGACCTCTGGTTCTCGAAATAACTTCATCCAAAATGATATTGCCTTATTTCGAACAAATTTAATTAAAATTGTTCAAAAAAATGTTTGGATGGCGATATTTCCGCAATCAAGACTCGTAGACGGTTGAAAGTTTCAAAAACGTCTTTTAGTTTTTTAAGATCTTTCCAAAACTGAAAACCAAAAAATTTTACGACCTCTGGTTCTCGAAATAACTTCATCCAAAATGATATTGCCTTATTTCGAACAAATTTAATTAAAATTGTTCAAAAAAATGTTTGGATGGCGATATTTCCGCAATCAAGACTCGTAGACGGTTGAAAGTTTCAAAAACGTCTTTTAGTTTTTTAAGATCTTTCCAAAACTGAAAACCAAAAAATTTTACGACCTCTGGTTCTCGAAATATCTTCATCCAAAGTGATATTGCCTTTATTTCGAACAAATTCAATTAAAATTGTTCAAAAAAATGTTTGGATGGCGATATTTCCGCAATCAAGACTCGTAGATGGTTGAAAGTTTCAAAAACGTCTTTTAGTTTTTTAAGATCTTTCCAAAACTGAAAACCAAAAAATTTTACGACATCTGGTTCTCGAAATATCTTCATCCAAAGTGATATTACTTTATTTTAACCCAATTCAATTAAAATTGTTCAAAAAAATGTTTGGATGGCGATATTTCCGCAATCGAGACTCGTAAGTGGTTGCGGTTTTCAGCGCTGAATTGGAAATTCACAGACCTTTCCGTCAATGTAAAAATTTTAGCACAATTCAACAAATAAATTTTTATTGACTTTTTGAAGAGCATGTACTACCCCCTTTGCTAATTTTTACCCCAAAAATTAAATGTTTCCAAAACCCATCGAAATATACATCAAAAGAAAGGTATTTAAAAACCCTATTCGCACGTGTAAGCAAAAATTTTCTACGTGGTACGGTTTTCAAAATATTTACATCCAAAGTTCTATTTGGACCCAACTTCAAAAACCAACCCAAAAAATGGTTTGGATGGCGATATATCTGCAATCGAGACTCGTAGACGGTTGAAAGTTTCAAAAACGTCTTTTAGTTTTTTAAGATATTTCCAAAACTGAAAACCAAAAAATTTTACGACCTCTGGTTCTCGAAATATCTTCATCCAAAGTGATATTACTTTATTTTAACCCAATTCAATTAAAATTGTTCAAAAAAATGTTTGGATGGCGATATTTCCGCAATCAAGACTCGTAGATGGTTGAAAGTTTCAAAAACGTATTTTAGTTTTTTAAGATCTTTCCAAAACAGAAAACCAAAAAATTTTACGACCTCTGGTTCTCGAAATATCTTCATCCAAAGTGATTACTTTATTTTAACCCAATTCAATTAAAATTGTTCAAAAAAATGTTTGGATGGCGATATTTCCGCAATCGAGACTCGTAAGTGGTTGCGGTTTTCAGCGCTGAATTGGAAATTCACTGACCTTTCCGTCAATGTAAAAATTTAAGCACAATTCAACAAATAAATTTTTATTGACTTTTTGAGGAAAGCATGTACTACCCCCTTTGCTAATTTTTACCCCAAAAATTAAATGTTTCCAAAACCCATCGAAATATACATCAAAAGAAAGGTATTTAAAAACCCTATTCGCACGTGTAAGCAAAAATTTTCTACGTGGTCCGGTTTTCAAAATATTTACATCCAAAGTTCTATTTGGACCCAACTTCAAAAACCAACCCAAAAAATGGTTTGGATGGCGATATTTCTGCAATCGAGACTCGTAGACGGTTGAAAGTTTCAAAAACGTATTTTAGTTTTTTAAGATCTTTCCAAAACTGAAAACCAAAAAATTTTACGACCTCTGGTTCTCGAAATATCTTCATCCAAAGTGATATTGCCTTATTTCGAACAAATTTAATTAAAATTGTTCAAAAAAATGTTTGGATGGCGATATTTCCGCAATCAAGACTCGTAGATGGTTGAAAGTTTCAAAAACGTATTTTAGTTTTTTAAGATCTTTCCAAAACTGAAAACCAAAAAATTTTACGACCTCTGGTTCTCGAAATATCTTCATCCAAAGTGATATTGCCTTATTTCGAACAAATTTAATTAAAATTGTTCAAAAAAATGTTTGGATGGCGATATTTCCGCAATCGAGACTCGTAAGTGGTTGCGGTTTTCAGCGCTGAATTGGAAATTCACAGACCTTTCCGTCAATGTAAAAATTTAAGCACAATTCAACAAATAAATTTTTATTGACTTTTTGAAGAAAGCATGTACTACCCCCTTTGCTAATTTTTACCCCAAAAATTAAATGTTTCCAAAACCCATCGAAATATACATCAAAAGAAAGGTATTTAAAAACCCTATTCGCACGTGTAAGCAAAAATTTTCTACGTGGTCCGGTTTTCAAAATATTTACATCCAAAGTTCTATTTGGACCCAACTTCAAAAACCAACCCAAAAAATGGTTTGGATGGCGATATTTCTGCAATCGAGACTCGTAGACGGTTGAAAGTTTCAAAAACGTATTTTAGTTTTTTAAGATCTTTCCAAAACTGAAAACCAAAAAATTTTACGACCTCTGGTTCTCGAAATATCTTCATCCAAAGTGATTACTTTATTTTAACCCAATTCAATCAAAATTGTTCAAAAAAATGTTTGGATGGCGATATTTCCGCAATCAAGACTCGTAGATGGTTGAAAGTTTCAAAAACGTCTTTTAGTTTTTTAAGATCTTTCCAAAACTGAAAACCGAAAAATCTTACGACCTCAGGTTCTCGAAATATCTTCATCCAAAGTGATATTACTTTATTTTAACCCAATTCAATTAAAATTGTTCAAAAAAATGTTTGGATGGCGATATTTCCGCAATCGAGACTCGTAAGTGGTTGCGGTTTTCAGCGCTGAATTGGAAATTCACAGACCTTTCCGTCAATGTAAAAATTTAAGCACAATTCAACAAATAAATTTTTATTGACTTTTTGAGGAAAGCATGTACTACCCCCTTTGCTAATTTTTACCCCAAAAATTAAATGTTTCCAAAACCCATCAAAATATACATCAAAGAAAGGTATTTAAAAACCCTATTCGCACGTGTAAGCAAAAATTTTCTACGTGGTCCGGTTTTCAAAATATTTACATCCAAAGTTCTATTTGGACCCAACTTCAAAAACCAACCCAAAAAATGGTTTGGATGGCGATATTTCCGCAATCAAGACTCGTAGATGGTTGAAAGTTTCAAAAACGTATTTTAGTTTTTTAAGATCTTTCCAAAACTGAAAACCAAAAAATTTTACGACCTCTGGTTCTCGAAATATCTTCATCCAAAGTGATATTGCCTTATTTCGAACAAATTTAATTAAAATTGTTCAAAAAAATGTTTGGATGGCGATATTTCCGCAATCAAGACTCGTAGATGGTTGAAAGTTTCAAAAACGTATTTTAGTTTTTTAAGATCTTTCCAAAACTGAAAACCAAAAAATTTTACGACCTCTGGTTCTCGAAATATCTTCATCCAAAGTGATATTGCCTTTATTTCGAACAAATTTAATTAAAATTGTTCAAAAAAATGTTTGGATGGCGATATTTCCGCAATCAAGACTCGTAGATGGTTGAAAGTTTCAAAAACGTCTTTTAGTTTTTTAAGATCTTTCCAAAACTGAAAACCAAAAAATTTTACGACCTCTGGTTCTCGAAATATCTTCATCCAAAGTGATTACTTTATTTTAACCCAATTCAATTAAAATTGTTCAAAAAAATGTTTGGATGGCGATATTTCCGCAATCAAGACTCGTAGATGGTTGAAAGTTTCAAAAACGTATTTTAGTTTTTTAAGATCTTTCCAAAACAGAAAACCAAAAAATTTTACGACCTCTGGTTCTCGAAATATCTTCATCCAAAGTGATTACTTTATTTTAACCCAATTCAATTAAAATTGTTCAAAAAAATGTTTGGATGGCGATATTTCCGCAATCAAGACTCGTAGATGGTTGAAAGTTTCAAAAACGTATTTTAGTTTTTTAAGATCTTTCCAAAACTGAAAACCAAAAAATTTTACGACCTTTGGTTCTCGAAATATCTTCATCCAAAGTGATATTACTTTATTTTAACCCAATTCAATTAAAATTGTTCAAAAAAATGTTTGGATGGCGATATTTCCGCAATCAAGACTCGTAGATGGTTGAAAGTTTCAAAAACGTATTTTAGTTTTTTAAGATCTTTCCAAAACAGAAAACCAAAAAATTTTACGACCTCTGGTTCTCGAAATATCTTCATCCAAAGTGATTACTTTATTTTAACCCAATTCAATTAAAATTGTTCAAAAAAATGTTTGGATGGCGATATTTCCGCAATCAAGACTCGTAGATGGTTGAAAGTTTCAAAAACGTATTTTAGTTTTTTAAGATCTTTCCAAAACAGAAAACCAAAAAATTTTACGACCTCTGGTTCTCGAAATATCTTCATCCAAAGTGATATTGCCTTATTTCGAACAAATTTAATTAAAATTGTTCAAAAAAATGTTTGGATGGCGATATTTCCGCAATCAAGACTCGTAGATGGTTGAAAGTTTCAAAAACGTCTTTTAGTTTTTTAAGATCTTTCCAAAACTGAAAACCAAAAAATTTTACGACCTCTGGTTCTCGAAATATCTTCATCCAAAGTGATATTGCCTTATTTCGAACAAATTTAATTAAAATTGTTCAAAAAAATGTTTGGATGGCGATATTTCCGCAATCAAGACTCGTAGACGGTTGAAAGTTTCAAAAACGTCTTTTAGTTTTTTAAGATCTTTCCAAAACTGAAAACCAAAAAATTTTACGACCTCTGGTTCTCGAAATATCTTCATCCAAATTAATATTACTTTATTTTAACCCAATTCAATTAAAATTGTTCAGAAAAATGTTTGGATGGCGATATTTCCGCAATCGAGACTCGTAAGTGGTTGCGGTTTTCAGCGCTGAATTGGAAATTCACAGACCTTTCCGTCAATGTAAAAATTTTAGCACAATTCAACAAATAAATTTTTATTGACTTTTTGAAGAAAGCATGTACTACCCCCTTTGCTAATTTTTACCCCAAAAATTAAATGTTTCCAAAACCCATCGAAATATACATCAAAAGAAAGGTATTTAAAAACCCTATTCGCACGTGTAAGCAAAAATTTTCTACGTGGTCCGGTTTTCAAAATATTTACATCCAAAGTTCTATTTGGACCCAACTTCAAAAACCAACCCAAAAAATGGTTTGGATGGCGATATTTCTGCAATCGAGACTCGTAGACGGTTGAAAGTTTCAAAAACGTATTTTAGTTTTTTAAGATCTTTCCAAAACTGAAAACCAAAAAATTTTACGACCTCTGGTTCTCGAAATATCTTCATCCAAAGTGATATTACTTTATTTTAACCCAATTCAATTAAAATTGTTCAAAAAAATGTTTGGATGGCGATATTTCCGCAATCAAGACTCGTAGATGGTTGAAAGTTTCAAAAACGTATTTTAGTTTTTTAAGATCTTTCCAAAACTGAAAACCAAAAAATTTACGACCTCTGGTTCTCGAAATATCTTCATCCAAAGTGATATTACTTTATTTTAACCCAATTCAATTAAAATTGTTCAAAAAAATGTTTGGATGGCGATATTTCCGCAATCGAGACTCGTAAGTGGTTGCGGTTTTCAGCGCTGAATTGGAAATTCACAGACCTTTCCGTCAATGTAAAAATTTTAGCACAATTCAACAAATAAATTTTTATTGACTTTTTGAAGAAAGCATGTACTACCCCCTTTGCTAATTTTTACCCCAAAAATTAAATGTTTCCAAAACCCATCGAAATATACATCAAAAGAAAGGTATTTAAAAACCCTATTCGCACGTGTAAGCAAAAATTTTCTACGTGGTCCGGTTTTCAAAATATTTACATCCAAAGTTCTATTTGGACCCAACTTCAAAAACCAACCCAAAAAATGGTTTGGATGGCGATATTTCTGCAATCGAGACTCGTAGACGGTTGAAAGTTTCAAAAACGTCTTTTAGTTTTTTAAGATCTTTCCAAAACTGAAAACTAAAAAATTTTACAACCTCTGGTTCTCGAAATATCTTCATCCAAAGTGATATTGCCTTATTTCGAACAAATTTAATTAAAATTGTTCAAAAAAATGTTTGGATGGCGATATTTCCGCAATCAAGACTCGTAGACGGTTGAAAGTTTCAAAAACGTCTTTTAGTTTTTTAAGATCTTTCTAAAACTGAAAACCGAAAAATCTTACGACCTCAGGTTCTCGAAATATCTTCATCCAAAGTGATATTGCCTTATTTCGAACAAATTTAATTAAAATTGTTCAAAAAAATTTTTGGATGGCGATATTTCCGCAATCAAGACTCGTAGATGGTTGAAAGTTTCAAAAACGTATTTTAGTTTTTTAAGATCTTTCCAAAACTGAAAACCAAAAAATTTTACGACCTCTGGTTCTCGAAATATCTTCATCCAAATTGATATTGCCTTATTTCGAACAAATTTAATTAAAATTGTTCAAAAAAATGTTTGGATGGCGATATTTCCGCAATCAAGACTCGTAGATGGTTGAAAGTTTCAAAAACGTATTTTAGTTTTTTAAGATCTTTCCAAAACTGAAAACCAAAAAATTTTACGACCTCTGGTTCTCGAAATATCTTCATCCAAAGTGATATTGCCTTATTTCGAACAAATTTAATTAAAATTGTTCAAAAAAATGTTTGGATGGCGATATTTCCGCAATCAAGACTCGTAGATGGTTGAAAGTTTCAAAAACGTATTTTAGTTTTTTAAGATCTTTCCAAAACTGAAAACCAAAAAATTTTACGACCTCTGGTTCTCGAAATATCTTCATCCAAAGTGATATTACTTTATTTTAACCCAATTCAATTAAAATTGTTCAAAAAAATGTTTGGATGGTGATATTTCCGCAATCGAGACTCGTAAGTGGTTGCGGTTTTCAGCGCTGAATTGGAAATTCACAGACCTTTCCGTCAATGTAAAAATTTAAGCACAATTCAACAAATAAATTTTTATTGACTTTTTGAAGAAAGCATGTACTACCCCCTTTGCTAATTTTTACCCCAAAAATTAAATGTTTCCAAAACCCATCGAAATATACATCAAAAGAAAGGTATTTAAAAACCCTATTCGCACGTGTAAGCAAAAATTTTCTACGTGGTCCGGTTTTCAAAATATTTACATCCAAAGTTCTATTTGGACCCAACTTCAAAAACCAACCCAAAAAATGGTTTGGATGGCGATATTTCTGCAATCGAGACTCGTAGACGGTTGAAAGTTTCAAAAACGTATTTTAGTTTTTTAAGATCTTTCCAAAACTGAAAACCAAAAAATTTTACGACCTCTGGTTCTCGAAATATCTTCATCGAAAGTGATACTGCCTTATTTCGAACAAATTTAATTAAAATTGTTCAAAAAAATGTTTGGATGGCGATATTTCCGCAATCAAGACTCGTAGACGGTTGAAAGTTTCAAAAACGTATTTTAGTTTTTTAAGATCTTTCCAAAACTGAAAACCAAAAAATTTTAAAACCTCTGGTTCTCGAAATAACTTCATCCAAAGTGATATTGCCTTATTTCGAACAAATTTAATTAAAATTGTTCAAAAAAATGTTTGGATGGCGATATTTCCGCAATCAAGACTCGTAGATGGTTGAAAGTTTCAAAAACGTCTTTTAGTTTTTTAAGATCTTTCCAAAACTGAAAACCAAAAAATTTTACGACCTCTGGTTCTCGAAATATCTTCATCCAAAGTGATATTGCCTTATTTCGAACAAATTTAATTAAAATTGTTCAAAAAAATTTTTGGATGGCGATATTTCCGCAATCAAGACTCGTAGATGGTTGAAAGTTTCAAAAACGTATTTTAGTTTTTTAAGATCTTTCCAAAACTGAAAACCAAAAAATTTTACGACCTCTGGTTCTCGAAATATCTTCATCCAAATTGATATTGCCTTATTTCGAACAAATTTAATTAAAATTGTTCAAAAAAATGTTTGGATGGCGATATTTCCGCAATCAAGACTCGTAGATGGTTGAAAGTTTCAAAAACGTATTTTAGTTTTTTAATATCTTTCCAAAACTGAAAACCAAAAAATTTTACGACCTCTGGTTCTCGAAATATCTTCATCCAAAGTGATATTACTTTATTTTAACCCAATTCAATTAAAATTGTTCAAAAAAATGTTTGGATGGCGATATTTCCGCAATCGAGACTCGTAAGTGGTTGCGGTTTTCAGCGCTGAATTGGAAATTCACAGACCTTTCCGTCAATGTAAAAATTTTAGCACAATTCAACAAATAAATTTTTATTGACTTTTTGAAGAAAGCATGTACTACCCCCTTTGCTAATTTTTACCCCAAAAATTAAATGTTTCCAAAACCCATCGAAATATACATCAAAAGAAAGGTATTTAAAAACCCTATTCGCACGTGTAAGCAAAAATTTTCTACGTGGTCCGGTTTTCAAAATATTTACATCCAAAGTTCTATTTGGACCCAACTTCAAAAACCAACCCAAAAAATGGTTTGGATGGCGATATTTCTGCAATCGAGACTCGTAGACGGTTGAAAGTTTCAAAAACGTCTTTTAGTTTTTTAAGATCTTTCCAAAACTGAAAACCAAAAAATTTTACGACCTCTGGTTCTCGAAATATCTTCATCCAAATTGATATTGCCTTATTTCGAACAAATTTAATTAAAATTGTTCAAAAAAATGTTTGGATGGCGATATTTCCGCAATCAAGACTCGTAGATGGTTGAAAGTTTCAAAAACGTATTTTAGTTTTTTAAGATCTTTCCAAAACTGAAAACCAAAAAATTTTACGACCTCTGGTTCTCGAAATATCTTCATCCAAAGTGATATTACTTTATTTTAACCCAATTCAATTAAAATTGTTCAAAAAAATGTTTGGATGGCGATATTTCCGCAATCGAGACTCGTAAGTGGTTGCGGTTTTCAGCGCTGAATTGGAAATTCACAGACCTTTCCGTCAATGTAAAAATTTTAGCACAATTCAACAAATAAATTTTTATTGACTTTTTGAAGAAAGCATGTACTACCCCCTTTGCTAATTTTTACCCCAAAAATTAAATGTTTCCAAAACCCATCGAAATATACATCAAAAGAAAGGTATTTAAAAACCCTATTCGCACGTGTAAGCAAAAATTTTCTACGTGGTCCGGTTTTCAAAATATTTACATCCAAAGTTCTATTTGGACCCAACTTCAAAAACCAACCCAAAAAATGGTTTGGATGGCGATATTTCTGCAATCGAGACTCGTAGACGGTTGAAAGTTTCAAAAACGTCTTTTAGTTTTTTAAGATCTTTCCAAAACTGAAAACCAAAAAATTTTACGACCTCTGGTTCTCGAAATAACTTCATCCAAAGTGATATTGCCTTATTTCGAACAAATTTAATTAAAATTGTTCAAAAAAATGTTTGGATGGCGATATTTCCGCAATCAAGACTCGTAGACGGTTGAAAGTTTCAAAAACGTCTTTTAGTTTTTTAAGATCTTTCCAAAACTGAAAACCAAAAAAATTTACGACCTCTGGTTCTCGAAATATCTTCATCCAAAGTGATATTACTTTATTTTAACCCAATTCAATTAAAATTGTTCAAAAAAATGTTTGGATGGCGATATTTCTGCAATCGAGACTCGTAGACGGTTGAAAGTTTCAAAAACGTCTTTTAGTTTTTTAAGATCTTTCCAAAACTGAAAACCAAAAAAATTTACGACCTCTGGTTCTCGAAATATCTTCATCCAAAGTGATATTACTTTATTTTAACCCAATTCAATTAAAATTGTTCAAAAAAATGTTTGGATGGCGATATTTCCGCAATCGAGACTCGTAAGTGGTTGCGGTTTTCAGCGCTGAATTGGAAATTCACAGACCTTTCCGTCAATGTAAAAATTTTAGCACAATTCAACAAATAAATTTTTACTGACTTTTTGAAGAAAGCATGTACTACCCCCTTTGCTAATTTTTACCCCAAAAATTAAATGTTTCCAAAACCCATCGAAATATACATCAAAAGAAAGGTATTTAAAAACCCTATTCGCACGTGTAAGCAAAAATTTTCTACGTGGTCCGGTTTTCAAAATATTTACATCCAAAGTTCTATTTGGACCCAACTTCAAAAACCAACCCAAAAAATGGTTTGGATGGCGATATTTCTGCAATCGAGACTCGTAGACGGTTGAAAGTTTCAAAAACGTATTTTAGTTTTTTAAGATCTTTCCAAAACTGAAAACCAAAAAATTTTACGACCTCTGGTTCTCGAAATATCTTCATCCAAAGTGGTATTGCCTTATTTCGAACAAATTTAATTAAAATTGTTCAAAAAAATGTTTGGATGGCGATATTTCCGCAATCAAGACTCGTAGACGGTTGAAAGTTTCAAAAACGTCTTTTAGTTTTTTAAGATCTTTCCAAAACTGAAAACCAAAAAAATTTACGACCTCTGGTTCTCGAAATATCTTCATCCAAAGTGATATTAGTTTATTTTAACCCAATTCAATTAAAATTGTTCAAAAAAATGTTTGGATGGCGATATTTCCGCAATCGAGACTCGTAAGTGGTTGCGGTTTTCAGCGCTGAATTGGAAATTCACAGACCTTTCCGTCAATGTAAAAATTTTAGCACAATTCAACAAATAAATTTTTATTGACTTTTTGAAGAAAGCATGTACTACCCCCTTTGCTAATTTTTACCCCAAAAATTAAATGTTTCCAAAACCCATCGAAATATACATCAAAAGAAAGGTATTTAAAAACCCTATTCGCACGTGTAAGCAAAAATTTTCTACGTGGTCCGGTTTTCAAAATATTTACATCCAAAGTTCTATTTGGACCCAACTTCAAAAACCAACCCAAAAAATGGTTTGGATGGCGATATTTCTGCAATCGAGACTCGTAGACGGTTGAAAGTTTCAAAAACGTCTTTTAGTTTTTTAAGATCTTTCCAAAACTGAAAACCAAAAAATTTTACGACCTCTGGTTCTCGAAATAATGTAAAAATGGCGATATTTCCGCAATCAAGACTCGTAGACGGTTGAAAGTTTCAAAAACGTCTTTTAGTTTTTTAAGATCTTTCCAAAACTGAAAACCAAAAAAATTTACGACCTCTGGTTCTCGAAATATCTTCATCCAAAGTGATATTACTTTATTTTAACCCAATTCAATTAAAATTGTTCAAAAAAATGTTTGGATGGCGATATTTCTGCAATCGAGACTCGTAGACGGTTGAAAGTTTCAAAAACGTCTTTTAGTTTTTTAAGATCTTTCCAAAACTGAAAACCAAAAAAATTTACGACCTCTGGTTCTCGAAATATCTTCATCCAAAGTGATATTACTTTATTTTAACCCAATTCAATTAAAATTGTTCAAAAAAATGTTTGGATGGCGATATTTCCGCAATCGAGACTCGTAAGTGGTTGCGGTTTTCAGCGCTGAATTGGAAATTCACAGACCTTTCCGTCAATGTAAAAATTTTAGCACAATTCAACAAATAAATTTTTATTGACTTTTTGAAGAAAGCATGTACTACCCCCTTTGCTAATTTTTACCCCAAAAATTAAATGTTTCCAAAACCCATCGAAATATACATCAAAAGAAAGGTATTTAAAAACCCTATTCGCACGTGTAAGCAAAAATTTTCTACGTGGTCCGGTTTTCAAAATATTTACATCCAAAGTTCTATTTGGACCCAACTTCAAAAACCAACCCAAAAAATGGTTTGGATGGCGATATTTCTGCAATCGAGACTCGTAGACGGTTGAAAGTTTCAAAAACGTCTTTTAGTTTTTTAAGATCTTTCCAAAACTGAAAACCAAAAAATTTTACGACCTCTGGTTCTCGAAATAATGTAAAAATGGCGATATTTCCGCAATCAAGACTCGTAGACGGTTGAAAGTTTCAAAAACGTCTTTTAGTTTTTTAAGATCTTTCCAAAACTGAAAACCAAAAAAATTTACGACCTCTGGTTCTCGAAATATCTTCATCCAAAGTGATATTACTTTATTTTAACCCAATTCAATTAAAATTGTTCAAAAAAATGTTTGGATGGCGATATTTCTGCAATCGAGACTCGTAGACGGTTGAAAGTTTCAAAAACGTCTTTTAGTTTTTTAAGATCTTTCCAAAACTGAAAACCAAAAAATTTACGACCTCTGGTTCTCGAAATATCTTCATCCAAAGTGATATTGCCTTATTTCGAACAAATTTAATTAAAATTGTTCAAAAAAATGTTTGGATGGCGATATTTCCGCAATCAAGACTCGTAGACGGTTGAAAGTTTCAAAAACGTATTTTAGTTTTTTAAGATCTTTCCAAAACTGAAAACCAAAAAATTTTAAAACCTCTGGTTCTCGAAATAACTTCATCCAAAGTGATATTGCCTTATTTCGAACAAATTTAATTAAAATTGTTCAAAAAAATGTTTGGATGGCGATATTTCCGCAATCAAGACTCGTAGATGGTTGAAAGTTTCAAAAACGTCTTTTAGTTTTTTAAGATCTTTCCAAAACTGAAAACCAAAAAATTTTACGACCTCTGGTTCTCGAAATATCTTCATCCAAAGTGATATTGCCTTATTTCGAACAAATTTAATTAAAATTGTTCAAAAAAATTTTTGGATGGCGATATTTCCGCAATCAAGACTCGTAGATGGTTGAAAGTTTCAAAAACGTATTTTAGTTTTTTAAGATCTTTCCAAAACTGAAAACCAAAAAATTTTACGACCTCTGGTTCTCGAAATATCTTCATCCAAAGTGATATTACTTTATTTTAACCCAATTCAATTAAAATTGTTCAAAAAAATGTTTGGATGGCGATATTTCCGCAATCGAGACTCGTAAGTGGTTGCGGTTTTCAGCGCTGAATTGGAAATTCACAGACCTTTCCGTCAATGTAAAAATTTTAGCACAATTCAACAAATAAATTTTTATTGACTTTTTGAAGAAAGCATGTACTACCCCCTTTGCTAATTTTTACCCCAAAAATTAAATGTTTCCAAAACCCATCGAAATATACATCAAAAGAAAGGTATTTAAAAACCCTATTCGCACGTGTAAGCAAAAATTTTCTACGTGGTCCGGTTTTCAAAATATTTACATCCAAAGTTCTATTTGGACCCAACTTCAAAAACCAACCCAAAAAATGGTTTGGATGGCGATATTTCTGCAATCGAGACTCGTAGACGGTTGAAAGTTTCAAAAACGTCTTTTAGTTTTTTAAGATCTTTCCAAAACTGAAAACCAAAAAATTTTACGACCTCTGGTTCTCGAAATATCTTCATCCAAATTGATATTGCCTTATTTCGAACAAATTTAATTAAAATTGTTCAAAAAAATGTTTGGATGGCGATATTTCCGCAATCAAGACTCGTAGATGGTTGAAAGTTTCAAAAACGTATTTTAGTTTTTTAAGATCTTTCCAAAACTGAAAACCAAAAAATTTTACGACCTCTGGTTCTCGAAATATCTTCATCCAAAGTGATATTACTTTATTTTAACCCAATTCAATTAAAATTGTTCAAAAAAATGTTTGGATGGCGATATTTCCGCAATCGAGACTCGTAAGTGGTTGCGGTTTTCAGCGCTGAATTGGAAATTCACAGACCTTTCCGTCAATGTAAAAATTTTAGCACAATTCAACAAATAAATTTTTATTGACTTTTTGAAGAAAGCATGTACTACCCCCTTTGCTAATTTTTACCCCAAAAATTAAATGTTTCCAAAACCCATCGAAATATACATCAAAAGAAAGGTATTTAAAAACCCTATTCGCACGTGTAAGCAAAAATTTTCTACGTGGTCCGGTTTTCAAAATATTTACATCCAAAGTTCTATTTGGACCCAACTTCAAAAACCAACCCAAAAAATGGTTTGGATGGCGATATTTCTGCAATCGAGACTCGTAGACGGTTGAAAGTTTCAAAAACGTCTTTTAGTTTTTTAAGATCTTTCCAAAACTGAAAACCAAAAAATTTTACGACCTCTGGTTCTCGAAATAACTTCATCCAAAGTGATATTGCCTTATTTCGAACAAATTTAATTAAAATTGTTCAAAAAAATGTTTGGATGGCGATATTTCCGCAATCAAGACTCGTAGACGGTTGAAAGTTTCAAAAACGTCTTTTAGTTTTTTAAGATCTTTCCAAAACTGAAAACCAAAAAAATTTACGACCTCTGGTTCTCGAAATATCTTCATCCAAAGTGATATTACTTTATTTTAACCCAATTCAATTAAAATTGTTCAAAAAAATGTTTGGATGGCGATATTTCTGCAATCGAGACTCGTAGACGGTTGAAAGTTTCAAAAACGTCTTTTAGTTTTTTAAGATCTTTCCAAAACTGAAAACCAAAAAAATTTACGACCTCTGGTTCTCGAAATATCTTCATCCAAAGTGATATTACTTTATTTTAACCCAATTCAATTAAAATTGTTCAAAAAAATGTTTGGATGGCGATATTTCCGCAATCGAGACTCGTAAGTGGTTGCGGTTTTCAGCGCTGAATTGGAAATTCACAGACCTTTCCGTCAATGTAAAAATTTTAGCACAATTCAACAAATAAATTTTTACTGACTTTTTGAAGAAAGCATGTACTACCCCCTTTGCTAATTTGTACCCCAAAAATTAAATGTTTCCAAAACCCATCGAAATATACATCAAAAGAAAGGTATTTAAAAACCCTATTCGCACGTGTAAGCAAAAATTTTCTACGTGGTCCGGTTTTCAAAATATTTACATCCAAAGTTCTATTTGGACCCAACTTCAAAAACCAACCCAAAAAATGGTTTGGATGGCGATATTTCTGCAATCGAGACTCGTAGACGGTTGAAAGTTTCAAAAACGTATTTTAGTTTTTTAAGATCTTTCCAAAACTGAAAACCAAAAAATTTTACGACCTCTGGTTCTCGAAATATCTTCATCCAAAGTGGTATTGCCTTATTTCGAACAAATTTAATTAAAATTGTTCAAAAAAATGTTTGGATGGCGATATTTCCGCAATCAAGACTCGTAGACGGTTGAAAGTTTCAAAAACGTCTTTTAGTTTTTTAAGATCTTTCCAAAACTGAAAACCAAAAAAATTTACGACCTCTGGTTCTCGAAATATCTTCATCCAAAGTGATATTAGTTTATTTTAACCCAATTCAATTAAAATTGTTCAAAAAAATGTTTGGATGGCGATATTTCCGCAATCGAGACTCGTAAGTGGTTGCGGTTTTCAGCGCTGAATTGGAAATTCACAGACCTTTCCGTCAATGTAAAAATTTTAGCACAATTCAACAAATAAATTTTTATTGACTTTTTGAAGAAAGCATGTACTACCCCCTTTGCTAATTTTTACCCCAAAAATTAAATGTTTCCAAAACCCATCGAAATATACATCAAAAGAAAGGTATTTAAAAACCCTATTCGCACGTGTAAGCAAAAATTTTCTACGTGGTCCGGTTTTCAAAATATTTACATCCAAAGTTCTATTTGGACCCAACTTCAAAAACCAACCCAAAAAATGGTTTGGATGGCGATATTTCTGCAATCGAGACTCGTAGACGGTTGAAAGTTTCAAAAACGTCTTTTAGTTTTTTAAGATCTTTCCAAAACTGAAAACCAAAAAATTTTACGACCTCTGGTTCTCGAAATAACTTCATCCAAAGTGATATTGCCTTATTTCGAACAAATTTAATTAAAATTGTTCAAAAAAATGTTTGGATGGCGATATTTCCGCAATCAAGACTCGTAGACGGTTGAAAGTTTCAAAAACGTCTTTTAGTTTTTTAAGATCTTTCCAAAACTGAAAACCAAAAAAATTTACGACCTCTGGTTCTCGAAATATCTTCATCCAAAGTGATATTACTTTATTTTAACCCAATTCAATTAAAATTGTTCAAAAAAATGTTTGGATGGCGATATTTCTGCAATCGAGACTCGTAGACGGTTGAAAGTTTCAAAAACGTCTTTTAGTTTTTTAAGATCTTTCCAAAACTGAAAACCAAAAAAATTTACGACCTCTGGTTCTCGAAATATCTTCATCCAAAGTGATATTACTTTATTTTAACCCAATTCAATTAAAATTGTTCAAAAAAATGTTTGGATGGCGATATTTCCGCAATCGAGACTCGTAAGTGGTTGCGGTTTTCAGCGCTGAATTGGAAATTCACAGACCTTTCCGTCAATGTAAAAATTTTAGCACAATTCAACAAATAAATTTTTACTGACTTTTTGAAGAAAGCATGTACTACCCCCTTTGCTAATTTGTACCCCAAAAATTAAATGTTTCCAAAACCCATCGAAATATACATCAAAAGAAAGGTATTTAAAAACCCTATTCGCACGTGTAAGCAAAAATTTTCTACGTGGTCCGGTTTTCAAAATATTTACATCCAAAGTTCTATTTGGACCCAACTTCAAAAACCAACCCAAAAAATGGTTTGGATGGCGATATTTCTGCAATCGAGACTCGTAGACGGTTGAAAGTTTCAAAAACGTATTTTAGTTTTTTAAGATCTTTCCAAAACTGAAAACCAAAAAATTTTACGACCTCTGGTTCTCGAAATATCTTCATCCAAAGTGGTATTGCCTTATTTCGAACAAATTTAATTAAAATTGTTCAAAAAAATGTTTGGATGGCGATATTTCCGCAATCAAGACTCGTAGACGGTTGAAAGTTTCAAAAACGTCTTTTAGTTTTTTAAGATCTTTCCAAAACTGAAAACCAAAAAAATTTACGACCTCTGGTTCTCGAAATATCTTCATCCAAAGTGATATTAGTTTATTTTAACCCAATTCAATTAAAATTGTTCAAAAAAATGTTTGGATGGCGATATTTCCGCAATCGAGACTCGTAAGTGGTTGCGGTTTTCAGCGCTGAATTGGAAATTCACAGACCTTTCCGTCAATGTAAAAATTTTAGCACAATTCAACAAATAAATTTTTATTGACTTTTTGAAGAAAGCATGTACTACCCCCTTTGCTAATTTTTACCCCAAAAATTAAATGTTTCCAAAACCCATCGAAATATACATCAAAAGAAAGGTATTTAAAAACCCTATTCGCACGTGTAAGCAAAAATTTTCTACGTGGTCCGGTTTTCAAAATATTTACATCCAAAGTTCTATTTGGACCCAACTTCAAAAACCAACCCAAAAAATGGTTTGGATGGCGATATTTCTGCAATCGAGACTCGTAGACGGTTGAAAGTTTCAAAAACGTCTTTTAGTTTTTTAAGATCTTTCCAAAACTGAAAACCAAAAAATTTTACGACCTCTGGTTCTCGAAATAACTTCATCCAAAGTGATATTGCCTTATTTCGAACAAATTTAATTAAAATTGTTCAAAAAAATGTTTGGATGGCGATATTTCCGCAATCAAGACTCGTAGACGGTTGAAAGTTTCAAAAACGTCTTTTAGTTTTTTAAGATCTTTCCAAAACTGAAAACCAAAAAAATTTACGACCTCTGGTTCTCGAAATATCTTCATCCAAAGTGATATTACTTTATTTTAACCCAATTCAATTAAAATTGTTCAAAAAAATGTTTGGATGGCGATATTTCTGCAATCGAGACTCGTAGACGGTTGAAAGTTTCAAAAACGTCTTTTAGTTTTTTAAGATCTTTCCAAAACTGAAAACCAAAAAAATTTACGACCTCTGGTTCTCGAAATATCTTCATCCAAAGTGATATTACTTTATTTTAACCCAATTCAATTAAAATTGTTCAAAAAAATGTTTGGATGGCGATATTTCCGCAATCGAGACTCGTAAGTGGTTGCGGTTTTCAGCGCTGAATTGGAAATTCACAGACCTTTCCGTCAATGTAAAAATTTTAGCACAATTCAACAAATAAATTTTTACTGACTTTTTGAAGAAAGCATGTACTACCCCCTTTGCTAATTTGTACCCCAAAAATTAAATGTTTCCAAAACCCATCGAAATATACATCAAAAGAAAGGTATTTAAAAACCCTATTCGCACGTGTAAGCAAAAATTTTCTACGTGGTCCGGTTTTCAAAATATTTACATCCAAAGTTCTATTTGGACCCAACTTCAAAAACCAACCCAAAAAATGGTTTGGATGGCGATATTTCTGCAATCGAGACTCGTAGACGGTTGAAAGTTTCAAAAACGTATTTTAGTTTTTTAAGATCTTTCCAAAACTGAAAACCAAAAAATTTTACGACCTCTGGTTCTCGAAATATCTTCATCCAAAGTGGTATTGCCTTATTTCGAACAAATTTAATTAAAATTGTTCAAAAAAATGTTTGGATGGCGATATTTCCGCAATCAAGACTCGTAGACGGTTGAAAGTTTCAAAAACGTCTTTTAGTTTTTTAAGATCTTTCCAAAACTGAAAACCAAAAAAATTTACGACCTCTGGTTCTCGAAATATCTTCATCCAAAGTGATATTAGTTTATTTTAACCCAATTCAATTAAAATTGTTCAAAAAAATGTTTGGATGGCGATATTTCCGCAATCGAGACTCGTAAGTGGTTGCGGTTTTCAGCGCTGAATTGGAAATTCACAGACCTTTCCGTCAATGTAAAAATTTTAGCACAATTCAACAAATAAATTTTTATTGACTTTTTGAAGAAAGCATGTACTACCCCCTTTGCTAATTTTTACCCCAAAAATTAAATGTTTCCAAAACCCATCGAAATATACATCAAAAGAAAGGTATTTAAAAACCCTATTCGCACGTGTAAGCAAAAATTTTCTACGTGGTCCGGTTTTCAAAATATTTACATCCAAAGTTCTATTTGGACCCAACTTCAAAAACCAACCCAAAAAATGGTTTGGATGGCGATATTTCTGCAATCGAGACTCGTAGACGGTTGAAAGTTTCAAAAACGTCTTTTAGTTTTTTAAGATCTTTCCAAAACTGAAAACCAAAAAATTTTACGACCTCTGGTTCTCGAAATAACTTCATCCAAAGTGATATTGCCTTATTTCGAACAAATTTAATTAAAATTGTTCAAAAAAATGTTTGGATGGCGATATTTCCGCAATCAAGACTCGTAGACGGTTGAAAGTTTCAAAAACGTCTTTTAGTTTTTTAAGATCTTTCCAAAACTGAAAACCAAAAAAATTTACGACCTCTGGTTCTCGAAATATCTTCATCCAAAGTGATATTACTTTATTTTAACCCAATTCAATTAAAATTGTTCAAAAAAATGTTTGGATGGCGATATTTCTGCAATCGAGACTCGTAGACGGTTGAAAGTTTCAAAAACGTCTTTTAGTTTTTTAAGATCTTTCCAAAACTGAAAACCAAAAAAATTTACGACCTCTGGTTCTCGAAATATCTTCATCCAAAGTGATATTACTTTATTTTAACCCAATTCAATTAAAATTGTTCAAAAAAATGTTTGGATGGCGATATTTCCGCAATCGAGACTCGTAAGTGGTTGCGGTTTTCAGCGCTGAATTGGAAATTCACAGACCTTTCCGTCAATGTAAAAATTTTAGCACAATTCAACAAATAAATTTTTACTGACTTTTTGAAGAAAGCATGTACTACCCCCTTTGCTAATTTGTACCCCAAAAATTAAATGTTTCCAAAACCCATCGAAATATACATCAAAAGAAAGGTATTTAAAAACCCTATTCGCACGTGTAAGCAAAAATTTTCTACGTGGTCCGGTTTTCAAAATATTTACATCCAAAGTTCTATTTGGACCCAACTTCAAAAACCAACCCAAAAAATGGTTTGGATGGCGATATTTCTGCAATCGAGACTCGTAGACGGTTGAAAGTTTCAAAAACATCTTTTAGTTTTTTAAGGTCTTTCCAAAACTGAAAACCAAAAAATTTTACGACCTCTGGTTCTCGAAATATCTTCATCCAAAGTGATATTGCCTTATTTCGAACAAATTTAATTAAAATTGTTCAAAAAAATGTTTGGATGGCGATATTTCCGCAATCAAGACTCGTAGACGGTTGAAATTTTCAAAAACATCTTTTAGTTTTTTAAGGTCTTTCCAAAACTGAAAACCAAAAAATTTTACGACCTCTGGTTCTCGAAATATCTTCATCCAAAGTGATATTGCCTTATTTCGAACAAATTTAATTAAAATTGTTCAAAAAAATGTTTGGATGGCGATATTTCCGCAATCAAGACTCGTAGATGGTTGAAAGTTTCAAAAACGTATTTTAGTTTTTTAAGATCTTTCCAAAACTGAAAACCAAAAAATTTTACGACCTCTGGTTCTCGAAATATCTTCATCCAAAGTGATATTGCCTTATTTCGAACAAATTTAATTAAAATTGTTCAAAAAAATGTTTGGATGGCGATATTTCCGCAATCAAGACTCGGAGACGGTTGAAAGTTTCAAAAACGTCTTTTAGTTTTTTAAGATCTTTCTAAAACTGAAAACCAAAAAATCTTACGACCTCTGGTTCTCGAAATATCTTCATCCAAAGTGATATTGCCTTATTTCGAACAAATTTAATTAAAATTGTTCAAAAAAATTTTTGGATGGCGATATTTCCGCAATCAAGACTCGTAGATGGTTGAAAGTTTCAAAAACGTATTTTAGTTTTTTAAGATCTTTCCAAAACTGAAAACCAAAAAATTTTACGACCTCTGGTTCTCGAAATATCTTCATCCAAATTGATATTGCCTTATTTCGAACAAATTTAATTAAAATTGTTCAAAAAAATGTTTGGATGGCGATATTTCCGCAATCAAGACTCGTAGATGGTTGAAAGTTTCAAAAACGTCTTTTAGTTTTTTAAGATCTTTCCAAAACTGAAAACCAAAAAATTTTACGACCTCTGGTTCTCGAAATATCTTCATCCAAAGTGATATTGCCTTATTTCGAACAAATTTAATTAAAATTGTTCAAAAAAATGTTTGGATGGCGATATTTCCGCAATCAAGACTCGGAGACGGTTGAAAGTTTCAAAAACGTCTTTTAGTTTTTTAAGATCTTTCTAAAACTGAAAACCAAAAAATTTTACGACCTCTGGTTCTCGAAATATCTTCATCCAAAGTGATATTGCCTTATTTCGAACAAATTTAATTAAAATTGTTCAAAAAAATGTTTGGATGGCGATATTTCCGCAATCAAGACTCGGAGACGGTTGAAAGTTTCAAAAACGTATTTTAGTTTTTTAAGATCTTTCCAAAACTGAAAACCAAAAAATTTTACGACCTCTGGTTCTCGAAATAACTTCATCCAAAGTGATATTGCCTTATTTCGAACAAATTTAATTAAAATTGTTCAAAAAAATGTTTGGATGGCGATATTTCCGCAATCAAGACTCGTAGATGGTTGAAAGTTTCAAAAACGTCTTTTAGTTTTTTAAGATCTTTCCAAAACTGAAAACCAAAAAATTTTACGACCTCTGGTTCTCGAAATATCTTCATCCAAAGTGATATTACTTTATTTTAACCCAATTCAATTAAAATTGTTCAAAAAAATGTTTGGATGGCGATATTTCCGCAATCAAGACTCGTAGGCGGTTGAAAGTTTCAAAAACGTCTTTTAGTTTTTTAAGATCTTTCCAAAACTTAAAACCAAAAAAATTTACGACCTCTGGTTCTCGAAATATCTTCATCCAAAGTGATATTACTTTATTTTAACCCAATTCAATTAAAATTGTTCAAAAAAATGTTTGGATGGCGATATTTCCGCAATCGAGACTCGTAAGTGGTTGCGGTTTTCAGCGCTGAATTGGAAATTCACAGACCTTTCCGTCAATGTAAAAATTTTAGCACAATTCAACAAATAAATTTTTATTGACTTTTTGAAGAGCATGTACTACCCCCTTTGCTAATTTTTACCCCAAAAAATTAAATTTTTCCAAAACCCATCGAAATATACATCAAAAGAAAGGTATTTAAAAACCCTATTCGCACGTGTAAGCAAAAATTTTCTACGTGGTCCGGTTTTCAAAATATTTACATCCAAAGTTCTATTTGGACCCAACTTCAAAAACCAACCCAAAAAATGGTTTGGATGGCGATATTTCTGCAATCGAGACTCGTAGACGGTTGAAAGTTTCAAAAACGTATTTTAGTTTTTTAAGATCTTTCCAAAACTGAAAACCAAAAAATTTTACGACCTCTGGTTCTCGAAATATCTTCATCCAAAGTGATATTACTTTATTTTAACCCAATTCAATTAAAATTGTTCAAAAAAATGTTTGGATGGCGATATTTCCGCAATCAAGACTCGTAGACGGTTGAAAGTTTCAAAAACGTCTTTTAGTTTTTTAAGATCTTTCCAAAACTTAAAACCAAAAAAATTTACGACCTCTGGTTCTCGAAATATCTTCATCCAAAGTGATATTACTTTATTTTAACCCAATTCAATTAAAATTGTTCAAAAAAATGTTTGGATGGCGATATTTCCGCAATCGAGACTCGTAAGTGGTTGCGGTTTTCAGCGCTGAATTGGAAATTCACAGACCTTTCCGTCAATGTAAAAATTTTAGCACAATTCAACAAATAAATTTTTATTGACTTTTTGAAGAGCATGTACTACCCCCTTTGCTAATTTTTACCCCAAAAAATTAAATGTTTCCAAAACCCATCGAAATATACATCAAAAGAAAGGTATTTAAAAACCCTATTCGCACGTGTAAGCAAAAATTTTCTACGTGGTCCGGTTTTCAAAATATTTACATCCAAAGTTCTATTTGGACCCAACTTCAAAAACCAACCCAAAAAATGGTTTGGATGGCGATATTTCTGCAATCGAGACTCGTAGACGGTTGAAAGTTTCAAAAACGTATTTTAGTTTTTTAAGATCTTTCCAAAACTGAAAACCAAAAAATTTTACGACCTCTGGTTCTCGAAATATCTTCATCGAAAGTGATACTGCCTTATTTCGAACAAATTTAATTAAAATTGTTCAAAAAAATGTTTGGATGGCGATATTTCCGCAATCAAGACTCGTAGACGGTTGAAAGTTTCAAAAACGTATTTTAGTTTTTTAAGATCTTTCCAAAACTGAAAACCAAAAAATTTTACGACCTCTGGTTCTCGCAATATCTTCATCCAAATTGATATTGCCTTATTTCGAACAAATTTAATTAAAATTGTTCAAAAAAATGTTTGGATGGCGATATTTCCGCAATCAAGACTCGTAGATGGTTGAAAGTTTCAAAAACGTATTTTAGTTTTTTAAGATCTTTCCAAAACTGAAAACCAAAAAATTTTACGACCTCTGGTTCTCGAAATATCTTCATCCAAAGTGATATTGCCTTATTTCGAACAAATTTAATTAAAATTGTTCAAAAAAATGTTTGGATGGCGATATTTCCGCAATCAAGACTCGTAGATGGTTGAAAGTTTCAAAAACGTATTTTAGTTTTTTAAGATCTTTCCAAAACTAAAAACCAAAAAATTTTACGACCTCTGGTTCTCGAAATATCTTCATCCAAAGTGATATTACTTTATTTTAACCCAATTTAATTAAAATTGTTCAAAAAAATGTTTGGATGGCGATATTTCCGCAATCGAGACTCGTAAGTGGTTGCGGTTTTCAGCGCTGAATTGGAAATTCACAGACCTTTCCGTCAATGTAAAAATTTTAGCACAATTCAACAAATAAATTTTTATTGACTTTTTGAAGAAAGCATGTACTCCCTTTGCTAATTTTTACCCCAAAAATTAAATGTTTCCTAAACCCATCGAAATATACATCAAAAGAAAGGTATTTAAAAACCCTATTCGCACGATTAAGCAAAAATTTTCTACGTGGTCCGGTTTTCAAAATATTTACATCCAAAGTTCTATTTGGACCCAACTTCAAAAACCAACCCAAAAAATGGTTTGGATGGCGATATTTCTGCAATCGAGACTCGTAGACGGTTGAAAGTTTCAAAAACGTATTTTAGTTTTTTAAGATCTTTCCAAAACTGAAAACCAAAAAATTTTAAAACCTCTGGTTCTCGAAATAACTTCATCCAAAGTGATATTGCCTTATTTCGAACAAATTTAATTAAAATTGTTCAAAAAAATGTTTGGATGGCGATATTTCCGCAATCAAGACTCGTAGATGGTTGAAAGTTTCAAAAACGTATTTTAGTTTTTTAAGATCTTTCCAAAACTGAAAACCAAAAAATTTTACGACCTCTGGTTCTCGAAATATCTTCATCCAAAGTGATATTGCCTTATTTCGAACAAATTTAATTAAAATTGTTCAAAAAAATTTTTGGATGGCGATATTTCCGCAATCAAGACTCGTAGATGGTTGAAAGTTTCAAAAACGTATTTTAGTTTTTTAAGATCTTTCCAAAACTGAAAACCAAAAAATTTTACGACCTCTGGTTCTCGAAATATCTTCATCCAAATTGATATTGCCTTATTTCGAACAAATTTAATTAAAATTGTTCAAAAAAATGTTTGGATGGCGATATTTCCGCAATCAAGACTCGTAGATGGTTGAAAGTTTCAAAAACGTATTTTAGTTTTTTAAGATCTTTCCAAAACTGAAAACCAAAAAATTTTACGACCTCTGGTTCTCGAAATATCTTCATCCAAAGTGATATTACTTTATTTTAACCCAATTCAATTAAAATTGTTCAAAAAAATGTTTGGATGGCGATATTTCCGCAATCGAGACTCGTAAGTGGTTGCGGTTTTCAGCGCTGAATTGGAAATTCACAGACCTTTCCGTCAATGTAAAAATTTTAGCACAATTCAACAAATAAATTTTTATTGACTTTTTGAAGAAAGCATGTACTACCCCCTTTGCTAATTTTTACCCCAAAAATTAAATGTTTCCAAAACCCATCGAAATATACATCAAAAGAAAGGTATTTAAAAACCCTATTCGCACGTGTAAGCAAAAATTTTCTACGTGGTCCGGTTTTCAAAATATTTACATCCAAAGTTCTATTTGGACCCAACTTCAAAAACCAACCCAAAAAATGGTTTGGATGGCGATATTTCTGCAATCGAGACTCGTAGACGGTTGAAAGTTTCAAAAACGTATTTTAGTTTTTTAAGATCTTTCCAAAACTGAAAACCAAAAAATTTTACGACCTCTGGTTCTCGAAATATCTTCATCCAAAGTGATATTACTTTATTTTAACCCAATTCAATTAAAATTGTTCAAAAAAATGTTTGGATGGTGATATTTCCGCAATCAAGACTCGTAGACGGTTGAAAGTTTCAAAATCGTCTTTTAGTTTTTTAAGATCTTTCCAAAACAGAAAACCAAAAAAATTTACGACCTCTGGTTCTCGAAATATCTTCATCCAAAGTGATATTGCCTTACTTCGAACAAATTTAATTAAAATTGTTCAAAAAAATGTTTGAATGGCGATATTTCCGCAATCGAGACTCGTAAGTGGTTGCGGTTTTCAGCGCTGAATTGGAAATTCACAGACCTTTCCGTCAATGTAAAAATTTTAGCACAATTCAACAAATAAATTTTTATTGACTTTTTGAAGAAAGCATGACCTACCCCCTTTGCTAATTTTTACCCCAAAAATTAAATGTTTCCAAAACCCATCGAAATATACATCAAAAGAAAGGTATTTAAAAACCCTATTCGCACGTGTAAGCAAAAATTTTCTACGTGGTCCGGTTTTCAAAATATTTACATCCAAAGTTCTATTTGGACCCAACTTCAAAAACCAACCCAAAAAATGGTTTGGATGGCGATATTTCTGCAATCGAGACTCGTAGACGGTTGAAAGTTTCAAAAACGTATTTTAGTTTTTTAAGATCTTTCCAAAACTGAAAACCAAAAAATTTTACGACCTCTGGTTCTCGAAATATCTTCATCGAAATTGATACTGCCTTATTTCGAACAAATTTAATTAAAATTGTTCAAAAAAATGTTTGGATGGCGATATTTCCGCAATCAAGACTCGTAGACGGTTGAAAGTTTCAAAAACGTATTTTAGTTTTTTAAGATCTTTCCAAAACTGAAAACCAAAAAATTTTACGACCTCTGGTTCTCGAAATATCTTCATCCAAATTGATATTGCCTTATTTCGAACAAATTTAATTAAAATTGTTCAAAAAAATGTTTGGATGGCGATATTTCCGCAATCAAGACTCGTAGATGGTTGAAAGTTTCAAAAACGTATTTTAGTTTTTTAAGATCTTTCCAAAACTGAAAACCAAAAAATTTTACGACCTCTGGTTCTCGAAATATCTTCATCCAAAGTGATATTGCCTTATTTCGAACAAATTTAATTAAAATTGTTCAAAAAAATGTTTGGATGGCGATATTTCCGCAATCAAGACTCGTAGATGGTTGAAAGTTTCAAAAACGTATTTTAGTTTTTTAAGATCTTTCCAAAACTGAAAACCAAAAAATTTTACGACCTCTGGTTCTCGAAATATCTTCATCCAAAGTGATATTGCCTTATTTCGAACAAATTTAATTAAAATTGTTCAAAAAAATGTTTGGATGGCGATATTTCCGCAATCAAGACTCGTAGATGGTTGAAAGTTTCAAAAACGTATTTTAGTTTTTTAAGATCTTTCCAAAACTGAAAACCAAAAAATTTTACGACCTCTGGTTCTCGAAATATCTTCATCCAAAGTGATATTACTTTATTTTAACCCAATTCAATTAAAATTGTTCAAAAAAATGTTTGGATGGTGATATTTCCGCAATCGAGACTCGTAAGTGGTTGCGGTTTTCAGCGCTGAATTGGAAATTCACAGACCTTTCCGTCAATGTAAAAATTTAAGCACAATTCAACAAATAAATTTTTATTGACTTTTTGAAGAAAGCATGTACTACCCCCTTTGCTAATTTTTACCCCAAAAATTAAATGTTTCCAAAACCCATCGAAATATACATCAAAAGAAAGGTATTTAAAAACCCTATTCGCACGTGTAAGCAAAAATTTTCTACGTGGTCCGGTTTTCAAAATATTTACATCCAAAGTTCTATTTGGACCCAACTTCAAAAACCAACCCAAAAAATGGTTTGGATGGCGATATTTCTGCAATCGAGACTCGTAGACGGTTGAAAGTTTCAAAAACGTATTTTAGTTTTTTAAGATCTTTCCAAAACTGAAAACCAAAAAATTTTACGACCTCTGGTTCTCGAAATATCTTCATCGAAAGTGATACTGCCTTATTTCGAACAAATTTAATTAAAATTGTTCAAAAAAATGTTTGGATGGCGATATTTCCGCAATCAAGACTCGTAGACGGTTGAAAGTTTCAAAAACGTATTTTAGTTTTTTAAGATCTTTCCAAAACTGAAAACCAAAAAATTTTAAAACCTCTGGTTCTCGAAATAACTTCATCCAAAGTGATATTGCCTTATTTCGAACAAATTTAATTAAAATTGTTCAAAAAAATGTTTGGATGGCGATATTTCCGCAATCAAGACTCGTAGATGGTTGAAAGTTTCAAAAACGTCTTTTAGTTTTTTAAGATCTTTCCAAAACTGAAAACCAAAAAATTTTACGACCTCTGGTTCTCGAAATATCTTCATCCAAAGTGATATTGCCTTATTTCGAACAAATTTAATTAAAATTGTTCAAAAAAATTTTTGGATGGCGATATTTCCGCAATCAAGACTCGTAGATGGTTGAAAGTTTCAAAAACGTATTTTAGTTTTTTAAGATCTTTCCAAAACTGAAAACCAAAAAATTTTACGACCTCTGGTTCTCGAAATATCTTCATCCAAATTGATATTGCCTTATTTCGAACAAATTTAATTAAAATTGTTCAAAAAAATGTTTGGATGGCGATATTTCCGCAATCAAGACTCGTAGATGGTTGAAAGTTTCAAAAACGTATTTTAGTTTTTTAATATCTTTCCAAAACTGAAAACCAAAAAATTTTACGACCTCTGGTTCTCGAAATATCTTCATCCAAAGTGATATTACTTTATTTTAATCCAATTCAATTAAAATTGTTCAAAAAAATGTTTGGATGGCGATATTTCCGCAATCGAGACTCGTAAGTGGTTGCGGTTTTCAGCGCTGAATTGGAAATTCACAGACCTTTCCGTCAATGTAAAAATTTTAGCACAATTCAACAAATAAATTTTTATTGACTTTTTGAAGAAAGCATGTACTACCCCCTTTGCTAATTTTTACCCCAAAAATTAAATGTTTCCAAAACCCATCGAAATATACATCAAAAGAAAGGTATTTAAAAACCCTATTCGCACGTGTAAGCAAAAATTTTCTACGTGGTCCGGTTTTCAAAATATTTACATCCAAAGTTCTATTTGGACCCAACTTCAAAAACCAACCCAAAAAATGGTTTGGATGGCGATATTTCTGCAATCGAGACTCGTAGACGGTTGAAAGTTTCAAAAACGTCTTTTAGTTTTTTAAGATCTTTCCAAAACTGAAAACCAAAAAATTTTACGACCTCTGGTTCTCGAAATATCTTCATCCAAATTGATATTGCCTTATTTCGAACAAATTTAATTAAAATTGTTCAAAAAAATGTTTGGATGGCGATATTTCCGCAATCAAGACTCGTAGATGGTTGAAAGTTTCAAAAACGTATTTTAGTTTTTTAAGATCTTTCCAAAACTGAAAACCAAAAAATTTTACGACCTCTGGTTCTCGAAATATCTTCATCCAAAGTGATATTACTTTATTTTAACCCAATTCAATTAAAATTGTTCAAAAAAATGTTTGGATGGCGATATTTCCGCAATCGAGACTCGTAAGTGGTTGCGGTTTTCAGCGCTGAATTGGAAATTCACAGACCTTTCCGTCAATGTAAAAATTTTAGCACAATTCAACAAATAAATTTTTATTGACTTTTTGAAGAAAGCATGTACTACCCCCTTTGCTAATTTTTACCCCAAAAATTAAATGTTTCCAAAACCCATCGAAATATACATCAAAAGAAAGGTATTTAAAAACCCTATTCGCACGTGTAAGCAAAAATTTTCTACGTGGTCCGGTTTTCAAAATATTTACATCCAAAGTTCTATTTGGACCCAACTTCAAAAACCAACCCAAAAAATGGTTTGGATGGCGATATTTCTGCAATCGAGACTCGTAGACGGTTGAAAGTTTCAAAAACGTCTTTTAGTTTTTTAAGATCTTTCCAAAACTGAAAACCAAAAAATTTTACGACCTCTGGTTCTCGAAATAACTTCATCCAAAGTGATATTGCCTTATTTCGAACAAATTTAATTAAAATTGTTCAAAAAAATGTTTGGATGGCGATATTTCCGCAATCAAGACTCGTAGACGGCTGAAAGTTTCAAAAACGTCTTTTAGTTTTTTAAGATCTTTCCAAAACTGAAAACCAAAAAAATTTACGACCTCTGGTTCTCGAAATATCTTCATCCAAAGTGATATTACTTTATTTTAACCCAATTCAATTAAAATTGTTCAAAAAAATGTTTGGATGGCGATATTTCTGCAATCGAGACTCGTAGACGGTTGAAAGTTTCAAAAACGTCTTTTAGTTTTTTAAGATCTTTCCAAAACTGAAAACCAAAAAAATTTACGACCTCTGGTTCTCGAAATATCTTCATCCAAAGTGATATTACTTTATTTTAACCCAATTCAATTAAAATTGTTCAAAAAAATGTTTGGATGGCGATATTTCCGCAATCGAGACTCGTAAGTGGTTGCGGTTTTCAGCGCTGAATTGGAAATTCACAGACCTTTCCGTCAATGTAAAAATTTTAGCACAATTCAACAAATAAATTTTTACTGACTTTTTGAAGAAAGCATGTACTACCCCCTTTGCTAATTTGTACCCCAAAAATTAAATGTTTCCAAAACCCATCGAAATATACATCAAAAGAAAGGTATTTAAAAACCCTATTCGCACGTGTAAGCAAAAATTTTCTACGTGGTCCGGTTTTCAAAATATTTACATCCAAAGTTCTATTTGGACCCAACTTCAAAAACCAACCCAAAAAATGGTTTGGATGGCGATATTTCTGCAATCGAGACTCGTAGACGGTTGAAAGTTTCAAAAACGTATTTTAGTTTTTTAAGATCTTTCCAAAACTGAAAACCAAAAAATTTTACGACCTCTGGTTCTCGAAATATCTTCATCCAAAGTGGTATTGCCTTATTTCGAACAAATTTAATTAAAATTGTTCAAAAAAATGTTTGGATGGCGATATTTCCGCAATCAAGACTCGTAGACGGTTGAAAGTTTCAAAAACGTCTTTTAGTTTTTTAAGATCTTTCCAAAACTGAAAACCAAAAAAATTTACGACCTCTGGTTCTCGAAATATCTTCATCCAAAGTGATATTAGTTTATTTTAACCCAATTCAATTAAAATTGTTCAAAAAAATGTTTGGATGGCGATATTTCCGCAATCGAGACTCGTAAGTGGTTGCGGTTTTCAGCGCTGAATTGGAAATTCACAGACCTTTCCGTCAATGTAAAAATTTTAGCACAATTCAACAAATAAATTTTTATTGACTTTTTGAAGAAAGCATGTACTACCCCCTTTGCTAATTTTTACCCCAAAAATTAAATGTTTCCAAAACCCATCGAAATATACATCAAAAGAAAGGTATTTAAAAACCCTATTCGCACGTGTAAGCAAAAATTTTCTACGTGGTCCGGTTTTCAAAATATTTACATCCAAAGTTCTATTTGGACCCAACTTCAAAAACCAACCCAAAAAATGGTTTGGATGGCGATATTTCTGCAATCGAGACTCGTAGACGGTTGAAAGTTTCAAAAACGTCTTTTAGTTTTTTAAGATCTTTCCAAAACTGAAAACCAAAAAATTTTACGACCTCTGGTTCTCGAAATAACTTCATCCAAAGTGATATTGCCTTATTTCGAACAAATTTAATTAAAATTGTTCAAAAAAATGTTTGGATGGCGATATTTCTGCAATCGAGACTCGTAGACGGTTGAAAGTTTCAAAAACGTCTTTTAGTTTTTTAAGATCTTTCCAAAACTGAAAACCAAAAAAATTTACGACCTCTGGTTCTCGAAATATCTTCATCCAAAGTGATATTACTTTATTTTAACCCAATTCAATTAAAATTGTTCAAAAAAATGTTTGGATGGCGATATTTCCGCAATCGAGACTCGTAAGTGGTTGCGGTTTTCAGCGCTGAATTGGAAATTCACAGACCTTTCCGTCAATGTAAAAATTTTAGCACAATTCAACAAATAAATTTTTACTGACTTTTTGAAGAAAGCATGTACTACCCCCTTTGCTAATTTGTACCCCAAAAATTAAATGTTTCCAAAACCCATCGAAATATACATCAAAAGAAAGGTATTTAAAAACCCTATTCGCACGTGTAAGCAAAAATTTTCTACGTGGTCCGGTTTTCAAAATATTTACATCCAAAGTTCTATTTGGACCCAACTTCAAAAACCAACCCAAAAAATGGTTTGGATGGCGATATTTCTGCAATCGAGACTCGTAGACGGTTGAAAGTTTCAAAAACGTATTTTAGTTTTTTAAGATCTTTCCAAAACTGAAAACCAAAAAATTTTACGACCTCTGGTTCTCGAAATATCTTCATCCAAAGTGGTATTGCCTTATTTCGAACAAATTTAATTAAAATTGTTCAAAAAATGTTTGGATGGCGATATTTCCGCAATCAAGACTCGTAGACGGTTGAAATTTTCAAAAACATCTTTTAGTTTTTTAAGGTCTTTCCAAAACTGAAAACCAAAAAATTTTACGACCTCTGGTTCTCGAAATATCTTCATCCAAAGTGATATTGCCTTATTTCGAACAAATTTAATTAAAATTGTTCAAAAAAATGTTTGGATGGTGATATTTCCGCAATCAAGACTCGTAGATGGTTGAAAGTTTCAAAAACGTATTTTAGTTTTTTAAGATCTTTCCAAAACTGAAAACCAAAAAATTTTACGACCTCTGGTTCTCGAAATATCTTCATCCAAAGTGATATTGCCTTATTTCGAACAAATTTAATTAAAATTGTTCAAAAAAATGTTTGGATGGCGATATTTCCGCAATCAAGACTCGGAGACGGTTGAAAGTTTCAAAAACGTCTTTTAGTTTTTTAAGATCTTTCTAAAACTGAAAACCAAAAAATCTTACGACCTCTGGTTCTCGAAATATCTTCATCCAAAGTGATATTGCCTTATTTCGAACAAATTTAATTAAAATTGTTCAAAAAAATTTTTGGATGGCGATATTTCCGCAATCAAGACTCGTAGATGGTTGAAAGTTTCAAAAACGTATTTTAGTTTTTTAAGATCTTTCCAAAACTGAAAACCAAAAAATTTTACGACCTCTGGTTCTCGAAATATCTTCATCCAAATTGATATTGCCTTATTTCGAACAAATTTAATTAAAATTGTTCAAAAAAATGTTTGGATGGCGATATTTCCGCAATCAAGACTCGTAGATGGTTGAAAGTTTCTAAAACGTATTTTAGTTTTTTAAGATCTTTCCAAAACTGAAAACCAAAAAATTTTACGACCTCTGGTTCTCGAAATAACTTCATCCAAAGTGATATTGCCTTATTTCGAACAAATTTAATTAAAATTGTTCAAAAAAATGTTTGGATGGCGATATTTCCGCAATCAAGACTCGTAGATGGTTGAAAGTTTCAAAAACGTCTTTTAGTTTTTTAAGATCTTTCCAAAACTGAAAACCAAAAAATTTTACGACCTCTGGTTCTCGAAATATCTTCATCCAAAGTGATATTACTTTATTTTAACCCAATTCAATTAAAATTGTTCAAAAAAATGTTTGGATGGCGATATTTCCGCAATCAAGACTCGTAGGCGGTTGAAAGTTTCAAAAACGTCTTTTAGTTTTTTAAGATCTTTCCAAAACTTAAAACCAAAAAAATTTACGACCTCTGGTTCTCGAAATATCTTCATCCAAAGTGATATTACTTTATTTTAACCCAATTCAATTAAAATTGTTCAAAAAAATGTTTGGATGGCGATATTTCCGCAATCGAGACTCGTAAGTGGTTGCGGTTTTCAGCGCTGAATTGGAAATTCACAGACCTTTCCGTCAATGTAAAAATTTTAGCACAATTCAACAAATAAATTTTTATTGACTTTTTGAAGAGCATGTACTACCCCCTTTGCTAATTTTTACCCCAAAAAATTAAATTTTTCCAAAACCCATCGAAATATACATCAAAAGAAAGGTATTTAAAAACCCTATTCGCACGTGTAAGCAAAAATTTTCTACGTGGTCCGGTTTTCAAAATATTTACATCCAAAGTTCTATTTGGACCCAACTTCAAAAACCAACCCAAAAAATGGTTTGGATGGCGATATTTCTGCAATCGAGACTCGTAGACGGTTGAAAGTTTCAAAAACGTATTTTAGTTTTTTAAGATCTTTCCAAAACTGAAAACCAAAAAATTTTACGACCTCTGGTTCTCGAAATATCTTCATCCAAAGTGATATTACTTTATTTTAACCCAATTCAATTAAAATTGTTCAAAAAAATGTTTGGATGGCGATATTTCCGCAATCAAGACTCGTAGACGGTTGAAAGTTTCAAAAACGTCTTTTAGTTTTTTAAGATCTTTCCAAAACTTAAAACCAAAAAAATTTACGACCTCTGGTTCTCGAAATATCTTCATCCAAAGTGATATTACTTTATTTTAACCCAATTCAATTAAAATTGTTCAAAAAAATGTTTGGATGGCGATATTTCCGCAATCGAGACTCGTAAGTGGTTGCGGTTTTCAGCGCTGAATTGGAAATTCACAGACCTTTCCGTCAATGTAAAAATTTTAGCACAATTCAACAAATAAATTTTTATTGACTTTTTGAAGAGCATGTACTACCCCCTTTGCTAATTTTTACCCCAAAAAATTAAATGTTTCCAAAACCCATCGAAATATACATCAAAAGAAAGGTATTTAAAAACCCTATTCGCACGTGTAAGCAAAAATTTTCTACGTGGTCCGGTTTTCAAAATATTTACATCCAAAGTTCTATTTGGACCCAACTTCAAAAACCAACCCAAAAAATGGTTTGGATGGCGATATTTCTGCAATCGAGACTCGTAGACGGTTGAAAGTTTCAAAAACGTATTTTAGTTTTTTAAGATCTTTCCAAAACTGAAAACCAAAAAATTTTACGACCTCTGGTTCTCGAAATATCTTCATCGAAAGTGATACTGCCTTATTTCGAACAAATTTAATTAAAATTGTTCAAAAAAATGTTTGGATGGCGATATTTCCGCAATCAAGACTCGTAGACGGTTGAAAGTTTCAAAAACGTATTTTAGTTTTTTAAGATCTTTCCAAAACTGAAAACCAAAAAATTTTACGACCTCTGGTTCTCGCAATATCTTCATCCAAATTGATATTGCCTTATTTCGAACAAATTTAATTAAAATTGTTCAAAAAAATGTTTGGATGGCGATATTTCCGCAATCAAGACTCGTAGATGGTTGAAAGTTTCAAAAACGTATTTTAGTTTTTTAAGATCTTTCCAAAACTGAAAACCAAAAAATTTTACGACCTCTGGTTCTCGAAATATCTTCATCCAAAGTGATATTGCCTTATTTCGAACAAATTTAATTAAAATTGTTCAAAAAAATGTTTGGATGGCGATATTTCCGCAATCAAGACTCGTAGATGGTTGAAAGTTTCAAAAACGTATTTTAGTTTTTTAAGATCTTTCCAAAACTAAAAACCAAAAAATTTTACGACCTCTGGTTCTCGAAATATCTTCATCCAAAGTGATATTACTTTATTTTAACCCAATTTAATTAAAATTGTTCAAAAAAATGTTTGGATGGCGATATTTCCGCAATCGAGACTCGTAAGTGGTTGCGGTTTTCAGCGCTGAATTGGAAATTCACAGACCTTTCCGTCAATGTAAAAATTTTAGCACAATTCAACAAATAAATTTTTATTGACTTTTTGAAGAAAGCATGTACTCCCTTTGCTAATTTTTACCCCAAAAATTAAATGTTTCCTAAACCCATCGAAATATACATCAAAAGAAAGGTATTTAAAAACCCTATTCGCACGATTAAGCAAAAATTTTCTACGTGGTCCGGTTTTCAAAATATTTACATCCAAAGTTCTATTTGGACCCAACTTCAAAAACCAACCCAAAAAATGGTTTGGATGGCGATATTTCTGCAATCGAGACTCGTAGACGGTTGAAAGTTTCAAAAACGTATTTTAGTTTTTTAAGATCTTTCCAAAACTGAAAACCAAAAAATTTTAAAACCTCTGGTTCTCGAAATAACTTCATCCAAAGTGATATTGCCTTATTTCGAACAAATTTAATTAAAATTGTTCAAAAAAATGTTTGGATGGCGATATTTCCGCAATCAAGACTCGTAGATGGTTGAAAGTTTCAAAAACGTATTTTAGTTTTTTAAGATCTTTCCAAAACTGAAAACCAAAAAATTTTACGACCTCTGGTTCTCGAAATATCTTCATCCAAAGTGATATTGCCTTATTTCGAACAAATTTAATTAAAATTGTTCAAAAAAATTTTTGGATGGCGATATTTCCGCAATCAAGACTCGTAGATGGTTGAAAGTTTCAAAAACGTATTTTAGTTTTTTAAGATCTTTCCAAAACTGAAAACCAAAAAATTTTACGACCTCTGGTTCTCGAAATATCTTCATCCAAATTGATATTGCCTTATTTCGAACAAATTTAATTAAAATTGTTCAAAAAAATGTTTGGATGGCGATATTTCCGCAATCAAGACTCGTAGATGGTTGAAAGTTTCAAAAACGTATTTTAGTTTTTTAAGATCTTTCCAAAACTGAAAACCAAAAAATTTTACGACCTCTGGTTCTCGAAATATCTTCATCCAAAGTGATATTACTTTATTTTAACCCAATTCAATTAAAATTGTTCAAAAAAATGTTTGGATGGCGATATTTCCGCAATCGAGACTCGTAAGTGGTTGCGGTTTTCAGCGCTGAATTGGAAATTCACAGACCTTTCCGTCAATGTAAAAATTTTAGCACAATTCAACAAATAAATTTTTATTGACTTTTTGAAGAAAGCATGTACTACCCCCTTTGCTAATTTTTACCCCAAAAATTAAATGTTTCCAAAACCCATCGAAATATACATCAAAAGAAAGGTATTTAAAAACCCTATTCGCACGTGTAAGCAAAAATTTTCTACGTGGTCCGGTTTTCAAAATATTTACATCCAAAGTTCTATTTGGACCCAACTTCAAAAACCAACCCAAAAAATGGTTTGGATGGCGATATTTCTGCAATCGAGACTCGTAGACGGTTGAAAGTTTCAAAAACGTATTTTAGTTTTTTAAGATCTTTCCAAAACTGAAAACCAAAAAATTTTAAAACCTCTGGTTCTCGAAATAACTTCATCCAAAGTGATATTGCCTTATTTCGAACAAATTTAATTAAAATTGTTCAAAAAAATGTTTGGATGGCGATATTTCCGCAATCAAGACTCGTAGATGGTTGAAAGTTTCAAAAACGTATTTTAGTTTTTTAAGATCTTTCCAAAACTGAAAACCAAAAAATTTTACGACCTCTGGTTCTCGAAATATCTTCATCCAAAGTGATATTGCCTTATTTCGAACAAATTTAATTAAAATTGTTCAAAAAAATTTTTGGATGGCGATATTTCCGCAATCAAGACTCGTAGATGGTTGAAAGTTTCAAAAACGTATTTTAGTTTTTTAAGATCTTTCCAAAACTGAAAACCAAAAAATTTTACGACCTCTGGTTCTCGAAATATCTTCATCCAAAGTGATATTACTTTATTTTAACCCAATTCAATTAAAATTGTTCAGAAAAATGTTTGGATGGCGATATTTCCGCAATCGAGACTCGTAAGTGGTTGCGGTTTTCAGCGCTGAATTGGAAATTCACAGACCTTTCCGTCAATGTAAAAATTTTAGCACAATTCAACAAATAAATTTTTATTGACTTTTTGAAGAAAGCATGTACTACCCCCTTTGCTAATTTTTACCCCAAAAATTAAATGTTTCCAAAACCCATCGAAATATACATCAAAAGAAAGGTATTTAAAAACCCTATTCGCACGTGTAAGCAAAAATTTTCTACGTGGTCCGGTTTTCAAAATATTTACATCCAAAGTTCTATTTGGACCCAACTTCAAAAACCAACCCAAAAAATGGTTTGGATGGCGATATTTCTGCAATCGAGACTCGTAGACGGTTGAAAGTTTCAAAAACGTATTTTAGTTTTTTATGATCTTTTCAAAACTGAAAACCAAAAAATTTTACGACCTCTGGTTCTCGAAATATCTTCATCCAAAGTGATATTACTTTATTTTAACCCAATTCAATTAAAATTGTTCAAAAAAATGTTTGGATGGTGATATTTCCGCAATCAAGACTCGTAGACGGTTGAAAGTTTCAAAATCGTCTTTTAGTTTTTTAAGATCTTTCCAAAACTGAAAACCAAAAAATTTTACGACCTCTGGTTCTCGAAATATCTTCATCCAAAGTGATATTACTTTATTTTAACCCAATTCAATTAAAATTGTTCAAAAAAATGTTTGGATGGCGATATTTCCGCAATCGAGACTCGTAAGTGGTTGCGGTTTTCAGCGCTGAATTGGAAATTCACAGACCTTTCCATCAATGTAAACATTTTAGCACAATTCAACAAATAAATTTTAATTGACTTTTTGTAGAAAGCATGTACTACCCCCGTTGCTAATTTTTACCCCAAAAATTAAATGTTTCCAAAACCCATCGAAATATACATCAAAAGAAAGGTATTTAAAACCCTATTCGCACGTGTAAGCAAAAATTTTCTATAACGTGGCCCGGTTTTCAAAATATTTACATCCAAAGTTCTATTTGGACCCAACTTCAAAAACCAACCCAAAAAATGGTTTGGATGGCGATATTTCTGCAATCGAGACTCGTAGACGGTTGAAAGTTTCAAAAACGTCTTTTAGTTTTTTAAGATCTTTCCAAAACTGAAAACCAAAAAATTTTACGACCTCTGGTTCTCGAAATAACTTCATCCAAAGTGATATTGCCTTATTTCGAACAAATTTAATTAAAATTGTTCAAAAAAATGTTTGGATGGCGATATTTCCGCAATCAAGACTCGTAGACGGTTGAAAGTTTCAAAAACGTCTTTTAGTTTTTTAAGATCTTTCCAAAACTGAAAACCAAAAAAATTTACGACCTCTGGTTCTCGAAATATCTTCATCCAAAGTGATATTACTTTATTTTAACCCAATTCAATTAAAATTGTTCAAAAAAATGTTTGGATGGCGATATTTCCGCAATCGAGACTCGTAAGTGGTTGCGGTTTTCAGCGCTGAATTGGAAATTCACAGACCTTTCCGTCAATGTAAAAATTTTAGCACAATTCAACAAATAAATTTTTACTGACTTTTTGAAGAAAGCATGTACTACCCCCTTTGCTAATTTGTACCCCAAAAATTAAATGTTTCCAAAACCCATCGAAATATACATCAAAAGAAAGGTATTTAAAAACCCTATTCGCACGTGTAAGCAAAAATTTTCTACGTGGTCCGGTTTTCAAAATATTTACATCCAAAGTTCTATTTGGACCCAACTTCAAAAACCAACCCAAAAAATGGTTTGGATGGCGATATTTCTGCAATCGAGACTCGTAGATGGTTGAAAGTTTCAAAAACGTATTTTAGTTTTTTAAGATCTTTCCAAAACTGAAAACCAAAAAATTTTACGACCTCTGGTTCTCGAAATATCTTCATCCAAAGTGGTATTGCCTTATTTCGAACAAATTTAATTAAAATTGTTCAAAAAAATGTTTGGATGGCGATATTTCCGCAATCAAGACTCGTAGACGGTTGAAAGTTTCAAAAACGTCTTTTAGTTTTTTAAGATCTTTCCAAAACTGAAAACCAAAAAAATTTACGACCTCTGGTTCTCGAAATATCTTCATCCAAAGTGATATTACTTTATTTTAACCCAATTCAATTAAAATTGTTCAAAAAAATGTTTGGATGGCGATATTTCCGCAATCGAGACTCGTAAGTGGTTGCGGTTTTCAGCGCTGAATTGGAAATTCACAGACCTTTCCGTCAATGTAAAAATTTTAGCACAATTCAACAAATAAATTTTTACTGACTTTTTGAAGAAAGCATGTACTACCCCCTTTGCTAATTTGTACCCCAAAAATTAAATGTTTCCAAAACCCATCGAAATATACATCAAAAGAAAGGTATTTAAAAACCCTATTCGCACGTGTAAGCAAAAATTTTCTACGTGGTCTGGTTTTCAAAATATTTACATCCAAAGTTCTATTTGGATCCAACTTCAAAAACCAACCCAAAAAATGGTTTGGATGGCGATATTTCTGCAATCGAGACTCGTAGACGGTTGAAAGTTTCAAAAACGTATTTTAGTTTTTTAAGATCTTTCCAAAACTGAAAACCAAAAAATTTTACAACCTCTGGTTCTCGAAATAACTTCATCCAAAGTGATATTGCCTTATTTCGAACAAATTTAATTAAAATTGTTCAAAAAAATGTTTGGATGGCGATATTTCCGCAATTAAGACTCGTAGATGGTTGAAAGTTTCAAAAACGTATTTTAGTTTTTTAAGATCTTTCCAAAACTGAAAACCAAAAAATTTTACGACCTCTGGTTCTCGAAATATCTTCATCCAAAGTGATTACTTTATTTTAACCCAATTCAATTAAAATTGTTCAAAAAAATGTTTGGATGGCGATATTTCCGCAATCAAGACTCGTAGACGGTTGAAAGTTTCAAAAACGTCTTTTAGTTTTTTAAGATCTTTCCAAAACTGAAAACCAAAAAATTTTACGACCTCTGGTTCTCGAAATATCTTCATCCAAAGTGATTACTTTATTTTAACCCAATTCAATTAAAATTGTTCAAAAAAATGTTTGGATGGCGATATTTCCGCAATCGAGACTCGTAAGTGGTTGCGGTTTTCAGCGCTGAATTGGAAATTCACAGACCTTTCCGTCAATGTAAAAATTTTAGCACAATTCAACAAATAAATTTTTATTGACTTTTTGAAGAAAGCATGTACTACCCCCTTTGCTAATTTTTACCCCAAAAATTAAATGTTTCCAAAACCCATCGAAATATACATCAAAAGAAAGGTATTTAAAAACCCTATTCGCACGTGTAAGCAAAAATTTTCTACGTGGTCCGGTTTTCAAAATATTTACATCCAAAGTTCTATTTGGACCCAACTTCAAAAACCAACCCAAAAAATGGTTTGGATGGCGATATTTCTGCAATCGAGACTCGTAGACGGTTGAAAGTTTCAAAAACGTCTTTTAGTTTTTTAAGATCTTTCCAAAACTGAAAACCAAAAAATTTTACGACCTCTGGTTCTCGAAATATCTTCATCCAAAGTGGTATTGCCTTATTTCGAACAAATTTAATTAAAATTGTTCAAAAAAATGTTTGGATGGCGATATTTCCGCAATCAAGACTCGTAGACGGTTGAAAGTTTCAAAAACGTCTTTTAGTTTTTTAAGATCTTTCCAAAACTGAAAACCAAAAAAATTTACGACCTCTGGTTCTCGAAATATCTTCATCCAAAGTGATATTACTTTATTTTAACCCAATTCAATTAAAATTGTTCAAAAAAATGTTTGGATGGCGATATTTCCGCAATCGAGACTCGTAAGTGGTTGCGGTTTTCAGCGCTGAATTGGAAATTCACAGACCTTTCCGTCAATGTAAAATTTTTAGCACAATTCAACAAATAAATTTTTACTGACTTTTTGAAGAAAGCATGTACTACCCCCTTTGCTAATTTTTACCCCAAAAATTAAATGTTTCCAAAACCCATCGAAATATACATCAAAAGAAAGGTATTTAAAAACCCTATTCGCACGTGTAAGCAAAAATTTTCTACGTGGTCCGGTTTTCAAAATATTTACATCCAAAGTTCTATTTGGACCCAACTTCAAAAACCAACCCAAAAAATGGTTTGGATGGCGATATTTCTGCAATCGAGACTCGTAGATGGTTGAAAGTTTCAAAAACGTATTTTAGTTTTTTAAGATCTTTCCAAAACTGAAAACCAAAAAATTTTACGACCTCTGGTTCTCGAAATATCTTCATCCAAAGTGGTATTGCCTTATTTCGAACAAATTTAATTAAAATTGTTCAAAAAAATGTTTGGATGGCGATATTTCCGCAATCAAGACTCGTAGACGGTTGAAAGTTTCAAAAACGTCTTTTAGTTTTTTAAGATCTTTCCAAAACTGAAAACCAAAAAAATTTACGACCTCTGGTTCTCGAAATATCTTCATCCAAAGTGATATTACTTTATTTTAACCCAATTCAATTAAAATTGTTCAAAAAAATGTTTGGATGGCGATATTTCCGCAATCGAGACTCGTAAGTGGTTGCGGTTTTCAGCGCTGAATTGGAAATTCACAGACCTTTCCGTCAATGTAAAAATTTTAGCACAATTCAACAAATAAATTTTTACTGACTTTTTGAAGAAAGCATGTACTACCCCCTTTGCTAATTTGTACCCCAAAAATTAAATGTTTCCAAAACCCATCGAAATATACATCAAAAGAAAGGTATTTAAAAACCCTATTCGCACGTGTAAGCAAAAATTTTCTACGTGGTCTGGTTTTCAAAATATTTACATCCAAAGTTCTATTTGGATCCAACTTCAAAAACCAACCCAAAAAATGGTTTGGATGGCGATATTTCTGCAATCGAGACTCGTAGACGGTTGAAAGTTTCAAAAACGTATTTTAGTTTTTTAAGATCTTTCCAAAACTGAAAACCAAAAAATTTTACAACCTCTGGTTCTCGAAATAACTTCATCCAAAGTGATATTGCCTTATTTCGAACAAATTTAATTAAAATTGTTCAAAAAAATGTTTGGATGGCGATATTTCCGCAATTAAGACTCGTAGATGGTTGAAAGTTTCAAAAACGTATTTTAGTTTTTTAAGATCTTTCCAAAACTGAAAACCAAAAAATTTTACGACCTCTGGTTCTCGAAATATCTTCATCCAAAGTGATTACTTTATTTTAACCCAATTCAATTAAAATTGTTCAAAAAAATGTTTGGATGGCGATATTTCCGCAATCAAGACTCGTAGACGGTTGAAAGTTTCAAAAACGTCTTTTAGTTTTTTAAGATCTTTCCAAAACTGAAAACCAAAAAATTTTACGACCTCTGGTTCTCGAAATATCTTCATCCAAAGTGATTACTTTATTTTAACCCAATTCAATTAAAATTGTTCAAAAAAATGTTTGGATGGCGATATTTCCGCAATCGAGACTCGTAAGTGGTTGCGGTTTTCAGCGCTGAATTGGAAATTCACAGACCTTTCCGTCAATGTAAAAATTTTAGCACAATTCAACAAATAAATTTTTATTGACTTTTTGAAGAAAGCATGTACTACCCCCTTTGCTAATTTTTACCCCAAAAATTAAATGTTTCCAAAACCCATCGAAATATACATCAAAAGAAAGGTATTTAAAAACCCTATTCGCACGTGTAAGCAAAAATTTTCTACGTGGTCCGGTTTTCAAAATATTTACATCCAAAGTTCTATTTGGACCCAACTTCAAAAACCAACCCAAAAAATGGTTTGGATGGCGATATTTCTGCAATCGAGACTCGTAGACGGTTGAAAGTTTCAAAAACGTCTTTTAGTTTTTTAAGATCTTTCCAAAACTGAAAACCAAAAAATTTTACGACCTCTGGTTCTCGAAATATCTTCATCCAAAGTGGTATTGCCTTATTTCGAACAAATTTAATTAAAATTGTTCAAAAAAATGTTTGGATGGCGATATTTCCGCAATCAAGACTCGTAGACGGTTGAAAGTTTCAAAAACGTCTTTTAGTTTTTTAAGATCTTTCCAAAACTGAAAACCAAAAAAATTTACGACCTCTGGTTCTCGAAATATCTTCATCCAAAGTGATATTACTTTATTTTAACCCAATTCAATTAAAATTGTTCAAAAAAATGTTTGGATGGCGATATTTCTGCAATCGAGACTCGTAGATGGTTGAAAGTTTCAAAAACGTATTTTAGTTTTTTAAGATCTTTCCAACCAACGAGGCTTGGTTGCGGAGATATAGGGTTTCAAAGACATTTTGATTTTTAAAGTTTTTAACGATGCCGGCATCGCAAGTTTTGTCAAAAAGTGATGAAATTTTTTTTTGGCGAGATTTAAAAAGTGGCGTACATGGATGGAAAGGTCTTTTTACTCTCAGTTTAACGGTGAAAACCGCAACCACCAACGAAGCTTGGTTGCGGAGATATAGGGTTTCAAAGACATTTTGATTTTTAAAGTTTTTAACGATGCCGGCATCGCAAGTTTGTCAAAAAGTGATGAAAAATTTTTTTGTGGAGATTTAAAAAATGGCGTACATGGATGGAAAGGTCTTTTTACTCTCAGTTTAACGTTGAAAACCGCAACCACCAACGAGGCTTGGTTGCGGAGATATAGGGTTTCAATGACATTTTGATTTTTAAAGTTTTTAACGATGCCGGCATCGCAAGTTTTGTCACAAAGTGATGAATTTTTTTTTGGCGAGCTTTAAAAAGTGGCGTACATGGATGGAAAGGTCTTTTTACTCTCAGTTTAACGGTGAAAACCGCAACCACCAACGAGGCTTGGTTGCGGAGATATAGGGTTTCAAAGACATTTTGATTTTTAAAGTTTTTAACGAAAAATGGTTTGGATGGCGATATTTCTGCAATCGAGACTCGTAGACGGTTGAAAGTTTCAAAAACGTATTTTAGTTTTTTAAGATCTTTCCAAAACTGAAAACCAAAAAATTTTACGACCTCTGGTTCTCGAAATAACTTCATCCAAAGTGATATTGCCTTATTTCGAACAAATTTAATTAAAATTGTTCAAAAAAATGTTTGGATGGCGATATTTCCGCAATCAAGACTCGTAGACGGTTGAAAGTTTCAAAAACGTCTTTTAGTTTTTTAATATCTTTTCAAAACTGAAAACCAAAAAATTTTACGACCTCTGGTTCTCGAAATATCTTCATCCAAATTGATATTGCCTTATTTCGAACAAATTTAATTAAAATTGTTCAAAAAAATGTTTGGATGGCGATATTTCCGCAATCAAGACTCGTAGATGGTTGAAAGTTTCAAAAACGTATTTTAGTTTTTTAAGATCTTTCCAAAACTGAAAACAAAAAAATTTTACGACCTCTGGTTCTCGAAATAACTTCATCCAAAGTGATATTGCCTTATTTCGAACAAATTTAATTAAAATTGTTCAAAAAAATGTTTGGATGGCGATATTTCCGCAATCAAGACTCGTAGACGGTTGAAAGTTTCAAAAACGTCTTTTAGTTTTTTAAGATCTTTCCAAAACTGAAAACCAAAAAATTTTACGACCTCTGGTTCTCGAAATATCTTCATCCAAAGTGATATTACTTTATTTTAACCCAATTCAATTAAAATTGTTCAAAAAAATGTTTGGATGGCGATATTTCCGCAATCAAGACTCGTAGATGGTTGAAAGTTTCAAAAACGTATTTTAGTTTTTTAAGATCTTTCCAAAACTGAAAACCAAAAAATTTTACGACCTCTGGTTCTCGAAATATCTTCATCCAAAGTGATATTACTTTATTTTAACCCAATTCAATTAAAATTGTTCAAAAAAATGTTTGGATGGCGATATTTCCGCAATCAAGACTCGTAGATGGTTGAAAGTTTCAAAAACGTATTTTAGTTTTTTAAGATCTTTCCAAAACTGAAAACCAAAAAATTTTACGACCTCTGGTTCTCGAAATATCTTCATCCAAAGTGATATTGCCTTATTTCAAACAAATTTAATTAAAATTGTTCAAAAAAATGTTTGGATGGCGATATTTCCGCAATCAAGACTCGTAGACGGTTGAAAGTTTCAAAAACGTATTTTAGTTTTTTAAGATCTTTCCAACCAACGAGGCTTGGTTGCGGAGATATAGGGTTTCAAAGACATTTTGATTTTTAAAGTTTTTAACGATGCCGGCATCGCAAGTTTTGTCAAAAAGTGATGAAATTTTTTTTTGGCGAGATTTAAAAAGTGGCGTACATGATGGAAAGGTCTTTTTACTCTCAGTTTAACGGTGAAAACCGCAACCACCAACGAGGCTTGGTTGCGGAGATATAGGGTTCCAAAGACATTTTGATTTTTAAAGTTTTTAACGATGCCGGCATCGCAAGTTTTGTTAAAAAGTGATGAAAATTTTTTTTGTCGAGATTTAAAAAATGGCGTACATGGATGGAAAGGTCTTTTTACTCTCAGTTTAACGGTGAAAACCGCAACCACCAACGAGGCTTGGTTGCGGAGATATAGGGTTTCAAAGACATTTTGATTTTTAAAGTTTTTAACGATGCCGGCATCGCAAGTTTTGTCAATAAGTGATGAAAATTTTTGTGTCGAGATTTAAAAAATGGCGTACATGGATGAAAAGGTCATTTTACTCTCAGTTTAACGGTGAAAACCGCAACCACCAACGAGGCTTGGTTGCGGAGATATAGGGTTTCAAAGACATTTTGATTTTTAAAGTTTTTAACGATGCCGGCATCGCAAGTTTTGTCAAAAAGTGATGAAATTTTTTTTTGGCGAGATTTAAAAAGTGGCGTACATGGATGGAAAGGTCTTTTTACTCTCAGTTTAACGGTGAAAACCACAACCACCAACGAGGCTTGGTTGCGGAGATATAGGGTTTCAAAGACATTTTGATTTTTAAAGTTTTTAACGATGCCGGCATCGCAAGTTTTGTCAAAAAGTGATGAAATTTTTTTTTGGCGAGATTTAAAAAGTGGCGTACATGGATGGAAAGGTCTTTTTACTCTCAGTTTAATGGTGAAAACCGCAACCAACAACGAGGCTTGGTTGCGGAGATATAGGGTTTCAAAGACATTTTGATTTTTAAAGTTTTTAACGATGCCGGCATCGCAAGTTTTGTCAAAAAGTGATGAAATTTTTTTTGGCGAGATTTAAAAAGTGGCGTATATGGATGGAAAGGTCTTTTTACTCTCAGTTTAACGGTGAAAACCGCAACCACCAACGAGGCTTGGTTGCGGAGATATAGGGTTTCAAAGACATTTTGATTTTTAAAGTTTTTAACGATGCCGGCATCGCAAGTTTTGTCAAAAAGTGATGAAAATTTTTTTTGGCGAGATTTAAAAAGTGGCGTACATGGATGGAAAGGTCTTTTTACTCTCAGTTTAACGGTGAAAACCGCAACCACCAACGAGGCTTGGTTGCGGAGATATAGGGTTTCAATGACATTTTGATTTTTAAAGTTTTTAACGATGCCGGCATCGCAAGTTTTGTCAAAAAGTGATGAAATTTTTTTTGGCGAGATTTAAAAAGTGGCGTACATGGATGGAAAGGTCTTTTTACTCTCAGTTTAACGGTGAAAACCGCAACCACCAACGAGGCTTGGTTGCGGAGATATAGGGTTTCAAAGACATTTTGATTTTTAAAGTTTTTAACGATGCCGGCATCGCAAGTTTTGTCAAAAAGTGATGAAAATTCTTGTGTCGAGATTTAAAAAATGGCGTACATGGATGAAAAGGTCATTTTACTCTCAGTTTAACGGTGAAAACCGCAACCACCAACGAGGCTTGGTTGCGGAGATATAGGGTTTCAAAGACATTTTGATTTTTAAAGTTTTTAACGATGCCGGCATCGCAAGTTTTGTCAAAAAGTGATGAAAATTTTTTGTCGAGATTTAAAAAATGGCGTACATGCATGGAAATATCTTTATACTCTCAGTTTAACGGTGAAAACCAAAACCACCAACGAGGCTTGGTTGCGGAGATATAGGGTTTCAAAGACATTTTGATTTTTAAAGTTTTTAACGATGCCGGCATCGCAAGTTTTGTCAAAAAGTGATGAAAAATTTTTTTGTCGAGATTTAAAAAATGGCGTACGTGGATGGAAAGGTCTTTTTACTCTCAGTTTAACGGTGAAAACCGCAACCACCAACGAGGCTTGGTTGCGGAGATATAGGGTTTCAAAGACATTTTGATTTTTAAAGTTTTTAACGATGGCGGCATCGCAAGTTTTGTCAAAAAGTGATGAACATTTTTTTTTTCGGGATTTAAAAAATGGCGTACATGGATGGAAAGGTCTTTTTACTCTCAGTTTAACGGTGAAAACCGCAACCACCAACGAGATTTGGTTGCGGAGATATAGGGCTTCAAAGACATTTTGATTTTTAAAGTTTCTAACGATGCCGGCATCGCAAGTTTTGTCGAAAAATGATGAAAAATTTTTTTGTCGAGATTTAAAAAATGGCGTACATGGATGGAAAGGTCTTTTTACTCTCAGTTTAACGGTGAAAACCGCAACCACCAACGAGGCTTGGTTGCGGAGATATAGGGTTTCAAAGACATTTTGATTTTTAAAGTTTTAAACGATGCCGGCATCGCAAGTTTTGTCAAAAAGTGATGAAAAATTTTTTTGTCATGATTTAAAAAATGGCGTACATGGATGGAAAGGTCTTTTTACTCTCAGTTTAACGGTGAAAACCGCAACCACCAACGAGGCTTGGTTGCGGAGATATAGGGTTTCAAAGACATTTTGATTTTTAAAGTTTTTAACGATGCCGGCATCGCAAGTTTTGTCAAAAAGTGATGAAAATTTTTTTTGTCGAGATTTAAAAAATGGCGTACATGGATGGAAAGGTCTTTTTACTCTCAGTTTAACGGTGAAAACCACAACCACCAACGAGGCTTGGTTGCGGAGATATAGGGTTTCAATGACATTTTGATTTTTAAAGTTTTTAACGATGCCGGCATCGCAAGTTTTGTCAAAAAGTGATGAAATTTTTTTTGGCGAGATTTAAAAAGTGGCGTACATGGATGGAAAGGTCTTTTTACTCTCAGTTTAACGGTGAAAACCGCAACCACCAACGAGGCTTGGTTGCGGAGATATAGGGTTTCAAAGACATTTTGATTTTTAAAGTTTTTAACGATGCCGGCATCGCAAGTTTTGTCAAAAAGTGATGAAAATTCTTGTGTCGAGATTTAAAAAATGGCGTACATGGATGAAAAGGTCATTTTACTCTCAGTTTAACGGTGAAAACCACAACCACCAACGAGGCTTGGTTGCGGAGATATAGGGTTTCAATGACATTTTGATTTTTAAAGTTTTTAACGATGCCGGCATCGCAAGTTTTGTCGAAAAATGATGAAAAATTTTTTTGTCGAGATTTAAAAAATGGCGTACATGGATGGAAAGGTCTTTTTACTCTCAGTTTAACGGTGAAAACCGCAACCACCAACGAGGCTTGGTTGCGGAGATATAGGGTTTCAAAGACATTTTGATTTTTAAAGTTTTAAACGATGCCGGCATCGCAAGTTTTGTCAAAAAGTGATGAAAAATTTTTTTGTCATGATTTAAAAAATGGCGTACATGGATGGAAAGGTCTTTTTACTCTCAGTTTAACGGTGAAAACCGCAACCACCAACGAGGCTTGGTTGCGGAGATATAGGGTTTCAAAGACATTTTGATTTTTAAAGTTTTTAACGATGCCGGCATCGCAAGTTTTGTCAAAAAGTGATGAAAATTTTTTTTGTCGAGATTTAAAAAATGGCGTACATGGATGGAAAGGTCTTTTTACTCTCAGTTTAACGGTGAAAACCACAACCACCAACGAGGCTTGGTTGCGGAGATATAGGGTTTCAATGACATTTTGATTTTTAAAGTTTTTAACGATGCCGGCATCGCAAGTTTTGTCAAAAAGTGATGAAATTTTTTTTGGCGAGATTTAAAAAGTGGCGTACATGGATGGAAAGGTCTTTTTACTCTCAGTTTAACGGTGAAAACCGCAACCACCAACGAGGCTTGGTTGCGGAGATATAGGGTTTCAAAGACATTTTGATTTTTAAAGTTTTTAACGATGCCGGCATCGCAAGTTTTGTCAAAAAGTGATGAAAATTCTTGTGTCGAGATTTAAAAAATGGCGTACATGGATGAAAAGGTCATTTTACTCTCAGTTTAACGGTGAAAACCGCAACCACCAACGAGGCTTGGTTGCGGAGATATAGGGTTTCAAAGACATTTTGATTTTTAAAGTTTTTAACGATGCCGGCATCGCAAGTTTTGTCAAAAAGTGATGAAAATTTTTTGTCGAGATTTAAAAAATGGCGTACATGCATGGAAATATCTTTATACTCTCAGTTTAACGGTGAAAACCAAAACCACCAACGAGGCTTGGTTGCGGAGATATAGGGTTTCAAAGACATTTTGATTTTTAAAGTTTTTAACGATGCCGGCATCGCAAGTTTTGTCAAAAAGTGATGAAAAATTTTTTTGTCGAGATTTAAAAAATGGCGTACGTGGATGGAAAGGTCTTTTTACTCTCAGTTTAACGGTGAAAACCGCAACCACCAACGAGGCTTGGTTGCGGAGATATAGGGTTTCAAAGACATTTTGATTTTTAAAGTTTTTAACGATGGCGGCATCGCAAGTTTTGTCAAAAAGTGATGAACATTTTTTTTTTCGGGATTTAAAAAATGGCGTACATGGATGGAAAGGTCTTTTTACTCTCAGTTTAACGGTGAAAACCGCAACCACCAACGAGATTTGGTTGCGGAGATATAGGGCTTCAAAGACATTTTGATTTTTAAAGTTTCTAACGATGCCGGCATCGCAAGTTTTGTCGAAAAATGATGAAAAATTTTTTTGTCGAGATTTAAAAAATGGCGTACATGGATGGAAAGGTCTTTTTACTCTCAGTTTAACGGTGAAAACCGCAACCACCAACGAGGCTTGGTTGCGGAGATATAGGGTTTCAAAGACATTTTGATTTTTAAAGTTTTAAACGATGCCGGCATCGCAAGTTTTGTCAAAAAGTGATGAAAAATTTTTTTGTCATGATTTAAAAAATGGCGTACATGGATGGAAAGGTCTTTTTACTCTCAGTTTAACGGTGAAAACCGCAACCACCAACGAGGCTTGGTTGCGGAGATATAGGGTTTCAAAGACATTTTGATTTTTAAAGTTTTTAACGATGCCGGCATCGCAAGTTTTGTCAAAAATTGATGAAAAATTTTTTTGTCGAGATTTAAAAAATGGCGTACATGGATGGAAAGGTCTTTTTACTCTCAGTTTAACGGTGAAAACCGCAACCACTAACGAGGCTTGGTTGCGAAAATATCACCATTCCAACATTTTTTTTTAACAATTTTAATTTAATTGGTTCGAAATAAGGTAGTATCACTTTGGATGAAGATATTTCGAGAACCAGAGGTCGTAAATTTTTTTGGTTTTCAGAAAGATTTAAAAAAAAACTTAAAGACGTTTTTGAAACATTCAACCATCTACGAGTCGCGATTGCAGAAACATCGGGTATTGTAATCATGTGTTTTAAAAAGTAATATTTTTTCCATATTGCGGATATTTTTATTTAAAAGAATATTTTTCAAAAATGTTTCCGCAAACGAGTCTCGCAAGTGATTGCAGTTTACAGTGCTCTTATCGATGTACACAATTTTATAAATGTTGGCAATTTTTACATTTAATCTACAAAGGGTAATTTCTTCTTTTATTTTGTCCCACTGCGTAATCCTTTATTTTGCTAATCTTCACCTTCCCCGTTGATATTATTGTAAGTGTAATTGGATGCGTCAATGAAAATATAGGTACTATTTGAGTTGTGGGTCCTTCCTATGAATTTTTAACTCCCTGACTAATTGCCCAGTTAAGGCTATCTCAATAAAAGCACCATAAATAATATTTAAGTTTTTAATTTTGAAACTGTCCCTGACTCTATATTATATAGAAGAATTTTGTTGTGGAAATAACAACTTTTTAAAGAATCAACAAAAAAAAATAACATTGGCTAAGAATTTTTATTTATTTTATTTATTGCTATATTAAATTTGAGTACACATTTTTTTATCAAAAAGATTAAGTGGTCTTTGCTCCTTCTTTTCATCCATTAAAGGTGAACGCTTCCAAATATAAACTCAGTAGAAATTTAAAATTATATTTTCCAGAAACAAACGTTGGTGCTAGTAGATAATAATTTAACCCACATATAAAATAGAGACCACTTAATCGTTTTGATTGCATTACATCAGCTCCACTGATACATAAATAAGTGACTAGTACATAATATTAGTCATTATTGTATACATATACTATATATTGTTCTTTAGTACATATTTTGTATGCATTTTTTTATATATAATTTAATGCAGATATTTTTTGATGTAAATATTTGCCTCATATAATAAAGAATAATTTTTTAAAAGATTTTTATTTTTACATTTGGATAATATATTAAGAAAATTCAAAGATAAATTATATGACGTATGTATATTTGTACCAAAAAGTTTGTTTAAAAAAATAATAAAAATAAAAAAAAAATCGTATCATTATTAAATAAAAATTAAACCTAAATAATCTATTAAGTAAAAATATAAAGAAAATGGCCCGAAATTTTAAAATTGGTAAGTTTTGTAAGTGAGCACCAAAATACAACGGTAAAACAGTAGATAACATCTCTCACTTTTACGTTAGCCAATATTCAAACCTTTTTTTCTACCCACCCTGGTAACTTCCCATTGGTGCCCGTGGCAACTGGACGCCCAATGTTATTTTGTTATAAGGAAATTCATAATTCAAAATCTTAAAAAACCTTAACAAATGTTCAATATGCGATCAAGTGAAAACCAAAGTTAGGGCCACCAATTCATAGTTACAGCATTGTGTGTAAAATAAAATTATTCCGGAGTCGATAGCTTTGTTTGTTTTCAAAATATTTGAGCCGAAAATTTTTTTTTAACGATTTGTAGTATTTTCTTGTAGTTTTTTTGCTTTAAAATAAAACCGTCGATTGAATTTTTTTTAAATCTATATCAGGAACCAAATATGGCATCGTAAATAGAATAAAATTATCCCAAAGTTATATCGTTGTTTGTTCTCAAAATATTAAAACCGCGAACCACGTTTTTCAGAAAATTTTAGCATAAATGTTTTTTGATTCTTTTCAATTCTTTATTACGTCATTGCTGAAGTCGATAGAACAAAAAAGTTCGAGATGGAACATTTTTTACAACTTTTTTTTTTTTTTGTTGTAGTAAAAAAAAAACACTAATTGAATTTTTTTGAGAACCCTTTCTGCACTTCGTGATGTTGTTGTTATCATCTGTAAAATAGTATTTACTCGAAGTCGATGTCTCTATTCGTTCTCGAGATACAGTGAACGATAGAAAGGCTTACGAACGTACGAGCGTACATACACGCACACATACAGACATCTCTCTGGGATCTCCTGGGACCTCGAAACGTCGAGAAATGTCAACATTTTCAATTCGACAAATCGCACCAATTACAATTACTTCCAATGGGAAGTTAATAATACTTGATTATAAATTCAAAAAAAAAAAAAAAATAAGACATCAAATTAGTTTTTACACAAAAAAATGACTTTGTTGATTCCAATTCGGACATGAGAACTCAAATAATTTCCAAACGTCAAATATTTTCAATCCGATCGAAAATCAAAACACACTCATTCCGCAAGTATTGAAAACGAAAAGTATTTCAAAACACCTAAAGTCGTATTTATTAGATTTTTGTTTACTTATCCACTGTCTAATTATTTTCAAATTGGTGGAAATATGCTTTATTTTTAATAAAAAATAAATATCACATAATTCACGGCTAAGACAATCTACTCTTGTGTCTAAGTTAGGTAGCTATAAGACAACAATAAACAAGGTTTTTGAACACATATTCCAATGTTGGACAGTTGTCTAAAGTTAGACAACGTTTATAAATAAGACCACTAGAGTTTAAAAAAGGAAAGTATTTTACAACAACTGATCGGAATTCAGGAAAACAGGGATGATTAAGTCTCTTTGTTAACTTCCAATTTCTAGGTACCTTTTTACTAATTTTCAAAAATTTCGATTGAATTTTACAACAAATTTTGCGACATCATACGACGACGAACGTTTCAAGTTACATGCCAAAAAGGCATATTATGTAATAAACCATTTACAAGCCTGTAAGAAATTTATAAATGAATTGAATAAAATGTAATGTAATGTAACGTAATGAAATCCAAACAAATTTTTTATCGTTCGTCAACCAATTTTATCGAAGCGAGTCGAATCAGGCCCATTTCAACTCGAAGCAGTGTAAAAAAAGAGGCAAAGAGAACTTCAAGTTTTGGTCAAAATACGTCATAGATTTATTAAATAAGAACAAGATTAACATCCGGTGTGGAAACATTGCATAACAAGAAAATGAATGAGATGTGTTTTTTGATGTGTAAACATCTTAGCTCTGGTTATAGGGAAAATAAAAATGAAAATGCACAACAAAAGTATGCAGCGGAATCGTATTTAAGAAATTAAAGAAATTACCTTTCTTTTTTTCGCCTAGAGTTTGACTGGAATTGCGAGAATACGAAACGAAATGAAACGAACACTTTTGCATAAAAGTAAAAACGCATTTTCAGATGAATCGAGCTTGAACTATGCTTCCATCTTTTTTAACCACTAAGTTGAAATGAATGAATATTAATTGTGCATTTGGGATCTTATAATATTCGGAGTTTATGGTATTTGGGATTATGAGATATTCCTAATTTTTGCCAATGCAATTTTTAGCCGTTCTCTGAGACAAAAGCGGATGTTTACACATCTTTACCGTGAGTCCCGATAAATTCAACAAACAAAATACCTTTCGGGCTTAGCCCAGCCCAGAGAAATATCGTAGCTAATTCCGCAAAAAACTGTGTTACCGACGTAAATTAACTTTTATTGCTATCGATGTTGATATCAATAGAATAGGCTAGGTTCAACACATAACAACTTTGGCTTCTGATTGGGAAGCTGTCATAAAATATTAGATGACTTTTAAAGTCACTGAGAGCTGACCAATCAGAGGCTTGAAAATTCAGAAATCTGAATTTTCAGATATTTTCATGCGTTGAACCCGATCAAAGTCTGTAATGGCATCGCTAATCACTTATCCCCAATGTCGTTTCAAGCAGTTCCCTTAGGTTTCAATTCATTTGCTCAATTTCAATTTCAATTTTCTAGGGCGAGAAAAAATTACAGTTCTGATTCAACCCAAATTCTATTGCTTACAATAAGAGCCTACATTTTGTATAAAATATTGTAATATTTTGAAATCTGGGGCCATTTTATCGATATACAGCCCTATCATCGTACCCGATCGGAACGAAATTTTCTCCGATTTCTACGAAATGTACGAATTTTGTATCATTGTAGACGTCAATCGGACAGATCTACGAAAACAAATTTGGTGTGCGTTAAAAATGTCAAATTCATGCGTTGCATGCCGATGAAATGTTAAAATGGCTGCAACGCATCACGAATTCATGCGACGTATGACGATTTTTGTTGTCCGATGTCCCCGATCGAAAATTAGAAGCGGAAAATTTCCCGAAAAGCAAAAGGCTAAAATGGATGCTCACGCTCAACAACAAAAAAATTCGTAAGTAAGCTTCTTTTTATTTGGTAACTTGCTTAAACATATTTTTATCTTTTAGAAAAAAGAAAACAAAAACAAGCCAAATTCAATACGACCGGCTGGTGGAACTTTACGAACCGACCACCGCACCTGAGGAAACAACCGCTTTCTGGCAAACTATTACAGAAACCCTCAACTCACTTGGCCCATCTTTGTTCATATCTCTCCGCTTCCAAAAACACTGCTGCACTATCCATGGTTCTTTCACTATTGCTTGTTTTGAAAATCTTTTATTTTGACAAATGTATTCAAATGTCAAATACATGCGTCGATACACGTCTTTATTTTTTTTACGATTCGTATACCATGAAGAGAATAAATCGTCCGATCGGAAATTTTCTCCGATCGTAGGTTTTTCCGAACGGATACGATGATAGGGCTGATAATATAATAACCGATTTTTGCTAAGCTAAGGCCTCGTTCACAAGACAATGTAGTGCACGCCTTTTATCTTTATCGTTTTCTACCGTAAAAAACAGCAGAACGATACATTCGATTCAAAAACTGGAAATAGCATTATTTGTGCCGTAATCAAGGTGAATAAATGTAAGTAATAGATCCACGAGTAATCGTTGTTTTAAATTGGTATCTAAAGCCCCTGAACCCAGTATAACAAAACAAAAAGTGTGAGTGCCGGGACTCACGATTAAGATGTGTAATCATCAAATTAAATATTCAAGTACTAGTTTTACATCACAGAAAGCGACAAGTTCGAACTGTTGAGGTACGAAGGAACGTGTCCAATATACATAACGTATCTTAACGTGTAACAGCACAACGTAATGTACTACAGAAATGTCCACCTTTTTAGTTTACCCTACCACCGGCTTAGATGTTTACACATCAAAAAAGATTTTAGATAAATTTTATTGGCGGAAATGCTGGGTGTATTTTAGCTGTAAAGACGAACAAAAAACGAACTCTGCGTAAACTGAGTATTTAAAAAAAAAAAAAACAAATTTAGAAAAATTGATGGGCCTTGTTAAAAGGCATTAACGTTGCGTTTAATTAATTTATTTATACGTATTAGATTTCTTTTACAATCACAATTGAGCTACACAAATTGTTGAGACAGTAAATGCATAGCATATTGATATTCAAAGTTCTGAATTTTGCATTCACTTTTGAATTTGGGATCCCAAAAACTGAAATTATTCCGGTGTTTTTCAAAAAAAATATATTTGGGAATATAAATTTATTTTATAGATTATTTTTGTTAAATAAATAAAATAAATAAATATTTCGGAATTTCAAAAAAATGTAACTACGTATACTTACATAATTTTCGTTCGTTGAACTTTACCCAGGGTTGACAAAAGTTTTTTTGAGAACCCCAAGAATTATCAAAAAAAAAAAAACAAAAACGCTGGGTGGTATGGGTTTCAAAAAACACTCAAGGGTGCAAATTGTGTTGACGTTCAAAGCAAGAAACAAGAAGTTGTTTACTCAATAATTAAAACATAAAACTTGTTTTAAATTAGTTTCAAAAATGAGAATTAAATGAATGAAGAAACAATTTCAAGCGTTTCCCTTTTCTATTTCTATAACTTTCAATTGTTCTTTTGATTTCTATTTCAAAAATAAGCAATTACCTGCAGCAAGCCAATCCACCACAAAATAATTGCCTCACAATCACAACTCACCACACCTAGGTCTACTTTAGGGCGAGTTCAATGCAACCTAAGGTCTCAAAAAACACAGAATTTGATTGTCAGGTTGAGTTGAGGTTTTTCAAAAAACGCTTTAGTACGAACCTAGGGTGGCTTCAGGGCTCAACAAAAAAAAACAAATATCAATTTTTTGTTGAAATATCGAATATAGTGCCTCGACCGCTTCTTCTGATGCATTTCCCCCTTAACACCACAAACAGATATCAAATTTCCCTCAACTTTCGTCAATTTCCGTGGACCACCTTGAACATTGAACAAGTTAAAGGCTTCAAAAGACAAACTTACGGTTGACTTATTTCTGGTTTTGGCAAAGGCAATTTAAATTAATTTTCTTTGATTCTTGAATTAATCGATTAATTTGAAATTAAGGCTTCAATTATGACTGGGAAACTTGGCGTTGCACGAGTCGAACATTCGTAAAGTAAAAAAAATACGGTTTTGATAAAATTTTTCAAGAATTGCAGTTGGACATCGAACGATTTTGACAGATAAGAGATAATTATTAAGAACTACATACATTTAGGGGAGCTTACATAGCTCAGAATGTTTTTGTTAACATGATTTGAAAACCATCGATATTTGATCATTTAAACTCAAGAAACAAACATTGTGTGAAAGGTTCTATGAATTCACTGCTCATTCAGTTTATACTGCGGTAAATTGTCATGTGAACGAGGCTTAAAGCATTGTTCAAATAAAAAGTCTAGATTGTAATAGTTTTGTAAGCCAATCTAGTCAGTTTTATTTCTTATATCTTTTAAGCGACTTATAAGTATTGATTTTGTTTTTTATTATTATTTTTAAGCTTGTGAGTTTAAAGAATAATTTTTTAAAAATTAAAATAAAATACATAACTAAATTAAAAAAAAAAAGAAAAACAAAGTAAATAATATAATATCTATTTTTAAAACTACAAAACATTTTGTATTTTTTTGTTTTCATCACATTTTATAACTTTATATAATTATTATATTGTACACATACACTTAAAACTTAATTGGTAATTTATAATAAAAAGGAAATACAATAAATTGTTCACATTAAAAAAATTTATTGAATAATAAATAAAATATTCATATTAAAATTAAAAAAATTAAAATAAAATATCGCAAAAAGCCATAGCTATTTATGTTTGTATTTTGGTAATATTTCTTTGTTGTGGCATATTTTATTTTTGTCTTAAGTTACGTACATATATATACTCTAAAACATAATGGTTTTGGTTTACAGAATTTTAATTTCCTATACCCAACTTAATAAACAATAAAAACAACAATAAATTACTGCCATTAAAATTCAAATATGATTTTCGATGAATACTTTGGAACAATTTGGAATTTTCAATTCAAATATAAAACATTTTGTTGTTATTTTCACGTAAATACGGAAATAGTAGCAATGTGATATAAAATCAAATAATTATAGCACAATGTCACCATGTTTTAAAGTCTATAGGCTACTAAATCCTTATACTAACAATAAGAACTAGTGGCAAATTAAGGCTCGGTTCGTACAATGCCTATTCGACTCGATTTTTATCCGTATACCGCTTAAAGGCTCCCCCAAACCAATGTGATACTGTCGCGGCGGCGACGAAAACAAAAATAACAACACGTGATTGTAAGTAAAAACAACACGTTGTTATTATTGTTTTCGTCGTCACCACGACAGATTCGCGTTGTTTTGAGGGAACCTTAATCGAACACCAATAATTCACAATAAATACGGGATTTTATCGCATAAGATAGAATTTACATACATACATACATATGTACATACATACATACTGCCGCTTTTTTATTCGGTAAAATGCCGTAAACCGTATACGAGAAGTATAGGTATGTGCGCCTAAACCAGGCCTTAATCTTTACATAAAATTGTAGAAATATTATCGATTCTGTCAAATTTATTTATGTATAAAGGTAAAGGCAAGCTTTTACAGTTTGTATTTTTTTGTATTTTTTTTTTTTTTTTTTTCAATATTACAAGTTTATCCCTTTATTTGTGCAAAGTGGAAGGAATACAATTATAATATGTCATTACAATTTTTAAGAAACAAATAACACAGACTATGGTACTTAAAATGTTATTGAAGGTCATTTTCGTAACATTGCTATTGCCTCAAAAATGCAATATCAAGATTGTCTTTAACGCAAACAGCAAAAGACAGGACGATTGCATATTTGACGATATCAATGTTTGCGTCAAAAACGACGATCATTTTACAATCAAATTTACGTTGATTTGAAGTTTTCAAAAACGGCCGTATTTACAGTGATTGTAGTCAAATGTGTTTCCACTTGTGGTGTTTCATTGAAATCTTAAGTCAGCTTATCGCCTCCTCCGGTCGAAATTCGACCATCCGTATTTATAAAGGGTATTTTTTTAGAGGTATAAAACTTTAAGTTGGCAACACTATTTTAACTGGCGGTCATTTTGTCAGCTGTCAAGTGATTTATTTTTAGTTTGGTTTGGCATTTCAGCATGAATAGACTAACGCCTTAACAACGCATGCAAATTTGTTGTTAATGGGCTCGAGACGAGATTGCTGTTGATCCCAATTTTCATAAGCGAATTTTGTCTAGCGATGGATACGTTAATAAACAAAACTGCCGTATTTGGAGTGATGATAATCCTCAAGTGTATGTTGAGACACCGTTACATCCACAAAAACTGACTGTTTGGTGTGTTTTATGGTTTGGTGGAATAATTGGTCCGTAGTTCTTTAAAAACGATGCTGGCCAGAACGTTACAGCCAATGGTGACCGCTATAGAGCCATGATTACTGACTTTTTTGTTCATCAATAGAACAACCATGATAGCAGGAGCTGTGGTTTCAACAAGACGACGCAACATGTCACACAGCTCTAGCCACAATTGATTTATTGAAGGAAACGTTTGATAACCGGATAGTTTTACGTAACGGACCCGTGAATTGGCCTCCAAGATCGTGCGATTTAACGCCGCTTGAATATTTTCTGGGGGGATATGTGAAGTCGCTAGTGTACGCCGATAAGCCCGAAACGATTGACCACTTGGAGGAAAACATTCGCTATTGCCGATATAGGGCCACAAATGTTGGAAAGAGTCGTCGAAAATTGGACCTCTAGATTAGACTACGTCCGAGCCAGCCATGGCGGTCATATGCCAGAAATAATATTTAAATTATATTGCCAGAAGATTATCTTTCGAATTAAGTAAATTTCATGTCAATTAAAAAAAAAAACTATAAGACTTGATAGCTTTTAAATGCAACCTTGAGTCAATTTTGGATCCATGAAAAATTGAATCAAATAAATAATCAGCCCTATCATAAATTCCATCGTAATCGGAAACTTTTCCGAATCCCGAATTAAACTATCACCGAATCCGTTCGTAATGACAATTTGTATGACATTTTGCAGTACAATAGAATCTGTGATAGTTTTTTTCTGGATTCGTAACAAGTTTCCGATTACGATGGAATTCGTGATAGAGAATAGTTTTTACATTCACCTTCACATACAGATATCATTTTTATTGTTTCACTTAGTACACAAAATTAATGTTTGTTCTATATGTCAAAAATTATGCTCGATAGCTTTTGAAGATGCAAAACCTACCGACTTATAGTTTTCTGTTGAATGTGAACAGCTAAGGTGAGAGGCACTTTTTCATGACAAGAAATATTCTTGGAAGATTGGAGAGGTAGCACACGTGAAAAGCATACGTTTAGACTGGAATTCGATCACAAGAACTCCGGTATGACAGTCCAACACACTAACCATGACGCCGCGGTCTACCACCACGACACTAATTAGAAGTATTTTTTGTAAGAACAGTGGATCAAGAATAAAGCCTTGGTCAAGTAGAACAGGAGTTGATAATACGGGCAGCGCTTGTAGTTAAGACGAGCAACGCATCACTTCTGATTATATTATATGGAATATGATAGATATTTATAAAGGTTAAAGATTTTAGAAGCTTTGATGGCTACATCAGCCACAATTCCGATACAATCACGAAAAGAAATATCGGAACTAAACAGTTGGAGTACAAACAAATCCGAAAGTATTAATTTGATTTTAAGTATCGTGCATAATTCTCAATAAAAATTAAACAAGAAAAAAAAAAAGAATGACTTCGGAGGTAAAATTGTAAAATAATTTAAATGTTGCCTTCCTTCTTGACAGTACATATTATATATGTACATATGTATTCCTTCCCTACACTATAATAAATATCATCATCACTTCTATGAATTTGGTGAAAAGCGGAATAAACTATGTGTTATGTGTTTCACACTAAACTTGTGTATTCAGTGTTAATAGCAAATTATTGATTATGTATGGCAAATTTACATATAAATTTAAGAGGTACATATTTTGTTTTTTTTTTTCTACATTTTTTTTAAGTGTATGGATGTTTTCTTATTATTTTGTTTGTTTTGTTAATCTACTCAGAGTCCAAGGATGTAATATCATTTTAAACTACTCAAAGACGCGTATAGAGTGTTAAGTAATTTTTGCTTAAAAAGACTCGCTGTGGAATATTCCCTGAAAGAGTTTTGTTAAAAATCAAAACCGTTAGCTTTGACTTGCCGCTCCTGGTTCAGTTCTTGTGCTAGTAGAACCATTTGCTTGCGGTGATGTCATTGTGATCGGTTTTGAATGATGTACCGGTCGGAAACTCTTAAGTTGTGTTGTACCATTAAATCGAACATTAACATCGCCGACCATGCTAAGTGGATGCATTTCTTCGATTTTCATTCCAACATCTTGACCATTGATCAATGGTGACTTTTGACCGCTATTACTATTGCTGATGCTTATAGATGGTGGTGGACTAATGGGTGTGCCAACCCCACTGTCTACCTCAATTGGACTTTTTAAATTATTTACAACACGATCGACGTGAGTGGGTAGTTTCAGCTCATCATATCTACTGTGTACCTCAGTAGTCATATTATTATCAATAAGACGATTGGGTCTTTGTTGTTGATGCTGATTGCTTATTTGGTTTGATGGAACTACGACGGCACGTTGTTGCCTCAGATGCTCATAAGTGTTCTCAAAGAATGGTGTCTTCTTTTTGACAGGTGATGAACCTTCTTCACGTTCATTAAGTTCTTCGAGGACTTTAAGTGGGAATCCCAAATGACTATTAACCGAGATAGATTTATTTATTTTGCGATCGGTAAAGTATGGTCTTCGGCGTTGCTTTTCGATATCTTCTAATTGTTGTAATATTCGACGGACATCACTTGGGAGATCTAAGTCAAGGTCACGCTCAACAATATGACCAATAAATCGACCCAAAGTTTGAATTGTCAATTCTAAAGTTTGAACTTGTGACTGGAGTGTAGAAATTTGTGTTTGTTGTGAAGCACGTGTTTTTTCCAGTTGAGCGATACTGGATTGAGCGAACTTTAAAAGAGAGTACATTAGGGATTAAAAATAAACATAAAAAAAATATTGCAAATTACCTGTAGCTGTGTTTCCAAGTGATGACTTTGAGCCTTTTCACGATTTAACATCTCTAGATGATGCTTTGTAGTTGTGATTTCTTCCTGAAGGACATTGTATTCAACTTTGTATTCTGTAAGTTGTTTACTGATGTCCATTGTAAAGATCTGAAAATACAAAAATTTAATGAAAATTAAAAGAGAGAAATGTTATTGATATTGAAAATTTGCGATATGAATATTTTTGTGTTTTCTTCTCATTCTTTCTTTGGATCACCAAGTCCAGGGACCCACTTGTTGTTTGGGACCATAAGTTCAGTATGGTATGGACTTAAGAAACATTTTTTTTGTTCCAGACTTGGAGATTTAGAATGAGTAAGCCACTATTAAAATATCACAAATCTTCATAGTTAAGGAACTGATGAAAAAGTAACTTTTGGAAGAAGAAAGCTAATGTTTGTGTCTTCAAATTAACACAGTCAGTGTCAGACTAAACTTTACAACTTACCATTCTCATTATTTGTTCCATTGTATCCGATGTCATCTTGGGAACAGTATTTTTTAAATAATCCATAATCTCCTCGAAACCATCTCGTGCCAATAAATCATCTTTGTGAACATTCAATAATGCAACAGCAAATTTAAATATAACTTCAGATGATTCCAAGAAAAGCAAATCAAAAACTCTTGCAACAAATCCCAAAGGAAACTGTGAACTAAACACGGTAAGTATCCATGGAGCTGCATACAAAGTTGGTGAGACATCATTCTTATCTAGCCATTCGTATAAATCTGGCATATGATCTTTAACCAATCTTGATAATTGATACAATTGTAATTGGAATTTTTTCATATCAGGCAAGTATTTGGTGCGCATTTGTCTACGGAACATAAGATGTTTCAATAATTGGAAAGCGTCTGCTTCATCGCACTAAATAAAAAGATAAATATTAAAACTTGTTTCGGAGCTATAATTAGAAATTAAGAACTAACATGTAAAAGCAGTACACCACAAATAAAACCCAAGCCCTGGCAATATCCTAACTCTGGATCTAATATGGAATATGCTTTAAGTAAATTAAATAGCGACAGCTGACCCACTCCTAGGGGATCTTTATAGTACTTATGGTTGGGAAATGTGCGCCCTAAATCAATGAAAATAGCATGCTGATGTTCTGTTAGATTCTTCAGCAATGTCTGATAGGGTGTGTTGAAGTTCGGAAACTTCTTTGTATCCACAGGTGCGGTATTCATGGAATGCTGCTCGGCGAGGAAAGTCCAGACATCACCACGTTTTGAGCGTGGCACTCCTGTCTTAATGGCTTGTGTCAGAACTCTGGGATCTTTTTTGTTTGTAATTTTAACGGAATCTCTTTCGATGATCATTTCCCAGCGTTCAATAAGTTGCTTATCGCAAGGAACAATCTCCTCGTAGTCCAATTTGATTTTCTTAATTTCATTCTCATTTTGTCGAGCTTGGAGCATAGCGTTTTCATTCTCCATGCGATTAAGTAGAATCGTTTGACGAATTGCTGTGCGCCAGAGTTCTCGTAGTTCTTCTTTATTACGCTTTCCACATTTGGGTTCTAAAAGTCGGGAATAATTTCAGTAATAAAAACTAAGAATAGATACAATTGTGTCTACTTACGTATTACTCTCATTGGGGATAAGAATTCAGCTTGAGGGTCACCTTCGTTAGCCTTCGAAGGAGTAACAACACTATTCAAAATTGCCTGACGCCATGAACCTTGATGGTTAGAACTTTCCTTTGGATTGTTGCCCACCTTTCGGAAACTATAACCCCAAGAATATTGTTAATTGACTTCAGTTAGTTTTAAGATAAAAGCTTTACTTACATATCCATCATTGGCGATTTAAGCTGCTCAGCATTGGGCCTATTTGGACTTATCGAACCCAATGTATTTGATCTTGAACGAAATCCTTCTGGTGGCGATTCGCTGGGTTCTTCTTTTGACTCTTTTATGTGGAAATCTCGTACATTGTGGGGAATATTTATATCGTCTTTACTGGCTTTTCTTTTCAGTAGATGATCAAAGGAACTCGTTAGAGAACGCTTTGCTTTCATAAATATCGTACTTCCACCCAAATACTGATTCAAAAATTCTGAACGATTTTCTGCTGTGTCATGCACATGCCTTTGCTGTCGTGACTCACAATGTGCCCTTAATAACATCATCAGAAATTGATTTTGCTCACCTAAGCTAGAGCTAGTCTTTTCCGAACCATAATATTTAGCCCATATAGTGTCCTGTTCGTCATCACTCAACGATTCAATTCGACGAAAGATGGCATTTTGTGTTTTCTTTTCGCTTAGACCTTCTACATCCGAACAAAGTTTGTGATACCATAGCATTGGACAGTGTTCGCATGAAAACACTTGACTAGCTTCTTTTTTCTTTTGTTCTGAACAAGTTATAAACGCTTGTGATATTGCAGCTACAATATCATCACACACATGATCCGATTGACATTTGAAAACATAGCCGATATAACCATCATTGTGACCTTCACGGCATATAATACCAAAGTGATCGGCATGTTTGTTGCCTTGAGCGCAACTGGCCACATCCTTAAAGTCTTTATAGAGTAGAACTTGCTTTCGATCAGGCGAGATTAATCGGAGATCTGATCGACCAACAAGAAAAACCATGGTGCGGTTTTGTTCAACATAAGGCGGTATGCAGCCATAAGAAGCTGAACGATCTCGCTGTTTGGGAACACTGTAACCAGAGTTTAATAAGTAAATTTTCAAAAAATATTAAAGATTGAATAAAAGTAAGGGTTAAGGGCAGATTGAGTTAGATAGGGATTTGGGAACACAAAACTTCAAACGTTTTTTATTTGTGTAAAAAAAATAAAATAACTAAAATTAAAGATTAATTAAACACACATTAAAATCTAATACAAACTCAAATGTATGTTTTCAGTTCTGTCTCAAATTGATGTCTTAACCAGAGCTCTAAGGCCTTAAGAACTCAATCAAGTTCGAATATTTGATTAAACCAAGTTTTAGGGGTTAGAACTTTGTCAAGAAAGTGGACGTAAGCCATTTCATTTATAGGAAAAAGTACGTGCGATCCAGTGGTGCGTTTTATTTTTTACATGTTTTTCTTTTTTTTTTAAATAATTTCTCACCTTTTTCTCGCATTTTATATGGTCCATAAGATAAAGCGTAATCAACAATTATCTATCTTGAAGTTGTTGTTATTTTTAAAATTAATAATATTTTATTGCACTATTTATCATAACACCCCCCTCATTAAAAAAAGGATGAATGTGTAAATTTTCGGTTTTGAGTTTAAAAAATATCATCCAGGCCATTTCAGGACTGTGAATGTGCCCGACACAAAGCAAAATTCAATAATTTACAATATAAATTAATTTATTATTTGATTGAAGAGTTCATTCTCATCTTTGACAAAACAAAATCATTCAAACACGATTTTTCAATTATTTAATTTGTCCACACTACACGTTCTTTTAGCATGAAGGAGCCGATAATAGATCCAATTTTGCATTAAAATATGGTGGGATGACATAATGTTCACGGACATATTGTCCATAGGCATTAATTCCCTACAAACGGACATAAGGGCCATGGAAATTATGTCGAAAAAAAGCAAATAGACATTATGTCCATTTAAAGAAGACACACCGTACGTTTGGACATTAAGTCAGTTGAAAAAAAAAGACATAATGTTCATTTCGACATTTTTTCTATTTAAGAATGACAAAGACATAAAGGATAAATGGACATTATGACATGCGCGCTGTCTGCGAAATTACATAGAACCGAAATCCTACTATGACTACGGAAACTTTAAACAAATGGATACTATGTCTTATTCAACAGACATAATGTCCATTAACGATTTAATGAGAGCAAAAGGGCACAAAGCCCATGGATTTTATGTCTGTCTAAAATGTTCTTATCGTCCGTGGACATAATGTCTTGTTTAAACAGACATAACGGCCATGGAAATTACATATGTCTGTTAAAAACAGTCATAAAGTTCATGGACATAAAGTCCGTTGACAAAATGTAGCATTATCTTCTTTTTCAAAAGATATTAAGTCCATGGACTGAGGAAGACATGGACCTTATGTCCGTTTGTGCGGAATTAATGTCCATGGACATTATGTCATCACACCTCAAAATATATATAATTATATAAAATATTGTATAAAAAGTGCATTATCGTGGCAACAACCTGCGTGGAAATAACTGTTATGAAGAAATTTATAATTGCAGAAGCAGGTTATACATTATATTTTTTTGCAAAATCACTTGAAAATTGTATTATGTAATTCTAAAATATTAAAAATTCTGAATGTGCAGCATAATAAATAGCACACCCAGAGAAAAACATGTGTAAAATTAGCCTAAATCAGGGGCTAAGTTACCTTAGGACTAAGGCCGTTTTGAGCTTGCTTATTCCTAACCTAATTTGCCTTAGATCGCTTAGGTAAATAAGAATTGGTTTTGAAATTCGCTAAATCTACTTAGAACTAGGTTAAATTAACCTATACGCCTAGGCTAAATTTGCATAACATCCTAGGTTAATTTTCTTTATTTTTTTGCCAAGACTAAGGTATTTTAGCCTATTTCCTAGGTAGATTTTACCTAGTATTTTAGCTTAGGAACGTGTTAACTTACCTTAATATCTAAGGTAAGTTTTACCTATATTTGCGCCTGAATTAGCTTATTTCCTAGGTTAATTTAGCTTATTTTGTTTGCCTATACTTAGGCATTTTAGCCTATTGCCTAGGTAGATTTTACCTAGTATTTTAGCTTAGGAACGTGTTGACTTACCTTAGTATCTAAGGTAAGTTTTACCTATATTTGGGCCTGAATTAGCTTATTTCCTAGGTTAATTTAGCTTATTTTGTTTGCCTATACTAAGGCATTTTAGCCTATTGCCTAGGTAGATTTTACCTAGTATTTTAGCTTAGGAACGTGTTGATTTACCTTAGAATCTAAAGTAAGTCAACGCGTTTCTAACCTAAAATACTATGTAAAATCTAACTAGGCAATAAGCTGAAATGTATTAGTATAGGCAAACAAAATAAGTTAAATTAATCTAGGAAATAAGATAATTCATACGCAAATATATTTTAAACTTACCTTAGATTCTATCACCTGTTTTATAAAAATTCCAAGAATGATTTGTCTTATATCTGAAAAAAAGTTCTTGAAAAAATAAAATAAATTTTATATAATTTTAAATTTTTTTTATTAAATTTCTGTTTTCTTAAACAAGCATAAAAAATAACGTTTTTATTAAGAGATATAATATAAATGGATATATATTTTAGAGCAAAGCAAATATGTAATACTAATTAAGTTTTTTGTAACATATACAAATTTATGTTTGTAGTGTATTTAAAAAACGTAACAATTTTTGAAGGTAAAATTTTCAAAAAAAATTTACAAGCATACCTCATTTTTCTAATTTTAATTGTTTTGGAGATAATTTGATTTTATATTTGTGAAATTTGTAATTTTTTTTTATTTTCGAAATATGTATTTCTTTTTTTAAATAACACCCCTGTAGGGCATAATATATTTAATTTTCAAAAACATTTTGATTTGATTTAAAATTTAGAAACAAATCAAACTCTTATTTCTAAAACATGAATTTAAACAAATTGATTCTTTGCAGTTCTTTTTAATTTGAATTTTCAACTTTAAGAGTGGGAGCTTTCTATATCTTTAAAACCCAAAAATGAATATGTAAAACCTTTGCTGAGCGGGTTGGCTTGACAAAAAAGCCCTAAAAGTTTGTCAGACACCAAGAATCATCAGGAACGCTAAGGAAAACTATATTATGTTTTACAAAAACTAGTCGATAGATAACGTGCTAAATGAATTCGTATGTTACATTGACTAAAAGAAAACAATTCAGAATTGGAAACAAGAACCCGAAAATTCGGGGAAGCAAAAGAAGACAGTAACAATGCGCAACAGGATCGCTATTGCACTAAATAAATTGTCTGATGAGTCCAAAATTAATTTATTTGAAAAGATGGCTGTGAAAAAAGACAGTTTATTTGCGTAATAAGTGTTTCAAAAAAGAAAAGAAAAAACGTAAAATGGGAAGATTTGATGAAACTATAAGACAACATTGCGCAGCAAATCTTCTTTAGTCTAAAGACAAATGGAGGAATGTTGTAGGGTATGGCGAGTCAAATATATTGCAGTAAAAAAAAAAAACGAATTAAGCAATATGTTATCGATTAAATTTAAAAAAAATTAATTTAGTGTCCAAAAAAAGAATCAAAAAAGTGGGAAGAAGTCAAAACCTATAAACCTATATAGTGACGAAGAAGTGAAGGAAATAATGAAAACTGAAGGGTACATAAATGTTAAACTGCCATTTGCGGATGATTTTAAAACTCGATATATGCTCTGCAAAGCAATGCACCAGCCGAAAAAAAAAACTAACTTTACAGTCTATAAACCAAAATTATCAATTGTATCCCTAATCAAATGAATTAATAAAATTATAATTAGTTCTTGGAAAAGCAAAGAAAAGTAAGATGTGATGAGAATGCGACAATACTGCATAGCAGAAACTTTTTTAAAAATCTATTTGTTTTCAATTCTCTTTGATGTAATATTGAACTTTCAGAAAAAATAAAAAATTTCACAAATATTCAATTTCCTTTTTTGAAAGTATGGAATTAAAAAAAATAAATCAGATTTTCTCCAAAATTACATTTTTAAATACTGCCAATATTTACAACTTTAATTTACTAGTGAATTCATATCATTTGATAAGGTTTGGACTGCAGGAATTTCAATCCATGTAAAAGATGTACGCTATATTTAAATATTATGTTATCTGTTAAAACCCCTTAAATGCAAAAAATTATTTAAAAATAAATGTTCATACCAATGTAGAGCTCTTGAATTTTTTGTTTCAACTGTTGCAAATATGTTTTTAAAGAACTGGATTTAAATCTTCCGGTGCACAAAATCGAAGCCGTTGTTGTGTTTTATGAAATTCTAATCAATATTAATCTGCAAATAAATAAAACAGAAAACATTAGTAAACGATAGAACAACAATTGTTGCTTTATTTCGTTTGTCAAAAAAGCTTCTAATACAATTTTTTAATGTTTATTTAAAATAATAATAAATTTAATTTAAACTGAATTCGTTAAATTATTTAAAAACAAAGTTATTACCAGTGCTGGCGCCGGCGAATACTAGTGCTCGAGCCATTCATGAAGGACTGTCGGGATGTCGTTGTCACTGTTTTGGTCGTTCATTCTCCTTCTGAATGACATAGTTTCCATCTATTGATTTATGTCTCTATAACAATTTTAATTTAGCTTGAGCCAACTCACATCGCATCTCTTTCTTGCTAAGTGGTTCTATTGAATATTCAAATCAAATAGATCATTATATGTTTTTATTTTTATTTCATTTAGTAAAAACTTGTACCTTTATTGCTATCTTCGTTCAGAACATCTAAAAATTTTGATTTTTTCGATGATCTGGGTTCATCCTATATCGGTCGTAAAGTTTACCATTAGGGACATCTTTGTTTTTGCATGGGACAAAGTAGGAAATCTGTTGTGATTAAAAAAGTTCAATCAAAAAATGTTTTGTTGCTGCAATCACTAAATAGCTTACCGAGCATTCTTTAGGAAAAATCTTTGTTATTTCGCCAAAGTTACAAATTTCTTGACCGTTATGCTCTTTCCATTTCTGTAAAATATTGAACTATTTTGTGAACAATAAATATATAATAACTTACATTAAGACCCAGTTTTATTTGTACTTCAAAAGTTAAATCACTATGGATTCCAAATGGGAAGTTAAACAAAATTTCTGAAATTTCATACATTTTCCGACTTTAATTTGGTGGAGATGGAATAAAAACATTCGTGATTTTAATAAAACGAAGGTAACATATTTTTATCTGTGTATATGTTTACGTTAAAAAATTATAACTCAGCATGTTTCAGTACATACTCGTTTATAATTAAAATTGTTCAATTAAAAACTTTTAGGTACTATACAAACTTCGTGAAAGATATCTACAAGTTTAGATTTTGTTCGAATAGGTGGGATTACTTTAACACAGCTGCGATAGAGAACTTTATTGTCCCCTGTAAAAACTGTATTCGATTTAATTTTTTAGTCAAAGTAAACTAATTAACTAAAACAAAATCTTAACCATGTGTCCTCACAGTTTGAAATAAATATTTTGAATGAAAACTCAAGACTCAAGCTAAGTGAAGAGGACTGAAAGATGTGACTATATTGCCAGATCTGTCAATCCACTGACAATGAGCTGCTAAAAGTTTGTTTCAAGTTTCAAGAAAATGGGCTGAAACCGTTTAGTTTTCTTGTTTTGATAAACATACACACAGACATATTGTAATTGTTTCCTAGAATCTTTATTATATTAAAGTCGTTTTATTATTAATAAATTTTATTATTATTCACACTTACATCAGAATCCGAGGTCTAACTGTGTGGTGATGGGCTACTTATGCTGTTAAGCATTCTACAAAGAATTCTTTAGTCGATATATTTTGAGGCATCGGATTTATAGGAACAATTACACTGCAAACATGAAGAAAAAAATATAAACAGTTAATAATAGTAATAATTTAACTGAAAACAGTCTAGTCATATAACTTACATTTTCCTTTTGCCAGAGAGATAACTTGCCTCCAAGATGATATTTGTATTAAAGTAGCATATGTTCATAAAAATAATTGGTCAATATGTCTTTCCTTCATGTATTTTAAGCCCTCAATATTACTGATATTCTTTTCTGTTAATAGAAACATTCTTTCAAAAAACGTTAAAAAATTTAAGAAAATTTACCTTTTAGGAACACATAAAGTTGATCATAGAGTTTCCATGATTTCAGTAGTTTTGCCAAGTCATCATCCTCTTGTTTTGGTTGTGGTTTGATGTTTTTGATTAATTTCAACTGCAATGTTTAATTATTCTGGTTCGTTTTGATTGAGAAACGATAATTCGCCATCTGAATTAATAACCATGATTGATTGAAGATTCGCTTCAAAATTTTTGAGAAGATGTCAAGTCTTAACAGATGTTTTAGGATTGCAGGTGGATTCTTGAAGTTCACTTGTGGAACTACCTGGGTTTTGGGAATTCATTATGTAGTATTTTTTATTTTCTATAGGAAAAGAATTTTGTATCGATTAAAGCCACATTTTCTAAAGCCACAAATTCTTTGGGTTTTTTTTGAATTTTTCAATAAAGTATAGTGACTACTGCCAATTTTTGAAAAATCTTTTCAAACTAAAAACAAAAAATACCAGAAGCTAGTGGATGAAAATAAGAATTCTGAATAATTGCAATCGAGCTTATACTGATAAAGTAGTAAATACGCAAATAAAAGCCAAATTTAGAAAAATTCCCTTAAATTCAAAGCGAAAAACGTCAGAAGCTAGAGGATACAAATTAGAACTCAGAAAACCAAGAATCACTGCAATCGAGTTGATAGTTTACGAGAAAAGTCAAATTATGTTTGGGTATTTTTCGAAATTTTCAATAAAGAAGTGAATACTGCAACTATAGCCAATTTTGAAAAACTCCTTTAAATTCAAAATAGCCGTGTTTCTTTGGATGTGGAGAACAACACTCATGAGTAGATACAAACGATAATCTAGAAGGTACTACCAACTACTCGTGCTTTCATGTGCGAGTAGATGAGATTTGTAGGAAAATCAATTCTTTTTGAGTTCCATTGAAAATGGCTAGCTAAGAACTCATGAGTACTTCCCCACCTCCAAGAAAACACAGCTGATGTAATCAAGTCGAACTTTTCACAAAATATATAGATAAATGTATATAATTTCTTTTAAAATTGTCAAAAAGTAGTGATAATATAATACATAATAATAACTATTTTTCTGTGAGTGATAGGTATACCTAATGAAAATATACTATAAGGAGCTGATGAACAAAAGCGCCAGGTGCTGTACCATAAATTTCTTGGGCAAATTTGCTAAATTTCGGAATACATCCATTTCTGTATAAAACGTCAGCTTTTTGTGTGCTTTGTATATATTATACCCGGTTTTGATTGATAATCCTTAAAAAATCAAAGGAATCGAACTTAAAGACGGCAAAAAGTAAAATAAAAACCTATACATATTTACAGGACAGCTTCACTTTTGTTCATAAGATTTTCTATTATAAAAACATATACTTACTTTGAAATGCTCCAAAACGCTTTGTTTTATTTAAAAGTTTATGTTTTTCCTTTTGATTTTCAAGTTTTTAATATATTTTTTTATTATTATATTATGCTTACAATGCTTTTTTTAACTTTTTGTTTTCTATCACTTAAAATTTCAACTGCTTGCCATGAAAACTACGAACCAAGTGATGTAAATCCACGAAAATCACTCAAAATAACGGAACTCGAAGGAAATTACCTTAGGACTATGCTAAATCACCTTAGAACTAAGCTAATTTAACACATCTAATGCATTTTGAAGGGAAAATCACCTTATGCCCTAGGTAAATTTACCTTAGGCCTAGGTAAAAGTTTCATTAGTATAGACGGTTGGCGGTAACTTTGCCCTAGTGCTAAGGTAAAATCACCCTATCCCTAAGGTAATATTACATATATAAAGAAGATTGGAGGGAAAATTACCTAAGGCCCTAGGTAAATTTAGCTTAGGACTTGGTAAAACTACGCTAGTAGCGATGATGGTTGGCGTTGGCGTTGGCGGGAATATTGCCCGATTGGGCTTTTCCAAAAACTATATATCTATAACTATATTATATTTGGCGATTCTAGTTGGGGAGAAAACAATGCAATACAAACAATATTATACATACGCATACAAACACTTTTCCAAAGGTGCGAATAGTGTGCACATTGTGATTTATCGTTGTGTATGTAAGTATATTTGTTTGTATTGCATTGTTTTCTCCCCAACTAGGCAATTTTTGTTGTTGATTGTTTCACATTGTCACATTGACGTATGAGGGAACTTCCCAATTGCTAAGGTAAAATGATGCGTTCTTTTTTAAAAAATTTAACTTTCTTAACAATAGTAAATTTTCCTCGTTCTTTTATTCCATAAAAGTAACATTAATAAGTAAGAAAAAAGGAACGATAAAAGTTAAGAGTTAGACACGAGACTTTTTTGCGGTCGTTTTGTCTTTCGTCCTTTTGACAGCTTGGGTGAAGGGTGTAGAAGTCGGTCGAACCATTTGCACCGTGTGCATGGGTTCAACCGAGCCATTTGGATTATCATCAAGTTGGAAATCAGCAAGCGAAATTGGTCACTTTCTGTTCGTGTTTGGATTGCTTTCTAAGTCCCCTTTCACACGAGGAAAGAAGTTGTTTTTTTTACGTTTTCTTATAATTTCCTTAAAAATCTCTTATATCTTTCACACGAGGAAACAAAATCGTAGACATTTTCTGTAGTTTCCTTTTAAACAGGGGGTGTAGAAATGTAAGTGGAATGAAGTACTTTCCACCCTACATTTCCACATCCCTCACCCAAGCTGTATAAACAACGAAAAACGAAACGAATGAAAAAACGAGTCGTGTAATCAGCGCCTAAAAGTATACCATGCCTACGTTCTGTAACTCGCGCATCGATAAGATCAAGCGAGAAACGATGAAAATTGTAACAAATCGTTTGAGGTTTGTTCCACTTTTCAACGTTTCTCGACCAATTTTATCAATGACTGCTTTTACACGACTGCAATTTTTAACGGGGTTTCTCGTTTGAGTTTCTTTTGGATTGCGATATCCATTTAAACGCTGAAAATTTGAATAGCTGCAATTTTTGTTAAATGAGAAGGAAACACCTCTTCACACTTTTTACTCCGCTTATGTCTCAAACAATACGAAAAAGCACAAAAAAACGCAAATGACAGAATATCAATAGTGTTTTCTTTTGCAACTTGTTATTTTCTTTTCTCTTAACTTTTTTTTTACAGCAGGTTCTACATTTCACTTTCACTCGAAATAGAATTGAAATCAAATGATGAAATTAGATTGACTTCAATTTCATTTCGACCGAAAGTGAAATGTACAACCTGCCAGTTAATATTTTTTTTAACAAAAAAACACTTTTTCACACACCGCACTGAAAGCAAACAAAACGATTGAATGCTGTAAAAAAACTGGTCGCATATTGAATTGGGGAACGATTTTATAACGAGAAAAAGATGACAGCGATTCATGTCACGCTCTCGTCTCGTTTCTTCGTCACATTTACATTACGTCTGTTTGGTAGAGTGAAATTTCTTGCAAATTTGCGAAAATTTTTCAGAATTTTCTGTCAATTTTTTTTTAAAAAAGTTACCATTACACGAGGAAACAAGTTGCTGGAAATTTGTTGACGTTTTCTTTTAATTTCCACCAATCGTCGACCACTTCTCTTACTTGGTGCCCTTCTCATCTTAAAACTTAAAGTTGGTGGAAACTCAGTTATCCATGTCCAAGACACAGAATAAAACAAACACAGAAAATAACAAGCCGGTTTGATTTATTTTTTTAAGAAACATGTGTAAAACATGTCAAACTTTGAAAGAAGAAGAAATACACCTAGAAAGGGAACATTTTTCAAAAAGTTAACAAATGCGCTGAACCACTTTTTGTATAAAATGTTCCTTTTGTGTACAAGACGGTCAAACGGTGAAAAATCATTTTGAACCTTGTAATTTTTAAATTGTAAAATTTGGACAGATTTTAAACTACCGATTGCGACACGTCGAGTTCGGCCTAAGGTGATTTGGAATTAACATTGCGAATACCGAAATGATTTTTTTGTATATTCTTAGCCAACGTCACGTGACAGACATTTACAGCTATGTATTTATCAGTTTTCACACTCCTTGCACACAGAAATTTGCAAGTTATCCAATGTAGGAGCAATTATTTGCTATCTCATTGTGCTCTCTCGTTGCAACTTTTTTGAGTTAACAAACAGGAATTTTAGACAGTTTGTGAAACGTTGGCAAACAGCTAACAAACAAGCACAAAAGAGACATGTAGTGGAAATTTGCCGAACATTCCGATTTTGTGTGTCCACAATCTTCGGTATTGTAACGTGAAAAACTGAATGTCCAAATGACGATTTTGTTAATTTGAGATACATTTTATTTTTAAATAAAAATTTAAGTTAAGTGAGAAGTTCAGTAATGAGATTTTCCCTTCAAGTCGGAATATTGCTTACGCCCTTGTCTAGGTGATTAAAGGAATGCGGATGTCCTCCCTGACGAAAATATTGCGACGCCGCTGTCAGCTAATCAAGATTTTTGGCGGCAATATTGCCCTAGTGCTTGGTAAAATCACCTAAGATCTAAGACAAAATTGCACATTTAAAAAAAATTGGAGGGAAAATTACATAAGGTCCTAAGTAAAGTTACGTTAGTTCTAGGCAAAGTTATGTTAGTCAAATAACATTTCAAGAAAAAAAATTAGCTTAGTTTCCTAAGGCAAATTAGCCTATTTGACTTTACCTAGGGCGTGCATAAATCACCTTAGTTCTAGGCAAAGTTATGTTAGTCAAATAACATTTCAAGAAAAAAAAAATAGCTAAGTTTCCTAAGGCAAATTAGCCTATTTGACTTTACCTAGGGCGTGCATAAATCACCTTAGTTCTAGGCAAAGTTATGTTAGTCAAATAACATTTCAAGAAAAAAAATTAGCTTAGTTTCCTAAGGCAAATTAGCCTATTTGACTTTACCTAGGGCGTGCATAAATCACCTTAGTTCTAGGCAAAGTTATGCTCGTACACTAACATTCCTACACAAAAAATGTTAACTAAGTTTCCTAAGGTAAGTTAGCCTATTTTACATTACCTAGGGCGTACTTAAATTGCCTTAGCACTTGGCTATGCTATGCTCGAAAGATAACATCCATACAAAATAATTTAACTAAGTTTTCTAAGGCAAATTAGCCTATTTCACGTTACTTAGGGCGTACATAACTTGCCTTAGAACTAGGCTATGTTATGCTCGAAAGATAACATCCATACAAAATAATTCACCTAAGGCAACTAAGGCAATTTTACACAGATTTTTTCTCTGAGTGCATCTGGGACATTCCAAGCTCAATAACAATAGAAATAAAAATTATATTTAAACAGATATGTATGTAAGTCAGCTAATACGATTGTTTATATATTTTGTCAAATAAAACACGAATTAAATATAAAGATAAGTCACTAATCTCTCAGGAAACACTGACATTATTTTCATCAGAAGTGCCGCCACTTAGGTTCTGCTAGGTTCACTAGAATGAAAACCTGGTTCGATATAGAGTGGAGTTTGACCTATGCATCCAAAAACGATACCATCTCAGTCAATGCTGCTGAGCAAACTAGAACCATGTTTGCTGAGAGAACACGCGAGAGCTATACTTTAAAAAATTAAAAAAGGAAGAGGAACACCGATTTCTCCGGAGAAAAGATAGAGCACAAGACAAGACCGGTTGAGTCTCTTGAAGATTGTTACGATAGGTGTAGTGTTGGATGGTTATATTAGAAAGTTTAATAATTTTTTCAAAGCTACAAGCCCAGGAGAAAAGCTTCCCGAAATGATAGTGGGAGTATGATTACGGTGACCATCCGTCCTCTTTTTTAGAGGACAGTCCTCTTTTTCGGTATCCTGTCCTTTTTTTATTTTTTCTTAAAGAGGACAGTAATTTGTCCTCTTTTTCCCTAATTGTCCTCTTAATGTCCTTTTTTTCTTTGAAACTTTTTTTCTATGATTTTTCATTAGTACTAAATTACTTAAACACAAAATGTAGACAGCACTGGTTTGAATAATTCAGTTGTGTCATCTGGTTTTTGCTATTGTGAATGACGCCCCTATGAAAAGAGTGTTTTCAAATTCTAATAACATTTGGACATCTGAGAAATCGCAATTAAAAGTTGGTACACTGGAGGCAATGTTGATAACAAAGTGCAATAATTATGACTATGACTGTGGAGATTTTAGGACTTTTTTAAGAAGTCGAGATGAAATCTTAAAAAAATACACTGCGAACAAAAATACAAAAACTAACAGTTCTTTAAGTTAAACTTTTAAATTAAGTATCTACTTAAGTATTTTTTATTTTGTTTTGTTTTTATTTTTTTTTTTGTTATATACCTAAGTATTTTTATTTTTTGTTTTAAAAAAAAACTGAAGTCATTGATGTATGTAATCTGAAGTATAAATATTTGTTTGTTTTGTTTGTTTCTAAACTTGTTTTAAGTTAATTAAAAATTGTCCTCTTTTATGCATCTGAAAAAATGGTCACCGTAAGTATGATAGAAGATACACATTCGGAAATGAAAGTTTACTAGACTGTTTAATTGTCAACATATATATGTTCAAGTAGAAGGATAGAGTGGGCAATTAGTACCTTCCAACCTTTTAAGTCACCAGGGATAGATGGCATCTTCCCAGCCCTCCTTCAAAAGGGGAAAGAAATCATTATGCCCTATCTTATTAGTATACTTCGAAGTAGCATTGCCCTTGGTTATATACCAAGCCTATGGAGAAGAGCTAAAGTAATCTTTATTCCTAAAATTGGGAAAAAGGATACAACCAATCCCAAGTCTTTCAGGCCAATTAGCTTAACGTCCTTTATACTGAAAACCTTGGAAAAAATTATCGACAACTTCATAAGATCAGAAGTTCTAACAGACAGGCCTCTTAATCTGCGACAACATGCCTATAGGGCGGGCAGGTCCACAGAAACTGCCTTGTTTGAGCTTACTAATACCTTGCAAAAAGCATTAGACGCAAAGGAAACAGCATTAGCTGCTTTCCTAGATATAGAAGGAGCGTTTGACAACACCTCCCATGATGCAGTTAACACAGCCCTAGTAAGGAAGTGTGTTCCCATCACCATAACCAGATGGATTAATGAAAAACAGGTTCAAATGTACAAAAAATCATCACTACAAGAGGATGTCCTCAGGGAGGGGTACTATCACCCTTGCTGTGGAGTCTTGTTGTGGATGAATTGTTAGAAAATCTTACTTCCCAAGACATACGCTGTATTGGTTTCGCCGATGATATCGTAATTATAGCCTTAGGGAAGTTTGAAGAAACTCTCTGTGATATAATCCAAAGAGGACTAATAACAACTAGGAAATGGTGTCTATCTGTAGGACTATCAATTAACCCTACTAAGACGACAATCATACCATTTACCAAGAAAAGACTTCTACCGCGCATGAAGCCTATTCGATTAGCTGGCGAGGTAATCGAAACCAAGAGAGAGGTAAAATATTTAGGAATTACACTAGATAGTAAACTCCTCTGGAAAAAGCATGTAGAAATAACAGTCGGGAAAGCCACACATGCCTTAATGATATGCAAAAGACTTGCAGGCAAATCATGGGGTTGCAAACCAGACATCCTCAGATGGATGTACACCATGATGGTAAGACCCATCATTACCTATGGTGCAGTTGTATGGCATAAAAGAACCGATTTATTAACAACTAGGAAAGCGCTAGACAAAGTTCAAAGGCTCGCGTGTATATGTATCACTGGAGCAATGAGAACCTGCCCTACAGCAGCTATGGAGGTAATCCTTCACCTGTCTCCTCTACACGAGGTTATTGGAAGCGCTGCAAAGGGAGCTATCATGAGATTTGCCAAAGAGGGAACTAGGACTGGAAAATGCATAAGTCTCAGTATTAGAGACTGTTTGCCAATATCCACAGTAACAAACCTTATTAACATGCCTAGAGATAGCATGCTCAAGAAATACAACTTCGAGAAAAACTTCCAAACGAAGTTAAGTAGCAAAAAAGAGTGGGTAGGTGAAACAGTTAACTACACACTGAAAGCAAATGCCATCAAGTGGTACACTGATGGATCGAGAACATCTGAAGGGACTGGGGCAGGAGTCTTTGGGCCTAGAACCAAACTTTCCATCCCGATGGGACAGTCAACAAGCATTTTCCAAGCAGAAGTAAATGCCATAGGAAAATGTGCAGATCGTATTCTCGAAATGAATTATCGAAAACAAAACATTGCCATTATGTCGGATAGTCAGGCAGCGCTCAAAGCTTTGAGCTCATATACCATTAACTCCAAAATAGTGTAGGAATGTGTAGGCAGGCTAAACGAACTTGGCAAAAACAATAATGTAACACTTCATTGGGTACCTGGGCACGTAGGTGTTCAGGGTAATGAAGAGGCAGACTCCCTAGCTAAAAAAGGGGCAAAAACCACCTTAACGGGACCTGAGCCCTATTGCGGCTTAGGAGAGAATGTGATCAAAAATAGAATCAAAAAAGAAGAGGAGACCAAAAGATCCAAAATTTGGAAAGAACTCCCAAAACTGAGGCAGGCCAAACTCCTTCTTGGAAACTATAACCAAGAACGCTTCAAGGACTGCAGATTCTGCAATATCCATGAGGAAACACCGAATCACATATTAGGAGATTGCGATGCACTCATGCACCAAAGAAATAAACACCTGGGACATTACCAGGTGGAGGAAAACAACTTATCCTCTCTGAGAATACCCCAAATACTCAAATTCCTAAGTGAAATAGGTTTGGAGGAAGAGCTGTAAGACGAAAAACCTCGTCCAGCTCCATATGGGGGCACAATAGATCTATAGGTCGCAGTGCAATTACCCCCTTAATATATTCATTCATTCATTCAATTGTCAACACAACAAAAGATGACAAAGTCATTAGGCAGAACATTAATTCAAAATCATTATGAGCAAAGGGTAGAAATAAGTCGAAAACCCCGGTTAAAGACTGGAAAAAAAGTCCGAGAAAAAAAAAACACGCGACTGCTTGTCAAATCTTATATTATTATCTTAAACGTGCAATTCTTGTATATCATAAATATATATCGGGTTTTCCAATAGGGACTTGACAATTTTGAATTTATTTTATGAACACACCCTTTCACTAATCATCGCACTGTCATTGGCAATTTATTCAGTAAACTCAACATTTTCATCATGGTAAAGTACACGAAGGAGCAACGTCTGCAAATTATAAATTTTTTTTACCGATATTCGCAGTCGATGACCGTAACTTTAAAAGCGTTAACTCCAATTTTCGGTCGTAAATGACGAAACTCATTTTTGGCTCAATGGGTTCGTCAATAATCAAAATATGCGTTATTGGTCGGGTGAAAATCCACATTTGCTTCATGAATTACCACTTCATCCACAAAAAATAACTGTTTTGTGCGGTTTGCATGCCGGCGGCGTTATTGGGCCATATTTGTTCGTCGACGATAACGATCGTCACGTTACTGTGAATGGGCCAGCGTTATCGCGCCATGATTACCAATTATTTTTGACCCGAATTGGAAGATATAAGACTTGGACGACATGTGGTTTCAACAGTATGGTGCCACAAGCCACACAGAACACCTTACAATCGATTTATTGAAGAGTAAGTTTGATGAGCGTATTATCTCAAGAAATGGGACAGTCGATTGGCCGCCTCATTCGTGCGATTTAACGCCTCTAGACTATTTTCTTTGGGGCTACGTTAAGTCATTGGTTTATGCCAACAAGCCGACGACGTTGGAAGAGCTCAGAGCCAACATTGAACGCAAAATAGCGGCCGTTTCGGCCGAAATGTGTGGCCGGAGTCATCGAAAATTGGGTCCAACGAATCGACCGCTGCAAACGTGCCCGCGGTGGCCATATGAAGGAAGTCGAGTTCCATTCATAAATGTTTTGATTGTACTTCAAGCCGGTAATAAAGTTTTTGAAATATCTCAAATGGTTTGCGTTTTATTTAAAAAAAAAGTTGTCAAGTCCTTATTGGAAAACCCTTTACCTATAAATAATTGATTTCTCGAAAACGGCTCTAACGATTTGAATGAAATTTTCAGCTTATTTCTATAAGAAAAAAATTTAAAAAATTAGATTAAGTAAAATCCTCCTACTGCCACGCCCTCTTTTCGTGTTTCTTAGTTTCTCGGAATAGGTCGAAAACATCTCTATTTCTCGGAAACGACTCAAATTATTAGTAAAACCGGCCCACTGCGACTGGATGAAATTTATAGAATTTGTTCAAACCAATGAGGACAAATTTTTGAAATTAAATCCGCCCACTGCCACGCCCACTTTTTCAGAAATTGGGCTCTTGATAATGGCTCTTACGATTTGGGTGAAATTTGGCAATGAGTGTTGAAAAAATATTTTCAGTAAAATCCGCATTGTTCTACGCAAGAAATTTACAAAGAATTTTACGATGAAAGAGAAAAAATTTTAGAAAATAGTTTTGGAAAAATCCACCCACTGTCACGTCTACTTTTATTGTTTCTTGGTTTTCGGGAACGGTTCTAACGATTAGGATGAAAATTTGAGCGTTTGTTCTGATGAACGAGCAAAAATTTTTGAAAATTATTTTATTGAAACCAGCGCACCGCTGCTGCCCCCACTTTTCTTATTCCAAAATACTCCTACAGTATGGATAACATATTGAGCGTAGTTTAGTCGGGTGGTACCTCCAAACATGTTGAGATATGTTTACTTATATGGAGATATATTACTCCACATGTGTGAAGAGAACTTAAGATAAGTGTAGAGATATCTTGAAATTTGTGGAGATGCATGTGAAAATGCCTCCACACTTGTTTGGGGATACATGTGGAGATATTTCCATATATTTATGTGGACTGTGGAGTCACCAGGCAGGCGCCTATACTAAAAGTTCGACGGATGGACCATATAGAATCACACCAGTGAGATCTGGATTAACCTTGACAAAAAACAAGACTTAAAGCCAATTTTTTTTTGTTATAGTGAATTTAATAAAACAAAAAAGTAGCCGAGCGAAGCTCGGTCACCCAGATATTAACTTTTATATGAAATTATTTTTTTTTTTTTTTGAGAATACAAGTTTTTACTGTTAAGTGGGAAAAAGGTGAACTTAGTACTAAGTGCATTCAACAAAAAACAATAAATGCTTGTTTTAAAGCTAATTGAACAAAAAATTAACTAATAATTATTATGATTGATAAATAATTCGAGATCTAAAGCAGCACTAAGAAACAAAAACTAGTTCATGCAATAGGCATATCATAAATTTAAACAATACTATCGTTACTCACTTCTCCAAAGTCAAATATTGTGCTGGTAGAATTGGAGCCGTTAAAGGCGGAGTTGGAAGTTTATTAACTACAACTATACCACCACCATCAACTTCTTCACTACTAGGTCTTTTTTGTTTAAAGTTTAAACAAAATATAATATTGTTAATATTTGTTTTTTTTTAGATCATCTGCTTATTGCATCAAAAAAAAAAAAAAAAAACTTACTCTTTCTTAACTGGAAGAACCAGCTGACTATGGCCTCGGGTTAATCGTTTTGGTGATTTATTTTCTTTGTTATCTTCTTCCATTTTGATTTTACCATCTTCCAAAACCTCAGCTATGATTTCAACACTTTTCAATTCGTTGCCATCGCTCTTAACCGAACCCTCATCGGATGCTTCAGAATCAATTTCACTATTACCAATTGATGGGGGTTCCTCTTTGGTTACCTCAAATGATCCCTCGTTGCTATTCAGCGACATCTTTCGATTTGTGCCCAGCTGCACGAGGCGGGATCTTTGAGCATCGTACGCTTTAAATTTTGGCAAAGCATCATCGATAAATGTAAACGGAACACGTTTGTGCGAAACTCGGATCTTGCCAACGTACATGACCTCAAAGAAGTGCGTATGATTGGGAGAGATGTCGCCGAGCAGCGAGAGATTAGCTTGAGCCGATGTGCTTGTTGGAATGTGTACCTGCAAATAAGTGTATGAGCATTGTTATGATTCTTAAAAAAAGAAAAAATAATATTTTCTAACCGTTCCAGCTGAATTACTTAAGCCGTGTGTATAACTTTTGGATGATGACATTTTTGATGATACCAAATTGGGACTAGCATCATGTGGAGCATTACGAACAGCTTCGGATAGCTTAAGATTTGTTGCTGGCGTTGAGTGTAGACCATTGCCCAGAGCTTTTTGTAAACTCTGATCACTTCCAGAGCCTGAATTTGCTACTAAGGTCTGTGGTATGCTACCGACGGAACCGCCCAATGTGTGCGCTGGATCGCGCATTTGATGCATCAGTTCCGCCATCTAAAACAAAACAAAAAGAACAAAAAAAAAATATTAAAACCACGATTACTTCATTTTTATTGAAGGTTAATATATTAAAGTCCTTATTTCAAAACAAATTTGCTCAAACTATATTAAGAAGCTTAGGTTAAAAAAATCAAACATTGCTGTTATTGGCCAAAATATTAACCGCAACAATTATTCTTTGCCTTGAATAGCGATGTCGTAATATATTAAAAAAAAAAATACGAAAATGGGCCTTTTCGTTTGTTCGGTTTAAGTAAAAGATGGTTTGTTGTTTAAAAAAAAACATCCAACAAATTTGTTAGTGTTATTTATTTATTAAAATACCAGAAGCAATTTTATCATAGCGTATCATAGAGGTTTTTTGGATTCTAGGCTTTTCAGGATAATGTTTTTTTTAGGATGTTAGTTTTTTTGGGATTTAGTTTTTTTTTTTTTTGGATTTTAGGTTTTCAGGATTTGAAGTTTTCGGGATTCTGGGTTCTGGGTTCTCTGGATCATAGATTTCGAAATTATGACCAACACTCATATACGAAAATAACGCATATTTTGGTAAAGGTAGTGTACAAATTCGGTTTACACGAAAACAAAATTATAAAGAGGTGTACATTTTATTTCCCCATTTTCTTTGTATAACGATGACACAATAGAAATTTAATTTATCTAGTTGGTAGTCATACATATGTATGTATGTATTATGTACATACATTCGAACAAAATCAGCTGTTCAAAACGTGATTCTTGAAATTTGTTTCTATCCTCATAAAATAAATTTCAAAAATAGACACATGCATTAAAAAAAATAAAATAAAATTGCCGGTTACACGCTTAAACCAAATGCTATTAATCTGATGCCAAAAGATGACAAAGAAAATTTATTATATTGGCAGAGAAAAGTGGACGCTTGTGTGTCTGGTTGGGATCTGTATTTTTCTGTTAATATAGTTTTGTTGATAGGTATACATTATTGAAATATTGCGTATTCTCAGGAACTGCCAATAAGTTACTTTTAAGAAACATCATATTATCATTTAAATGAGAATAAAAACATTAATTATATTTTAATTCAAATTTTGATATATGTATATTTTTTTAGCCGTGTTCAAATATATTATTTAAACATAGTAAATGTTTTCTTATCTGCCGGTTCAAATTTATAATATAACACAAAAATGCAACAAGAGATAAGACATTGACACTCTGCTTCATGAGCATAATCTCCTTACATTTATTAGGGATGAATCGAGTACCTATAATGTGTGTTTGTGTTTCTTTATCTTTTTATGACGGTTCAGATTTACTCATCTGTACCGTTATCGATGTATATATAGTTTAGAATAAGATAAGAATTTTGTATAAATAGTTATGTTAAGTGAAAATAAAAACTAGTAATTTACAACTACTCATCGTGTACAATTCATTTGTTCAAGCCGTTAGTATTTTTATAGATTTTTTGATAATAGAAATATTTTTGGTATTTATTCAAATTGGTTCGCTTAAATTATAATAAAGTTTAAATAATATTGAACAAATTTTAAAATTATATTTTTTTATTGAATTAATAAAATAAAAAATTAAAAGTTATTTGATAAGTTGGTTGTTCCGCTTATTATATGAATTGTACCGCCATACTGCTTGAATCACATCTGTTCCACATTCATACAATTCAATTGCGGAACGAAGAAGTTATTAATCATGACTCAATATAGCGAATCATGTTGATTAGCCTAATTTTTGAAGAAAAAAAAAATATTACTATGACCACTACACAAACTCACATACCTGACTAAACTGTGCATTTCTGAGGATGTAACGGTGTTTCGATAATCTCATGTGGATTATCTTTGCTCCAAATGCGAAAATTTTGCTTATTATAATTGACGCATTGAGCCTGGTCGCTGAACACAATTTTTTTGATAAAAATGCTCCCTAAGTTTGGCGAACGCAACCACCATTTTCTAACATTATTATGGAAGCGTGTATATCATTACAACAAAATTTAAAAAACTGCTGAATAAACATTACACTGACAGTTTACAATCCGACAATTTTTTGACAGATTGTAGATGGTGTTTGGTTTATTTCCTTAAACTAATGTCGAATTCCTTTCAACAAAAAATCGAATATTTTTCCAAACAGAATCGATTTTTTTCTGTTTTTGAAAGGAATGGGTAAAGAATCGAATTTTTGTTTGTGATTGTGTGTGTGGTGCTTGACAGCTTAATTAAATGAAACTTATTGTTATTATCGCGAAATGTACTTTTTTTTTTCTTCTTCAAATTCGTTGCAACCAAACACAGTTTGCCTTCTTAAAACACAGCGAAATTCAATTTGAGATTTTAGGAAATTCAAATCTTGCTTGTGGTTTTTTCAAATCGGTGTAAATTCTTTTAGAAATCTTGCAAAACATGCTAGATTTGTTTGATAGAAAAAATTCGATTTTTTTTCTAAACAAAATCAAATCTTTGGTTGAAAGGAATTCCACATAAACCATGTTCTTGACAAGAGGCATAAAATAAAGAAACACTTGATAAATTTTGAAAACGTTAAATTAAAGTCAAATTGACCGAAAAATGGTCGTCGTCCCAGAAATTACAAAGGACAATATATTGCAATCATCAACAAAGTTTTTTTTGGCAAGCGCATTAAATGAAGGGAAGAGGGGGGCTTGTTTGAACACTTTCTTCAAAAAACCAGTGTGTTGGAATTATTGGACTGTAAGTAATTGGCATTGAAGTTAAGTTATTGTATTTAAAGTTTAATTTAAAGCCATTTTTGAATAAATTTTATAAGGATTGATATTTAATTTTTATTAAAATACAAAATAGGTCCTTATGCTCAAAGATACCCAACATGTAGGGCAGGTTTGAATTTACCTTGGGCACTTTTGAAAGAAAGTATTTATAATCATTTTAAACTGTAAATAATGTGAGTATAAGAGCATATTTATTGAAGGAAACAATAAACTGTATGAATAAATTAATTATGTAAAAGCTGAATATACAAAACACTTTAATAGGATATAGAATCTTTTTAAAGGTGTAAATCACTATAGTTAAAAAGTAGACTTTTGTAAATAAATAGATTAAAACAAAATTTTTGAAGCAAAAAGTCTCTTTGAAGCTTTAATTTCAGTGCCCTTTACATTCCATCTGTTTTACAAAGAAAAAATTTGAATTTTTTTTTTTTCAGTAACTAGTCTTAAACCTGTTCAAAGTTGCCCCTACCGTTTCGTTCAAAACTACCTCAACATGTTAAACAACATAAAACTCGGCAATAGTTATTATACGTTATCATCTTTATATTAATCAAAATGAAAGTGTGAATTTAATAATAATTTTTCAAAAATGAAAACCTTAGCAAAAAAGTTTTAAACTCTTACAAAAACTATTACAAAAATACAATTTACGCATAAAAACTACATATCTAGCGAATGTCTGATATACATACAGCCCAATTCTAAATATTCCCAGGGAAAAAACTCACCGGGAAATCCAATCTCCCGGGAGTAAAATTCCCCTATTCCGAATTCCCCGGGATGTCAATTTTCCCTTCGAAATGGGGAATGAGAAATTTGAATCTTCGAATCAGCTGTTTTGTAGTATTTGACAGGTAAAAGATTTCGGTAACAAGAAATGTTTTCAATTGCGGCAAAAATTTTACGTGAAGATCAAAATGAAGAAAGTGATAGCCAACAGCCAAGGGCCATCAGAAAATCTTTAAGAGACATTTCAAATCCCATGAAGTTGCCACAACAGTTGTAACTATACTACCGTGAAAGCCCACTTTTGCTCATTGTTTGGACCACCGCCAGTTCCGTTTCTGGCTTTAAGGTTATTAGTAGCCTTAGCTTCAACATATTTTTTTTTTATCGATATAAAACAATAAAACTAATTAATTAAAATTCGTTTTTGTTTTTTTTAAACTACTTTTTTCCATTCGGTGGCCCAGACGAATTAAGTTCCCTTTCTGCTTTTTGCCAGAATAAAATAAGTTCTTCCTTGGCTCCTTTGTGGAATCCACAAGCGATGCCACGATGAGATTCCATCAACTTTGAAAGAATTTGGAGTTGATCTTTATTTGTTGTTTTTGACCTAAAAAATAAGGAAGTTTTATATTTCTTATTTATTAAAACATAAGAGAAAATCTTACATTTTTGTGTGAACTCTCCAGCAACTTTACAGGGAAAAAATTCACGCCAAATGAATTTGACATTTCCCTTTTTTAACATTTAGAATACGTACTTTTTTCTGGGAGATTTTTTTCCCATATTTGAACTTTATTTAGAATAAGGGAAAGGGAATAAAATTCCCGAGAATTTTTCTTTTAGAATAATGGAGAAGGGAAAAAGGAAATTTTTCCCCGGGAATTTACATTTAGAATTGGGCTGACAAGAGAGGCACCGAAAAATCGTTGACGTGTAAAGATATCGGTGGTATTGCCGTGATTAAAATTAAGTTTACGCTTTGAAATATTTATTTGTTAAGATTTAATTAGTCATGTTCAAAGGTACCCCGCGTTTAAACGTGCCCCTCTCCACCATTCCTGTCATCCTAAGAAAAAAAAAAGGCACAACGCCTGATTAAAAAAATTATTTAACGGCATGTTCGGAACTTTTAAACATGCCTCAAAATCTCGTGAGCATGTGACAAATCACACTTTTGCCATTCAATTGTAAAAATGTAGCATGTTATTTCCCCAAATAAGCACCCCTTGTCCAAAACCTGCATCAAGCGTTTTAACTTTCAGATGAAAAACGCGGGCTATGATATCATGTCGGTCGTACGACCTTTGTCCAGGAAGCAAAGCTTCTGAATTTAAATTCTTATGTTAGCTCCATTGGCACCGAAATACTTACTTACATAAATGACCTCCTATGATACAAGTTTGACTCGCCATTAAATGTGGATTTGCATTAATTTAAATTTTACAATTTAAATTAATAATTAACAATTAGACAATTAACCTCGAATTGTTACATATATATATATAAAAAAAAACCAAATCATCATTATAATTTTAGTCAACAAACAATACAAAATAATCTAAAGAGTTAACATATCTAAGATTAAAGTTGTAAATTTTTAACCTTTTCTCCGGTTTCCTGGATAATAACTTTGTTGTCAATATAGAAAACATAGAATAAATTAAATATTTTAATTTCATTTTTTAATAAATTATGAGAAGAAAAACAAAAAAACATTTATTTGACCCGCTTGTGCATGAACAAGTTCAAGGTCTCTTATTGTTTTTAATTCATCGGCGACTTTTTTTACAAAATATTTTTACCAATTGCTGCCAAAATGATGATACTCGTTTGGTTTTCACTTTGAAATGCAACAACAACCATTTCACTATACCTACAGCCATTTTAAGTCTGTATACATTACATATAGATTATTGAAAATTGACTGCGGTGGTAACATTTAACCCTAATTAGTCGGTTGATTAGTGTGTTGCTTCAATATAAAAAGTTGTGACCGGTTTAATTTATTTGCACGTTGCATTTACAAAGACAGGTTGATCGTCTATGTAGCAATGACCTTACACCGTAGGTGTTAGGTGTCATCGGCATCGTCGTCGTCGTCGTACGATTAATTAATGTTGTTGGGTAGGTACTATCAAATTATAGAAAGACAATAAAACGAAGGGAAACTATAGTGTATTATAATATTATTGTTGCAATTAGATTTCGTTTAAAGCTATACAATGTGATCTTGATAAATGTGTAAATATGGGTTGAAAATCGATTATGAAAGTGATAAGGCGTTAAACAGTGGTCCAAAGTTTTTTTTTTTTTTTTTTGTTGAAAAACATATATCTACATATGGTTTAAATTTTAATATCGTCATAATTTTCTGCTTAGGTAAAGGAAATTCTCACTTTAGAAAATTTTAATAAACACGCTTTACAGTTTGTTTTAGAATGTTTTTTTTGAATTATGAATAATAATGAATAATTAATTGAATATTTTTTTTTAGAATAATAATGAATAATGAATATTTTTTTAGAAAAAATATTTCAACAATTCATTTATTACGTTGAAATAAATTGAACATCATTGCTAAACTAGTAAAAATATGGTTTATGTTTTTTTGAGAATTTTAACTATAATTAAGGAAAAAAGTGGACGGATTTAGAAAAAAAAAATAAAATCAAATGTTTAAATATATGTTACGCTTACAAAATTGCAAGTTATTTTCAATTTTCTTAAAAACTAGAAGATTTTAAGATTATCTAGTTTTTAACATTCCATTAAAAATAATAAAACAAAATCTATAATTTAAGCCAAAGTAATACTTATTAATATAATTTTTTTGTAAACAAAAAAAAATAGTTCTATTAATAATAAGTTTATGGGACACACTTTTATGTTTACTGTTTTTACTTGCGATATATAAGTAGGTAGTATGTAGCAAGTTATGCATTCGTAAAAAAATCGAGCTCGAGTTTGATCAAAGTTGATATTACGATGATAGAGAATTCGAAAAAAATGGGTCTCGCAATTCTGACTGTCTATTTGGCTGTAGCCTAAACGGCTGGATCAATTTTCTTTAAACTTGGTGCCTAGCGTTTTTTAGGCATTCCCCCACACGTTTTTTCATTTTTTTTTAAGACCAAAAATAACGGTACCTGCCGCACAAATATTTTTACTAAATTATAAAAATCTTATTTTTCACAAAAACGTGCCCACAACTTCAAAAAAAAATTAATATTTTTTTTTTTACAAAAAGGCTACCATTTTATAAAAAAAAATCGGAAAAATGGTTATAAATGATACCTCCCATAGAACCATTTTTTTTATTTTCGATTTTATCAAAAATGGTTCAATTGATTTTGATCAATTTTTTTTATAGAGAATGTTTACAATAATTTTAAAAATATTGTCTACAAAAATTTTCAATTTTTTTTTGTTTGTATTTTTAAAAAAAGTTTTAATTTTTTTTTTTTTTTGAGAACTTAATAATTCGAAAACGACTTGGTCGATTTTTATTAAACTAAGCACCCAGTAGATTTTTGATATTATCTAGCAGATTTTAAATACAATTTTTTCTTACAACCAAAAATAACGGTACCTCCCTGTTGTATATTCCAATACAATACCCTTAAGGTGTTCATGATACAAATAATATACCAGTTATCAATAGACAGTTATAACTTATAACATTAAGATCATTCGATTGTTAACCACTGTATAGTTAAGACTATAGAATAGAAAAACTATTAGAAATAAACTGAAATTAAATATTATAATGGTCGGTCTTTTTATTCGGCATTAAAAAGTAAAGGCACAACACTCCCATACAAATGTTTAAAAACCGCTATTAAAAATCTCACTTTTTCCTCAAAACGGCTCCTACGAATTTGATTAAAATTTTTGTGTGAACTAATATCAGAACGATCTACCATATTATTGTGAAAAAAAAATTATCTTTCTTTTAAAAATGGTACCTCTCATAGAACCATTTTTTTTTGGTTTTCGACTATCTCATTATCTGTTGAACCAATTTTAATGAAATTTTTTAAACAAAATCTACTTATAAGTTTGAATAATATTGCATATCGAAATTTTCAAAAAAAATTAATTTTGAATCAAAAAAAAAAAAATCAAAATAATATTTTAAAAATTCGATATTTCTAAAATGGGTGGATGATTTGTTTTTTTTTTTTTTAATTAATTTCAAAACTCCGCATAATATGTAAGTACTTAAAATTGGCGTAGGTATCAATTTTTTATCTTAAAAATATATTCAAAATTTTATATATAAAAAATTAATTTAAAAAAAAAACCGCACAAACGATTTTTAAAAATTTTTTCTCATAAATTGAGATTTGTGTAAGAAATCACTTGGTGTACCTGTACATTGCGTTGGTGTCAAATCAGTTTGGGATATTTTTTTTTTACAATTTATTTCTAATTTTATTGATTTTATAACATTTTTTTAGGTCTAAACTAAAAATTCCATGCATATGTGCGAAGTGCAGGATAGCGCTATATTGTTCATATTTATGTACTCACATAATACTTCCTTAAACTAGGCTATATTTTTGACAGGAAAGCATTAAATATAGGCTCTAATAACTAATAAATTACTTTTATCAAAAGAAAAGTTTTTAAAATTATTAAGACTTTAAAACCACTGTGTGATCGTACATAAGAGCAATTTCGTGCGACAAAAGTCGTGCATTTTATTTTTTTATTTTTAAAGTAAGACTCAAGGCTCAATATTTTTTTTTTAATTTTTTCCTGAAAAAGTTTCCACCTGCATACATAATCAGCCTTATTGTGAGTTTCACCCTAAAAATATTTCACCTTAAAATGTTTTACTCGCCCAGAATTTTAAAAGTTTTTCCCGAACAAAATTTCGTTCGCCTACAAAAAATAAGTGAATACTTATCCCGTCATTGACATTACATTCCACCTGAAATTAATGTTACAATAAGGGGAATTTTTCTAAAGTGAAATTACGGGTGAAACTCACAAAAGGCGAAAAGTGAAATGTCAAATTTTCCGGGTGGAAGGAATGTTGTTCTGGTGAAACTTACAATAAGGTTAAATGTATATTAATTGTACCATAATATCAATATCAATTGTATATAAGATATTGAAATTGGTAAAATGCAATTAGATATAAGTATATATGTATACACATATTTTTTATAGATATAGGACAGGTATAGACAAAATGTGCATGCCTATGGCGGTAATAAATATAAATATAGAATAAAATAATTCTTAATTAATTAAATAGTCACTGCGAAGTGTGGCAGGGTTCAGCTAGTATAATAATAAAAATGTCTGTTTCACACTTTAAGAATCCAAAAAATGACAACCTTCAATAGCCTATTAAAAAGAAAAATTGGCACATCCAAATGCTTCGCATACAAAGCATTGCACTCATCGTTCCATACAATGAATGTAGTTACATACATATGTATATACGTAACGTATACTCCCTTCACCAAATAATGTCATTAAAAGAAGTATATGTAAAATATATATCTCTAAATGGGAAAGCATTACTTAATCGTTTTGCATTTAAAAGGTGCAATTGTGAACCATTTTGTCTAAGTATTGAAAAGAATCAAAGCAAACGACCAACTTAATATCGAATGTACCTAAATACCTCAGTGACCAGTTGATTTCTTGACAATTTATTTCTTTAATGTTGCTGCCACTAAATTATCATTAAATAACCAAGTGATCAGAATAACCCAAATGTATTTGAACAAAAAAAAAAAAAATGCACGAATAGGTAGCGTGGTGTGACAAGATTATTTGGCTGAAATACATAGTTGAATTAAAAAGCTAAAAATTGTGAAAAAAAAAATATTTAAAAATAAACAAAGTCGAAAATCAAGTTATTTATTTCGGATTTTCCTTATTGACCACAAAATGTTGAATGTATAATAAATAATAATTAATAATAACACGATTCTTATAATTAAACAAAAAATGAACTTTGTACCTAAAATATACCTTCATATGTAATGTGAATAGGTTAGACACATGCGGTATTTATTGTTTAGCTCTAGGCTATAAAATAAAAAAAAAAATAAAATACACTTTATATTATTGTTGAACATAAAAAATATAATAAGGAGTTCACTCGAAGAAAAGTTTGTTTTTAAACAAATATTAAATTTTATTGAGATTAGTTATAGGCTAGCTACTCCATAAGTTTTGTATTGTTGGTGGCATAAATAAAAAAACTAAAAAATGTTTTTTTTTTCCCTCCCAAATGCTAAACAATTACAAACGCCAATTACAGCAAAAAAGAAAAAAAAACAATTACATTTTTATTTAAAGTTTGTCTGACTGGGTGTTCGTCAAGGAATTTTTGTCTGCCTTTTTTCATTAACACTTGCGGTTATTGTCTAAACCGAATGGCGTTCGAACAAATGTTACGCAAATGACTCGATTAGAATACATTTTGTTACTTTTGTCATAGTGTCTGTCACTATTTATAGTAACGTCCAAACAGTTTGCCTTTTTTGTTTTTTTTTTTTTTTTTATTTCTCTCAAAGTCGACTATTTGGGCTTAAAGTACCAACATAATATAATCGAAATGATTGAGTTCCTTAATTTGTGTCACACTTTCACGTCAACACGTCAAATTTTACACTATTGTTGGTAACGAGGACACAGGAAGGTAGACATCCTGTTTCTTTTACATAGGTTTTATTGCGTAATCAATCTTGTGGTTAGCTGAGCAAATGACTTAATTTTTATCACGTTTCGCTCTTACAATACTCAAATCGTGAATTTTGCTCGATTTTGATAATCTTTTTTAATTTGTGACAAATCGCTCAATTATGAAAAATGACAGATCAACCTGTTCCCTGTTTTTTTGTTGACATTTTTCTTAATTTATTTAAAAGAGTTAGTTTTTTTTTAAGTGATATGAAAAGGAAAACTGCCAGAAGCCATACTTAGCATAAGCGATACCTTCCATTCATGTCGATTATGGAATCCACAGGGAATCACAGTACAGGGCTCTCTTTTCTCTTTACTCATTTGTCGAGAAAAGAAAAGAGAACAATACTGCGAATCACTGCGGACCCAGTATTGCGTATTCCATAATCGGCATAATTATAAAGGACTTTTGTACAATCCTAATATGGCTAATGAAGTGGACGAATTCTTATTTATTGGTACTATGAGCCATAAATGTGATTATTGTTATTGTGGAAGAACAAGTATCCTAGCATTGTGCTGCCAACTATAAGGTAAAGTTCAACTTCCAGCTTATACTAATTTGCCTGAACCATGGACTGAGTATAACGGGTGGGCCATGGTTTCTTTTTAAATCATAGGTTATTTTGACACTGACTGATGCTGTTTCCCGTTTGAAATCTTGACAGAAAGTCGGTAAAATCCCAAAATGTTGAATTATGACTTCACCATGCATAAGTAATTTATGCACCGAAGATGGCATGTGATACCATTTATATTTATCAACATATAAACGTGCAGTATGCAATGCATACTCAGCAAAATTGAACAACGTTGGGAAATATTGAAAACTTATTTCCAAAGTAAGTGCTGTGTAGCCCATAAAGTGCGTTTTTTGAAAAGAAGTTTTGGCCGAAATTTAGTCGAATTTTATAAAACTTGGCATTTCGCAGTTTTTTAACATTATCTAGCAGATTTTATATAAAAATTATTCTTATGACTAAAACTAACGATACTTTAAATACGGTAAGGAAAATCTCATTTTTCTCAAAAACGACTTCTATAATTTTAATTTAAAATTTTATGTGAGCTAACATCATTACGATCTTCCATATTATTGGAAAAAAAATTTATCTAACGATTAAAAATGGTATCTCTCATAGAACCGTTTTTTTTTTTTTTTGGTTTTCGACTATCTCATTATCTGTTAAACCGATTTTAATGAAATTTTTTACACAAGAGCTTCTAATAAGTTTGAATAATATTGCATATCAAAATTTGCAACAAAAATTCATTTTGATTAAAAAAAAATCAAAATGAAATTGGTTTACAGTTCGAACTCGTTGATTTCTATGATGTAAAACCAACACTTAAAAATTTAAATTGATGTTTACAGTTTTACACATCTTAACCGTGAGTTCCGGTACACACACTTTTTTTCATATTTATTTTCTCACATTAAACTAAACTAACGTTTTTGTTAGGCGTAGGCGGCATACAATATACGCTCCCATAACTAATTTAATTTTTTACCAGCCGAATAGTTTTAAACATATTAATTCTTTAAAACCTCTGTATCATCGCGCATAAGATCAAGTTCGTACGACCCAGTCGTGCATTGTATTTTACTCCTAATTTTAAAATGACATTTGAAATTAGTATGGAACTAAAATATATTTGGTGATTTAACCTTTAATAAAATGATAAATAGAGAGCACGATGCTTACTTGTTTAAAATTTGGAAAATCCTGTTTTTAAGATAGCATCATACTAAAAATGCCTTTAAATTATTACTAAAGACATGAACCTCTATTTTCTGTAGGTGTTAATTTTAATGAATATTTTAATTTAATACATTTTGATATGAATTTATTTAATAGGTGCTACAAAAACATTGTTAAAACATTTAATAGAGTAACTTTTCTAACAATTTTATATATAGGCTAAGAAATAAAATTTTGTAGCTAATCAGCCTTATTGTGTGTTTCGCCCTAACAAAATTCCACCCTGAAAATCTGATATATCACTTTTCGCCTATTGTGAGTTTCACCCGAAATTTCATGTTTGAAAAATTCCCCTTACATTCATTTCGGGTGGAATGTAATGCCATTGAGAGTCTAAATGTTCACTTATTTTTTGTAGGCGAACGAAATCTCGTTCGAAACTAAACAACGATACTCACAATAATTTTTAAAATTCCGGGCGAACAAAAAATTTTAAGGTGAAATATATTTCAAGTGAAACTTATAATAAGGCTGAATAAATTAATATATAATAAACAATAATTGTCTAAAATTTTGCGGCATTAGGTACATTTAAGAATTTTAGTAACAATTTTTGTTTAAATAAAAAAAAAATAAATTAAATGATCTAAAACACTGGATAAGTTTACCCATTTGGTTAAGTTTACCATTTGGTTAAGTTTACCATTTGGTTAAGTTTACCATTTGGTTAATGAACTGTCAAATTCTATATGAGAAATGATTTACATAATTTGGTTAAAATTCCCCAAGGAAAATTAACCAAATATTTTTCGAAAACTTAACCAAACGTCATTGTGACTTTTAGAATTAGGCGTGTTCAGAAATATGATATACTAGGTATCTCAGAGAACTAAAAAAAACTCGTGTTCTGTAACTATGACATTAAGATTAGTTGGCGATAAAAGTTGTGAATAAAAACGTAGTTTATAAAAAAAAATAATAATTAGGACGTCTACATTTTCTGACTATTATTGATCAGCATTGTTCATGTACACAAATCCATATAATGGGCCATATGGATAAACAAAAGTAAATGCTTTTACTTGAATTTGTTATGCTTTTCGAATTGTCATCGAAGTCAAAGGAACCATTTTTGTTTAAATGATTCCTCTTTTAACAAAAATCAGTTGAGTTGAACTCGGGACAATTTTTACTAACGAAAACGAAAGTGAACCAACCTGAAAGAAAGGTAGATATCCACCATTTTTCTTGTATTCGCTCATTTTCGTTTGATCACTGCCGTGAGTTTCCGACTATAACAGTTCTACATTTAGCCTCGAAATCGTTTTCTCATCTAATTCGCACCGGACTTAATAAAAAAAAACGTGACTTTTGTGGTGTATCTTACATTTTTTTTCCATTCCGAGACATTCGGCCTCGATTTCAAGTTGGTTTGGGAGAGGTTCTTCATTTAAAAATAACTTCGAAGATCTGAACACGTTTATTTCTATATATATTTTGAAAATTAATATTTGACGTTTAAAGAACCAAAAGAATTAAAAAGGGCGTTTATGCAAACTTTTGTGTAAACTTATCATTTTACACAATTTGTAAACTTACGACGTTACATGAATACTCTTACTGTTATTATTAAACAATTAACATGCATCTGCTTTATTTTTTAACCACAAGAGCCAGTTCGTGCGTAACAGACGTGCATTTTTATTTCTTTTTATACGAACAATCAAGAGAGAAGAAGTTATAGTTCTTTTTAACTTTATCACACTTTCTCCTTTACTTTGTCATTACTTTAATAAATGTAAGGTAAATCTTTATGTTAGCCACTTAAACACCTTAAACCAAATCATGTGAACCAAAGTACGTGTGCGTAGTACTAGTCGTGGCTTTTATTTCATTCAAAGTGAGTCGTGAGTATTCCTATTATATAAATAATTCCAAGTAAATAATAAAAATTCAAGCAGAGCATCAAACATGTTTTCATATAAATTATTTATTTAACACATGATTTTTCGGAAGGTTTTAATTTTTGATTTAATTTCACGAGAGGTAAATACTAACTAGGCTTTAGGTAGGTACGAAAAGTACAACTCTGGATAGACCATGTCAAAATACTTAAGAATATAAATCTGTTATTATTGCGGTCATCACAGTACCTCTATACCTACTGCTACTGGAGTGTTGGTATAAGACTTCATTATTTGGCAGACCAAGTTTTTTGTGCATTCTGTGTTCGCATAGTTGGCCCAACCTGCGATTTAAGAGAAAAAAAACGTCTATTATCATTCTTTATGTACTTTTTACTCCTAAATTGTATTGTGCCGTCCATTTTAAATATGTTAAAAAATTTTCATAATAGTGGGGTATTAAGTAGAAGTAGAGGTTGGGTTCGTATAAAAATAAAATTTTAGCAACGTTGCAATTTCTGAAGTACCAACCTTTTGAAATTTTCTTTTATGTTTTACAATGTTTGCCTTTAAGCAATGAAATCAAATTTCTTACAAAATTTACATAAATAGCACAATTTTTTAGCAATTGTTTTAGCAGTGATTCGGCATGTTTGCAGGCAAACTCTCTATCCACTATCGATTTATCGGAAAAGGAGAAAAAATGTGTGCCGAATAATTATTACGTGTCCTTCTTTTGAAAAATTGATGAAGTACATTAAGACAAAAAATCAATTTTTTAGCTTAATTTTGGGGAGAATTTTGTATTGTAACTAAAATTTAGCTCGATCGCATTGGTGTTCGCTCAGTTAAGTCGAAACCTTGCTATTCTCCCTTGATAATCAAATTCGACCTTCCGATTCTACAGACTCAGGGTCATAAGTCCAAGGATCAAAAGTCCATAACGGATTTTAGACCAACTTAAGTGGGTTAAAAGTCCACAAATCTAGTGTGGATTTTTAACCCATCACCTTAGTGGGCCAGAAGCCCACAGGAAATTCTTGTGGACTCAAAAAATTATTTTGAAATAAAAAAAAAAAAAATCAAAATGATTGATTAAAAATTTTGATATGCAATATTATTCAAACTTATTAGAAGTTCTTGTGTAAAAAATTTCATTAAAATCGGTTCAACAGATAATGAGATAGTCGAAAACCAAAAAATTGGTTCTATGAGTGACACCATTTGTAATGTGAAATAGCTATAACTCCAGCATATACAAACTTGGCTGTAGCTAACCCAAGTGTTGGTTGTTACATTTAAACATTCAAACACCTATTGGGTTGATTCTTTATTGAATATTGAAACTGATTAGATTATGGAACACAGTAGTATGAGGTATAAATATTCCTGTGTTGGGTTTTGTGGATAGGAATTGAAGGGACCTACAATTTTCAGTCGAATAAGAACCTTGAGAGGCACTTTTTCATTTCAATTTTTCAATAGAAGCAGTAACCTTGACCAAAAAAAACTGTTTTCCCAACTTGGCATAGCCTGGAATTTTATTCCCAGGCCTACGGCAGCATGACAGTTCCATGCACTAACCATCACTACGCCCAGTTTACTACAGCTCTAGTTCAGTTCTATTACAATCTAAAAAACCCAGTGCTCCTTAATGACTTTTTCGATTTTTACTTTTGGCCTGGACCACTAACATAGTTTACCTCACAGCAAGAAAGGGTCATTCATTTTTTGGTTGCAAAAGTAAAACTAAATAAAACACAGACAGCGATACATTTTTGATGAAATTCTATTTCATTATAAAGTTTGGACTTTGCCATTAAGTGTGAAAAACAATATCATTTATAATGGCCGCCTCCGGATGATTCGCAGCATGCGATTCTTTTGAGATTATTTTTAACCACATTTCCACACATTTCGGGCAAATTAAGTAATGTTGGTTTCTTCGCGTAAACACGGTCTTTTGCGTAGCACCACAGCAAAAAATCTCACGGTGTCAAATCGCTTGATCATGGTGGCCAACTGACGTCACTAAAACGTGAAATTACGCCACTGTAAAAATTCTCACGCAATAAAGACATAATTGATCGTGTTGTGTGGCTTGTTGCCCCGTCTTGTTGGAACCACATATCGTCCAAGTCATGATGTTCCATCGCCGGCCAATCGGTTAATTGCTACAAACGCCAGGAAATCGATAAATTCGGATCCTCCGCAAAACTTGCACTTTCAGCAGCAATATTTTCAACTGAGCGTGCATTACGATGATGCACAGGCCTTACGCTTCCACTCTCTCTCTCCGATTGCTTGCGTAGTTGGTCGATTTTGACGACCATAATCATCGCATAATGCGCGAAAAGTGGCTACGTTTGAATCACCACTTTTGTAGTAAGTTTTAATAATTTTAACGCGTTGTTCGATTGTTAAGCCATCCGTTATCCTAAATAGCAAACATTCAACTTATACTACACACTTCAAATGACAGCTGAGTTTGACAGGTGTCAAATGCCAGCGCTTCCAAACTGAAACCACGAAATGAATGACCCGTTATTACTGTATTTTTCTTTATAAAATCTGGAGAGTATGTGGGTCGATGCAAGAGTCTGTCAAACGGCCACGGGTTAGCTTGTTAATATAATAATATTTATTTCTAAAGACCATATGACGCGCTAAGAGAAATAAGTTAGATACAAGTACATACTTTGTATCTTAATCTTCGTTTAACCTCACTTTATACATCACACGTGTTTTTTTATGAACTTTGAAATTGCTGGGGGATCTTATATTGACCATACAATTATGAAGAAAAATTAATATCGCCAAAATTTTCCATAAGATAGAACGACCTCCATCACCCGGTCTATGAGTTCAACAAAATCTTCAAATACCAACGCAAAACCCTAAACACTTTGTTTCTGAAAGATCACTAAACAAACATCTATTAAATTAAAAAAAATAAAAAATTTAGACAAAATAAACCAAAAATTTTGTATATTTGCTTACTTAAGATCGAAACGTTTTATTTATTTTGTTTATTTGAATTGAATCAATGTCACTGAGCTCTTAAATGTTTTGTTATTTTTCCTCCACCTCTCGCTTAAAACAACAATATTTATTTCAAATATAAAATGTACATGTAATAATAATGTGTATGTGTGTATTGTAGATACAAAAAATGTCAATTTAAATTTTCGTGGCATAAATAAAGTATTATTGTTGAGTTATCTTGGAACTTGTGTTATCTTGTAAAACTTAAATTATTTATTCATAAAAAAAAAAACAAAATTAAAAATGTTTTGAATAAGAAAAATCTATAATGAACGTGATTCTTACTAGGTCACGTATGTATATTATAGAAAATGTATATGTATACGCGCAATTTATTGGACGCATCCCAAAACATGATGTATAAAGAAAAAACAAAGTTGTTTTTTTGCAATCGCTAAAAACACTTCATGAAAACACCCAATAAAAATGAACTTTGTAAATACCCATTGACCTTGTTTGTTTTGTTTTTGTTTTGTTTTTGTTTTTTTATTACTTACTACTCATAAAAATTAAATATAAATGTGAAAAGGAAACAATTGCGAGTAAAGTATAAAGGCCTCGCAATTCTAAAGTTTAATTTAATTTCGAAGCGCAAGTATTTGAAGAATTTTTTGTAATTATTTAAAAAAAAAAAAAAAAGAATAAAATAATATAAACTTCACAATCTGAGTCAATTTATTGAGGTTTTATTTTTTTTTTTATGAATTCTTTTTTATTTTGTGTAACCTATTAATTTTTATAAAATGAAGCTAAAACAGAAAACAGAAGAAAACAAAATAAAATAAACATGTTAATAAATTGCAAAAAGAGGGTTGCCATTTTATGTTTATATTCGTTTCCTCTTCCTATAGTCCTTTCAGTAAACGAAAGGGTTTTAGATCCGTAGGGCTATCCAATATCCATAAAGCGCGACGAATAGTATTGGGTTATTCCAAAAAGCGAACATGGAAGAAAACGATCCTTCCATTTTTCCAATTTAATTTAAATCTATTGTGGACACAGGAAATTCTCGTAGGCTTCTAGCACATCGATTGTGGATTCAATATTTTATTTATTATTATTAAAAAACATTTATTTAGCTTTTTATAAGCTTAAGATGCGTCATAAGAGTTCAATTGGAAATAATATTTTACGCTGACGATACGAAATTTTTCAAAATCATTGCAGCACATGAAGACATATCCCTCCTCCAAACAGATCTCGACAATTTCTCAACCTGGTGTACCAAAAATTGCTTAGAGCTCAACATTAGCAAGTGCCAGACAATGACCTTTTCACGTAAACGCATTAAAACAACTCCCCGTCTTTACTATCTTCATAATCACCCCATACAGATAGTAGAAAACATAAGGGATCTTGGTCTGTTATGTGACCGTGAACTTAAATTTCTACTTCATATTGATGAAATAATTCATAAGGCCAACTCAGCTTTGGGTTTCGTTAAAAGATGGTCTAAAGAATTTTCTAACCCTTACGTGACCCGATCGCTTTACATGACGTTTGTCCGACCTCTACTTGAATATACGTCTCAAGTTTGGTCTCCATATCAAGATATACATATATCAAGAATTGAAAACATCCAACGAAGATTTCTTCGTTTTGCACTTCAATACCTTCCCTGGGAAAATCCTTTGATCTTACCCACTTATCGTGACCGCCTCCAACTGTTAAACCTCAACTCATTACAGGAACGTAGAGAAATATTGCTGACATACTTTTCATACATCGGCTTGTCTCTGGTTCAGTTGACTGCTCCTCTCTCTATAACTCGATTTCTTTCAACACTAACACCCGTAACCTAAGAAACCCTCGCCTCTTCTATTTACCAAAACACCACACCTCCTATGGCCTTAATGAACCTCTGACCCGTATGCTTCGGTTGGTCACTTTGAATCCAAATTCATTTGATTTCAACATCAGCACCTACAACCTCAAAATCCTTTTGACCCATCCCCACTCATAGTTATACGTTTAGATTTAAGTTAGTTTTTTAAGTTATACTTGTAGCTTGAATTAAGCGGAATAAATGGGGGTTAAGCCCCCACTAAAATTTGCATAAATCCCAGAAAACCGCTCAAAGTTGATGTGTCCGAAGCATTTTCTTGGCTCCCTCGATCGCGGTTTCAAGGAATTTTAACTTTCTTATTGGGTCTTCTGTACCGCTCACTTAACTCCGTTTCTCCGCTTAGGGTATGTCCAGTCCAGTCGTCAGGCAAGTGCCAATATCAACAGTTTTCTTAATAAACAGTAACTTTAATATGATTTTAAAAAATTACAGAAAATATTTGTATAGAGTTATGACCCACTTTTTTTTTATTAAAATTATGGAATATTGACTCACTTTTTTGTGGAGTTCTGGCTCATATAATTGATTTGTGGAATTGTACCCCACACAAGTGGGTCAAAAGTACCTACATTGTGGACTTTTTTTTTTTTTTTTTTTTCTTTTTTTAATTTTGAACTTTATTTCCTACAAAAAACGTAATTCTTTCTATAATAACATAAAAAAATAAAGGGTGTCCAGCGGGAATTTATTACGAGTATCGAAATACTAGCGGGTTGAGGTAAGCAGGAGGGGTATCATTTAAAGCGCAAGTATTTCAGGAATTGTTATTGGGCATGAGTCACTGGTCGGGAGCGCACCGCGCGTTTGGGGTGGAGCAATATTTGAAGTATGGGGAATCATTGGTACGCGGGCATCGCGCTTTTTGTACTCATTTTAATATTCGACGACTAAGTGATGGGCCGAGCACGCAACTTATCTGGTCGTGGGTACAAAAATTCAGGCACAATGGTCAATAGACCTATTCCTGGATCATCAGCATCAGCAACAACGCCAGAAAATGTATCTCAAGTTCGAAATGAAATTATTCGAAATCCACGTAAATCATAAGGAAGATTGCGGTCTCCACAGGAATAAAAAAAATCAACAGTGCATGTTATTTTGAAAATTAAAGCTCCATCCGTACAAAATGCAAATTGTTCAGTATCTCAACGAAAGTGACTATCCTTTGCGAGAATCCTTCGCAAGAACAATGCTGGAACGTTTTCGGACTGAACTTACGCTTGGAAACATTTTATTCAGTGACGAAGCACATTTCCATATTGATGGATATGTTAACAAACAAAATATGCGATACTGGGTTCCCCAACAACCCTAGAGAACGCCATTAAAAACGTTTACATTGTTTAAAAATGACAGACATTTCAGCGAGCGGGGTAATTGGCCCTTATTTTTTTAACCAAGGTGAGACAGTCACTGCTCCGGTGTATTGCAGTATGATTGATGAGTTTCTGTTACCGCAATTGCAGCTGTATTCAGGGTACAAGAACCGATGTCGATGGAAAGGCTAAGGAGCGTTTTTCCGAATAAACTGATCAGCAAGTACGGTCGCCAGACCTCATACCTTGCGATTTCTTTTTATGGGGATACCTCTAAACAAAAGTTTACAATAACAATCCCCGGATAATTCAGGCCCTGCAGGAAAATATTCGCCATGAAATTCAAAGCATTACTCCAGCGCTTTGACGTCGCGTAATCGGAAATGTAAGGGTCCGACTGCAAGAGTGCATTGAAAAAAACACCCATCATTTGGATAATAAAGATTTTAAAAAATTAAATCCTCATTGTTACTCTGCATTTAATTGAAATAAAAATAAATAAAAACGATCTAGTTTTTTTTTTATATTGAATTTTAAAGTTGAAAATATTCGGCTGGACACCCTTTATAAGGAACAATATCGGACCCAAGACGGAGCCTTGAAGAACACCTAGATTTATTGAATGTTACGAGCTCGAAACGTTGTTAATCTTTACAATTTGCTTACAATTACTCAAATAAGAAGCAAATCAATCATGAAAAAAGCCTCTAAAACCAGTTTTAAAAAGTATATCCAATAAGAGAGTATGGTTAACCATGTCAAAAGCCTTAGTTATATCAATAAATAATGCTGAAGAAATTCGGGAAGAATTTAGACAATTATAAATTTCACCTGACAATTTCAGCAAAGCACTTTCAGTTGATTTGCCACTTCTGAATCCAAATTTGAGAATCGTTAAAGAAATTAGTTCTTTCTAAAAAAGGACTTATGACCCTGCGCCTAAATATGTATTTATGAAAAGAAAATTCAAAAATTTTTTGGACAGTTTTTATGAATTTTAAGAAAAAAAAAAGCTTGAGTGCCGGGACACACGGTTAAGATGTGTAAACATCGAATTAAATAATCAAGTGCTGGTTTTGCATCACAGAACGCGGCGAGTTCGAACTGTCACCCAAATTTCAACCCAAACTCAACTTGAACTTTCGATTTAGTTTGAACTACAAAGGAACGTAGGTATCCAATACCTACAATACAACGTAATGTGCTACAGAAATTTCCACGTTTTTAGTTTACCCGACCGTCGTCGCCGGCAAAGATAATTACACATAAAAAAAACAGAAAAGGATTTCCTTAAAAAAAACTCTTAAAATAAGACAGCATCAAAGCAGTTTTTGGTTAATATTTAAATAAATTTAAGCACACTCAGAAAATCTTTTTTCTGTTCTGGCGACGTTATAAAAAAATTTTAAAGATACTAAAATTAGACGATAAACTTTAAAAGATGATTATTTAGTCTTAGACATATGTATGTAGATAACGGGTGATTTTTAAGCTGGTTTGGTTTTGGCAACACTGGTTTTGACAGCTGACGTGTGTTTAGTACCTTGTGTCACTGTCAAACAGCTTCAGTTTGGTTTGCAATTTAACCATGGATCGTCTTACAAATGAACAACGCTTGCAAATTATTGAATTTTACTATCAAAATTCGTGCTCGGTTCGAAATGTTGTTTATCGAAAAATTGTGTTCAGCGATGAGGCTCATTTTTGGTTGAATGGGTACGTAAATAAGCAAAATTGCCGCATTTGGAGTGAAGATCAGCCAGAAGCCTTGCAACAGCTACCAATGCATCCCGAAAAAGCCAATGTTTGGTGCGGTTTATGGGCCGGCGGCATTATTGGGCCATATTTCTTCAAAGATGATGCGAATCGCAGCGTTACTGTCAATGGTGAACGCTACCGAGCGATGATAACAAACTTTTTTTTGCCCGAAATGGAAGTTCTTGACTTGCATGATATGTGGTTTCAACAAGACGGTGCCACATGCCACACAGCACGCGAAACAATGGCGCAATTGCGAGGCGAGTTTGGTGAACAGTTAATTTCACGTTTCGGGCCGGTCAATTGGCCGCCTAGATCGTGCGATTTGACACCATTAGATTATTTTTTGTGGGGGTATGTCAAGGCTAATGTCTATAGGGACAAGCCCGCTTCGATTGACGCACTGGAAGCCAACATCCATGCATTCATTCGTGAGATACCGGCCGATATGTGTGAAAGAGTATGCCAAAATTGGACTCAGCGGATGGGCTACCTGAGACGCAGCCGCGGTCAACATTTGCATGAAATTATCTTTAAACATTAAATTGCAAGGTTCAAACTATCGATTCAAATAAATATTTCATTCATTTTTTCGAATTTTTTGTGTTTTTTTTTTTTTAAAGTTCTAAACCTCTTAAAAAATCACCCATTATAAGCGTGTCTATGAAATGTTTTGATAAGCAAATTCAATAATCCATGAGAAGAAATTAAAGTCAAGTGTCTCATAAACAAAAAAAAAATCCTTTAATATTGATATGTATTTTTTTTTTTAACCTGATAAGAGTATATTATGTACCTAAAAATTTATCTCATTTTGTGTGTTTCTTTTCAACTGTAAATCGGTATTTTATTCACAATAATAAAAGAAAACAAATTTTTTATCAACAAATTATGCACAATTAAAACGTGTGGTTAAAATAAAAATTAGTCTAAAGCGTAGAAAGTACTGACTGTATATCTCACAAGACTTTGTATAAACTAAGAAAATTAATACTCGTATAGGACATTAATGTTTAATTTTGGCATCACTGTAAAAATCTTCCGTTTGCTTGAAAATAAATTTTTTAAATCCTGTTTTTAAAATATGTACATAACTTTGTTTAAAAAAGAAAATTCAAGAATGGATTTCGGGCTTTAACGAAAGCTTTAGGATTTTGATGCATATGGTGCCATTATTTTTGTATGGTTCTTTTTCTATTTCGTTTTTTTTTTTTTTTGTTTGAAAATTGCCCGTGCCATCGAAACGGGGAGAAATAGACACCCCCTCTCATATGATATTTGTCTTCTTTTGACCCAGCCACGCTGTAGTGTTTTGATGCATCTTATACCAAAGACCCTAAATTTGTTATTATACTGTTCTTTATACTACTTGTTGCTATCAAGTAATTATTGTTAAATTTTGAGAAGCTGTATTTTGGAAACTCTGGGGTATAAAGACAGGGTTCATATCTCAAATTGAAGAAAATTTAGTCAGTTTAAAATCGTAAAACAAAGTTAAAATCAAAAACTATTCCTTTAGGGTTAAAATCACAAATAACTGTAAAAAACGCGAAAATTTCGCTATTTTTTTACGAATCCATAACTTTCCATATCTACTTATGTATAGGTATATCGCAAGTAAAAAGTGATTCTGATTCAAAAGTCAATGCATTTGCCGTGCTTTATCTTAATGTATTACCAAATCAAGTTAATTTTTTTTTACACCTATGTACTTAATAATTGAAAACGGTACCTATGGAACATTCTTAAGGGAGAAAAATGTTTAGGAAGGGATAACTGGAAAAAATATTCTTTAAGACTGTGTTTAAAGACCACGCAGCCGCAGATTACCGTTGTTTTTCAAGAAAGAAATGAAAAAAAAAATTAAAAAAAAATAAATTTAAAACAAAAGAACAAAAATGAAAAAAAAAATGAAAAAAAAAAATGAAGAAAAATAAAAGAAATGAAAAAAAAAATGAAGAAAAAAGAAAAAAATGATAGATGAAAAAAATTAAAAAAAAATTAAAAAAAAAAAGAATTAAAAAAAAAATGTTATATAAAAAAATTAAGAAAAAGAAAAAAAGTAAAAAGGAATGATATGAAAAAAAAATAAAAGAAATGAAAAAAAAAATGAAGAAAAAAGAAAAAAATGATAAATTAAAAAAATTAAAAAATTAAAAAAAAAATTATATAAAAAAAATGAAGAAAAAGAAAAAAAGTAAAAAGAAATGATATGAAAAAAATTAATAAAATGAAAAAAAAAAGTTAAAAAAAATCAAATAAATTTTTTTCAAAATTTTAGTTTTTAAGTTTTAGTTTTGTTTTTAACATTCAATGGCTCCTATTAATTTTTAGTCAAGAACAGAAAACCGGCTAAAATGTTTTCTAGTTTTTGAGAAAATTGAAAATAATCAAAAATAGGTTTCCCTTAATTTGACTTCATCTGAAGTTTAAGTTGCTTTAAAGAAACACATTAAATATTAAGTAAAATTGAAGCACCCAGTGCATTAACCAGATAACTCCACTTTTTTGCGAAATATGTTTTTTAATACAGAAATACGAAGAAAAATCCTGCGTCGTTCGGTGTACATCTACGTTAACTCTATCATAAGGAAACTCGCTTTTAGAGTTATCACTCTCTTCAAAATGGAGCAAGTTTTACAAGAAAACTGTAACCAACAAAGATCATATTAAGTGGACAATTTTTTGCTACAGGAAAGAAGAAAATATAGCAAGCATTTCAGCTTCCATTAGTCACCATGGGCCATTAACGATATACGACATGGAAATAAAAGCAAACCTGCATGGTGACCCCTTTAAGCCAAAACTAAATATATACAAACAATCTTTCCCCAAGAAATATGAGGATGTCATAAACTTAGTGCAAAAATATGTTCCTCCAGCGGATATGCGTTTTTACAATAATTTGATGTTGCAGCAGTCTGTCAAGAAGCTGAAAATTAATAGAACGAGGGCCCGTTTTAATTCTTACCAAAAACAGGACAAGTACAAAAACAAATTTATTTTTTTTTTACTTTAATATACAATTTTTTGATATGTCTTTGAATTAAATAAATTAGTTTTGACGATTTCTTTTCAAAATTAACTAATAGTTTGCAATTATTTTGATTTTTGAGATAGTTTTTTTTAATTTTCTCAACATTTCAAAAAGTGGAGTTATCTAGTTGTTGCACTGGGTGCTTCAATTTTGAAAAAAAAATGTTTGATCTTTTTTTTTTATTTTTTTGTTTTTTTTTAGTTTGAAAATTAATTTTTCAAAAACTGTTCACTCAAAAAAATTTATTAAAAAAATAAAAAAAAGAAGATTTTTCCGGCTTTACAAAAAAGTGTAGCATGGTATTGTAAGTATTACCGTTGTTTCTCAATTTTTTTTTTTTTTTGGTAATTTTTTTAGAAATTACCCCTACTAGTTAAACGGTGGGGAATAGTCCCCTTTATATACGAATAACCCTGTATAATTCTGTAAGGACCAGTTGTTCAAATGTGGTTTATCCTAAGATCAAGAAAATAGCTCGTTTAAGCGAGATAAAACATTTCAAAAAAAACATTTCGCATCATAAATAATAAATAGCTAATCATAATCACATACTAGAACTGTGTTTGAACCTCTTCATCTATATAAATGGATTAAAATCTTGATCCTAGGATAAACCCCGTTTAGGTATACCAGATTTACACAAAAAGTTTAAATGTTAATTTTATCTGCAAACGTTAAAAAATTAATATCCGGCTTATTTTAATAATTATTTGCAACACTACCTCCCACACTATACCAACAAAAAAGCATCACACTTTGAATTAAATTAAATAAGAAAAATCACACCGATAATATTTTGCATATTCTATATACATACGGTCCTGCGGTTATAAAGTGCTGATGCATCGCTAAGCGAAGCTGTCAATATCGTATCCCGATGAAATGGTACTGTAAACATGATTTCTAAGAGAATTCACTTGTTTTTCTTTTATTAATACAAATTTCTTATTAAAAATTAATTCACAACTTTAGTTGAACTAGTTTTGGATAATTTATTCACATAACATTTCTTTTTCTTTTTGTTTTTTTTTTTTTTTTTAATTATGTAACTTGTAATTTTTATACAAGTATTTTTTTTTTTGTAACGACCTTCAGATTTCAATCACTCTTTTGATTGCACTTTTAATTTGATCACTTCACTTCTTAAAAGGAAACCTTTAGATTAGATGACTTATTTTAAGTTATAAATTCGTTAACCGTTTTTTTAACCGAAAAGAAATCAATTAATTTCCTCTATTCTATAAAATACAAACAAAAATTAAAACGTGTGCATTAATAGGAACGATCTTAGTCAAACTAAAATCGAATTGGTCAATTTGAAAACCGTTCGTCCTCCACACTCAGGCGGCAATCCCCGAGAGGAAAAAAAAAAGAAATTATAAAAATAAAAACATTTCTAAAATATATCTTAAAATACCATATACATGTACTATTTATCTACAAACATATTATATACCATAAAAATTTGTATATTCCTCGTATTTTTGTTTGAAATTTATTTGTTTGTTTTTATTTTGATTTTTGGTTTTTTTTTTTTTGGTTTTTTGGTTGCGGTCGGTCGTATTGTTGTTGATCAATCGGCGACAAACGGAATTACATTTTATATTATTTGAAGAGAATCAAGATCATTGAGGGAAATTCATTTTCGATTGAATCAAGACCCGAGAGGCAATTAAATCGTTCGCCCTGCGCCCATGCATCTATAACATTTAACTAAATATGTATATGTATGCTAATCGAACCGAGGAAACAATGAAGAAATATTTAAATTGAAGGACACGCCATCATGACAAATTTATATCGAAACCGAATACAAATCAATTGGTTGCGACCGGACCGTTTGGCGTAGAATTTTTGTACATAAATTGATTTGTTTTTATTTTTGTATTATTTAAACAAAAAACCATTCATTTCATGTCGATTGTTTAAATTAAAATAATTGGATATACAATCAGAGAAATTTGCAGATCGCGCACGATCACAGATTTTTTTTTTTTTTTTTTTTTTGTCTGATGCTTGGTTGTACACTTGTAGCGATACTCGAAGTGACTAAATGATCGCTGCTGGGAGCTAAGGTAGCGAAGCGTTGATGAGCAAGCGAACAAACGAATGAACGAAAAAATAATGATAAAATAAAAACAAATTAATAGATTTAGATACTTTCTCATGGGGCTTGTGGTTGTGTTGTGTGATGTGATGTGATGTGATGTGCATTGGGGGACATGATTTTTGCTGCTTACCACTTTACCAGATTAAAGATTGAAGAGTATAGCTGGGGATCGATTGTTTGATGGTTTGTAACAGGGATGGTATTGCTGTTGGAACAGGGATGTCAATGCATTAAATGAGGTTTAATTAAATTTGCAAAATAAACTGGAGTCATATTATAGGTAGGTACTTTAACGATAAAATCTATTTTGTAAAAACAAAATATGTAAAAACCAGTTTCGTAGTTCCAAAAGACTGATGAAGGTTTTAAATACTATAGAAGCGGGGTTCTGTAGGTGACAGCAATAAGTAGTTTTTTTTTTTTACTATTCTAGGTTCCTAAAATAACCCCCATATCTATAAGTCTATAATATACATATACTTCATACATACCTACATATATACCCACTTTATAAAAATAATTTGTGTGTGGAGAAATTAATTTCGCTGAAATCATAGTTTGTTGCTATTAGTAACGGGAATGGCTTGAATAAAATTCGACTACTGGTACACCTACTTTTATTATACATTTTTCCAAAACTACCAAAAACTAATGGTCTTATTTATAAACGTTGTCCAACTTTAGACAACTGTCCAACTTTGGAAATTGTGTTCTAAAACCTTGTTTATTGATGTCTTAAAGCTGCCTAACTTAGACACAAGAGTAGATTACGTTAACCGTGAATAATGTGATATTTATTTTTATTAAATAAAACATATTTCCACGCTTCAATTACCCCCCCCCCCCTCCCCATATTTTAAGGACGTAGGCGGCGGACTTATGATGTGGCCGGAGTAAACAAAGTAGCTGAGGTTGAAATAATTGAAGAGTTATCGCTCTTTCTTCTTTGTGCTTTTTCTTACTGTTTGAGACATAAGCGGAGTAAAGAGTGTGAAGAGATGTATCCATCTCATTTAACAAAAATTGCAGCTATTAAAATTCGCAGCGTTTAAAACCACATTTGCAACCGAAAAGAGGTCAAAAGAGAAACGTCGTTAAAATTTGCAGTCGTCTAAAAGCAGTCTAACATACCAGAATTTTCAATTACGTCAACATATCCTGCGTTGATCTTCAAGTTGGTTTAAATTACTTGACATACCTATTCGGTCATTCGGTGGAGTCTTTGACGATCTTCACATTCAATTTATTTGATTAGACTTATGTCTTTGAATTTGTAAAAATATTCACAATCAATCGATTGGTCACCTAAAAGCTTTTTCTGAATACTTTAGAATTTAGCAATTCTTCTTCTTAAAAAAGAATTATAATGCTTCTGGTTTTGATTTCAGAACCGAAATCAATTTACAGTTTGGACGACCAATATCAAAATCGAACACTGACATCGTAGCCATTCTTCCATAGAGTTTGACAATTTATTGGATTGACATATAGAGGGCGATCCATTTTTTTCTCTAAGCTTTAAAATTTTTCTGAGCAATTATTAAAATCTCAAAATCTGTTCACTTTTCAACAATCGTAGCCATTTTTCAATGAAATTTGACAGTTTGTAAGTTCACAGATGGGGAACAAACACTATTTGGATTGGCTCTTAAATCTTTATTCCTTCTAGCAATTAATTAAATGTCAAAATTTTGATGTGTAACAATCTATGCCGGAAAAACGTGGAAATTTCTTGTGAAACTAACGTTGTGATCTTACACGTTACGATACGTTGATGTAAATTAAATACGTTCAATATTGGATTCGTTTGTTCGTACTTCAAATTAAATCGAAATATCGAGTTGAGTTTGGGTTGAAATTTTGTTGACAGATCGAACTCGTCGTGTTCAGTGATGTAAAACCAGCACTTGAATATTTAATTTGATGTTTACACATCTTAACCGTGAGTCCCGACACTCCCACTTTTTTTTTATTTTATAGAGATTTTTTTGATCCATCAACATCGTAGCCAAACTTCTATGGAATTTGACAGTTTACGATATGACAGTTAAAGGAAAACCTATATGTATGTTTTGAGGTGTTTACAAGTATTTCTTGGTGATTTTGTTTGTTTTGAATTTCAAATGGTTTTAATCTATTTAAATTGTAGCCATCAATCATACGCTTAAATTTTGACATTTTGTCACTTTATCTTCCGGATCACCAATCGAAAACGCCATTAAATTGCTTATTTCTTGAGCGAAAAGTATTTAATGTCCCAATTTACGGATTTTTATTCGGGAATATCGCTGGTTTGTGAAGACGCTGTGCTAATATTATTCTTTAATACGTTTCTTTTTTTTTAGCGGAAACTCCACACTGTTTAAACATGTCATGTGCTCCTTATAACGTGATAAATAAAAACAACATTCTCTCATCACCGGTAAACGTGTTCGGATGTGGCTAAATCTTCTAATTGCTGTGGGAATTATACTTCAAATGTCAAGTAGTGTCACTTGCTGCCGAAAATAAAATCCACAAACTGTAAATCTTATTTTTTCAAATAAAACTATAATTAATCTATACTTAAAATGCTTTAAATATAAATTTGAATTACTAAATACATATGTAGCAGCATAACATCCCTTGGGGGGATTTTCCCAAAGCAATAAAGAGAATATCCAAGTACACCACATTGTTTTTCAACTGATTGCATGTTTATTCTTCATCGTGCGTTTATCATTGTTTTCGTTGTGAAACTATAGATATTTTGTATTATTATACAAAAAAAAAAAAAAAAAAAAAACAAGATACAACAAACAATAATAATATTTATAAGATATTCGTTTCGTTGACATTCAATAAAATATTCTGTTGATCGTATTTGCGAATTTAATTTAGGTAGGTACCGAGTGGTTTGCGGTTGAATTTGATAACACAACATCATGCATGCATAATGAACTCACGTGCAGGTGCAAGGTATTAAGTTATACAGCAAGATTCAATGGACTGACTGACTGCCTATGGAATTATTATTTGTTTTTGTTTTTGATTTTTTTTTTTTAAAGAGGCTTGGATCCGCAGAGATATTTGATATCTGTTCAGGGTTCAATAGCCGATATAGGAATCTCGTTGACAGTGTGGGTGGTTTATGTCATATTATCAGATAAATGGAATAATGTCAAGAAAATGGACCAATCAGAGATGGAATTGCTTTAAACTGGGACACGCAATTTATCTCAAACTAACGAATGATTTGTTTGGCCCAGAATCAATTTAAAATTTTTATAAAAATTAAATTTAAACAAATGTACACAGGATGTTTTTTAGAAGCAGTTATATACAACTTCGAAATTACATAAAAGTCAGTTCAGATCTTTTCCGTCGTGTCAATCTCATGCGTTTTCTATGGGTCACTTCTCATAAGAATGTAAATACATATTTAATCGAGCTGTCAGTTGTTTACGTCGACGCAACGTTTTCAACGGATTGTATGTCCGCCCGTTAAGTCTATTCATGGAGAAATGACAAAATATAAGGTTCGTTCGCCTATAGTCCGAAACTACTCAAAACTACCATTTTCTAACAGATTTGGTCCAAACGTGTTCGCGTACGCACATTTTCTGCACAGTACACAAATCTAAGTTAATATATTGCGCAGGTTGTCAAAGTTGAAAGTGACAGAAATTAAAAATGCTGTTTTATTGCCCACAAGACAAATCTAAGATAATATATTTTAGTTCGATTCGTTCGTGTATTAACAGTTTCATTTATCTTTGAGAGAATTTTATCCCTATTCCTAAAAATTTTACAAATTGCAATTTTTAGGCCAGAAAGTACTCGAACAAACTTACAATGAAAACAAATCATTTCTCAGCTGTGATATAGTTTCTGTCAATTAAAACAGTTAAAACAGCAGAAGGTATTATGAATTTTTTTTCTTTCAACATTTGTATACACAGAGTAAGGCTGACGTTTAAACTTTGTCTTTGACCTTGAACATCCGATTAAAAGAACTCAAGTCATATTATGTTTCGAAAAGCAATTGTTTCCATGGTTTTGCAACGGTACACTCTCCAAGTAAGAGGAGTGAACGGTCTACGATCGGTGGGGATTGGAAATTAAAAGAAATCTTCATAAGAAAATCTTCAGCAACTTGTTTCCTTGTGTGAAAAGCGACATAGTTTACTTTTTGAACCCAATAAAGTAATGCAACTGTAGCTGTAATAGCTATCAAAAAGTCTCGTATATACGAATTATTTTGTACGTGTCCTCAATCCAGTTATAAGTACAAGCACAGGCTTAGTACTGAAATTTTTAATTTTTAATAATTTTCTTCTTTTAATTTAAAAATTTCTTTCGCGACAAAAATAATCTCTATTTCAATATTTTTGTCCGCTTTTTCTTCTTCTGCTAACAATTTAAAAAGTCAAAAATTTTGAATAAGAGTGAAAAATGAAAAGTTAGCAAACACGTCCAACTTCTTCTTCGATTTCAGCCTCGTTTTTCGGTAGCATGGAATTTGTGTATATTCAATTTTTGAGTTGTTATTCCTGCTCCAGTTCCAGTTCCGTTTCCATTGTGTTCAGGCAGTTATGTATAATGGTTTTTTGAACTCGTCCTACACATCATTTACTTTGAGTCTGGAAGCCAAAGAAGAATGTTCGTTTTGAACAAAAGTTGCCATGTTTTTAATGCGGAAAAAGAGTGGAGTCTCATCCAAATAATCTACTACAATTATCATCGAACAGCTTAGGTACTGTGGGACCATTTTTCGTTAATGATATCTTGTGTCATTTTTCGTTTTTTCGTTTTATTTCATTTATACATATTTATCATATATACAGATACAAGTTGTGGAATAATGAGCCCTTTTTTGATTTGTTTATACAGGGGGGTACAAAAGTAACGTTATGATTTAATTATTGAATAATTTTTTAGGTTACTTATTTTTTTTAGAATTAACTTTGAAAACTTATGGTAAAAAGACTCAGGACAGAACAAAGAACCCAAAGTTGTTAAATTTTATTTTGAAAGTCGACATTTAATTATTCAGACAGAAAGATCTTATCGAAATTTCTTTCATGTTCGAAATGCTTCCAGTGCTCCAACAATTTACCGATTGGTCCAGCGTTTAAAGCAACAAGGGGCTGTCTGTAATCTTCCCCGTGCTGAAAGACTTCGTGCAGTTCGAAATGATGTGAACATTGCTCGGGTTCAAGCAAGTATTGAGGAAAACCCCCAAACTTCCACCAGGCGACGACACTACCACGTTGGTGATGTCTAGGCAAGCGTCCTTTGCATAGGGCAATTACATCTTTTTCCATATAAGATTGAATTCGTTCACGAGTTGGAAGCAAATGATCCACAAGTACATACGCATCAGTATGCTCGGCGGCGTTTTAAAGAATCGAATAATATCGCGTTTTTCTGATTTTAACTGGCCACCGTGTTCGCCTGATTTAACGGCCCCAATTTTATTTATTTGGGGCGACCTAAAAAGTAAGGTGTATGCGAATAAGCCAAGAACCATGCAACAGCTTAAGGCCAATATCCGAGAAGAAGTGAGGGCTCTGGGACCTAAAATTCTAAGAAGAAAATTAATGGAAAATCCTCTGGAAAGAGCACGTCAGGTCGAAGCAAACAATAGGCACCATTTGACAGATATTAGCGAAAAAATTTAAACATCATGATTCCTAATGGTAAGCCAATAGCATGATACTTCTTAACAATTTACTAACTTTAAAGCTCTTTACTAAAATGTTTTTAGTTTTTAACATTTTTTAATGATCATACTTAACCTGTTTCCTTAATAAACTTCAGTTGAACACGCCTAAAAAAGTGACAGTTCGTGCAAACAAGCAGGCAAACATATCATTTTCACATTTTTAACTGTCAAAGTGACATTTGGAGCTGGTATGATACTAAAATAACTATTTAAATATAGGTATTTGGTGATTTTAACTTTAATAAAATGTTAAAAAGATAGCACGATGCTACCCCGCATCATACTAAAAATGCTTCAACATCTTACTAAATCGTTTAAAATTTTGCGCCATTATCTCTTTAAAACATAATGTGAATATAATTTCCAAAACATAATCTAAATTTTAATAAATGCCAAGGTTAAATAAAATCTGAAAGAAAAATGTTATTTATCAAATAAATTATAACGTAACTTATGGGCCACCCTGTAGTAACACCAGCCCGTATACGTTAGCTTATGTTCAGTTCATCTTTTGTATTCATTTGTTCATTTTGATATTAAATCAAAAAATGTTAACAGCAGTTTTCAAAAATATATATTGCAACTTGTTCCGACCCAACAACTAAGAGATTCGTCCTATTTTTAGGAACCAAATACCCCACCAAAGCCTTGTGTAGGTTTAAGTATTTAAGTGATTATTTTATTTTTATTTTCGGAATCCAAAAAATATTTTCATGATAGAACACACATTGCTTTCTATCTATTTAAGGTGCGTGGGAAAACACAACAAGGGTATAAGTTAGATAATATTAATTTGTCATTTTTGGGGTTAACATGAGTGCTTGAATTGGGTTAGGTTTAATGCAGAAGACTAGTTCGAAAAAAATGTATGTCAAAAGTTTTTTTTTTTTTTTTGCATGAGGGACAATTTAATTAAATCCAAACATCAATGGGTTTTTAAGTAATCATTTAATCATTATACGAATAATCTTTTTCAGGTTGAAAGTTCAAAGTTATATTCGAACGACGAATTTTCTTTCATTCCTTATTTGTACACGCCAACAAACCTATCCTTTATACAGTCATTTAAAAATGAAAAAAAAAAATTAATGAAATGCATTAAATTCTATAGAATACTTAACAACTTGACTTCGATTCATTAAAACACTATTATAGAAAACTTGCCACATAGAATCCTTTTAGGGCAAGAAAAAAAAACCAAACAAGTGTCCCAAATGGGATTTCTCCTCAATTTGAAACAAGAAGTGCTCAATATAGAGAAGATGAATGACTTTCATTTTTATAAGAAAAAAAATGCATCACAAAAAATGAAGAAGAAGAAAATTCATTGAGTACATATAAGTAGCACTGATCTCTTGAGATAATTTATTTTACCTAAAAGTGAAAGGTGTTGGAAAAGTTAGGTTGATATATATATTGACGGACGTCCGGAATTCATTGTTATAACTTTAATTACAACTGTCGCATGTTTTCACATGATGCGACGAATGGTATAATGCTTTTGATTTGCTTGGTGGGGCACAAAATGTGCATTCATGTGAATATACGTATTATAGTCGAACTCGAGATTTAAATCAGATATTTGTGCACCAACCTACATGAGATTTCTAGGAAAGTGCACTTTTTTTTACAATCGATGTCGATGGATAGCTGATATAGGGTTAGAAATTAGTAAAACAAAAAACAAAAAAAAACTCCAGATTAAAAAGAAGGAGAAGCCTTATAAAGTTGCTGTTGGAATGCTGTTAATTTCTATGTGTATTAGTTATACCTTCAGCCTAAAGCGAATAAACCATTTTATTAATTTTCTCTTTTTGGTTTTCTTCTATTTTGGTTTGATTTTGTTTACAAATTTTTTTTTTCGTATAAAATTGGAGACCCAAGTCTCAAGAAATGAACTGATGACCAATTTCTCAGTGGTAGTTTATGAACGGAACCTGAACTTCAGTTTAAATTTGAAGTAAAACTAATATTGTATGAAAGCAACTCAAAAATTTTAAGGTACAATGCCAGTTTAGTTTTGGAAAGAATATACCAAAATGGATCAATGGCTGCGTTCAGGTTTGTATCCAAAGCGTTTTGGATAGCTTTGTGCTAGTGTAATCCCTTGTAACGACACAGTTGATGTCAAAACAACTGTTAGCACAAAATAAATCCTTGCATTCGAGAAACTATCTTTACCTATCCCAAAAATAGTTTGATACATTGGGTTGTTGTTGCATCAGCTGTTTTGTCACAAAGAATTACAACAACACAAACCTATCTGGAGAGCTTTCGATTGATCCCGAACGCAACCAATTTCAAAATATCTTTACTCATCCATCCTATGAGAAATGTCAACAGCAGCAGACTTGCGTTCAGAAACCAGAACGTGTACCAGAACGCGGCCAATGATTGTCTTTCGATTGCAGCAGCTGCTCGTAACATTGAATTTGTGTTCAATATTTTGACAGCTATTCCATTTCCAGCTCCAGTTTAAACAGGGATGTTATATAATATAACGCTAAGTTTGTTCGATTATATTCAAACAGAGATGTTATCTGACACGAAAGAGTTCTGAATTTGAATGAATTTCAAAATGATTATACATAATTATTTTTAGTAATACCTAAGACACAGAAAGTAAAGACAAAAGGATATGTGAAGGGTATGGAGGATAGACAGAATCAGAAAGTCCACCAATGTTTATCAGATATTCTGGTTTGCAAAACATCAGGAACAACACACTTCTTAAGTAAAAGTTTTAACATAGGTAAGCAATGCTTTATGCGAAACCAAAAGAGAAATGAAAAGCGTAATATTTATAAAAAATCGTAATATATTAATAATTTTAAAATTTTATTTGATAAAAGGAATTATATATACTTATAATTATTTTTTGTTCGGAAAATTAAAAAAAGTGTGCGAAAATATAACATTTAAGTTTTGTTCTTCTTGTTAATTCGTTTTGATATTATTGGCTGGAATTTGACATTATGTGGTGACAGATAGTTGAAGAATTATATTTTTACGTGTATACCTAGATTATTTAGATTGTTCGAGCGACTGTCAGCAAAAACGAAAAGTACATCGTGCATCCTTACGGTTTGACAGATAGGGAAAGAAAATGTTGGGTAGATTTAGGAGTAAAGAATCAAACCTTATGTATTTATGTAAGATTTCTTTTACACGAGGAAACCGAGTTTCCAGCAACTTTTAGGCAATTTAATTTTTAGGGAAGAAGGGCACGAAGTAAGAAGGGAAAACGAAATCTCCCTGCTCAACAATTTGAGGAGATTTTTTTGACATTCCTTTTCATTTAAAGAAAACGTCAAAAAAAACTCGAGCAATTGGTTTGTTTTCTTGTGTGAAATGGGACTAAATAAATACATTAGATCTGTTTCTTTACTCCCAAATTTATCCAAAATGTGTTTCTTTCCTTTTTTCGAGAAGGAAAATGCGAGAGCTTTCGCAGCAGAGCTGTCCGGCAAGAATCTGTCTACCCGAACATTTTACCTACTGCCTTTTCTTACTTGTCAAAGTAGGTACTGATAATTTCCGTTGTCAAATGTGACATTTACCCAGAAACAAATCAAAAACATTCCAAATCCGTTTTCTTAATTTTCATTTTTGGTCAAAAATTACAACATCAACATCAAAAAGCTCGAACCCAAACTTTTTTTTTTTCCTCCACCCCTACGTTTGCGTTTTTTTTTGTAATTTTTACGTTGGATGGGCAAATTATTTCAAGAAATTTTATTTGCAATCATAATGAAACGACTAGCAAACAATACTATTCTAATAAAAGTCTCATGAAATTCTATCGTTTTCTTTTCGAAATTTCGACTCAACTTCTGGCCTTTTCAAATTACTCACGGTTAAGATGTGTAAACATCAATGTTCGTCCAAGTGCCGGAGTTTTGTTGAACGTACCCAATTAAAACGGAATGTGTGACCGTCATGTGTGACACGGAACGTATTACACGTAAGAAATAATTTACTACTGCAAATCTGTGGTCTCCATTACATGACAGATTTTTGAAAATGAATTATTACTTGTGGAGACTAAGGGTTATGAAATAGTCAAACAAGGTTCGCGAAAAATTGCGTTTACACGTTGAATTGAAGTTTAAATCAGAGTTTGAACTGGCCATAAGTCTGTTTATCTGCAGTTATAGGATAAAAACATAACTATTCTCTCATAAATTTTGACTTCATCACAATTGGTCTCAAATATGTATATCATTTTTTTCGTTTAGCAGTCTTGGTACAGAAACTTAATCAATTTGTCAGTCGTGTATCTGTACATTCAGAATAACACACTCTCATTCATTTGACACTGCAGTAAATATTGATATAAACAAAATACATATAGCATTTATTTTGTACTCACCTCATCAATTGATTCACATTCAAATAAATGAATGTGCAAAAGAGGATCTCGTGGATCCTTAATCAGGTAAACAAGTCCTGTCAAAGGTCCGTTGAATTCCATAATAGCTGCACTCTTAACAGCAGTACTTCCATTGCCGTCAGCTGCATTTGAAGTGCCCGTGCCTCCTGCAGACACACTGCCAGAAGTACCACTTGAGTTACACGTTGATAATGATGATGACGATGACGATGATGATGACGACGAGGACGTAGATGACAATGACGAAGACGAGGACAAATTTGTGGCATTACTCAGAACGTTTTTAATGCCATTCGAGTTTTGTTTAACTTGAGAATATCCAGTGCGTCCATTGCGATGAATGATGCGACACATTCCAACAACATGCTTTAACGGATGGCCAAATTGAAGTTCGAAATCAGAATTATATGACTCCAGTGTTCCATTTTCAACACCAACCGAGAGCTAAAACAATCAAAGAAAAGAAAAATATGTAAATCTAAATTTAAAAAAAAAATTATAATAAAAATGCACCTCCATGTCAAGGACACACACTATTTATGAGAAGCTTTTTGTTTGTACATTGTACAAAAAAAAAAAAAAAAAAAAAAACAAAGAAATGAGAATAAAATGTTGACAAAACCGAGAAAAAAAAAATGCTCCAAGGACTCTTAAAGAGATAATTTTATGGTAGGTTTGTTTTGAATTATTTATTTATTTATTTTTTTCTTTTATTTAAGACAAGCTTTTCATCTATTTTTTCTGATTGTGACAAGTGGGCTTATGGTAAAATTTTGCACTTACATACATAAGCGGAGAATGACTTTATGAATATTCAAAACATTCAAGCATCAGTGATTCCACATCATAGTCGACGAAAGGAAAGGATTTTTAATAAAGTTATTTTGTAGTGTAAATTTATTTAACAACATGGCTTTAATATTGTAAAGTTAACAAAATACTGGAAGTATTTTTTATATGTTCAACTTTTTTAATAGCTGTTGAAAACTTTTATACAAAACTCGATGTAATGAGATCAAGAAACAATAGAATTCACTATATTATAATTTAAATAAAATACACCGCTTAAAACAAACGTATTTAGAAGCCAGTTATATAACATTCATTGAAAACGGCCCTTGAACATTTTAATTGTGAATTTTGAAGCCCTTAAAAAACAAAAATCAGTTGTTATTAACATTAGAAATTTTTAAACGGAGGCATACAATGTAAAAAAATCAACAGAATTTCAAAAATATGAAACGCCTAATAGACAAAGGGGGCGAAACGTGAGGGGAATAAACAAAATAAACAAAATTAACAAAATTATTTCGTTCATGCTTTGTTCTTACTAGTCTGAGCTCTGAGGAAACAAAATACGAAGAAGATGATAAAACGGACAGAAAAAAGGAGAAATGTTCGTAGAAAAAAAAATGGGTATGTTTTTGATGATAATTTCTGCGAAATCTGAAAAATACCCGATTTGCGTTTACTTAAATGCTTATATCTTTCTATCCAATTATCCGATTTTCAATATTAAGGTATGTATATAATAAAAGGAAAAATGACAGGCGTGTTACAGCAAACAAAAAATTTTCAAAATCATTCAAAATTTCATACTAAAAACATAAAAATAAATATCGGACAAATAATTTCATTCAACGAGGAAGTTGATAAAAAAAAAAAAAAAAATTAAAATACTTACAAACACCAATTGGCGAGAGGGAGATAGTATTCTAAAGCCGACAGAGTGTGTGCAATAAAAAACCACAATCGTGGCAAATTTTCTTCGCGTCGGAAAAAAATGCTAAATGTACATAACATACCATGCATTTGTAGTCGATATAATAATTGTAAAGATACATTGTGGTTTGGCTTGCTTACAACTTCGGTTCTAATAATCCGATCAGTAACATTAAGATCTTAAAATTTAGCTAGAATATCGGACTACATTTTTTTATTATAGGAATCATTGCACAGTCACAAAAAACTACATATGAAAAACCTTATTAAATTGCATATTTAATAGAAACAAAAAATACAAAACAATTTTTTAAACCACATGTATTTGACCCTTTTTAGGAAAGTTATGATGTTGGTATGTTCAGAAAAGTTGCTCAACATTTAAATTTGACATTCAATGTACCTACATACATAAATGCTTTTTCATTTCTAATGTTCCTCAACTATGCTGGAATGGCAAATCGGGGAAATTTGTGTATGCTAATATAAAAGTTGTGACTAATAATAAGATTTAATTGGTTCATGGGTTGAAAGCAAATGATCCAAAAGTACGTATTCAGTATGTATATGCTCGGAATTTTCAAGAATCATCCATAATATCGAGTTTTTCTGATCCTAACTGGCCATCGCGTTCGCCAGGGCTCTAGACTTTTTTTATTTGGGACTACCTTAAAAGAAAGGTGTTTGCCAATAAGCTAAGAACCATGCAACAGTTTAAGGCCAATATCCGAGAAGAAGTGAGGACTCTGGGACCTGAAATTTTGAGAAAATTAATGGCAAATCCTCTGGAAAGGGCATGTCAGGTCGAAGCAAACAATGGGCACCATTTGAGAGATATTGGCAAAAACATGTTTTTAGTTTTAAACATTTTTTAACTTGTATCATACTAAACCTGTTTCCTTAATAAACTTCAGTTGAACACGTCTAAAAAAGTGTTAGTTCACGCAAAAAATCAAGCAAACATATCATTTTTACATTTTTAACTGTAAAAGTGACATTTGGAGTTAGTATGATACCTATTAAAAAGGCATTTGGTGATTTTAACTTTAATAAAATGTTAAAAAGATAGCACGATGCTAACCCGTTTTTTTTTGGAAAATACTAATTTTAACCTAGCATCATACTAAAAATGTTTTAACATCTTACTAAATCGTATAAAATTTTGCGCCATTATCTTTAAAACATAATGTTAACATTATTTCCACACCATAATTTAAATTTTAATAAATGCCAAGGTTAAATAAAATCTGAAAGAAAAGTTTTTATTTTATTTTATTTAATGTTACTTATACGCCACTCTGTTCTATGTATGATGAATCACGTGTCATTTTTCGTTTTCTTTAGGGTAAATAATACCAACAAGAAATTCGATGTTCATTTCATCTCTATTTGTTTTTTAATAGCATATTTTACTTAAAACGACCCCATTAACTATTTAAATGTTAAAAGCAAAATCTTTTATATCAAAAAAAAACGTCCTAATATTCGTCCTATTTACCAAACAAAATTCCCAGCAAAACATTCATTACATTTATTTATATTTAAGTGATTATTTTTTTTTTTTCGGATTCCAAAGAAATTTGCCGGATGAAACTCTCATTCATAACACTCATTGCTATTAATCTATTTAAGGTGCGTGGGAAAAGATACTAAGGTGAATTAGATAACATCAATTTGTCATTTTTTTCTGTTAATATTAGTGAGATACCCACGTCACGTATGTATGTTTGTATATGGAACAAGTAAAATTTATGTTAAAAGCTTCCTTTTTTAGCACCATTTAATTTCAATTTAAGATAAAACTATATTTGTGTTCTTTGCCTTGATAAACTTCCTTGGAACACTTGTAGAGACCACACATAGATGGCGCAACTAACAGAAAGGAAAGAAGGAGGTAAACATTTTGTTTTTCTCTTTGATTTAGATTTTAGATTTGTTAATTTTTGTGAAAAGAGTAAGAGCGATAAGATCCGCAAGAGTAGAATAATAATTATAATTAAGTTAAAATAAACGAGTTCCTTTTTAAGATAAATGTCGTGTTTTAATCATCCAAGAAAGCACGAAATTGGTGACCCCGACGTGATTTGAACACGCAACATTCTGATCATGGTTAAGGTACAAAACATAAATTTCAGCAAAAGAAACTCCTCGAAAAATACAAAAGACGCTGTTTACATTGGGAAAATTGGTCACGTTCGGGGATCAATTCAAAGCTATTCGGATAGGTTTGTGTTGTTATAATTCTTTGTGGCAAAATAGCTGATGCAACAAAAACACAACGTATCTGAAAATGTTTGGGATAGGTGGATAGCCGATATGATAGTTTCTCGAACGCAAGGATTGAGTCCGGTATCACGGCAGTTCGTGGACAAGAGAAGTTTGCGTTGAGGAAAACATAAAAACCGGACTTATGAGTCTCATTTGTTGTTCTTTCAATGTGTGATATGTCATAATTTTAGTGTTGTTTCCATGTAAAGCCTAGTACGCTGCTGATGCGAAACGAAAAATCCCATATCTATCTATGAGCGAAATTGATTATTGTAGCAGTTTATTTATAGAAGTCTCCGCTCTTTTTTCGCACAGAATTAATTGTCCAGACCATTTATTGTGTGCGGAAAAGTGACATTGAAGTTGTATTCGTGTTTGTAAAGGGTGTTTTTTTTTAGAGGTATAGAACTTTGAAGTGGAATAAAACAAAGATGATTTTTTTTAAATTGACATGAAATTTACTTAATTCTAAAGATAATCTTCTGGCATTATAATTTAAATATTATTTCTGGCATATGACCGTCATGGCTGCCTCGGACGTAGTCTAATCTGGAGGTTCAATTTTCGATGACTTTTTCCAACATTTTTGGCCGTATATCGGCAATAATGCGGCGAATGTTGTCCTCTAAGTGATCAATCGTTTCGGGCTTATCGGCGTACACTAGCGACTTCACATATCCCCATAGAAAATATTCAAGCGGCGTTAAATTGCATGATCTTGGAGGCCAATTCACGGGTCCGTAACGTGAAACTATACGGTTACCAAACGTTCCTTCAATAAATCAATTGTGGCACGAGCTGTGATACATGTTGCGCCGTCTTGTGGAAACCACAGCTCCTTCACATCATGACTGTTCAATTGATGAACGAAAAAGTCTGTAATCATGGCTCTATAGCGGTCACCATTGACTGTAACGTTCTGGCCAGCATCGTTTTTAAAGAAGTAAGGACCAATTATTTCACCAACCCATAAAACAAACCAAACAGTCAGCTTTTGTGGATGTAACGGTGTCTCAACATACACTTGAGGATTATCATCAAATACGGCAGTTTTGTTTATTGACGTATCCATTCAACCAAAAGTGAGCTTCATCGCTAAACAAAATTCGCTTAAGAAAATTGGGAACCATGAACCATGATTTTCAAAATAAATTTGCACAATTTGGAAGCGTTGTTCAGGCGTCAGTCTATTCGTGTTGTTGAAATGCAAAACCAAACTAAAAATAAATCACCTGACAGCTGAAAAAATGGCTGCTTGTTAAAATAGTGTTTCCAACTTAAAGTTCTATACCTCTAAAAAAAAACACCGGTTAGTTCTTTTTTGGAAATTATAACAGTATAGGAAATCACATACAAATCTCTGTACCAAATTTGAAGCAAATCAATCTACCCGTTTATGCCCTTACTTTATGTAAAATCGATTTAAAGACACAGACGCAATGGCGAAAACAACTTTTATGGACTTTTCAAAAAAAAAAAAAACTTTTAGAGAAAATTTTAACTCGATTTTTAAAGCTTTTACCATCATATTTATCTATAGAATTCAAAACTGAAAAAAGTCTTTGCTCATTTTTCTGACATTGGACAGTTGTAACGGGTGGTTAAATTTTAAGGGCCGATGTTGAATGTGAACCACACCTAAACATCAAGTTTTTTTTCTACATTTCATTTGACATTTCTCAATTTCAGACTAACTCAATTTGAACCATGGAAAGATACACAATAGAGCAACGCGTTAAAGTTATTCAGGCTTATTATGAAAATGTGCGTTCAAATCAAAATGCATATCATGCACTTCGTGATTTTGTCGGTCCATTTAATCGTCCAAATGTGCGTACAATCGGAAAAATCGTGCAAACCGGGTCTGTAGGAGATGTGAAAACACCAGTGCATGCTCGTACAGATCGTACTGCAGAAAATATTGCTGCTGTTCGCGATAGTGTGGCTGAAGAGCCGTCCACCTCAACTCGTCGTCGTGCCCAACAATTGCACCTCTCACGCTCGTCGTTGATGAACATTATGCATAAAGACTTGCATTTACACGCTTACAACGTGCAATTGACTCAAGAACTAAAGCATCTTGACCATTTCAAGCGTCGTCAATTGTCAGAATGGTGGCAAGAAATGGAAACAGTGGATGATCAATTTTCGAAGAAAATCATCTTCAGTGATTTTCACCTCAGTGGATTCGTCAATAAGCAGAATTGCAGCATTTGGGCGAATGATAATCCAAGAGTGATTGTCGAAAAACCAATGCACCCACAAAGAGTGACTGTTTGGTGCGGTTTATGGGCTGGCGGCATCATCGGGCCGTATTCTTTTCCAAAATGAAGCCGGTCAGGTAGTTACTGTGAATGGTGTTCGCTATCGTGAGATGATAACGAACTTTTTATGGCCCGAATTGGAAGATATGGATGTGGACGATATGTGGTTTCAACAGGACGGTGCCACTTGCCACACAGCTAACGAAACAATGGCTCTTTTGCGCAACAAATTCAATGGCCGTGTTATCTCACGTAGTGGCGATGTCAATTGGCCGCCAAGATCATGTGATTTGACACCGTAGGACTTCTTTCTTTGGGGTTATTTGAAAGAAAAGGTGTACGTCGATAAGCCAGCAACAATTCAAGAGCTAAAGGATGAGATAATTCGGCACATTAACGGCATAGAACCTCAAATATGCCTCAGCTTCATCGAAAATTTGGACCATCGGATGGAGGAGTGCCGCCGAAGTCGCGGCGGCCATTTGGCCGATATTTTGTTCCATACATACATAATTGAACCATACTAATATTATCTTAATAAAAAGAAATGACAATAATTTCCTAAATAATTTGTGTTTTATTCAAAATCAACATCGGCCCTTAAAATTTAACCACCCTTTAAATCTTGAAATTATTAACAAAAGCCTGGGTTCAGATCTAAAGTTGCGACTTATTAACATGGCCATGACCAAAAATTCTGGTAAACTATACTAATCTTTTATATTTTATCACATGATGTGATATAATAACTAAATATTTATATTTTCGGGGCGAGGTTCTAGATATTAAATAATCGATATATATTTTTCCTATTTTATTGCATATCAATTCTTAAATCTATCATACGCCCCCAGATAAATAAAACTTCATATTTAAACACAGACAAATAAAAATACAACATTTATTCTATATAATAGATATCAATTACTTAGTTCAGCAGTAAAACGAAAACAAACGTGCCATTTTCTTCAAGTTTAATAACCATATAGTTTGTTTAACTACCTTCTATTCATTTTCTCATTGGAATATGATAAATAAAAGAGAAAAAAACAACTTCAGAAAAAAAAAAAAAACAATCAAATGAAAGCATCAATTCAATGAATCTTATATAGTAGATGCCAAATTAATCATGACTGCCCTTAGATCCTTATAAAAAGTGTGGTTAAAGGGGCGAGTTGGAATTACCATATATTTACAATCTTACGTAATACTTTGACGCAAATAGTTAGCCTTGAGGGCAAACAATCGTTTAGTGTAAATTGTAGGTATAGTATAGGGAAGGCACCTCGAGGGAAAAATTAAGTACTTACCTATCTAGATACAGACATTCACATTATTTTATCCCCAGACATTTTCTAATTGCAACTACTTCTGCTTTGATTTAACTTCATAATGTAATGATTTCGGCACTTAGTTTAGTTAGCGTATTAATTGTTTTCCCGTTGTGCTTTTAATTTAATAATTAACGACACTCAAGGGGTTATGCTTTATGATTATACCTTTACAATGTCATAATTCAACAAAGTATGAACGATTAGGAAAGTGGAAGAGTATTAATAGGAGGAAAAATGCAAATTGGTTGTATTTCTGATTCTGCATATTGTATAAAAAAAAGTAGCTCGTAAAGTACCAGGGCTTAGTGACTAACAATCTTAACCATTCGTTTTATTGATGGGAGCCTATATAGGCCCTCTCCGCAGTCCTGCTGATGGACTGCTGAGAGGGCCTATATAGGCTCCCATCAATAAATTTTTTTTTTTTTTTTAATTGGATAAATAGGTTTACTAACAATACAGAGACTTTAAAACCACTGTGTAATCGTACATAAGAGTAAGTTCGTGGGACCTAGTCCTGCATTTTTTTTGTTAACCCGGTAGTGACGCTAAATTAAAAAAAAAAATTATTAGAATTAAACCAGAGACACACCTATCTCGTGTGGTGTGTTGTGGAGTGATGTTTTGTGTCGCTGACTGACTGCGCACAATTAGAATTTTTTGTTGCTGTTCAAGATTAATCAACACTAAACAAAAAAGACATTTTTTTCAACTATACATTCATTCAAATTCAATCAATTCAATTTTGCATTTAAAATCATTCATACTTAAATTCAAACATAATATTTGTTTTGTTGTAAATTACCAAACATTGAAATCATTCACTATATTATTTTTTTTTCTCTAAATACCTTTTTTGTTACCTAAATCTAATGTTATATTTTTTTCTTATTTAAATCTAATGTTATCTAATGTTATTCAATGCATATAATTCTTATCAGCACAGTTAAATAATTTGCACTCAATTTTGTGCACTTCCTTTTGGGCTCATTTTTCGTTGGCCTTTGCAAATAAGAATTTTGTAAGAAGCTTTCTTTTTACATTGGATCTTGAAGCTGAGCAGACTTGGTAACAAAACAAATCGAAACATTAATATTTTTTTTTTATTTGACAAATATTTATATTTATAATATTTATAATTAACTAAACAAACTACTTTTATTCGACATAGACAATTACCAACATACGTTTACAAATACAGTCCATCATTTCGCAAACAGTTGCAAATTTTCATTTTTTGTTTTGCTATTTATTTCTTCTCTTCCTCGAATACTCTCTTTCCCACTGAAAAATTTGTCTCCAACACAGCGTGGTATGGCGCAATCAGTAAAAGATTGATTTCGACACAACACACCACAACACAACACATCATCACGAGACAAATATGGCTCTACGCATATTATATACATTAAGGCGACAGCGACACACGACTCCACAACACACCACACGAGATAAGTGTGGATCCGGCTTTAGTGTTGTGTATAAATATTAACCTTCGGTTTAATAGAAAATAAAATTACCCACCCATATTTCTCCAAGTTTCAGGGACTTCTTCTAAAAAGATCGGTCTTATAAGCTGGTTAAATTGATACATATACATACATACATACATATGCTCACACATAATGAAAACAGACACGGGATCCACTTTTATGACTCCTCCATATAAATGTAATTCAAAGCGTCTCTTATAACATAAATAAGTTCATATTTTATACAATATGAGTAAAACCACACCTTAAGTTTGAATTTGAATATATATGTATGTCCTGACCTTGTTCTAGATAATTAAAGAAGGTTCCTTTGACGCTTTGATGGCATTTCACGCACAAGTGACTCTTATGTCTTGTTTAAGATCTCAAGAAGAGCACCCTCTTCTCAAAGGTATAAAGATGTCTTTGGAACACAAGGTGCGCACAGTAAGCTATTTTGCAAATATGGAGGGACAAAATCAACTACATAATAATAATAAAAGAAAATTTACCGTAACTACAAATTTAAAAAAAAAACTGATATAAAATAAAATGGACTATTGGGTTGGGTTACATACAAAAGCCTTACTGCAAATTCTCACCTGGCGTGTTTGCTGAGAAAATGACGTATCAGACTAACTTCACAGTGAAGTCTTCCAAATTTGGACCGAGCCTTTTTTTTAAATAAAAAAAAAATAAATTTGGTGGGGCTATAGATCGTAAAGAACCAGGGCCTTGTGATTTACAACTTTTAAAAATTTCTGTGTGCGTATTGTTAGAAAGAATGAAGGGACCTACAATTTTCTGCCGAATTCGAACGGCTAAGATGAGAATGGCTAAGATGAGTCTTCATGACAAGGGATACACTTGGAGGATTTGTCGAATCCCTGTTTTTTTTAGGTGGCATGGACTGGGATATGAAACCAAGACCTTTGACGTAACAGTCTTAGTCACTGAAACCTTACGCCCCACATTGTCTTATTTCAATTTAATAGCTTGTTTAGTTGTTGGAAAAACAGCATGTTGATGAAGTGCTAAATCCAAAATAGAAATACAAAAAAACGGCAAATTCATGTCGTGTGCCCATTAGCTTAGGGGAAAATTGTTATTCTTACCTCACAGACATCTAGTATTTTTTTTAAGAAGGATGACATTACTGTCACTTTGAAACATTTATTCCAATAGTGGAAGAGTATCTGTAAAGTTTGCTGAAAAGCAGTATCCGTGCAGTATCAGCTCAAATTTCGCTTGCAGTGTTGAGACAGATGTTCCCTAATCAGACGGTCTGTCTCCAAGGTGATGTGGCCCTCAAATACACATGATTTAAGTATTTCTTTGTTTTTTGTAGGGCTTACTTAAAGAGTGGTTTTTTTAAGAAATCTTTCTCATACATTAAAGTTGAAATAGCGGATTCCGGAAGATATCCATGCTGCATACCGATCGATCTATGCGAAGAAGCAAACAAAATCCTTCCGAAATCGATTGCCCACTTGCAATTAACCAGACTTCTAGATATAATTTTTGATATGTAATCTAAAAAAAAACTAAATTCTGTACTGATTTTAATAAAATAAACATCTTTTTCTTAAGATATATGTAGCTTTCATTATGTACAGCCTTTTAAAATCCTTCAATTTCATAAATGGCTTTCTAAAACGCGAGTTTGATTTTCTAGCAATTCTTAGATCAAAGCTAAATATTAAAAAAACGATTTATTGAACACAATTAAAAAAAAACATGGTTTAACGGTAATACGCTAATGGACTTTTATTACATCTAAACAGAGTTTCTAGGCCCAAACGCTTCAATAGTCCCATTTCCGAGCCCTAAATGTATAGCGCAAAAACTATCACTTTAAAAGATATTCATTATTTCCATTTCTTATGATTTAACATTAATTAAAGCAATTAATTTATGCAACGAACAAAAAATAAGAAAACAAAATTATAAAGGGGGTAAGTAAAGGGGTAATTATTAAAGAATAAGTCCCAAAATAAAAAATAATAATAATTTTATATGTTGAAATAAAATTGAAAACTTTCTTGTCGTAAATTTATTAAACAAAATGCCCCATTAAATAGCCAAAAACTGGCAACCCCGCTTCAACATCCTTTAAATAATTGTTTTGGATAAGAATAGAGCATGACATACATATGTATACTTTCGCTATGGAAGGGCTTGTCTTGTCATGTCATATCAAGTTTTTTCTGAAAGAGCATAAAATTTCCTCATAGATAGTATAAATTTAGTTCATTTCCGGAATGACAGTAAAACATTTTGTTTTTTTTAATTATTCAATATTTTTTTAAAATTATTTTCCCAAGTAAAACTCTGTCATTCCAAAAGCTTTTTATTCCTTTGGTTGACAACAACTGTTGATTTGCACAAGAATTTTCCATTTCCACGATGACAATACTTTTGATGTCATTAAATTCCGGGTATTTTTTTTTATAATTTAAATGTTAAAACTGGCTACTCTAATAAACAAAGCTATTTGTTGAAATTTCATTCAAAAGAATTTTGGAGAAAATTCGTTTGCACTATTTTGTCTGGTATTTCTTGAAAATACTCCACTATGTGACGTCGAAAAAACTTATCGATTTTTTTCCCCCAAACCATCCTGAGGAAAGGGAAAAAAGCTCAATCTAACTTAATACACTGCCGGGTTATACACACAGTTGATGAAACTAGTCGGAGAAAAAAGTTACACTAATATTGTTATGGATAAGAATAGAGGTAGAATTTATTCAAAGCTTTGTAATTAGAATCCTAGTTTTGTTTATGTAACATGAATTACCTGTGCTTTCTTTTCTATACGACAAAAACAAACAAAAAAAAAAAAGATAATAATCTAATGATGGTAGGAAAGCATCTCGGAAAGAGTATCTTTTAATCGTTGTCTTGTTTTTTTCTTTTTTTGTATACATATTCATTCTTTACTTTTTTCCTAGAATAGGATGGAAATGTTTTGGTTTTTTTTTATTTTATTTGTTGTTGTTTTGAAAATATAAAAGAAATGAAAGTTGATTGGGGAAAAATATTCATAAATTCATTGAACAAAGTTATGACAAGGATTCCAAATTAAAAATGACAGTTTTCAAAACATCATGGCAACTAGCTATGTAAATATTTATATGAATATTAATGCGCATATTTTAACACATTATTTACATTATTTTCTTAAAGAAATAAAATACACGATTGGCTCGCACGAACTTGATCAAAATGACGTTTTAAAGCAAGGTTCGAAGAACGATAAAATATGATTCGTTCTCTCGCGAAAAATTCGTAAGGGAATTTTATTTTTGATTCGATCGCGAAACTTATTTTTTGGTTCCTTTAAAATAAAATTCGTTTTCGCGAACGAATCATATCTGTTGCGATCTGAAAAATATGGTTCGTTCGCGAATTTATCACGTGGGAACTATTGAAAAATTCATTCGCGAACCGTTCGAATAAGAAAAATTGTCATTTTAGATTTTATATAAATATCATATATTACAGTAAATAGGGATATTTTTTATTGTAACTAATCCCACACAACATTTAAAAATCACTCTTTTTCATGTCAATTAAGACCGATTTACTTTTTTCTTGTCGAACTGACACACTTCCAGTTCCTGATGGTTGTTCATTAACCCCCTAATCATTAATTTGACACTGTGTATTTTTGTATAGTGCCTTTCTATGTTTCGTGTCACTTTTTCTTTCATTTTTTTTTCACAAATTGATTTGCCAACTACTTCTTCATTACAAGAAAAATCTATATGCCTCAAAGTATAGGTTTTCACCCATCTGTTAAGCCATCAACTGTCAAATTCCATCGTAGGATGGTTACGATGACGATGGATTAAAAAACCTCTAAAAAAACGAAAAATTTCTATTTTTTTTTCTGCTCCGGAAAAATGCTTTTTTAGGGCAATCCGATGACATTTGGAACGAAATATTCTCTATGCCTCAAAGTATAGGTTTTCACCCATCTGTCAACTGTCAAATTCCATCGACGGATGGCTACTATGACGATGGATTAAAAGCAAATTTCAGATCAGAAAGCTAAATTAAAAGTACAATCTTCGACTTTAACTTGTTTTTAGAGAGTGATTAAACGGCGGCGAAAAAGAGCTGTTCTTTTTGAAAACTGCTCTCTGCGATCGCTGCTCATTTAAAATCGCTCTTTATCACACCTCTACAAAAAACATATTTATCTAACTCAAATGTTTTTACTTTCCCCATTTCAACAAAAATCATTTAAAAAATAAATCACTTCATATCCGCACTGAATGGATACTTGATGACGAATGGTTCCTTTTACGGATCTTTTCGGATCCTTATCGCGAGCGAACCATATTCTACCTGAATTTTATTTTTCCGATCTCTCACGAACGAGAGATACAGACAAAAAATGGATATAGTTCGTTCGTGAGCGAACTATAAATTTTTATAGATCGAACATTTTATCGTTCGCGAACTATATTTTTTATGGTTCGTGAGAAGATCGGTAAAGAATGATAAAGATCCGTATTTTATGATTCGCGAGCGATATTTTACGAACCCTGTTTTAAAGTCTGAATATTGTTAACTTATTCATCTGATTTTAAAAGAAATTATCTAGTTATGGGAGCCTATATTTTATGCCACCTGGCAAAAACATAGTTAAGTTCAAGGTAGAACTATGCAAGTACACAAAAATTAATAATATATCATGAAACTAAAAGAACTGAAAAATTGTTAAAATCCAACATCATTGTTGTAGAAATAAATTGATTAAATAGCATTTTATTTTTATTTATTTTGAGGAACACCAGCTGATTTCTTTAAAAAATTACTTATAAGAAAAAAATTTTAAATCGTTGGTGTGGTTTTTTTAAAAACTTATTTTTTCTACAGGATGATTTGGATAAGGTGTGACTAAAAGCTAGAGCGTGTATAATGGGTCGAGACAAGAAAAAAATAGTACAAAAATTAATGTTCGTATTAATTTTTAGCCAAAAACAGAAAATCGGATGCTAAAATATCTTCTAGTTTTGAGAAAAATAAAAGAAGAGATTTCTGGATTTACAAAATGGTATTGGGCATAGGTAATGACATTGCATTGTTTAAAGTCATTTTTTTTAGAAAATAAATTAACTAAAAAACTTCTGAAATTGTTTTGACACCAACGCGATGAACACAATCTGATTACTTAAGCAAATCTTTTTAATCAATTTATGAGAAAAAAAATTGAAAATTGTTGGAGGGGTTTTTTAAAAAAATATCATTTATATATGTAGGTACATAAAATTGTGAAAACATTTCTAAAAATGTATTTCAAAAAAAAATGTTCTGCCCATTTTTAAAATACTTATCGAATTTTCAAAAAATAATTTTGATTTTTTTTTTAAATCCAAAAATTTTGTTTTGAAATTTTGGTATGGAATTTATTTAAACTTATTAGAACTTTTTTAAAAATCCAAACAAAAATGAAAAAATTGGTTTAATTCAAAATTCAATTAATTGTGTTTTTAAATGAAGTTACATAATATTAGTGCTCCGTTTTTGAGAAAAATATAATATTTTGTATTATAGGTACCGTTTTGGTTATAAGCCCCGTGCCAAGTTTTAAAAAAAATCGACCATTTTAAGTTAAAAATTTTTGGATCTTTTTTAAAAATCCAAAAAAAAAACAACACTTTTTTTATTAAATTTTCTTATAATCAATTGATTTAACCTTTCTAGAACCGTCTCACTGTGGTTCAATATGAGTATTTAACGCGAAAAAAATAAAAAAAAATTGTTCAAACTACAATGATCTTTGTTTTTTAACGAAAATAGAAGTTACCTACATACATATGTATACGCTGACCATCCGTCCTCTTTTTTAGAGGACAGTCCTCTTTTTCGGTATCTTGTCCTTTTTTTTTATTTTTCTTAAAGAGGACAGTAATTTGTCCTCTTTTTCCTTAATTGTCCTCTTAATGTCATTTTTTTCTTTGAAACCTTTTTTCTATGATTTTTATTTAGTACTAAATTACTTAAACACAAAATGTAGACGGCACTGGTTTGATTAATTCAGTTCTGACATCTGGTTTTTGCTATTGTGAATGATGCCCCTACGGAAAGATTGTTTTCAATTTCTAATAACATTTGGACATCTGAGAAATCGCAATTAAAAGTTGATAAACTGGAGGCAATGTTGATAACAAAGTGCAATTATGACTATGACTTTAAGACTTTTTTAAGGAGTCGCGATGAGAAGTCGCGATGACATCTTAAAAAAAATACACTGCGAACAAAAATACAAAAACTAACAGTTCCTTTGAGTTAAACTTTTAAATTATGTATGTACTTAAGTATTTATTATTTTGTTTTGTTTTTTTTTTGTGTGTTTTTCTTATATATGTAAGTACTTTTTTTTTTTGTTTAAAAAAAAACTGAACTCATTGATGTATGTAATCTGAAGAACAAATATTTTGAATAAATATCTTTTGTTTCTAAACTTGTTGTAAGTTAATTAAAAACTGTCCTCTTTTTTGCATCTGAAAAAATGGTCACCGTACCTATTTACCCACTGTTGATACTGGTTTTTTTTTTGTAAAAGGTCGTAGATAGCAATTATAGACCCGTTAAGGTGAACAATTCAACAAACATTATCAGCATGGTTTGGAAATGCGAAATGGAAATTTTGGTAGGTATATTCTAATCTGGATAAGGCAGAAAGTGGTAATAATATTTTAAATTAAAAAAACGTAGGTATTTCAATTAGAGTTGTACAATAAATTCCTATGAGGTTTTTTATTTTTATTTTTTTTGTTTGAGTAGACCATAGAAAAATTGCAAGTGCTATGGTTGTTTTTATTTAGTTATGAGAACAATTCTAGACCAGATTATGCAAATACAAACAAAGTGCAATCACGTGCCTATTCATTTTTTACATTTCATCTTAAAACCAATCAACTAGGTCACAAGGTTTTGGAAGTTTGGCTTCAAAACGTTAGTAACGTTTCTTTAGAAAAAAAAATTAGTTAATAGTACCCTGTACTATTGGTGAAAAAAAAACTTGTATGCTTAGCTTTTCTTTAACGACTAAAAATGTTGGTATGTAGGTATGTATACGAACTTTGGCGTAATAGTTCGAAAAGAAAATATTACTTCATCTACACTGTGTTTGCAGTTGACTGAATATTGATTTGAATTTCTTCTGAAACTCACATCTCGTGAAATTAATAAGCAAAAACATTTCAAAATACACGTGAAAATTCAATATGAACCCATAATTAATTCTCTACTTCAATTTTTGATACTCAGTTTGGAATTTTTAATACATACATAGGTAGGTACTCATTTTGAATGAAAAAAAAAAAAACATTAATTTGAATGACTGTCATCGGAATCTTGAAAAAGTTTTGAAAAAACTATTTAGATTGACTGTTTTATTATTTTTTCCTCTTTGGTAAGAATAAAAATGCCAGAAAAGAGAATCCTTAAATCCGAAATATTTTTTTTATTTCAGAACTTGTATTATGATAAAAACAAATTGATTGACCAACTTTTACACAACACCTAAGATTTTTTCCAAGTGGTCGTACGTTGGGAAATGAAAGTTATTGCGTTGAATTAATTGAAGAACCGGTTGGATAGGTATTTCACTTTCATATTTCGCTAGGTACTTACTTCTGGTTGTAAACTTTATACCAGTGAACTAGCCGTCAATTTTTTTTTTTGAAAATTTCATTTTCGCTCGAACTGAGTAGGTACGTACTAGGCTTAAGATAAAAGATATTTTTTTAACCCAACGAAGCCTTTTAGGAATTATTTCCAGTTTTGGTTTTTATACTTATAATACCAAGTTGTTCTGAATATATGGAGAGAAAAACATATAAATATTTGACAACGTTGAGTCATTCCCTTTCTTCAAGGTCAATAACAAAGCAATCCTCGGTGGATGTTAATGTGAAATTTGTGATCTCTCGGGAAATCCCATTGAAGACAAGACTAGAAATTCAAAATCATAAATTAAAACCACAAATATTTTCTATTTTAAGTCTATCCATCTAGAGTTTTTCTTGAATGAAAACTGTGCATTGTTCATAATAGGTACCTAGGATATTTCAGTTTTTCATATTTATTGTATGTATAAGTTTAGAGTTATTGAAACATTTTCACTATTTTGAATTGTAGAAATTTTTATATTTCTGATCTAACAGTAGGTTTAGATATTTAACAAGTTCAATTGAACTTAAATTCTAGAAAAAAAAAGTAGTAAGGTCGTAGAAATGTAACTGTACAAATCATGATGATTGAAACCTAGCCTAGAAATTAATTTGAGATAAATTCCCATATTTCAAATGGACTCATGCATTAAAAACACCCTAAAAATAGCTATACATGTAATTTAAATACAATAATATGAATGTCGTCAAAAAAATATTTCCTAAGCTTATACATAACTCTATTACAACAACTAAAAAATTCAGGCAACACTCCAATTGGAAGACAAATCCATAACTTGATTTAATGACAACTCCATGGTTTTCCGGCATATGACATCATTTTACTGTCACAATTTGGGTTTCGCCTTCTGCGCCTTAGAGACAACAATTTTCTAATAAAAAAAAAGGATAAAGGAGTTTCTATTTCAGAAGAAAAATGTGCCAAAAGAGTGTTCACACTTTCATAGTTTTCTCTATAGCTATAAAGAAATTCTTAGTTATTTTAATATATGTACATATTATGCAGGAAGTGTTATCTAGTTACTTACTCGAGTGTAATTCTCCATCGATCGAATGTCATTTATTGTCCAAGGCAACATTGCGGCCGAGTACCGAGGATCCACCGAAGCAGATCCTCGATATGTCAAGGTTATTAGACGTGTTTTCATGGTTTTAAAAGGATCTATTTTAATGAAGGTTTTTGTTTTTATAGTCACACACGTTCACTTAAGTTTAGTTTATTATTAAAATAAACAAATGAACACGAAATAAATATAGGTATAATATTATTATATACTAAGTTTTGATTTACATTTTTATTGTTCCGAAGTGCAGGAAACAAAACTTCTGGTGCTTCTGGGAAAAGGCGGAGGCAGTGTTATTTTTCCCAACTAAACCGAACACAAAGATACCTATGTATATGGTTTTGCTATGATTCGACTATAATTTACAGAGCACAAGAACTTGAAAAACTCAAGAAAAGACAAAAAAAAAATCAATAAGTAGAGAGACTTTTGGCTAAAAAATGGACTGGTAAACTCCAGATTTTCAATTTAAAAAAAAAAACACCAAAATTACATTTTCGCGAATCTACGGCAGGAATTTTCACTTCAAGGAGAACAGAAAATCGATAGAATTTTCACAGGACATGAGAAAATGTTAAATTTTTCTTTCTCTTTGGGGAGTCCAGATGAAAAACTAATTTTATTTGCACTGAAATAAATTATTATTAATGGACAAGTAAATACTTATTTTAAGTTATTTTATGTTTTAATTTACATTTAATTTGATTGAATGGCAAAAGAAAACTCGAACTCGCGTCCAATTCGATTGCAAGAAGGATGACAATAAAATGTTGCAGACCGCCATGGACATCAACTTATTGTTGTTCTTTAAAGGAATATACAACATGCAGGAAACATTCCTGCGCATTGCAAATTGCAGAAACCGGTTGTTTTGGTTGATAGAATTTTTAAACGAATGTTGGGAATTATTTTGTTTAGTGTACCTCCCTGTATTTTTTTGTTTACCGACGTAGTGCGATGATATGCGATGTTGAAGTTTGTTTGATTTCAATTTCAACAAGTGACAGCTGAAAGACCGTTTCCTTTGCGACGATACAGATGTATGACGTCAGAATAATCTAGTTCTTTTCGGAGAGAAAAATATAATTTCAATTCATTTGATTGTTTTTGTTTGTTCTAATCACTTAAAATTAATAAACAATTAGTTTAAATGCTGAATTCTAAAATATAATCTTCATTTAAAAAAGAAAATAACACTGCAAGATAATTGTGTCGTCACAGAAATGCCAAGATGGCAACTAAGGTGTATCTAATGCACATGGTTCCCTTTAAGCGAGTACGTTTTGGAACCGCGCGCGTAGTCAAAAACGTATGGACGAATCCGCATACGAATTTTAAATAAGGATCCGCAAAAACCTTTTTGAAGAGCTTCACTTTATTTGATCAGGCAAAATTAGGGAAATTAAGGCCCTGTTTTTCAGTGGGGAATCATCCCAGCTTTTTTAGGCAATTAAAACACAAACACTATCAAAATAATATGGAAATTGCCTCTTTCAATACTGGTGAATAGTGTGGTGTCTTTCTTTGACACCAACTATATTTCCGCAGAATCTGACGTTCCAGAGGTGGAGACACAAGAATAAAACACAGAACACTTGAATTTAATTGTCAAATATATAAATTTGTGTTAGATACTTTATTGAAATTGTTCAAGATTCTTAACTTTATATGAAACTATTGAATTAATTATTTTTATTGATTACTAAGCATGATGAAATGAATTAAACTTGATAAGAATACTTTTTACAATGTTTTTTAATGAACTTTAATAGTTTATAGCGAATATATTTGCACGAGACGAAAAGGTAGACATTGTTGTTCGCCGTTGGTAAATTGGAAGTATCTCTAATTTGAAATTTTGTATCTGTTCGATTATGTGGATTTTGAGGTTGGTATCTGGAGCTGATTCCGTCTATTAGCTAGCAGAGGAGCCACCATCGAAACAGTGTCGCCACAATAGAGTCGCCCTGACGCCCTCTCTATTTCGATAGTAAAATCGCAATCTTATAATATTACATTTTTATTTCAATAGAATTTTGACCGGCTCAACTTTCCTTTACCGCAGCATGAATTTGCACACGCGAATTAATGAATGTACAACGCAAGTTTCTTTTTTTTTATTTTAAAACAAATATCTTTATTTAGGTTTAAAAACTTACGATAAACTTAATTTTACACTAATTACATTCAAACTTCTACTTGTGAATTTATACTTTTTAATTTTCTAATTAATAACACAAAGCAGGACGTTTCCTTCGGACTTTGTTGCCTGTGATATCAACGGATATTCACTTGGTGCGATACATTGCCGAATTAACGAATTCTGATAAAGATAGGCGACGTGATGGTAGCGATATTGATCCTTCAATTGCTCTCGTTCAACTGCTCTTCTTGCTGAGTTTGCATTCAGTATTTATATGATCTGGCTTCATGTATCTAATTACTTTCTTTTATTACTATTGCTTGCAAGATAAACTTCTTTGTTCTTACTATCTGCATTTAATTACCTTTCCTGGAATATCTAGGAGTTACTTTCTTATATTATACCTGTTTATTATAATATGTTTAATGTTTGAATTGGACTACATGACCTTTCTCATGTAGACGATTGTCTATTGTTTGCCGCTTAATGATGATGTCTACATTTATATATTACTTCCTGTAATGAATGAATGTATTTCTTTTATTTAAGGGGTTATAATGCTTGCTGGCATTAACTCGCGGTTTTTTTTATTTGATAGATATGCGCAAATAAATAATATTGAGCGCAATTTTAGGGCGAGGAAAAATTTATTTCTATTTTTAATATTTGTAAGATGAATTAAATCTAGTTTAACTCCAAGTTTACAAGCAGTGTAAAACTAGTCTTAAGGACCTCTTGTACAAACGTTGTTCATATATTTATCCGTTTATATTTTTTATAGAAAATGTAAAATGCCTGGAGGGATCATTGTGTATCAATGCAACCCATATCAAAGGGCACGGTAATGCCCAGCTAATTGGCATTACAGGAACTTAAAGAAACAAACTCAAGGGATTTTCGACCCCGCCTCTAACTTCAATACCAATAAAGTCAGAAATATTTGTTAGGTTTGCCAAGCACAGGCACAGGCACCTTAAAAATATTAACCTTTTAACATTAGTGGTTCCTGAGACTGCAAAAATCCGTAAAATTATGAAGCTCTTCCCGACACCGCAGAATTTTATCATTTGGTATAGCGGTATAGGTCTTTATGGTTTGAGGTTTTTCATTCAGGGGGCGTGGTATCCGTGCACTTCCGAATTTTTAGACTTGAATCACATACAATTTTTGAATTAATGGAATAATATTTTTTCGATTTACGTAATTCTCCTTCTGTCCCACTTACTTTCGAAATCCGTAGGCACATATATATGTATGTATGAGTGCAATCTATTGCACCAAGGTCACCACAGAAACCCACTGTTCTTTAAAATCCTCTCATTTTACTTATTTGTTTGAAAGGGCTATTTAGCATTTTTACAAAATACCTTTTTTGGCAAAAACTTAACCAATCAGGTTAGGACAACCAATTTCGGTGTCTAGTTAGACAATCTATGGAAAACTTTTCTAAATAAGGTTTTGGACTTGGAGTGCTGTCCAAAGTTAGACATATTTAAACAAATACAATTGTATTTGTTTTGACAGAAAAAATTCAATTTTGTTTAAAAAAAATTCCTAGACGGAATCATTTCTTTGGTTGAAAGGAATTCGACATTATTCATCAAATTTATATTGGCATTAAAATAATTACTGATTTTTCTTATTAACAATGATCGTTTTTAATGAAAGCTAAAACGGGAACCTAAGCAAATTTAGTACATCAAATGTTTCTGACTTAAATGTTACTGAAGTAAGAATGGGTTAAGTTTGTTCCTGTTCCTGTTTTAAAGGATTAGTGACGTACAGTTGTTTGCAACACAGTATACCATATTCGATTACGAGAATATAAACTCAAGATACATAATTATAGGCATGTTTTTTTGTAAGCTTGGAGGGAATTGCACGAAAAAAACGACTACAGGAATTAACTACAGCATCACAGAAATAAAATATAGTTTTCATACAAACTATCGATAACAAGTATTATAGTTCACACCGGTAATACAGTTTTTCTGTGTGCTTAAGTTAAGCCAGGAGAATTTTCTGGGTTAATCTTAGCCCTTTTAGGGATTAGTTTTTGTTGTATTTAACATTGTGATTGTTTAGCACCGACGTCGTTTTTTTCATCCAATTCCCTCAGGGGTTACAAAAAAACACGCCTTATAATACATACATATAATACGCTTGATTTTGTGAATTTGACTTCTGTAAAGCAATTTTTTATTCTATAAATTTTGTGTATCCTTACAGTGCTGATGTAAAAGTTATTTTCTCCATTCAGATTTTTCCATTGAATACACATAAAAATAAAATGAAAAAAAAAACTCTTTAGTTTTATTTCTGTACGGTTTTACCTGATTATCTAATCTGATATCTAAGAAGTGTGAATTCAAACAAAACAGATATAATAAATTTCTATTTTAAATAGGTACCTACATAGAAATAGCTTTTTATTTATTTCTTTTATATTGCTTTCTATTTTTGTCTAAACATTGCTATCCAAAGTTTGAAGGTCTTTCTAGTAACTGCATTTATAAACATTTTCAATAATTGGGCAATATAATCTTGTAGTTCACAAAAAGTTTCTCTAAACTTAAAAAATATTGTAGGTAGGTACCTCTATATTTACCTTAACTAAGAGGTGTGTAATTTTGTAAACTGATTTACTTGTCGATTATTCTAATTTTTGTATAAGAATATTTTTGTTGTCTTATAAAAGCACCAGAATCTCAAAATTAAAATTTATTATTTAAAATGTATTTGAATTTATTAATGACTAGTTTTAAATATACAAAACAATTGTTTTTTTTTCCACAATATGGATAGATAAATTAAATAAAGTTTTTCTTTTCCATAAAAAACTTTTTTTCAAACAAAAAGCATTAAATAAATAAAATTCTTTATTTTTTGAAATAACATAGGTATAATAATTATTAATTATTTATTATCTCCGAATAACTTTGGTATGTTTTTATTAAATATATTTCAAAATCATAAATTACTTCATTTAATTTACATGTTTGTTAATAATTTTTATACATACATATGTATACAGTTAGAAGAGAAAAAAAGTTTTTTTTTTTACAATTCGCATAGAACCTTGACTTAAGATATTTATATAGGTATGTAGATAAGTGTACATATAAATGGCAGCGAAATAAACAAAATTCAGATTTAACTAAAATTAATAACAAAATGTATAATAGAACGGATACCTAGTAATAATAAATAACAATAAGCACTTAAATTCCATAAAAGTAAAGATCTTAACTAGGAAAACATATAGTACATATACGAAGCATATTATCTATATATAATATAGGTTTGTGGAAATTTTTATAGAATAGTACACTGCCTTGGTCGATGTCTGGGTTTCTTTTCAACAGCTCTAACGGCATCTTCAAATACTTCACCAAGATTTATCTTCTTTTTCGCTGAGCACTCAACTAGGGAATGAGCGTGAATTTCCTTACGCAATTTTCTGCCTTCAGCTTGTGTTACAAATTTCTCTGAATTGGGAATCCTCAGGTCTAGTTTTGTGCCGATTAGAACAACGGGAACATTATTGGAAAAATGACGAATTTCCGGCCACCATTTGCTTTTGATATTTTCAAATGATGTACGACTACTTATTGAATAACACAAAAGAAAACAGTCAGTCTGGAAAAAATAAAATAAAATTTAAAAACTTAGTTTTATTTTTTGTTTAATAAATAACTTACATTTGGATAGCTAAGAGGTCTCAGTCTTTCATAGTCTTCCTGTCCGGCTGTGTCCCAAAGTGTGAGATTGTAGTCTTTACCATCAACAACTATATTACATGCATGGTTGTCAAAAACAGTTGGAATGTATTCGTCTGGAAATTCATTTTGCGTGTAGGTAATAAGAAGGCAGGTTTTTCCTACCATACCATCACCGACAATTGTGATTTTCAATGGTCTAAGAGACGCCATTTCGTCTAAAATATTAAATGTTCACTATAGCTTGGTCTAAAGAATTCTGAAAAGAAAAAGAAAACGCATACATTATAGAATTTCTACGTTTATAAATATAAATCAATCATAAATCAAATCGCAGCTTATACATAATGTGATAATTTTTTTTAAAACGTTTTAAACTTATTTTGAATTTTTCAATGGATTAAAATTGTCTTATGTAAAATGCCCTAATCCAAATGTCAATTTTGTAAAATGTCAAATTTCTTTAAAATATAAGTGTCACTTAAATGCAAAATAATACCAGTTAAAAGTTTTTAATTCGTAGAGTGTACAAAATTGATAAGAAAAGATGTAAATAATATGACATTGAGTTTCCATTTGGATTTAAGTACTTAAACTGGCCTTCATAGACCAGTCCAATTGAATTTACCGACAATTTTTTAAGCGCAAAGGAATGTTACAAGGTCCTGGGTTCGATTCCTAGCCTTTACCACCTAAAAACAAAAATGTTTTTCACGGGTTACTGCCTCTTGCTAGAAATTTACAAGTTTTTTCATGAAAAAGTAATTTTCATCTAAGCCGTTTGGATTCAGTAGAAAATTGTAGGTCCCCTCCATTCCTGTAAATATCACGCACACAGGATTGGTTGAGAATTGTAAGTAACTACGCCCTGGTTTTACATGAACTGCTGCGCCACTTAATTTATTTATTTATTTATTTTAATTACGATGTTAAAGAATTTTTAGTTCGATGCTAGAGATTATGGGCCAGTTTGTTCACAGTGGGTTAAACCTGTACGATGACTTTCAAAGGTTCTAACTAAATGGCGTTAATCAACCAAAATCAGCTGATTAGTGATTTCCATGATTAAGAACTCATATTATGGATTCTTTTATACAAATTTTGGTTACGATGCACATTCGATGATTTACCAGTAAAAATAACCCTTGATTAAAAATTGTAAACGAGATAGCATCGTCTTATCTTTTTAAAGTTTAATTAAATTTAAAATCACCAAATGCAATTTTAGCTTATTAGTATGACTGCTTTTAGACGACTGCGATTTTTAAGCTTCGATTCCATTTTGCTTTTATTTCGGTTGCAAGGATGCTTTTTTAATGCAATTTTTAATATAGATATTAACTTTGTTAAATGAAAAGGAAACATATCTATATCCATACTCCCATACACTCCTTACTCAACTTATTTCTCAAGCAATCTCATTGCATCGTTTAAAAGGAGTCTATCATACTAACTCCAAATGTCACTTTGACTGCTTTTAAACGCTGCAACAGGGGGTAATCCTGCGATTTTTAAGAACGTAGACGGGGGGCGTATGCGATGGCCGGGGTAAACAAAGTTGCAGAAGTTGAAATAATTACAGAGTTATCGCTCTTTCTTCTTTTTGCGTTTTCCTATTGCTTGAGACATAAGCGGAGTAAAGAGTGTGAAGAGATGTTTCCTTCTCATTAAAGAAAAATTGCAGCTATTAAAATTTGCAGCGTTTAAACTCAAAAGAGAAACGTCGTTAAAATTTGCAGTCGTCTAAAAGCAGTCTACCTTTGCTTACTTGTTTGCACGAATTGACACTTTTTAAGGCGAGTTCAGCTGAAGTTTATTAAAAAAATAGGTTAAGTATGATACTAACAACATTTTAGTAAAGAACTTTAAAGTTAATAAATTGTTAAGTAGTACATCATTTTGCGTCATTGGATTTAAAAATTGAATTAAAGAAGGAATTCGTTTTAATTATTAGGTTTGAATAAATTTACATCGAGATTAAAATTTTAATCTGGATTAATCCAGTAAATAATATATGACGGTAAATATTACCTTACAAAATCAATAGCACTGGTCATAATTTAGGGTACTTTGTGAAAATCCTTGTAACACAAAAAAGAGTTCTTCAACCAAATTCAGCTTCATTGGAATTTTTTCGAAAAGAAAGTCTAAAATTCCTGGGCTAATAGGTTACTACCTAACCTAAATTCTTTCTCTTCAAAAATTATCAATTTTTATATTTAAAAAAAAAATACATTTTTTGGCATTATAAATAGATACAAAATAAAAATTATATAGAATATTCAATTCATAGACCTTAGTTTATTCAATTCATTGAACTTAGTTTAAATTTATAAGAAACCAATTTCAACCTGACATTTTAACAAAATACCTAAAATTTAAAACACTTTATTATGTTTACAAATTGAATACATTATCCAGATATGTATATGTAAGTCCTAATGGAGTTAAAAGTCGTATAGAAGAAAATTTTGACATTTTACATATAATATACATTACAACATTAATTTAATAATACTTATTTTGTATAGTTTATCTCAAAGATCAAATTCAAAAGAAACTGTGCCCAATGAAGTTCAAGCTGCAAGGAAAACAGATATAAAAAATTCCGCCCTCTCACCCTCACAAACAATTGTTCAATTGATCCCAATTGATGTATAAATTAACCTATTGCGTGCATTAGATGAAAATCAAATTATAAAAGCATCGATGTTAAAAAGACTATTTAAAGGGATCATAATAAGAATGACAATAAAGACATCAAAAGATATATAACGTATCTTAATATCCAATTTAAATGCCCTTTTGATAAATTAAAATGAATTAAAATTGGTTAATTTATTAATCAAAAAAAAAAATGACATCAGACAGAATCTGTATTCAGATTATTATGCATATAGATATTTTTAAGGAATATTCAAAAAAATATAATTACAAATCCTTTTCTGCAAAGAAAAATCCATTTTATTTGAGCTTGTAGTTTTTATCGCACAATGAATGCAGAATAAAACATTTCGCCTTTTGATAAGCTGAGAAATATCACCAGAATTCCTCACAGAGCGATATGATATTTCGGGTGTTTCCCAAAGGAGTTTACTTTTAGTGAACCCCAATCTTAAATAAGAAAATTAAAAAAAAAGGGCGTCAAACCTACCACATGTGGAAATGCATGTGCATCTTGTGTTTAAATGATTTTTAATTTGCAGTCATGAATTTTTTTTTATCATGCGTATAAACATGCGTTCATTTCTTCTCCGTTATGTTAAGTAATTTGTTTTTCTTTCTTTTTTTTTTACGCAACCGGAAATCGTTGAATTATTGTTGTAGAGCGTTAGCGTGGTGTTATTTTTTATATTTTTTTTGACATACATTTCTTCTTTTAAGTTACAGATGCAATCTCCAGATTTTATATTTCGAAGAGACAGAATAGAAAAACTAGTGCCTCCCGGAATGCTAATTGGATTTCACCAGACATACCTACTTAAGCTAAATTTTAGCAGATTCTGTAATCTTCGAATTTTGTGTGGACTTTGCTTTGTGAAAATAAAAATCGAAATGGAGGATTATTTGAGAATAAACGATTCATGATGTATATATCTACAGTAGAATCTTGAAAAGATGAACAGATATAAAACAGGGCCCGTTCATCTTTTCAAATTGTACATCTTTTCGAGCATCAACATTTGGTTGAGGAAGAAGATATACTTATAAATAAAAACATAAAATATAATTTACATATGAAGTTAAAACAAACTGAATAACGTTAAATAAATATAATACGAGAAGCTAAAGACAAAGAAAAATTAAAAAATTGATTTGGGAATAAATCGTTCATCTTTTCGAGTTTAAAATTTCAACTTGTTCATATTTTTGAGCACTGGAGGGTGAAAATATTTCATTCATCTTTCCGAACTGTTCATATTATAGAACCGTTCATCTTTCTAAGATTCTACTGTATGTACATACATATCTACTCAGAAAAATAAAAGAATACATTTTATTTGATTGTAATATTAAATCCATTTGAAATATTAAAAATTCTTTTAAAATGAATAAATATAATTTCTTCTCAGATAACAGCAATTTTCTTTGAAATGTTCTTTACAACGACGCTCTTATGTCAATATTTTGTTAGGGTTATAGGCTTAAGCTGATGTTTGGAGAAAAAATTGGGTGTATTTCAATTTGCTGTAACGAGTTCTTGTGGACACTTGAACCGCAATTTTTAATTTGTGACACTTTTAATTTTGACAACCTGCGCAATATATAAGGGGCTAGTTATAGCTTTCATTGAAAACGATCATTAAAAATGTTGGCTTTCGATTTTAAGACAGTTAAGCAAAGAAAATTCATAGTATTTTGGTACCAAATTGCAAATTGAAACTTATTACTTATTTTTTTTTTTAATCAAAAAAATATTTCATTATTTCATTTTTTTCAAATTAAATCAATTTTAGTATTTCAATGATCGAAATCGTTTTCAATGACAAGTGATTTTCGTTTCAGAAAAGTGGAACACAACACAATCGTTCCAATGAATTGTGTTTGATTTTCTTTCTGTTCTCATCTGTCATTATTTCGTTAAATGATCAACTTTAACCTCAAAATAATTGGTTGTGAATTGTTATTTCTTAAATGCACTGTTAAGAGCGTTGAATAATTGAGTTATTTTTTGTTAATTATTTTTATTGTTTTGTGTTTCGATCTATAAATTTAAATCAATCAAATCAAAGTGCCGAGTATCTTTCCATTCATATATTCACCAAAAAAGTTGTAGATAAATAAATTGGTTAACTTTTTAGAGAAAAGGAACGTACCACAGACCTTTTCAATGACAGCCAAGTTTCAATGATTGTTATAACCTATACTTGTCAGAAAAAATTCCATAATTCCAATGATTTGTGTTTCAATGATGGTTTTCAATGAAAGCTATAACTGGTCTCTAAGGCGTGTTTTTTTTGTAGGCTCGGGGGGAATTGGACGAACAAAACGACCACAGGGTTTATCGACTATCGATAACAAGTATATAATTCAGGCCGGTAACACAGTTTTTCTGTGCGCTTATTTTAAGCCCGGAGAATTCTCTAGATTTAGCTTAGCAAGCAGGGAATTGGTTGTTGTTGCATTTATTTAGCACCGATTGTTTAGCACTGACGTCGTTTTATCGTCCAATTCCCCCCCGGGCTTGCAAAAAATACACTATTACCTTAGATTTGATGTATTAATGTTTATATCTTATATTTATTTTCCGCTTTATAGAATTTTCTTAAACTGTGCCTACGTTCTGTAACTCTAGCATCGCTAAAATTGGTCGAGAAACGTTGAAAAATGGAACAAAACTCATAATTTAATTTTCATCGTTTCTCGACTGATTTTATAGATTCAAGATTGCTGGAGTTACAGAACGTAGGCACTAACCTCGATGCTTACGCATACCTATGTATATGCTTTTGCTAGATTAAATAAGAATCACTGCGGAAAACTATCCGCTGAATCAACCAGTAAATTAAGTTTCTTCGCATAATGAAATTAAGTCATCCACAACCACAATACCCCTACCTACCTACTGGAATCTCATATAAGATTTATATTAAGGTTTCATGCTAATATCGCAGTTACAGTGTCGTCAGTCATAATTATCTACATAATTTTTGTGTCAGTAACTGTGATTAAATCCTAATTTATTTTAACCATTCCTAACGTGACTTAACCTCGTCTCGCTATGAAATTGTTAACAGAACAGCATTCATTTAGTTTTGTTGTAAACAATTTCATGTAAGTATAGATAGAGTAGTAGGTGTCAATAAACGAATAATTCACAGCAACCATATTTAGAGTACCGCTAACAAGCTATATGCAATGCATTGTCTTGAACTGAATGTTACTCTAGAGTCTATAGTTATATATAATTATAAAGCTTGATTGCATGTTCAATGCTTATAAATACACATAGCAAATGACATTTTTCTGTGACCCAGTAAAATGCTATTTTATTAGATATATTGTTTGTATAGAGATAGCTTAACACAGTAGAATTTTTTCATTAAAACATTTTTTATTAATATCGGTAGCAAAATACTTTATATAGGGATGCGTTAGCAAAGAAGAGTTTCACTTTACTTATTTAAGTATGCATAATGAGTGCGTTTCTTTATTCGTTCGGAATATTCAGAATTTCACAATAAACATTTTTCGAATTTCTTATTTACCGAAATTATCCGGATTAACCACTTTTTTGTTTTTGATTTCGCTCTGGAATATTTGGAATGCATTATTTTTATTCCATGTAAAGAGAAGAATAATTGTAACACTAGGCGCGTTCAGTGAAATTAACGTGGGCCTACATATTCTCCTTTGAATGCTTTTAGACCACTGCAATTTTTAACGGGATTTCTATTTTGAGTTTCTTTCGGATTGCAGCATCCATTTAAACGCTGCAAATTTTAATAGCTGCAATTTTTGTTAAATGAGATGGAAAAATCTCTTCACACTCTTTAGAAAAAGTATCAAATTTTTTCTATCAAACAAATCTTGCGTATTTTGCAAGATTTGACATTTCTTAAATCTCAAATTAAAATTCGCTGTATTTTAAGAAGGCAACCTGTGTTTTTGGTTGAAACGAATTTTAATTTCAGTGATTATTTTAACTATGTACATATATATAAAATATTTGGCGCTCTTTTTTAATAAAGAAACGAAATACCTATATTTTGCAATAATAACAATAAGTTTCATTTAATTAAGCTGTCAAACACGGCACATAAAAAAAAATCAATTTTTTTGTTGAAAGGAATTCGACATTACGCACTCCCAACTTCTTTTTAATTAGCAGGATGAAGGGGAGGGGGATATTTGGTTTTTATGACAAGATGTACTCTTTCGGGATTATTTGTCACTTCTATGCCAGATTAGAAGGTACTCCTGAAAAAAATAAATATATTTTCAGTTGGAATAGGTTTGATTCCATCCCATCAGACCTGAGCTTCAAAGATTAAACCAACAGGAATTATAACAGACTAGCCTACCCGTGCGAAAATTCTTGCACAAATTATTTTAAAATGAAATGACCTAATAATTTTATCCGACCTAATGGTACATGCCAAAATATTATCATTAGGAAAGTGGAAATGTTCATTTTAGAGATAATTTTACTGAAATAATATTAAACAAACAAATGCAGTTTTTGAACACTATTAACATTTTTAAAATAAAATTATAATTCGTCAAATCAGCAGATAATTCCGCTTGGTTTAACACCTCATTTGTCAAAACCCGTGTAGTATGAGAGTCGGTAAAGGTATCCAGACTTTATAAATAATAATATATGATAATGATGATGCTATAGTGACGTTACGTGGCAGGTCTTACGTTATTTATTATCAAAGAACTCAATTTAACTCACAATGTATATGCATTATGCAAGCTTTGGGTAAATTATTTTTCGCTAATATTATTTATTTTTAAGTTTTATCGAAATATATAAATCAGGTAAAACAAGGTCTCGCTGACGCCTCTCCCCTAAATATTTCCTCAATACTATTGCACTATGTAGTGTTATCATATTTTTAGTATAATAAAATTAGCTTAAATTGGCGATATTTGCTTAACTACCTTTATTATATATGACTTTGAGTATCTTTCTATTTAATTGTTGTCATAAATATTATATATGTATTTGTTGAGTTGAGTGTGATTTGAACAACAACAACAAATATATCGACAAATAAAAGATTTTTATCTTTTGGCGAAATTATATATACATTATATGTACATATAAGTAAGTACCTACCTACCTACCTAGTTTGGCTTATAGATGTGGGTATTTTGCTATCTTATCATTTTGCTATCACGGGTTGTAGACTGAAATTTTCTGTTTTGTATATATATACATATGTACGTACATATATATAAGTATAAAATGTTTTGTATTTAGCAACTAACAAAATTTCCATTTATAGCTTAAAAATATACTGAGACATTAACATTTTGTGTCGTGTTTGAGGAGAATTTAATTTATATTTAATTATGTATGTACATACCTACCTTACCTACCTATGTATATGAATTTGTATATGTTTTACCCAAAGCAGATTAGATATTAGGAAAAAAAAGAGCTGAGGCTGACATGATTTGTCGCCTATAATTATAATAGAGAAATAATCTTTCCTGATAGTTGAGTTTTATAAATTTGAAAACAGTTTTACACATTTTAAAAAAGAGATACCTACAAGAATTTTCAAGATATTTTAAGCTAATTCACGTTTTTGATATGTCACATTTGGCACAGTCGATTGCGCTTGTATCACTGTTACCAACATTTTTTCCTCATTATTTTACATTATTAAAACTAACAAATTTTGATTAAAAATCCGTTTCATATTTCTAAAATTGCGGAGAGCTATTAGATCTAAAAAAAGATGAGCTGCAGCTAAATGTTGCTTTTTTAAAAATTAAAGCTTAACTTTAACCCCTTTAAACAAACCCATGCACATAATAATATTTTCTAAGTTCAATTTCTTCGTCGATTATTAAAAAGATAAACTGATAAACGACTGATATAAAAGCCATTACTTCAGCTTTATTTTGGCTTTTTTTTTTTATAATCTTGTTTAACAAATACATAGGTAATGTGAGAAATGAATGAAAATATGTCAATTTGACAGACACAAACGTTATACACTGTATAAATCTGGTTGTGATAATATAGCTTAATAGCTTATAATATTTTTAACAATATCATTATGATCAATATCATGTTTTATTAAATAATAATGATTGCCGCCGCCGCCGCTGTTCTGTATACATACTTTTTTTCGTATTAAAAAAAAATTGGTCAAACGACAGGTGGACATGCCACAGCAACACAACTCCTAACTATTTCTGTTTGCGTGTTACCCAGGAAATAATATAATATTATTTTGTGCAAAATCCAAACAGCTAAGTCTAAGAGATATACCTACTGCGATACTTTGTAGAATTTTTCAGTTCCTCACAAGAAGAGGCAGGATCCGTGAATTTTGTTTTTAATTTGTTTTAGGTGACATAGGCTTGAAATCGATCCCCATAGACCTTCAGCGCCGTGATTTTCGTATTACCTAAATTATGTTAATCATTTCCGTCCAAAGGGAATTTAGGCGAGAGTTTGGCGACCTTCCCCCTAATAGATGGACTATTATGAGGCTGGGTAAAAATGTTTGCCGAATCTGGAAGTATCGCACTAGGACCGTACTATAGCGATGTTCATTGTTCGGTTAAAGGACACAATCACGGCTGGTTAACTTCATCATGATAGGCAAATCACTTGAAACTTATCCATGCAAATGGAAGTTAGTAGACGGTCATTACAACGGATAATTTCTGATGACTTAAACTTGTTTCCGTACAAAATACCAAATTAAAAGCAAGTTAAACTATCTGGATTTGCCTGTCCGCCTTGAATTTTGCCAAAAAAGGATTGAAATGGCCTAAGAAGACAACAACTTGATTAATTGCTTGTTTATGTCTGATGAAGCTCATTTTGATCTAAACGGCAATGCAAACAAGTAAAACTGCCGTATATGGAGTGACTCTAATTCAGAAATGCTCCATCCAGTGTTGCCGATTAAAAAAAAAAAAATCATGATAAAAAATCATGAGATTGCTTGTTCTTGGTTTAGCATACAAATATCACTGCAAACTTACGATTCACAAAACTTAGAAATTGTTTTTTTTTAGTAGGGTTCCAATTCATTTTATTAAGCTTCAAACTTAAAATAAATAAATTATATACATACCTACATAATATTATATAAATAAAATATAACGAAAGTAGGTTTACTGATTGTAAATTTTGTTAAAATATTCGTCAATCATGAACTTAGTAACTTTATACTCAAAACAGTTCTGATTTTTTGGGAGGTCATTTGTATTGATAAGCCCTATGATTGAATCTGCATCGAGTCGATTTGTTATTTTGGTTTTGAGAAGCGTAACCTTTGAAAAAATTCGTTCAGTATTGGCTGAAGAATGTGGAATCGAAAATATTTTAAAAACGAATTTCGTCAGAATTGGATATGCCAAGCTATCGTATATAATAGAGGATTCACTTTGTTTGTTTTGAAATTTTAAGTAAGTCTAAAAAAAAAATTATTTTAATTTCTTTTTAAAGAAAAAAATGAAAAATCATGAGATTTTCAATGAATTCATGATTTCATGAGAAGAGGGTGAAAAATCATGAGAATCATGATAAATCATGAGATTCGGCAACACTGGCTCCATCAGATAAAACTGCACGCAGATCGAGTCATTGGGTCGCGTTCGGGGATCTATTCAAAGCTATCCGGATAGGTTTGTGTTGTTGTAATCATTTGTGACAAAACAGCTGATACAACAACAACCTAACGTATCTGAATATTTTTGGAATAGGTGGATAGCCTATATCTGATAGTTTCTCGAACGCAAGGACTGTGTTGTGTGCAGTTTCATCAAGGTGCATTGTCGGGCAGTATTTCTTTGAAGAAAAAAGTGTAACAGTGAATTTTTTTAAATGTTGAAGGATTTTTTTACAATTCGTTCGCCTACCTATAATTGGTAATTTTTTTTTGTTTGAAGAAAATCAGAAAAGTCTTCAGATGATTCATGAAGGGTTTTTGGATGGATCGATTTTGAGACGTGTCTTAGAGACGTTGAGTAAGGATAAAACTGAAATATAAAAAGTAGGCGTGGTACAAATACTTTTGGTATCGGACGAGAGACATATTCTGACCAACAGTCAACAGTAAAAATATCTATATCGTCGGCTAAATGCGTAAATTATCTAATTCGCACTTTGGCAAATTTTATAGAAGAGGAAAAAAGACAAAACAAAATTGAATGGCACAGGCTCCATATAAAAACATATTTTCTCTTCAGGATTGACAGGATTCCACAACAACTATGGCATCAAAATCTCATTTTTGACCAAAAGTGGACTTAGCAGTTTTACGTACCTACCCAACTATATGGAATATCAAAAGCCATTTTATAACAAATAAGCCTATGGTGGAGGGCTTTAGCATGAACACAAACTTTTTAAATTGGCATGTCTTAAGCCACTTCGATATTTTATCGTTTCTTCCTTTATTTCTAAAATGAAATAATTTTTTTTTTTTAAATAAAGATTTCTGATTCAATTTCTCATAAAACTTGTATGTCAGCTCTTTAACATAAAGTTCATAACAAATTATTAACTAATAGAATTGATAATCTAATTTAATGATATTTTGTTACAGATACTAAAGTAAATTTATTAAAAAAAATATACAATTTCACTCATTTATAAAAAAAAAACTATAATTTTTTTATTTCCATCATTATTGTTGGCGCGGCGGCGTCGATGGCGGCGGCGCGGCAGTGATTGGCTAACCCTATATTTATGATGATATTTTTCATTGCCTTAAATATTTAAATTTATAAACGTCAAATAATCTTGTCTGACTTCAGGTCAACTACACTGTCTTCATCTCAATTACGCACTTAAGACAAAATAAAAAAAGATGGGACATCAGTTCTATCTTTAGTTGCGCCGTGCTATAGGTTACTTGCTTGCAATGCCACTCAAATTGGACAGTATTTTTTAATCATTCTCAAAGAACAAAATAACTTAAGTCCCAGTCGAACAGAAGTGCATTGATAGATAGTTCATTTCTCTGGACTATTCATTCAAAGCTATCACTTTATATACGTCAGTTGAGGTCAAAGAACTTTAGTACGCTATAAATGTGAGTAAAAATAGTGTTATTATTATACGCCTTATCAGAGTAGACTCATTTTGTATAATAATAATACTAAGCCTTATGGCGGCTTTGACATCGTAAATGAAAGTAATAATGAGGAAATTGTTTGTAAAAATGGAACATGCATTAATCTCAAACACGCGCGATTAATTTAATGCAGCTTTAACTTCAAAAACTTCCAAAAAGTCGACCTGAAGTAATGTATGCATTTTTATTTATTGGCAGTTTTGAGGACTTAATAATAACCTTTTACATTTTTTTTTTTCAATTTTGTACGAGATGTAATCGATAGGGCGTTTTCCGAATCTGTCAACGTCAAAAGTGACAAATGCTATTACTTTCTTGAGAATGACAGATGCGAAATTTGTATTTACATATGTAAATGCATGCATAGGTACTACATGAATATAAAATGCTATAAAACTGATTTCCTTTAGATATATAAGTATCCTTCCAACACAGTGTCAGTATTAGTTTTGAAAATGAAATAAACAAATAAATAAAATAAAATAAAAAAGTCATCTAACTTTTAATGACAGCTCTGAATTTAGATGTCAAACACAACGAATGATTGTTACATTATTAAGAGTTGTATTCATGTATTTATCAAAATAGAAATACATATATTGAGTTATTAGATTAGAATGTATTTCCATAAAAATTTAAATGAATGTCATAAAATTTAATTAAACTTACTTTTAACTTATAGCAACGTTTAAAAATGACTATAAATGATATATACTACAGTGACCATATTTTCAAATTGCAAATAATGAACAAATGAAAAAAGAAACAAAATTCAGTTCAATCTAAAATTTTTCATTTAATTAAAAAATATCTACACAAAAAAGACTTAAGTTTTAAAAAGAGAAGGTACAGAAATTCAATCACTAAGTTGTGGTTTTTTTTTTAATATTATTTAAACTCTAAAGAACTTAGTTCTTAATTCTATTTAGTTTTAGTTTAAAAACAGATTTTACATTCTCGGTGGCATCAGGGATCAGCGTTGAGTAAAATAAATTTTAATATTTTTTTAATAAAAAATTTAAGTAAAAGTTACCAATTTTAACAACGCAGGCAGGAGACAACTAATATTTTTTTTTTTTTATTTTAACTAATATTTTTTTTTTTATTTTAACAGTTTTTGGTGCGTGCATGACAGATGTCAAAACCAATGGAGTGCGTTCAGGACAAAAAAAAAACTGAATGTCTTGTTCGTTCGTTCAATAGGTAAGGTCGCGTTAGCATTACTATTTTTTTTATATCAATGAATTTTGCTCTAATATTTGTGTTATTGTTTTTAAGAATTTGTACGACATACAGAATTAATAATGAGCAACTTCTGAAATATAGAACATTTATGTGTTTTCGTGTAACAAATAATTCATAATGAACATCATCTTCAAATACAGAACTGTTCATTATTATAATGAACGGATGGTATAATATACGCACAATTTTACAATTTTCTATCAACACTTATAAGAAAAAGAAACAGTTTGTGAACATTTATAAGAGCTTTCATGTTACCAAACACGCCTTATGTTCAGTTCAGTGATGCCATGCGTAGGGAAAAATCCCTACCCGTAGGGATTTTCGGTTTGAAAAGTGGGAAAAAAGGACGGACTTTTGAAATATTAGAATTTTCTATGAGAGCGTACAAGTACTTTTGGAATTTTATTACTAAATAGTTTTTCTTTTTAAAATTGTACCACACACGCTGCAGAAATTGTATCTTTTCTGTCCCAGAAATGTTCTTTAGATATCAATGGGCTTTTACAAGAGTGAGAGAAATATCGAATTTAATTTTTTTGAGTTGTAGAATTCTCAATTTAAATTAGTAATACTCAACATTTCAAATAAATCTACTCCGTCGCTCCGCTTTTTTTTTTAAATGTAGGTACTCCTTTTTTCCACACTGAAAAATTAAAAAATTCTTTAGACAAACCAAAAGAAAAGAAATTGCAGCACTGTGATATTCGATTTTTTACACAACTCTGACTCTGAATGTTTGAATTTAAACTTCTATTCGGTTCTAAATCAAATGGAATTTATTGGTCTTATTTATAAACGTTGTCAAACTTTAGACAACTGTCCAATTTTGGAAAATTTGTTCAAAAACCTTGTTTAGTGTTGTCTTATAGCTGCCTAACTTAGACACAAGAGTAGATTATCCTAACCGTGAATAATGTGATATTTATTTTTATTAAATAAAGCATATTTCCACCAATTTGAAAATAGTTAGACAGTGTCTAAGTAGACAAAAATCTAACAAATATGACTGTAGGTATGTTTTTTATTTTTTTTTTTTTTCAAAATAATTTTTTTGTTAAAAATAGTTTTTAAAAACTTGAGTTTTTCTTTCGTTTCCATATCTATTTCGGAAATTTCCGATTTACTCTACTTTTTTACATATCTGTTCCGAATTTTTACTACTGAGGTTCTTACCCTCGCTGGCACTGACAAATGCCAATGCTGAAGCAAAGAAGATTTTCTCAATTTTAACAGATGTTCGTACAAAAAAAAGGAACAGATTAAGTCACGAAAACTTTAACTCGATTAGTATTATAAGATCATCTTTACAAGATGAAAATTTGTACGGTCTATCATTTGCCACGAAAGACAATCATGTCCAAAAAATGTCCGCAAAAAGTTTATAGCAGTATCTGTTTATTTTTTTATTTTCACATGTACCTACCTAAAACTAAATAAAACTAAAAAAAAAGAAAAGTAAACAAACAAAAAAAAATGTCTTAATTTTTTTTGTAGGAATTTTTTGATGTGTAAACATCTATTTCGGCGGTAGGGTAAACTGAAAACGGTGAAATTTCTGTAGCACATTACGTTCCACTGTTAAACGTTACGATACGTTGATGTGTATATTGGATGTTCAATATTGGGTACGTTCCTTCGTAGCCCAAACTAAATAGAAAGGTCGAGATGAGTTTGGGTTGAAATTTGGTTGACAGTTCGAACTCACCTCGTTTTGTGATGTAAAAACAGCAATTAAATATTTAATTCGATATTTACACATCTTACCGTGAGTCCGGGCACTTACACTTTTTTTTATCTATGCTGTAGGAACAACTTTTGTTTTCATGTGGCATCACTGCTAACGTTTTCAATTATTTTACTTGTTTAATGCATTTTCAAGCCATTTAAGTCAAATTTAAATTAATTACAATACCACATTTAACTTTCACTTACCTATTTAATTTAGCTGCAAACATATTTTTTTTATTTGTTAAAACCATTATAATATACGAGTATCTACTGGTTCTTTTTTAAACTACGACAAATAATAAGGAAAAGTCCGCATTAGTCAAGTTGAATTTGCAATTCGCATTCATACCCAGACTTTTAAATTATTATTTGTCACCGAGACTTTAAATCACAATCGCATACTTAAGTAGACACAAAAGATGCAAAGAAATTTATAAAACTTTTAATCATAATAACGATCATTGGAATAAACTCTGTTTAAAGATCTTGGAATTGTGTATTTTTATCAAAAGATTTAAGATTTTCTTTTATATCACAAGTCTAGACATGAATCTTGAAATATTTTTCTCAGCCAAAAAATATACATGCATGATGACTCCGTGTTGTGTAAGACCGGTAGGTGTAGAAATTTCTGAAGCTCCAATTAATTTCTTTAGGTTTATCCAACTTTTTTTGTACACAAAATAGCATTTGTATCACTGTACTTTGTAACGTATGATTGATGATAATGACGCACAAAATTTTTTTTTTTCTTTTTTAGATTACTAAAACAAACGAGTTTTCGACATAAATTTTATTTCGTCACTGAGTAAACTTTGTCAGTTTAATTCTTCCCACCATCCCTCCACCCAATGGCTCGTCATGTGATATTTTGCGCCGAAACTGAATGTGAATTGGGAGAGGGCGAACTGCAAAATTGCATTGAATTTTATATTTCATTGAATTTGAATTGAAAATCATTACAAAATACACGAAAATTTGACTACAATCGCGCCTATGGCCAGGAAATAGATACAAATCCTCTGCTTCGAGTTACATAAATCAAAGTTGATGATTGGTCTTTTTTTTATTCCACATATGTAACTCTGTAGTGTGAGTAAGTACTCGTTCAAATATACAATACAAAATCCACCCTAGCCGACCTACAGCAAACATGTAATCTATGCAACAGAAGAGAATCTGAAAATATCTACCATTTCATTGCGGTTTGTCCAATTTTGCAGGAAATCCGAAGGTTATATTTCCAAGAGAGTCTTTTGTCTATAAATAGCCTCTATGATATTCTGAATGGCGCTCGCGGTTGGTTGACTTTGTACAATAGTCGTGTTTTCTTGGAAAAGCTATTCACAGTACAGTAGGATTTTACACGAGTTACAAATACAACATCCACAGTAGAATTACTGCCAATAAAAGCAGAAGTAGAATCCTACTGCGGATAGGTTTGTGACGTTTATTCGAGTATCGAATGGATTTTTGGTGGTTTTGTTTTCAGATGTTGGTGCGATTGATTATCATTTGCATCTCGATGGCTGTGTTTATAAAGTAGTTGTGTGTTTTTCATGGCTGTTTTTCCATTGACCAAAAAAATCAATCTATCATTTTCGATTCAACCAAAAATATCAATTGATTTTATTCGTTATCGGTTTTTTTTAAAACTTGATTTAAAGAAAAATGTATTTAAATGCACTTCTGATTAAAGAACTACATAGAATTCAGTTAAAAAATCATTATATGATCTAACAAAAATGATCGCCGATGACGTCATCTACTACATGATACATAAACGACAACTTACTTCGACCATAATCTACGAACAAACCCCTTTCCTGAAACATATGTTTATCGCTGCCTTTTCCTGAAGAATTTATTTTTATTGCTGAAACCGAAATGTCTTACAAAGGAAAAAGGTAAAAAGAAAATTAATATAAATTATATGATTAAACAATTCTTATCAGTATGTAGGAAGGTTAGAACCTAGAACGAACTGGACAAAAGAAAGAACTGAAGCGTTATTGGATTTTTATGCGGCGAGGGCCGAAGAGTTTCAGCTTCGTTTCCACTTTCACTGGACTCCAACAGTTCACGCAAAATCTACAAATATTTCATGAATTATTTAAGAAAGAATATCTTTTTCTATGTTTTCTTACCATATCTTCTGAAAAATTGTCCATTTTATGTAACTATAATTAATTTTTGGCTCAAGTTATTTTTTGTTTTCCTTTTCATTTGTAGCAAACTTTCTCTTATTTGTATTTTTTTTTTTAATTATTCTGACAGCTGTTATTCGGTAGTGCCAAACGTGAAATATAAAAACCAGGCTACTGCCGATGCGTTTTTTTGGGAATTTCTTACTGTACTATGTATAGATTCCCAAAAAAACACGGCTAATTATTGCAACCATGCCATGACGTATCGCAACAGTTTTTGAAATGTCAGCCAGTATTAAAGGCTAGTAAAAGTTCTTTGAGTCATTGCATTTATCCAAAATTTATGTTTCAAATCATCTAAAATTGTTATTTTTATGTTTTAAATCATCTAAAATTAAGATTGTAAAATACAAGAACATAATATATTTGAAAAAATGGTTGGAAAGACAAATTTGCTTCTTAGATTTTTTAAATTCTTAGATCCCATTTTTGTTTAAATTGTCTAATAACACAGGTTAGTTATTTAACAATTATCTTTTAATGTACCTTTGTTAGTTTAACCTTATATGTTTTTTTATTTATTTTTAAATGTATTCTTTGTATGCAAAAATTTTGTTACATATTCTTTATATCATATTATTATTATTTTATTATGAAATGTCATATCCAGCAGACGGCAGAATTGTCAAGTCCGTATTCTTAATCGAACATTGTAAAACCATTTATGAAATAAAGAATCTAATCTAATCCAATCCACAAAATCCACCGTCATTCGTCTGATGACTATAGGCTTTGATGTAGTTATATAGTTAATCAACCACTGATCAAAAGATCGCATGAGTCAAATTGCGGAGGAAAACCACTCTACATATTTATGAAATTATTTTACAAAATTATTATATGTAAACTGGGTATAAAAATGGTTAATAATAATAATGTATTTAGAAGGGTGCTGATCCAAATGAGGCAAACCCTCACATACGGCCTTATCTTAACTGTAACTTTTAGAGATTGGAACAAGAATATGATAAACAATTAAATATTCATGTTTGTGTAATGCTTACATATTTGTATTATGACTCGTTGCGAATAATCTGAGAAACATACATATGTACATTTATTCTTTAAAGTTGATTGCAATTCCATAGAATTTATTTTATTTGTCATCGCGATATTTAATACGACAATTGTAACATTTCAGTTATTATGTTATAATTGAAAGTGAAATAATTTGATACAAATATTCCAGACAATGATATAAATGTTTCGATGGTAATTCGATCTATAAAGTTTTCGTATTAGTTTAATAGGAAAGTTGTCAGCGAAAAACTAATGGGAATTTACTTATACATAATAGCTAAGTTTTTCTTCTGTTTCTTTATAATTTTGAAACGCTACAAATTAAACGTTCTATACTTGTTTCTTATTTAACTATAATAAATATCTACCTATGTGCAGTTTTAAAAATCCATCCACTTGATTACAATTCTGTGTAATGTTTCACTTACGTGGAACGTGGAACGATTAAGAAATAGGTGTTGATGGCATCAAATGGGCATATAGAGCGAATGAAGACAAATTGTCCACACCTTGGAGCAGCGTTGCCGCTCAAAAAAAAAATCCGTGCCACATTTTCTAAAAAAAAAATATATAATTCAATTGTGGGGTGAAATATGTACAAGAAATTAGAAGAAATAATTTGGTCTATTCGTAGGTATATTGTCAAAAAATAAGAGTTTGTGCCAGTTTTTACTCCATTTTGAAAATTCGCTTTGTTTGAACAAATAAAATGTACGACTCGGTCGCACGAAGATGGAATAATTTACCTACAGTTAGACTGAAAAAATGTTAAAAAATATATAAAATTATAAATAGATTACAAAAAAAATACCTGAAATTGATTTAACACCAACGCAATGTACACCAAGTGACTTCTTACACAAATTTCAATTTATGAGAACAAATTTTAATAATCCTCGGCTGAAAAGGTTTAGATAAGATATTTTGCTTTCTTAAGTTTGGTATCTTAAGTCCACTTAAGATGTTTTACCTTTATTTGATCTTAAGATCAAATAATCTTAACCATATGCTATTTTCCAACATAAGATGATTTTTTTTCCTTTACAAAAAGGAAACGGAGTGAGATAGAAGAATTTGGATAAGACAGAACTGTGCGCCTCTGTGTTGGCAATAGTGTTCATTAAAAAAAAGGCAAATCATCTTAAGTCGACTTAAAATACTTTACCTTTTCAGTCGAGAATCGTTGGAGCGGTTTTTTAAAAGATTAATTTTGTATATATAAAATTTTGAATATATTTTTAAGAAAAAAATTGGTACGCGAATTTTTAGTGTTTATTTATGCGGAGTTTAAAAATTAATTTTGAAAAAAAAATCATCCACCCATTTCGAAATATCAAATTTTTTAAAAATAATTTTGAAAATTTTTTTTAAAACCCAAAATTTGATGTTTTCAAAATTTTGATATGCAATATTATTCAAAATTATTATTAGCTTTTGTGTAAAAAATTTCATTAAAATTGGTTCAACAGATAATGAAATAATCGAAACCCCAAAAAATGGTTCTATGAGAGTTACCATTTACATATAAACGATAGATACATTTTTTCCCAATAATATGGTAGATCGTTCTAATATTAGTTCACACAAAAATTTTAATCAAAATCGTAGGAACCGTTTTTGAGAAAAATGAGATTTTATGTACCGGTTTTTAAACATTTGTATGGGAGGTACCATTATTTTGGGTTATAAGAAAAAAATGTATTCAAAATCTGCCAGATAATGTCAAAAAACTCCTGGATGCTAAATTTCATAACAATCGATAAAGTAGTTTTCGAATAAAAAACTTAAAAAAAAACAAATTGACACATTTTTTTAAAAATTTAAAATAAAATATTGAAAATTTTGGTAAACAAAACTTTTTAAAATAATCTCCATAAAAAAAATTGATCAAAGTCAATTGAACTAGTTTTGAGAAAATAAATCTCAAATCAAAAAATGATTCTATGGATTTTTATAAAATAGTAGTCTTTTTGTAAAAAAAATTATTGAATTAAAAAAAAAATTATGCGAAAGTTTTTGAAAAAATTAAGATTTTTATAAATTCCTACACAAAATTTGTACGCCAAGTACCTATACCGTTATTTTTGGTCCTAAAAAAAAGAAAGAAACGTGCCAGAGGAATTAAAAAAAAAACGCTCCAAGTTTAAAGAAACCCGTTTAGCTGCAGTCGAAAGGACAGACAGACAGACGGATAGAATTGCAAGATCCTCTTTTTTCGAATTCACTATCATCACATTGTAAAGTTTAACCAAAATCTAGAGTTCGATTTTTTTTAACGAATCCATATCTTGCTATATAGTATACCTCTACATACAACATTATGTATATATCGCAAGTAAATAAATAGTACCTACCTACTTCAATAATAATACAACGAATATGTTTTGTTTTAACAAAATACAATTGGCCAAGCCATTAACTACAAATGCGTCATAAGTATCTACTAAGAAAATGGATGTTTTCTTTGATTTTATTTTTTGTTTACAAAAAAAAAATAAAAAAACAAATTTGGGAATGCAATATACAAAATGTATCTGTTTGAAAAATTAAAATAAAACCTGTGTAGCTATTTAATAACCTCCCTATAATAAGCAACAGTTTTGACTGACAAACCGTAAGTCAGATGTGAACACTTTCAGTCGTGGGCAAAACTGTCACGTCATGATCGATAAATGTGTACCTATCATTAACAGATTAAAAAATAAAAGTTGATTTATCGGATAGTTAGTTGGTAAGTTGGAAGTTTTGATCGAAAATTAATGCATACTATGTTTGTCTTTTCCAAGTTTCTCTGCCCATGATCGATCGTTATTTTAGTAATGGGTGATTTTTTAAGAGGTTTAGAACTTTAAAAAAAAAAAAAAACACAAAAAATTCGAAAAAATGAATGAAATATTTATTTGAATCGATAGTTTGAACCTTGCAATTTAATGTTTAAAGATAATTTCATGCAAATGTTGACCGCGGCTGCGTCTCAGGTAGCCCATCCGCTGAGTCCAATTTTGGCATACTCTTTCACACATATCGGCCGGTATCTCACGAATGAATGCATGGATGTTGGCTTCCAGTGCGTCAATCGATAGACATTAGCCTTGACATATCCCCACAAAAAATAATCTAATGGTGTCAAATCGCACGATCTAGACGGCCAATTGACCGGCCCGAAACGTGAAATTAACTGTTCACCAAACTCGCCTCGCAATTGCGCCATTGTTTCGCGTGCTGTGCGGCATGTGGCACCGTCTTGTTGAAACCACATATCGTGCAAGTCAAGAACTTCCATTTCGGGCAAAAAAAAGTTTGTTATCATCGCTCGGTAGCGTTCACCATTGACAGTAACGCTGCGATTCGCATCATCTTTGAAGAAATATGGCCCAATAATGCCGCCGGCCCATAAACCGCACCAAACAGTGGCTTTTTCGGGATGCATTGGTAGCTGTTGCAATGCTTCTGGCTGATCTTCACTCCAAATGCGGCAATTTTGCTTATTTACGTACCCATTCAACCAAAAATGAGCCTCATCGCTGAACACAATTTTTCGATAAACAACATTTCGAACCGAGCACGAATTTTGATAGTAAAATTCAATAATTTGCAAGCGTTGTTCATTTGTAAGACGATCCATGGTTAAATTGCAAACCAAACTGAAGCTGTTTGACAGTGACACAAGGTACTAAACACACGTCAGCTGTCAAAACCAGTGTTGCCAAAACCAAACCAGCTAAAAAATCACCCGTTATATATGGTTATTGGATAATATTCAATGTAAACACTGTAGTTTTAGTCTATTTAGAAGGTTCACAGACACGATGGAAAAATATCGGATTAAGGAAAAAAGGGAAACCTTTATAAATACTCATTTCGTCATTGGATTCTTTTTTAAGTTTTACCAAGTCAAACAAAAGGGAATCTGTATATGGGACTTTAGCACGACGACGGCACTAATTATGTATATCTAAATTTCATATTTTAAACCAGTACCGACCATAACAAGATATCCCATTTGAGAAGTAGTAAAACAAGTTAATAATTTGAGAAAAAGTGACATTCAGTCAGACAAGACCGAACTTTTTATAGTCAAGTAAGAGAAACTTCAATAGACTTTTATAAAGTTTTAAAGAACTTGTCAATCATGTCTTAATTTTTTATACAAAATGGCAACATACAACAATATTGAACCTGACTTTATATTTATAATTTATTCTCATTTTTTAACGAATTAGCTCAGCAAAGTCGCCAGTCGGTTAGTCAAAATAAATAAATAACAAAATAACAATCAAACTGGTATTTTACAGTGTTGTCATACAAATAACTATACTTCCAAAAGACCCCAGTTGTTGATAACTAACAATCACTCAAGTTTGTGAGCTGAGCACAATTTTGTGAGTGAGACATGAAAAACATTGAAGTGACTCGTCTACAAGTGTTTAATATTTGTATATGGATTTTTATGATGATTCATATGTTTATTTGAGAATCTTAATGAAAATTTAATTAGATGTAAGCAAGGTTCTAGCTGACAAAATAGAAACTTCCGGCGAGACTTTAAATATGGATTAAGGTGTAGTTAAGATATAAGAATGAATCATTTGAAATTAGCCTTTTTTGGGAAAAAGCATTTAAGAAAATAACAAAGTAATTATAGTTAAAGGAATAGCCAAATTGAAATTATCAAAATTTGTAATCAATTTAAACGATAAGATCACACAGATATAGAAGCAACCGGGCGGAACGAGGCGGTTGCACATGAACAGTGCACATGTTTTAATTTTTATTTGCTTTATGGGGCAATAATTGGTTTCGTGAAAAAAATAGGGGTTTAACCAAACGTAACATTAAAATGATTAAAAAAAATGGTATTCAGCATACTGTGGGGTTGTACAAAGTACATGCGTTCACATTTTCATCAAGCAAGAGACTCTAGACATCAAGATCAATTTCCTTTAAATTTTGTACGTACCTACATATCATTTTTATGTAATTCTCTAAAGAAAAAAATTCGAATTTTCATTTTAATAAAATTTAACAGAAATTTTTTTAGTAGATACTCTTATAAAACTTTTCCGTTAACAATGTATCTAATTGCATTTATAAATAAAATTTTACGTCATTTCAAATCATTTATGACTAAAGTTTTTGAATGTTATTAGAATTGAAACATGAAAAATGTATTTTTTTTTTAAATTTAAATAGGTACCTAACAAAATAACATTTTCGTGGAAAAGGAATACATATAGTTAAATACACGTCTGTGGATCAGGAGTGACAGCACAAACGTAATGGTTCGAGGCTATAAATTGACTTATGTCATTTTTCATTGCAATGTGAAAAATTTCCTCTCAAAATTGAGAATTGATCTTTTGAATAAAACATGTCGACACCGAAAAAATGCATCTTCAGAGTATGTCCGCACATATTTCAGTAATATTGGTGAAGATTTAATTTGACATATAAATTGACAATTGCCTGAACTAAGATATTTTCAATTTGACATGCATTTTGACAGAAATTTTGGCTAATCCTACCATTACACACGTTCCTTTTCCTTTAAAATCACAAGGTGAAATTACATCGTTAAGAAGCAGTTAAGAAGCTGTTAATAGCTGCGTGGGATTATGGATAGTTTTTGTTTAGCACCCGAACTTCGAATGTTTTATGTTTCTTATGAATGATTTAGATTGTGGGAAGATAAACAAAATGGCATAAAGTTAGTTCATAAGTTCACAAAAAAGAATGAAAAAATTTTGAGATTGACGTCTGCCTAACCAAAGATACAGAATTATAAAGATGTGAATCCTATAGCATCGATATTCATTTTAATTTCCTTACAAATTACAACTGTACGAGAGATTCATAGCTTTATAATTCAGCTAAAGTATCTTTGTACCTTGATAACGACTGAACAGTTAAAATTAAATTCCTTTGGACCCTATTTAGATTGGAAAAATTAGAAACTTTGAGGAGCTTCAAAATTACATTGAAACTGTAATTACAACAAATTAGAATCACGATAATATTCACCCCGCACTTCTGTTATCAAAGAAGTCCTGTGATTCTGAACTCAATACTTCCAGTATAAACGGCATCGTAAACCCTAAGGTACCCAAGGTCCAAGGAAACTGTTGACATTGGATCGTCAGCGGCGTCGACTGAAAAACCCCTGAGTGGAGTTGCGTAAGCGCAAGAGAGAACCTCAGAAAGAAGTTAAAATCCTTTGAACCAGCGAAGCGTCTCATGCTCACCCAAGAAAGTCAAAAATCGTTCAAAAATAGAAAAATTAAATAGATTTAAAAATTTTGGGTTCTATTTCCAAAAATATATTTTGAAGACTAATTTCATTAACCCCCCAATCTAAAAATTAAATACCTAAGTCTCTAAAAACCCATAAAATAAATCCCAATCTCCCTTACGTTGTCACTTTGACATTTGCAAATATTATCAAAGGTGTGTTTGTATTTTTTGTTTTGCACGAACTGTCACTATTGAGATATGTTCGCGTGCAGAAATTTATTAACGATACTGTAGTTAACGAAACAATAAAAAAAAAAGTATTGTCAATTGACAAACTTTAGTAAAAAATATAAAACTCTACTTTTTACTTTGTATATACATTTTTAGGTACCTACATATTGCAGAAATTTACTATGAAGTACCTGGCTAAAATTTTAACAATAGATTGTTTAAAATTCTGCGCCAACCGATACAAAAACAGAGCTCATACCTATAAAAAAAAAAAACAAGAATTCCATCCATTAGATGAAATTATAAGCCTTAATAACTTGCCAATGATTGCAAAAAACATTTTTGATATTTTAGGTTTTAGAATGATAAACTCACATTTAACTCTTTGCTCTTGATAATCCTTTAAAGTTCGGGGATTTTATGTCTGATTGCGACTTTCCTTTTTATGTATCAGCAACTTGAAATATCCACAATCATTAAACAAGAACAACTTATCACTCAAATAAAAAAAAACTTTTTTTTTTTTGTAAGTTAGGGTGCAGCACTTATTGTAGATAACAACTTCCTCCCCTTTTGACTTGAACTTAACGACAATATTAGGTATATTATAACTTTATTTCTCTGAATTCGTGTTCACTAGAAAGCTATTGATACACTTGTCTTTTATATAAGAAATGTGATTGCGACAATTGAATTTTAAGTAAGTTGAACAAGTTATAATGCAAAGCAACTAAGTAGGTAGGTATATTGAGAATTAAACAACTTTATTTTATATGCAATAATTGTAACCGTTACTCGAATTGTTCATCTTCATTACAATGATTAAAAGTATCTAGGAGGAGTTCAAGAACAAAACAAGTTGAACACCTTGCCTTGCAAGAGTGCGCGATCGCATAAAATATCTACTCTACGTCTACACACGATCACGTATTGAACACTATCTACAAACAATTATTGTTGCTTCAGCGTGTTAATGTTCTATATCTATAACTGTTAACTAACCTTTGTAACTTAACTCTTTATTTAAATTTTTTTTTATAACTATGATTATCGAATTAAAATTTAAACAAAGCCCGATAGGGTGTTGGCACAATGATCGATTTCGCGTGAAAACAAAAACAATAATTTACGTAATAAAATCCGAAAACGAGTAAAACCACCTTGAATGTATAATGTATATATTGAGTTATTTATTCATTCAAAATTAAAAAAAAAGGTTTTATGGACCCAAATGTTTTCCTCTGGAGCGACTTACAGCCAACGCATGCAAAACACAACCGATCGAATGAAAGGCTCGATGGATACTTAGAGTTAGACTCTCAGAGTCAGATTGAGAACTGAGTGAGATACACTATGCTTCAGTGTTGCCGAAAGTACTCCCATAGGAGTATTGTACTCCTTTCAACACCTCCGTACTCCTGTACTCCTCCTTTTACATTCGTACTCCTATTTTTTTTAAAGACCTAAAATATTTTACACTTGCAGCAAAGTGTAATGTTAACCTTAATACATTTAATTCACTTCAAATTTAAATCAAATTTGTGCAGCACTTTAATCTTCCAAACTGTCGTCAAAAAGGGAATTTCCCTCTTTCTTGTTTCTTTTTGTTTTTCGTTGGAGTGGACGTCTACGTTCAATTTACATCTGTCAGTTCGGTATTTATTTTATGGTTACCTCATACCTGAAATTTTGGTTTGGTGGTTGTTTTTTTTTTGAGCTCCGTAAATTTGTATGTATAGTTCAATAAAATGAAAAGGTTTGTTAATTAATGTTTGAAATATTGTAATTCCTGTTAGGAAAATTCAAAGTAAACTTTTATTGTACAGATATTTAGTGAAATTGGATTCCTTGGAGCAGGTAAAGGCAAAAAAAGGCAAATATAACTATGCACTACGCTATCTGCCACAAGACAGATTTTGTGTGATAGAAAAGATATTTACTTATTTTTGTTCTTAGAATTAATAATTTATTTATTTATTTATGTTTTTTTTTTTGTAACTGATTTTTTTTCTTGATGATTTTTTTTAATAAAGTTTGAAGACTAAAAAATGCCTGTACTACTATTTTTTTCAAAATACTCCTCTTTTTTGGCTTCAGTACTACCTTGAAATATTTCTTCCCGGCAACACTGCTGTGCTTATTTAAAATTGACTGATTCATCATTTCGAACAGCGATGGAATATGCATACCACGCTGCTGTGAAGTAAAAATTAATAGAAGTCTGCTCGTGCTCACAACTCAATACTCTAATGACGGGATATATAAAAAAAAACACATTACGGTTATTTGTTTGATGTATCTATACTTTATTTTATGTATACGGCTTTCACATATCTTTTCGAAAATAAAAAGTAAAAGTACGGGACGGAAAACGAGTTTCCCTGTGACTGTGACTGTGACTGGGACTGGGAGTTTTTTCGATCAGGTACTCTCTTTGACGTTTTTCTTGTCTTTTGTTCGTTCATTCATCGTGGAGTTAAAAGTTAACTTATAGTACGCAAATCACTGGATGAAGGATAAAAGATTTAGATTTAGAAAAAAGACTCATTACGTAAAATTTATAAGGCTATATTCATAGTCATTTTTAAACTGTTGCTAAGTTAAATGTGAGTTTACATGAATTTTTTGAGATTAATTTTAAGTTGTATCTATAGTTTGTCCATTTTAATCTTAAACTCTTGTTTAGGAAATCGACAAAATAGCCCTGAATGTGAGTCGTCGACCAAATCTTTTTGACGTTTCCTTCTTATTTTGTTCATTATTTTACCAGGTCTGTTTGGTGACTGAAATTTCACAATTGACTGTCGAAACCCATAGGGTAAATCTGTATTTAATTTTTTTTTAATTATAACCACAGTACACAGAGATTATGAATTATAAAGATTGGAAAGCTCGGCTGTCATTCTGGTTTGCCTACAAGCTGGCGGACGGTGGTGAGTTCATATTTTTGCACTAGTGTCCATGTTTTAAAGCACACTAGTGCAAAAATATGAACTCACCACCGCATAAATTGTTTTTGCAATTCACATCTATTCATCGACACGAGATGAAATTACAAAAACAAGAATGTAAACAAATGGGTTTTGGAGGGTGGAACGTACGAAAGATTCCTATCTTTATAATTCATAATCTCTGACAGTACACAAATCTAAGGTATTGCACAGGTTGTCAAAGTTGGAAGTGTCAGAAATTAAAATGGCTGTTCAAGTGCCTACAAGAACTATACTCACCGCATAATTAGAAACCACAAAACAATTTGGAAATTAGACAAGAAAAAGAGCACTGAATTCAACATTTTCCTCGAAGAACTGAACAAAAATGAAAACTCTAATGATATTGCATTTACCTACATTTGTACCTACTGTGTTAAAACTGTACCTGAATAATTTCGTGAAGCAGTGTTTTTGATATTAAAGAAACATTTAAAAAAATATGCAATAATTCAGTTTTAAAAATACTTACCATTTGACCATTTTTTATATGCGAATTTTACACGCTGAGATAACTTATTTTAGTTTAATTTTTTGAAATACTAAGATAAAAGTTGTTGTTTTAATTTTATTTGCAAGAACAACCCAAAAATTAATTTTAAAAAAAGGCATATATAGACTTGTTTTACCTATATTATTTGTGCTTCAATGCTTTCGTTCTTAAAGATGACGCAAATGCAACCCAATCGTATCTAGAAGATACCTTCCTACTTAGTAACCGTTATTAACATTTATTTATCAAAAAATTAATAGCTTATCTAATCTTTAAGTAGATTTAGTAGAAATTAATTTTCAAAAAAACAAAACAATAATAAATTCATAGCAACTTCTGGAACCCTGATTTTAATGTTTCTATTCCAATACTGATTGCGTGACAAACTCATGGGCGGTGCGGCGGATGGATTCAGAGAGATTCTACTCAAACGATTTGAGTGAAATATTGCTGTGAGTTTCACATATTATCACACAAAAGACGAAAACATGGTGTCACTTGAGCTGTTAGTGCTATTGCTTCGTGCTACTTGTTGATTAGATAAATTAAAAGACAAGATATCTTTTTTATTTTTTATTTTTTTTTTTTACTTTCCAGTCTTTTGGAAAATAAAGATTTCTTATGCCTTTAAGTGTGTTGGATATTTATGTATAATTTTCTATGCTCTTGTTTTTTAGGAGTGAAATTGCTGGTTATAGTCTTGAGTGTTGAGAAAATCAGAGAAAATCGTACATAAGCTATTTATCTGCAGTGAGCTACTATACTAATGATATCATTTGTAGATAGATACACAGTTTGTATAGTTTTTTTATTCTTAATTGGAGTGTTTTCTTATTCGATAAGAAGATAAATGTATTTTAATTGTTTTTTAGGCTCAAATAAATATAGCAATTTAAAGATGCCTATATAATATTGAAGTTAGGAAAATCATAATAAAATAATTATGCATTATGTATATTCAAAATACAACCTAATGAGTATGAGTAGAGTTATCTGATTTAAAAATTATATCCACGCACTAAACTAATCCACAATTTAAAATAAATATAAATTGATCATATTGAGCTGTATGAGATCATGGCAACAATGTTTGACGTAAGCATCATGAAGTTTATTGTTCAATTTTCAACAACACTTATTATCTACGGCACAATAGATATCTACCAACTCCGCAAAACGAGCATGATCGTTGGTCGTCATAATGAATTACCTAATCTATTTTTTTTATTTTATTTTGTTTTTTTTTTTTTTTTTTTTTTTTATTGCTGACCTGATAGCGAAAAAGAACCGGACTTCTAATTTGAAATCAGCACCTTTAGAACGTGTTTTATCTTCTCGTATATCAAAAACATGTGTAGGTAACCGTTTGAAAAAGTATTGCGACGAATTGTTCGATAGCAAAATTAATAAGGTACTCAATAAAAACCGATTTTTATCAAATTGAAAGTTTACTATAGCTGTCATTTTAAAACGGTTAATTATACGAGAACCATCTTAAGACTGTAAAGGTAAAATGTAACTCGATCTGCTTTAATTAGTGACAGGATTCAATGATACAATGTTTTTTTTTGTGTGTGAGACATGTTGGCTGTTGGGCCATCTTTTTGAAACCACATCACGATCTTATCTCTTCTATTAAATTGAGGGACAACAAAATTGAATAATCATGTCTAGTACCTATCTATTAGAAGATTGAATTTTAGTTGTAACAAATGTCATATTGGATCTTATTTCCTGCAACAAATTGCTTAGTCGGGAATTATTGATAATTATGTTGTTTTAATAATAATACTTCCAGCAAGAAAAAGTAACTTCAACTTGGAGGCCGATGTGCTCCCATGTAACACATTGAACTTGAATTTGAATCGGATGCAACAAAAATAACCTAATTGGCGCCTAGCTTCTAGCGTGAACAGACCCAATCTTTTGAGATATAATTTAATAAGAATTTTACTAATAAATTATTCTTTTCTGTTTTAGAGCTCTCGATAGTTAAGGACATCATTGTACGTACATCAGAAAATCTTAATTTTAAATAAAATCTGATAAATATTCGTATTTTTAAAATGCTGCACGTGTTCCTACTTAAATATTGTTTACCATCGATTGCAATTATTATCAGTTGCGAATTTATTTGAATGATACTTTTGATTTTTGAATAATCTAAGCTAAAATAACTTCTTTACGCCCAAGAGTTTATTTTTAACTAATAAATTTATAAACATCCTCAATGTTTCTCCATAATTTTCACCTATTTAAAAAATAAATTATTTATTTCGCTTTGTTTCATAGATTAAACAAATAAATTAAAAATTTATATTCAACTCATGAAAAGGAGGGAGCGCGTATATGGGATGCAGTCTACGTACAAGTAGGTACATCATCATAATAAGTTAGGTAGATATGTGAGTTAAAAAATCGTTGGTATAGTGGCGTCGTCGTCGTCGGTCGATTGGATTTAATTTCAATCTGAAATTTCTTTTTCAATTCTTCTGACTGTGTGGATTCCGGCTATACCTACAGTATAAACAATTGTAATTCCTTGTAAGGCTGACCTTTTTTTATTTTAATTTTTAAAGATTCACTATAAGATTTAGATGCTTAAAATACTTTTTTTTTATATTCAATAATAATAAGGTATATATTGTTCGGCTCCGTATATTTATGTAAGATTATAGATGTGAATTAAATATCTGAAATATTTGTATGTACCTACTTTAGTTGTATGTATGTATGTATGTACATATGTATAATGTATACAGTGGAGATTCTTTCATCGGTAGCATCTGTTGCATTATAGGTTCAATGTTCTTTTTGCATTGTCTACAATACAAGTGCATTATAATGCTCTCAATGAGATTGAGTTACATACATCCAGGCAGCAGGTGTCTTTCGGATGTGATATATGACTATTTTTTTTTTCTGTGAATGGGAACTTCTGTATTTGTTCCATGAGCTCCATTCTCCATCTACCAGAGGATAACTTTAGATTTTTCAAGTGTGTCATTCATTCATGTATCGAGGCTCAACTCCCCAGAGATTTTGTAGAAGTTTATTTAATCGTTTTTCAAGTAGGTATGTCTAACAAAAACATATATTCAGTTACAAAAATGGAATAGGAAACCGGAAGCAAATATCACAACTTTTGTCTGCAAGGTAAAAATAAGTAGATAATACACATTTTTTTAAATTATAATATTATAAAATAATGTATAAATTTTAATGCGAAAGTTTTCACTATCATTGTGTTGTAGTTCAGGATTAGTTTGTTTGTTTATTTTCAAAACAAAAACAAATTTGTATCATACATATATTCAAAAGGGGTGTATCATATGATTAATATTACCTACATCTACCTACATGCAGTGCAGACTGCGAAGCAAACATCAATAATTATTATTTAACATTGAAAATATTTGAATGAAACAAAAACATTGGTCGCGTTCGGGGATCAATCCAAAGCTATCCGGATAGGTTTGTGTTATTGTAATCCCTTGTGACAAAACAGCTGATGCAACAACAACCCAGCGTATCTGGAATTTTTTGGGATAGGTGGATAGCATATCTGATAGTTCTTCGAACGCAAGGATTAATAGATACAGTAAAACCCGCATAAGAGAAACGGCAAAATGTCAAAGTATTTCACTTATGCGGGTGTTTCACTTAACCTAACCCCGCTAAAGTGGGAAAAAATTTAAATAAAATAGATAATAGATAGATTAAATAAAATGGTTGTGACATACCTATCAGTAATTCAAATGTCATTTTTGTGGTGAAAATGGTGGAGGTGAAAAATAAAAAAAGAAGTGAAAGCGTTAAGCAAATTTTTTGTTCTGTTCGAATCAATTTTTTTTTTTTTCACTTAATAGAGTTTGTTCAATGAAAAATATAAAATTTAATTGAAAATATGTTTCAAGTAAGCAGATTTTTCACTTAAGTGAGTTTCGCTTAAGCGGAGTATTTTATAGGCAATTGGTCGAAAAATGCTCGGGGATGAAAAAAGTGTTTCAGATAAGTGGGTTTTTCTCTTAAGCGGGTTTTACCACAAAGTTAAGTCTTGAATAATTCTTAGCTATATTTCACGACTTTCACCTCGATTATCAGGCTCGCTGTAAGTCGTAGGTACTTACTTCTTATTTCGACTTTCTCCCAACCAAAGAACCGATTCTGTTTAGAAACTTTTTTAAACAAAATCAATTTTTTTTTCTGTCAAAACAAATCTTTCATATACAGAAAGATTTTACACCAGCACTTTTAAAATGTTAAATTGAATTTCGCGGTATTTCAAGAAGACAAATTGCATTTTCCGTTGCAACGAATTTTAATTTCAGTTAAAATTTTAATTATATATTAAATATTTGTGGGTTCTTTTTCAATAAACAAAATTGTGATAATGATAATAGTTAGATACATTTGATTGAAAATAAATGTACTTTGTGACTTATGTAATTCATAAGTCACAAAGTATATTTATTTTCTACAATGTATTTTTAAACATCCCAGTCTTTCATGTTAAATTGCTCCATGAAGTGAAATGCAGAAATGAAATAAATGATTTTCTCGAAAACCGATCAACCCATGATTCTGCTGTGTGCATGATTGTTCTGGAATCTTAACAAGAGAACTCCATTTCATAAGAATCCTCATGTCGCAATGAAGATTGTATACCAATTAGCCAACCAATTTAGTTTTGCTTTAAAATTTCAGCCGTCAAATACCACACACTCAAATTTTTGGTTTAAAGGTATTCGAAATTCGTCTATTTATTAGTAGTAGTAGTACCAGTAGGCGTGTTTTTTTGTAAGTCCAGAGGGAATTGGACGAGAAAATAAACGTCTCGGTGCTAAACAATCAACATGTTAAATACAACAACAACTATAATCCCCTACGGGCTAAGCTAAACCACAGGAATTCTCCGTGCTTAACTTAAACATACAGAAAAACTGGTGTTACCGGCGTGAATTATATACTTTTTTTCAATAGTTAGTATGAAAACTCCATTTTGTTTCTGTAATGCTGTCGTTAATTCCTGTGGTGGTTTTTTTTTTATGCGAATCCTCCCAGGCTTGCAAAAAAACACGCCTAATGTAATTTATGCCTATAACACAGTTTTTCTGCTCGCTAAATTTTAAGTTAGGGATTAGTTTAAGGATTGTTTAACTTGTTAATTGCCCCGAATCGTTTTTTTTTTTCATCTAATTCCTTTCTTCGGGTTTGGGAAAAAACACACCTTTCGTTAAAAATTTCCAAATTCGACTCTAAATCATCCCATTTCCCATACAAATTCCCATTTTAAATTAATGAGGTAATTTCAACCAAATTTGCACGAAATTTGATTGGAAATTACGAACACTTTATGAACACACCCAAGTAAAATGCGTTTAAAGTGAAAATCCATGAAAATGACAAAATTTGATGTATAAAAAACAGAAATAGAAAGAGACGACAACAAAAACTTGCTAACTTAGCAAAATTATCGTGGAAAGTTATCATTTTCCATATACACACTTTTTGACAGATGATGTACATTGTACAAGTCATATATTTACCCAGTTCATGACGATTATGTTGGATTTCCGACATAAATGGATTAAAATGTATTGTATTTGTTATTTCTGCAGCAGAATAGAACACAATCATGACAAATCAAATGCCATTATGGTTCATTTTACTTAAATATTTAAGTCGTCTCTAAATTTTGTTATTGGTAGGGCCCAATGACAACGAAACAGAAAAGAGAAAATAATGGAATTCTGTCACACGCTTTAATGCCTTTCGTTTTATGATGTAAAACAAACAACTGAATTTATAAACCCTGACTTTTTATTAAATGGTAAACCAAAAAAAAACAAACTTCAGACTCACATTCACATTAACTAAGTTTAAAAAAATGTTTTGCAATGCCAAAAAAAATCTATATCGTTATTCTAACCACAGTTAATAAATTTATTGTGGTTTCTGCACTCAAAAGCAATTTATGCGTCTCAAAATTCCTGCTTCTCTGAATTTACAATAAGGTAAGTCCATATTGCAGCGCGCGTCGGTGATGCTTTCTTGTGTTACAATATTTAATTTATCGTAATGGCAACGCTTTTATCTATTACAAAAATAGAATATATTCTACTACATTATTAATTTGTACTGAAATGTCAAACTTTGACAATCACAATACAAATTATGTATTTTTTATTTTGATTCAGTTCAGTTCATTATTTCACGAAAAGAATGGCGTCCGAAAAGGAAAAAACTGAAAAAACTAAAGTAAATAATCAAGTAAAACATGTCCCTAAAGATGCACAAGTTGTAATGTCGATTCTCAAAGAACTAAACGTAACCGATTATGAGCCAAGAGTAATCAACCAATTGCTGGAATTCACCTATCGTAAGGCTTTTAAGGAGGAAATGGCGACGCTGCTGTTACCCCTTGCAATTTTCGAATAAAATATTTATGTTTTTTCTGTCTACAGGCTATGTAACTTGTATATTAGATGATGCAAAAGTATTTGCAAACCACGCACGCAAGAAAACCATTGATTTGGATGACGTGAAATTAGCATCCGAGGTTGTGCTGGACAAAGCATTCACCTGCCCGCCACCACGACATGTATGTTTACAAAATTTAACCCAAATAGAATTAAAAAATTACTTCTTATATCTTCAGGTACTTGTAAAGCTGGCAGAAGTTCGCAACTCGATGCCATTGCCTCCTATCAAGCCACATTGCGGTCTGCGCTTACCTCCCGATCGTTATTGCCTCTCAGCTTGCAATTACAAACTGCGAGCTGCCAGCCAGCCCCGAAAAATGACCAAATCCGCCTTGGAGTCACGGTCTACCATCAAGACTCAAATAAAATCTAGTGCTGGTGGCGGTGGCAAGCGACAATCTGCCCTGACACCCAAATCCCAAGTGGTAACTATTCCCAAGCCAGTATTCAAGTTCACAACCACCGCCAAGACCATCAGCCTGGACAAATCCCAACCAGGGGCAACAGATTCTCAATCAAATGCCGATGTGAAGATGGAAGTTGATAATGAAGTCACCAACGCAAGTGCGATCGGGAGCATTGGAGGAGCTGTAAAACGAGAACGCGAGGAGGATGACTTTGAAGTTGTGACATGAAAAAATTAATTAGCGAGGGAAATAAAGTTTTTATTTGTAAATCCAATTTTATTTTACTTTTGAAGTGCAATTATGGCGGCACACCCAAGATCCATTATTTGTAGGTACTCGGAGCCTCCATCCTGAAGGCGGTAGGAAGTCTCACCAAGCTTATCGCAAATGATGGCTTTCTGTTTATTCGACAAATTCTTGGATCTAATGATGTGATCGTTCAGTTGTTCCATCATCTGGCCCACGCTGTAGGCTTCGTAGGTCAAACTTCTGACGAAGTCTTCGAGTTTTGCGTAGTTTCCGGACCGACAAACATCCAAAAACGAAGACAAATACTTTTCCGGAATAATTCCAGATATTTCCAGGAGGTCTTCTGTAGTGATTTCTGCACTCGCTCCCTTCAGATGGAAGCAGGATTGCAGAGTTGTGATGGCACGACGCATATCCCCTCCAGATATATCAACAATCGACCCAAAGGCACTTTCTTCGATCTTTACACCTTCCAATGAGCAAATGTGCCGTAGACGTTCTATAATCTAAAAATACATGAGTCGAGTTATTCATATCATATTCTAGAATTAATTGCTTACCTTGGCTCTGCCTAGAGATTTGAAACGAAATTTTGTGCAACGCGATGTAATGGGGTCAATGATTCTTGACACGTAATTGCAGACCAAGCAGAACCTTGTACTGCGGCTCTCTTTTTCCATTGTTCGACGTAGTGCTGCTTGGGCAGCATGTGTCATTGAATCAGCCTCATCCAATATGATAATCTTAAACGGCGGACATGGCTTTCCGTCTGGACGAACAGCACTGGCAGTCAATTGAGCAAAATTCTTAATTTTAGTTCGGACAACATTAATACCACGCTCATCAGAAGCATTGAGTTCGAGAATTCGTTCTTTAAACATATCGCCAAAGATTTGGCGCGATGCTGCGAGAATTGTACTGGTTTTGCCAGTGCCAGGAGGTCCGTAAAGCAACATGTTAGGTAGGTCGGCTCCTTCAACGCACTTTTGGAGAACGGCAACTACTTCCCCTTGTTCGACGACTTCATCGACACGTTTAGGACGGCTGTAAGAAGATGAAAATTAATTGAATTGTTGATTATTTAAAGCTAGGAAGGAAAACTTACTATTTTTCAACCCATGGTGCGGGTGCTTTACGCTTTTCTGTGGATTGCCCTGGTCCATTTGATGAACTGGGAAAATTTGTTTCGAAAGTAGATTTCTCAAGAGTGGTTTTACCAGTTTTCAGAAATGCTTGCATTTTTTACAAGTTTTAGCAAATACAATTGGATTTTTTAAGTAAAATTAATGAAAAATGAAAGATTAACCAACAATTAACAACCACCTCTGCCGGCTTTTTGATGATTTTGGTGAATTTTTGTAAACTTTAAATTCAAATCAAATTTGACAGACGAGAATGGCACGGGCACGTTCATCAAACAATCTTTTTAATAAAAATGTGGTTTTCATTCGACCAGTTGAACATAATAGACGCGCGTCTCATGCGCTTTTAATCGAGCGAGATTTAAAAAAAATTTTAGTCACCCCAATTTTGGAATCCGATGAATGAGCTGAGGAAGAAGGCAGATTAAATTTTATCATTTTAAATATTAGCAAAAAGTTTAATTTGAGGCTCTATTGTTTTGGATTTATCGAGATTGTAAAAAAAATGTATTAAAATGTATTAGGTGTGTTTTTATCCATATATGCATTATATATGTACCTATTAATTGCCTTGTAGAAGACAACAATATTTCCGGCAACAAACATCTTATTTGATTGATATTGCAAATAAATATATAAAAAGGCATTTTTAAAAACAGATTAACATAAATATTTGTTTGATTGATGATATTCTTTACAATTTATGGGAGGATCAAGCAGACTGAGACCACCAGCAGTGTCTCATAGCGTTTTCGTTTTAATCCGAAGAATTCTCCGGAACTCTCTGATCCGGAATGCCAAACAAACAATTTGCAACAACTTTTTTTTTTTTTTTATTCTGAAGTTTGTCTTTCATTGTGTTTGTGAATCGTCAATTTAAAATTTGTTTTAATTTTTCATTATTTGTGAATAAACGATCACTTGTTTGGAAGATTTTGATTCTTTTTGCGAATAAAGTTGGAGGATTACATTAAAAAAAAAAATACCTTAAAAAAATAAAAAAAAAATTAAATAAAGTAGCTCGAGATTAATTTTTTTAATTAAGTTAAAAATATGCACGGTGCGTGCTTCTGGTTTTGAAGGGTTGGAACAAAAATGTAAGTTGAATAATAAACCATAATATAAATAATAAAATGAAAAATAAAACATTAAAAATAATCATCACTAGAATTCAAGACGCTTTAAAATTTGTTTAGCATACTTTTTTTACACACCCTCAGTCGGATTTATAAACTCATTCCAAAGTATATAAAACCTTATTTATAATCATGTTCCATCAAGTGTCTAACTTAGACACTGAAATTGGTTGTCCAAACCTATTCTAAAGTGGGAACGTTCAATCAACAAAAAATTGAAAAATAATCTTCAAATGAACGAAATGTTCATTGAACGTATCCAAATGCTCATGAAATTGACAGATTACAGGGATGTGAGTGAGTGTATGAGAACATTTGTAGACCACTGTTGGAATGCGTTTATAAATAAGGAGATGTCCAACTATTTAGACAATGGCTAGCTGGACAACTGTCCAAGAGTATTCTAAGGAAATCTAATAAATACGACTGTGTCTAAATAGTTGGACATCTCCTTATTTATAAACGCATTCCAACAGTGGTCTACAAATGTTCACATACACTCACTCACATCCCTGTAATCGGTCAATTTTGTGAGCATTTGGATACGTTCAATGAACATTTCGTTTATTTGAAGATTATTTTTCAATTTTTTGTTCATTGAGCGTTCCCACTTTAGAATAGGTTTGGACAACCAAATTCAGTGTCTAAGTTAGACACTCGATTGAACATGATTACAAATAAGGTTTTAGACTTGGACAGCTGTCCAAAGTTAGACATACTTTGGAATGGGATTATAAATACGACTGACAATGGCTAACTGGGCAACTGTCCAAGAGTGTTCTAAGGAAATCTAATAAATACGACTGCCTATAAATAACTCACCTAGGCTTTGGCTGGAATTAAAATTAAAGTGAGTTATGCCTGTTTCACAATGCGACGAGAAAGAGAGACGTCGCGTCGACGTGACAAGATCTCTTCACTCTTACCTCTCTTAATGACGAACTTAAAACAATGAAATAATACGCAATGAAGCAATTCTCGTCGTGACGTCTTTTTTTTCAATTTTTCGAACTTATGACGAGAAATACTTTAATATGTATTATTACGCTTTTTTTTTTAATTCGTGATTAAGAGAGAATATCTTTGAAGATATCTCGTCACGTTGACGCCTCGTTGCCTCATCGCATTGTGAATCTTTCACTGTTGGACATGTCTCATTAGCCGTATTTTATTATGGTCCATGATCAGAAATTATTTGTCTTATTTATAAACTTATAAACGTTGTCTAACTTTAGACAACTGTCCAACTTTAGAAAATGTGTTCAAAAACCTTGTTTACTGTTGTCTTATAGCTGCCTAACTAAGACACAAGAGTAGATTGTCTTAACCGTTAATAATGTGATATTTATTTTTATTAAATAAAGCATATTTCCACCAATTTGAAAATAGTTAGACAGTGTCTAAGTAGACAAAAATCAAATAAATACGACTGTATGAATTTTAAAGATTGGAAAGCTCGGCTGTTATTCTGGTTTGCCTACAAGTTAACAAAATGTTGGACGGTGGTGAGTTCATATTTTTGCACTAGTGTCCATGTTGTTGCAATTCACATCTATTCATCGACACGAGATGAAATTACAAAAACAACAATTTAAACAAATGGGTGGAACGTAAGAAAGATTCCTATCTTTATAATTCATAATCTCTGTCCATGACGCTGTTTAGTTTGGGAAGATTGAGTCCGGTATCACAGCAATATTGATTGGCCAGAGAAGGGTGACCTGAGGATTCTCGTGAGGTGCGAAAAAAAAACATAAAAACCAGACTATACATATCTAATAATTTATTTCGAATTCATTTAAGAATGGCGGATAATAATAGTTTTAATTCTATATACCTGTAAGACCCCAGTCCCCAGATCTTTTATATGCAACTTGAATTTAACAGTAGCTAAAAGAAATAGAAGGATAGTTGGCCTTGGCACAGTGGTGGATTCGGCTGATACGTATATAGAAAATAGTTTTGCCTACAATGGTGTCCAAAAATACAACTGTAAGTTTTAGCAGTCAAGCACTAAATCCACCTACTATTTTCAAAATTTAAAATTAACAAAAAAAATCTCACGTCAATTAAACACGGTGGCGTATACGTATTTTTTTATAACAGTAGAAGAATAATTATAGGTAAAATTCACAAAATCAAATATTTATTAATTTTTCTTTCAAGAAGAAGACACTAAAGGAGATGAAAAATATTAAATAACCAATTAAACTAAGATCTCTTCATCATTTACCCAACCCATGGCCTTCCTTGGCTGAGCATACAAATTGACATGAGCATTAACATTCTATACAACAAAGTTCCATATGCTTTCAGCAATCAACAAGTTAATTGTTTACATACATTATGTAATATATGTATGTATTATTCTCTACTTTTAAACTTTTGCCTTTACTTGCGCATTGAATATTTTTGAGGATGCACTCTAGTAAAGCAAGTCGTACATTCATAAATGTATGAAACAAAATCAAATTGACATTACTCTAAAAAAAGAGCTTTCTGCATAATGATTAGTCACCGAACTCAATGTTCTAACTCAAAACTCAAATTTTTTTTAATAAATTAGTTTTTGTTGGATAGGTAGTTAACCTGCATATAGCTTTTTTAAAACTTGCAATGGGCAGGTATTTCCTCTTTTCCAAAGAAAAGAAAACTCCTTGCTGCTCAAAAATTCTTATTTTATCTTCATTCGTTGATAAATACGTGTACAGAGGAATATATGTATCTAATATCTAGTGTGATTTATGAAATAAAATAAAATGGAGGATTGATTTAAGTTTTAAGATTATTTTAGGACAAACATAGATTTTTTATGAAAACGTTAAGTCCAAATTATCAACATAAATTAATGTTTAAAAAGCTATTAGAAATCATATGGCAACCCTTGCATCACTTTGAGTTATAAGTTGAGCTAAATGTTTCTCACCCTCTTTTCTTCTATTTTTATAAAAGAAAATACACACAACTTTTCCAGCTTTTTTGTGAGTTTTGGGTTTCGACAGCTGGTCTCAAATACTTGAACTTGCTGTATAGAAAATACAAGTATTAGGTCAATTTAAACAGTTTCATTCTTACTTACGGTCGAGGTTGTGTTGCAAAACGTTCGTCGCGTCGTCGCGTCGCCCGAATAAATCAATTAATAATAGTTGAATATTTTCTTATGGTGATTTGAGTATTTGTTTTTTTTTTTTTTTGAATGTTAAAAAACTATTGCGAGGAAGATTACTTTTAAAAGTAAGTACGAGTAGGTGGTACCTATTTTTAATTCTGCAGAAGTTAGGCGTGTAAATTTACCTAAACTCTTTTATAACAAAATGACAGTGTTTATTTATATGTATATTTTACACAAACAAAAGTGAAATTCCAGGACAATAAAAATTGTCCAACCTATCTTAATGTCTAGCATTCAAAGCTATAGAAAAATAAATCAAAAACTTAATAAAAATATATCGAAAGCGATAAAAAGCTTCGTATACCTATCGTCTTAATCGTTTTTATCACCACCACCAATCCTTTATCACTGCCTTGGAGTCTTGGAATAAAAATTATGTTTATGTTTATAAATTATACTGTTTGTTCTTGAATTCGTCTCACTTTCAAGGTTGGTCCGTGTGTCGTGAGCTCGTGTTGATTTAGTGCGCCAAAAGAAAGTTTTTGAAGTGAGCTTTCAAGGTGGTTGCTTTTGATTTGTTTTATGTATGATTTATCTTAGAGACAGTTGTTAAGTTTTTTATTTTATTATGTCAATATAAACGGTTATCCAATTAGTGCACATGGGTAAGTTTTTATAGAAATAAAACATAATTACATATAGGTATGCAAAATGTATGTATATTATGTCTTTTAAAAAATGGTGCCCTTCTTACATTTTGAGATAAACAATCTTTCATAAGGTTGGTACCTTCTATAAAATCTTCGATGAATAGGTTTTAATTAACAGAACACACATTGGGGCGACTTTTCAAATCGGTAACCCACGTTGAAACTTTATTTTTTTTACAGGTTGGGGGTGATCTCAATAGAAAAAAATTCAAATATTAAAGTGAGGAAACCCCGGAAATTGAATTAAAAATGTTTGAAGTTTTTGTTTTGAACCTCAATTTTTTTGATAAATTTTTTTTTTGTGTAAAATCAAATAAATCGTGTGTAATTACAACATTTAAGTGTAAATAAATTAAAACAAACAATCATTTTTCAATGTTTAGTCATTGTTTAAAAAAAAAAATGTAAATATACAGATAACAATCCACCAGTCAACCGCCTGAACAAAAATCGGCGCTTACATAAATACAGCCCCAGCAACCAGCATTACGACGTATAAACACTGAGGTATGTATAGAGGGCATGCTACCACCCCTGCAACCCCCCAGCTTGGGCACACTATAAGATTTGGAGTAGGTGCGAGGTTGGATACAAAGTTTCTTTGGGATGAAATTTAAAAAAGGTTTTAAAAAAATTTTTAAATCAACACCAAATTTCCCGCGTTAATCAAAAGAATTAAATCCCAAAAGAAAACCACACATGACATCACTTACCTACTCAAATAGAACTGTCAAAATGAGTAAACAAACAATGCTTTCTCTGTGATGTAATTTGATGTGAAAATATGAATCTTTAAAATTAAATTAAAAATATAAAGAAGTGTTTCCTCATCTTGAAATTTATATATTTACAAGCTTAAATACATTCTCTACCGAATAAATATATCCGCGTATTAAATTTCGGGTTACCGTTTTGGAAAGTAGAGCCCACACATTTGAGGGAAATATGTAAATACTGAAACACGGCCATGAGTACATGAGTCTACTAAAGAAAAATCACTGCCCAATTTGAATTCGTATAAACCCAAAAATATTATTTGAGACATAATGGCTGGTAATATTTAACAAAATGCGACTTTTCGGATTCAAAAATTATTTTTAATCTTACTTTCTTCAACATTTTTGTTAGAGTGACTTTTACCTTTAGAATGACAATTTTTTTTCCACGTTTTCCCCTGTAGCATAATAATCTCTTATACTTACCTTAAAAATACATAATATTTGCCAAGTCTAATGGGATTTTTTAACGTTTTGATTATTTATAACGAGTAGGTACCTACCTAGCCGTGTTTTGGTAAAAGAAATGAAGCAACATTTTTACACCTAAACAATAACAAAAAATTTTTTTTATTAATATGTTCAAACAATAAAAAAGTATTTATATGTAATCACTTCTGTTTTGTTTTTGTTCACCCACACAAATTTTTGCTGAGTTGCTTAAATAATCTCTCCAAAACACGGCTAATGATAAACATACCTAGCTCTAGAAGTGTAATAACATGAATAATATGAAATGGGAAGTCGAAGAAAGAAGTATTAACCCACATGCAAAAACGTTTACCCTCTAAAATAGAAAAAGGAACATGGTAACAATATTTACTAACAATAAATAAATCAGCTTACAATATATACTTAGAATAATAATTTTAAGAGAATTCAGAGTAATTTTGCAATAAAAAAAAAAGTGGAAATCAACAGGTGCGCAAAAAAAAGCAGTGGTTCCTAATTAAAGGCAAACAGAAATACATATATATGTATCTTATCTACCCCCTTCATTTTTGTGGGTTGCAGCTGAATAAAATGTTTACTGCGTTTCTAGTCTTGTTTTGCTTATAAGATTCATAAAGCTTTTTGGCAAATGGGGTTTTGTCTAGCATGAACAAAATATTTCAATTGTTGAAAATTAACAACAATGAGCTGTGTAAAATAATAGCAGTTCAAGTTGTTTTCTCAAAATGTAACTATGTATGTGTTTTTAAATAAAAAAATTAAGATAATTTTATTTATCTGAAAAGGTAGATTTTCAAATAATTTTAATGTCAAAAGGGTCACAGAAAAACATTGTACTGAAGAAAAACGAGTGCTTATAATACCTCCTAAGCAGTACAGTAAGGTAAAAGTAAGAAAAGTCAGGAATCTTAAAAATGATTTCGAATACAAAGAATTTTGGGGAAAAGCAAGACCTAAAGCGGAAGGTTTAGCAATAATGGGTCATTTCGCTTAAAAAAAACACCCTTTTATCACGTCTTTTATTATTGATAGTAAGATTGTTTGACCTTCATGTCAACTTCTCAATGATAAGAAGAAGTCTCAAAGAGGCAAATTTATTTTCAAGATGTTATACAAAAATCACTATTCTTACGATTCCACGACATCAAAAATAAACTTCGTTTTGTCAGTGAATCCTTATTTTGCATTGGTCTAAAACAAAACATTGGACTTTTTTGTGGTCAAATGTGTTGAAGATTGTTCTTTTTGGCACAACTAACCAAAGATGTACTATGTCTGTAACAAGGTTTGTATATTAGGTATGTACATACATATGTACTGCACATACATTGATACAAAAAAGTGTCTTTGATTTTTATTTAAAAAGGATTATTTTTGAAGCACTAAATAAATAAATATAATAAGTCCCCTTTCACACGATGAAATTGAGTTTCCAGCAACTTTCAGTTTTTAGGAGAGATGGGCACCCAGCATGAGGAATGAACGGTCTACGATTGGGGAAAATTAAAAGAAAATGTCAAACAATCTCCAGCAACTTATTTCCTCGTGTGAAAGGGGACATACGAACAAAATTCAATAAATTTTTTTAACAAACAAATAAACAGGGATAGGATTTTGTTGACCTAAAAATTAAAAAAAAAGGCAAAGTAAAACATCTAAAAATGCAAAAAAAGGCATTTATTCAAACAGGAGGGAATAACATAAAAACTTAACTATAGTTACATTGAACCATAAGTTTTTTTTAAATTTTTCAGGCAACAACCGCCTGCGGTTGACCCTCAATAGCGCTTTAAAGAAACTGAAAGACCTCTCTACATCAACGGAAACGAGTGGAGCCCAATTGAAAAACTTCACATTACCTACTTCTATATTTTTTGGGAGCTTACTGCTTTCGTCACCTTTAATGACGCATTTATTTCTAATAATGTCTCAAGTCCCTTATATGCAGAAAAACAGACTTGTATTTGTTCAAAACATCTTTTGCGACTGTACCTTTGGTGTCTCTAAGTCGCCCTTGATTTTGTCTAAGATTTTCGAAACTTCTCCAATCATTGTGTTTCCTTAATGTAAAGAAAACATGAATTAGGTACTGTTACAATAAGATGTAGCGTTGTCGTCAATTGAAAGCACTCAATGGGATATGAACAAAAAAGTTACATAGATTTATTTGTATTCATTCGAAATTTTTGTGTTGAGCTAATTAGTCAATGCATAGAAAAAATATTATGTGGATCCGAAATATGCATGTATTTACATTGAGTAAATTTACTTTTTGTGCATATATTTGAAAAGAGGAAAAATATGAGAAAAGGCGAAAAAAGGCAACAACCAAAGAAAAGGCAAAAAAAGGCAAAATAAATTACATATATTCTTCATCACCAGGACTCAAAACATGTTTGTTTAAAGTCTAAAGTGTCATACGATTGCGCAAAAAAAAAGAGGCAAAGCCAGCAAAATCCTATCCCTGCAAATAAACAATTGAATAATAAAATAAATAAATAAATGTTGTCCTATTGATTTCTTTATATTTTTTTGTTTTAAAAAATTTCATATTTTAAAATTAAATTTTTTAGAATATTTTAGGGCTTAGACCAAAAGAAGGTGTAAATTGTCACGAATATCTCTTATTTTATGTACACATAATAAAAAAAAATTAACTGACTGTTTTTTTTATGTTTAATAAAAAATGTTGAAAAATAGTTTTCGTCTCGATTGTTCAACTTTGGTCTTCACTTGATAAGGTATTCGAAGATTTTGAATTTGAATTTTTTGATAACAAAATAACAGAACAAAAATAACGGCAACAATGGGATGTTACCAGTGTGAGTCGCACCCACCTTCTTTTTTATTATTTACATAACACTCTGCTAATGCCTGAATAAGGAAGACAAAACTTAAAACAATAACAAAGCAATTAATGATACGTAAAAATTACGCGGTGAAACTGTACGAGTTGGTAAAATTGGAATGACATTAAAAAACTTACTTAAACTTATATTTGTACAATATTATTTTTTTTATTAGTAAGCGTTTTTGAGAATTTCACTTCTCTTCATCAGGCTATTTATAGCAAAGCTAAAAATTATTTAAAAAATTTGTTGTCATACAAAAATACACATACAACATAGTCTGTCATACATAATGTATAAAAATAAAAAAAATTAAAGTAATTAAATAAAAAAGTAATAACAAGAAATAATTGAGACTATTATTAGTTTCATTCGTTTACCCAGAGTTGACCCAGGTTTTCTTGACAACCCCAAGAGCTGTAAAAAAAAACCTTGGTTTTATGGTTTTCAAAAAACACTCGAGTATGCAAATTGTGGTGTTGTCATTCAAAGCAAAAAAACAAGAAGTTTTGTGCTCAATAATTAAAACATTAAATTTGTTTTAAATTATTTTTATAATTGAGTTAAAACAAATTCAAAGGCTTCACTTTTCTATTTCTATTCTATTTCACAAAAAAATAATTTCCTCACAATTAATGTCACTTTGGCAGTTTATTTGTCACCTCAACTCGCCACAGCCAAAAACCTACTTCAGAGCGACCCTAGGTCTGAAAAAAAACAGAAATTGACTGTCAGGGTGAGTTGAGGTTTTTCAAAAAACGCTTTAGGGCCACCTCAGGGTGACTTCAGGGCTCAAAGCACAAACCTATTAATTAGACGAAACCTATATGATAAAAACTGACAATGTTCTGAGAACTACGACGAATTCGTTCCGATGAATAAATAGTACTTCCGAAAAACCGCAATGTTAAGTATGGTTTTATACGATACAAACTAAGATATTTTTTCTTACACTAATCAAAACGCATGATACTTCATACCTAACTTTCAATCAAAAAAGAGTCGTGGATGACGTTAGTAACGATTAGTTTCAGTGTTTTTTTGTGTTTTCAAAATTGTGTGAATTTTTTTTTCTTAATAAATTTCAATTAAACATAACTAAAAAAGTGACAATACATGTAAAAAAGTTGGCAAACATACCATTTTCACATTTTTAATTGTCAATGACATTTGGAGTTAGTTTGATAAAAGTTAAAATAGACATTTGATGATTTTAACTTTAATTGAATGTTTAAAAAAAGCACCACACTAACTCGTTTATAATTTGGAAAATCCTATTTTTAACCTAGCTTTAACAATGTACTATAACGGTCTTAAATTTTGCGCCATTACCTATAATATGTGTAGGTACTGTGATTTTTAGTAACCACACATTATCCACACATTTTTTTCTCCGTACTCGATTTATAAGCCACCAATTCTATGGACGAAAGAGATTATATAACAGATTTGACACTGGCCAAGAATTAATTTGAATTTTCTTGTAACGCGCTCGCAGTAAAGGCAAACATCATCATATCAATATTGAAGGTTTTGAATGAAACAATAATCACTTGAATGAGCTACCATCCTAGTTATTTTATTATTAAAAAAAAATTATAATTATGTGATAAATCCTCTTCCCTCTGTCAAACCTTCTTACACAGATATCAGATTTTGATATTTTGAAAAAGAACAAGTTTTATATTTCATCGTTGCTATTGCAATCGCTTAAATCACATTGTTTAATCAAGGCGGCATGTTTTCATATAAATACCTTTACACTGACCATCTGTTAACATTATAAATTCAATTTCATCAATTGATTTTTCTTTCATACGAATAAAGCTTTTTGAGTGAAAAGAGCAAATTAAGAACTTCAACAAAATAAACTCACTAGAGAAGCTGATTCACATCGCACTGTAACTCAAGTGACAATTGTGATAAACGCTATCAGTACAATAATGCTTAATGCAAGCATTTGTAACATTACATTTGTTTTCGATCTTTTTCACCTTCAAATACTGGGAAATATCAACTTGCCACAGTCATCATTTAGCGTAGTGTTAGTTTTTAGTAAAATAATGGGTGATTTTTTAAGAGGTTTAGAACTTTAAAAAAAAAAAAAACACAAAAAATTCGAAAAAATGAATGAAATATTTATTTGAATCGATAGTTTGAACCTTGCAATTTAATGTTTAAAGATAATTTCATGCAAATGTTGACCGCGGCTGCGTCTCAGGTAGCCCATCCGCTGAATTTTGGCATACTCTTTCACACATATCGGCCGGTATCTCACGAATGAATGCATGGATGTTGGCTTCCAGTGCGTCAATCGAAGCGGGCTTGTCCCTATAGACATTAGCCTTGACATACCCCCACAAAAAATAATCTAATGGTGTCAAATCGCACGATCTAGGCGGCCAATTGACCGGCCCGAAACGTGAAATTAACTGTTCACCAAACTCGCCTCGCAATTGCGCCATTGTTTCGCGTGCTGTGTGGCATGTGGCACCGTCTTGTTGAAACCACATATCATGCAAGTCAAGAACTTCCATTTCGGGCAAAAAAAAGTTTGTTATCATCGCTCGGTAGCGTTCACCATTGACAGTAACGCTGCGATTCGCATCATCTTTGAAGAAATATGGCCCAATAATGCCGCCGGCCCATAAACCGCACCAAACAGTGGCTTTTTCGGGATGCATTGGTAGCTGTTGCAATGCTTCTGGCTGATCTTCACTCCAAATGCGGCAATTTTGCTTATTTACGTACCCATTCAACCAAAAATGAGCCGACCATAAAATGGAAGCAGCGCGCGATGAACATTTCGAACCGAGCACGAATTTTGATAGTAAAATTCAATAATTTGCAAGTGTTGTTCATTTGTAAGACGATCCATGGTTAAATTGCAAACCAAACTGAAGCTGTTTGACAGTGACACAAGGTACTAAACACACGTCAGCTGTCAAAACCAGTGTTGCCAAAACCAAACCAGCTAAAAAATCACCCGTTATATCAAAAGCCTTATGCATACAACAAATTAAAATATGATAAATAATATTTATACAAAACCAGCAGCTCAGAATGTATATATGTATATCCAGTTATAACACAAGGGGGTTTACATAGAAGAACATGCTCGTCAACATGGCTTTATGGAACTAAGAAACCATATATACATGGTGTGTCAATCGGTTGTTTCTTACGTTTAAATAATCATGCTTTTTTGACGAGGATTCTGCCCCTAATAAACTACAAGATCCAGTACCTACTCATTATAAAGCTCATATAGTCATACTCTCAAAAGTCATAATACATACGAGTAAGTATTTATATTCATCTTTCATTTTCGCATCCACAATCCACAACATTTATTCGTCTCAAAAATATTCTCTCTAAGAGACTCTCATCTCAAGCTATCGTGTATCTATTTTGTCTGGTCTCTAGTGCTGGTTGTATTGTCTTGGTTAGGTTGCATTCAGCGTTGTCCCTCTGCTACAATTGTAGCTTTTTGGCTACATTATTTTTCCTTAAAAAGTCACAGTCGTATTTATTAGATTTTTGTCTACTTAGACACAGTCTAACTATTTTCAAATTGGTGGAAATATGCTTTATTTAATAAAAATAAATATAACATTATTCACGGTTAAGACAATCTACTCTTGTGTATAAGTTGGGCAGCTATAAGTCAACAATAAACAAGGTTTTTGAATATATTTTTCTAAATTGGACAGTTGTCTAAAGTTAGACAATGTTTAGACCATCAGTGTCTACAATCGTTAAATATTCATAAAACACTATCAGCCGTATTTATTAGATTTTTGACTATAATTAGACAGTGGGTATGTTCAGCAGCACATAGGGATTAGGGACTACAAAGTAAGGCAAGTTTCTAGTCTTTAAGTGGTCAGCCGTCAAAAAATTGCCTTCCAATTAAGGCATATTTATTGGAAAGTTGACTGGAAAGGAAGTCAAGAAATATCTCCCTTAATTTCAAGTCAAGTGTATTTATGTCAAAGTATCAGTTGATTATATTTTATCACTAAACAGCAAGCTGAACTTCATTGTTCTGTTTCTTGTTTTTTCAAGTTTGTTATAATTTTTTGGGTGAAGGGGTTCTTTATTATAAATATAATCGAAAAGATTTAATTAAACATATTATAAATATAGATTTTTGCCTTGTGTGAGGTATTTTTCAGATAATCATATTTAAGTCCGCAAAATTGGATCCGCAATGATTCGCAGTAGGTATTGTTCTCTTTTTTGACGAATATTTTCTCTAGTCTCCAAATCAACAACGAAAACATAAACGAAAAAATTTTGGAAAAATATTAATGGAGAGTTTTATCAGAAAATTTTGTTTGTGGTTTTCAACACGATAGCAAAATGCTAACAGAAAGAACTGCATCATCATCATCATCAGCTTAATGAATTAATGTAAAGATTGGAAGTAAAGTTCTAAGTTTGATATCTTTGACATCTTAAGAAATAACTAGTTTATTTACTCAATTTTCCGTTCAATGAATACAGTTGACTACATGGTAGTCCTTTGTGTCTCTTGAACGTACCCAGTGTCTACAGTTTTCGAAAAAGTTGTAAATATGCTTTATTTAATTTAATAAAATGTCACATTAGTGACATAAACTATCGATATCAAATTTATAATTCGCACCAGTGCAGTGCTACAGTTTTTTATCGGAGGACTCTAAGTTCAATCCTGATAACTTGCCACAAAATACGCTTATTATACTACATTTTAAATACATCGTGCTATATTCTCAACCAGTTGAGGGGACAGCACTGGATGCTATCACTTATTACTATATTGCCTACCTAAGTACCTACATTTTCGTACACATATTATGTTGACTTTAATAATTATTCAGCTTATTCAACTCAAATAAATGAGTCTATCAGTAAGCTTTTAACTCGCATCGATGTCAGTCAGATTTCTTTTCGTTTCGAGTGATTTTTGGTATGATTTGTTTAGTTTTTCAAAGCCGGTATATTTTACAACATATGTACATAGCTAAGTAACCTTCACTTTCCGCTATTACATTGTATAGCAATCGCATATACATAGCTCATTATTTTTATTTTATTTTTTGTTTTAAGTTTAAAACAATGTGTTAAGTATTTTTCAAAAAAAAAATTAATAAATTGTGTTTTTTTTTTTCGTTATTGTGTGTTCTCATTGCAATCTCGTGGAAATTATTTAAAAAATCGTGAAAAGTAAAAACAAAACTGCTGAAAGAAATTAATTACCTACCAAAATTATAAATAGAAAAGTGATCGGAGAACGATTGTTCAATCCTTAACAGAACTGAAAATCAGCTAAAAAGACTGAAGATGAGGTAAGGTATTAAGTTAAAATTTGAATTCAAAGCGTACAAAAATATTTTTATAATGAGGATGACTTTATTTGGCCAACTTGATTTTTTTTTGTTGTAGATAAGAGTGTTATAGAATTTTGTTAAAGTAAGTCTTGTTCAATTTGGTACCCACCCAAATAAGAATTACCAACTTCCAAAGAAATTGTCAACACTTATGTATAGTCTGAGAGGTAGCGTTGTATATTTCGTGGTAATTCAAATTTACTCTTAGCGTGATTGTCAACACCTTGGATTGAGCTTATTTCTCTAAATAACTAAAAATAATACAAAAATAACTGCACTTCCCGTTCCAATTATATACATATATGTACATACATATATAAAAAAAAAAACAAAGAAAATTAAAATGAAAATTTAATTTATTAACCTCTAAAAGTATTTCACAGTTTTTTTTTTATAATAAAATAATAAAAGAATATTTCAATAAATAAGTTATTATGTACCTATAAGGTTTTTATAATAAAACAATCTGTACAGTCTTTACAAAACCAAATCAGGGAAGTAAAAGACTTTAACAATTTTATTTTACATATTGATGGGTTTTAACTACCTTTATTGCAAGTTTTTTCAACACATTTTTTCTCTTTTTGTTTCGCCCCGGCCGGCCCCACAAGCAATTTTTATTTCTATCTTTATTGCAGAAATAATTTCAAAAAATGTATTTCTGCCATGTGTGGGCAAATTATTTCATGAAATTTTAATTGCAATCATGCCTACAAGCAAACAACACTTAATGTATTCTATAGTTATACCTGAGTCATATGGAAAGAGATAGTAGGAAAAAAATGCTGTAATCGATTTCTTGAAATAATTTATTTCGTGAAATGTTTGGTCCCTTATGGAAATTGACATTGAATGACCGATTTTAATTAATGAATTATTTTTTGTGTATACCAAGGGTTTCGAAGTATGTATGTATGAAGTTGTTTTTTCTCTTTTTCTAACATACAAGAGGCTAATAAAATTTCTATCACAGAAACCATATCAAAATATTCTCAATTTTTTTCTGAATTTTGTTATGACTTTAGAGTCAAAAGGTTTTTGTGCAACTAGTCCTTAAGGATATATGTAATATTATCATCGACAGTTTTACATTTCTTCCTTCCAAAAAAAAACTGTTTTTGAGATTTTTTTTTTTCGAGATTAGGTGTCTTCCTTTGGGTTCGAGCATCTACTGCCAAATACAAATACTTCTGACTGCAGTCAAACTACTTCTAATATGTGATCAAAATAGTTAAAAGCAATTCAAAAACTTAGTTACGAACTGAATCCGCGCAAGAAAGCGACGCCATCAGTAAAAAGAATTTACATAGTACCTAAATTATTATTGTTGAAGTTTCTCTAATCTTCTAAATATATAAAAATTAATGTTTGTCTAAATGAGGCAAATAGACTCGGAAACTACTAAACCGATTTAGTTGAAACTTTAAATATTTGTTCCTATTGACAGCAGGATAGTTAAGAAAGTGGTTTGAGTAAAATCCGTCCATTGCGTCGCAAATTGTTATTAAAATTGATTTTGCAATACCTACTTTAGTAGATATAAAAGAACCGGTTTTAATGAAATGTTAACACAAAAGCTTCTAATAAATTTAAATAATATTGCGTATCAAAAAAATTTCAATCCTAATACGAAATGATATTAGGATTGAAATTTTGTTGATACGCAATATTATTAAATTGAACCGACAATTAGATAGTAGAAAACCAAAAAGAAATGGTTCTATGGGAGATATTGTTAATAATCGACTAATAAAAAAATTGCTCCAATAATTTGGTATATTTGGTATAAGCATACACAAAAAATTTAATCAAAATCGTAGGAGTCGGTTTTGAGAAAAATTAATTTTCCTCAATGGTTTTTAAACACTTGTATGGTAGGTATCGTTATTTTTGGTCATAAGAATAATTTGTATTTTAAATCTGCTGGAAAATGTTAAATAACTGCTGGATGCCAAAATCGTTTTCAAATTATAAAGTTTTCAAAAAAAAAAAAAAAACATTGAAATAATTTTAATAGTTTTAAAAAATCCAAAATTTTTCTTTTAAAACTTTTTAAAATAATCTCCATAGAAAAATTGATAAAAATCAGTTTAATTTGAGAAAATTCAAAAAATGGTTCTATGGGAGGTACCATTTATAACCGAATTTATTTATTCCCTAGCTTTTTTGGTTGCTGCGTAATAAGTCCCTACAGCTAATTCAATATTTCCAGGTACAGAATTTTGTCGCCCGAATCGCTTTGAATCGAGAGTCGTTTTGAAATTTTTGTCGTTGTAGAAGATAACGTCATGATTCTTTTCTAATGGCAACAGAAACAAGCCCAATTAACGTTCGCTTCAATTCGAACATTTTGGTGAATGGTATTACAGTTAGCGCCTAAAATCATAGAATGAAAATTAAAAAAATAATTAACAAAAAAAAAATCAGGTACTGGATCTGCTATTTTCTTTGAATTTTAACAGATGCGGAGAATAAAACTGAACAAAAATTAAAATTAAAGTGCCGCATGTTTTGACGGTTTAGGAGAAACATTTTGCGAAAATTCGCTTACATAACGGCTCCCCTATTAAGCCAACGCAAATATACACATATAGATATACATACCTACTTAGGAACACAACGAAACTTTCGCTTGCCTAATTGAATTTTAATGAGAGTACCCACACTGTCGCAATGTAAATATTTGTGAATAACAATCTTCGGTCATTGTATATTCTCCGGTTTGGCTTAAATATACCAATTGGAAGCAATCGTTAACTTTTTTATGCACTTCGTGAAGACTAATAGACCCTTAGTTAATTTAAATAAACACTAACAGTTGTATTTATTAGATTTTTGTCTACTTAGACACTATCTAACTATTTTCAAATTGGTGGAAATACGTTTTATTTAATAAAAATAACAATCTACTCTTGTGTCGAAATTAGGCAACTATAAGCCAACAAAAACCAAGGTTTTTGAACACATTTTAGAAAGTTTGACATAAGCCTGAATACAATAGAATGCTTCAACTGGAACTGGAGTTGCAACAGCTGTGAAAAATGTAGCTGTACGGCCTTTTGTATATTAAAAAAAAAAAAAAACAGTTAGATGTTATTCACTTTTTTATTTCCGATAATTTTCTTTTTAACATTAGAAATGTTTAAACGGAGGCATACAATGTAAAAAAATCAATAGAATTTCAAAAATATGAAACGCCTAGTAGGCAAAGGGGGGTGAAACGTGAGGGGAATAAACAAAATAATCAAAATAAACAAAATAAACAAAATTATTTCCTTCATGCTTTGTTCTTACTAGTCTGAGGAAACAAAATACAAAGAAGATGATAAAACGGACAGAAAAAAAAAGAGAAATGTTCGTAGAAAAAAAAATGGGTATGTTTCTGATTATGATTTTTGCGAAATCTGAAAAATACCCGATTTGCGTTTACTTAAATGCTTATATCTTTCGATCCAATTATCCGATCTTCAATATTAAGGTATATAATTAAAGGAAAAATTACTGGCGTGTTAGAGCAAACAAAAATTTTCAAAATCATTCAAAATTTTATACTAAAAACATGAAAATAAATATCGGACAAATAATTTAATTCAATGATAAAAACAAAAAAAGCATTAAAATACTTTCAACCACCAATTGGCGAGAGGAATATAGTGTTCTTTAGCCGGCGGCGGCGGCGGAGTTTGTGCAATAAAAAACCACAATCGTGGCAAATTTGCTTCGCGTCGAAAAAAAAATGCTAAATGTTCATAGGTATGTACCTACTTAAATTTGTAGTCGGTATAATAATTGTAAAGATAAATTGTGTTTGGTTTGGCTTGCTTATAACTTCGGTTTAAGGTCTTAAAATTTAGCTAGAATATCGGACTACATTTTTTGTATTATATCATTGCATAGTCACATAAAACTATACTTATATGAAAAACCTTATTAAATTGCGTATTTAATAGAAAAAAAAATTTAATACAAAACAATAATTTTTTAAACCACATGTATTTGACCCTTTTTAGGAAAGTTATGATGTTGGTACCCTTGTTCAGAAAAGTTGCTCAACATTTAAATTTGACATTCAATGTACATAGATAAATACATAAATGCTTTTTTCATTTCTAATGTTCCTCAACTATGCTGGAATGGCAAATCGGGTAAATTTTATTAATAATTTTTTTCATCAAACAAATAAGCACAAAAAGCTTCAATATTTCATACTAATTGAAGAGTAAAAAGTGCTGCACGTGTAATAAGTTAAAAGTTGGTGAACTAGGCAGCACCGACCGCAGCTCCGTTTGCAGCTGCATTGCGTTGTATTCCTAACATTCCTTACGTTCGAGAAACTATCAGATAGGCAATCCACCTATCCTAAAAATGTTCATATACGTTGGATTTATGTTGCATAAACTGTTTTGTCACAAGAGATTACAACAATCAAACCTTTCCGGATAGCTTTGGATTGATACCCGAACGCGACCATTTAATTTTTTGTGTATTGAATATTTTGACAGCTACTCCACCTGCAGCTCCGTCTCCATTGAGTTCAGGGAGTTAATGGCACTGTTAATTGTTTTAAGCATAGTACGCAGCAAAATTTTCTGTGGTCTCCAAATCGATAGCGAAAACGTAAACGAAAAAATATTAATATAGAGTTTTATTAGATGATGCGATACGAAATTTGTCTGTGGTATCCAACACTTTAGTAAAATCCTAACAGAAATCACAGGGCAAGAATACCCATTGAAAGTGTCACTAATTGCCAAACAAAAAAATAAAAAAAGCTGCAATTATTAATTTCGCTCGTTGAACAGCGTACTGCACTACAAAAATGAGAACGAATTTTTCCGTTAATGATTTCGTTGTTTTTTTTTTTTTTTTTTTGTATAGAAATGTTCGTTTTGCCTCAGCTGCGTACTATGCTTTACTTGAAGTCGTGAAGCGAAATTTTCTTCTCAGAATCGTGACAAGAGTAAACTTTGTATGCAAATTTCCTTCCCGCTCTTCAAAATTAGACATTATTTATCTATGCAAAAAGTACAACTTCACTCACTTGACTATACTGAAATCATTTTATTATGTGTAAAAATCTAATAGAAAATAAATGTTTGGAGTAAACAGAGTTTGAATTTTGTATGACTATTTACATATATATAATTCAAATCTGGTTAAAGCTCAGTCTTAGGTTTAATTTCTATTTTATCGGTAAAATTATTTTTCGATGAGTATTATGGTATGATTAGTCATTTTTACTGGAGAGTATATAGGTACATATGTACATACATAAGTACCTACACAAGAAACTTCACAGTTAGATTTTTTGTGGAATTGCTTGATAAATACGACATTTAATGTTTCTTTTTCTTCAAAAACAAGCGTGATGTCATCATTGTCATATATGTACATACATATTTATATTGTTAATTTGTTCGTTCTTTTAACAGAATTTTTTTTTTTAATTGGTTCTCGATGATTTGAATGTATTTTTATATAAAAGAAGTAGTTATACATATTTCAATCAATAAGTATGTAATTTGAATTATTAACATACATACATATGAATTTCATCTTGTGAATTCATGTCACGTAGACGTGCTGCATTGCCTTAAAATACATCATTATTTTGTTCTATTGATAGAATAGATAGAATAACTCTGTCACTGACACATATAGAAGATATAAGCAGAAGTATCATAGTTCCATTTGAGATGAAAAAAAGTGTTAAAATTTCAATGCTGCCACACCCATTAAATTCTTAGTCGTCATCACATCAGCCGGCCAGCCGGCTTACTCTTGTTGCAAGAGTAAGGTGAAAATCTTTTAATTTGTTAAAATTTATATGATGTCATTTATAGTGGATTTACATTCATCTTAATACGAAGATGTAAGATATAAAATTCACATTTGTTGAATTGAGAGGGAAGACCAAAATGCAGAGAGCTTCATTATAGGAAGTGCCATAATGCAGATATAAAGATGAACATTTTCATTTTTCTTTCACACAGTTGTGTTTTTGGCATGAATCTATCCTGCTCTACTTTTCTTTAAATCTGCAGATGAAGATGAATATAAATCCATCACCGATGAAGTTTTTCTTTGATAAATTCAAATTTTAGAGCCGAGTGCATAGGGATTTTAAATTGTTTTTTTGATGTGTAAACATCTATGCCGGCGGCGGCGGTAGGGTAAACTAAGAACGTGGAAATTTCTGTGACACATTACGTTGTGATCTTACACGTTACGTTGATGTAAATTTGATACGTTAAATATTGGGTACGTTCGTTCGTACTTCAAACTTAATCGAAAGATCGATCTGAGTTTGGGTTGAAATTTGGTTTACAGTTCAAACTCGTCGCGTTCTGTGATGTAAAACCAGCATGCACTTGAATATTTAATTTGATGTTTACACATCTTTACCGTGAGTCCCGGCACTCACACTTTTTTTTTATCATATATGCATATGTGTATACTTTTGATTTGACTATGGAATTGATAGTTGTCAAACTGATGATTGCGAATTCTAGTTTTTTTTTTATAAAAGATCTACAAATGCAAGACAAACAAACAAAAATCGGTTTGTCATTTTACGTTAGAAGGAGGCCATTTTGAATTAAAGTTCATTTAAGAAACACCTGAGCTATTTATAAGTTCTTAACATTATTATAATTGCTAAAATTTTATGCGGTTTAAACCATGTTTGAACTTTTGAAATTGCAATACCATGCCCCTTGTCACACACGCTGTAACGCTGCTTTTTGGACACGCTCCATTTTATTCCACGCCCCCAATTCTGCCAAAATATTTTTATTTTTTTTGTGATTACGAACACTTTGATGGGAGTATCGCTACGTGTGATTCCGTCGCTACACTTTTGAGACCACTTTTAAATTGATCCGTATCCGTCTACGATTAAAAACTAGAACGTTTCACATAATAAAGGGTTTTCCAATAGGGACGGGTTGATTTTGAAAGCTCGTGGCGGCCATATTGTTTCTTTTACTTTCTGTCAAAATATTTTTTAATCAGTTACTAAAGACAAATCATCGGCAAGTTACAGCGTCGAGCAACACGCAAATGATAAAAAATGTTCGCTAATTGCCGGATTTGGGACGACACCAATCCACGCGAGATTCACAAGGTGCCAATGCATCCAAATAAAGTTAATGTTTGGTGTGGATTTTGGGGTGGAGGCGTCATTGGTCTGTACTTCTTCGAAAATGATGCTGGCCAGGCCATCACCGTCAACGGTGATCGCTATAGGTCGATGATCACCAACTTCTTGTGGCCTGAATTGGATGATATGGACACCGAAGACATATGGTTTCAACTTTTCGAATCCGCGCCACCCAGCGGCGGCCATTTGAACGATGTTATATTTCACACATAATGTCATTGATAGGGCTTTCAAATAAAGATAAAACCTTATTTATATCTCATATACAACTTTTATTTAATTTTAATATCGACTTGCCCTTAATGGAAAACCTTTTATAATGATCCCCATTCTGCGCGCAGATCTTCTTAGAAAGATTTCACTTTGTTTCTTTTCTAAATATATTTTTCGGCGATTTTGTCCCTTTATTAAATTGAACGTCCCTAGTTTTTAACATTTTTGGAAACCTTCCTATCCTACCTTTAAATTCTGTTTGGATCTTAAGTTTTTTTTGAAGCGTATATACATATATAATTTAATAAAATTTTACAAAAAATATTTGAAATATTCTGTAGGGTTAAAATGTTTGTATAAAAGGGTTAAATGATGTTATTGGCAAGAGGTATTATTTTTATGCATGCCTTTTTAACGATAAAAAAAACAAAACAAAACATACATCATATGAATATCTTTATTTTTAAATTTGTTCATCAAAGAAGCATTTATCCTTTTTAAATTAAAGTTATTTCAACGTAAGTAAACAAGTGTTAAGGGAGCTAAAGAACCATAAAATGTTAATGCTTCGGAGCACTGAGAATTTAAATAACATTGAATTAAATGTTTTAAAAGGCCTGAAGGTCCTGGTCTCCTGGACTTAATATTTTGGCATTGCGAAAAGCCCAGATTTTAAGAATTAAATTGCTGAGACATGTACACAAATTGTTTTAATGAATACTTCAGGGTAGATAAAAAAAACATTTGGATTTATTTTTCTCGTGGTGCTTACGTTTTAATAAGTCGTAAATAATTTCTCATGGGACTTCTGACATAATATGTAGGTAGGTTACATAAATATTCAGTATATGTTTTTTATATAAATTTATAGTATATAATTTGTTCATATTATTTTGGTATTAAAGTTTTTTGATTTGAAAGTAGGTACAAACTGACAAACATGAGTTATATGTAGGTGATGGTTACTTTATCTACCATGCAATGGTCTATTTTAAGAAAGTTTTTTTTTATTAGGTATAGGTACTTTTTGCAATCGATTTTAAAACTACATAACTTACCAATGAACTAGATACATTATGTAACTGACTGTAACTAGATGACAACAAGTTTGCTTAAAGTTTCAATTTCAAGGCGAGAAATTATTTTAAAATCGAATTGAAAATTTCTACAGGACAGACAAAATAAATCTGAAATTTGCAATAAGTATACTACATACACATATCGTCCCCTCTCTCACGAACTGACGTAACTGCTTTTCTCACATTTTACAAAAACTCGTTTTAAAAGTGTTGGCCGTTGATAAACCTATTTTTACTTCCGATTTATATGTAGGTACTATATGGCAAGACATGCTTCCGCAAAAAAAGCCGAACTCAAGTTTTTGATCAAAGTTGACATTACGATGATAGCAAAGTCGAAAAAAGTGGGTCTCGCAATTCTGTCTGTCTGTTTGTCTGTCCTTTCAGTTGTAGTCTAAACGGGTGGGTCGATTTTCTTTCAAATTGGTACCTAGCGTTTTTTGGGCATTCCCCTGCACTTTTTTCATTTTTTTAAGGCCAAAAATAACGGTACCTGCTGTACAATTTTTTTTTTTACCAAATTATGAAAATCTTATTTTTCTCAAAAACGTGCCCACAATGTTTTGTTTACAAAAATGCTACCATTTTATAAAAAAAAAAATACGGAAAAATTGTTTTAAATGGTAGATACCTCCCATAGAACCATTTTTTTGATTTTCGATTTTCTCAAAAACGGTTCCACTGATTTTAATAAATATTTTTTATAGAGAATGTTTACAATAATTTTTAAAAAAATTGTGTATCAAAATTTCCCAAAAATTTGATAGGATTTCAAAATTTTTTTGAGAACTTAATAATTCGAAAACGACTTGGTCGATTTTTATTAAACTTAGTACCTAGCAGTTTTTTTACATTATCTAGCAAATTTTGAATACAAATTTTATTATAACCAAAAATAACGGTACCTCTCATAGAAATGTTTAAAACCGGTATTGAAAATCTCATTTTTCTCAAAAACGGCTTCTACGATTTTGAATAAAATGTTTGTATAAACGAATATCAGAACAATCTACCATACTATTGAAAACAAAATGTATCTATCCTTTAAAAATGGTACCTCTCATAGAACCATATTTTGGGTTTTAGAGTATCTCATTATCTGTTGAACCAATTTGAAAGAAATTTTTTACACAAAAGCTAATAATAAGTTTGAATAATATTGCATATCAAAATTTTCAAAAAATGAACTTTTGAATTTTTAAAAAAACTTTCAAAATTATTTTTTGAAAATTCAATATTTCGAAAACGGGTGGATGATTTTTTTCAAAATTAACTTTTAAACATTGCATAAAAAAGTACTAAAAATTGGCGGACCAATTTTTTTTCTAAAAAATATATATAAAATTTTATATATACAAAAATTAATTTAAAAAAAAGCTGTTCCAACGATTTTTAAAATTTGTTTCTCATAAATTGAGATTTGTGTAAGAAAGTATTTGATGTACATTGCATTGGTGTCAAATCAATTTCAGATATTTTTTTAATCAATTTATTACTAATTTTATTGATTTTTAACATTTTTCCAGTCCAAAGTGTAAATTTCATTGCATATATGCGAAGTTCAAGACAGCACAGTGCTATATTGTTAATATTTATGTACTCACATAATACATCCTTAAACTATATTTTTGGCAGGTGGCATAAAATATAGGCTCCAATAATATTTTTATATAATAAATTTCTTTTATCAGATGAAAAGTTTTTAAAATTATGACTTTAAAACCACAATGTGATCGCACATAAGAGCAAGTTCGTGCGACCCAGTCGTGCATTTTATTTTTATTAGCCGTGTTTTTTGAAAAAGTGAATAGCTAGCTCAGCAAAATTTGTACATGTAAACAATAACAAATAAAAGTGATTATAAATATTCTGTTATTGTTTGTATACACAAAAAAAAATTATTTGTTTTTGTAAAAATTTTGCCGAGTTGCTACACACTTTCACCAAAACACGACTTATATGTACCATATATTCATAAGTAAAATTAAAATGCTCATTTTCTTTTTTACAGTTCTTTGGACGAAAACGTATCTGATTCAACGGAAAAATTGAATCAGCCACTTGATACTGAATCAAGCGGAAACGATAACGACATCAATATGGTAGCCGCTAGTAAAGAAATCAGTCCTGAAAAGGAAGCAATAAAAAAAGCCGCCAACACCGCCGAAGAAGGAATCTTTTCTCTTATCTATTCAGTAGCTAAAAAGCTAGCTGTAGTTGGTGCTATCTACTTAGTTGGATATATGGGCTGGTCAGTGGCATGGCTTATAGCACCTGTTATCTATTCCGGTATCCGAGATCAATTTAGTAAAGACAATGAAAAGAAGAGGAATATTGCTAAAACATCTGCAATGGCTTCAGAAAAAGATGTTATTCTAGCACGGATCGATGAACTTCCAGCTTGGGTAAATATATTATTTAAAAACAAGTAATTATGATAATGTATTTTTATTTCATTGATTAAATGAGATTGTAAAGTGTTACCATTTTAAAAGAAAAAAATAATAACCGGAAGATTTTATAAACAAGCAGTTGGCCAGTAGGTATAGATAATATTCCGAACCAAATTATCGGGTATGGAAATGATTGAATATATTTCTTTACTTGTTCTACATAATGAGAAGTTATCATCAAACCTGATAAAGAAGGCAAACAAAGTGAGTTTTGCAATTTTTTTTTGTCTGTCTCTTCAACTAAAGGCAAAATGGTTGGATCAATTTATTCTTTGAACTTGGCACCTAGCGTTAAGACTATGAAACCTTTCATATTTTCGACTTTTTCGTTAATTATTTCCATCAAATATTATTTAGAAAATCTACTAGAAGTTGTATAAATTAATACTAACCCAAAAAAATCGTTTGGATGGCAATATTTACGCAATGTAGTCTCGTAAGAGGTTTTCAGTTCTCAACAAAAAAATTGTAGACAAAATTTGTAAAAATATTCAAAATAGCTTTTAACGGCATTTAGTACAGAAAAATTGGCGTTTCGTCCCCGTGATCTCACTTGAACTCATAAAAAAAGTGGGAGCATAATTTGTATAATTATAATCAAAAATCATGTCCTAAACCCTTGCCAAGAAAAATGATTTTTGTCAACAACATCGAGATAAATGTATGTAGGTAGGTTAAGTACATATAAAGAAAGGTCTTTTCAAACGCTATCCGAAACTACAAACTAAAAGCTTTTGTGTGGTATAGTTCTCGAAATATTTCCATTCTAAATGTAATTACTGAATTTCTATTTAACCCTAACAAAGTATTTGGATGGCGATATCGATATTTGTATACATATACAAGCCACATATGTATAAGAGATTGTAGTTTACAGTTCTTTGAACATTTGTTTTCTTGAGTCCGACTCTTTGAAATTAGTTCCTTAAATGCAAAAACAAGACTGGTTTTCTGCATTAAAATTATTGTCATATAAAAACCTAGTAAAGTAAAAAGTATTGTTCATATTTATAAACGTTGTCTAACTTTAGACAACTGTCTAAATTTGGAAAATGTGTTCAAAAACCTTGTTTATTGTTGTCTTATACATAGCTGCCTTACTTAGACACAAGAGTAGATTGTCTTAAACGTGAATAATGTGATATTTATTTTTATTAAATAAAGCATATTTCCACCAATTTGAAAAAAGTTAGACACTTTTTTTAAGTATACAAAAATCTAATAAATACGACTGTATATGTTTTGGTAAACCTTGTGCTTTTTTCGCAAATAAAAATTATTTTATCTTGAAGTTGTTGTATAATTTTAAATATACCCTACTTATCAGCAATTATATTATATATAGCTATACTACGGTTGACGGATATTAATCAAAATAAAACAACAAAATGAAATAATATTGTTGGCGTAGTATGAGAAATTTTAAAAAAAGTAATTACTGAACGATGTTTATGTAAAGTAAACCCTCCTTTTAGCGACGAGAATAATACTATAATTTTCTGAAAAAAAAGTCATAAATAAGAAAAATTTAATATATTTAACCTTTATGTTTAATTATAGAAAAATTTCCTACTTTTAATGATGCCTTCCTTCATTTTAACCAAATTTCTGCTGATAAAGAAATAATTATATATGTATGTGTGCAAAGATTTCTAGAGAGTCAACATTTTTAAAAGTAATGAAATAATTTTATTTTTGTAGTATGATTGAAAATGTCAAAGTTTTTATAAAAAAAAAATAGTAGAACCGTGCTTACGTTGCTTCGCTTATTTTTTTAACAGTATTCCTGCAATAGAAAGTATTTCCCTTTTTTCATTATTATTTCATTTATATTCATAAGGTCTGTTTCTTTACAGTTTGGGAAAAAATTCGGGAAAAAGTTTAGCCTTGAGTTTATTGATGTTGTTGTTGTAATTTTTGACCAGAAATGAAAAGTAAGGAAACACATTTGGGATTTTTCTGATTTGTTACTTGGTAAACGTCACATTTGACAACTAAAACTATCAGTATAGTCAGAGAAACAAGCAAGGCAGTAGCAGTAAATAAAATGTTTTGGTAGATACTTGCTGGAGGGGAAATTAAATCAATTAAAAAAAGTCAAAAACTTTTTGATTTTCGTGCCAGAAAAAAGTAAAGAAACAGATTTTGTTGGAAGTATTTTTGCGACCTAAGTGTCCAATATACAATATGTATTTCGCCCAGGTACGAAGTATGTATATTGTATATAAGACACTTAAGTCGCAAAAAAACTTCCAATTGAATTTCATTCAATGGTTTTTTCTTCTTCGTAGAAACAGATTTTGGGTAGATTTAGGATACCACGGGACCCCGAAGGAGAGTAAAGAAACAAACCTATTGTTGAGTCTGAGTGCCTTCCTTTTATCGTATTGTTATAAAATTTCTCTCATAAACACCGTTGAACCTTACACAAAAGCATTGTGGTGATGCGCGTTCAAACACGAAACCAGTTACAATAATTTAATTTATCTAGAACATAAAACTACATATATAAACATAAGTAAATAAACATTAATTTAGCTTGATAAAGTATATTGTTAAACTTTAAAGTTCAAATACCTGTTTTATCAGGGATTAGATAAACATTTTGTCTGTAGATGTTCCATAGTTGACTATATTAGTCATCCCATGACAAAATGACATTGTTTGCCTAATGAGACATTTTTAAATGATTAAACAATGTTCTTAGCTAATTTCGTGAAATAAAATCATGACTCAATAAGCTTAAAAATGTACCTACCTACCTACCTACATATGTACATACCTTTATGATTAATTTTAGAAAAATGCGCGCTTAATCGCATTTTGACGTTTCTTTCTTTCATTCCGACCGATTTCAAAAGTGTTCTAGACAAAATTTTCAGCTAGCCAACATTTTTAAAAATTATGAAATAACTATCGATTTATTGAAGGAATAACACTTTAGAAGAAAATATGTAATTTTATAACAATATTGTTTATGCAGGTCTTTCTGTCGCGTCTCGGTGAGCATACTTCAATAAATTTTATTTTTCAAGCCACGCCAAGTTCCTAGATCCGTGCATAATTTTGATGGATACAAACTGTAATAACTGTTATCTTTCGCATGTCTCCGTTCTCTTTAATTGAAGGACAACACCATTGAAATGCCAGTTAATAACAGTTTATCACTTTTAAAAGTGGATTTGCATTAACGAGTTTTGCGCGACTTGAAAAAAACTCTGGGTGCTACCGTGCGTCGTCGTGGTGGAGGTCCCTCCCGAATAAGCAGTACCTTAATACAAAAAACCTTTATAATTTCCCGATGAATTGAAAGGAGTCTAGATACATTTTTAACAGTTTATCTTCATAAAAAGTATGGACGATACTAGAAAACTGCCAATTTATAACAGTTATATAAGTTTATCGTCATTAAAAGTGGATTTGTATTAACGAGTTTCTCACGACTAAAACAAAAAAAAAAATCTGGGTGCCCGAAATATACTCACCGGCAGCGGCTGGCGCGGTGTGGCGGATGCCCCTCTCCGCATATACAATACCTTAACAAAAAAAATTGTTATAAATTGTCATTTCCCGATTAATTTAGAGGGGTCTAGAGACGTTTATAACAGTTTATCGCCACTAAAAGTATGCACGAGTCTAGAGAAATGTCAATTTATAACAGTTATAACAGTACATAGCCATTAAAAGAAGGTGTGTATTAAAGAGCCTCGCGCGGCTTGTTAAAAAAAAAACTAGGAGTGCAGTTGAGCGCCTTCGCTCTATACGGGGTTGCATAAACATTACATTTCTTAACAGAACTGGTGGTACAATTTGGCATTTCTTTTTAGTCACTTCCTTAAGTATTAAATCCTGTAGTATAATTCAAAATAAATAGTAAATAATAATAAAATAAATAATTTTCCTTATATTTTTTAGGTCTATTTTCCTGATGTTGAACGTTGTGAATGGGTGAACAAAGTATGTATGCCATCAGTCAATTTAATTATAATAAAATATAATTATTGTTTGCCTTTTTTCAGATCCTCAAACAAATATGGCCCAATGCAAATTATTTTGCTCGAACTTTAGTCAAAGAAACAATCGAGCCAAATGTTGCCCTAGCCCTATCCAATTATAAACTAAATGGATTCCGTTTCGATAGAATTATCTTGGGTACAATTCCACCTCGTATCGGAGGTGTGAAAATTTACGACAAAAATGTTGATCGTAATGAGATCATCATGGACATGGATATTTTCTATGCCAGTGATTGTGATATTAATTTCTATTTGGGTGGTGTTAAAGGTGGAATTAAGGATTTTCAAATTCATGGATGGATTCGTGTTGTAATGAAGCCACTGATTCGTTCAATCCCATTAATTGGTGGACTACAGATTTTCTTCCTTAATAATCCTAATGTTGATTTTAATTTGGTTGGTGCTATTGATTTTCTGGATATGCCTGGATTAAGTGATTTATTACGGAGGATAATAGTTGAACAAATTGGGGCAATAATGGTTTTGCCAAATAAGCTGCCAATTACATTGAGTAATGATGTTCCAGCTGTTAGTCTCAAAATGCCTGAACCTGAGGTAAATACATATAAATAAAAACATTTAGAAACGTTTAAGAAGCATTTACATAGTAAAAATAATAAAAATGAAATTTTTTCAAGATTATAAAAAAAAAATATGGATAACATTTCAGAAAAGCATTTTAAGCTTCTAATCATAAATGAAATGAAATGGACAGATCCTTAAACTCCAAACCCTTATCATTTGTCTTCTCTTTTTTAGGGAATTTTAAGGATTCATGTTGTTGAAGCCAAGGATTTAATGAAGAAGGACATAAGCGTCTTGGGCAAAGGTAAATCAGATCCTTATGCAGTTATCAATGTTGGAGCACAGGAATTCAAAACACAAACAATTGACAATACTGTCAATCCCAAATGGGACTTTTGGTGTGAGGTAAGTTTTTCTGGACAATGGTTTTTTTTTTATCATTTACAAAAATAACTACACAAAGATCAAAAGAGCTGATGCAAAAATTTCAGGTGCAAATTAAGTTTGAATTTTTTGCAAGTTAAAAGATTTTTTTTTTAACACACCATATTTTAAATTAATACCATAAATAAAAAAATAAAATTAATGATGGTACTTTTTTGAGCAAGTTGAGTTTTTATAATTTTTTTTTTAATTCAATGCATGTGTCTATTAGAAGATCATTATATAGTAAACTCTTTTGATAATAAATGTATCTATGACACATAAAAATACCCAGTACCATATTAAAGAAAGAACACAAACACACACAAAAAGAACAGAACATACAAATTTTTATTAAAAAAACAACACCATACCAAAAAAACTCTAATTCATATATTTTAAGAAAAATTATTCCACTAATGCTTGCAATATTTCTGAATGCTTCTAAGAAGTGGTTGGTATGTGAGATTGGATATTTTAAGATATTTTTTTGTGTATTAATGAACCTGGATAATTGCGTATGTGATATCATATTAGAATTTTATATAAATTCTTTTGGCCACTGCAAAAAATTATTAAAATTCCATTTTATTTAAAGCAAGCGGAAGTTCATTCAAAAATGAAGTGGACGAATAGGTCGCACTAACTTCAAGAAATATGGATTTAATTAGAAAAAAGTATAAAATATTATAAAATATAAAAAGGATAAAATATTATTTCCGTTATATTGCTAAAACAGCTCCTTAGATAGTTAAGTTCAAAAACAAAATGTTGTCTAATTTCCTGACTAAATATGAAAACATCAAAAATCATAAAAAGCAGTTTAAATTATTTATGTCTATACGAAATTTTATTGATTTCTAAAAACAAATTCCTATAGTTTTTATTCAAATTTTAGATTCTTTGTTTAATGAAGAAAAACTAGATCAGAACAGAGAAGAAGTACAAGTGTGTGAAAGCTTACATCAGAACGGAAAAGTATTACTTTGTGTTTTATGAGGTTGGCCAGCTGTGAAATTTCAAAATCAAACACTTTAATTTAAACATGTTATGATTTTCAAATTGAATTTTTTACCAATTTACACTTTTTTCATATTCTTTTATGTTTTATTCATCCAAAAATCAAGTAGGTGCCTACTGCACTTCTTGGTAAATTTTAGCATTTTATTTTGCTAAACACACAAGCCAGCTGACGCTTTGACATTTCTAGTTCACGCGCTCCAAAATAGGTGCAGAAAATGTTGTTCTTAATTTTTATGAACACATTTATGAAACTTAAAGTGACAGAATGTAGAACAGTTTAGGGCAAGATTTGTACTCATTAAAAACGCTAGTGTGAAGTTAGAACCCCTTTTTTTGGAATTTGTGATTTTTGAAATTTCTTCCAGGCTATTCCCAATTTGTTCTGCATTGTTCCAAATTGGTTTTTGAAAAATATAAAAAAAAAATAGACCAAAAAACCGTCTCTGTTGACCTAGCCCCCTTTTTGTGAGTAGGTATCAAATTTTTGATTTTTGTTCCAAATTGTTCTTAACATTATTCCAAGTTTTAAGACCTTTATGTTCAAAATTTCAAAAGTTGTGGGCAAAATTCGAAACAAATTCTAGCCCCCCTTTTTTGGAAGTTCTTGTTTTTGAAAGTTTTTTTTTTCAGTTTTTAAAAACTGTTGTAACCATTTATCAAAAAATTAAAGTTGTAGTGAATCTTTGAACATAGAGCTCCAGAAATTTGGAACAATGTTCAGAACAATCTGGAAAAACTTTCAAAAATTTTATTTTCAAATATTTTTCAAAAAACAATTTGGAACAACGCGGAACAAATTGGGAACAATCTGGAACAAATTTTAAAAAAAAATTAAAATTACAAATTGCATGAAACACACAACATTTCTGTTTTTTTTTCAATAGGTACAGAACGGGTTACGAACCAACACAAATATTGAGTTTCCAAAATTGAATTTATTTTTAAATTTACTATTTATTTAACTAACGTAGGTATATTATGTTGAGGCAAAAATATCCAAATGACGGAATTTTGTCATAACATCCTATTTTGAAATTATAGTATAACAATTTTATGTTTATGCCATTAACCTGGCAGCGAAATCGCGGCCCTTAGACTATCATAGTGCAAAAACATGGGCGAATTTTAAGTTTGTTCACATACAATTTGTGTATGACAAAAACTCCTTTTATGCCATTCGGTTTCTATATTCTGTAGCTTTAAATTCTGAGTAGAACTGAGTGAAGAAATGCAAATGCAAAATATGTGAGTGCTCCGAAACGTTTTAAATTGGGAAAAAAAATCACACCCGATTTCGGAGCTGTAAAAAGTGTCGTTCGTGCTATTTTTTATGCAACTGTACATCATTTTGTCTCATTTTTCACTCATTTTGTCTCATTTTTCACTTTTTTTGTTTTCGATAATATTTTTTGAGAAACAAATAACCACAAAAAGCTTAAATGTGTTTGTCTAGCTCTTTTTTTCTTCATACAAATTGAAACGTCAAAAGTGCTGCACGTGAAAAGTTTAAAATTGGTGAACTCTAGCAGCACCGTCTGCAGTTGCGTTGTGTTGTGTTGTATTGAATATTTTGATAGCTAATCTAGATGCAGCTCCAGTTGCAGCTCCGTATCGAACACAGCACAACGCAACTGAAGTCGGTACGGCAAGAGTTCACCAACTTTAAACTTTTCACGTGCAGCACTTTTGACGTTTCAATTCGTATGAAAAAAAAAAGAGTCGGAAGAGAAACTGAAGCTTTTATGCTTATTTGTTTCGCAAAAATTATTATTAATTAAAAGAAAAATATAAGAAATAAAAAAGGTGAAAAATAAGCTCGTGGTTGTTTTTTTTTTCTTTAAAATATACAAAAAGCTGTGTAGCTGCATTGAGGGCACATAAAAACTAGCACGTACGATACTTTTTCAAAGCAGTTTCAGCTCCAGTTGCAGCATTATTGTGTTCAGGCAGTAACTCGTAAATATAAAAACAATATGGTTATCCTGCTTTTTATATCTGGATCTATTTTAATGATCCAAAAACTAGTTCTTTTCTGGCGGGTAGATAGGTTTATTATTCAACCTTATTGTGAGTTTCACCCGAAAAATATTTCACCTTAAAATTTTTTGTTCTCTCGGAATTTCAAAAGCTATTGTGAGTTTCGGCCGAAAAAGAAATTTCGTTCACCTACTAAAAATAAGTGACCATTTAGGCTGCAATGTCATTGTCTACAATCCGCCCGAAATTTTGGGTCAGACTCACAATAAGCGAAAAGTGAAATGTAAAATAAAACGAACGATGAACACAAAAGAGGACACCGATAGTATAAAACAAAGTTATGCCGTAGCAATTTAAGTATCTGATGCCCAACTGTGATATAAGTGTTAGATATTGTCAATTTTGAATTTGAAAGTTTGTTTTTATTTTTACTTGGTTTTTCTATATTTATTATATGTAATTGTTTTGTATGTTCAATTTTGTGTCCAGTGCCGTCTCCGGGAAGGATGCAATAGGGGTGATGAAAAATAATTATGTAGTTATATAAAAAATCAAGTAAGAACATGTTAATGTTATAATTTATTTCATTAAAGAAACCTAAAATTATACTATATTAATAGATTCAATAAATATATCCCTGATGAAGTAAGGAAAACTTACGAAACGTTGGGAAAAATAATGGAATAACAATTGTTTTTATTCGCATTTTATTAAATAAGACCAAAACAGCCTAAAATACAATCGAAAAGAAATGTAAAATTTTCGGGCTGAAAATGTTATTCGGGTGAAACTCACAGTAATGCTGATTGTCTTCGAGCACCAAATTGTTTTGCGCTGCCCCACTAGCACGTCCGTCGTGGGGGCATGGGGCATATTATTTTATTTATTTAATTTTCGTTTTGCCTAAACAATAAGATACAAAATCTTATAATCTTATAAAATCTTATGGCAACTCAATATTCAAATTACAATTTAAGAATTCACCATAAAGATTATAAATTTTAATAAAGTCAAATCAATAATGCACTATTTTTTGTAAATTGTTCAATCTCACTTACCTACCAAAAATTTTCCCATTTATTTTTTTGTATAAATCTATTTTATTTTCTTGCCCTTCATAAACTTCAAATTAATCCATTCAAACATAGGCGAAAGTGTTTGCCGAATCTGGACAATTTTTAGACATCGCACTTTATGATTTTGATGATACGAGTAATGATGAAAGATTAGGAAGGTAAGTTTTTGACACAAGCCTATAACAAAAAAAAACTCGATCTTTCACTATTCAGTTTTATTTTTTTCTTTTATTTTATTTTAATTTAATTTTTTTTATTTTACTCCATAAATAAAAAATGTCTCTAATTGTAAAAATAAAATAAAAATATAAGTTGAGTCCCAGTACTTCCACTATAGAGTTAGTAGTTAAAAATGGTAAGGTAAATGCAGTTGATTGAATAATAAAAGGCTTTTTTTCTTAGAGATTGCATCAGCATGTCTTAAATAAATCTAAAAATAAAATTAATTAACCGCACTGCTTTTTTATTATAATTTTAATTTTATTGCACAATTTTTTTATTTTTATTTAGACCGTGGTTAGTTCTCGTCAATTCCAATATGTATTTTTCAACTTATGGGACTGCGATCAAGGATTACCCGGTATTAATGCCGATGACATTTTGGGCAGGTTGTAACCCTTATAAGTAGTTTTTTGTTTGTTTTCTTTTTTTGCTTGAACTAGCTTTTTGAATGACCCCTAATTTTTTCTTACTCCAAAGCACGGCATAGAATCGGAATCACAAGACTTCCGTATATTTATTTCACAAGCTTTATTTGTTTTATTTTTATATAAGGCTTTGCAATATTATATAACAATCAGTGTTCACAAATTAAAAAAAAAAAAATATTGTAAATAAATTTTGCTTTATTTTCATAACAATACCGCTGCGTTTTAACAAAATAAAAATGCTTATATAAAGGCCGTTGTGGAAGTTACCCAGCATAGTATCCTTGTCTTAAAACTCTACGATTGGGATCGCACCGGGGATGACGAATCACTCGGCAGGTTGGCTTTAGTTGTTGTTGAAGAAAATAATGTAGTTTATGTTTTATTTAGTAGAAACTTTGAATTTATATACATATATGTAATATCATTGATAAAATATAATAATGTCTTATAATTTATTTAGTTGAGATTTAAATGTTGTATAATTGTTTTACATAACCTAAAATTATAATATTGTCTTTAATCTCTTTAAATTAAAATTTTGTGTTGACATTATTGCCTCAGTTATAGAAGACAAGTGCGATTGAAGTTGTGTTGTTATCAGAGTTGCCACAATGTTACAAGTGTAACAAAAGTGTTACACTTTTCTTAATTTTTTTTTATTTGTTACTATGTTACTTTTTTTTTCTTTTTGTTACACTTTTTTCTCCAAATTTTTTTTTTTCTTTAAAATTTTAATTTATAATTTTTTTAATCAGTGTGAAGTGCGCTTAAACAACACTTCCACCTATTTGTACACCTACGTCCTAAATTGAGTTGAAATCACCTTCATTCGACTCGATCGAACTCGTCCAGTTACAGTTTAGTCGAAATCTTGCTATCTTTCACTTCAAATTAGATATCCATTCCTCAAAGAATTCCAGTTTCCACATTCCAAAAAAATAATTTATTAACTTATTATTTAATGTATAGTTTTGTACTGAATTTAAAAACTGTGATGAAGAAAACTTATGTTCCTATTAAAAATAAAAAAATTGAGTTCAAGAGCATTCTTTGCATTTAAATCATTTTTTCAATTTGTTACATTTTTTTCGCTTATGTTAAGTTTTTTAAAAAAATGTGTTACACTTTCTTGAAGCCCAGTGGCAACGCTGTTGTTATCCACCAAACAGTATTATCGATCACAAATAGTTTTCTGTTAAAAGCCAATTATCGGCCAGGAGACAACAAATTAACAAAATGCCGTCAGTCTTATTTCAAATTTGAATTCATCAGTTGCTTTACTATTTTCATCTATCAGAACTCTAATACTGACGTCAGAAATCTATCAAAATCGCATCTTTTACATATAAAAAAATACCAAAACAATAGCACACTAATTAGTTCTAAAGTATTTGAGGACATTCCGCAACTTGCTTTTCAAAATTTGGTACTTCGATTTTGAAAAATAAAATAAATTTTAATATTTTTTTTTTAATTTATTATTTAATTAATTTAACGATAATTTCATTATTTTTCGTCAAAATTTTGATTTGGAAATAATTTTTAACGATTTTTTTAGGGAGATGTTAGGATTGCAAAAATTTTGTTTGATATAAAATAATTGTCTAATTTTTTATATGTACCTAAGTTCCATTTTTTTTTTTAATTCCAAATGCAATTATATGTGATGTACAAGTGGTTCTCCCAGAGAAAATTTTTCTATTGTTTTACATTCTCTAGATATTTCATATTCTTTTTGTGAGCTGTCAAAATTTTATCAAGACTTAAGGCTCTCCCAAACTAACGCGAAAAATTCGGAACGACGACGAAACCAGTAAATATTCAATACATTACAATTTACATCTGAAAATTCGTATTTCTGAAATTTTCAAGCTAGTCAGCTGTCCAGATGACTTCCAAAAAATTCATCTAAATTTTTATCACAGCTGCCCAATTAGAAGTAAGAAAAATTTAGAAAAATTATTTTTCAGATGGAAATAATTGTCATGTGTTGAACGCGCGGAATTGCCATTTAAATATATTTTGACAGGTAAAAATCGTCGTCGTCATGCTGAATGTTTCTCGTTGGTTTGAACCTTTGATCAGTTAGCAGTTCAGGTTTCTCAGGCTCACTCAGGCAATCTCAGAAATCTGAACGTAATTCCTCAGTGAGATTCCACACTTTTGGTGTTAAAAAGCTGATACTGACATTTTTTTGATTCGTTTGCTTAATTATTTTTTGTCCCAGTTGCATTAATTTACAATATACAGATGGAGAGGGCTTTTGACTTCTAGCGGAGAAACTTTGTTCAGGTTTCTCCTTCTCCGCAATGAAGCTGACAAAAGTATGCTCAGTGAGATCTCAGGAACTTGAACTGGCTAAGTAATGAAAAAAAAAAACAATTTTTGTTTAAAGTAATAAATGTTTGTATGTATGTATATATGTTGGTAAGGTAATGAAATTACAAAGTAAAGTATTAGATCAGAGAAGTAAGAAGGAAACAAACAAACAACAAAAAAAATATTTTTTTATACTACATTCACTTAATGCTTGCTAATGTCTATATAATATGTAGTTTACAGAACTCTATGCGAATAAAATGCTATGCAGAACATTTGGTTTGCCAAAATTATTGAGGTGATTGAACATTATTAGATAACAGTGATGATAAACAAAAAAAAAATATTTTTATTGATTTATAGAAATAGGGATTTTTTATCAAACATTCCTCTCTCTCTCTTGGTTTTTTTTAAACGTCTGTCGCAGAAGTGCGATAAAGAGAGTAGTCTATCCATCGATTTTAACGTGAACGCATCGGAACAAAAGGCAAATAAAACATAAACTACAAACTACATAAATAAGCTGTGTCGTCTTTTTTTTTTCATTTATTTTTTGAGAGACTATAGGTATATAATAACGAATACAGAACATTTTGGTGCCTCCTGTGAGGAATAGTCAACGGTGGTTGAATAAAAAACGAAACTTGCGAGTTCTTACGAAAAAAAAAAGGCCAATGAATGTTGTTGTCGACCCAAACGTTTGCGCGCATACGGTTTATATATACCTACACATATTACATAGGCAACGAATACAGTGCATATTTCCCCTGTAGAATTAAATAACGAGTTGAACTATAGAAACTTTGTTATTGTTTCTTTTTGCAATTTTACGGGAGTATAATACGTACGGTACTATACGAAAAGAGGTACCTAAGACAAACGGTGATTCTTTTTTTTTTTAGAGCGCTTACGAAACGGGACGATAGTTTTTTTTTTGGTTTCAATTTGCGAATCGACGGAACATTTTCAAGTTTTTAAAAAAAAAGCTAAGACAATTTAAAAAAGACTATGGCTGAATTAAAGTTACGGATAAGTGCTGTGACGGCAATTTCGAAGTTGGCGATAAAATTGGGGGATGGTCAATTGACTGGACTAGATCTAGCTATGAAGCGTGCCACTTTGGACAATTTAGAAGGCCATTTCACACGTTTTAAGGATGCACACTTTATTTTGGTAGGTGTTGCGCTGGATAGCGAGATGGATGCACATACAACTTTGTTCGAAGAGGTGGAAGACAGATACACGAAGGTGAAGGCCATGCTTGCGGGTGCAATCGATTCGGCTGTGCAAGAACAGCAGGCATCTGATGTCAGTATGATGCGCTCAGTTCACGGTCAACAAGGCGATCTGAATGATTTACGTCTCGAGAAAATTGTCATTCCAGAATTTCATGGAGAATTCAACAAATGGATTGCATTCCGTGATATGTATGAAGCGATGGTGCATTCAAAAGAGCATCTTTCAACAGCTGCAAAATACACCAGGCTTATGAAAGCAGTGAAAGGCTCAGCTGCTCAGGTTGTAGCTGGCTTTCTACCAACCGATGATAATTACGAATCAGCATGGCAGACGTTAAAAGCAAGATACAACAACGACCGTCTCATTGTGTCGGCCCACTTGAATATTTTCCTTAATATGGAGTCTATTGAGAAGGAGACTAATATAGGCTTGCGTCGAGTAGTCGACATTACCAATGAAACTACACGCTCATTAGCGGCAATGAAACGACCAGTTGAGACGTGGGACGACATCCTAGTCCACATTTTGGTGTCAAAACTCCCAAAGACAACTATCATACATTGGGAGATGCAGTTGAAGGGAACAGAACTTCCCAAATTGGCAGAATTACTAACATTCATCGAGGGCAGAGCACGAGGTCTTGACCACATGGGAAGTGCGATGACAGAACGGACGAACAACGCAGGCTACAATAAACGATCCACAGCTAATCCTAAGGCACATACGAGTACGAATGCAGGCACAACTCAGAGGCTGACACGATCCAACTTGCCGACAGCAGATCGTGGTCATTGTTATTACTGCAATGGTGACCATTACATTGGGCGCTGTCCAGCTCTAGAGTCGTTAACTCCTTCAGAGAGATTCGGTAAGATAAAAGATTCAAATTTATGCTATAATTGTCTGACTCCAGGTCACGCAACACGAGCTTGCTTATCAAAACGTAGATGTGGACAATGTCAAGGGATGCACCACACAATTTTATGTCGCACGAAGACGACATCATCAACTACAATAAGTGCTGCTTCGGTGGAACCATCGCAACCACAGGCGTCAGCATGACTCAATAAGGCCCCCGCTGTGACATCTTTCGTATACAATGGTCACACTACGTTATTGGCAACCGCTACTACAATTTTACTTGATATTCAAGGCAATCCCATTACGGCACGTGCGCTATGCGATACAGGCTCGCAAATCACTTTTATTACGGAACGATGTATGCAGCAGCTGCGAATCAAAAGGCAGAAGTTCGACATGGTCATCGCTGGTGCAGGTGATGTGGAAGGGCCAACAACACGAGGTGTAGCAAAATTACAGCTACGATCTCGTTACGAAGCAGAATTTGCAATTCAAGTCAATGCTTTCGTCTTGACAAAAATTACAGCAGATTTGCCTGCTCATTGCATAGGTATCGATCAATGGCAATATTTACAAGGCTTACCTCTGGCAGACCCAAATTTCGGTAATCCAGGCGAAATCGATCTATTGATTGGGTCCGATGTTTGGGGTCTGATCGTTAAAGACGGACTCATCAATGGCGAAGCAGACCAACCCCATGCGCAGAATACACATCTGGGTTGGGTAGTATCAGGCCCAGTCGATTTGATACATTGTAATTTGGCGCAAAGTATGCACACACGAGGCAACGAAAATTTAGAGGAGGCTCTTATACGATTCTGGCAATTAGAAGAACCAACCTTTTCAGAAGTCAATGGTCAGGCAATAGACGAATGTGAACGGCGATATGAAGAAACAGTGCAGCGACAAGAAGATGGCCGGTATGTGGTCAGCATACCCTTTTTAACAGACGAACCGAAGCTTGGTGACTCACGTCGAATGGCAACGCAGCAGTTTTACAGGAACGAAAAGCGACTGCATTCCGATCCTGATCTATTGACGAAATACGTCGCATTTATGAAAGAGTACGAGGCATTAGGTCACATGGTGTTATACGAAGACGAGGTGAGTCTGAGTAAGAATGCCCAGGCCTACTACATTCCTCACCACGCAGTCACAACTAAATTTCGTGTTGTGTTCAACGCGTCAGCGAAAACAGACAACGGTGTATCACTTAACGACACACAACATATCGGTCCAGTAATACAGGATAAATTGGCGAACATTATTCTACGATTCAGGCTTTATCGTGTGGCAATTGTGGCGGACATTGAGAAAATGTTTCGCCAGGTGTTGGTGAATCCAAATCATCAAAAGTGGCAGCTAATAATATGGCGAGAGAATCCTACCGATCAACTTAAAACGTATCGGCTAACAACGGTGACTTATGGCACACGCTCTGGTCCATACTTGGCAGTGCGAACACTTCATCAATGTGCTCGAGACAATTACACTATTATCAAACCGGAGACGGAGGCAATTGTAACGAGGCGCAGCATCGAGAAAGATTTTTATGTTGACGACTACCTTTCCAGCGCTCCCACTCCAGCGATCGCCATCCGTCGATCGAAGAATGTTGATTGTGTCTTACAGCAAGGCCATATGCATTTACGAAAATGGCAATCTAACAACAAGGCAGTTATACAGGCAATAAATGGTCAAAGCGATTCAGGTAAGCCCCCATTGCTAATAAACCCGAAAGAAACATCTGTTTTAGGTTTACAATGGGACAGTGATTTTGACATGCTGTCATTCGAAATCACCTTGGATGAGGCAATAACACGCACTAAACGTAAGTGTCTCAGCGACATTGCGAAACTTTACGATCCGACGGGATTGTTAGCACCAGTCGTCATCAAAGCAAAAATATTTATGCAGAGGCTATGGTTGGCAGGCATTGGTTGGGACGAGGAAATACCAGAGGACCTACTTAGCGAGTGGTTCAATTTTCGCCAAGGCTTGTTTCAGTTGTCAAATCTGGCGATACCAAGACATATTGGAGCACATCCAGGCCAGCAAACAACCCTACATGGTTTCTGTGATGCTTCGCTACACGCATATGCCGCCGTGATTTATCTTCGGACCATAGACGAGGCAGGCATGGCAACGGTCCGTTTGCTTACATCCAAGACCAGAGTAGCACCGGTGAAGACGGTCTCGATTCCAAGGCTCGAGCTTTGTGGAGCACAGTTATTGGTGACTACATTGAACACGGTACGAGAGGCAACGGAGATGTTGAATCTGGAATATTTTCTGTGGACCGACTCAACAATAGTATTGGCATGGCTACGACAACTTCCCGTCAGATTTAAACCCTATGTAGCGAACCGGGTGAGTTATGTGCAGCAAAATAGTGAACCATCTGCATGGAATCATATTCCGACGTCACAGAATCCAGCTGATTGCGCAAGTCGAGGGCTAACGGTGTCACAGATACAGGCGCATACACTTTGGTGGAATGGACCCGATTTCCTTCAACGAGGCGATAGGTACAGTATGGCAGGCGAACCATTATGTTCCACAGACGATATCCTTTTATTACGAGAGGAAGAGAGGTCAGCATCGGCAATCGTGACAGTGACACATACACGAATCAATCAAGCAGGCATACTCATAACGAGACGACGAGATGGCCAGGTGTACAATTTTCTAGATCGCACGAATTCCTTAACGAAGTTAAAACGCATTATGGCTCATATCCTATACGCCCTTTTCGCAGGTAGCAAGAGGCGTGCAGTGTATGGTTCCGAAATATGCAGTGTTGAACGCTTACATCAGGCAATGATGATATTGTCACGTTTGGAGCAGAGGCAATGGTACAAACGCGAAATAGAATTATGTAACGTGGCGAAGAACTTACCGAGTACCAGCACACTCAGCTCATTGAATCCATTTCTCGATGAAGATAACATTTTGCGAGTTGGTGGCCGGATCAAACGAGCAACATTGGACGCGAATCAAAAATTTCCAATTATCTTATCAAAAGAAGGCAGACTAGCATCTATGATTGTTGCTGAAGTACATCGCGAGACTTTACATGGTGGTGTACAATTGATGCTGCAGATCATTCGACAAACACATTGGATCATAGGAGGCCGGGCGCTTGTGAAATCCCACATACACAAATGTGTGACATGTCGCTTACAACGAGGTACGGTAGCGAAGCAGCGAATGGGTGATTTACCAAAGCATCGTGTTACTCGACATCGTCCATTTCTCATCTCAGGCGTAGATTATTGCGGCCCATTCCTGTTACGCTTAGGCGCAAAACGGTCGAAAACAACAACCAAGACCTACGTGGCAATTTTTGTATGCTTGGCCACAAAAGCGGTTCATATTGAACTGGCGACGGACTTATCAACGGAGGCATTCTTAAATGCATTTGCACGATTTACCAGTAGAAGAGGACCGTGCGAGCAACTTCATTCAGATAACGGCACAAATTTCCAGGGTACAAATCGACGACTCCAAGAGGACCTAGAGGCATGGCAGAACGAGCACGTTAAGCAACAATTGGCGCATCGTGGAACAACATGGCATTTTATACCGCCAGCAGCTCCACATCAGGGTGGTATTTGGGAGGCTGCTGTCAAGTCGGCGAAAAGGCATATCGTACGAGTGGTTGGCAATCAAACTATGAGCTACGAACAATTCAACACTTTGCTAATACGTATCGAGGCTTGCTTAAACTCCAGGCCATTAATGGCTTTATACGACGACCCAGATGACAAATTAGCATTGTCCCCAGCCGATTTTCTTACGGGTGGTCCAATCATTGCACTACCTGAACCCACATACATGAATTTACCATTGAATCGTATCAAAGAATGGAATTTAGTGCGGCGATGGACTGAAGAAATATGGCAACGTTGGCACCAGGAATACCTAACAACACTACAGCAAAGAAGTAAGTGGCGCAAGGCAGAAGAAAACGTCAAAGTTGGTGATATTGTGGCAATTAAACACGAAAATTTGCCACCGACACAGTGGTGTATTGGGCGAATAACTGCGGTGCATTCAGGCGAAGATCAACTGGTTCGAGTTGTTACAACTCAGCACTATGATAAGGTGACAGGTCGAACATTTTCTCGACAGCGACCAATTCAGAAAATCTGCATCTTGCTCACGGAAGATAATTCAGAAACGAGTGTTTCAGAGGAGGCCGGTATGTCGCAGAAGTGCGATAAAGAGAGTAGTCTATCCATCGATTTTAACGTGAACGCATCGGAACAAAAGGCAAATAAAACATAAACTACAAACTACATAAATAAGCTGTGTCGTCTTTTTTTTTTCATTTATTTTTTGAGAGACTATAGGTATATAATAACGAATACAGAACAACGTCAAAGACTTCACTTTGATGAAATCGACATTTTTTATGTATTTTATTTGGTATTGAATGAGATGTAGGTATGTAAATGTATTAACAAAAATTTAGCAACATTATTTTAATTAAAATTACTCTTAAAATAAAAAAAAAAAATCAACAACTTTCTTACAGATTAAAAGCTAATCTTTTAATTTTGCTTTTTAATTTTGCATCTGTTAATTTAATCAAAAATATTGCCGTCATTTTTCACGTTGAAAATTTCGTTAAGTTCCAACAATTTTATATTTAGATGTAAGTAGGTATGTATGTATGTACTCAAATGAGCTTAATCGTAACGAGCAACAAAGTTGTTTTGAACATTTTACAGAAAAGGGCAGAATTCAAAATCTCTAACAATAGCTTTGTATATAAAACATCAGCGAGCACGAGCGCCGCCACCGTCCAAATGTCTGGTAAAAAAAAACGACTCCATGAAATTACTATAAAGTTTATATACAAAGACAATAGATCACATATAAAATATGGTAGTTTTTTTTTATTTCTAAAAAAAAAACATGCAAAACCAACTTACGCTACGAGGTTCTGCACTCTAACCGTCTCGATATGTATGTAGCTACGTATTACAGTAGAATCTCGGAAAGATGAACGGTTCTATAAGATGAACAATTCGAAAAGATGAACGTGCCCTGTTTTATATCTGTTAATCTTTTCGAGATTCTACTGTATCTTAAAAAAATATCTATTCTTTTGAATAAAAGATAAAAGTTGAAGCTATTTCATAAGCTTATATATATATATATACACTATATATTTCTAAAGGAAATTAAAAAAATTCTCCACTAAAATTACAAATTACAAAGCTCTTCACCAAATTCAGCTTTGTTAGAATTTTTTCGAAGTATGTGTAAATACTTCAAAAAAAATTCCAACAAAGCTGAATTTTGGTGAAAAACCGACTCGTACGCCTCTTGCTTAAAACACCCGTAAATTTCATTTGAGCTCAGTAAGAGAAAACTCTCCTAAATTCCCTATTTGAGCAAAACTGAGCCAAAATCCATAAAATTATAACAAAGTTGGTGCGGTTCTATTTATAATGCATTGGACAGCTGCCAAATGTTCAGCCTTGTGGAGCCTCAGTGCAGCTTGTAGGAAGAAGGAACAAAAGCCATGAAGTCGATCTTCTAGATAATATAGGTACTCTATACCACTACTTATGATTTTGTGTGGTGCAAGGGCAAGTTCAATTTTGTTTGTAACGGGTGATTTTTTAGCTGGTTTGGTTTTGGCAACACTGGTTTTGACAGCTGACGTGTGTTTAGTACCTTGTGTCACTGTCAAACAGCTTCAGTTTGGTTTGCAATTTAACCATGGATCGTCTTACAAATGAACAACGCTTGCAAATTATTGAATTTTACTATCAAAATTCGTGCTCGGTTCGAAATGTTGTTTATCGAAAAATTGTGTTCAGCGATGAGGCTCATTTTTGGTTGAATGGGTACGTAAATAAGCAAAATTGCCGCATTTGGAGTGAAGATCAGCCAGAAGCATTGCAACAGCTACCAATGCATCCCGAAAAAGCCACTGTTTATGGGCCGGCGGCATTATTGGGCCATATTTCTTCAAAGATGATGCGAATCGCAGCGTTACTGTCAATGGTGAACGCTACCGAGCGATGATAACAAACTTTTTTTTGCCGAAAATGGAAGTTCTTGACTTGCATGATATGTGGTTTCAACAAGACGGTGCCACATGCCACACAGCACGCGAAACAATGGCGCAATTGCGAGGCGAGTTTGGTGAACAGTTAATTTCACGTTTCGGGCCGGTCAATTGGCCGCCTAGATCGTGCGATTTGACACCATTAGATTATTTTTTGTGGGGGTATGTCAAGGCTAATGTCTATAGGGACAAGCCCGCTTCGATTGACGCACTGGAAGCCAACATCCATGCATTCATTCGTGAGATACCGGCCGATATGTGTGAAAGAGTATGCCAAAATTGGACTCAGCGGATGGGCTACCTGAGACGCAGCCGCGGTCAACAGTCAACATTTGCATGAAATTATCTTTAAACATTAAATTGCAAGGTTCAAACTATCGATTCAAATAAATATTTCATTCATTTTTTCGAATTTTTTGTGTTTTTTTTTTTTTTAAAGTTCTAAACCTCTTAAAAAATCACCCATTAAATATCTCGAAAAGAGTTAAAAGGCAAATTTAGTGTAGCTTATTATAAAATTCTACACAAAACAGACTCTGGCACTTTTTTTGTAGGGACAATTGAGAGAAGCATGCCAAAATATAACAATATTAGCGTTTTTTGTTTTAATATACATAGCGGTGTAAGTAAGTGTGCCCGGACGCCTTTCATAAATCTATTGTTGTTTTTATGAAAAAAATAATGCTTAAAAGTCTTTTTTTTTTTTGTAGAATTTCATAAGCTTTCGGTACCGATACAAATAAAGCTTTCTCCCAAAAGCTTCGTTGGAATTTGAATTCGAATTGAAAGACTTATTTTCCTGTGCTTTAAATCAATCAGGATTCAAACAGGATATTTGCACCCACCTCAATAATTTTGTCATGAGAGAATTTATGAATAGCCTTTTATATTTCGCACGCAAACTGTAAATTAGGCTTTACTCAAGAAGACTTTAAAATATAAATAATCAAATGAAGGATTTTTAAATTCCCTTCCCCGAGTTTTAAATGTTTTTTTATTTTGAAATTCTATGGATTGTAGGATTATAAAAATTATTTCTCTGAAAATGTGTAATTTTATTTTCTTATTGTATCGAAGTCCTGATTTAAATTTTTCATTGTAAAAAAACTGTATGTCAAGAATTTCTGCTGTTTAATTTGAAACATGCAGGGGCGTAGCGTAGGTTAAGGTGTGGTAGGGTGTGACACTTCTAACTTGTCAAACTTGTCAATAGTTGGCAATTCTAGGATGTAACGATAATAAATATGAGCAATTTAAAAAATTCAACCAAAAAAATGGTTTAAAAAAAAAAGAAAATCATATTTTCGTTATGCGATATTATTGGCAGAAACCTGAAATGGAGTTTTATTTAAATTGCTGTACATAAAACATGTACGAAGTGTAATCTAAATCGTTACACTTCGTTTTGAGAAAATTTAAAAATACATACGAAATGGTTGTATTGGCAGCTATCCGTTGTCAATGACCTAACACTAAAATTCGAATTGTTCACTACTCTGTACTAATTATTAAGCAAATACGTCCATCGAATAGACGCATAGTCAAACAGACTGGCCCACGGACGGAGAAGCGAGAAACAGTTTTTATGGACTTCTCCATCATCGTAAATGTCATCGTAATTGCCCTATTGAGCAAGTTAAGTGAGAAGTGTGTTTGGATTTTCAATAAAATATATTTATTTGTTTTAAAATCAATCTCCACTCCCACAATTGAAACCTTCTCGACGCCCCTGAAAACATGCAATATAATTATTTAGCTTCAGCAAGTTTACAAAAGAGACATTTTTATTTTTTTTTTTGTTTTGTTTATTTTGTTTCAATTTTTTTTTTTGTATATGAAAACATACATACTAATTTATTTTTGTTATTTTCCAAAATCTTAGAGCATCTGTAGATATCTCTCAAGTTGTTAAAAAAGGTCTACTTGATACGGTAATATTAAAAAAAATATACATAGGTATCTTTTTGTATCTGCTAATATTTTTTTTTCCAACAGTGGCTAACTCTTGAAGAAGCCAAGCATGGTCTTTTACATGTCCGCTTGTCGTGGTACAAACTTACATCCGATCCTCAAGATCTCCAAGCTGCTCTTTTGGAAACACAACTTCTTCGTGTGACATCAATGAGCACAGCTTTATTAATTGTTTTTGTAGATTCAGCAAAGAATTTACCGGTAAGATCTTTCTTTATCTTTAAAGTATTTTCTTTTCCTACAGAGAAGATGTTTTTTTTATTTAATTATCTAGCATGCAAGAACAGCATCAAATCCAGATCCCTATCTTGTTGTAAGTGTTGGAAAACAAACCGAACAAACTCCAGTCCAGCTGCGCAATGATTCTCCCGTTTGGGAGCAAGGATTTACATTTTTGGTCGGAAATCCCGATAACGATAATCTTCAGATGAAAATCTTCGATCAGAAAACCGGAAATGAAATTGGACGCTTCTCATATATCCTTAGTACTTTGGTTACAATGAAGGATATGCAAATTGTTTCACAACCATTCCAGCTACAAAAATCTGGTCCTGAATCAAAAATTGTAATGACATTGGCACTTAGAGTTCTGAAGCGTGCTGATTCTACAGAAGATAACATTTCAATTGATGCATTTTCAATGTCAGAGGTTATTCCATCTTTGTCTCGTACAAGTTCTGTGAAAACAGCTAGTCAAATTGAGGGAGCTACTATTTCCAGCAAGGCAAAGGTTTACAAATTTGTATATTCACTTGGAATTTTTATTTTTTTTTAACAAATATTTTTACTATTGAAAATATAGGATATTGTTTCGTCATCAATGGAAAGCTCGATTGTGGAAGAAGATAATCTGGTTAAATCATCTACTCCTTCAATTTCAGCTATAACACCTCCAAGAAGTCCTCGAATGAATTCAGATGCTGTTCTTACCCATCGTTTTCCAGACACTACAACCTCAGCCGGAGAACACAATCTTGGACGTATTCAACTGTCGATTCACTACAGCATAACCCGTCAAAAACTTTCCGTTACAATTCATAAGATAATGCATATTCCACTAACTGATCCTTCAAACATCCCTGACCCATATGTGAAGTTATATCTACTGCCAGGACGCTCAAAGGAGTCCAAGAGGAAGACTATAACAATTAAGGACAATTGCAACCCTGTTTATGAAGCGACCTTCGAATATATAATCTCTTCGGCTGAAATTATGCAAACAGATCTTGAGGTGACTGTTTGTACACAAAAAGGCTTCCTGTATGGTGGAAGTCCAGTTATTGGAATGGTTAGCTATAATCAATTATTTTTTTTTACTTAAATTTTATTTTAACTTAAAAAAATGTTTTTTTCCAGTTGAAAATATCGCTGGCTGAGCCGGATATATCTGCCCAAGGACTTTCGTCATGGTTTGACTTGCAACCAGAAACAAAACATGATTGAATTTAAATTTTATAAAATATATGTATACCTTATACCTGTAAGTGTTTTCTCGGCGAAATGGTCAAAATGCAAAAAAGATTTATCTGAATCTCAAATTCATCTCGCATTCTGAAATGTCGTGTTTATAAATCTAGCTTTCCAAAAAAAAAAATGATGGGCCTATTAAAAGCTTTTGCAATACCGTTAACTGGATGCATTAACATAAATTCAAAGAGCGATATTTTTAAATAATAACCCCATATTTTATATCTCTTCTTCTTTGTATCTATATTTTTGATACCTATAAATTTATAAGTATGTAATCTCAGGACTTCTGACCACAAATTATATTTTGAATCTTTGTTAGAATAAGATAAATAAGTTGTGAAATATTCCACTAACTCTATAAATATATATGTCATGGGTTTGAATCATGACTAATGTTTAATTTTTTTTTATAAAAATATGCGTTTTTGATGTAGCTTGTTTTTTTCTTTATATAATTAGTGCCTTTCTAAAATAAAAGCATAATTATAAAAAAATTAAAATTATTATTTATGAAAACATGAGCTTATGGAAAATAAATGTATAAAACTATTTTTTTTAACCTTTATTGTATTTATATTAGCAGGTTGTAAATTTTTATTTAATGGCCGTTACAAAAAAAATCTTTTATTTGTGAGCTTTATGTATGCTATTTGAAAAATGGACAATTATTAAATAAATTTCAATTTATCTTTGTAATATATGAAGATTGTTTTTTAGTTCATTTTAATGATTTGTAAAAATTTCGAAGGATCAACAATAATTTGAAAACAATCCCAAAGAACATGGTTTTCTAACATAAGAAAAGTGCTTGAAAATGGAATCGAATCACTGATACGTGTATAAAGACTATAGTTTACTGTGCTGCTGATGTGAAACGGAAAATCCGGTATAAAAATGACACAATGACAAAATTTAAAAAAAAAATTCGTTCTGCACTATAGTACTGTAACTTTGTCGTCTCATAGGAGGAAGACCTTGGGTCCGATTTTTAGCTGAGTTGTTTATGATTTTGGCCTAATAAAGAAACCAAGTTTTCGACCTCGAGCGCCGAGGTCGATTTACGATTTTTGACAATGTTGCGTTTGGCGCATCATAAGCAACTCAGCGAAAAATCAGAACTACCAAATTTAACGCAAGGCTATCCTCTTTAAGGCGGCAAGGCTACTCGATTCTGTTTATTAAAGTAGATTTTGGTATTTTTGCTTTTTTTTTTACTAGAAGACATACAGGCATAAGGTTTTCGTCTCTCGACTATAAATTTATAAGAGCATTGAATAATAAACTCAAAAATATTGCTAAGTAACGTAAATTTTGAAAAAAAAATAGTTTAAAAACAAATGCCTGTTTTTCTTTTGTTTTTAATTTTGTGTTAAAAAATAAATTTTTCCAAAACTATTGATTAAAACAACATTATTTAAAAATAAAGTACAAGAACGGAATTCTGGCTTTAAGGAAAGCTATAGGATTTTTTTGTATGTTGTGCCATTATTTATGTATGGTGCTTTTAATATATCAAGTTTTTTTTTTTATAAAATTGCCCCTCCCATCGAAACGGGGAGAGATAGGCCCATACAATTTTTTTCTTCTTTTGACCCAGTCTGCAAGCCTTAGAAGTTTGATGCATCTTATGCCAAAGACCCTATATTTGTTATAATTATGTTTTTTTCTGCTACTTTTTGTTATTAAGTAATTATTGCTAATTTTTGAGAAGCTGTATTTTGGAAACTGTTGGATCTACAGACACGATTCATAGCTCAAATTAAAGAAAATTTAGTGAGTTTGAAATCATATTAGCAAAGTTTAAATCGAAAACTAGTCCTTTAGGGTTAAAATCGCCAATAACTATAAAAAACGCGAAAATTTCGATTTTTGACCATGATGCGTTCGAGGTTGAAAACTTGGTTTCTTCATTAGGCCAACATCATAAACAACTCAGCAAAAAATCATAACTACCGGATTTAACCCAAGGTCTGATGATTTGTCTATACTGTTCAAAGTTCGAAATTGAAAATTGTAGGACAAATTATTTGGAAAAGTCTCCACTATTTTAGCAGACCATTTTTTGTGTGCGAAAAAAAGAGATTACTTACTTGAATTTAAATTGTGTTTGTTTTTCTTGTTTCTTTAATTATAGCATGGCTAAGTGTATTTTTGAGTATTTTTTGTTTGTCATCAATTAGAATCACAGTTTTCTGTGACAGCCGATTTGACAGTTCTTGGTTGTTTTGAGGTTATTTTGGTTTGCAAATCATCATGAAGAGACCCACGCCGCCGCTGCGCTGCAATGTTTTCAAATTAGACTGCTTTTAGACGACTGGAATTTTTAATAGGGTTTCTCTTTAGAGTTTCTTTCGTATTGCAGCATCCATTTAAACGCTGCAAATTTTATTAGCTGCGATTTTTGTTAAATGAGAAGGAAACATCTCTTCACACTCTTTACTCCGCTTATGTCTCAAGCAATAAGAAAAATCACAAAGAAGAAAGAGCAATAACTCTTTTAAAAATTGCAGGGGGTAATTGCAGCGTTTAAAAGCAGCCTTATTTAAATTTATGGTGCTCATAATGAAGGATACGTTTATTAAAAAAGCCATTTTTGTCAATGGTCGCATTCGACCTTTTCTAGCCTCTGACTTGACTGGCCTGCTATCAAAAAATTGCATTCCAATTAAGGGGACTTTTATTGGAAAATGACTGAAAGATATCGCCCTTCATTTAAAGTTTTTTTGTGTCAAAATATCAGCTGATTGTATTTTTTTACTAAAAAGTAAGCTGAACTTCATTTTTCTATTTATTTTAATGCTTTGTGTGAAGAGTTTCTTTATCAAATATGAGAGAAAGATTTAATTACAAAATTAGTAAGAAATATTGAAAAACTATATTTTACAACTCGTACTTCCTGCACTATAAACGAAAGGTATGGATTTGAAGTAAAGTTTCAAAATTTGACATTAATGACATGAAAAAATAACAGTTTTTTTTTGTCCAATTTACGTTCAAAGAACTAACAGTACATAGTTGACAGCATAATATGAGGCTCCTTGTATCTTCGGTACTTACCCAATGATTTTCATAATATATCTACATTCAAATGTAAAAACTGGACATAATACCATGGAAGGATCAATCCTTTTATTATAGTCGGAGCAAAAAAATGGAAAATCTTTCGGAATTCAAAATTTGTTTGTTTGTTTTGTTTCCCTTATTTTTTCAATTCTTTATTTAAATATATTATGTACGTTTAGGTATAAGATTAAAATATTTTTTATAATGTATACATCGCTTAGGTATAATTTCATTTCCTGTTTAATGATTATTAATTTCTGTGTTCTTTTCTTTGTAATTTAATTAGTTAACACAGTTTGTTTACAATATTTGTTGGCTCTCATATATGACAAATCTAGATTTAGATTCCTATGGCTATTTCTACTTTAGCTTCACACGTAATAACATTGTTTTCTTTTTTCAATATTCAAATTTAGGACACCATATATTTTCTGGACACTATTTTAATATTATAATATAATTATTATAATAATCTAATTTCTTGTTATATTCTAAATATGCTCTTTATTTAATAAAAAATATACACAGTTATATTTTTTTCTTTTATATTAAAAAAAATGTATTTAATTTTGTTGTTGTTAAAGGCAAATATAGTTTAAAAATGTTAAAATGTTAGTTCTCTTTTATTTTATGTTATGTTTTATTTTATTTGATCAAATTTATTTGAATGTTTTTTTTTTTTTTTTTTAAAAAACAGACCTACATTTTTTAAATGTAATTGAGGTAGCCTTATTGGTTCATATAATTGTTCATTATGATTTTTATACAATGACTGAAGTAAAATGTTTAAAATATGTTTGTTGAATTTCTCATCCAAATGAAAAAAAATAAAACACTCAAGGTTTCAGATAGCGAACAAAAGCCTGCAAGGCTCTTCAAGAGAACATCGTATTGTACATAATTGTAGGCAAATCATTTCTGCAAACTGTATACGAAGAATCGAATTGTGCTATCAGGCAGATTGTACCATTCAACCTAAGTGACGCAGGCCAATAATTAAAACTTATGGAACTGACTTTATTAATTCCGAGCTTACAATATATGTATCTGCCGAACTGTTCAAAGCGGCAGGCTTCGGTTGAGAGTAGGTAAACTGAACTGCTTTAGCTAGGTACTTTGTACAGAGAGAGAAGTCTACAAGGCTACACACCACACGATGTTTTTGCTCTTGGTCGTGATTTGTGAATCAATCATGCCAGTAAAATTGGAATGAATCGTGAACATCGGTAGAACCACCCAAATTCTACCATGATTTTTCACTAGGGGTATTCATGCAATGGTGTAAAGTCGTTGCAAACTGCGTAAACCTGTCAAATTTTTATGAACATTTGACAAGTTTACCATCCGTTTACAAGGACTTTACGACGTTGCATGAATACCCCTACTGATTTGTTAAACATCTTACTATGAAAGGTGATGACAACAGCACGTAACGCTTATATTAAAACTGTTCTAAAAGTATGTTTTGGATCTAAGGTTACGATGTTCATGGTACCTGATTCCGAGAAAAAGGAAAAATCAAAGTGCCACTGATTTTGATGATCATAATCGACAGATTTGTCGTAAATGCACGGTCAGAAGCACGAACATCGTATGGTTGAGATCTTTTTTTATTAAATGAACAATCTGATATAGGTCCATATCAATGTGCCCGTAGGCCAATAAAGTCCATCATCGAACAAATATTCACATTGCGGAAACTTCCAAATTGACCGCAACCCCATTATATTCGAATATGACAGTATTTATAGAGACGGGCCCTATTTCATAAAAATTGACAGGTGACAATTCTATAAATTTGTCACAATTGTCTGACAAATTTGTCAGAAAAATACAATGAGAAATTTGTCATGACAATTTTGTCATTGTCATTGCGACAGGAAACTCAATTACGGTCAAGTTTTGACAGTGAAAAGTCAGTAGTTGATCTAAAATGATAAACGATATATTTTCAAGTGAAAGTGATAACAATTCTCAGTTGGATCTCCGTGTAATACGTCGCCAGCGCCCTCGGAATTTCAAACAGAGAATAAATAATGATTTCAAATCGTTAAATGGCCTACAATTTAAAGAAAAATTTACAGATTTGTCAGACAAGTATGAAAAATTTGTAGAAGTGTCACCTGTCAATTTTTATGAAATATGGCCCAGCTGTATAAAACATTGGTCGCGTTCGAGGAACTATCCAAAGCTATCTGCATACGTTTTTGTTATCTTTTAGCATTCATCTGGCGGATCACACTATTTTGTCATTTTTCGTGTGAATCTAAATCTGATTCAGATGTCGGTAAAATGTTTATGGGTAATATTTATCGGTATTCTACTACTATTCTGTTTATATTTTAGACGAATATATAACAACCGATGTTTAAGGAAATCGTGTTATGATAGAGCAGATCACGCAATGGACAACAGTATACAAGAGGTAGTAAGAGGGAATCGTCTTTATGATTTGAATGTTTTCGATTCACGCGAATAGCAAAATAAGGTTGATAATTGATGACTACTTTTTCATGCCGATTATGGAACTCGTAAATCTTATTCCCGGGAGTTAAATTCATGTCTTTCAATTTTTAAATTACCGTTCATACAATGGTAAGGTTGTTCGGTAATTGATAATATAACTGATTTGACGAATAAAATAATTGAATTTGAAACAATATGAATTCAACTCCCCCCGAATAAGTTTTATAATAATCTGAAGTATTTAAAATACATAGAACATATTTTTTCACTGTCTTGTTTTTTTAATAAAAAATGATGTGCATTACAAAAATACGGATATTTAAATATATGTATGTTTATAACATGTATGTATGTATGTGGTATTGAAAATAGTTTATTCTTATCTATTATAATGTTTTATTAATTTCGATCAATTTTCTGTTTTCATACAGTCAATATTTGTTTATATTAATAATATAATTATTTTTCTTATTACTTTTAAATAAAAATCTTCCATATAAAATAACTATGTATATAAACGCTTTATATCTAAATATCTAAAAAATATATAGCAATTAATTTTTCTTACAATAAATAAAATTAAATAAAAATAACAAATATTTTTTGCATGTATAAAATAAATATCACGAACAAAGGGCTTTCAATGTGCTGAAATAGCAAATTTTTATAAAGAAAATGGTTTATTTTAATTTTATGTTATATAAAATATAAATATATTCTTATATACTCTTGAAAAATATTTAAAAGTAAATTGTTTGAAATAAGTTTTTTCTTTTAATATAAGTTTAACTTTAATCACTTTTTGTGTTGTTTTTTTTTTTTTTTGTATCAGCTTAGTTATACTTATGTATTAAGCTTTCTGCAAAGCATTCTTAAAATATGTTCTTCATTTTTATAATAATTGCTTAAAATTTAAATAAAGAAAAAAAAATTCAAATGTAGATAACTAATAAATGAAAATACATACAGCAATAAGAAAAAACAATCTAAACGAACCTTAAACTTTATTTTGATATTTTTTGAACACACCATGTTTCACGACGAGGTACTTTCGCGTGCTTCTCTTAAATTTCGATGAAAATGAAATTGCGTTAATTCACTTTATTTAAATAAACAAAACGGCCATCGTTTATTTTATAATATGTTATTATCATAGCTTAATAGTTTGTTTTGTTTACCTATGTATACTTTTTGAAAATACATTATGACTATAAATTTGAATTTTTTGTCTATAAACTATTATAATAAATTCAAATCTGCGTTACAAATTTTAAAGTATTTTTTTATTGTAGTATTTTCCAGTAAATTAATGCAAGTGATAAGATGCAACAAAAGGCTAAAATTTGTAGGTCAAAATAAGAAAAAATCGTATGAAAGGGTGGGCCTATTTCTTACCTTTCAGTGAAAAATGACTTAAATTATAAAACACAAATTATTAAACAACAACGGCAACACTAACAATCTAAAATAATGACTTAAATTATAAAAAAAAAAACAGCGGCAACACAAACAATGTCATACTATAGCTTTTTTAAATAAAGTAATTCGTTCTTTAATTTCTGCCTTAGAAAAAATATAAATTCACATTTTAAGTCTTGCCGTTGTTTTTAAATATTTGTTTTTGTATTTAAAATAATTTTTTTTAAGAAAGTTGACCCCCCAGCCTAAGCAGTTGTTTCTGTTTTCTTTTCCTTACGAGCTTTTGAGTTGGTGGAGATTTAAGTTAAGTCTCAAAACTTTGGACTTTTAACAAAATATCTTTCGCCACTTTTTCATTTCAATGGAAAAGATAGTAATTTTAGAATGGCCCTATTGCATATGTCACTGAGTGTAGCATACGAATTATATTTATAAGTAGGCACTTAAAGGGATTTTTTATGTTTGAAATCAAGTCCACATTCCAAACCGGAAGTAATTGCTAATAAACAATAAACTGGATGGTGTGTTCAATGAGTAAATAACCTTGCCCTTAACTGTTCTTCAACATTCTGTCATGAAGTTGTCACACGAACTTTGCTCTTTTTGTTCTAAGCTATAACATTGGCATTGACAATCTCATACAAAAACCAATTTACCTGAATTTTAAATTTAATTTTTAAAAAGTTAACAGTTAGTTAAGGACTAAAAGTGGTTTTATTGCCAGCATTTGTATTTAAAAAAAAATCTAGCGTTGTGTGCTTAAAACCGAATTTAAAACAAACATGTCCAGTCCACACCTGAACTATAGTTCACTATTAGACTCATATTAATAAACGCGAGTTAGCGACGAGTTATACTGAAGTCGTTTATTAAATGCAATATCTTGTTAATAAAATGAAAGTGGTTTAAGGAATAAATGGGTCAAATTTTTGTCATTTCGCAAAAAAATTGGTTCACCCTTGCATTTTAGACAGGACAAAATTTTCTTTTTTACGTGCAGAGCTTGCGTCAGTGTGAGCATACAAAACGAAGAAGATTGCCGTCTAAAGGGTTTTCAATCCAGAAAATGGTTTTGTATAGGTACTCTTACTGACCCTACCTATAAGTAACAAAAGATCTTTTCCTTCCTAAAATGCAAGGTCAATGTAACATTTTAAAAAACTAAAAGGACTTTCTAATTATCGAAGTAGATCATCTCAAACGTCAGTTCGCTATTTAATGAACGTTTTGTTTGCACACTTCTCTGAAGTTGGCTCAGAAAGTTCTACGGCAAGGTTACATTTGACATAAATTTCAATGTTCTGAAAAACATATTCAGTAATTTTAAAATGTAGATCAATAGGTACGTCCCTAATTTTCAATAATGTTTGTAAGAAAACTAATTTTCAGTAATTCGGATGGATTTTGTACAATGGACACATGAATACAATTATTTTTTAACGATACATAATAAATGTAACAATTATGTATTATTTGAAATCCTGGGGTGGAATCGTGGAAGGCGATAGTTAATTGTCACTGTTTTAATAGTCAATTTTGATTATCAACTTTTCTTTGTTCTGAGTAAAGTGATCGCTAAAAATTTAAAGTTTGGGAAACTTGGTACAAATTTTAAGTTACTATTAAAGGCATAAAATGTTATTTCGATCAGCTGTTGTGTTTTAATGTTTTTAATTTGCAATAAAAAGTTTCGTTTCTGCAAAAATGTAAGTATACCTACATAACTTGCAATAGTTATAAATTAACAAAATTGTTTGTTTTTCTAAGGACTGCCACAAAGCAACAAATTAAAATGATTTCCTCTTACATGGAAATACATACCGAGCTGGCGAGGTCCTACAATGCCCTGTCAATCTTTGGGCAAACATCCCAAAAACTTCAATAGAAAACCTCATAGAAAATTTGCATTGAAGTAGGTACTATACATAATCTCATCTCACACAACCTATCTTTCTCAAAAAATTAAACAAAATGTGTGAAAGTGACACCTAAATAGCTGTCACCAACAAACCATAGCAAAAAAGTGAGTCAATTTGCTAATCACCTTACGTGGAGCAAAATCATGATCAACAATCAAATATCGACTAACGCGATTCCACCCCTGTTCTAAGGCAATTTGTCAAATAAATTTTTTTTAACTTATTATTGTTATTTAAGAAAACATTTCTATTAATAAAATATTTATACATATGTACATAAATATATGTATTTATTTTATATATTGAGTGATATCCAAATCAAACAATAGTACTGGTCCTATAAAGTGAAGGATTAAAAATGAAAATCATTTTTTGCTAACAAAACACATAAACCATTCACTGTTTTTAATTAAAAAAATATAATTTGCTTTGTTATTGCTTGTACATATTAATATTTTATTATATTTTGTTTTGGGTAAACTGTTCAACAGTGAACCAGTTTATAATTGACTTGATGTAGTTTTCAAACTATTAGGTATTGGTTAAAACTTTCAGGGGTTAAAAGGTTCAGAATATTTGATTTATTTACTTTGTATTTCTACTGAACATTCTTTAAATAGAGCATGGAAAATAGTAAATTGAGTAGTTTTTAAAAGCATTTAAAATAATTCACTTCGTACCAGAAAGTAGAAACAGTGAATTACAGGGATGTACACAATGAACTAATTTGGTCCTTTTTATTGTGTTCCTAAATAAAATATTATCAAGGGGAGACAAATATATAAAGGATTTGTCTAAAACAAATCACAAATTAAACTTTCGGTTGAAAAAAGATCTATTTTCATTAAATTCAGAAAAAAAAAAAAAAAAACAAATAAAAGACTTTCATTTAGTTCACAATGCCTTGTTTCTCACAAGGATCTGTAAGGTAATAACTTATCAAAATAAACAATAAAAACACTATGTTGTACCTACCTACTTTAAAGAAATGATTTCCTTAAAAAAACAAATGCACATATTTAAATTATTCACTGGTTTTAGTTTTAATTATTAAAAAACGGCTTTAAAGTGTATTTAAATGATCTCAACTATAGAAATCATCTCATCTTACATTCATGGCTAATTTTTTGTACATTTTTAGACTGTAAAATAAATTGAGGAGCTGACAAACCAAATTAACTCTTTTCACCAGCGTATTTTGTATCTTTAATTTTTGTTTGGGTTGACTGAAGTTTATATTTCTAATGTTTTGAAGAATCAAAACCGTTTAGATCGTATACAAAAATAAACACACAAAATGCTCTTTTTATTTGATAAAAAAAAATTATATTTGTTTTATTAAGCCATCGTTTCTATTAAGATTGTGTTTTATCTAATAAAGTTTGCGATAACAAGGTGTAGGACAACATGAGCAAATATAAAATCAACAAATCCTCTTTCCGGCGAGATGTTAGAAAGTATGGTTTTATTTTCTGGATTAGCTTGAAGCCGAAGACACACCCCCAATATAAAGCAGCTGACGCTCAATATAAATCCAGACAGCAATGAGTTAAACGGGAAGGTTCTCCACCCAAACAGCAATAGACGAATTGAATTACGCCGCCAGTTAAAAATATGTAAAACAGGTAAGCATCGAATATTTTAAGTTTCTTCGAAGTATGATTGACATAGTCTTCATAAAATTTTTTTATTACGCTTTTGATTTCAAGCATTTTAAGATTTAGACTTAATAAAAACTTATTTGGAAAGTTTTAAGTTTTTATTTTTTTTTTATAAAAATTAAACGTGCATATTCCGTTAGTTTATTTAGGAATTATTAAGTATCTGCAGTATTTATTAGATTTTTGGCTAGTTAGACAGTATCTAACAGTTTTCGAAATATTTGGAAATATGGTTTGTTTCATTGAATAAAATGTCACATTAGTCAAAACTTAGACAACCCTTTCTGTTGTCCAATTAAGATAACTCTTAGACAACAATTAAACATATTTATCTATAACTTAGTTAGACAACGTTTATAAATACGACAATTTCAATTTAAATTTAAAGTAACGAACCAAAGAAATTTTAATTTTAAAGAAACGAAAAAGTAATTATTTTTCAATATTTTTGGCAGTCTAAGTGTTTGGATGATTTTGTTTTGTTTGTTGGTGGTCTAACAGGACAAAGTATACAGTAGCAATTATAAATTAATCGTTAATAGGGTTAACGAAAATGGGATTGAATAAAATAATATTAAAAAATGTATTTGTTTTTCATTTTTTTTTATTTATTTAAAAATAATATTAGAAAAACAAACATATTTTTTAATATTATTTTATTTATATTATTTTCTTATATTCGCAAAAACGGAAGAAAAAGAACCAACCATGAATAGGATTAACTCCCAGCGTATCAATACTGCATGTTGAGAATATTAAACAATTTTCAAAAGTCAGCTTTTCGAGTTATGGTGAGCTTATGTTGGAGCTGCGATAACCGGCGCGGCGCTGAGAAAATTTAAATTTATTTATTTTATTCATGAAATGCTTATATACATACATACATTAAGGTGCCAGTTATAGCTTTCTTAAAAAACCATCATTGGATTTTTGTTTTTAATTTTGAGGCACTTAAAAAGCAAAATTAGTGATTATTTTGATGCCAATATAAAGCTGATGACTCAAATATTAATTCTTATCATGAAAAGAATTTCATTATTTTAATGATTAAACTACCTTACCATTGATCATTGAAATCTTAGAAGTCCTTTTACGTGGAAGGTTGGGCCACAATGAAATATCTTTTTGACTAGAAATAATAAATGATTCATAAGTTTTATACTGGCATTAAAATAATCAGTGATTTTACCTTTAAAGTGTCTCAAAATAAGAAATTAAAATGTTCAATGATGAGTCTCAATGAAAGCTATAACTGGCCCCTTAGACAGATTGGGCCCTATCGGGAATCTCCCGGGGAATTTTAGTTCCCACGGAAAGTTTCATACCCAAGAAATATTTCTAGTTATCGTGAACTTCCCTCGGAATAAATTTTTCCCAGGGAAAAAACTACCAACATTCAAAAAACAAAATTATTTTCGGAGATCAATTTCGAATTGTGTGCAGTGTTATCAAAGGATCATAATTAAAAAAAATTAAATTTAAGTTGAAATTCTCTTTACAATAAAACAAAATATCCCAAACATCCATGTGAAGAAAGAAATATTGGGTGCGATCATTTCAACTAAATTGTATAAAATTGCATAAAATTGTCCTCTTCGATAAATTGAAATTTCCATGTTGCCAATTATATTTTTCCGTTTGAACGAGGTGTTAAATTTCGCAGAAGAACAAAATTCCTCTATCTGAAAACACTGTCCAGTGTCCACACATCGTCAGGGCTTATTGCATGTCTGCGTTTTTTTTTGCTGAAGGTGGGTACCAAAGAGGAGTCGGCAAGGACCACGATGTAGGTCTTGTCCAGTCAACATTCTCGTAAGTTTTGTCGAACTTCCTTAACATTTTCGAGGAAAAGCTTTGTCCAGAATGGATCAAAATTCAAACCGCGGAAGAGCAAAGAAAGAAAAATTTATATTTTTCGAAAAAGTGATCGAGTGATCTTTTTCTTGGTTTTGCATTTTTCGTTTTTTGCTGCAAGAAGGTAATCCAAATGAAGATGCATTTCGGCCAAATTTTGCCAAATCTTTTACCCTGTAGGTAGTAAATCCAGTCTCTATATCTGTATTCTTTTCCATAATACTGACCAGCAGTTCTATTTGGATTTGATTTGTTGAGTTCGTCCCATAATAAAATTAAAAAATTGTGTTTATTTATCAAAAAAGTTTCAACTCCTCCATCTCGCCTTAATTTCTCCACCAAAATAAATGGGAAAAAATTCCAGAGAAATTACAACAAATTTCTCATGGAAATATTGTTCACGATAGCAATAAATTCCGAGGGGAATTTCGAACACCATTGACGATACGAATTTTTCGAACGTGGGAAATATTTCCCGGGAAATGTCGTTCGCGATAGGGCCCATTGTCTTATAACTTAAGTTAGATATTATTATTGTTTGAAAAGCTGCTGCTGCAATATTAACACTTATAAGAAAAACAATGTATGTACATATACATAAATCAGCTCTGTTCACATCGCTCTTCGAATTCTTTATCTCAGCTCTAACAATCTTCAGTTCGTAAGATGTAAAACCCAAGTATTGTTTTCCATAAAATTTGTCATGAAAATTCCACATTCGCATTTTGCTGTGATTGTTAATTTTCAAATCCGTTTGATTACTTAAAATTTTCCTATTTATCATTCTACTTCAACCTGCTCTCGAGAGACAGAGAAAATTTGGTTTAAGATGTTTCCTTTACAAGTTTTCAATGTTATTCTTTAGGTTTTTCACTTAACCTCCTACTAAAGACTGTAATGTTCATAGATATACTTACTAAATGGTGCTGTCCATTGTTAACATTTTTCGAATATATAAACATTAAATTTGGAGATTTTAAAAATGTTGATTGGACGACACGTTCGATCTTTTGGGGGACAACATTTATATATTGAACTCAGCAACTGATTGACTAGTTCCTGAATGAAAGTTTAACCCACCCGTTCAAATTATAACATAAGTAATATGTGTTTATGCGGTTTATTAAAGTTGAATGTATGTGTCAGTTTACGCGGAGGAAAGAGTAAATATAATCGTTTAAGTTAAACTTAAATATTTAAGTTTTCTAACAGCAATCGGGTTTTAAATTATTTAGGGGAACTGAATGGAAAACACAAAATGGAAAATCTTGAATTTTTTTTTTTGGACCTTTAACAATTATAAAATAAAAGCTTCTTTAATCCATGGAAGCCTTGATGACTCTGCTTGGCGCGATTTAATAAAAGGGCATGAGTTACGCAAGGCAATCTATTTCTGTATCACACAAGCAACTAAAAAATATGCATTTTTGTTCAAAATATTCCATGTAAGTAATAGAGGCAATGAGAAATTTTGCACATTTTTATATTAAAACGATAGTTTTAGTTTTATTTAAACGCCAACAATCGCTTCAAGAGTCGTGTTGACTTATTGTCTTTTTGAGTTAAACGCAACCGTAATAATGGTGAATACCTATAGTTTCAAAAACAATTTTTTTGAAAGTTATGGCAAATCCAAATTGTTTAATGGAGGCCTTATTATGTACCATTAATACCACTTTTAAAAATATGTTCATGAGGAATAATTTAATCAAACATTTGCATACCATACGTTTTTTCTCAATCGATAATGCAATTCAATCAATATGAAATATGACATCATTGTTAACTGGTTTAAGATCTAATATGCACTAAATTTTAACAGAAATCAGAAAAAGAAATACATATATACATAATTGTTTTTGAAAAGATATGTTAAGTACGCACAATAAGGCACAAAAATCCCTTTTTATTAAATTTAAGAATGTTTGTCCCAGAAACTATAACTTTGCGAGTTTAAACAAATTAACATGATTAGCTTTCTCTTATCACAAAATGAATAACACAACAAATATTTTAAGCCCTAGATCTGATGATACTTGATACTATTATAAAAGTAATTTATTCAATTCCATTCCCATCGAATTATGAACACCCTTTAATTTATAGAAAAGGCAAGAAAGCATTTTTTAACTAACCAATATACTTAACAAGAAAATAGATATATTATATGTATCAAAGAATATCACGATTTAATTATTTTTTTTTTAAATGTAACCATTGCTGATTTTAATTTTAAGATCCTACAAATCATAAACAAAAATGCAATTCCTTAAAAAAATCTTAATTGAAAAAAAAATATTAACCTCTGAAAAAATACCAAAAAAGAATCAAAACAAAATAAATAAAACTTTTTTTTTGTCCATGTAAAAAAAAAATAAAACCAAAACACAATTTAAAGAAAAAAAAACTATTTAAATTTGTATCTCTGAAACCCTTAGTTTTTCAAAGCATATTTTGTATGCACAATTATTATTAAACATTTTCACGTATAAATATATAAGGTAATGTATATATAATCTATAAAATATATTTACAATAATATATGTAGCTCCAAAAACAACATTAATAGTAGTTTGTAGTTTTGCTTGTGTACATTGTGTACATTGTGTACAACTTATATATAAGGTACAAAATATATTATATAATTATGCATTTTATGTATGTAAGTATTATGTGTATTATTTATTATAATTATTATTTATAATTTAAATCACTTACAGTTAAATACTTTAACATCAATTAAATATACATATTTATGTATAAATGTAGACATTACGTAGGTACATGAATAAATTATGTCCAAAATATTAAACATATCACTTTATAAAAAGAATAAAATTTATTCATTAAAAATCTAAATTTTTTTGTTTGCAAAATCATATTTTAGTAATAAATTTCGCGGTTTCTTATGCAATTTAAAAAGATTGTATTATAAATGTGTTTTTTTTTTTTTTTAAATAATTAAATAGTTTATTTTGTAAATATCTTTATAAATAAATTGTATGCGATTTTTAGTAAAAATTAACTTTTCAACAAGATATAAATTTATGTACAGTTCAAAAATAAAACAAACGTTGGCTGCAAACATAAAACTTAAAATTAACAAATTTATATATTTAATAAAAAAAAAATAATATATTGAAACATGTAATGATTTAAAAAGATATTTTTTTATTGCAGTGAGTGTTAATGTGCTACTATACATTTTTGTAAATTACTTTTTTTTAATAAAAAGGTAAACTTGTGCAATTATGTTTACCAGTGAACTACTTCGTTACAAGGCAGCCTATAGGGAAGCCCTTTTTGTTCCTTCGCTTAATTAAAAGATGTCTAGAATCAAGAGGATACCTTATAATCACTCGTTTTCCATTTTTGTCTGGCTAGTTCCAATGTTCATTGTCAGTTTAACCAACAAATTGATTTTTTTTTATCTAAGACCAAATTTCCTTAGGTATGAATCCCGACGCGCCGAGTCAAACGAGTAAAAAATAAAAACTGCGATTTTGTTCAAAGTTACCATTGACCGATTTTGAAAGATAAAAACGTTCCGTAAAGGTATGTATAGAGCTAGATTTTAATTTAACAAACATTTTTGCTTTAAAATTTCAAGTGACTGTTAACAACGGTTTTTTTTATTGATTTTCCAGAAGCTTTCAAAATAAGTGTCAACCTTTATTTAAGTAAAGGTTTGAATGAAACAACAACAATTGGATGAGCTACCACCAAGATTTTATGGGCTGGAGTTATAGCTATTTCACGACTGCCAGGCCAATCATCAGACTTCTTTAATGGTGCTTGGTCATTGTTGAATTTTAATTTGAAAAACTTTTTGGACCAGCTTCTTAAAGTGTTTTATTGGCACTCAGAATGACAATTTGTCTTCCCAAAAGAAGAAAGAATGGGTCTTGATTTGATATCAGTTCAGAAGCGAAACCAGAATAACTCACACCATAAAGTTGTGAAAAATTTTATTTTAGGTACATAATATGTAAACAGAAGTTTTATTTTGAAAAGATTGGCAAATCAAAGTGAAAATATGTAATTTCAATTTTGTATGTTTTTAGAGTTTGATTAAAGTTAAAATGGACATAAGTGATTTCTATCATCATCATCTAGCGGTGTTGATATGGTTGCAGTCGAAAAAAACTATTTGGCGTTTACAATACCTACATATGACATTTTACAATTACAACAAAACTCCAGAATCAAAAAGGCTATTATGCGTGAAAATTATCACATGTGTCTTATACATAATTTCACACCTGACGAAGGAGTAAAGGGGGCGTAATCAAAGTTGTTTTCTAAACATAATGGCGCAAAATTTTAAACGATTTAGTAAAATGTTAAAGCCATTTTAGTAAGTTACTAAGATAAAAAGAAGATTTTGCTAATTTTAAACGATTTTAACAACTTACTATCTCTTAACATTTTACTAAAGTTAAAATCACAAAATGGCTACTTTAACTTTTAGTAACTTGCTAAATCCATATGAAATCTGTCATTTTCCTCGAAAAAAATTTGTTGGCAAAGAGTTAAATTGTGTTTTTTTTATGATTCCTTTGCTAATTGTTTTTTACAGTAAATAAAATAAAATTAAATGTTTTCGGAAGACATCAAGAGTTACTGAAGCTAATGGAGGTGCTGATTCCATAAAGGTATCAACCATCCCTGCACGGTTTATGGTTGGTCAGATACACTCCAAAATGTTTTTGATTATTCTTCATGATGGCAAAAATTAAGAAAATTGAAAAAAGTTTTGGAGTGTATTTGGCCAACGGTAAATCAAATTATTAGGTCGGTTCCCTAGGTTTAGGTTTGTTTGCTTTGTTTTTCTTTCACGAACTGTCATTGTTTGGACGTGTTCAGATGCACCATTTTTAATAAAAGGGAATTAGTATTTTACTAGTTAGTAAAACGAAAAAAAAGGATTAAAATTTCCGAAGAGCTAGTAAATTACTAAATGTTTAGCAAATTGCTAACTAGTAATATGATAAGCCCTTAACAATAGGTTGTTTAAAATTTTGCGCCAATATGTTTAGGGGCTATTCTATTTCTGTGTGATAAATCTCATTTTATAATTCTGGTTCTTAAGTGAAAACTTCTGCCAAAAATGTGTGGTATTAAAATGTACTTATCATCGCCAAATTCTTGTACCTGATACTCTGAGGCCCAGAGAAAAACTAAATTTTCTGATCATGAATCGTAATCTCGATAGAGAACAGGATTCACCTAAAACATCGTGCATGTTTTAAGATGATCTATATGGAAAAAACGGCTAGTCTCGTTTAAGTGAATAAAACTGAGCTGCCACAGATGCGAATCAAGGAATAAAATAAATTTTAATAATCACGCGCTTTCGTACGCAACGTCTATTAAAATGAACCAGAAATGATTTTCAAAGCGTTATTTTACTTGATTTATCACAGTTAAAAAAAAAAAAAAAACAATTTAAACTTAAATTTGTTCTGCCAAAAATATATTTTCTTTGACTTAAAAATAAATTCACATATCAAATTCTTTTAAAAAATACGTTGAAAATAATACAAAATGGAAGAAGTTAAAAATGAGTCAGTTAAATCATCAAACCCTTTTTTTTGTTCTGAAAGTGTATCAAGGGATGAAGATTGTTTTTGAATAATAACACCGACACAAAATTACACAAATTCAGGTATTCAATTCACCATGAAAGAAAATAAATTTTAAAATGAAATATATATATATGAAGAAACCAAGACAAACCTCATCAAATTTGTATTTAAATTTTGGAATATGTAAGTACATACAACTTATTAATTATTTTATTAAAAAAACCAAAACTTACTCTCAGAAAAAGAGAAACAAAACCAAAACATATTATAATATATTATAATTGTTTAATAAGTTATATAGATATACATATGTATGTATATTCAGAAGGCAATTTGATTATGCAAACATAAGCTAATCCAAAGGCCCCTTAATGTCTATGAATTTTGTTGAAATTTTATAGCTTTTCTCAAAGATCCTGCGCCCAAATCAAGTAAAAAGTTGCTTAACCGATCGTCGTTTTAAAGATATAACCATCAAACGATCGTTTTATTCGATCTGGACTCAGGTTACAGTGTTGTTTAAAGATCTTGATTAGAATTTCTCAAAAATTTGCGGAACTCTAGTTGAGTCTATTGTTGTTGCTATTTAAAAATGCTTCCATTTGTGCCCAACGCGATCTTGTATTTATCCTCTGAAAGATTTTCACTACATTCATCAAAAATTGACATGCTCCAAATTTTAGTGTAGAAAAAATTCTGGAAGAAACCTTATGTTTCTAGAAGTTCATAAGCAAGATTGCACTTAAAATTACTGTTACATAACTTTGAATCATTAACACATATTTTTTTTAACATTTCACCACTTTTTCTTTGCAATATTGATTAAAAAAACAAAATCATCATCAAAGGCAAGATAGAAAGACGATTCTTTAAAATAAACACACACTTTTGCATTAAAAAAAATTAAAAAAAAAACAAATATAATTAAAAAATAAAATCCATTTTAACATTATTATAATAGTCTTAACAAAAAGAAACTATAAAACTAATAAATAAAAATAAAAATCTTATTAAATGAATACCTTAAAAATTAACAGGTAAAACTGGTAGCTTAAAAAGTTTTGTAAAATGTTTGCGTGATTTTTTTTTTATCATTTAAAAACGAACGTGTATGTATTATATTTTTTTTATATAGTTATATAACATAACTTAACATATATTATTTATTTTTCTTACTTTCCCAACTCATAATTAATTTATAAATTCTAAAAACTATTAAAGCCAAAAAATAAGAAAATCTATAATATAAATATAGAATAGTTTTGTATGTAATGTATGTTTTTATATAAAATATATTATATCTTTAATAGAATTCACCATTATTATTTCTTAAAAAAAAAAAAAAAAATCTCGATTCACACAGCACTGAAGAAACTGAAAAACTTATTGAATTATTTATGCATGCATGTATGTTTTGTTTTGCACAGCTCTTATATGATTTTTTTTTGTTTAAATAATTTTTTATTCCGCTTGCCTCTCTGTTTTTTTACTTCTATCATCTTAATCAGAGCCTTGTCTTCATAATTTTCACCATTCTCTCCAATCGATTTCAATCATTTCTAGGAGTTGCGTAAATCCTCCAGACCACCATTTGAAATACCTTTTTTGACATTATCCAATACATTATTAACAAAGTCCGTTGTGCCGCCTGCAATCCTAAGACCAGCTGGAAGGACATTGCAATCAGCGCGTGGAAAGAAAAAATTCAATTAGAATTGAAGTAACATAAGTTCATAGAATAAAGTTACAATATTTTACTCAAAACAAAAAAAAAAAAACATCAGAATATTTATTCAAATTGATTATCACTTACTTATGGCAGCTTTGTAGATTTGTTCAATTTGTTCATCCAATTTATCAGTTGGTTCACCTTGATTTTGATATTTTATGCAAAGTGCTTGTTTGATATCATTAATACCATTTAAAAGCCTCTCTGTAAGAGATAAATACAAAAGTTAAATAATAAAAAAAAACTAGACAAAATAATAATCTATTAAGTTTAAAAAAAAAATAATGTCGGTTTGAAAATCTCGCATTATCTAAATCTCGATATTACAAAATCTGACAATATTAAAATCCTGAAAACTAAAATCTCGCATTTAAATAAAGTATTTTTTTTAATTCCCGCTCGCGTATAAATAGATATTGTATATACATTTATACTACCTAATTCAAATAAAAAAGCGTTTTAATACAAACATTTGGAGACAATTTTCCGCATTAACGAAATTTCAAAAAGACGCTGAGTGGGACCCAAATTGGTAACTTCCGATTGGTGCCTTCGGAAACTGGACACCCGATTTCATTTTGTTATAAGGAAATTCCTAATTCAAAATCTTAAACGACCTTATCAGGTGTTCGATGTACGGTGACCATCCGTTCTCTTTTTTAGACAGTCCTCTTTTTCGGTATCGTGTCCTTCTCCTTTTTTCGCCTTTTGTTTGTTTCTTGGAACTCTATTGAAAAAGCCTTTTCAATGTTTTGGAATTTAGAAAAATTATAAAAATCAAAGATAATGAATTTTTTGACAAGGTTTCTTGCGTCAAACGATATCCAAGTAATGAACAAATTGAAAAATGGAAAACGGATAATTTGTCACCAAGTGAGAAATGGGTTGAAATTTTCAAAAACTTTGATGCAGAAAATGTGAAGTACGAAAATATACTAAGGTTAGTAGAGTTTACGCTGTCGCTCCAGCTTCAAGAGCCCCTACGGAAAGAGTGTTTGTAATTAAATTTTAATTAAAAGTTGATACACTAGAGGCAATGTTGATTACAATAACATAAGTGCAATTATGACTATGACTGTTGAGATTTTAAGACTTCTTTAAGAATTGGGGCGGGATGACATCTTAAAAAAAAATACACTGCGAAGAAAAATACAAAAACTAACAGATCCTTTGAGCTAAACTTTTAAATAAAGTAGATACTTAACTATTTATTATTATTTTTTTAGGTATAAGTATTTTTATTTTTTTGTTTTAAATACTGAACTGCTTGATATAATCTGAAGTACAAATGTTTTGAATAAATATCGTTTGTGAGTAAAATAAAATTATTTTGGAGTCGATAGCAGTGTTTGTTTTGTTTTGCAGTTTTGTTGCCTTCAAAAAAACAAAAAAAAAAACGTCATTGTGTGTAGAATAAAATTAGCCCGGTTTCGAAATCAGTGTTTGTTTTCAAGATATTCGAGCCCAAAAACGTTTTTCAACAATTTTTAGTATTTTCTTGTAGTTTTTTGCTTTAAAAAAAAAAATATGACATTGTGTATATTACAATAAAATAAGAACCGAAAAACGTTTTTCAACAAATTTAAGCATATTTTTAGATTAAAAAAAAAAGTCTGTTGATTTTGTTTTTAATCCTTTTCAATTTATTATTATTATTATTATTAAAACTTTTCGATTCGAAAAATCGGATCAATTACAATAACTTTCAATGGGAAGTTAATAAACTGATTTTTTTTAATTAAAACATTTTGGGCCTCTTTTAGAAAATAAATTAGATTTGGTCCTCAAAGTTAAAGAAAATACCTGTAAGGGGAATGTGTAAAAATACTAGATACCAAGTTTAAAGAAAATCGACCCATTTGTTGTTGGCTGTAATCGAACTGACACGCAAACGCAAAGGGGTAGCACAGTTGTCTTTTAAGTTGCTTTAAAAATGTCACATTTGTCTTTTTAAGTTGCTTAGAAAAATTTCTCGAAAATAGCTCTTACTTTTTCAATTAAATTTAGTGCTTGCAATAAAACTGCTAATCAGGCCCTACAAATTATTTGAAAGAAGAATTGTGTTTTTATCTCTTTTTCTGATTTTTGAAATTATAATGGGTGATTTTTTAAGAGGTTTAGAACTTTAAAAAAAAAAAAAAAACACAAAAAATTCGAAAAAATGAATGAAATATTTATTTGAATCGATAGTTTGAACCTTGCAATTTAATGTTTAAAGATAATTTCATGCAAATGTTGACCGCGGCTGCGTCTCAGGTAGCCCATCCGCTGAGTCCAATTTTGGCATACTCTTTCACACATATCGGCCGGTATCTCACAAATGAATGCATGGATGTTGGCTTCCAGTGCGTCAATCGAAGCGGGCTTGTCCCTATAGACATTAGCCTTGACATACCCCCACAAAAAATAATCTAATGGTGTCAAATCGCACGATCTAGGCGGCCAATTGACCAATTGGTCACAATCTTCCGAATAGACTGCTCAGAAGGTCGAGAATGCCGACCATAAAATGGAAGCAGCGCGCGATGAACATTTCGAACCGAGCACGAATTTTGATAGTAAAATTCAATAATTTGCAAGCGTTGTTCATTTGTAAGACGATCCATGGTTAAATTGCAAACCAAACTGAAGCTGTTTGACAGTGACACAAGGTACTAAACACACGTCAGCTGTCAAAACCAGTGTTGCCAAAACCAAACCAGCTAAAAAATCACCCGTTATTTATATTTTAAATTTGAATGTCTTGAAAAAGACGTGACGACCTGAGGAAGTATGTAAACACGTACGAAACGTCGTCTATAAAAATATAATTAAAGAAAGAAAAGCCTGAAGCCCACAAAAATAGGATTCAAATATATTGAAACAAATCTGTTTAAATTTTGTAAGTAAGTACTTGCAAGTAGGTGACTTATGTGGCAAAAACAAAATTTTTCCAATTTTTATGTTTTACTAACTATTTTTTCTCCAAAACCTAGGTTCTCTATAAGTTCAACATGAGCAGAAAAGAAGTAATTGCTTAGTACTTTAATTAATTTTGAATTGAGGTTGAAATTAAGACTGGGTAGAAATTCAGCTTTTTTTGCATTCGGTTTTCAAAAATTAATAGTCTTCTTTCGGTTTTTGTTGAAAAACTGGTTTTTGGTTAGTAAAAGATAAGACCATACTATAAATTTCTTAGTTTATCCAAAACTTTTACGAAGGTTATATAATCTGAACACTTGCTAAAGTATTGAAACTCGTGTATTTAGTTCAAAATTGGATCCTCTCCTATGGCACTTGCTTGAAAAACAAAGTTTACATTGGCGGAGAAACTGTTATATAAATAAAAAGTAACAGCTAAACAAATTTCTTCAAAAATCTTTAAAATATATAAAACTTTAACTTACTATGCTCAATTTCAAGTCCATGTAATTTGATTTTGTTAGCTTCATGTTGGGCTTTTTTCTTAAGTCGGCATGCCCTTGACGCAAGTTTATTTTTTTCTTTTCTCGATTTAGGTCTTACATTGAAGGGCAATTCACTTACTGGTGTCATATCGTTAATAGTTCTACTCAGCTTATCTAATTCTCTGCCGATACTGTGTAATTTTCTTGGATTTGGTGTCAAATCATTGCCATCACCTTTACGAGCTTTGCCGCTATGCTAAAGGGTGAGTAAAAAGAAAAAAAAATATTAATTAATCATACACATTAAAATTCAGCTTCAAAAGATAATTTTCAATTGTTGCCTTATTTTCGGGTTGTATTTACTTTAAATACCTTGATGCCCCGAACTGAACAGTTGGGGCTGAACACGGGATCTGTAACTTCATTCAACACATGAGGATCTTCGAGTTTTGATTGAAATACCAAACGTTTGCCTTTGGGACCTTTTGCTTGAACATTGTACTGCCAAAAATATCTTTCTTTGCCTTTACTGCTAGATAATTGATTAGGTGTTGAGGTACGATCATCTTCGTTGTCGGAACCTATAAAAATAAAACATCGTAAAATAGTGAAATTATTCAGAAATTTTATTCCTCTTACCTCCAGTTGAAACATCTTCATAATGATCACTATCATCATCAGTGTAAGCGTCATCATCCTGAGAGAAATCAGCTCCCTCCGGACTTAAAACACTTCCGGTACTGAGAGAGGAGTATGAATCGGCTTCGACAAGCGAACCAGTTGATAATAAATGCTGCCGTGGCTCACGTCTACCCCAAATTTGGTCCATGGCTAAATGCGACACGTGTGTCGGAGCCGAAGAAGACAAACGTGATGAGGTATCACTTGTTAATGTTCTTCGACCAGAACCGAAACCACTGCTGCCAGGACTCAATGCTGTACCCGAAAGAAGAATGTGCGATGGTGAGGGGGCAGGAACTGATTGACCCAAAAGACTACTGCTGGTATTGCGATCTGGCGACATGGAGAATTCATTTTTGAGCAGTTGGACATTACGAGACTTGACCATGTTTTGTTGATATTGAGAACGATTGGCATGTGGTGGTGGGGGTGTGACTGAGTTTAATAGGAGTGGTGAATTAGGACTCGCCTGGAAATTAAAATAAGTTATTAAGAAGTCGAAGTAAGAAAAATAGAAAGAAAAAATATCAGAAAGACATCCAATTACCTGACTTCCTGGCGAGAATGCTGTATTTGAATTGATTTGTTTATTTGGAGTGCTATGATAGATTTCGTATGGACTAGAGGAACCATGATGCCTTGCTGAGCTGTGTCGACGTTCTTCAAAACTATTATGGTGAAGATGAACCCCCAAGGAATTTTGATGCTGTTGTATCCGTTGGTTATGATGAACTTGATGGTGTTGATGATTGTGTTGATTTTGTTGCTGCTGTTGCTGGTGTTGTTGCTCTAACAATTGCTGTGGCGGTCCAGCTGGTGATGGTTGTGGACTGGGCAATTGGGTTGAGTTTTGTAACTGATGGAAACCTGCGACATTCGGTGATAGCATATAGCTTCCTTCATTCGTTGGTATTAAGTCTTCAATATTAAGATCTTCCAATATATTTTCATCGTAGAAATTTGGAAAACTAGTATTTTGCATCTCTGCTTTATCGATTGGAAATATATAATCGTCTTCAGTTTGAAATGGTTCGTTTTTGGTTGCAATAATGGCGTTGCCAATGTCACTCCACATTGTATTCGAATTCGGTGTTGGCTGGTGCGGATCAAAGCCAAGTGAATTAGTTCCATTTCCAGAATTGCTATTCGTACTGCCACCACCACCTCCATTGCTACTGCTATTACTTAGCGGTGATAACTCACTGGGGAACAACATATTTCCATTTGAGTTAGCATTATGCGAGTTAATAGCCGATGCACTCAAACTAACATCCTGCAGGAGAGTTGGCGACAATGAGGTTGCTTCTAGCGAATCCAAACATATATCCGATAAATCTGTCATAATTCTAGTTTGATGCATACGATGATGATGCAGAGGATGATGGCGTAATTGGTTGTGGTGTATACTGCTGCTGCTTCGCGGTATAGATATGGCGTTAGTTAGCATTAAACTTTCACGAACACTTTCTAATGATGTGCTGTTAGTGCTAGTGACAGTTATACTCGATGAACCGTTTGTACCGTTATTGTAGGAATTATTACTATTGCTTTGAGCTATTGATATTGTCGGGTGGTTAAAGGTCAGATGACTATTGCTTCCACCACCACCGCCACTATATAAAAGGCTATTACTGTTAGAACTGAGGCCACTACCCAGTGAATACAAATCGAACTTCAGCGTGTTGCTGCTGTTCGATGAGGTATCAAAGAAATCAGCCGACATCGAAAATAATTGACTTTCAGTCATATTAGTTCATGGGTGAAGGTTAGAGTGTATATTTTAGCTCTGCCCTGACCTTCCAAATAAGTTTTTTATTTGTATGTAAAATCTGAAGGTATTTTGTTTCAGGACAAACCAAATCCGAAGAAAGAAGAGTAAGGCACGCTTACTTTATCTGAAATTAAAAAAAAAAAACATTTTCTTATTAAACAGCAAATTAAAATACGTGCAGGCAGTCGTATTTATTAGATTTGTGTCTACTTAGACGCTGTCTAACTATTTTCAAATTGGTGGAAATATGTTTTATTTAATAAAAATTACATTATTCACGGTTAAGATAATCTACTCTTGTGTCTAAGTTAGGCAGCTATAAGACAACAATAAACAAGGTTTGCGAACACATTTTCCAAAATTGGACAGTTGTCTAAAGTTAGACAACGTTTATAAATAAGACCAAGGGTGTTATAAATAAAATGCAACAAAAGGCTGGGGCGTGTAGGTTGGGTCAATACAAGAAAAAGAAATCTTATGAGTGAGTATGGTCTATGTCACCCTGTTTAGGAACCAAGAATAATTATTTAAAAAATCGACTTGAAATAGGAAAAAAAAATCATTTAAAATCAACGGCATTACCTGTCATTACAATGTCATGTTAAACCTTTCTTAAAGACAGAAAGTTATATTTTAATTCACTTTTTGAATCAAATTTTTTTAGTGAATAATTTCGGAAAAATAAATTTTCAAACTCAAAATTTTACCAAAAAAAATATTTAAATATTCAATGCTTTTTTTCAATTTTTAGTCAAACACTAAAAACCAAATGCTTAGATGTCTGTCAATGTCAATACTGTTAAACGGTTTCCGTGAAAGATTTCCTGAATGCGGAATGTTAAGTTTTGTGTAAAAAGTGTTTGAAACATCGTTCTGGAACAATTTCGTATAAATTAAAATTATGTTCAAGTATTTTTGTAAATGGAAATTAGTTCAAAAGAAATTCGTTATTATTGAAAAGATTTACAAATGTACCTGTGTGTATATTTACAAATAATTTTTTTTTTAATTTCCGAATTATAAAAATATTGATATTCATTGAACCAATTTAAAAATTAAATAAAACAATAATAAAATGCAAAACCACTAATACCCTTGGTCATCATTCGTTTAAAAATTCCCCAATTACAATAATATTAATTTTCATTGTTTACACAATTAGATTTGAAAAAATTAACAAAACAAAACGAAATGCAAAAAAAAACACGAATGCCTTCGGTCATCACCTTAGTTACATCAAAATAAAAAAAAAGTGGTGCAGCGTTTGCTGAATATTATGCCCTATTTTTTTACAACATTGCGATGAATTTGTTAAAACAAAATATCAACAATAACGCAAATTGTTCAACAGTCAGTGGCGTGTCTAAGGGAATGAGGTGAAGGGTGTTGTTCCGCTAAATCCAAAACAATTGACAATTGGTTTGTTCGTTTCGACCTGGAGTCACCCTGCGGTTGCCCTTAAGTGATTTTTGAAAAACCTAACAGTCAAATTCTATATTTTTTGATATCTAGGGTCGCCCTCTGAGGGCGTTTTTTTCTTTTTTAATTCAGAGCAGAACTGCCAACAAAAAATCGTGTTTCTTTTTTAGGTCGGAGCATTCAGAGCTCCAATTTTGTGTTCCTTTTTTCGCTCTGAGCATGTTCAGAGCGCGCTCTGTTTTTTTTTTTTTCACTTGTCAAATTTGTTACCAAAGAAGGTAAAATAATTTAATAAATTTACTAATAATGATAAATTATTGTTTTCAATTGTGACAGCAGGTGAATCGTGTTTCTTTAAATAAATCTGAACTCTCAGAGCAGAGGACGTTCAGTTCAGAGATCGCGAAGAGTATGTTCTTAGTGTTCAGACTCTGTTCAGAGCTCTACTCTGAACTTAAAAAGATACCCGGCCTGAAGTAGGCCTAAGTTTTATGCTGTGGGGAGTTGAAGTATCGAATAAACTGCCAAAGTGACATGAGTTGTGAGACAATATTTTGTTGTGGATTTGGCTTGCTGCAAGTAATTGCTTATTGTTGAAATAGAAATTAAAACAAAAATTGAAAGAAAATAAATAGAAATAGAAAAGAGAAAAGCTTGAAGTTGTTTTTATTCAATTTCAAAACTAAATTAAAACAAATTTTATGTTTTAATTATTGAGCACAGAACTTCTTGTTTCTTGCTTTGAATTTCACCAACATAATTTGCACCCTTGAGTGTTTTTTTTGAAGACCGAAACGCCTGTTTTTTGACAATTCTTGGGTTTGTCAAGAAAACCTGGGGTGGAATCAGCTAAGGTGATAAGTGATTGTCACATCAAAAATAGTCACATGTGACTGTCATTAAGTTTTCCATCTAGGTAAGGTGATTCAAATCAATTCAATTCAAATGAAAAGTTTCCAATGACATTTGTCAAAAACATGATTGCCATAGTGAATTTTTAGTTAACTTTTTTGGGAACAGGAATGCTTATTTTTATTTATATGAATGGTTGAAAAAAAAAAAAAAACAAAACTCTGAAAAAGTTGTTAAATTTTTTTAGGCTGGTGGAAACTCTGGTCGCACTGCGGCAGGAACGTCAAATTTGTTGGAAAATGACAATCACATTTTTGTTGTGATAGCTCTACTATCACATGTGATATCATCTTACGCAGACTGTATTGGCTGACTGTGACTCTCACTTATCGCAAATTACTTTACACGATGAACTAACCTTGAGCCAAGCTGGGTAAAGTTCAACGAACGAACGAAACTAAGGATGTATTTTTATGTTTGCGTTCTTATACATGAAACTTAGGGCCAGTTATAAAACGTGATTCATCTTCGGATTAAAATTTTAACCCAACGATATGAGGTTTTATCAAAATTGTAAAAATAATTAACAGCAAATCACATAAATGAAACATATTTTGAACCTTAATTAATTTACCGAAATCAATCCATTAAAATCTTGATCATAGTTATTATGAAGCAGAATTGTCCAACTGGTCCTTAACCACGTAGACTTAAAATTCCTGAGCATGACTCTTTTCGAAATATAACAAGATAAATAAAAGAAATCAAATCTATTTTCTTTTTCGCACTCATTAAATTTCGAAAAAATAACATGAATCAAACATGGGTTGACTGTTGAGTCTTCTTCTATATAGTTATCCAGTTATAATTGTTCAGAAAACAAAACGATCACCGTTACTGAGAGAATCACAAAAGAAATAGAATGATTCGTTAATATATTTATGTGCATTTATTGCTTTCTTAAGAAACCTTGACAAAATTTGCTTCTATATGTATTTCAGATTAACAAAAAAATCACTAAATTTAAATAAGAATATGAATGCCTCATAACATTCATTTTGCGTCTGTGTCCTCTTTAACTTGAAGAACCAATATGCTGATGGAGATTTTTTGACGTTTTCTTTTAAAATCTCTTGTACCTTTTTTACGAGGGAACAAAATCGTAAGAGATTTTCTGAAGTTTCCCTTTGAGTGAACTTGGCTGAACACACACTAGATACTAGTTGCTGGTAACTCATCCTGTTTTAATTTAAAACCTTCTGAGTCTACGTCTGAGTCTTAACACGGAAAGAGTACTGGCACCTAACGCTAACACTTTGAACCTCAAAAATATAAATTTAATTTTTTAGATATGTATTTGCATGTGTTATTAGTTTGAATTATTTTTACTAATTTGCACTTATGATGTGCCTAGCTTGCAGCTTGCTCTAAGCTCACTTCAACAAAGAATTCTGAAGTGTAAAAAAAAAAAAAAAAAAAAATGCGGGTTTTTATTTTTGTACCACGCCAAATTTTTTTTAACTACTCCACTGTTCACTCCACTGTTTTACATATCTACATAATCTATAGGAATGTATTAAAATTTACTTTACTACACTTCAAGAGTTTAGGGTTTTTTGTATATATCGCTAGAAATATTGGCACAAGCTGTAAAGTTGTTTACCTACTTAAGTCATTTGCCTTTCAATAAATGCAAGCAATAATAACAAAACAATAAGCAACGTACACTGCCACCGCCACCGCCGCCGCGCGCCGCCGTAAGATCTCATCGGTTATTGAAAAAGTGAACTAACTAACCGATTGTTTAACGTCATATATTTACATACAAAACTGCTATGGTCAGAAAATTGTCAATATTGTTTGTGTATGTTTGACTGAGTAATGAGTATACCTAGGTGTATATCCAATTATCCAACAGCGGATTTCTATAGGTATAAATGGGGAATAATAAAAACTTGATTGTTATATTGACGAAACCAGTAGTGGTAGGATAAACCAAAAAAAATTATTTATATCTGACCTCTTTACAAATTGAGACAATGTTCAAATTCACAATCACAATGCTCGAAATTTTCGAAAAGGCTTCGACAGTGTATGGACTCTGTTAGGCGCTATTTGATCAACACGTTATTTAAAACTAATCACTAAAATTCTCAAAAAAAAAAAAAAAATTATGCAACCTTACTAGCTCAGTGAACTAATAACATCTAGAAATTTGTGTTTTGATATCATAGTTCAGTTAGAATAAACGACTGTTACCTATTCCTTATCAACCTTAGTCAACAATGACTAATGCTTACTTATTGCCTGTAAGGAAGGCAGTATTTTCGTTCAGACTTTGCTTGAGTAAAAATTTCAATAAAAATCAAATTTGTTATTAGATTTGGCAAACCAACAATTTGATCTTTTAAGTCTTAGAGAGCTGTACGGTACTAAATTCTTTATTAATAAAAAAACGCTTGATTATAAAATTATTTTTATTATTTTTAATCACAAATTTACTAAAAAGTTGATCAACAATTACTCCACGAGTTAAAATAGTTTATTATTAATAAACTATTACTGTTTAAGTAGCAAATTTTAAGGTCACATTTATTTGGGTGGTCACTGTGGCATAGAGGGAAATGAACGGGCTGTTGAACTGGCAAGGCAAGGGTCAGCCCTTCATAGTTCCCTTGCGAAAAGAGTCAACATATTCCTCTTGGAAGGGCAATGTATTTTCAATTTTTCATACCGAATCCAATCGCAGGTGGGACAATTTAACAAATAGCATAATTTCTAAGAGATTTGGCCCACCTATCCTATAGTAAATGACTTAATATTCAAAACTAGATATAGATATAGAATCGTTGCGACCTGCTGGGGACACTGGCCAATCGTAGAGCATACGGTGAAGCTAGGCATTTCGCATAATACTCATTGTCGTAGTTACGGGGACCAGCAGGAAAAGGAAACAGTCGTTCATTTCCTATTTTCCTCTGTAAATGCCCCGCTTTGAACAGAGTGAGAGTACAATCATTTGGCAAGGCTTTCTTAGAAATTCTTTAAAATTCTTCACCCACAGGTCCAACGAGTTATGGTATCAAAACTGCTCACTTTGGCGCTAATTGGGCCGAAGAGCTAACTTGCTCGTGACCTACATTCCTACCTACCTAACTAACTCCTATTCCACAATTCGTAGCTCAGTTATTAACCTTCCTCAAAGCTATCTCAATGATCATCGGTTAGGACTTTTCTAAACTATTTTAAGGGCCGATGTTGAATGTGAACCACACCTGCACGTCAATTTTTTTTCTGCATTTCATTTGATATTTATCAATGGTTTATGGGCTGGCACATCATCGGGCGGTATTTTTTTCTAAAATGAGGCCGGTCAGGCAGTTACTGTGAATGGTGTTCGCTATCGTGAGATGATAACGAACTTTTTATGGCCCGAATTGGAAGATATGGATGTGGACGATATGTGGTTTCAACAGGACGATGCCACTTGCCACACAGCTCTTTTGCGCGACAAATTCAATGGTCGTGTTATCTCACGTGATGGCGATGTCAATTGCCCACCAAGACATGTTATTTGACACCTTTGGACTTCTTTCTTTGGGGTTATTTGAAAGAAAAGTTGTACGTCGATAAGCCAGGAACAATTCAAGAGCTAAAGGATGAGATAATTCGGCACATTAACGGCATAGAACCTTAATTATCCCTCAGCCTCAACGAAAATTTGGACTATCGGATGGAGGTGTGCCGCCGAGGTCGCGGCGGCCATTTGGCCGATATTTTGTTCCATACATAATTGAACCATACCAATATTATCATAATAAAAAGAAATGACAATAAATTCCTAAATAATTTGTGTTTTATTCAAAATCAACATCGGCCCTTAAAATGTAACCACCCTTTAGTTCCAAATCAACCGTATGTACATATATGCAACCACTACCACTTCACAATAAACGAGAACTGTATTTATGACTAAAAGCAATAGAACAGGGGACAGAACACCTCTCAGAGGTATTCCAGAGAATTTTAGGCGTTTAGCTCTTATCCCGGAGAAAACTTACTGCCGCGAACTAGGTTACCCACTTTTTTGTTTGTATGGCACCATTAATTTTTTTTTTCTGTAATGGCGTTGCTAATACCTGATGCCGTTTTTTTTCATTCAATTCTTTCCAGGATTGGCAAAAAAGCCAAAATGATTGACAGTAGGTAGGTATGTTCTCTTTTTTTCTGGCAAACCTCACTAACACCTCACAAGTCACAACAACCTTACAAAGTGAGGTAAAATTGATTTTGTGAGGTTTTCGTATACTGGTAATACCGTCACAACTTGTGAGCTTCACAAAAAGATCTTTTATTGAGTAGCTAACAACTCACAAGTTTGAAATTTCATAATCACGAACAAAAAAATTATTCAATGGGTCTGTTCAGAACAGAAATTCAGAACTTAACAATCAAATAAAAAATCACCTCGCTGTGGAGTGTGGTGAGTCTTTTGTGAGGTTCTTTGTAAGGATTTTCAGAGAATACCTACCTACCCAAAATCTTATCGAATCACAACAATCCCTTACGAATCTGGACTTGGATTATTAACACTCTAAAATTTTAATAAGCGACTGTGGAAGAAATATTGACTAGAATCGATAAATCTTTGATCGCGGAACTCACATACTTACATGCCTTGTTATTTCTTTTCCATTTTCCTCATCAATTGAACGGTAATTTGGTATTGATCAAATACATTTTTATTTCCACAAATTGAATTAATCTCATCATATGTACCTACCTACTAAATTTGGATAAAGAATTCCACTAAACCTAGTCGAATGAATATTACCTTTATCAACCACTTTCAGTATCCAGACAGATTATAAATTCACTCCAACAGACAGTTGTTGTTATTTCTGTTTTCGTCTACTGTATCTACCATAATCACGCCTCCCTTTTAGGTACCTTACAAGTAAAAGTATGTAGACACAAAAATAATCGACTACAGATATTTTTACATCGACGTCACTAGGAAGCCCTCAGCTGATAAGATCACAATAGGTAATTATTTGAATGTAATAATTATATTTAAACATGTAAATAAATATAAATAAGAACAACATTCGAAAATCGCATACTTATTTGATTGAGTAGGTACAATATGATGAGACTTTAATTTAAGTCATTGTTATTATTATTTTGTTTTCTTGCAAATTATTTATAGGTACCTAGGTATCATACATACATATGTACAGTGCATATAGCTCCCTAAGTAGCCAGGTATGTAAGTATTGAATATTATTTACCTACTCTTTTTTTCAACCCTTTCAAAGCTGTTTGCAAAAGTTGTTATTTTTTTGTATGTTCTCTCTTCTACAGCATTTTTATTAACATTTAAGCAGCTAGTACCACGACCACCACACACAAACGTGGGAAAAACAAAGAAACATTCCATAATTTTGTTACACTTTTGTGTGCACACACATATTTATGCATGTTGATTTGATATGAAAATAAAAATAATAACAAATAGAAGAAAAAAAAAAATAATAATCAAGAAAAATAACAAAGAGAAACAGAGATAGGGTGATATACACGTACAAAGTGTAAAGTCCGCAAATCAAGAAAAAAGAGCTTTTTTGTGTTTCTCTCGATGTAATGTACCATACCAGACTACCTTTGTATGTATGCATGTGAGTGAGTTAACATTTTGGATTTGTTGGTTTACCTCTTACTTCATATAAATTGGATGTAGACGAAGAGGGTGGTTCGTTGGTGGTGGTTTGTCGTTTATTTTTGTTTTTTTTTTGTATGGTGCGGTGTGGTGGACAGGCAGCTGTTCTGTTTCACTGTGTTTGTTAGATCAAGGTCAGTCGTGTTTATATTTCAAATTTTGTTTTGATGCCTAAGTTTATCTGTCATTATTCTTTGATTATATATTTCTCCTTTTTTTTTTATATACCTATTGCCATTTATTTATTTTGTTATCTTTTATATTTTCACTCTTTGTTGTTTTTGTTGTAAGTTTAATGGTTCGTGTGGATGGTTTTTGCACTTTGTGCGCAAGTTTTGTTTATTCGCATTTTAACCATTTTCAATAAAAATTTAAATTTGTGTTATATCTTATATGTGTAGATACAGCCTTCCTATATATACATTTTAACATATGTACGTGTAGCAGGCATATATCTACATAGGTATTATAGGAACATTTGTATCTGTTATTGCTTTTTGTTAGAATAGAAAGTTAAGGGAAAGGAATGATTATTCTTCACACACAATTACAATACGTTACGGTTTTATATTTATAGTTAATAATACCGTATGGCGTATACATAGGTATCTTTATTAAATTGAAAACTATTATAAATTAATATTGTGGAAGAGGAAGTTTTTGTTTTTGTTATTGTTTTGATTTGATTTGATTTGATTTAAGAAACGTCATCAAATTCATATGACACAGCAGTTTTTGTTGTGAAATTCAGATACATTTTAGAAATTTGTTATACATACCTACATAGGTATATCTACCTACCTAGTTAGGTATAAAGAAGGTAAAGTGGCGCTTACCTAGATAGGTACCTACCTAGGTATACATATACCTATATGTAGGTACATACTGCCGCATTAATTAGATTTTGACAGTGTCTAACAGTTTCTAGGTACAGTGTTTAACAGTTGTAAATATGCTAAAAAATAAAATGTCACATTATTCAAGCCTAAGACAACCGATTCTGTTGTCCAAGTAAGATAACTCTTCTACATTTAAACAAGTTTGTCTATAACTTGGACGGCTGCCCAAAGTTAGACAACGTTTATAAATACGACCAATAACATCTCAATAATTGGAATATATACCTACATATTTATCAAAATTCAGCTGGAGCCAATATTACATTTTGGCACCTATCGAAATTGATTTTAAAAGCTCAAAATAAACAAAACAAAAGCACGTGTCATGTAAACCTGTTAGGTACGGGTATCTCATCTATTCCAGTTAGATGAAAACAAATAATCACACGGTTCCAAGAAATGTAATAATAGAGAAGAAAATGTGAAACCGGTTCAAAATTGTCAAGGTAGGTTGGTAGGTAGAGTAACTAGTAATTACCCGGCCATCCTACACCTTTTCTTACTTCGGTTTTTGATGACAAACTCGTCTAATCATAAATATTTTTTTTTGTAAATCTTTAACAATAAAATCTAAATCAAATACAAATACAAATACAGTCGACTCTCCCTAAGTTGAATTTTCATTGGATTCCAAAATTTGTTCGAGTTAGAGAGAGTTTTGGGAAAATTCGAGTTATAGAGAGAAACATTTTTTTTTTGTTTTAAAAGGTTTAACAAAACATTTGAGCACACACTTTGTTTCGCATTATTCGCAATAATGTACAGACATTTTAGTCACATCAAAACCATACTTACATTTTTTTTTTTATGGATCTAGCTACAAATAGGTATATGCACACAAAGACTGAATCAGCTCTGTTGAATGCCTAGGATCACGATCAACTGATTTTGAAATTCAAACTGGAATTTTACTAAAATGTTGTTTTCATATGCAAGTTCTTTTTTATATACAAATGCAACGAACAACATAAAAAAAAAGGATAACAATGTTTTTTTTTTTTTTTTTTTTTTTTTACGTAGCAAGTTTTTAAAAACTTTAAAATTTAACTTTAAAAAATTTTTTATGGGGGTACCAGGGGTATGAATAGGAAGAAACACGAAGAGCTGACGATGATGGCACACGCGATGCTGCAAATACATATTAAAGGTGTTGAAGTGTGTTGGTACGAATTCCGAAGGAGTAATTTTTTTGTTTTTGTTTTTTGCAAAACAAAATTCGACTAAGGGGATGAAAAAAGATACCAATAAACAAGAGAATGTGTTCGAGTTAGAGAGAGTTCGACTAAGAGGGAGTTCGACTTAGGGAAAAATTGAAGGGAATGATAAAATATGGCGAAAAAGTTCGAGTTAGAGAGAAATTCGATTTAAGGAGAGTACGACTTAGGGAGAGTCGACTGTATTTCAAATGTAGGTAGGCAATTGGTTTTATGCATTTAAAATTAAAGGTCTAACAATTAATAGAAAATGCATTTTCAATACTACCCGGCGGCGGTCGAAATTCAGTAGCTAACCTTTTTAACAAAGCCGCTTACATTTAATTTCATAAAAATCTTTTTAAGAAAATAAAGCAAGAGGCCACAAATCACAAGTTATTGGATCAGGCAATTTACTTCACTAGTAAGTTGATTATTTTGTTTTCTGTATGACCCGTAGCGCCATCTTGCTGGCTCCTTCACATCATTCATGCCATTTAATAAAGGAATGAAAAAGTCATTAATCACATAGCTCTTTACATATAGCTAATATCGTTGACAATTTTGAAATAAAATATGGTTCGATGACGCCTAAATTCCGATGCAAATTTATAAGATTTGGCAATCTTGTTGAATATCTTTAATTCTTTTCTTGAAAATATGTCAAAATTTCGAACTTCAGAAATTTTTCATAAATGAGTTAGCAAATTAAAGACCACATATTTAACAGAGATAATACAATGCAACAGATCGTGTTAAACAAGGTCATATAGTGACTTACAAACCTTCATGTGTGCGTGTCATTAGTCCGCACGGGAAAGCGAGTGGACCTACAATTTTCTGCCAAATTCAAACGCTTAAATGAGATGAACTTTTTCATGATAAGAGATACTCTTGGAGAATTTTTAAATTTCTCAAAAGAGACATTACCCCTGAAAAAAAAAGGTTTATCTTTTTCAGATGGAATAGGCTGGGATCGATGACCCGAATCTTGGCGTAGGAGCCCAACGCACTAATTGTTCTACTTTTGTCGTATTTCTGCTACTACTATTTTCTATAGTAAAATAAAAACATATATTTTAATTGTATAAAAAAAGGAGGCTGGGTGCGACTCATACTGGTAACTTCGTATTGGTGCCCGTGGCAACTGGACACCAAATGTTATTTTGTTATAAGGAAATTCTTAATTCAAAATTTTAAAAGACCTTATTAAATGTTCAGTATGCGATCGAAAAGTAAAAGTTGGGGCGTATTATATTTTTTAAATGTTTTAGTTGCATTTTTGGCAGATGTTTTTGCTTAAATTTAATATTTTTACAAACCCCACCAATTCATAGTTACAGCACTGTGTGTAAAATAAAATTATTTCGGAGTCGATAGCTTTGTTTGTTTTCGAGATATTCGAGTCGAAAAACATTGTTTTTATTTTTTTTTTAGTGGTTTGAGTTTGAAAATTTGTCGATTTAAAAAAAACTGTCAATTGAATAATTCTACAAATCTTATCAGTTATTGACTACGTCACTATGTATAGAATAAAATTGGCCTGGCTTCTAAGCTACTGGTTGTTTTTAAAACATTCGAGCCGAAAAACGTTTTTTAACGATTTTTAGTATTTTCTTGTAGTTTTTTTGCTTTAAAAAAAAAAAACCGTCAGTTGAGTTTTTTAAAAATTTATATCAGTAACCAAATATGTTATCGTGAATAGAATAAAATTATCTCAAAGTTAATATCGTTGTTTGTTCTCAAAATAATTCAACCGAAACACGTTTTTCACAAAATTTTAGCATGTTTTTTTATCTTAAAAAAACAACTGCCCACTGATTTTTTTTAAAAGTCTTTTCAATTCTTTATCACGTCATTATGTGTAGAATAAAATTAACCAGAAGTCGATGACATTTTTTGTTCTCGAAATATTCGAGATGAAACATTTTTTACAACTTTTTTTTTAAACTGCTGTAGTAAAAAAAAACCACTAATTGAATTTTTTTGGGAATTTTTTCATGATGTTATTATCTGTAAAATACAATTTACTCGAGGTCGATATCCCTATTCGTTCTCGAGATACAGTGAACGATAGAAAGGCTCACGAACTTAAGAACGTACATACACACACACATACAGACATCTCTCTAAAAATGATGGATGGATTCGGATTCCTGGGCCCTCGAAACGTCGAGAAATGTCAAAATTTTAAAATCGACAATCGGACCAATTACAATAACTTCCAATGGGAAGTTAAAAATTGGAGCAGAACAAATATTCCACATACGCCACAGTGAACAACATTTAAACATATTTATTAATATGGCGTTTTGCATAAGATGCGATAAGGGCAACAGCGTGTGGATCGAAGCAATATAAAAATATTATTGGTGAGGATCTATTTCCCGCTGCGGGGGACAGATTAATTAAAAAAAAAAACGACAATTTTATTATAGGAGCAATCACGTGCGACCCGACCCAGTCGTGTATTTTATTTTATTTCGTTTTAAAAATAAATATGCGTACATAATAATTTAAAATATAACTTGTATTAAATTGTTTTCCTTCCTAAAATCAGGGAAAAACCCCAATGCATTTTATTTTTATTAATTCGAGCCAAAACCTACTCGCTCTGCTCTTTTTTAAGCAACTTGTATACGAAACTCTCTGGATAATAATTTATTTTTTAAAACTCCTAAAAGTTATATGTATGTGTATGTATATTGCATATAGATGTGCTTTTTTAATTGAAATAACTCAAGTGAAGTTAACCAAAAAAAAAAAAATAAATAAAACGAAGATATAACAGCAATAGAAAAAAATTCATTCTTTCTGAAATAAATTCACTCAACTACTTATTTATATGTACTTTTATAATGTTCATCTATGTAGGTATAATATTGTCTAGTTTTCAGACTTTTTTTCCTTCACCCCAAAAACAACCCCAGACGCAGTCATGTCTGTCTACTCCTACACAATTGCCCGCACAGACATAACACAAATGACATTGCACTTATTCTGCATTTTAATTTTCATGTCGTCACAAAAAAAAAATGCATTATTTGTTCTATTTTGTTTCAATTGCAAAAACAAACATAAATATCGTGTTTATTTTTTTTTTTTAATAGTAGAATATAAACAAAAACAAAACACCAACATCAACATCATTACCTAATCATCATGTGGTGTTCTGTAGGTACACTATTTTGTAGGAGAATTCTAAAAAAAGATTTAACTTTTAATAAAAATAGCAACTTGTTAAAAGTTGTTGATTATATCTATCTATTCTAGTACAACAACAACTTGAGAAACGAGAGAATAACAAACAAAAACAGTATAAATAATTAAGTTTTAACAACAATTTTCAAATCAGCCTAATGCAACACAATTTGTAGTAGTGAGAGAATATTTTTTGTATTGTTAAAAATGTTTCAATGTGTGGAAGCACAGGCAGCGCAAGAAAATGTAGACTTAAACTAAGAATAATCGCGTGGCGCCACATTGTCGCACTTCCTATGAATAAATCGATTTGCAATTACCTACATACATATTTGCAAAAAAAAAAAATTTCAAATACCATATAGAAAGTTGTTTTGTGTAGTTGTCGTTGTTGTTGTTATTTCTTTTCAAACACTATTTAATTTGTTTTAAAAATCGGCTTAGATAACACGTGTGATTATTATCACTGGATTTTCCGTCTGTGTATAGATTCAATTCAGCTCAATTGAAGATTTGCCACTTTTAAAAAAAATATACACTCAATCTTGTTGACACGTTTTATAACCTTTTGAGAATGAAGCAAACTTTAATCTGGTGACTAGACTTTTTTTTTTGTTTCCGATGAAGGTATGTAGAAATTATAATAATGTAAGTACATATGTTATGCACACAGGGGGAGGTTTTTGATTTGCAAGAAAATCGAAGAAGAAAATAGTGGACCCCGTAATTCTGTGTGTTTATCTGTCTACCTGTTTGATTTTTTTGCGTACCTTTGATCTATAGGCCGCTGAAGTGAAGCGAACTTCTCCAAACTTGGGTTTTTGAAATTTGTTTACTAACTCAAAAAAACAAAACGGTTCCTGTAACAGAAAGTTTCACACATCCGCCGGGAAGATATACTACTTTGTTTTGCCGCCATTTTGGTAAACATTAGTCTTGACAGTTCATATTTGGCAGTCGTGAAGTAGACACGTGGCAAATTTATTATGGAAAAATATTCGATAACCAACGTGTTTTAATCGTTAAAACATTTTATCAAAATCAATCATCGATTACTGTGATAGCTTGGTCTTCAACGAACAACTTTGGCCACTTTTTAACGCCACAACTGCATGCTTTGGGCTTGATTAATATGTGGTATCAACAAGACGGTGCCACATCGCATATAGCCAGGATTACAATGGAATTACTGCGAGACCTCTTTCCACAACAAGTTATTTCAAGAAATGGTGATGTAGATTGGCCTCCACGGTCGCCTGATTTGACTGCTCCGGACTTCTTTTTGTGGGGATATCTGAAAAGCAAGGTTTATGCAAAAAAACCAAAAACGCTTGAGCAACTTAAACAAAATATTCGTGATTAAATTAATGAAATACCGCGTGAAATGTGTAAGAATGTAATGAAAAATGTGCTCAAAAGGGCTCGCATTTGTGAGACTAACAGAGGCAGACATTTACCTGATATTGTATTCCATACATAATTGCCGATATTAAATAAAACATTTATCAATATAAGATCCATTCTCTTTCATTTAATCAAAAATTATAAACAAACAAAGTAGCATACCTTCCCGGCGGACACCCTGTATATATCAACCAGGGTCAAGCATGGGTTACTAACGAAATTAGATAAGCCTTATAGCCCATTTATATGCCATTTTGTGTCGAGAGGCAAACTAAATTAAATTATATGCACGACTGGAAAGCACGAACTTTCTTTTATGTAAGATCACACTGTGGTTTTAAAGTCTTATGGTTTTATTTATAAACGTTGTCTAACTTTACACAACTGTTCAACCTTAGAAAATGTGTTCAAAAACCTTGCTTATTATTGTCTTATAGCTGCCTTACTTAGACAAAAAAGTATATTGTCTTAACTTTGAATAATGTAATATTTATTTATATTAAATAAAGTATATTTCCACCAATTTGAAAATAGTTAGACAGTGTCTAAGTAGACAAAAATCTAATAAATACGATTTTAATAACTATTCCATCTGATAAAAGAAATCTCTGAAATAGTTTAGACACGAATGTGATGTAAACCATCTGATTTCTTAAACAAATTTCAATTTATGAAAACAAAAATTTAAAAATCGTTGAAAAATAATAATTTAATAATTTTTCATATACAAAATTTTGAAAAAAAATTAAGAAACAAAAATTGGCACGCCATATTTTAGTAGATATGTATTTCGAAATTCGGTTTTTATTTAAACTTACTAGAAACTCTTATTAAAAAAAAATTAATTAATATCGGTTCTACAGACAATCAGAAAGCCGAAAACACAAAACATGATTTTATGAGAGATACCGTTAATAATCCATAAATAAAAAAAATTGTTCGAGTAAAATAGTAGATCGTACTCATAATAACTCACATACAAATTTTAATCAAAATCCGAGGAGTCGTTTTCGAGAAAAATAAAGCTTTCTTACCGGTTTTTGAACTTTTGTGTGGTAGGTACCGTTGTTTTTGGTTATAAGAATAATTTTTGTTTAAAATCTACTTGATAATGTTAAAAAGCTGCTGGGGCCAAATTTAATAAAAATCGACCAAGTCGATTTTTTTAATTTTTGTATACAAAACTTTAAAAAAAAATATCCATAAAAAAGTATTAAAATCAGTTGAACCAGTTTTGAGAAAATGGAAAATAAAAAAAAATGGTTCTATAAGAGGTACCAATTATAATTATAATTATTTTTTTTATAAAATAGTTTCCCTTTTTGTAAACAAAAATTTCTGATTTTTTTTTTAAGATGTGGGCACGTTTTTGAGAAAAATAAAATTTTCATTAATTGCTAAAAAAAATTTGTGAAGCTAAATATTTATAATTGTTTTTTCTTTCGTTTGTTAAATAAATAACTTTGAATCAATTCTTTTGCCACTCCAAACCTCGAAAGCTATGTCTTCCATTTCTTTACAATACATATATCCTACCTATACAAAACTTATCTTCTCTATGATCTCGTTCACAGCATACTTTTGCATCTGACCAAAACAAATCAATGATTTTTTCACCACAAAACAGTAAATTCGAAATTTTTTACAGTATCTTGCAATTAAAATCATTTTCAACGATACATAATAATCAAATTCATAAAAATTATAATTGGAAATAACACCCAAAATAATGGAAGTATGGCCCAAAATTTAAACAATTTTCATTGAAATTTTTGGGGGATATTTCACTTTTGTGATTTGGGTGATTTATAGAGTTATGGGCGTTAAGAAAAATTTGTTGGGCTTTATTTCCATTTTGTTTTTTCACTTTTGAAATTATTTTGGGCATTATTTCCAAAAACGGCTTGGGATTTATTGCCTATCGCCCTTCAAATAAAAGATATCCAATTGTGTTAAATTTTGATCACCGAAACGAAAGATTATAATTAGGACCAGGAAATGACTCATGCAGTAATTTAATTGTCATAATGCCTATATGTAATTTATATCAATAACATGCAATAATTTTTATTTATTTAGGGTTGCCAAAATTTTACTACACAAATTTTTTGTTAATTTTGGGACACCCTTTATAACCTTTTTTAGCCTTTTTCGCTTACTTCGCCTGATGTTTTCATTGTACTTTTTTGAAAATTTATGATCTAGCAATTTTTGTTTTTTTAAGACAGATCATAAACGAATTTGCTTGAAATTTGGTGTAGTGTACGTGAGTGTTGTGATTTCTTAGATGAAAAATTTGTATCTGCAATAATTCCATCAATTAAAGACTAATTTTACTAGTTTTTAATTCTAATTTTTTTAATTTTTTCATTAATATACAATTTTACAAAGAACTAACATTATGAAATAATTTTTTTTATTTGCATAAAAGAGAAATGTTACAAAAAAAACCCTGAAAAACTCAAATGTATATGATTCATATAGAAAGAACCAAAAATTATCAATAAAAATATTTAATTAAAATTTTCGTTTTTACGGTTAGGAATTGTTTCAAATGTCAGCAAATTTTCTTGAATCTCGAGTACTATTGCTATGCTAGTGATGCAAAGTTTTAATCCAGTTATTTTTGGGGGTGTTGTGTATATGATTGCGAGGTTTTCCAACAGACTAACTAATAATCCATGTAGGTATGACGGTTTTTCTCGCTGATAGCCACGTCCACCAAGCCTAACGTTCATTAAAATTCCATGTGAATTTACCGATAGTAAATAGTTATAAGCCGAATAGAGCTGATAATAAATATGTCAGAAATCTTCTTGGCAATTTTTGCCAACAATATTCTGCCTATTTTTTATAACAAAAATGCAGTTCTTCATTTTTGATTTTATTTTTGACTCAATGAGTGGGCTTATCTTTTAAAATAGTTCATGGGACTAATAAAAAAATAATTATGTGCAATGCACATATTTTATTTACATATATCTAAAATTGTATTACAAAAAACTAAAACTTTTTAGTAACATTATTTTAAATGTAGGTTTGTTTTGAAACTTTTAGGTCAAGGGTATTAAATTTGTATCTTTTTACTGCAACAAATTGGAACACAGCCAATTTTTCGAATTACATATATTAGGGGGAATCGACTAAGGTATAGTTTATTATAATTTTAAATCACAAACATTAAATTCGGTCTGCGTAAGTTGATGTCACATGTGATGGCTTGAAAAAAAAAACTGGTAGGTAGATACCTATTACTAAAATAATAGACTGTCATTTTCAAGAAGTATAACAAAAGTTTATTTTTATTTTTCACCGCAATATGTCTATACTAATTGCCATAGATCTTTTATTTAATTGATGACGATTGTTCTAAAGCTTCTCATTTTTTATTTATAATTTATTTTTATTTTTTTAATTAAAATAAAGTTTGTTTCCAATAAATTTGAATTTAGAAAAAAAAAAGAACTTTTCTTTGATTAATTTTATTTACCTACTTAGTCACTTAAGGTGGCGCTATTCAGTCCAATGTGAAATATTAACTGGCTATTAATCAATAAGCTTCTCTTGAAAAATCGATCCCCCATCAGCTGTCTCTAGCTCGCATCGCACGCCATGTAGTTTGAGTAAAAAATTGTGTTTAAGTGGAATAACCGGATTCGTCTGAATACCCGTATAAATTATAGCTATACATATAAACTTGTAGTGTATTATCTATCAACAACTTGTTATTATTATTTGCAAAATATTTCGTCAGCCTTTTTTCTTGGAATCACAATTTGAATATATAAACAAAAATTTAACCATTCTTTTATTTAAACGAAAAAAAAATTGCATAATTTAATTAATGAAACACAATTCCAGGAACTTGAAGAACTTTGCTATTTGGTAGCCTGTGAGATCCTTCGGTTCTACGTGCAATTTGAAAGGTTTGTTATGACTTTCTTCTTCTTCTTCAAATTTGCTCAATATATTTTTAATTTAAATCCAAATAAATATCAACACAAATTATTTCAGTGATTGGGTTTCTGAGTTGACATATTAAATTGTTTACAATTTTTATGAACTAAAGAAAAACATCAAATGCAAATTAATTGGAAGATTCTTTTGGAAAATCTCTTTATATTTGTTTTTTTTTTAATAAGAACTAAGAGCTAATTTGTTCACTCTCTATTAAAATTTAAATTCGAAAAATTGAAGATTTTATTTTTTTTATTTATTTAGCCTCTTTTAAGAAATCTTAAAGAAAGCGGCTTTCATTAAATAATTAAGAGTAAAGGTAATTTTTCCGTTTTCGCTTCGTTTTCGACTTATAACGGTTTTTATGATTTTTATTCTTTTTTCCTTTGACTGGCTCTATTTTTTTTTGTTTTTTTTTTTTTTTTTTTAATAATTTTAAATCGATTTTTAGGTAAACAATGTTGAGTATTTAGTATTTAAGAAAACATATAAGGCTTTCAAAAATAAAAAAAATTATATTAAATAACGAGTTTTTGTGAAAAAAAATCGAAGTAAAAAAAAAAACCTAAAAATGGTTAAAAAAAAGTGTTTGATGATAAACTGCGGGGAAACCGTTACTCACACAGAAAAAATTTGTATGGTAAATACAAATTTCAAACTGTTCTTGTTTAAATTTAAAAAAAAATAAATTCAAAAATCGGTTGTAGTTTGGCAAATTTAGAGCCAGTCAAAGGAAAAAAAGAATAAAAATCATAAAAACCAGTCGTTATTGAAGTCGAAAACGAAGCTAAAACGAGAAAATTACCTCTTAAGCTTTTCGACTTGAAATGACCTCAGGAACTTGTGATTTTCTTCTGTGGCGGTGATTTCGGAACACCCTTTCGTACCCTGAATTGAACGCAGAAAGTTTCTATAGCGTGGTTGCTTGAACACTACAACTACACAACTACAACTAAAATCCATCAATGTACATATTATTAATATTCGAAATACATACAACCAACTATCTGAATTAAGTTTAACTTTAATAATTGAGAACACAAAACCGGAATGTGAGTTAAGTTATCACTTCGATTATTATCAAACACAAAAAAAATGGCACTTCTGGTATATGTATAAATATATACAAAAATAAATATTCTTATCAAAATCCAACAAAATAAATATATAAAACAAAGTAATAAATAATATTTTTATTATAAATCGCTTTATTTAAGTAGGCATGCAGCTAGCATGTGTGTAAAAAATTGAATGAATAGAGCGAGCGCGCGCGCGCTCTCTTTGCCTTGAGAATGTGGTACAAAACAATTTAATATAGAATTTTAAATCTCGCCAGTCACTGACAATCCTATATGCAAGTGATAAGATAAGACAAAAAAAAATAGTTTAAATTTATTTGCTTAATCAATTTAATGAATGAGCCATGATGGATTATTCTGAAGGAAAAATTAAATTGCTTGTGCGAGTGTCAATCGATTGCTGCAGGTCAAATAGAAATGTAAAAAATTAGGTATGTACATATGTATGTATACTTGAATGAAATGCACGACTAAATCGGATCGTACGAACTTATTATTGAAGTTGAAAGATAAAACGTGGCTATAAGCATCGAAGAAGTATGGATATGTATGTATTTTTAATATAATAACTGTATTTAAAAAAAAATTAAGTATGAAAAAAGTAAAAAGGATATAAAATGTATTTCTTCTATAATTATTGAGTCAATAAACAATTTTTGTTTCTTTCGGAAAATTTTGAAACACAAATATTTTTAGGAATTAAAAGTTCCTCATTCCAAAATTGAAAGAAAATCATTTAAGCCATTAACACACCGAGATATTTGACCGAGAATAATACAAAAACAAATGAATTTTTATCAAAACAATTTCATAATCTTATTTTCGTTATGCTAATTTTTTGTAAAAAAAAAAAAACTGAAAGGCAGTGTCGTGTTGAAATTAATTTAGACATTAGAGGTAAGAAATTTAATCAAAATGAAATGAGTTTTTGTGTGATAACACACTCACACTAAAGACTGCAAATCTTCATTAAATAAAAAAAAAGCTTGTTGGAAGCTCACTCAAGCGGTTGTCCTTAAAACTAATTTTTTGAGAAAATTTTAAAACTTAAAAAAAAAACATTAAATGAAAGCTCCTTGATTCAGATGATCTTAAACAACAACACCAATTTTTCTTTTAGATCATCCAATAAAAATACTCTGTCTATCAAATCAAATTCAAAGGTTAAGACTCCAGCTCAATGTCCAGTAAGATGCACAGGCTGATGAACAGTGTTGAAAGAACTTTATATTATTTTTTTTTGTATATACATATATGTACATATGTATGTGCATAGATTGTTTGGTGAAATGTTTAAGGCGTTAAAGCGTAAGAGTTGGGATAAAACTTTAAAATAGGCATATGGGAGGGGGGCAATTAAAAAAAAAACGATGACTACAAATAGAAAAATTATTAAAAAAAAAACTATGGCAACACTAACAATCTTCCATTTTTGTAATTTTCTGTTAAGATCAAGTTCTTTTATGCTTATATTAATAAACACGAGTTAGAAAAGAATTATGTTATTTATTATTATTATCGTTTCATTGGTAGAAAATGGTTTCGTTTGTTGCTTAAAATTTTATCCGAACCAGTTTAGTGGTTCAATCTTTATTAATTTAAGACTGACTTTCCATTCAAGGTCAATAACCCGCAAATTGTAAAAAAAAAAAAAACATTATTTGTAATATTTCTAAATATAAACCGAGTTTTTACTATTTTTATAAATTTTTTTTAAGTACGTTTGTGATTGGGCCGATATTTAAATGTGATTTCAAAACCTGTTGAAGAGTTGAATTTTTATGATATTTTTGCCACCATTTCATATAAAGTGCCCCACTGTGCGAGGTATTTTAAAAACACTTTATTGAACTTTTTCAATCCCTGTAAGTTTGATTAAAATCTCGACATTTTTTTCACAGTAAACCAATGTTGTTCTAAAGGAAGTATAAACTGCGATAGTCATACTTTATTTCATTTTTATTAAAAAATGTTTAGAAACTAAATAAAAAAAAAACAATAATATGATAAAAAAAAATAATTAACATTCCATGAGTAGTTGTGCTTCGCATAAATGGTTGACATATTAAAATTGAACAATTACACACATTTTTTTAGAACGTGTATTCAAGGGGACAACCGTCTACACCGAAAGAGAAAGCTGGGGGAGAAGTGCTTTCACAAGGGACTTTTCTCTTGATTTGCAGAGGGCACCGGAAGAACACCCCAGATAAAATTAACAGTCTACAGTTCCAGGTTCCAGTCAGGCATGCAGTGCAATAAGACCCGCGGAAATAAAGCCCGTGGGTTCAATTTCAAAAATAAAAAGAAATAATACCTGCCAGCTTTTTTTTTCCTTTTTTGAGTGGCAATAATACCCACCACAAAAAAGTATTAAGACCCGCAGGAGTTTACTTTAACTTTATACTGTTGGCCAAGAAAACTGGCGCCTGCCTGACCTCTTAACATACCGTAAGCGAAACAACAAAGTGATGTGAGCGGGACAGAGGAATTAAAAACCACAGCTTTTGTTTCTATTTCAAAAGGAAAAAAGCCCACGGGTGTTATTTCCTTTTATTTTGGGAAATGATAACCATATGGGCTTTATTTCCGTGGGGTTTATTGCACTGCAGCCCCAAATTTAGTGGACATATTCGGTACTTAGGCATATCCAGAGCTCAGATCTCTAAAAAGCGTGTCATTCACCCTGTGCAGCCAAACTATTACTGGAAACTAAAAAATAAATAAAGCTTCGCAAATAGCACAGTTGTCTGAACATTTCTAGGAAACTACATTGACTCGGGCCACATTTCCATTGTAGCCAAGGTTTGGCGGCAGATATCTCGACCACGACAGAAAAAAAAAAAGAAATACTGTGAGGAAGTTCGACATCAGAAGACGGCTGCATTTCCAAGAGATTTCTAGATTTTTTTTTATAGAGTTTTTAAAATTCTCTTAATAAGTCGTTTGTTACCTGCATCATGAATTATGAACTTTTTCAACCGAATCGGACGACCTAAACAAAGGTAATTAGATGAGAAAAAGATCAGGTGATGCATGGAAATCGAAGATGACCTCAAGCAACTTAGCTGTCGAAATTGGACGAGTAGCTAGAGAACCATCTGGCTGCTGGAGAAACTTATTAGTTAAAGTTAAAGTCTGAACACTAGCGCCATCTTAAATATCTAAGTAAGTTGCCCGGTTAAGGTATATAAAACTTAACTACTAGAATGATTGAAAATGTAAATCGATATAAAATCGATCTATGACAGATGAACTCAATTTAACAAAAATTGCGTATTGACAAGGTCCTCACTAGTCAACTAATAAGTCCAAGTGAGATCGCCGGGACGAAACGCCAAAATTTGTGTGGACTAAAGGCCGTTAAAAGCTATTTTGAATCAATAATTCAACAAGTCCAATTAAAATAGTGCTAAGTCTTCTACTTGGCTGATGTATTTCAGTAGAATTTGTATTATTAAAAGAAAAAAAAAAAACCTTCGTAAATCGATATAATTTGCAATTATTATATTATATATTTTTTATAAGTTGAATGTTATAAGAACCAAATCGATAACTTTTCAGACAAACACTCCCATAACCAAACGTTTATAGGTAATCCTTATCAAGGTTGTCGAGATAGTTTTCAAAGAAGTAATAGATATACATATGTATGTAAGTATAGTGCGTGAGGTGATTCCAATTTATGACTTTAATTAATACCCATGTTGTAATTGGTTGAAAACCCATTGATTTATTTATTAACGATTGATACACGCACATTAAATTAGTCATATATTTATTGCTGCAGGAATTTTATTCAAAACAACAATAATAAATTATTTCAACTTATTAATTTAATTATATATGTACAATGTACATGTAGTTTTTGGTGACAAACGTATAGAGATAATAGTTCAATCAATTTACCATTTAGTTATATAAATACAATAATTGTTACTTTTAACCTATAATAAAGCTCATACTATAAGTAAAGGCTAATTCTAATCATTAATATTCAATTTGTGTTTACGTCTATACGAAAAACGTTTTATGTTCACGATCACACTGTGGTTTTAAAGTGTAAGTATTTTAAAAACTATTCACCTGATAAAAAAAATTAAATTAGTTATGGGTACCTTTTGGGTACCTATTTTATGCCACTTGCAAAAAACGTAATTTAGTTTAAGATATATTATGTGAGTACACAAAAATAAACAATAGCACAGTGTCGCACACATGCATGCATGCGGAACTTAAAGTTTACACTGAAAAACTGTTAAACAACTCAATATACATAATTAGAGATGAATTAATTAAACAACCTGTAAAAATGTTTTAACACAGATGTATAACTGTACACCTTATTTCTTAAAGAAAAATCAATTTATATATGAAAGAAAATTTTAAAAATCGTTGGAGCGGTTTAAAAAAAAATATTTTTTATTTAACAAAAATTTGATAATATTTTTAAGAAATAAAATTGGTACGCCATTTTTTAGTAATCAATTAATCAATAATGCGGAGAAAAAATAAATAATTTTCTTCTTTTCGAAATTTGAATTTTCGAAAAATAATTTTAAATAAAAAAAAAAAAAATAAAATTTTCAATAAAAAATTTTATTTTTTTTTTTAAATCAATTTTTTTTTAAACCAAAAACATTTATATTTTTACCAAAATTTGGTTTTTAAAAATTTATATATGCAATATTATTTAAACTTATTAGAAACTATTGTGTAAAAAGTTTTAGTAAAATCGATTCAGTTGATAATGAGTGATTCGAGAACCAAAAAAAATCTATTAGAGATACCCTTAATAAACGATAAGTATTTTTTTTTTCTTTTTTTATTTAAAACTTTTTAAAATAATCCACATAAGTGATCAAAATTAGCTGAACCGGTTTTGAGAAAATTTAAATTAAAAAAAAAAATGTTTCTATGCGCGGTACCATTTATAACCATTTTTCAAAATTCTTTTTTATAACAAGGTAGCATTTTTGTAAAAAAAAATTACTGATTTTTTTTTTTTAAGTTGTGAGCACCTTTTTGAGAAAAATAAGATTTTCATAAATTGGCAGAAAAAAAATTAACTTATTAACTTACCTACTCTTAAAAAAAAAATTGTCGGGGGAATGCTCAAAAACTGCTAGGTACCAAGTTTAAAGAAAACTGACCCACCTATGCATCTAGGGTGCAGTCGAAAGGACAGACAGACGAACAGAATTGCGATTTTATCAAAATCTCGATTCCGATTTTTTTACGAATCCATAACTTGCCATATATGTACATATGTAATACCTATGTATGTTTATATGTATGTACACATGTAAAGCAAGTAAAAATACTAAAAAAAGGTCCAGTTAGTAAGAGAGTAAAAGAAACAAATGATGAAACTTTACTCCATTTTGTTTAATGCATTTTATTAGTTTTGGTCCTTGGTCCTTTTCATATGTATGTACATATGTAACTATATATTATGTATGAAATATATGAACGAAAATTTATTTTCCAACTAAATTTATTTAGAGAAATTTAATTATTACAACAACAAAAAATTACAGTAGAAAATAGTGAAATATTTGTTTAATTACACATGTCAACTATGAATACAAACAATTTAACTGTTAAATTTCATCATTTTATTTATTTATTTATTTATTTAACCATAATGTATTAATCGATTCGGCTTGTTACTCAAGTTAATCAGAGGTGATTAACATTCATATTTTTTTTTTTTTTTTTTTGTTCAATTAAATCTATATGTATAGAATAAGTATACGCCTCAGTGGACCATCGCACTTTGCACCATTAAATGACAAAAGTCATTTCACAAATTGAAAATTCGATTATTTTGTTTTTAATTTCTTTGAATATAGACAGAGCTTCAAAAATAGCTACCAACATATTTTTATGCAATTTTTTGCACTCTTCGGAGATAAAAGAATTTAAAAAAAAAATATGTCCCCAAAGCACACAAATGGGTCTTAAATTAAATTAAGACGTCTGATTTTCCGAAAGTGTCTTCCAACTATACGGGGTGTCCCGGGCCTGGTGGGAAGTATTTTAGGATGTGGTTCTTGCCTATATTCTAAGAAAAAAATAGTCAACACAGTTAAGAGGTCTATCTCCAATTTTCACACTCCGACAGATTTTGTAAAAAAAAAAAAAATACAGAAATTTAAAATGGATACACATCGCATCTTTATCAACTTTAAAGTAGAATATGAAAGCGTGAATAGGGACGAATTATTATACAGAGCCATGTAGTATCTCGACATCCCTGTCAAAACTTATCCTCCTGTACAGGATGACAATGGACAAATCTTGCTGTTTCGTCAAAATTAAGCAAGAATATCTCAATCAACTGTCTTAGTAGCTGGAGACAGTTTTTTGAAAAATGTACCTCATTATAAATATTCCTGATAACGGTTTACCTGAAAGTATACCTACTTTCGCAGTTTGTCTCTTTGTTCCAAAAAGTCAATAACATTGATTAAAGCATCTCCGAAAGAATATTTATTTTAAATAAAATTTATTAATTTTATTATTATTTAAAAATTTATTAGGCAACAAAGAAGAACAAAGAAAGTTCAGACAAGAAGCAGAGCGACGTGTTTTGATTCTAGGTACCGCCCGCCCTAATTAAAATGCCACCCTATAGACAGTTGCTTGTTCGACACCGCATAAGCTAAAATTAGTATCTTCACATTTTTTTATCAAACAAAAAAAAAAAAATGAGTTATTGAGATTTCTACAACAAACAAAATTAATTTCACACCCACTTAACACTTAAGCTTCCAAATTTAGGGTACTTTCTATAGCAAATTACATACAAATAACGCTCTCAACCGATAATCCTGAGCTATTAGGACACTACCTAAATACAAAGACAATTATCTTAAAAGGATAGGTAATCATTTACTAAAGGTAAACTCTTCATAAGATCATCCCACAATTTGGCAGCAACATTATCAATTTGACAGGTGCAAAATAAATGTCGGCATCTCAAAAAAATAATATTCATATCCAAGCACCCACATAAGTTAATAAATCGATTAATAAATCAATGTTCCTAGAAAATAGAATATAAAAAAAATAAAATAAACACTTTGTGTAACAATTCGTGGAATAAACAATGAAATATGTATGTATGTGAAATAATTTCATCTTTCACTAACGTATACACAGGCAGACTATATTGAATAATTGAATACACTGATAAATTCAAATAATTAATTTTCTATAAAAAAAAACAACTACCCTAATCATTCACAATTATTGCATCATGTCAAATATTAAATATACATATGTATGTACATACGTTCATCTGACGTCAGAATACACAATCAATTCATTTTAATTTTAATTTTATTTTTTTTTTTCATTGAGTTCTTTCTTTAACATTGTGTTTCGTTTTCGCTATAAAATTCTTTGTTGAGCATTGTTTGTGTTTAAGAAATAAAATTTATTTATAAAATTTAAATAGGTATACAAGTTTTGACCGCCAGAAAAAAATAAAACATGTTAAATGTTGTACATGTACAGGGTGATTTAAAATATGTATATTTTGTATAAATTAATAAGGAAAGAAAATCAACTAGCGGTGGAATGTTTTTGCTCTAATCGTTCAAGGCTATTAAGGCACATTCTTAGAAAATCGAAACCATACTGTTTTTGGGGTTGAACTCGAGTTAATTTCTTAAACATGTTTGTCGGTCAATTGAACTCGATATGAGTTAAATTTTGATTAACTGAAGAGATATTTTTTGGCATTTGACTGTTTCCAATGTTACGTTTGTGACACTGATACTCATGATTTATTAAATTATTCACTGAATATTCTTTATAAAAAAAATTAACTTTAGACACGTGATGTTTTCTTTCGATATATGTATGTATAAGTAAATTGAATTTAAAAATAATATGTGGTTTAGTTACAGTATCCATTTTAGTTATTTTACTGGTGTTACCTTACGTCTCATGCATTTTAAAATATTTACTTTTAGTTATGTCGATCTTTAATTCGAAATAAGCGATGAGAAAATGACTATTAAGAAAGAAAACTATGAAAAACCATTCAAACTTTCAGTTTGAAATTGTTACGGATGTGACAGATTAATGTTACGGATGTGACAGATTAATGTTACGGATGTGACAGATTAATGTTACTGATGTGTGTATGAATTTAAAACATAAACATATAATAAATGATATTATAATGGGAAATTATTGTCAAAGAAGTTTAATCCCTTCCTTCTTGTGAATTGAAGTTTTTCTCATTTAAAAGTCAAAAAATTTCTGACTGATGAGAAAGAAAACTATAAAAAAAAAAACCATTCAAACTTTAAGTTTGAAATTTTTATGGATGTGACAGATTAATGTTACGGATGTGACAGATTAATGTTACGGATGTGACAAAGTATAAATTTTACACATAAACATATAATAAATGATTTTATAATGGGGAATTATTGTCAAAGAAGTTTAATCCCTTCCTTTTGTGAATTGAGGTTTTTCTCACTTAAAAGTCACAAAATTTCTCACTGATGAGAAAGAAAACTATAAAAAAAAACCATTCAAACTTTAAGTCTGAAATTGTTACGAATGTGACAGATTAATGTTACGGATGTGACAGATTAATGTTACGGATGTGACAAAGTATGAATTTTGCACATAAATATAGGTATAATAAATGATATTATAATGGGAAATTATTGTCAAAGAAGTTTAATCCCTTCCTCCTTGTGAATTGAAGTTTTTCTCACTTAAAAGTCACAACATTTGTCACTCCTATGGGATTTTATTGATTTTTTTTTTGTATGAATAAGATACCCCCTAATGTGGGTTTAATTTCTACATATCGCTCACCGCCTGCAATAATGGCACAAGGCCAACAAAATTGAAATTTGAACTGTGGACACCATTATGATTAAAATTAAACCCTTTACATTTCTGTAATATCGGCACATTGATACTTCTTCTCAATTACGAGAGATGGAGATAGTGTTATTATTGGTTTCAAAAATTGCGATTAAAGACTTTGTAGATGTATGTACATTGCTTAATGCAATAATGACACTTTCCCAAAAAAAAGCGGATGCCGCCCACTTTTAAATCCTGGAAAAAAAGTTATAAGTAAGTAATGCTTTTCACATCAAAATGGCAAATCCGTGTCAGGATAGCATTATTTAAATCGCGTGTATCTCAAAACCGAAAAAAATGCGTTGTACCATTATTGCAGGCGGTGAGCGATATGTGGACAAACATTTTCCTTAAATTATATCTCTGCACCACAAATTCCATTCAACAATATAAAATTAATGGAACCGGAGTGTAAGGTTAGCATTTTTGTATATGATGACCATATATGTATGTAAATCTTTCTGTTAACAAAGTTTCAATTTCTTTGAAATGAGGTAGGTTAATTCGTTGGCAATTCTTGATCTACAAGTTGCTTTGTGCCGTTTATTCAAACCAGTCAACAATACAATTAACAATTTAAATTCAACTTCTTATTAACTAAGCATCAAAACAAAAGATTTAATCAAAAAAATAAGGAAATACGTACCTAACTAAACAAATGGCAATTTATAACAGTTTTTTTTTTTTTACTTTTAATGCCGATAAACTGTTATAAATTGATTTGTATTTTAATGTTTAATCTCGTTCCAGAGAAATGCCAATTTATAACAAATTATAACAGTTTATTTGCCATTAATAGTGGGTGTACATTAAAAAGGTCCACGTGACTTCTCTAGCACGTGACTTTTATAAGCAAAAAACTGTTTAGCTTATTTCAAAAATAAAAGATTTACTTTAGCTTTAAAATTTAAAGTAAAACATCTTGGTTATATACAACAGATTCGGTGAATATTCATCTCAAATTTCCCAGAACAGTCCTTTATTTCATTTTTCTGAAAAACGTACAACTAACCCTTAACTCGTTCTTATTCCCACATTTTCTTAATAATATTTTTTTTTTTTTTATTAATAATTTTATAATGAATGGTGGAGGTTATATGGATCATACCATCCTTCTTAGAAGATAAAATTTTAAGTTGGGTTATTCCTCGTAATTTACATACCTACCTTTCTAACAGATGTTGAAGTAAGATTAGCTTTTTATGAAGTTTTATAAATTATAATAATGACTCTCAGTGTTGTTTGATGAATTTAATTAATTGAAATCTTTTTTTAAATTAAGATAAAATCAAAAATTGCATGAGAGTAAAACAAACAAAAAATGGGTAGATATATTTAAGTTTTTCTCAGAAAAAGAGAACATATATAATTTTTTGAATGCAAATTTTATATTAAAAGAGTTTTTTTTTTGATAATGAGATTATGTAAGTATGTACATATGTATGTATGTATATAGAAAAGCAAAAAATTCCGCCTAAAATGAATAAATCTTTACTGATCGTAAACTTCAAATAAATTGAAGGAGACCGGACTAGAATTATTAATTAAAGAAGTTCGGCCAACAATACTGAAATTAAATTTGTAAAAAGTCAATAAAAACTTCTTACAGTCTTGTTTAATAATATGTAATTTATTTATGACATGTTTCGACTAAACAGCCATTCTCGGATCACAATCGACTTCGATTTATCGGGCTAGAATTAGTTGGGGTAAAAGTTATTAATTACTTTTTCCATCGTCATCAACAAGATAAGAAGTGGATTTTGCTCATGTGTTTTTCTGTTTCGTTAACTATCACCCTTATTCCGTAAAGGCGTTTTACGAATACGTCAGTAAAACGACAGGGCTCCATAAAGCGTTGATTGGCGTTAAAGTAAAACTAAAACTGATTCAAAATAGCTTTTAACGGCCTTAAGTCCACAAAAATGTTGACGTTTTGTCCCGGCGATCTCACTTGGACTTATTAGTTGACTAGTAATGACCTTGACAAGGTCCTCACTAGTCAACTGTAAAACTTAAACTTTATCCTTCTCTTCTTTCTTCACCATTCTAACGATTAAAACGAAAATCGGCGTACTAAAACTCCAATTACCGCTTCTTCTTTCATAAAACGCCTTACGGATTAAGGGCGTATTTACAGTAGAATCACGGAATAATAAACGGTACTATACTTTCGGACTTGTTTTGACTTGTGGTGTAAATTATATTTAATGTTTGTATTTATAACTTCATAATATTGTCTGTAACTTCTATCTCAACTAAATTTTGGTGCTCAATAGATGAACAATTTGAAAACATGAACGAGTCTTGTTTTATATCTGTTCATCTTTTCGAGATTCTACTATATTATATATTTTGTAGCACTATAATATACATATGTATATTACACAAGAAACTAAAAAAAGGTTTCGCAAAACTATTAGGAAATTTTCAAAAATAAAAAATAATTTTTTTAGATTTGAACAGACAAGTTTAAAATCAATAGATATCACTAAAAAAATTGAGTATGTAATTTTTTTTAGAAATATGTACATACATATGTACTTTAAAATATGTATTTGTCATAAAAGTAAAGGACGGGGAAATATTTCCTTAAAAGATCAGGTCATTATTGTAATAGGTATGTAACTTCAAATTAGAAATTCAATGGTAAAATTGAGTTTTACCTTGGCAATGACTTTCAAGATTATTTCAAGGTCGAATTTTTATTTAAATAAATGGAAATCTTCTTTTCTGGCATTGGCAATTGAATAGATCACATTTTAACCTTAAAAGTCATTCTAAGGTCATAAAACTTAAACAAGGTGTAGATAGGTATATGTACCTCTGGAAGGCTATTCAATGACCAAATTCTTAAATTTTAACAAAGGGATTATTTTTTTTTTTTTTGTTTTTTTTTTAAATCAAAGAATACTTTTTAAATAAATTAATCGTCAAAATTTTACATTACTAATTTAAAGGATCATATTTGCTTCTTAAAGATGAATTTATAATAATTTTGTTTGTAATGGGTGATTTTTTAAGAGGTTTAGAACTTAAAAAAAAAAAATCACAAAAAATTCGAAAAAATGAATGAAATATTTATTTGAATCGATAGTTTGAACCTTGCAATTTAATGTTTAAAGATGATTTCATGCAAATGTTGACCGCGGCTGCGTCTCAGGTAGCCCATCCGCTGAGTCCAATTTTGGCATACTCTTTCACACATATCGGCCGGTATCTCACGAATGAATGCATGGATGTTGGCTTCTAGTGCGTCAATCGAAGCGGGCTTGTCCCTATAGACATTAGCCTTAACATACCCCCACAAAAAATAATCTAATGGTGTCAAATCGCACGATCTAGGCGGCCAATTGACCGGCCCGAAACGTGAAATTAACTGTTCACCAAACTCGCCTCGCAATTGCGCCATTGTTTCGCGTGCTGTGTGGCATGTGGCACCGTCTTGTTGAAACCACATATCATGCAAGTCAAGAACTTCCATTTCGGGCAAAAAAAAGTTTGTTATCATCGCTCGGTAGCGTTCACCATTGACAGTAACGCTGCGATTCGCATCATCTTTGAAGAAATATGGCCCAATAATGCCGCCGGCCCATAAACCGCACCAAACAGTGGCTTTTTCGGGATGCATTGGTAGCTGTTGCAATGCTTCTGGCTGATCTTCACTCCAAATGCGGCAATTTTGCTTATTTACGTACCCATTCAACCAAAAATGAGCCTCATCGCTGAACACAATTTTTCGATAAACAACATTTCGAACCGAGCACGAATTTTGATAGTAAAATTCAATAATTTGCAAGCGTTGTTCATTTGTAAGACGATCCATGGTTAAATTGCAAACCAAACTGAAGCTGTTTGACAGTGACACAAGGTACTAAACACACGTCAGCTGTCAAAACCAGTGTTGCCAAAACCAAACCAGCTTAAAAATCACCCGTTATTTTGTGTATCTTGTAGTATCTTTGTTTTCCCAAACATTTCTTCGAGCCATTGCACAAAACCAAACAAATTATAATACACACTCACAAAAGCAGCTGTATATACCTATATGAATAGATCGACTCAGCTCTCAAAGTTGACTATAATCGATAAATCCCATTTCAATCCGATCCAAATCTATACATTAAGTTAATTCCGGATTCAATTTGAACCTCATGTAAACGGAGTAACAATTTTACTAATCAAACTTTGAAAAGATAACACAATTAAATTAATTTTTTTTATTATAAAACTATTTTTCTTTTATATTGGTTAGGTAAAATTGGGTGTCAGCCAAGAAGCATGACACACTTAGACCATAGGTTGGCCTTTTGTGATACCTACCACAAGAAACTACGAAGCCTACTTCCTATTCGTTGAACTACTTTGAGCTTCTTACGACGCGCGGGACTATTGATGTCATGATTTGCAAGATCACTAGGATCATTGTAGTAGAATTCTCATAGGTGGAGTCTTTGAGATAGAGCAGGACATGTACAAAGAAGGTGAGGAATCGATTCTTCCTCTTCATCATCCATACAGCTTCTGCAAAAATCATTGGAAAATACTCCAAGCTCGTTGCGTGCTTGCCTATTAGACATTGTCCGGTAATGACACCTATGACGTATAGCTAATGTGCAATCTGCTTAGAGATATTAAACTCTTAGAGCGCTTCAGATTTAGCATAGGTCAGATCTTTTTTGTGGTCTAAAATATTGTGACGATGTTGTTTCACGAATTTAAAAATTTGTTTACTTTCAGAATTTAAGAATTTGTTTTTCAGAGTTTTTATATACCTTCAATATTTTAGAATACCCACAGAATTTTAGCACATACAGTTGAATCTCAAATTGTTCATCTTTTTGAGCATCAATATTAGGTTAAGAAAGAAGATATACCTATAAAGTTATAAATAAAAACAATAACTATAATTTAAATAACAAGTCAAAACAAGCCCGAAAATAACGTTTACAAAACTGAATAACGTTACATAAAAAGGTATAAAACAAAATATCTCCTTCCTACTAAAGGCAAAGGAAAAATAAAAAAAAAATAGTGTTTGGAATAAAGCGTTCATCTTTTCGAGTAAAAAATTTTAAATCGTCCATGTTTTTAAGCACTGATATTGAAGGGTGAAAATATTTATACTGCATAAACGAAATTCAGCCGCATACATATTTTATGCTAAATGTTTATGCAAAAATTTTGACAAAAGAATGCGTATGTGCAGGAAATCCCTCAGCCATTTGTTCGAAGTGCTATTCAATACATCACAACTCCATCCGGTGTAGGTACTTTATGATTGAATACAAAAATAACAATCTAATGAAAAAAAACTGTATTTTTTACTTAACTCAAATCTTAAGTATGTAAATCTTGGGACACCCTTTATAATAATAATTTTCAAAATTCAAAATTTGAACTATGGGAGCACAGGGAGAAACTCTGTGACATACATAGGAGTAGTTTTTAAATTTAAAGCATTTAATCTATGTTAAAACTATAAAACTAACTTAAAAACAACTTATTGGCCCTATAAGCCATCTGGGCGCTGCATGTTAAACTAACAACTCTATGCCATTACATGTGCGTACATATAGCCTTGAACCATTATATCAAGTACACATGACCCAACTGTGCTTTAATCTGACTCCAAATCCCCTTTACATTGTCCCTTTCTCAAAGCAATTTTAAACTTATGTATGTATGTACCTACCTACTTAATATTTGATCAACCCCTCTTTGATTGAACACACACAAATTTGGAGTGGTAGATACAAACAGAACCAACAAAAATATTACCTACATTTATGATAGATAAAAGACGCCATGTCATAGAAATATTCTCGTACAGTTACTTATTTCTTACTGTGTATGCAATCAATCTAAATCTAAAATCTAATCTATTCAACTTTTGAAATTATTACAAATCCACCCTTAACTCCATTTCCATCAGCTGATGAAATAGAAGAATCAAAAAGAACAATCAAAATAACTCGAAATAGGTACATGTACCTACATATGTAGATAGATTAGGTAGGTAATAAAAAAATATTCCATCCACCTACACACAGGCTTTATAATGAATCATCAGTTAAGTCAGTCCATATGACATGTGAGATGATGTTATGTATGATGACATTCTATTACACAGCAAACTAAAATTACAAAAACCAACAAAAAAAAGAAAACACAAAATTCAACCAACTAACCTTTTTCGTCCTTGTTCTTCAACTTCGTCCTCTTTTGTTTCGTTTTTCTTTCTCACAGTAAATAATCGAAAGTTAAAAAAGTATTCCACGTAAGCAAACGAACAAACAAAAAAACAACACAACGAAATAAATAAACAAACTCGTCTTCCGTCCCGGTTTTTTTTTTTGTTGCTGTTCCAACACTTGTTGTTTTATTTTATTTATTTATTATTTTTTTTTTAATATAAAATTTGGTAAGAGTATTCCCCTTATTCAAAATTAAGCTTTTGCTGTTTCTTTCCCCACCTTCATTTAACAACGATGAAGCAAAGAAAAACACAAAAAAAAACACTTTTGATTGGCCTATTCAGCAAGTGTAACACAAATTTGTGTACATATTTTTGCTTATAATTGCCGATTTAAAAATACGAACAAAAAAAAAACGGTAAAAAAAAAATTAAACAACACTTTTAACCAATTACCATTATGGATTTGTATTAGGTATTGCTGGCTATTTCCAGATTTCAGTGAACATACGATTCACTATTGATGATAGACACAAACACAACAACAGAAAAGAACACTGGAAAAATTCACCCAAAAATATTTTATTAAATAAAACTTGTTTTTTTTTTTCTTTATTATTATTATTATTATTGTTTTTTTTTATTTCTTGCTTCACACACTCATTCATATGACATGAAATATTTCTCTCTGTTTTGGGGTGTTATCTGTTGGGTTTATTTTTTTTTTTGTATTGTTTGCAAATTCACACAACGAGGTTTAAAGTAAAAGAATTTTAATTTTTGTTTAATATTAAACACAAAAAACACTTCCTTAGTGTTTTTAAAAATTAATTCTTAATAACCAGTGTTTTTAAAGGACTTAAAGTTTCAAGGGTGTAAGATGGTTTTGGGGTTGTTTTGAAACCCATGAACTTTACAAAGAATTCAGGTTGGCACTTTTGCAAAAATTACATTTTTTCAAAAATTCTTAGATTCGAATTAGTTTTTGGAAAGAGCTTTTAATTTTTTATTAAAAGTAGATATTTTTTCCTTACATAAAGAACAAAAACAAACACGCGTTGTTATTTTGTATTTTTTATTTTTTTTTATAGAACAATTTTTTTTTTGATAAACAAATAAAATTTTGAAAAATAAAAACTTTAGTTTTTCACAATTTATTCAAATCGTTATCGATATCGATAGTTTGTTTATTTTTTTTGTTTTGTTTTTAAATAGAATTTGAAATTTTATTTCTTTATAACAGAATAAGTTGCGAATCGCGTTTAGCACTGACAAACGTTCTTGACCGATTGGTGAAAAGTTTTCATTTTGCACAAATACAATGTGAATTTGATTGAATTCGAGAGCTTTTTTTAGGTCGTGCTTTTTTTATTCCCTCAGAGACACTTCTATAAGTCTATATCTCTAATATCTATATCATTCATTCATTCATATACAGCTGGATGTAGGGGTGTGTAATGTGGCAGCTGACAGAGTTGCCGTTTAATATGTTTGAAAACTTGCAAACCAAGAAATTTATTTGTTTTGATATTTTTTGTTCTATGATGGATTTATTGTGAGGATGTAAGTTTTTTTTAAAGCCCCAAACCCCAGCCAAAGTAGACTTATTGTTAAGGATAAATCGATAAATCGTGATCTGCCCCATCAACCTGAGTGTTGGAAAAAAAGTTATTCAAGGTCAAATTAATGTCGAAGATATAATACATACTCTTAGTGATAATACCTATTGATGCAAAATATTGTCCTAACGGTTTGTAAACTACGAAATAATTTGATGTTTTTACTACAATTGGACTAACATCTGAGCTGCTTTGCACCTTTACATGCACATGGGGTCAAGAAGTTGAATGGCCATCCCAGGTGGTGTATTTTGCTTCTCTCAATAGTTGATTAATATTGCAGCGTTATTTCTTTGGTTTGGATTGAAAATGCGATTTCACAAAAGAAATTCAAATTTCTGAAATGAGATAGGTAGTAAAAATTACTCTTGGCGGCCGAGGGTTTTCTAACGCCAATTCCAAGTCCAAGTCCATTTGGGCTACATAAAAGTACGTCCTTTTCATATTCGCAAATTCCATTAAAGGATGAACGTCAATGGATTAAAAATATCTTAAAATTAAAAAATTGACGCTTTTACTTATCGACCGAAAAAAAACTACTTGAAAGCTTTGCGCTGGAATTTGGAACGAAAAAAATCTATATACGTCAAAATAAAATGTGTGTTCCTTAACTTTGAAACTCTGTGATTTTCTGTTCAAAATTTTACATTGCATTTTTTTATATGAACTTTGGGCACTCTTTTCTGTAGTTTTGGGCAGAAAATCACAGTGTTTCAAAGTAAAGGAACGCACCTTAAGTTTTTTTCTTTATCTCTAGTCATAAACTATCAAATTCTATAGAATGATGCCTATTGCCTATGATGTCACTTACCGATCAATTTGGAAATATTCGATTTGAATGACAAAATACTCTGTATGCGTTAAGATATGGTTTTTCTTCCATCAGTCCAGCGAGTAACTGTCAAATTTTGTCAAAGAATGGATACGAATTTATTATATTATATTAAATTTTTAACTTCGGAAATTCTGGCGTTTACGATTAGTTGTCCAATTTGAATTCGAATTTGAAATCAAATAAAAAACCATTTTATCTTTATTCATTCGAAGAACTGTCATTCTTAACTCTTTTGGGCTGACGGGCAGTCTGTCCTCTATTTGTGACTAAATACTCAACAAACTAAAAATAATTAACACGCGTTGACCCTAAAAGTCGTGGCAACGAGCATTTTAACCAAACTGTCAATTCGTTAAAAGCGTTCTATATTGACTAATAAATGACGACGTGACTACTGACCGTCTAATCGTAACTTAGCATAGTTTTGTCGACTTCTCGAAACAATAAAACAAATTTTTATGGTTTTTTGTTGACTGTTGACATTTAAATTTTTGTAATAAAAAAAAAAAACGAAAAATTTTAAACAATTAATTATGATGTTAAATATGATGCTGGATTAAAAACACGATTTTCCAAATTTTAAACGAGTAAGGCGTCAGTTATAGCGATCAGGAAAACGAAACAGGAAAAACTTTCAAATAGATTATTTACTAGGTTTTCATTCGATTTGAAACGCAAATGTTGTACTAATCGATGACAAATAACTCAATGAATTTTTTATGCAAATAAAATTTTCAACTCAACAATTATTTTATTGTTAAAAATGCATTAATGTGTTTTCCTGATGTAAATTCATTTTTCGTGCCAGCTGTTTGTCACTTCACACAAAATGGAACAAATCGTTCCAATTATTTGCGTTCCAGCTTTTACTTGTTCCACTGACAGATTTGTGAAAGGAAAAAAAAATCGTATCCATCTGTTTCAACTTTTCCTGATGGTTTTTCCTGATCGCTATAACTGACGCCTAAGCAAACGTTTTATTAAATTTAAAATCACCAAATGTCTACATACTTTAAATTTTTAGTATCATACTTCAAATGTCACTTTGACAATTAAAAATGTAAAAATTTTATGTTTGCTTATTTGTAGCATGAACTGTCTCATTTTTAGGCGTGTTCAGCTGAAGAAAATAGGTTTAGTATGATATTAGCCAAAAAATGTTTAAAATTAAGAACATTTTAGTAAAGAGCTTTAAAGTTAGTAAATTGTTAAATAGTATCATGGTTATACTTTAACATCAGGCTATTTAAAATTTTACGCCAATGTATTCTTCGGAAAGTCTCTTTAAAAGCACGACGGTAACTCTTGTCATACTAATGGCAGCTGGGTTCTTTGTATTTTTGTTTTTCTTGTTTAGGCGAGAGTTCTTTATTTATTTATTTTCATGTTCTCATTCTACATACTTTACTTTTAATATGCGGATTGGGGGTTCGTTGGTGTTTTTTTTGTATTCTTTCTTATATAGTGTGGTCTGATATCTTTTATTTGTATTTTCTATCGTCGTTTGTAGTATTAATATGTCTGTATAGAGGTATAAAAGCTTTTGTGTTTGATTACCTCTTGTTATCAATTTATTTTTTCTTTATTTCATTTTTGTTGAATTTTTGGTTTTTGATGGTACAGTTTCCGTTATAGGTACCTTACTATACCTATATTTGTGTTAATACCTCTTAATTTGTTCTTTTGTTATTGGTGTTTTGGTGATGGTAGTCTGATATTAAAGATTCGTTTAAAATTTTAAATGCATTTTGATGACAGTTGAAATATAAAATAAAGTTGTTTTTATTTTGTTTTTGTTTATGTACGACAATGTAGAATCACATCACAAGTGCCTATGAATGACGTGCGAGAGAGAGTGGGTGCTTTTTTATTTGGCTACGAAAAAAAAGAGTCGATAAATAGCTAGGTACATAGGTATGTAGTATCTATATATCTACTTAGAGAGGGTTGTTTTGAAATGTGGTACAGTTGGTCAGTGTTCTTGAATTTTGATATTTTTAAAAGATTTTTTGGAATGACAAAAAAAAATTGGAGCATTGCATACCAATACAACCAAATAACGAAGTTTCCGGAAAATGAATGGTTCGAAGTTCGAATATTTATTATTTCGATTTAGAATCTGAAGGCTCTTAAAGCAATAGAGCACCTAATTTAATAATAAGGATTCTATTTATTTTAATTAAATTTAGTTTATAATCACATGCTACATAGGCAGTAGGTAGGTACATCACATTGTCAATGTGTACAGATGAATTAATTCAAAGGCCAGGTGCAGGTCAACTTACGACTCGACCGTTTCCCATGCACGTTCAAATTTAAAACAAAAAAATCAGTTATAGGTACATTTTGTATGTAGAACGAATAGATAGATACCTACCAACATAACAAAACCTACCATCATAGGAACGCCGACATTCTCATTATCGCCTTATTTTTGTAAATTAAAATTTTGCAAGCCTTTAAAAAAATAAATCCTCGTATAAAAGGTTAGCACTAAGGCCGGGAAATACATGTGTACATATCGAACTACATTCTCAAAAAGATAATAATAACAAAGATGCAAAAGTATGTACCTATGTACACGCAATATACACATTTAGCAAAAAAAAAATGTAAACATCGATTTTTAGTCCCTTAATATTCCTTCTCACTATACCTACCTACCAAGTATATAGAATAAAGTATAGTACCTAAGAAATAAGAGAGATGACGAATTGACACACCTACATAGTTTTATTGTGGTTTCAATTTTGTTGTTATTCTCGATATTCATAACAAAACTAAAAATAATATGGAATACAAAATGTGAGACGTAAAACACGGTGACCATATTTTATATTTTTAGTAACAGAACCCGGAAGAAAAAGAAAAGTGAAAATTTATAAAACATGCTTGAAAATAGCTAATTACATTTGTTATGCTTGCAATTTAATATCTGCTTAATAACAACAAATTAATTCCATCGTTAAACTTTTTAAAAACTAAGAAAAAATTATATATTTATGATAAAACAATTTTCAAAAAGGGATATTCAAAAGGGGTAATTCGAAGGGATATACAGTCGACTCTCCCTAAGTCGAATTTTTATGGGATTCCAAGATTTGTTCGAGTTAGAGAGAGTTTTGGGAAAATTCGAGTTATAGAGCGTTTTTTTTTTGTTTTAAAAGCTTCATTTAATAAAAAAAAAAGTTTAATATACATACATACATACTTACAAAAAAATTAACAGAAAAATATAGCTTCTTGCTTAGTAAAGACATTTTTTATGGATCTAGCTACAAACATATGCACACAAAGAATGAATCAGCTCTGTTAAATGCCTAGGATCACGATCAAATGATTTTGAAATTCCAACTGAAATTTTACTAAAATGTTGTTTTCATATGCAAGTTTTTAAAAACTGTATTTTTTCATGGAAGTTTTTATTTTTTGCTTAACAAAATTCGACTTAGGGGATAAAAAAAGATCCAATAATCGAGAGAATGTGTTCGAGTTAGAGAGAGTTCGACTTAGGGAATGGTTTTTGTATGAAAAATTGAAGGGAATGATAAAATATGGCGAAAAAGTTCGAGTTAGAGAGAAATTCGACTTAGAGAGAGTACGACTTAGGGAGAGTCGACTGTATTTAAAAGGGGATGTAAACATCAAAAATAAAATGAAAACAATCCAAATTGTGTTTCAACAAAATTTATTTATTTATTTGGTTACATACACATCAAGAACGGTAAGCTCTAATAAATGAAAAAAAAACCATAAAAATTTAATTGCTTAATTGAACATCAACTTTCGCTGTCAAAAATGAATCTAGACAAGGCGATACACTGTCGTGTGACTTCTTTAAGGTAGTTCCTGAAAGAATATACCTTGTGCCATTTTTGTTTAAGAAATTTTGAGCAAATAATATCTATCGGGTTTTCCAATAGGGACTTGACAACTTTGAATTTAATTTGTGAACGCACCCTTTCACTAATTATCGAACTGTCATTGTCAATTTATTCAGTAAACTCAACATTTTCATCATGGTAAAGTTAAAAGTACACAAAGGAGCAACGTCTGCAAATTATAAAAAAAATTTTACCGAAATTCGGAGTCGGTGACTGCAACTTTAAGAGCGTTAACTCCAATTTTCGGTCGTAAATGACGAAGCTCATTTTTGGCTCAATGGGTTCGTCAATAAGCAAAATATGCATTATTGGTCGGGTGAAAATCTACATTTGCTTCATAAATCACCCCTTCATCAACTAAAAATAACTGATTGATGCCGGCGGCGTTATTGGGCCATATTTTTTCGTCGACGATAACGATCGTCACGTTACTGTAAATGGCCAGCGTTATCGCGTCATGATTACCGATTATTTTTGGGCCGAATTGGAAGATATGGACTTGGACGACATCATGTGGTTTCAACAGGATGGTGCCACAAGCCACACAGCACACCTTACAATCGATTTATTGAAGAGTAAGTTTGACGAGCGTGTTATCTCAATAAATGGCCCAGTCGATTGGCCGCCTCGTTCGTGTGATTTAACGCCTCTAGACTATTTTCTTTGGGGCTGCGTTAAGTCATTGCTTTATGCCGACGACGCGACGTTGGAAGAGCTCAGAGCTCAGAGAACTGACCGCTGCAAACGTGCCCGTGGTGGTTACATGAACGAAGTCGAGTTCCAATCATAAATGTTTTGATTGTACTTCAAGCCGATAATAAAGTTTTTGAAATAGGTATCTCAAATGGTTTGCGTTTTATTTAAAAAAAAAAAAAAGTTGTCAAGTCCTTATTGGAAAACCCTTTACAAATAAAAACGACATAACCTCGAAAAAAAAATTACGTACAAATAAAAGATGATTTTGCTTACAGATTTAGGCCAGTATTCACAGAGCATTCATAATTTATGAGCACTCTCTTCGAAAAATTTTTCGATATTTTCGAAATTACTTCCACAACTGTCAATCTGTCACAGTCATAGTTTTTTTTTCTTGCTTTTATCAATTGTGATTTTTCATTCGGGCAGCTGCTACGTTATTTAACTCGCCCGTATGATTCTTCGGATCGAAACAAAAATTTAGTGAATATTATGAGCACTATGAACAATTAAAAATATTAATGTAATATTTTTTATTTAATTATAAAACACCGACCAGCGACCAAATCTATCGATTTGCGTTTGACAAATAGCTGATTAGTCAGCTGTCAATCGTTTCCGAAAAAAGTTTGATTTTAAAGTTTGGGAGTGCCTGGTTGACAGAGTGGTTCTCTTTTAACATATTTATGAATGGTCGGTGAAAAGCCCAAAGTTATGAGCCTTATACAGTTATGAGTGAGTTACGGGGAATACAGGCCTATAGTCTTAACAGTTTTTGTCGCCAAAAAACTAATAGTTTCCGAGACTTAAGAAAATTTGGATTTTTTAAAATGGCGGAGTTCAGGGGGGAATTTGGACTCAGTTCAATTTGCGCAGTTTTTTTTTAGTTAATATATTTGTTAGGTGTAAAGTGTGTGATAATAATACTTATATTTTTATTAACTATTCGCAGAATTTAAATTCATTTAATGAAATTAATAGTGTGGCGCTTAAGTAACGTTATGGTCTAATTATTGAATAATTTTTTTTTACGTATTTTTTTCAGAATTGACTTTGCAAAACTTGGAAAATTTATGATGGAAACACTCAGTACAGAACAAAGAACCAAAGTTGTTTAAATTTGTTTTTAAAAGTCAAAATGCAATTATTCAGACCCAAGGATCGATCAGAAATACTGTAGCATCTGACAACTTGCTGTGCGTCACGATAAACAACATATCATTCTTTCATGTTCGAAATGCGCCCCAGTGCTCACAACAATTTACCGATTGGTCCAGCATTTTCAGCAAAAAAAAGTATTGAGGAAAACCCCATAACTTTCACCAGGCGACCGACGTTCTCAGCAGTTGGTGATGTCTAGGCGGTCTTTGCAAAGAATGATTTGACGAATTATAATTAAAAATTATATTTAAATATTATTTTAATAATTTGTTTAAAAACTGCATTTCTTTGTTAAATATTATTCCAATAAAATTTTACTCTAAAATTAACACCTTCAAATCATTGCATAATTTGGCGGGTTTTACAGATGATCTGTGTTCGTTCTAATTTTATTGACGGGATTAAATCATGACCAAGAGTATAGGTAAGTACATCGTACAAGCTTAAGACAATATTCTCATTTTTTTATTGAAAATATTTTTTTTGGGGCGTCAACTGGTGGCTGGTAACACTAATCGCATAATATGTACTTCATGTAAATATTTATGTTTTGGGTATCCTTTTTCTAACATATACTTTCACTAACCATTTGTTGGTATGCATAACAAAGCAGTTGACATGCGCCAGACTTTCGAAACAAGAAAATATCCATAGAGAGACGCCATGAAAGCTTGTTGCCCTATACGAATGGCAAGAACAAGCCACAAGAGTAACGGGATTTTTAGGAATGAACCATGTAGGTATACCAATGTCAAAATAACAAAAACAAAAATATTTTAGACGCCTACAGTTGAAGGTTGCGATACGTAGGCGATGAACATTCACTCGTTTTTCTTTTTATGGTTTTCCATTAACTTAAATTTCCATCCCCTATTATACATACACATTTACTGTATCTACGAGTATGTTATGCATATGTATATCCTTCGAAATTTTTATCACATTTCATTATGAAAGCTAAGGAAAGTTTCAAGGCCACGGGCATGTTTGATGACCTTTTAGGAAAGAATATATACGCACCCTTTGAAGAGTGTGAGCGATAGTCAAAGAACCCCCCCAACACAAATAAATAGATAGATTATATGAATACAAACAAAGAACTTGAATTTTCTGAATGAACTTGTGAAACTCGCATCCAATTTTAATGTATAATATAAAAAGTGAAAGTACGGTAGGTATTCTCTATATATGAATTTCTGGTACCTACCTATCGAGGAATTATTATTATTTGCTAAGGATTCTTATGTGTGTGCATATGTATACCTATCTATGGTCTTAATGTCCTATTTGTTTATTTATAAATATCTTTGAAAAGACATTAAACGGTAGAGTAAATTCAAGTGGGTGTCTGGGAGATTTGTTTTTTTTTTTTTTGGAGCGATCTGAATGACACAAATATTTTTAATGGAATTTTATTTATTTAAGGACGATGCAAAGGACATTATTCAAGGTTTTAACTTTGAAAGAACTTTATATTAAAAAGTTCACAGGAATCCATAAAGTTTATAATAATTGTAGACCAAGTTAAACGAGTAGATAGGATCTATGTATGTTTTGATTTATTAAATGCTGTTTAGATTTTTAATTAAAATTATTGATTTCATTTTAAAAACAATAAAAAAACTTGTTGCTTTTTTAATTGTTCTTTATCTTGTTGTTTGTCTTTTTTTAAGTATTGATTTTATAGAGGTGTGGTGAAATTATATACATAAATGTTTTTTATTTGAAAAAGAGTTACCCTGGTGTTTTTAATTTTCTTAAAAATTTTCAGCTTTCACATGAAATTTATACGACCACTGAACACTAAAACTCAATTTTGTATTTAATAACAGTACCTACAATTTAAAAAAAAAAACAATATTGATAATATTATATTTTTTATTTTGAGTTCAAGATTTTTTTTTTGTTAAACTATTCATTGAAATATCTTATAAGTTAGTCTTCACTTGTATGGAAATTTGATATGAAAATGAAGAAGAAATTTTTTGTGTTGCAAGGTTTCCGCCTTCTTGATTTAAAGAGTGAAATTATTTTTTCGCTTTTTTCTGAACGGTGGGTGTTTTGCATATATGTAATGTGTATGTTGGGTCGAGACAAGGAAAAATTCTTTTGTATGTGGGTTAATTTTCTCCGTTTAGACGGGAGAGGCATTTTACTAAAAAAAAATTGACTTGAATTAAAATTTTATTTTCAAATCAAAGACAATCACCCCTGTTTTTAATTGCGATTTGTTTTTAAATGCTTTCGTTTTCAAACTTTAGGTGTTCTGAAATACTTTTCGCTTTCAATACTTGCGGATTGAGTGTTCTGTGATTTTCGATCGGATTAGAAATACTTGACATTTGAAATTCATTCGATTTTCCTGTTCGAATTGAATTGACGATTGTTCTCCAATTCTATTAAGTGAAGCACCATGGTTAAATTGATCTTTTTCTTCTCAACTTACATTTCAGCTAGAAAGACACGGTATTGTTTTTTTTTTTTTGTGATTTATGTAATTTTTTCAACAAATTTGACGTTTCGAATTTTGTTTTTACTGACTTCGAAAGCAAAGAAGGTTTGAATACTCGCTTTCGTGAAAGTGAAATTCAGAACACCTTTTTTAAATCCGTTCGGAAATCAATTCCGTTTACGGATTTGATTCGGAACGGAAATCAGAACAGGGGTGAATAGGTACTTACAATTTCATGTTTTTAAAAGCCAAAAATCCATCCATTAATTCTGTTTTGAAATTAAATTGTTTAGTTTTGAAAAAAAATAATAAAAAAAATAATAAAAAAAAATAATAAAAAAAATAATAACAAAAATAATAACAAAAAATAAAATTAAAAAAAAATTTTTAAACTAATTTTTTTCATAAAGCTTAAGATTGCTGTATCCGAAGTTTTTTTTTCTCTTAGGCTTGCAGATCTCGATAAGTATTAATCATGGTATTCGAAAATTTTAAACACCAAAATGCTGAAGGAAAATTTTTCCAGGGGCGATGTCCGTTACTTTTTTTTTTTTGAATTGAACCTTGTTATACTTTTTTAACTGAGTTTCTAAACTTTTAAAGTTATATTTTTTTTAGGAGTGCAGATAGACCAGAATAAATGTTTTATGAAAAAATAAAAATAGCTCTATACCTTTCTCTAGGGGCGATTTTACTTATTTTTTTTTTTTTAAAGATTGCTAAAATGTCGTCTCGTTTTTGAGAAAATAACAAATACAAAAACGAAGTCGGCCACAATTTCGTAAAGAAATCAAGCTCGAGATATTGATTAAACTTGACATCACGATGACAGCAAAATCGAAAAAAGGGTTTTCGCAATTCTGTCTGTAGTCTAAACAAGTGGGTCTATTTTCTCTAAACTTGGTATCCAGCGTTTTTTGAGCATTCCCTCGGCAGGTTTTTTAATTTTTTTTTAAGCCAAAAATATCGGTAAATTTTTTTTTTAGCAATTAATGAAAATCTTTTTTTTTTTTAATTCATTATTTCTTTTTTTGCAAAATCTCTATTATTTAAAAATGGTTATAAATGGCACCTCTCATAGAACCATTTTGTTTTGTTTTTTTCTTTTGCTTCTCAAAACTAGTTTAACTGATTTTAATCAATTTTTTATGGAAATCATTTTTCCAACATTTTTCAATTTTTTTTTTAATTTTAAAAAATATTAAAATCTTTTTTGAATAGGTAGATACTTAGTATGGAATTCGAAAACTAAGGTCAATTTTAAAAAAAAATTGGCACCCAGTTGTTACCTACCAAAAAAATGTTAAAAAATCGGTAAGGAAAATCTCACTTTCTCAAAAACAACTCCTACGATTTTAATTAAACTTTTTATTTGAGCTTATAATAGTACGATATTATTGGGAAAAAAAATTATTTATCTTTTATTAATTGTACCTCTCATAAAACCATATCAATATCATATCATATCAATATTTTCAAAAAAAAAACAAATGTTGGACTTAAAAAAAAATACCAAAATTATTTTTTGAAAATTCGACATTTCGAAAATGGGTAGATGATTGTTTTTCAAATCCAATTTTGATTTTTTTTACTCTGCATTAATAACTACTAAAAAAAGCGTACCAATATTTTTTCTTAAAAATGTTTTCAAAATTTTATATACATATGTACATACCTATAAAAATTATAATTTTTTTTTGAAAAATTGCCCCAACGATTTTTAAAATTTTCTCTCATAAATTGAGATTTGTTAATGAAATGAGATGGTGTACCTGTTAAATACATCCCGTTGAAATTCGAAAAAAAATATCAATCCATTTTTGAAACATTCAATTTAAAAAAAATATAACAAATGTACATTATTTGTACATATGTATATGTATAATATTATTGAACCGTGAACGAGAAAGTCTAAAAATAAAAAAAAAAAAAAAAAACGGTTTTATGGCAGGTGCCAGTTTTTGGTAATTTTTTTTTTAGCAAAATGTAGTCCATATCTAATAAAATAACATACAATTTTTTTATCAAAATCGTTAGAGCCGTTTCCGAGTTAATAACTTCTTTATATTTATTTGATCATTATTTAAATTATCCATTTTCACTTGCACACTGGCAATTTTTAACCATAACACAATTTAAGGGATGTGATCAACCTTGCTAGTGTTAGACAAGTGTTAGACAATTGTTCGTTATAGTTGTATGGCAGGTCACATTATTTTTGGACCCAAAAAAAAAAGAACAATTTCAATTTCACCTCTAGGGAAGCACTGAAAAACTCAGGGTACAAATTTTATGAAAATGGCTTTAGGATCTTAGAGTGTTGGGCAAGGCACAGAGAGACAGAATTCACACTTTTTCATGTCCTCTATCATCTTTATTTCAGGTTTGATTAAAATCAAAAAATCGATTTTTAACGAATTTAAAATTTTCCCTTATTAGTATCTTAGCTTTATTAATGAAAATAGAAAAAGGTATATTCAAACGATAAACGACACCAAATAACACGTTTGCTAAATATGTATCTGAACCTATTCAACTGAAGCACAGTGTACGGAACGTTGGCCTTGACGGTACTAGGTACCTATTCTTGCAAATTTTAAGCAGAATTTTCACCAACACATAAATGTGCATACAGATTTTTTTAGTAATAATTAAATTATAGTTCAAGCTGAATTTTATATTTAATTAAACAGCAAGATTAGCAGAATGATTCGTTATGTATAAATTAATAAAAGTTGCATCAGCCAAAAGCAACACATATTTAATTCGAAGAAGCCAATTTCAAATAAGTAAGTTTTCTTAAACTAAATACTGGTTTTATCTTTTTAATCGCTGCAGTAGTCCAGAGGTGGATCGAAAAGTTATTGGACCTTAATTGGGTATGAACAGAATTTCAAAATGCAGAAGTTTTGTTTTTTAAGCTTGTATTATTGTTGCGTGTTATTGTTCCTACGTGTGGCATCAATGACTGTAATTTAAGCTAGATCCTCCTAAACAAGTCAACCAATTGCCTGTAAATTTGGTACAAAGTATTTGTACTCGGGAAATTCAAATTTTCGTTTTAGCTCATCTAGAAAAAGAAAAGCTCATCATTTTTTCGGCAAAAAAAAAACAAGGAAGCATATCGGAATCCAAGTTTTTAAAATTCCGTTTTTCAAAAATCTCGAAAAAAAAGTTTCAAAATCCAATCTACTTCATACGATTATAAGCTAGTTAGCTTCTAGTACTCCGGTAAACGGGCTCTGTATATTTGTACTTAAATACGACATTTCTAAAATTCTCTCTTCTTAAATCCCGAGGTATTATAATCCCGCTTTTAAAACTCCGTCAAATCCCGCAAAACCCCTTTTTTACAATACATACATACATATTTAAAACTAAATAACATAATAGGGGGATTCATGCAACGTCGTAAAACTCTAGATAAGTTTATCTTTTGGATAAATTTATCTTTTGGTAAATGAACTGTCAAATTGGATAAAATTATCTAAGGATTTTGTTGCGGAAACTTATACAAATTTATTTGGATAAACTTATACAAACGTCATTGTGACTTTTAACGTGACGTTTAACGAACAGTTGATTCAATTACGCAGCATTTATCCAAATAAATAAAAAGGACGTTCACGCAAACTTTTGCATAAACTTATCTTTTAACACAATTGGTAAACTTATATCGTGGCATGAATACCCTTAATGTTGTTTATAAATTAAAAAAAAAAAAGAAACACAAAAATGAATCGACCTAAAGAAAATACATTTTTTATTTTCTCTGTACACGTTTGGTTTTGCTTATCTTATTTATATTAAGGGTATTCATGCAATTATGTAAAACACTGGATAAGTTTATCATTTGATTAAGTTTCCATTTGGTTAATGAACTGTCAAATTTTGTATGGGAAATGATTTACACAATTTTGTTAAAATTCCCCAAGGATTTTGCTGCGGAAAATTAACCAAATGTTTTTGGTAAACATTACCAAACGTCATTGTGACTTTAAGAATTAGGCGTGTTTAGAAATATGATATATTAGGCATCTCAAAGAACTAAAATAAACTCTGCCATGTTCTGTAACTTTCGCATTGAGATTATTTCGCGTTAAAAGTTGTTAATAAAAAAACGTTGTTTATAGAAAACAAATAATTAGGATCTCAATATTTTCTGACTATTTATTGATCTGATTAGCATTGTTTATTTACACAAATCCATATAATCCATATGGATAAACAAAAGTAAATGCTTTTACTTGTATTTGTTATGCTTTCCGAATTGTCATCGAAGTGAAAGAAACCATTTATTTAAATGATTTTTATTTCAACAAATTTCAGTTAAGTTGAACTCGGGACAATTTTTACTAACGAAAAGTGAACTAACCCGAAGGAAAAGTAGATATCCACCATTATGGGCGCGCCATATAATTTTTCTTGTATTGGCTCGTTTCCGTTCGATCACTGCCTTTAGTTGGCGACCATTACAGTTCTTCATTTAGCCACGAAATCGCTTACTCATCTAAATTCCGTCAGGCTTAAAAAAAAAAAGTGACTTTTGTGATGTATCTTACATTTTTTTCGGTTCCGAGACATTTGACTTCGATTCATAGTTAGTATGGGAGTACTTCTCCATTTAAAAATAACTTCGAAATCTGAACACGCTTATTTGTATACATATTTTGAAAATCAATATTTGACGTTTAACGAACAGCTAATTTAATTACACAGCATTTACCCAAATGAATTAAAAAGGGCGTTCAGGCAAACTTTTGTGTAAACTTATCATTTTACACAATTTGTAAATTTACGACGTTGCATGGATACCCTTATTATTTATTTATTGCCAAAATTTTATATGAGCACGAAAGTTATACCTTTTGTAAATTCCTAAGATTTACCGCAATCATCTACTGCAGTAACAGTTGAACTATAATTAATATACATAATGCAAAATTTATTAATTTGTTAATTGTTTAGAGTTTCTGTATGTTTTTACAGAATTAGTATTTTTTTTATGGATTGAAATAATATTTATTCAAATCACATGAATTTAAAAAAAATCTATTGTTTAAGAAGTACTAAAACGTCGTCTATCAAAAAGTAGATAAAGCATTGCAACAGCTACCAATGCATCCCGAAAAAGCCACTGTTTGGTGCGGTTTATGGGCCGGCGGCATATTGGGCCATATTTCTTCAAAGATGATGCGAATCGCAGCGTTACTGTCAATGGTGAACGCTACCGAGCGATGATAACAAACTTTTTTTTGCCCGAAATGGAAGTTCTTGACTTGCATGATATGTGGTTTCAACAAGACGGTGCCACATGCCACACAGCACGCGAAACAATGGCGCAATTGCGAGGCGAGTTTGGTGAACAGTTAATTTCACGTTTCGGGCCGGTCAATTGGCCGCCTAGATCGTGCGATTTGACACCATTAGATTATTTTTTGTGGGGGTATGTCAAGGCTAATGTCTATAGGGACAAGCCCGCTTCGATTGACGCACTGGAAGCCAACATCCATGCATTCATTCGTGAGATACCGGCCGATATGTGTGAAAGAGTATGCCAAAATTGGACTCAGCGGATGGGCTACCTGAGACGCAGCCGCGGTCAACATTTGCATGAAATTATCTTTAAACATTAAATTGCAAGGTTCAAACTATCGATTCAAATAAATATTTCATTCATTTTTTCGAATTTTTTGTGTTTTTTTTTTAAAAAAGTTCTAAACCTCTTAAAAAATCACCCATTATATCTTAATACTAATGCCTTTCGGCCTAAAAACTATTTTAATACTAAAATTCTTTATTGGTTTTATTTTTCACCAAGAAAGATGGATAAAAAAAACTTGGAGATCTTTCCACTGCACCACGAACTCTATTATTTTTAGATTGCGCAAATTACTATTATTGTTCAAAGCAGTGACCAATGTGAGCAATTGAAATTTTATTTCTTTTTTTAACAGATTAAAAATAAAAATAAAAAAAATTAAAAATAAAATAAAGAATTCTTATAATTTGTTTTGTCCTAAACCTTCTACCCTTATTCCTCTTTGATTGAAAAAAAAATTAAGAAAATCGGTCAACCGATTTGGCAGGTTAGCGAACGTACACAAAACAAAACTTTATTTTATATATATAGATTAAGAATTAAAGGTCACGAAAAAGGAATAACTATTATTAATTTAGTTTCAAATTTCTTATCAATCGCGCGATTTTTTTTTTTTAAATAAAACTAGTTTTAATGGAAAAAGCGGGATAATAAGAAACGGGATTATAAAAAGCGGGATTATAAAAGACGGGATTATAAAAGCCAGATTTAAAAAAAGCGAGGTTATAAAAAAAACAGGATTATAAAGCGCGGGATTTAAGGTTCAGTGCAATAAAATAAAAAAATAAAAATAAAGCTCGTAGGTCTATTTTCCTAAATGAGAGGAAATAACATCCACAGGCATTTTTTTCATATTTAAAATGGAAATAAAAGCTGTGGGTTTTAAAAATCCCTTTTTTGAAATTTTCAATTCGAAGAATATGGGGAAAAAAACTCATTCAGTAAAGAACAAAAAAAGATTTTGGACTTTGCCAATAGTACCTTAAGTAAACTGCTTCGCGGGTTACAAGGATTTTAACTCCCTCTTAGGGTCATCTGTCCCGATCACACAACTCCATTGTTCCGCTTAGGGTATGTTCACTGTTGAGTCCCCAGGCAGGCGACAAAGTCAACAGTTTTCTTGGACAATAGTATAAAGTTAAAGAGTTATTGAATCACACTTTAAGTATGGGTCTTGATGACAATTCATAAAGGCAATAACACCTGTGGGTCGTAATGCTTTTTTGTGGTGGGTCTTATTGCAACTCCAAAAAGGAAAAAAGGGTGTTAATTCCTTTTATTTTGGAAATAAGAACCACGGGCTTTATTTCCGCGGGACTTATTACACTGCACCTGGATTTAAAAACCGGGATTTTAAAAAACGAGACTGTAAAAAGCAGCATATCAAAACCAACCCAAAAATCACATAACGTAAATAGGGTTTTAACGTTTTTCCAAAAATTTCATTGTTTTATGGTTATTCCCGTAAATATTTCTAGGTCAATATTTTATGTATAATATTGCAACTCGATGCTCCTTAACATTTTTTCGTTTGCATATCGAAAAAAAAAATTTTAGTACTTTTTAATTTTTTGTTCACACTTTCTCTCTAACGACATATCATATATCATATCATTACCATAAAATTAATATATCTACCTGTAATTTAATTTCGAACCACAAGAACAAGTTCGTGTCGTTCATATTTTTGTTAATCAACAAAACATGCTTTGAAAATTGTTTTAATTCTTTTCTTTTTACGTTTAAATAATTTTCAGTCATTAAATGACTTAAGTTCAACAATTTTCTGCTTAATCACTGATCCTTTACTTAAGATTGTTGTCATTACTTGTAGGTAGATAAAATATACATTTAACTAAAACTAGTTTGTGGTTTAAGTCTTTAAGAAGAACTCATTCAATTTAAACGATTGGCAAATAAATTACTTAGTTCATAAGAAATGTAAGTGCTTTTGTAAAAAAAAAAAAAAAATTAACAAAAAACCACAACTGGTACCACTTATTATACAATACCAGAATTTTAAAAAAGACAAATTTTTAATATACTTATTGTATTCAAATTAATTTATGGAGATAATTTTAATTTTATAAAATTAGAACCACTCCGCCAATTGTGATGAAATATTCAAATAAATTTATGGTATAATAAATCATCATAATAAATTCGCCCACAAAACAAAAGTAATTGAATTTTCAAAATTTATTAACAAAAACATCTGTTGTATTCTTAGAAATTTTTATAAATATTATTCTGTTTAACAATTCACACATACAGAGGCTTTTGCCATGCCCACTTTTTGTGGGTTTTCTGAAAATTTTTTTGATTCAGGGTAAATTTTGAATTCGAAAAAAAATGGCAGTTTATATCTCGACCTACAGTCTAAACCCTTTAAGAAGCGATTTTCTTCAGACTTTCGATATAAGATATTAAAGTGATTTCTTCAGCCTATATATTATGCAGATCGGGGTAAATTTTAGCTTTTCTACAAAATTCTAACTAAAAAAAAATTGTATGTTTTCGTTTATTAGGTACTGTAGGTACATATATTATATAACTTATATGTCAAAATTTTGCACATGAAATAATTGTTCAGCAGATAAGTTCTCTAGCAGAATTTTAACAGATTCTGTAATTCTTGAAATAAAAAATCGAAATGGAGGAATAATTAGAATTTAATTTTTAGGATTTAATAAATAAATTTTTATTTAACATCTGTTTAAATAACATTATAACAAAAGCAATACAAAACAAAAAAATTAAAATAATTTAATTGGACAATGGCGTTGCCGCCTAGAGGAATATTTGGGAACAAACAATTTATCTCAGTCAAAGAAAAGAATTCACTTGAAAAAAATTAAAATAAATTCTTTGAAATATTCTCAGAGAATAATGTTGTTTTCTGATGACATAGGGTGAGTTGATAATCGTCAACCTATCTAAGAACTGCATTATCTGCGTTCATAAAGTCAGATTTTCGATCAAACTAACCTAGCCCAACTGCAGTACCTACCGTTCATAAACGTCAGACTGTCATCAGCGTCGGGCAGATTGTGCAGGTGAATTTTTTTTGGCTGCAGAAAGAGCAGGAATTTATAAAATTAATTTTACAGTCATCAAAAAGGACGAAGCGGCACTGACTTGTAAAGAATGTTTGTTTTGTTTTCCATAATATTTTCAACTCGTCTTCAACAAACTATGGAAATTAACATTTTAATTTATTATATTAAAATTACATTGAATGTGGATCTCGACATCCTTAAATGACTACGGAATATATCGCCAGGATACTCTGAAATCACCTTCATTAAGAATGCATTTTTTGGCAATATGCGATATTTTTTTAAGCTTATAGGAATGGTTACGTTATAATTTTCTTTCTATTTTTTCTTTGCAAGATATTTGTGCCAATTATAATTTTCTTTTCTTTTTCGGCAAGCAAATCAATAATCAAGTTCAAGAAAATTTGTTTGGCAGCCATTTTTCTATGACGTTTATGAACTCTGTTTATATAATGGGTGGTTAAATTTTAAGGGCCGATGTTGAATGTGAACCACACCTGAACGTCAAGTTTTTTTCTGCATTTCATTTGACATTTCTCAATTTCAGACTAACTCAATTTGAACCATGGAAAGATACACAATCGTTAAAGTTATTCAGGCTTATTATGAAAATGGGGATCAATTTTCGAAGAAAATCATCTTCAATGATGAGGCACATTTTCACCTCAGTGGATTCGTTAATAAGCAGAATTGCCGCATTTGGGCAAATGATAATCCAAGAGTGATTGTCGAAAAACCAATGCACCCACAAAGAGTGACTGTTTGGTGCGGTTTATGGGCTGGCGGCATCATCGGGCCGTATTCTTTTCCAAAATGAAGCCGGTCAGGTAGTTACTGTGAATGGTGTTCGCTATCGTGAGATGATAACGAACTTTTTATGGCCCGAATTGGAAGATATGGATGTGGACGATATGTGGTTTCAACAGGACGGTGCCACTTGCCACACAGCTAACGAAACAATGGCTCTTTTGCGCGACAAATTTAATGGCCGTGTTATCTCACGTGGTGGCGATGTCAATTGGCCGACAAGATCATGTGATTTTACACCGTTGGACTTCTTTCTTTGAGGTTATTTGAAGGAAAAGGTGTACATACGTCGATAAACCAGCAACAATTCAAGAGCTAAAGGATGAGATAATTCGGCACATTAACGGCATAGAACCCCAATTATGCCTCAGCGTCATCGAAAATTTGGACCATCGGATGGAGGTGTTCCACCGAGGTCACGGCGGCCATTTGGCCGATATTTTGTTCCATACATAATTGAACCATACCAATATTATCATAATAAAAAGAAATGACAATAATTTCCTAAACAATTTGTGTTATATTCAAAATCAACATCGGCCCTTAAAATTTAACCACCCTTTACAAATCGGACTAAGTCAGGCCTTTTTGTTTACTGCAGACATTCTGCATTGTGAGTGCGTTCACAAATGCATTAGAAAAGAACTACAATTGTAGGTACTAGCGCAGATTTTCTGCGTTTATGAATACCCCCATATTCTGCACAGCGATTTCAAATTTCGCCAATAACTTTTATTAACAGTTACTGCCATAAAACCATTTTTTCGAAATATTACTGCTTACCCAAATAATTAGGGTCATTAATTTTTCGGTTTCGAAAGTAAAGCTAAATAAAACACACACAACGATACATTTTTGATGAAAATTTTATTTCTTTATAAAGTTTGGACTTGCCATTAAGTGTGAAAAACAATATCATTCATAGGAAGATTCGCAGCATGCGATTCTTTTGAGGTAATTTTTAATCACTTTTTAGCACATTTCGGGCGGTATCTCGGCCATAACTTGAGTAATGTTGATTTTTAATGCGTCTCTAGAAATCGGGGATTATTCTAAACACGGTCTTTTGTGTATAGCCCCACAGAAAAAAAACAAACGGTGTCAAATCGCAAGATCCTGGTAGCCAATTGACGTCACCAAAACGTGAAATTACGCGACCGGAAAACTTCTCACACAATAAACCCATAATTGGTCATGTTAGGTCGGGTTGAGATATGTTTACTTATATATATATATAGATATATACCTCCACATATGTGAAGAAAAAAAATCGACTCAAATATATTAAATTTTCTTGTTTTTATTTTGTTAGGTAATAATTTTAAATGTTAAAAAATATTAATTTTTATAAAGAGGACAAACTGAGTTTTAATAATAAAAAAAAGGAAAGGAAAAGTTTGGCAAAGTTAAAGTCAGTTAAAAAAAAAGAGACCAAAAATCATATTAAAAACCGTTATAATTTTTAATGTGCCGAAAACGGAGCGAAAACGTGAAAATTACCTCCTAAGTTTTTCGACTTAAAATGCCGTCAGGAACCTACAGTTTTTGTATGAGGTGATAACTTTGAGACGCTCTGATGTATATAATATATTATTATTTATACAGGGTGTTTTGCATAAGATGCGAAAAAAGCAAAGGTCGAGACAAATTAAGTTGTTTAAGTTAATAGTTTTATTGGAAAAATTAATTTTCAAACAAACTTAATTTTTGAAGAAAACAAATAAAAAATTTTTGTTGAAACCTTTTTTTTTTCAAATTTTACGTTATTAAGTTGTATTTTTGGTTTTAATTTTCAATTATCAAACATTAAAATTCTTAGAAAAAACCAGATGCTTAAATGTCTTCTTGTTTTTTTAGAAAATCCACTTGTATTTTTTTTTTAAGTTTTGAGTAAAAAGCTAAAGCAAAATAATGTAAGTGTTGCCGTTGTTTTTTTTTTTTTTTTAATCAGGTTCAATTTTGTGTGAAATGACAATCAGCTGGCACAAAAAAATGAACTCGCAGCAGAAAAATTATTAGATTTTTAACAAAATATAATAGTTCAATTGTAAAATTTAGTTTTTCCAAAAAAAATTCTTCGAGTTATTTGAATGATGGCATCGTAAATAATCCATTTTATTGTTTGCAGCAAGGTTCGAAGAACGATAAAATACGATTCGTTCTCTCGCGAAAAAATTCGTAACGGAATTTTATTTTTGATTCGATCGCGGATCTTATTTTTTGGTTCCTTTAAAATAAAATTCGTTTTCGCGAACGAATCATATCTGTTGCGATCTGTAAAATATGGTTCGTTCGCGAATTTATCACGTGGGAACTATTGAAGGTCCATTCGCTAACCGTTCGAATAAGAAAAACATGTCACTGAATGGATCCTTGATGACGAATGATTCTTTTTACGGATCTTTTCGGATCCTTATCGCGAGCAAACCATATTATACCTGAATTTTATTTTTCCGATCTCTCACGAACGAGAGATACAGAAAAAAAAAAGGATATAGTTCGTTCGTGAGCGAACTAAAATTTTTATAGATCGAGAATTTTATCGTTCGCGAACTATATTTTTTATGGTTCGTGAGAAGATCGATAAAGAATAATAAAGATCCGTATTTTATGATTCGCGAGCGATATTTTACGAACCTTGGTTTGCAGTCTCGTTTTCCTTATTGCTATAACTGGCCCCTAATGCAAATCATTTAAAATACTTTTTTTTTTTTTTTTTGTAAAAACTCTAAAAATTTAAAGTTTTTTCCTCCTTAATTTGTTAAAAAAAAATCGGATGCTGTACGTAAATCTTGTTGGTGTAAAAATAATATCAGGTGTTGTTCAATCAATGCTGATTTCATATGATTTTTCAGTTTAAACCTGTAACTTCCATGCATGAATGTGTGGTGCAGCTTAGCAGATTGTTTATGTTTGTGTACTCACATAAAACTTAACCTTAAATTAAACTTCCTTTTTGACAGACGCCATAAGACATAATTTCCCATTACTTATTTATTTATTTCAAATCAGATGAATACGTTCGACCCAATCATGCATTTTATTTTAATTTCTAAAATTAATTTATTTCTATTTAAACATCTGGCAAAAGAATCCCATACCTAAACGGAGGGAGATAGATCAGTAGCTCACGCAGAATTTTTTTTGAGGGGGGCTCAATTCCAATTTTTGTATAATTATAATTTTTAAGGTGTTACTTCATTACCTTTCTTATTTTTACCCACCTTTTATGAATAGGAAGTTAAATTTCAATAAGAAAAAAAAAAGGAAAAACATAAAAAAATAAATTAAAAAAACACTCCCTGTTATGAAATGAATGTTTTTCTTTGTAGACAGACAACTTTTTTCAACAATTTTTGATATTTTTAGTTGGAAATATAAATTTAGACAACAGAATTTGATGAAAAGATAAATTCCATTCTTCTTTTTTTTTTTGGCAAATTTATTCATCATATCTTCAGGGCAGAGTTGCAAAAGCTTAAGTCACTTTTTAGCTTAAGCTTGACTTTAATTCACAAGCTAGTTAGTGACTTATGATTAAAAAAGATTTAATTCCTAAGTCAGTTAGTGACTTATGAATTAAAAAAAATTAAGTCATTAGCTGGCTGGTGACTTATGAATTAAAAATATTTAAATCATAAGTTAGTTAGTGACTTATGAATCAAAAAAAAATATATCATAAGCTTCTGAGTGACTTATGAATTTAAAAAATGTAATTCATAAGCTCGAAAAATTATGAATTGAAAAATTTTTAAGCTAGCATGATCATTTTATGATTTATAAACCAGTTTTGGAAGCTAAAAATAGATTCAAAATAATTATGTATAGTCAAAACAAGCTTACGAATTTCCAATCTACCAACTAGCTTATGAATTGAATTTTTTTTTAAATCATAAGTCACTAACTAGCTTATGAATTAAATTTTCTTTAATTCATAAGTCACTAACTAACTTATGAAGTCATCTACAGACTTATGACTTAATGATTTTTTAATTCAAAAATTCGCAACCCTGCTTCAGGGATTACATTGATTTCATTTTGAATATTCATTCGATAAAAACTAATTCTGGCTTAGCAGTTGTCGTGACCTTCAGTCACGTTTTTAACCGTCATAAAGAAACGAACGTTCTAGCTCTGCAGAACTTCAATTGAGTTTTTTAAATTAGGATACAAATCCATGTAAAACGGTATACTTATTTCGATTATATCCTTTCGCATTTATTTCCATATCTAAATTTTAAAATACTGCTACATATACATCAGACAGTTTCATTTAATTTTATTTATTAAAAATATAGTAGTCAGTTCACCGGTATGAAATTCACAAAATAAAGTTAGTACCGAAATATGAAATCGAAATATGAACCCGTTATTCAAACAATTTTATACAACCATTTTCATTTGCCACACATACGACAACTAGGTAAAAATCTAAGGTGTTATGGAAAATCGTGACAATAGCCGTGTTTTTTTGGGAATCTATACATAGTACAGTAAGAAATTCCCAAAAAAAACGCATCGGCAGTAGCCTGGTTTTTATATTTCACGTTTGGCACTACCGAATAACAGCTGTCAGAATAATTTAAAAAAAATACAAATAAAAGAAAGTTTGCTACAAATGAAAAGGAAAACAAAAAATAACTTAACCCAAAATTTATATAGTTACATAAAATGGACAATTTTTCAGAAGATATGGTAAGAAAACATAGAAATAGATATTCTTTCTTAAATAATTCATGAAATATTTGTAGATTTTGCGTGAACTGTTGGAGTCCAGTGAAAGTGGAAACGAAGCTGAAACTCTTCGGCCCTCGCCGCATAAAAATCCAATAACGCTTCAGTTCTTTCTTTTGTCCAGTTTGTTCTAACCTTCTTACTGATAAGAATTGTTTAATCATATAATTTATATTAATTTTCTTTTTACCTTTTTCCTTTGTCAGACATCTCGGTTTCAGCAATAAAAATAAATTCTTCAGGAAAAGGCAGCGATAAACATTATGTTTCAGGAAAGGGGTTTGTTTGTAGATTATGGTCGAAGTAAGTTGTCGTTTATGTATCATGTAGTAGATGACGTTATCGGCGATAATTTTTGTTAGATCATATAATGATTTTTTAACTGAATTCTATGTAGTTCTTCAATCAGAAGTGAAATGATAGATTGATTTTTTTGGTCAATTTAAAAACAGCCATTAAAAACACACAACTACTTTATAAACACAGCCATCGAGATGCAAATGATAGTCAATCGCACCAACATCTGAAAACAAAACCACCAAAATTCCATTCGATACTCGAATAAACGTCACAAACCTATCCGCAGTAGGATTCTACTTCTGCTTTTATTGGCAGTAATTCTACTGTGGATGTTGTATTTGTAACTCGTGTAAAATCCTACTGTACTGTGAATAGCTTTTCCAAGAAAACACGACTAATAATCAATTTTTTTTTTGTCAAAATACAAATTTTGAAATTAAAAAAAAAAAAAACTATTTCGGATTAAACGATCGTCTTTATAATTTCATCAAGGAGGAAAAAAAAAACAAGTCATAGAATTTAAACAGTCTTTTATGAACTTTTCAAGATGTGAAGTCGTTTTGAGACATTTGCCTGTTTGCAAAGGAACATTTTTTGAGTTTCTTTGCACACTGAGATTCGTTTAAAATGTCAGAATATTGTTAAAGCTAAAATGTAATAAAAATACAATTTGAACGAAAAAATAATAAAAAATATTCTTTGATATTATTGGATATCTTAGCATAGAATGTCATTTCGCTTGGGAGGGGTTTGAGCCCTCTTAGCCCCCCTTGCGTAAGCCACTGTGATAGCCCCTCCCCACTATCAGAAAATTTGTTTCTTGTTTCGAACTAAACTATACACGTCCTAGATTTTTTGAATCACCCTGTATACAAACATAAATAATTTACAAGTACATACTATGTGATCTGAAACACAACACAACACAACACACCTATTATTAGAGCAAGTACTTGCGAACCCGTCGTGTATTTATTTTTTAGCATCGAACGAAAAACATATTTATGGTTTAGAAATTCCAGCATATAATATGGCAATACAAAGTTAAATAGGATTTAAGGGTGTTAATAATTAATCGTAAATGATATAGGTTCTTATTTTAAATTCAACCACCTCAAATTATCATTCATACATTTTTAACTTGAGCGTTATTATCTGAAGACGTTTTTGTGGAGAAGATTGTGATGGGAATAATAAAATGGGATTTGAGAAATTTGAAAATTAATATTTGACTTTTAAGTTGATATTAGGCGTGTTTTTTTGCCTATGTCCACAAAGAATTGAGCGAAAAAAAAACGACACGGTGCAAAGAAATTTACACGTAAATATAACAACAAAAACTTAAGTCCATAAATGGACTTGGCTAAGTCCAGATAATTTTCGGGACTTAACTTTAGTCCCGATAGAGTCTTTATTACCGGTACTTTATTATTTTACTATCAATAGATTGTATGGAAAAGTCAAATTTTCTTAGAAACAATTTTTGTTTTTTTTTTTTTGTCATGAAAACAAAATGGCGATCATTGTCATGGAATTTAGTTAATATTCCTATGAACATATAAAACTTAATCCATGGTTTTATTTAATTTATTTCACTGAGTCGGATAATTTTCTATGAGTTTTCTTTTTATTTCAATAATGTGGCATGGCTGTTAAGTATTTGTTTTGCATGCTTGCCGCAAATCTGATAGGGTAGATAGACAGATAGATACTTTATTTTTCATAGATAGAGGCTTTACAATATAAAAATACGCAGCTTGCTCAGAGATTTGATATTTAAGTTATATCTTACAACTGAAAAATTTTATAATATAGAATTAATTTGGAAGTGAAGATTACATTCGAAGGAAAACTATGTTAAAAAACCTTCATTTAATTTGGATTTAAATGTATTTAGTATAAAAAGAAAATGACTAGATAAAAACTTAAAAACTAGGGAATTACCAGGTTGGTATACAATTATTTGTATATATAAATAATCAAAAGTAAATAATAATTTCATTAAATTCAAGAAAAAATAAATAAATAAATAATAAGTTAATAAATAAATAAACATAAATAAATCAACAAAATAATAAATAATGAAATGAATAAATAAACAAATAAATTAATAAACACATAAATAAATAAATAAATAAACAGATAAATAAATAAATACAAAATTAATAAATAAATAAACAAATAAATACAAAAGAAAAAATAAATTAATGAACAAACAAATAAATAAATATGTAGATAAATAATAAAATATATAAACATGTAATTAAATTAATACAATTGAAGTTATTATTGTTTATTTGCTTTTTAAATTTTGTATTAATACATTTTTTGAGTCACTACATCTTAAATAAAATCTTTGATTGAGAATTTCAATTTTGCTTGCAACTTAGTTTCTTCATGTAAAAGTTGGGTGGAATAATGCCATGGTAAATTTGTCATCATTTTCAAGGTTTTGTTTTGTGAAATTTGTAGTTTTTTGATGTGTGATTTTGCGCAAATGCCCCATACTGGACAAGCATAGAAAATTATGGCTTGGAAAATTACTTTACAGATTATAATCTTATTAAATTTACTCAGGGGTGATTTCCTACATATGAGAGGGTATATCATTTTAAGTAGCAATGTTTATTTTGTTGAGGGTATTTGTGATATGGTCACGGAAGGTCAATGTCTTGTCAAATATACACCTAGATATTTGACAGAATCAACCCACGGAACATCACAGTTATTTATTTTGAGCTGACCAAGTGATAAAGCACAGGGTTTCCTTTTTCTGGTAAAAAAGATGGCTCTGGTTTTGTCAGCGTTAAATTTAACTTTCCATGCTATGAAATAATCGTAAATTTTGTTTAGAGCATGTTGTAAATCATTCTCTATTTCATGGCCAAAATTATTTGAGCTGCAAATAGCAGTGTCATCCGCAAACATCGCTATTTCACAGTTCCATATTTCGGGGAAGTCAGCAACGTATGTAATATATAATAACGGACCCAACACCGATCCTTGTGGTACCCCAGAGGTTATATTTTTTAAGCAGGAATGTATATTATTTAAATTAACTTGAAATTTTCTATTTCCGAGAAAACTTTGTATAATTTTTATAAGGTAAAAAGGACAACCAAAGACCTTGAGTTTATGAAGAACACCATCATGCCATATACTATCAAAAGCCTTTTCAACATCCAAAAGGACAAGACCAGTAGACTGTTTCGCAGTAAGTTTTTGTTTAATATGGTTACATATTCTAAGAACTTGATGGGTGGTACTATGAGCTTGCCTAAATCAAAACTGTTGGATCGGAATGACATTTGAGGTCTCAAGAAAGTCCACAAGTTTTATTTTGATAACTTTTTCTAATATTTTGCTAAGGTTACTAAGTAGACTTATTGGGCGATAGCTCTTTGGATTGTTAGGTGGTTTACCTGGCTTGAGAATCGCTGATAGGGTAGTGATGGTAGTCTTACTCCTTTTGGACTTGCAAAAAAACACGCCTATTATCTACGCGTCTGTTAATATTAATAATTTTTTTAAGGTTACACCAAAGACACCTAGCGACAGTATGTATTTCAGATCTGTGTACATTTGAACTTTTAAATTCTTAATTAAAATCTTATATTTATTTCTATTAAAATTATTATTGAACAATTAAAAAAGTGGTGTTAACACAATAAAAAAAAATTTGCAAAGATTTTAAATTAAGGCACAAAAAACTCACCATAAAACAACCAATGCAGGTAAGGTAGTACAACATATTAACGAAAGTAAAACGCACCCGAAACTTAATGCTAGTATCAATAATCAAGAAGAAACAAAAAACAATAACAAAAACAACGATACAAAAAAAAATAAAAACGATAAGAGAACGCGAAATAGTAAACCTATCTAACGAATGTAGAGATTTTGTCCTAACACACCCGACTTCCCCGAATTGCACTGATATACTGAATCTGCTTGATGCGCGCAGTTAACCTAGTTTTTTTTTTTTTTTTAATTTTATTTCCAACAGGATAAAATTCAGCATTCCTATTTGCAATTAAAAGCAGGACCATAAGTAACAAGAAATCATTGAAAAACCAACCACCAACATCCCCGAAACACACAGCGAATATTTTCATATAACTTTACGCGTATTACCTATCACCGCGAAAAGCGGGATGAAATTCCTTGCCGCGGCACGGTTTCTGTGCTATATAGGTTGTTGCATGCTGAGAGATTCAACATTCAACAAGAATTCCTACCCCTCTTCTTTAAAAAAAAAGGAAGAAAGCAAAAAAAAAAAAAAATAATAATAAATACGAGAACAAAGCACATCTTCTCCCCTAGTTTTAAGTAAGTAAGTAAGTCAAAGGAGTCGCTTCGCTATAGGTAGGTATTCTGGCTTTTCGCGGAAACTATTTTTATACAGAGGACGAAGACATCACTCGTTATAAATCATTAAATCCTTTGAATATAGGTACACACGAGAGAGATCCTTGAATGAATCATCCACCAAACAGACAATGAGTGCCGTTTTTTTATGTTTGCTTGGAAAAATAAACATAAAAGGCAAAAAATAATATAGGAACCTGGAACATATAATAAAAATATATTTTTTTTTATTGAATCGAAGATAAGATTTGTAAAACCTTCAACCAAAATGAAATTCAAACAAAAGGATCAACACTATACACGAAGGATGTGTTATTTCTCTTTTCTTTCGCGGTTATCTCAGTTGTTCTTATTGAATATTATGTAGGTACAGTAATGTGTAATAAATGTCATTTAAATTTATATTAACTAAATTTTTGTTCTGTATTCTGAAAAATACAACAAAACAATAATTGTCACCTCTTTAACTGTTATTTTCTGTTCGCCCGGAATTTAAAAAGCTATGGGAGTTTCACCCCCGAACTAAATTTCGTTCGCCTGCTAAAAATAAGTGAAAATTAAGACTGTCAAAGGAATTACATTCTGCCCGAAATTAATGTTTATAATAAGGGGAATTTTTCGAACATGAAATTTTGGGTAAAATTCACAATAAGCGAAAAGTGAGATGTCAAATTTTTCGAGTGGAATTCACAATAAGGCTAAATATGTACTTAGGTATATCTATAATTTTATTTCGTTTTAAAATCAAGTGACAGTGACAATTTTTTTTTTTGAAAAAAATCAAAATTATGAAAATTATTTTTCTCAAAACTCAAAAATCTGAAAAATTATTTTTCCAATTTGTACGTAAGTGCTTATTTTGATTCCCGTATATGTGTATACCATAAATATGTTTTTATTAAATTGTAGTCGAATGTCAAAATCGAAATTAATGATAGGTATGTGCACTTCAGCTTTTTTTTTTCTTAGAAAAATTAACCCCTCACGGCTAAACGAGGAAGACTAGACACCCTCCCGTAACGTTTTTTCTTTGTTTTGTTCCAATCCTAAACTTTTTGTCGCGTTTTATTCGAATTACCGTAGTCTAAAAAAAAATCTAAAAAAACGTTTTTAAATTAACCCGTTAGTTTTTTTGCAGTTAAAAAAAATTGCCTACAAGTTTGAGGTCATCAAATTATAACGTGGATTCCGAGTAAAGTGGTATGCTAACTAGGGTGAATAAAACAATAAACCTTTTTTAAAAATAAACCGAGACCCGGCATAATTATGGAGCTTAGATTGAAACCAAATAATCAAGATCAAAATCGAACACTATTTAGAGGTCGCAACCACCTGGTACCTGCGGTTTTTGGGCTTTCTCCCCACACGTTTTTTTCATTTTTTTTAAGACCAAAAACAACGGTACCTGCCGTACAATTTTTTTTACCAAATTATGAACACCTTATTTTTCTCAAAAATGTGCTCACAACTCTAAAAAAAATTCAGTAATTTTTTTTTACAAAAAGGCTACCATTTTATAAAAAAAATTTCCGAAAAATGGTTATAGATGGTACCTCCTATAGAAGCATTTTTTTTTTTTTTTGGTTTTCGATCTTCTCAAAAACTGTTAAACTGATTTTGATCAATTTTTTTATAGAGAATGTTTACAATAATTTTAAAAATATTGTGTACCAAAATTTTCAAAAAATTTTCTTTTGGATTTTTAAAAAAAGTTTCAAATTTTTTTTTTGAGAACTTAATGCGAAAACGACTTGGTCGATTTTAATTAAACTAAGCATCCAGCAGTTTTTTGACATTATTTAGCAGATTTTAAATAAAAATTTTTTTTATAACCAAAAATAACGGTACCTCTCATACAAATGTTTAAAAACAGGTATTGAAAATCTCATTTTTCATAAAAACGGCTCCTACGATTTTGATTAAATTTTTTGTATAAACTAATATCAGAAAGATCTACCATTTTATTGAAAAAAAATTTTAGTTATCGTTTAAAAATGGTACCTCTCATAGAATAATTTCTTTCGTTTTCGACTATTTATAATTTTTTACACAAAATAATAGAGCATGTCAAAATTGTCAAAAAATCAAATTTTGGATAGATGATTTTTTTTTTATTAATTTTTAAACTCCGCATAAATAAGTACTTAAAATTGGCGTAGGTACCCATTTTTTTTTCTTAAATATATATTCAAAATTTTATATATAAAAAATTAATTTCTTAAATAACAGCTCCAACGATTTGAAATTTTTTTTTCATAAATTAAAATTTATGTAAGAAATCACTTGGTGTACATTGCGTTGGTGTCAAATCAATATCTGATATTTATTAATGAACTTACTTCTAATTTTATAGATTTTTTAAATTTTTTTCAGTCTAAACTGTAAATTCCATGCAGATGTGCGATGTGCAAGACAGCACGATGCTATATTGTTCATATTTATATAACTAACTCTAAATTTCTTTTATCAGATGAAAAGTTTTTAAAATTATTAAGACAAGTTCGTGTGACCCAGTCGTGTATTTTATTTTAATTTAGAAAAACCTCTAAGATTGGTCAAATTTTTGGATCACCTTGTTCAAAATTTATTTTTGTTGTTAACCACTTTTTTAATAATTAGACTAACATTAGCTACAAATAAATTGATAAACTCTAACGGTGGTCAAAAAAAAAATTGAAACTGAAACGTTTTAGCTTGTTGAGTTTTGAGAAAAGTGTTATTTGGAATAATCATAATGCTAACTTTACCTTAAATTCGACGGTGCAATTCGAATTCTTATTTTTTTTTAAATAATAACTTCAAAATTTTGGTAAACTATTTTCTTGAACAAAAAATAAAACTGCAAATTTGGAGCTCTATTTCAAAGTGATAGATTGTCTTGTTATTGAAAAAACAGCATGTACTGCTAACTTCACAGTGAAGTAAGCAGTACATGGAGTTGTAACTATTTGATGAATCGATAGAAATGCAAAAAAAAAACTGCAAATTCCTGCGGTGGTCCCGTTAGTCTATGTGAAAATTTGTATGCCAACTAAACAGACGTAGTAAATTCGCTATGACAAGTGTAGCGTTATTTTTGGCCTTCAAAAATATCTGAGGAAAATGTTCAAAAAAACCTTAGATCTTTAGAGCTTTGCCACGCATTGAGCGACAGAAGGACGACGCACATCGATCGTCACTCGGAAATTTCGCTTGTCGCTAAATGACTAAAGTAAAAGTGTTTCATAATCTTTTAGTTTTTGGTTATTGTACCTTTATTTTCAAAAACTGCTTCTCATCTTTCTTCCCAAGAAATAAACCTAACTTGGCCCATGTCTCGACAGGTATGGAGTGCCATACATTTTTAAATTTGATCACTTTTTCCTAATTTTTAGTCCTTAACATTTTAATGTATCGCTTAAATACGCCCATGAGTACTCAAATGGACTATGATCGGGAGAAGGCGTGGCGGTGGTGGGCATTCCAAAATTTAGATAGCTTTCGATTTTTAATCTCTGTTTATCTTTTGATTTGTTTAAAATTGCAAAGGCAATTTGATGTTTATGGTTGTTATAATCGAACGACTATACGCAAGCGATCGGTAAAATTGTGAAGAAATTTTAAAAGAGTGGAAGCGTAACTGATGCCGTTAGGTGTGTGCATCATCGTAATGCACGCTCAGTCGAAAATATTGCTGCTGCAAGTGCAAGTGTTGCTGATGATCTGAATTTATCGATTTCCCGGCGTTCGCAGCAATTGAACGTTTCGTACACCTCACTATGGCGTATTTTGCATTTGGACGATATGTGGTTCCAACAAGACGGAGCAACAAGAAACACAACACGACCAATTATGGCTTTATTGCGTGAGAAGTTTCCTGGTCGCTTAATTTCACGTTTTGGCGACGTCAATGCGATTTGAAACCGTTAGATTTTTTTTTCTGCGGAATTACGCAAAAGACCGTGTTCACGCGAAAAATCCCCGAACTCTAAGACGCATTAAAAACTAATATTAATCAAGTTATGCCCGAGATACCGCCCGAAATTAACTCAAAAGATTCCTGAGGTAAATGATTTTATTCAACAAAAAATTTGACTATAATATTTGACTCAGTACTGTAAGATCCGTATACGATTTTAGGACGATTTTTTTCACGATTTAAATTATTTTTCTTGGGCTTGTTTTTTTTTTTAAAGAGGTTACCCCGTCTTGTTGAATTCATTTCTACCTGAATAATTTTTTTTAAAGGAAAATGTAGAATTATAATCCGACAGGTATAGTTATTTTTTAGCATAAATTAATGGAAAACAGGCTTGTCCTACAACTTTTTTGAACTTGATGTATAGTCGCGTAAAACTTTTCACCCCCGATTGTTGTATCAGAAATTAATAACATAAAATAGTTTTAATAATAATAAAATAGATCTTACGATATACGAAAAAAAATGAAATTTAAAAAAATGAGTAAAAAGATCTGAAATTTTTGGTGAATTTGTATAATTTTTGGATGAATTTGTTTTTGTAGGTTTAATGAAAGTGATAACCATTAGGGTGGTTTAAAAATGCCAATACTGTTATTACATTATTGTATGCCTAACATACATATTTGTTTTACATTTACCTTTAGGTTTTTTTTTTTTACACTTTCTAGTCAAGAAATCCACACGAAATTATTTCAACACGATGTTAATTCTTTCTGTTCTAACGGGTGGTTAAATTTTAAGGGCCGATGTTGAATGTGAACCACACCTAAACGTCAAGTTTTTTTCTGCATTTCATTTGACATTTCTCAATTTCAGACTAACTCAATATGAACCATGGAAAGATACACAGTCGTCAATGGTCAGAATGGTGGCAAGAAATGGCAACAGTGGATGATCAATTTTCGAAGAAAATCATCTTTAGTGATGAGGCACATTTTCACCACAGTGGATTCGTTAATAAGCAGAATTGCAGCATTTGGGCGAATGATAATCCAAGAGTGATTGTCGAAAAACCAATGCACCCACAAAGAGTGACTGTTTGGTGCGGTTTATGGGCTGGCGGCATCATCGGGCCATATTTTTTTTCCAAAATGAGGCCGGTCAGGCAGTTACTGTGAATGGTGTTCGCTATCGTGAGATGATAACGAACTTTTTATGTGTAAACATAAACGTTCGCCTAAGTTCCAGACTTCGGGTTAAATATCGTACCGTTTACGTGTGACACTTAACGTATTACACGTAAGGCACACGTTTTTTAGTTTATCCCACCCCCGGTATAATGTTTAGGTACACATACAAAAAAAATATTAGGGAAGCTTGACATTTTGACACACGACAACCCTCAAGTTCAACTTATATTTCTCTTCATCTTTTAACATCAGACTAAAAGAACACTCAGTTCCTGTAATAAATTGAAATTGAATTGAAAAACTGCAAAACAAACTTTTTAACTTACGTATGAATCTTAGGTAAAAAAAATATATTGTCATTTGGAACGCAATCTCACTGACTATACAATATGAGGTGAATTGGAACAACATAGCAAGTTGTTGAAAGGGGCGTTGTATGATTGTGAGGCAATAATGTAGATATTATTATTATGTTATTGGCCAACAAACTAATATAAATACATATATGAAGTATTTTTTTTTTTAGAATTAAATTTGAATTATTATTCAAATTAGCTCAAGAACGTATTGATAGCAGATCATCAGAGATGAAATTGTAACAAGTAATTGCCTCGATGATGCTCATGCTACGAGTAATCTCATATGAGAAAAATCTTTTATTTTATATCTATTTTATATTAGAACGCAAAACATACATTGATCTATTATGATTAATAAGGCCTAGTTTACACGGCGCGGCGGCGTTGTAATGCACAATTTCCTGCCTGAGAAGTCGCACTGTGGACCAAAAAGCCAAAAGTGTCGTGGCAAAAATACGAAATCTGATGTTTGTTATTTTAATTTTTTTGTTTTTTATTTCTAATAGAAATATATAAACAAAGGTTCAAAAATAGCAAACGGAAGAATTTTTTGGTTAATTGTTTGGTTTATAAAGCTTTTCAAAGCTGTGCAATTTTCTTCTAGCGTAAACAAAAAAAAAAATAACAAAAAACGAATTTATTTATTTTCTTTTTTGCAATTATGGCATATTTTATGAAAGTCTTACTTTTCTTCAGTGTTAGGTGGTTTATTTATTTATTTATTTATGACAAAAATATTTTTAATAAAAAAACACACTTTTTTTTGAGTTTTTAAAGTTTAAATATAGAGCCACAAGAAAATTTAGTTAGATCTCGCTGAAAAATTACGAGGATATTTTAGCTTAACTATTTCTTTTTTTATATTCAAAATTTCGGGTGCAAATTTTTGCAACATTTTAGGATACCTAATGTAATTTCAAAAAAAGCATGTGCCGGTCTTAAAAGCTGTTTGAGTTATTTCCTATCTCAAAAGAGCTGGGAACATGAAATTTTCGTCTTATTTCAAATAGAATACGTTTTGTAACAACCTTTATTGTACAAAAAATCCGCCCACTTTCACGCCCTTTCTATTTAAATAACAACTGTTAAAAAAGGACAATTTTTTAAACAAATTTCGGAATGTTATATTGAACATTTACTTTTTGTAATCCGCCCACTTTCACGCCGTTTTTTGACTAAATTTCTTCTTAACTAAAAGAGTCTTTAAAACTAATCAAGGTAATTATTAATTAACGTTGACAAGAAAGAAAATCATAATCCTAAATCCTTTTTGTTTTCTATAACCTGCTTAAAGTAGGAGATTAATTTCTTTATTGTCTTATCAATACCAAAAAGTTTAAAGTAAGATAGTATCAGAAAATATTTATTTTTTATCTCTACCCCAAAAAAAGAGATTATAAGCAATGTAGATATATTGGGTGACAGGTAAAATAATAAATGTTAAAAATTGTGATGATGATGATGCCAATAATTTTTTTCTGCTAATGTATTCTATTTTTTTTTTTTATAAAAAGAATTAAAATTCGTATAAAATTAGTCACTAAACCAGTTTATAATTTAATCAGGGATTAATTGAAATGATTTCTTAATAATTTAATTGAATTAATTCGTTACGATATGATACACCAAGGGCGTAGTTAGCTGAAAATAAGAGGGTGCTTGCAATTTGTTTTATGAATTAAATTACAAACGCTTTGAAGAGGAAGCGACGCGACGGTGAAAGAAAAATTGGGCGAAGTCCGCTTTCTCGGAATTTTTGCTTATAGCAAAAGCGAAACGAAATATTGAGTTCAATAACTCAAAAATCAAACGGACAACTAACGCACAATTCACTAACACAAGAAAAATATACTTATGTTTTTTGTTTAAAAATTTCGCTACTAAAAATTTCCTCTTTGAAATAAATCACCAATTACGTCAATACTCTTCTACCAAAATTCCACAACTGCCAATTGTCATTGACAACTTTCTACTAATTCTGACACTTTTTTGTCAGATTTTTTCCGTCAAATCTCCCTATTACAACTTTCAAAATTCCTCGAATTTCTTTTTTATTTCCCTCGATATAGAAATGAAAGGCTTTCTGTCAAATTTTCAATTTTTCGCAATAACTTCAGGTTTATTCTAATGCCAAGTAAAAAGTGCCCTTCTATAGGTTTCTTTTGTACATGTACGACCTTTCTTAAACTCCCCCAATACTTTCGGAAGCCAATTATAGTGGCCACGGTTTTTGATCAAGTCATCATTAAGAAACTCTCAACATCTTTGCTGGAGAGAGCCTATATGCACCGTCATCATCGAATTCATCGAATTCTGTGGACGAATTCTGCTAAAATTTAGAATATTTTGAATTGGAAAAAAAAATCTCGAAAACGAAGAAGAAATTCAATTTTTCATAGCTGTCATTTTTCCCGTCGGACTAAAAACAAAATTTAAAAGAACAATTTAAAAGGAAGAAACTGGCAGTATGGCAGATGGGTCGATTTTATTGAAAATTGGTACCTAGTAGTCGGCATTCCTCTTACACGTTTTTTTAAAAAATTTTTAAGACCAAAAATAACGGTACGTGGAGTATACAATTTTTTTACCAAATTATGAGAATCTTATTTTTCTCAAAAAAGTGCCAACAAAATTTTTTCTTAAGAAAAATCAATAATTTTTTTACAAAAAGGCTACCATTTTAGAAAAAAAAAATCGGAAACGTAGTTATAAATGGTACCTCCCATAGAAGCATTTTTTTGATTTTCAATTTTCTCAAAAACGTTTCAACTGCTGTTGACCAATTTTCTTATAGAAGTTTTAAAATTATTGTAAACCAAAATTTTCAATTCTTTTTTTTCGGATTTTTAAAAAATCTATAAAATTTTTTTTGAGAACTTAATAATTCGAAAACGACTTAATCAATTTTGATTAAACTTGGCATCCAGCAGTTATTAAACATTATCTATCAAATTTTGAATAAAAAATATTCTTTCGAGCAAAAATAATGGTACATCCAACACAAGTATTTAAAAAACGGTAAGGAAAATCTCATTTCCCCTAAAACGACTTCTACGATTTTGATTGAAATTTGTATGTGAGCTTATATCAGTACGTTCTACCATATTATTGGAAAACACATTTTGTATTTATTTATTAAAAATTGTATAGGTATGTCCATAGAACAAATTTTTTGGTTTTCAACTACATACATACATATATGGTTATTTGTTGAACCGATTTTCATAAAAATTTCAAAATAACAGATTCTAATAATTTTAAATAATATTGCATATCAAAACTTTCAATAAAACAATATTTGATTTAAAAAAAAATAAAATAAAATTTTTTTTTTGAAAATTTGATATTTCGAAAATTAGCTGATGATTATTTTTTAATCAATTTTTTAACTTCGCATTGATAAAAAATGTAAAAAATAGCGTACCAATTTTTTTTACTTAAAAATTTTATATATAAAAAATATTTTTTTAAAAAAAGCTCTCCAATGATTTTAAAATTTTTTTCTCATAAATTAAAATTTCTGTAAGAAATCAGAAATCGCGTTGCTGACAAAACAATTTCAGAAGTGGTTGAATCATATATTGATTTTTTTAACAATTTTTCGAAAGTCTAAGTTCCATGCATATCTCCAACATGGGGCTATATTGTTCATATGTACTCACATATAATACTTCCTTAAACTAAACTAGGTTTTTGGCAGGCGGCAGCAATATAACTAATATATTTCTTTTAAAATATAAACAATTCAGACTATTTAGGTATTTTATTTTTTTTTGTTCGCTCATCATCTTCCCGTTCTGCCGCTTCCTGCGTCACCTTGGCCTAAGACGCATTTTGCTAAAAAACTTAAAGATTTTCCCTTAAGAAAGTGCAAACAGTTTTTTTTTTAAACTGATTTTGGTGTTGCCCGAGAATAGCGACTAACCTTAGTTTACACCCTCGAGAATTTCCACAAAAAAGTGAATGTCAAAAATCATCATGAGTTCCGATGCCCATTTTGAGGTTTAAAGTCTTAATAAAAATCAGCAATGACAACCAATGACCATTTAAACGAATATAAATTTAAAACATGAATTAAAAAAATTTTAATGTCCAAATAAACAATTAAAAAAAAGCATTAATTTTGTATTCTTTTTCAAAGATATATATCCTAAGAAAATAATAAGGTATAGGCTCTTAAAGGTACAAGTTTTGTTTTCGTCGTTGCTTGGTACTTTGAAGTATGTACCTACTTTAAGGTACTCAATTTATCTGCACTGATGTAAACTATTCATTTATTTATGTTGGCCCCAAAAAAAAAGCGAGTTATGGGGCTTTAGATCTATTAATTTTGTTATGTACAATCAAATATTTTGGTTGGCCAAACCTAAAGCTTTCTTCTTTAAAAGTTTAAGAGGTATAGCACGCGGAAAGAGCAAACAAGTGAAAGTGAAAATCGATAAAAACAAAAATAAAAGGAGGTGGAGATACGTCTGACAACTCTCCCCAACCCCAATATCACTCTTTATATATGTATGTATAGCTTAAGAAAAACCTCACCACTACTAACATCGATGGAGAGGCCAAAAATAAAAACATTAAAATCTCAAGATGACGCTTTCTTGGTATATAGAGAAGTCTTAAATACAAACTTTGCTAATGGTGGTTACGTTATCCTTATTTACTATAAATTTAGCTGAATCATCTTCCTTTATCGCAGTAAAAAGAAAATGCTTACGTGACTTCTAAAAACCATGCGCTAAAATTTAAATCTATATACATACACAACACATGTATGGTATGTATATATGTAAGAAAAGGACGCGTATTCTTGGATCAAAACAAAACTTGCCGACATTGTTTGTAAACAATTTTTACACAAAAATCGTGACAAAACAGTTTTCTGAATGGCAAATGAGTTTATATATTTTGGCACTCTCAGGGTTTTAACATGACAATAAATTGATATACCTACTAATTGGTTAGAATAAACAATATTCGGTGAAGTAATTTATTTTCCAAAATTATAATTTCATTTTTAAGATTTATTAGACAAGTACCTACATTAATTGTTGAGGTTAACATTTGCATCTAACCGGCTTAAAAATTACTCTCTTAATTTTTCAACGACCACTAATGGCAATGGAATGGAATGGCAATATATGTGTCATTAGTCAGATTCACATTGCTTTTCGATTCAGGATTCATAATAATCTAAAATAGCAATCTTGAAAAAAATAATTCGTTATTTTGTGGGGTTTTTGCATCTGACATCAGATCAAGAATTTTAATAATTATTGTTATCTAATTGTTAAGATTTACGATTTTTGCAGCTGTCAACAAACACAATTTAGTGACCACAAAATTATTGAGTAATAAAAAATTAATATAGTACAAGTCCGCGCACTGTGGTCCAAAATGATTATTTTCATTGAAAAAATCATAAATTTTAAAAAAACAACATTTTTTGCTTAACAAAATTTTCAAGTAGTAAATTTCAAAATAATTGCTTTATACAAGGGTGGAATCGGCTAAGGTGATGTGATTGTCCGTCCCATCAACCACAGTCACATGTGATTATTATTGAGTTTCCGGTCTTGGTAAGGTGATTCAATTCAATTCAATTTAATTTAATTTAATTTAATTTAATTTAATTTAATTTAATTTAATTTAATTTAATTTAATTTAATTTAATTTAATTTAATTTAATTTAATTTAATTTAATTTAATTTAATTTAATTTAATTTAATTTAATTTAATTTAATTTAATTTAATTTAATTTAATTTAATTTAATTTAATTTAATTTAATTTAATTTAATTTAATTTAATTTAATTTAATTTAATTTAATTTAATTTAATTTAATTTAATTTAATTTAATTTAATTTAATTTAATTTAATTTAATTTAATTTAATTTAATTTAATTTAATTTAATTTAATTTAATTTAATTTAATTTAATTTAATTTAATTTAATTTAATTTAATTTAATTTAATTTAATTTAATTTAATTTAATTTAATTTAATTTAATTTAATTTAATTTAATTTAATTTAATTTAATTTAATTTAATTTAATTTAATTTAATTTAATTTAATTTAATTTAATTTAATTTAATTTAATTTAATTTAATTTAATTTAATTTAATTTAATTTAATTTAATTTAATTTAATTTAATTTAATTTAATTTAATTTAATTTAATTTAATTTAATTTAATTTAATTTAATTTAATTTAATTTAATTTAATTTAATTTAATTTAATTTAATTTAATTTAATTTAATTTAATTTAATTTAATTTAATTTAATTTAATTTAATTTAATTTAATTTAATTTAATTTAATTTAATTTAATTTAATTTAATTTAATTTAATTTAATTTAATTTAATTTAATTTAATTTAATTTAATTTAATTTAATTTAATTTAATTTAATTTAATTTAATTTAATTTAATTTAATTTAATTTAATTTAATTTAATTTAATTTAATTTAATTTAATTTAATTTAATTTAATTTAATTTAATTTAATTTAATTTAATTTAATTTAATTTAATTTAATTTAATTTAATTTAATTTAATTTAATTTAATTTAATTTAATTTAATTTAATTTAATTTAATTTAATTTAATTTAATTTAATTTAATTTAATTTAATTTAATTTAATTTAATTTAATTTAATTTAATTTAATTTAATTTAATTTAATTTAATTTAATTTAATTTAATTTAATTTAATTTAATTTAATTTAATTTAATTTAATTTAATTTAATTTAATTTAATTTAATTTAATTTAATTTAATTTAATTTAATTTAATTTAATTTAATTTAATTTAATTTAATTTAATTTAATTTAATTTAATTTAATTTAATTTAATTTAATTTAATTTAATTTAATTTAATTTAATTTAATTTAATTTAATTTAATTTAATTTAATTTAATTTAATTTAATTTAATTAAATTCAATTCAATTCAATTCAATTCAATTCAATTCAATTCAATTCAATTCAATTCAATTTAATTTAATTCAATTCAATTCAATTCAATTCAATTCAATTCAATTCAATTCAATTCAATTCAATTCAATTCAATTCAATTCAATTCGATTCAATCAAATACATAACACTTAAATATGTATAGGCTATACTTTTCGATGTTCAATTGATGTTTAACAATTCAATAATAGCCGTGTTTTTTTGGGAATCTATACATAGTACAGTAAGAAATTCCCAAAAAAACGCATCGGCAGTAACCTGGTTTTTATATTTCACGTTTGGCACTACCGAATAACAGCTGTCAGAATAATTTAAAAAAAAATACAAATAAAAGAAAGTTTGCTACAAATGAAAAGGAAAACAAAAAATAACTTGAGCCAAAAAATAATCATAGTTACATAAAATGGACAATTTTTCAGAAGATATGGTAAGAAAACATAGAAAAACATATTCTTTCTTAAATAATTCATGAAATAATTGTAGATTTTGCGTGAACTGTTGGAGTCCATTGAAAGTGGAAACGAAGCTGAAACTCTTCGGCCCTCGCCGCATAAAAATCCAATTTCTTTCTTTTGTCCAGTTCGTTCTAACCTTCCTACTGATAAGAATTGTTTAATCATATAATTTATATAAATTTCCTTTTTACCTTTTTCCTTTGTCAGACATTTCGGTTTCAGCAATAAAAATAAATTCTTCAGGAAAAGGCAGCGATAAACATATGTTTCAGGAAAGGGGTTTGTTCGTAGATTATGGTCGAAGACGTCATCGGCGATCATTTTTGTTAGATCATATAATGATTTTTTAACTGAATTCTATGTAGTTCATATCAGAAGTCCATTTAAATGCATTTTTCTTTAAATCAAGTTTAAAAAAAACCGATAACGAATAAAATCAATTGATTTTTTTGGTTGAATCGAAAATGATAGATTGATTTTTTTGGTCAATGGAAAAACAGCCATGAAAAACACACAACTATTTTATAAACACAGCCATCGAGATGCAAATGATAGTCAATCGCACCAACATCTGAAAACAAAACCACCAAAATTCCATTCGATACTCGAATAAACGTCACAAATCTATCCGCAGTAGGATTCTACTTCTGCTTTTATTGGCAGTAATTCTACTGTGGGTGTTGTATTTGTAACTCGTGTAAAATCCTACTGTACTGTGAATAGCTTTTCCAAGAAAACACGACTAATGTTGATTATTTTTTTATAGAAAATGTTTTGGAGAAAATTTTCAAGAAATATTTTAGTTTTTTTTTTTTAAGTTTCAATTTTGTATTTAAAATTTAATAATTCGAAAACGACTTGATTGATTTTTATTAAACTTTTTTTTTAACATTATCTCGTTGATTTTAAACTAAAATTATTCGTAATATTAGTAAGGGAACCTGGGGACACTTGATCCCCACTTTATAAATCTTTAGTTATCTCAAAAAGTAAAATATATTTTTTACTTTTCTATAAACCCCTAAACTAATTATTTAAATTGTGTATCGTATTGCATAGTTAAATAAAATGCACGACTGGGTCGCACGAACTTGCTCTTATGTGAGATCACACTGTGGTTTTAAAGTCTTAATAATTTAAAAAAAAAACTTTTCATCTGATAAAAGAAATTTATTAATTATTGGAGCCTATATTTTATGGCACCTGCCAAAAATATTGGCTAGTTTAAGGAAGTGTTATGTGAGTACCTACACAAATATGAACAATATAGCACCGTGCTGTCTTGCACTTCGCACATACTCATGGAATGTACAGTTTGGACTGAAAAAATCAATAAAATTAGAAATAAATTTTTTAAGAAAATATCTGAAATTTGATATCAACGCAATGTACACCAAGTGATTTCTTACACAAATCTCAATTTATGAGAAATTTTTTTTTAAATCATTCGAGCGGATTTTTTAAAAAATTAATTAAGATTTTTTAAAAAATAATAAATATAAAATTTTGAATATATTTTTAAGAAAAAAAAAATTGGTGGGCCAATTTTAAGTACTTATTTATGCGGAGTTTAAAAATTAATTTTGAAAAAATAATCCACCCATTTTCGAAATATCGAATTTTCAAAAAATAATTTTGAACATTTTTTTTTTTTAAATAATGATAAGCAATATTATTCAAACTTATTAGTAGCTTTTGTGCAAAAAATCTTATTAAAATTGGTTCAACAAATAATGAGATAGTCGAAAACAACAAAAATGGTTCTGTGAGAGGTACCATTTTTAAACGATAGATAAATATTTTTTTCCAATAATATGGTAGATCGGTCTGATATCAGTTCACACAAAAATTTTAATCAAAATCGTAGGAGTCGTTTTTGAGAAAACGGAGATTTTCAATAACGGTTTTTTAAATTTTGTGTGGGAGGTACTGTTATTTTTGGTTATAAGAAAAAAATGTTTTTAAAATCTACTAGATTATGTCAAAAAAATTGCTGGGTACTAAGTTTAATAAAAATCGATCAAATCGTTTTCGAATTATTAATTTCTCAAAAACAAAAAAAAAAAAAACTATTTTTAAAAATCAAAAAAAAAAAAAATTGAAAATTTTGGTACACAATATTTTTTAAAATTATTGTAAACATTCTCTATAAAAAAAATTATCAAAATCAGTTAAATCGTTTTTGAGAAAATCGAAATAAATTATTTTTGGTCTTAAAAAAAAAATGAAAAAACGTGTGGGGGAAATGCCCAAAAAACACTAGGTACCTACTAAGACTGCTTTTAGACAACTGCATTTTCTATCCGCAATTCTCTTTTTAAGTTTCTTTCCGATTGCAGCATCCATTTAAACGCTGCAAATTTTAATACCTGCAATTTTTGTTAAATGAGAAGGATAATATATCTCCTCACTCTTTACTCCGCTTATGTCTCAAACAATACGAAAAAGCACAAAGAAGAAAGAGCGATAACTCTGCAATTATTTCAACCTCTGCAACTTTGTCTACCCCGGACACCGCATACGTCCCCCGCCTACATGCTTAAAAATTGCAAGGGTAATTGCAGCATATTTGCAGCGTTTAAAAGCAGTCTAAGTTAAAAGAAAATCGACCCACCCGTTTAGGTTCCAGCCGAACAGACAGAAATGTGGGTAATATAGTTTCAGGCGTTATTGGTTGGATGGTTGGATGATTCGCACAAGTTGCGACAAAAGGCTATAGCATGTAATGTACATAGGTTGAATCACAAAAATCGTGTTATCTATTTCCCCCGTTTAGCCTAAAGATGCAATTTTCTATTAAATTGAATTAAAATGAAAAAAAGTTCTACAATGATATAATCACGCCAATTAACTCGAGATTTTGATCAAACCTGACATAACGATGACAGCGAAGTCGAAAAAAAAAAAATGGGTTCCTGTTTTATATAAAAAATGTTGTTTAATCAATTTATTTTTAGTTGTATCGATTTTTTAACATTTTTTCAGTTTAAAGTTTAAACTATAAGTTCCATGCATGCATCCGTTCATTTTTGTGTAGGTACTCACATAATACGACCTTAAATTAAACTACGTTTATGCAGGTGGCATAAAATATAGCCTTGCATTAAATAATTTATTTCATTTAAAATCAGATCTAAACTATTCACACTTTAAAACCATTCATTTTATTTTATTGTCAAAGCGAAACCAAAAATTAAAATTCAGAATTAAATTTAAGAATTCTATAAATTTTGTTTAAATTGAGTTTATAACTTTTTTTGATTATAATAAAATTTAAAAAAAGTGGGCGTATCAGTAGGCGGAAACTTATTACAAAAGATGCCCCTTGAGCCATATTTATAATGCCTTAAAACTTGATTGATTGGTTCAGATTTTATCAATTTATTACCGGTTAAAGATATATCAATATATACAACTTGGACCACATGTGGGTAGTTAGTTACAATATGATACCTCATTCCCAATAGTACACTAAAAAACTTGAATTAATAATTTTCATCGTAGCATTTCGAATTTTTAAACACGTCCCTTAAAAAGATAAATATCAAAAACTACCACATACAGAAATTAAAAAATTGTGTTTTCAAAAATTCACTTCTTGCGTAAAAACACATAAATCAAACATTCGCCAAACATGTGTAAAATATTTTTCTATTCCAAATATAAAATTCACCATCATAAAGAGAATGATTTAATGGGAAATTATTTCTTAAACTTCCTACTTTCTTCCGTTTTCGAATTTAAACTTTCATAAAACTCGTCTTTTTATTTTGTTTTCAATTTATCCTTAACCACCCCTACCTAAGGCATATCGAACCCTAACCGCCAAATTATCGTAAGCGACAAAAAGTAAATTTTACAGAAAACACATTTTTTTGTTTTTTTACTGAAAACGAACTACTAACGAACTTATTTTAAGTATTCAGGTATATTTTTGTAAATGTAATTTTTGATTATAAACAAGATACTGTTCTTTGTGAATTTACGTTGTTTTTGAAGTTTTTGGCGCTTGCGATACTTTTCGTGTTCACTGCTTACCAACTTATTTTCAAGGTTTGGCGTTTACGATAAATTAAAAAATAATAAATTTTCGTTGAATTAATTTTCGTGTTATTAGGAAAATTCACTTTATTCATTTTTTTTTCTATTGAAAATAACGTCTTATAATTAACAAAAAATAAAATAAATAAAATATTCTTAAATAAAAAAAAATTCAAAAACGAATGAGTGTAGATGGTTAACTAGTAATCTATATTATCTTCTTCGTCGGTTTCATTTAAAACATCCTTGATAGTAACTGTAAATCTCAAGGATAAGTAGGTACTCGTCATTATACCTTTCAGGAATAGTTTTTTTTTTCACAAAGCCCTATCAAATCAAGATACTTTGCTCGGAATATTTTTAACTTGCTTTCATAACGTAATTCGGGATTTTGACAACTTGCTACCGCAGAAATGCGATTTGACCACGTCTGTAAAGTTGGCATAGCAATTTTCACCTAGCCTAACGGGACCTTAACAGGAATTTGCAGTTTTTTTGTATTTTTTTTTTTGCATTTCTATTCCGGATTTTGCAGTTCACCAAATAGTGGGTGCAGGTGGTTGCACTGTGAAGTTAGCAGTACATGGTATTCAATAGTTATCCAAATTTGTAGTTCTTTTTGCAGTTCCAGAAAAAAATTTGAAACAATATAAGTCATCAATTAAAAAAATACATTTTTTTTTTTTAAATTTAAAATTGATTGATGACTTAAATTTTTTTCTGGAACTGCAAAAAGAACTGCAAATTTGGAGCCTTATTGCAAATTCCTACCTTACATGGTTGCTGAGAAATGCTTAATGCTTACTTTAAATTGAGGTCGGCCGTGCAATATGAAATTTTTGATTTTTTTTTTCTTAAATGAGGACTTCAAAATTTTGGTAATTTTTTTTCTTGAACTGCAAAAAAAAACTGCAAATTTGAAGCCTTACTCCAAATTCCTAGCTTTCGTGGTTGTTGAAAAAACATCATGTACAAAGTTGTTGGCAATAACTCTTCGTGTCATTTGCGATGTTTAGCTGTTAACAAAAAATATGACTGTCGTTTACGATAAAATTTGTTTTCTCTGTAACTTTTTTTTAAAAAGTGGCATTGGTAAACTTGTTATGTGGATAGATGGGTATAATAGCATAAGCTATCGAATAGCATTATTAACTTGATATTGAAAAAAAATGTCGCTTACGATAAAATGGCGGTAAGGGCTCGATATACTCTAACGATTGCAAAATTTTGAAATAAGATATTAAATGGCCATAGGAAAGGAAGCTATCGAATGACTAACTAAAGTATGAAATGACTAGTCTATCCAGTATCCATGCGAGAATTCCCACAATTACATAAAAATAAAAGACGCACTGTCATTAAATATCAAAAAATTTTGTGAACGGAGCTAATAAATTGAACCGACCTAATGTCACATGCCAAAATATTACCAATTGGAAAGTGGAAGTGTTCATTTATTGGAATAATATTTAACAAACAAATGCAGTTTTGGAACAAATTATTACCATTTTTAAAATAAAATAATAATTCGTCAAACCAGCGGGTAATTCCACTTCTTTTGACATTTCGTTTGTCAAAATCGATGTAGTATAAAAGTAGAAAAAGGGATCCAGAATCTAGAAATAATGTTGTTTTCCTTTAAACAAACAAACTTCAAAAAACTCATATACATAGGTAGCTACCTATTAATCGTTTGAAATGAACTTCGAGCTTTATTATTAATAGTAATAAAGAAAATACACCTACATACAGTGGGCAATTTTTCTTCAGTTAAATAAATTGTAGAAATTTCGGTACCTAAATCAATGAGTATACCTAAAATGATCTCGTCACAGTGGCATTCTTTGATTAAAACTCTCATTAACTAATAAAAAATATTTCAACAAAAATAGAAACTCCATAAAAAACACAAATCATTTAAATGTCATGGTCGATTAAAATAGCTTATAGCCGCCTTTCCTTTGTATTCTATATATATATATGTACTTCAAGTTTGTTTATTCTTGTCGAATTTTTAATTTAAAATGTTTGTTTTATTTTAATTTCAACCAATTTGGTTTACGATTGCGATTCTATATAAATTGGGGGGCTTTTACAGGTAAATCACCAATAAAATCCAGAACAGCACCTCAAAACAAATAATACTTATGTACTGGTAATGAACGCGAAAGGCCTTGAAATCAAATGAAAATATGATTTCATTTCCTTAGCTCTTAGCTTGGCTTGGCACATGACTTTGATTTGTTTTTACTTTAATATCTATGTGTGTGTGTGTGTGTGTGTGGATGTGTATGTATGTTTACATTGGATTCCGACCAATATTATTTATTTACACGTTTCATTTCATTTCAGTGATGTCAGCACTCTGCCCCTTGGAGTGTTTCCCGACACCCACAAGTACATATATACAAATACATATATCTGTTGATAAATATTTCTTCAAACATTCCCATCTCTAGGTATTTTTATGTTTTGCTTTTTGATGGCCATCAATTGAATTTTCGTTTTTTTTTAATTTATTTTCACCATTTTCAGAATAAATTTTGGCGATTTCTATCACTTAACCCCATCGACATTGAGAGTTCATTAACCTCGCTTCGCTTGGCGCGCGTTTTTTTTTTTAATAGTGAGTTCCCATCACGGGCGGTATCGTCAGATCAAAATACAACAACGCGACAACATGTCAGAATGAGAAGTTGTTTAAAGGGTTATAAAAGCTTCGGTATACAACAGCAGCTGATCGAAAAAAAGCTCATCAGTTTTGTTTTTTTTTTTTTTGCAGGGCAAGTAGATTGTAGGGTTTCCATCAATTTCTATAAAGTTTTATTTTTTATAAATTTATCAACGAGTTTTCATTCATTATATCCGTGTTTTTTGGAACAAGCTATCACAGTGAAGTAGGATTTTACACGCATTACAAATGCAATTTTTCAATGTAGATCAAAGCCGATAAATCAGAATTCAAATTTTACTGCGCAGAGATTTCTAAATATCAAATTCAGAAACAGTCTAGTGCGAATGCACTATTTTTGTGAATTTATTATAACTGCATTATTTAGGTTGCACAAAAAAACACGGATAGTAGGTTAGGTTAGGTAAGGTAGAAGTGGCTGTCAGCGGAAAACCGACACAATTAGACCAAATCATTTTGAGCTCCTTATGAAGCGTGCAAGATTACTTATATCGGGTTTTTCAATAAGAGCGCTACAAAAGTATTTTTAAATAAAACAAAAACGGTTTTGGATATCAATGAAATTCTTTATTCCTGTGAAAGTACGTTTGATGCCATTATGTATGGAACTCGATTTCTTTTGCATGGCCACAGCGGGCACGCTTGTAGAAGTCCAGACGCTGAACCCAATTTTCTACGGTTTTCAAGCATAAATCGGCCGATACTGCTGCAATTTCACGTTCGATATTCGTACGAAGTTCATCAATCGTCGCTGGCTTGTTGGCATAGACCATAGACTAACGGCGTCAAATCGCACGACCGAGGCGGCCAAGCGACTGGACCATTTCGTGAGATAACACGTTCTCCAAACTTGGTTTCCAATAAATTGATTGTGACATTCGCTGTGTGGCTTGTGGCGCCGTCCTGTTGGAACCACATGTCCTCCAAGTCCATATCATCCAATTGGGGCCAAAAATATTCGGTTATCATTGAACGGTAGCGATCCCCATTCACAGTAACGTGCCGGTCTTGATCATCACGGAAGAAGTACGGCCCATATGACGCCGCCGGCCCATAAACCACACCAAACCGTAATTTTTTCGGGATGCAATGATGACTCATGGAGTACGTGTGGATTGCTGCCTGACCAATACCGCATATTTTGTTTACTGACGAAGCCATTCAGCCAGAAATGAGCCTCATCGCCGAAGATGATTTTTCGATGAAAATCCGCTCTTAACGTTGAGGCCACTGACTCCGAATTTTGGGTAAATTTTAATAATTTCGACTCGTTGTTGGCTCGTATATCTTTCCATCATGAAATTGCAAACCTTACTGAAGAGAAATGTCAAAAGAGCGGCAAGAAATATGGCGTCGTTTGCTGTCCCTGTTGCTCTACTTTTGTAGCGTCCCTGTTGAAAAACCCTTTACATAGAAGCTCAAAATAAACAAAATCAATTTTCTTATAAGGATGATTGGCTTATTTTTTAGTTTTTCATTTATAGCTTTTTAATGGCTTGACCGATTTTGTTATATACATATGTACATATGAAAATTTTGTAAAATTTTAAAGATAATTTTAAATTCGAGTTTTCGAACATCAATTTCCGCCAGCTTCATTTAAAAATTGGAACTTGTTTTTCGCTATTTTTTAAAGCTAAGGGGGGCATAATCGATAGATTTTTTGATTCGTTTTTTTTTTTTGGCGCAGAGAATTTTGGAAAAAAACATTTTTTTCGAGATTAACGTTTTGGTAGCTTTTGATTTTTATATTATTAAGGGATATATGTATGTTTAAAACTGATAGTCTTATTTATAAACCCATTCCAAAGTATGTCTAACTTTTGACAGCTGTCCAATTCCATAAATTTATTTATAATCATGTTCCATCGATTGTCTAACTTAGACACGGAAATTGGTTGTCCAAACCTATTTTAAAGTGGGTTTGTTTAATTAGTAAAGAATTGTCAAATTATCTTGAAATTAATTAAATGTTCATTGAACGTATCGAAATGTTTACGAAATTGATAGATTACAAGGATGTAAGGAGGTATACGAGAACATATTTGGACAACTGCTGTAATGCGTTTATAAAAGAAGAGATGTCCAAATATTTAGACAGTGGCTAGCTGGACAACTGTCCAAAAGTGTGTTCTAAGGAAATCTAAAAAATACTCTTAAATAAATTCTCTTAAAATTTCACTTTAAGAGAACATGAAAATTATAAATTCGAATTTTTAGTGTTAAAATTTTATAATTACCACCCCGTACCACAGTGATTCAAGTTGTATGGAGACGAAGCTAAGAGGCGATTATAAATCTACAAAATTCCAACCAGTTAACCAAATTTTAAGAAATTTTTAAAGATGGCAAAATATATTCTTCAGAATATATTTCCGTCTACCGACACACCCACTAATTTCTTAAACAAAAATAAGATAATCAACAAAATTTTATTTGTGTTTTTTTTTTTGAAACATTTATATTTTATATCTATAGGTATACTACAGATAATTTCATTTTCAACAATTCGCACATGCAAAGTTTTTGCCACACCCACTTTTTAGAATTGTTTGTATACTTATTGACACATCTTGGATATCACAAGCCTATTTGTAACTTATCCCTATGCAAAGTCTCCAAAACTAAATTCAGTTGTTAAACTCTAGTTTCGGTCTGGCACGTATGTACATACTACCATCATAATAAATATATATTATTTCTAGTCGAAAAAGACATCGACTTTTTTTCTTTTTTACCTCAGAGCCGATCAATGAGCTGTTAAAAATAAATTCTATGTTTCATTTTTATCTCAGAGCATGCTCTGTATGCTCAGAATAAAATGACCGAGCATAATGGAGCAAAAAGCTGAGCGAAGCCAGCTTCACTTTTATTTTGTATGTGATTTGACAGACATGGCATAGACAAAAAAAAAACCAACGCCATAAATTAAAAATAGATTCTCAAACCGGTTGTCTGCCCACTTCAGGTAAAAAAAAATTATTATTTTAGTATGAGAGTTCATTGCTCAAGTGTGTTTCATAATTAAATCTGAGGGCTCTGATTATAATCTCCTCAGAGCTTTGCTCTAATCGCTCAGCCTATGCTCAGAGCTAAAAAAGAAAAACGCCAAATGAAGAATATATTTTTTTTTGTCCACATTCATGTTATTTCTTCTGTCTTGACTTTGGCTAATTTTAAAATTTCTTTTTTCTATTTCTTTATTTTTATATGTAGAAAATTACAGTGGCAGCTCAGAATTACAGTATTTTAATTCCTGGAATATATGTACATACATATGTACATACATATATGTATGAATTTTGTTCGGTTATTCACATGGTATTGTTTTTTTTTTTTAAATTAATAAAATGAAACAAAAATTTAGAATCATATATACCTATGTCCAGGACGCTATCTAATATTTACACTTTGTAGATTGAAGTAGCTGCAACCATTTTTGACCCTTGTTCGAAAAAATTGGAAAATATGATAAAATAGAATTATGAAAATTGTTTCCTGCTTTATAATTTGAAAATTAGACAGGTACGTATACAGGAGCTAAGTTAAAATCAAAATGTATATACCTACTATCCGATGGATGACGAAGAAAGGGGGACACAATTCCTCATCTTCTTTGTACCTGTCCTGCTCTGTCACAGACACGTAGACTCCATTTGGGAGACTTCTTACTACAACGATACGAGTGATCTAGCAAATACTTCTAAGTAAAGGGTTTTTCAACAGGGAAGCTACAAAAGTAGAGCAACAGAGACAGCAAACGACGCCATATTTCTTTCCGCTCTTTTGACATTTCTCTTCAGTAAGGTTTGCCATTTCATGATGGAAAGATATACGAGCCAACAACGAGTCGAAATTATTAAAATTTACTACCGAAATTCGGAGTCAGTGGCCTCAACGTTAAGAGCGGATTTTCATCGAAAAATCATCTTCAGCGATGAGGCTCATTTCTGGTTGAATGGCTTCGTCAATAAACAAAATATGCGGTATTGGTCAGGCAGCAATTTACACGTACTCCATGAGTCATCATTGCATCCCGAAAAAATTACGGTTTGGTGTGGTTTATGGGCCGGCGGCGTCATTGGACCGTACTTCTTCCGTGATGATCAAGACCGGTACGTTACTGTGAATGGGGATCGCTGCCGTTCAATGATAACCGAATATTTTTGGCCCCAATTGGATGATATGGACTTGGAGGACATGTGGTTCCAACAGGACGGCGGCGCCACAAGCCACACAGCGAATATCACAATCAATTTATTGGAAACCAAGTTTGGAGAACATGTTATCTCACGAAATGGTCCAGTCGCTTGGCCGCCTCGGTCGTGCGATTTGACGCCGTTAGACTATTTCCTGTGGGGCTACGTCAAGTCTATGGTCTATGCCAACAAGCCAGCGACGATTGATGAACTTCGTACGAATATCGAACGTGAAATTGCAGCAGTATCGGCCGATTTATGCTTGAAAACCGTCGAAAATTGGGTTCAGCGTCTGGACTTCTGCAAGCGTGCCCGTGGTGGCCATGCAAAAGAAATCGAGTTCATGGCATCATGGCATCAAACGTACTTTCACAGGAATAAAGAATTTCATTGATATCCAAAACCGTTTTTGTTTTATTAAAAAAAAACTTTTGTAGCGCTCTTATTGAAAAACCCGATATAATAAAAATGCTGGTAACCCTGATAAGGGCTACTATATCGTCGATAAAAAAAAAGAGTTTGTAGTAATTCACTTAAACAACTTTAAACAACATTCACCTTGACATTAAACTTTATTCAACATTGTTTTCATTGACTTCATTGTTTTTTCGGTTTCTTTTTGACGAATTTTTGTGTCATAACATAATCATTTTTATTTACAGAAATATGTACATATATATTATGTACAAATATTTTAGTATGTAGTGTAGTTGTAATGTTGGTTTGTTGTGTTTCGGATCTCGAGAGACAAGATTTAGAGTCACGATATTACTAAAATATATATGTAGTACATACACACATAATATAAAATAGAGATATGTAGATTTAATGTTTCTTTAGCATCAAGCCCACGTGTTTGTTGTGTACTTTGATCGTGACGTTTTTTTATTATCAAAACAAATTCTTGAATTTTTTTTATGCATATACATACATAGATAGTTTTAATGAAGGAACGAATTATAGGGTAGGTAGGTGAATAAGCAATATGTAGACAAATTAGATAATAGTTCACTACAAGGTTTATTTTTGAATTTAACGTAATTTGTTTATTCAATTTTTACTTGGTACCTCAATGCCTTTTATTAATTAACAATTTTTCTTCTTAAAAGTAGTTTCACAATTTATTTTATAGCATGGCTTGTGCCGCTGCACAGTGGCCCGTTTATGCAAATTTAGTGGCAATAATAATTTTTCAGGTGGGTTTATAATGCAAAACTCTTAATTTTATTGAATTAAAAAATGTTTGGACCATTAGAAATAAAAAAAAATCGTTTAGACGAATAATTTAGCTTGCAGAGCCAGTCAAAGTAAAAAAGTTTTTAAGGTGGCAGTTTGGAGTGAAAGAACTGAATAACCTGTGTTTTTTGTTTTAGTTGATATATTTGTTTTTTTTTTTTAAATATTTTTAGAATAAGAAATGATTTTTATTATTTTTTATTTTAATTTAAAAACTTTGGAAAAGAAGGTTTTTTGAAACACCATTTGGGCACACTTTTTCAACTTTAAATGGAGTTACAAAAAAAAAAAGGCCGCCTTTCAATTAACGAGGAAAAAATCTTTGTATATTTTTTCACATAATTACCAAAAACACAGCTGCATAAAATTAAATAGGGCTGTGCCAGACAGTCAGCCCATTTTTTTTTTTCAAAATTTTGTGTCCGAAAATTGATTTTTCCAAAACTTTTCACCAAAAAAAAAATTAATTTAAGAACAGAATTATTGAATGGATTTTTGGGATTGAAAAAAGGTATAACATGTAATTCTAAGTGTTGCCGTTGATTTTTAATATTTTTTTATCTAATTCAAATCAATTTTTTATAAAATAGAAATAGATAGGGAAATAGACCCCCTCTCCCATACGATTTTTTTCTTGTCTCGACCTAACCTTAACGGTCTAGCCTTTTTTGTCGCATCCTATTCACACCCTCTGTTTGTTAAATTTTTTTCAACTATTTGACATGTAATCTGACAGTTTTGATTTTTTGTCCACTATTTGACTTGTAATTTATATGAATAAAACATTTTTTGTAGTGCAGTCTTTTATGTGAAAAAATTAAAATATAAACTTATTAAAAAAAAATAAAACTAATATGTAAAAAAATGGTTTATTTTTTTCCTCCCCCACTGTCTAGCTCATTATAGTTTATTTTATTTTTTTTCCCACTGTTCAGCTTAAATAAGCTTCAAAACACTCTACTGTTAATAGTTTAGACTTTTGTAAAGGGAATTACAAACTATGTCTAACGACTTAAGTAAAAATACTTTTTTCAACTGAATATTTTGAAACACCCTGTATAACTATTTTTTTGATAGTCTTAAAAATTCGCTTCAAGTTAAAAAAAATTGTTACGATATCTTTATTCGTTATTAAGAGTTATAATTTGAGCAACCAAAAACTCGAAACGGGCCACTGTGAGGCGTCTACCAGATGTACAACTTTTCGTTTAAAAAAAAATAAAATAATACAATACAAATAAATACATATATGTACATACATTACATAATGTATAAATAATCATCATCACATATAAAGGGTGTTTTTTTAGAGGTATAGAACTTTAAGTTGGCAACACTATTTTAACTGGCGACCATTTTGTCAGCTGTCAAGTGATTTTTAGTTTGGTTCGGCATATCAACATGAATAGACTGACGCCTGAACAACGCTTCCAAATTGTGCAAATTGGGCCGGGCCCAAAACAAGATTGCCGTTGATCCCAATTTTCATAAGCGAATTTTGTTAAGCAATGAAGCTCAATTTTGGTTGAATGGATACGTCAATAAACAAAACTGCCGTACTTGGAGTGATGATAATCCTCAAGTGTATGTTGAGACACCGTTACATCCACAAAAACTGACTGTTTGGTGTGATTTATGGGTTGGTGGAATAATCGGTCCGTACTTCTTTAAAAACGATGGTGACCGTTATAGAGCCATGATTACTGACTATTTCGTTCATCAATTGAACAACCATGATGTGCAGGAGCTGTAATTTCAACAAGACGGCGCGGCGGTGCAACATGTCACGCAGCTCGTGCCACAATTGATTTATTGAAGGAAACGTTTGATAACCGCATAGTTTTACGTTATGGACCCGTGAATTGGCCTCCAAGATCGTGCGATTCATCAACCACCAGATTTGACTACGTCCGAGCCAGCCATGGCGGTCATATGCAAGAAATCATATTTAAATTATAATGCCAGAAGATTATCTTTCGAATAAAGTAAATTTCATGTCATTTTAAAAAAAATCATCTTCCATTTCAAAGTTCTATACCTCTAAAAAAAACACCCTTTATTTTTCCTAAAGTATGGATCCCTTTTCCGACTCTCAGTGTCAAACGAAGTGGAATAACCTAGTGATTTGACCAATTATAATTTTATTTTAAAAATGTTGATATTTTCAAAAACTGCATTTGTTTGTTAAATATTATTCCAATAAAAATGAACTCTAAAATGAACACTTCCATTTTCCATTTGGTAATATTTTTGGCATGTGACATTATGTCGGTTTAATTTATTAGGTCCGTTCACAAATTTTGTTTAATATTAAATGACACTGGGTCTTTTATTATTATGTAATTGCGAGAATTCTCCTACAGGTAGGCTTGTTAGTGTGAGTGGTCCTTTAGATTGTGGTGTTATAATGTTTTAAAATTAAAAAACTATATACAAAAAATCGAATAAAAATACTGGAACATAATAAAAGGTATACAAATTTTCAAAAAAAAATCTATCGAAATTATTCAGTCATATTAGAAAATTTAAATCATTTTTGGAAGACATTTTTGCTAACGCCATTATAGTTTTGAAGGTTATTTACTTATTTTTTTCGACTACTATTTGAGAGTTTTTTCGTGGTCTCGAGAAGAAAAGTCTGGTATCTTTTTTTTTTGGAAAGAAGTTCTTTTATTTCCGCTGGAATTTGTCTGTTTTAATTTTTCATATAAATATAGTAAAGTGAATAACAACACAGTGTCCACTTTACACCACTTTAGTAAATCTATCAATGGCGTCTAAAAAAGTCAATGACAATTATTGTTTAATTTATAAAATCGATATTCTATAATATTTTGCATCTATAGGACATTAGATCAATGCAATGCTAATAAGTATATCATTATTTTAGAATGATTTTGTCTATTTTATTTTGATGGAACTTAATTGCATTATAATAAGCTACATTACTGTCTTAATTGAATGGTCGATATTGTCGTTATACAAAGGGAATAATACCTTGGCTCTTTTTTGGATAGATGGACGATGATATGCATGATTAACTCAATTTTCTTTGATTTTTATATTTGTTTCTGTTGATTGCGTTTCAAGTTCGTTGTTTACATACAAATATTATTTACATCCCACGTTAATTGTACATTTAATGGGTTATCTATTTTGTTATTTATTTATGCATAAAAATATCAACATAATTTATGTTTCCAATTTTGTAGGGTGTGAAGGTGAACTGACTCGACTCTCTAAAGAGAAGAAATTTCACGAACTACCAAGAAGAAGAAATTCGACGTTGGACCGCATAGCACTCCTGTGGACCTGTGCAGAGATTATGAATTATAAATATAGGAATCTTTCGTGCAGTCTAATCTCCAAAGCCCATTTGTTTACATTGTTGTTTTTGTAATTTCATCTCGTTTCGATGAATAGATGTGAATTGCAAAAACAATTTATGCGGTGGTGAGTTCATATTTTTGCACTAGTGTACGTTAAAACATGGACACTAGTGCAAAAATATGAACTCACCATCGTGTTTAGCTTGTAGGCAAACCAGAATGACAGCCGAGCTTTCCAATCTTTATAATTCATAATCTCTGTTCCTATGCCTACGTTCTGTAACTCTCGCATCGATAAAATTTGTCGAGAAACGGTGAAAAATTGAACAAAACTCATACGATTTGTATAATTTTCATCGTTTCTCGACTAATTTTATCGATACTAGACTAACAGAACGCAGGCACTGGAGTCGCTATCAGAGTCTTTAGAACAAGAATCTGACCGCATTCAACTGTTGCAGACACCAAAAATCAGTTGTCCCAGTATCAGGATATAGAGAAAGCCGATACCATTTATGGTATAAAGATGAATGTGTACATATATATCGTAAAAAAGGTGATAGAAGATGCACAAATACGAATATATTGCGGCGCAAACAAGAGTTGCATGGAAAGCCTATCGAACAAGGTGAAGGTGGGAGAAGAAGATCATGTCATGCGTAAAAAAAAGAGGGTTAAGCAATCTCCCAGGCTCAGGAGAGTCTCCCGATCTAAACTACACCGGACTACCGCAGGTTTTAAAACAAAATTCAAGCAACTAGATGCCTACCGCAAACAACTCAGAATACCTAGTCACAGCAGACGCCATTAAATTACAGCCTGAGATAGTAGACGTCACTAAATTACAACCTACATAAGTTAGATCATTAACTAACTACTTTAACCTGAATTTCCACGACGAGACTCAACTAAAGGGTGTTTTTTTTAGAGGTAAAGAACTTAGAAATGGAATAAAAAAAAGATGATTTTTTTAAATTAACATGACATTTACTTTATTCGAAAGATATTCTTCTGGCATTATAATTTAAATGTGATTTCTGGCATATCTGGAGGTCCAATTTTCGATGACTTTTTCGAACATTTGTGGCCGTATATCGGCAATAACGCGGCGAATTTTATCCTCCAAGTGGTCAATCGTTTCGGGCTATCGGCGTAAACTAGCGACTTCACATATCCCCACAGAAAATAGTCAAGCGGCGTTAAATCGCACGATCTTGAAGTCAATTCACGGGTCCGTAACGTGAAACTATGCGGTTACCAAACGTTTCCTTCAATAAATCAAATGTGGTACGAGCTGTGTGTCATGTTGCGCTGCTGTCTTGTTGAAACCACAGCTCCTGCACATCATGGTTATTCAATTGATGAACGAAAAAGTCAATAATCATGGCTCTTTAGCGGTCACCATTGACTGTAACGTTCTGGTCAGCATCGTTTTTAAAGAACGGACCAATTATTCCACCAACCCATAAAGCACACCAAACAGTCAGTTTTTATGGATGTAACGATGCGGTGTCTCAAAATACACTTGAGGATTATCATCACTCCAATTACGGGAGTTTTGTTTACTGACGTATCCATTCAAACAAAAGTGAGCTTCATCGCTAAGCAAAATTCGCTTATGAAAATTGGGATCAACGGCAATCTTGTTTTAGACCCAATTTGCACAATTTGGAAGCGTTGTTCAGGCGTCAGTCTATTCATGTTGAAATACCAAGCCAAATTCAAATTATTCAAATTGCTAATTTTCTTCGAATTTTCCAATGGATACAAATAGAAAAATTATAAATTTGTTGACACATGCGTAACTTTATAAATTGGCTTTAGATTAAATCATCAGGGCCCTTTTCCAGAAAACAACTTATCAACTTTTCACTTTGCACATATCAAATTTTTCGTCAATTTGCAAAACTTTATGTTCCTCAGTTGATAGGTGATAAGTTGAAATTGACAAGTGTAATTTGCAAAGTCTTTGTAATTTTTATATTCTCTTTCTGTTCCACGTACGTTTTCTTGTGCAAAGTAACGGGTGATTTTTTAGCTGGTTTGGTTTTGGCAACACTGGTTGGCGTGTGTTTAGTACCTTGTGTCACTGTCAAACAGCTTCAGTTTGGTTTGCAATTTAACCATGGATCGTCTTACAAATGAACAACGCTTGCAAATTATTGAATTTTACTATCAAAATTCGTGCTCGGTTCGAAATGTTCATCGCGCGCTGCTTCCATTTTATGGTCGGCATCCTCGACCTTCTGAGCAGTCTATTCGGAAGATTGTGACCAAATTTCGCACCAAATTTACTTTGTTGGACATTAAACCACCAACACGTTTACGTACTGTGCGTAGTGAAGAAAATATTGCGGCCGTATCAGCTAGTGTGACAGAAGACCGCGAAATGTCGATTCGGCGCCGTTCCCTGCAGTTAGGCCTTTGTTACAGCACTACGTGGAAAATTTTGCGGAAGGATTTGGGCGTAAAGCCTTTTAAGATACAGCTGGTGCAAGAACTAAAGCCAGCCGACCTACCACAACGCCGAATTTTTGGTGAATGGGCTCTTGGAAAGCTGGCCGAGGATCCGCTTTTTTATCGAAAAATTGTGTTCAGCGATGAGGCTCATTTTTGGTTGAATGGGTACGTAAATAAGCAAAATTGCCGCATTTGGAGTGAAGATCAGCCAGAAGCATTGCAACAGCTACCAATGCATCCCGAAAAAGCCACTGTTTGGTGCGGTTTATGGGCCGGCGGCATTATTGGGCCATATTTCTTCAAAGATGATGCGAATCGCAGCGTTACTGTCAATGGTGAACGCTACCGAGCGATGATAACAAACTTTTTTTTGCCCGAAATGGAAGTTCTTGACTTGCATGATATGTGGTTTCAACAAGACGGTGCCACATGCCACACAGCACGCGAAACAATGGCGCAATTGCGAGGCGAGTTTGGTGAACAGTTAATTTCACGTTTCGGGCCGGTCAATTGGCCGCCTAGATCGTGCGATTTGACACCATTAGATTATTTTTTGTGGGGGTATGTTAAGGCTAATGTCTATAGGGACAAGCCCGCTTCGATTGACGCACTGGAAGCCAACATCCATGCATTCATTCGTGAGATACCGGCCGATATGTGTGAAAGAGTATGCCAAAATTGGACTCAGCGGATGGGCTACCTGAGACGCAGCCGCGGTCAACATTTGCATGAAATTATCTTTAAACATTAAATTGCAAGGTTCAAACTATCGATTCAAATAAATATTTCATTCATTTTTTCGAATTTTTTGTGTTTTCTTTTTTAAAAAAGTTCTAAACCTCTTAAAAAATCACCCATTACAAAGTTAATATTGAAAAGTGTAATATTTGCAAAGACTTTGCAAATAATTATGCTGTTTCGTTCCACAAAAATTGTAAATTCTATTTTTACAAAGCAAATTTTGATAAGTTTGTCAAAAGTTTGCAAGGTAAACGATCGCTTTACAAATTCATATTGTTATAACTAGTGAACTTTCAAAATGTTAAGACGTGAGTTTTTGTGACGATAGTGAAGACGCGGTTAGAACAAGAAATTATAGAGACCGAATTAATTTTTCGGGACTACAAAAATTTAATTTTAAAGAGTGCTTTCGTGCAAATCAAATTCAAGTTGATTTTCTTTTAAATAAAATTGGAGAGAAATAACAAAAATTTGGAAAAATTTGCAAAAATTTGCAAAAATTTGCTTAGTGCAAAGTGAGATTTGCAAAGAATATTGTGGAACAGAAGCACTTAACACTTTGCCAAAAAATGCAATTTTATATGTGCAAAGTTGATAAGTTGTTTTGTGGAATAGGGCCCAGGTGGCTTGTTTCCGGAGCTGTCTGTAATGGTGGTAATCAGCCCTATCACAAATTCCATCGTAATCGGAAACTTATTACGAATCCAGAAAAAAACTATCACAGATTCCATCGTAGTGGAAAATCTCATACAAATTGTCATTACGAACGGATTCGGTGATAGTTTTTTTCGGGATTCGGAAAAATTTCCGATTACGATGGAATTCATGATAGAGCCGAATGTACTTCACTAGAGATGGTTGAAATAGTATGGTAAGGTATGTCGGTAGTCTTTAGGAACTCTTTATGCCAGGTTCCCGGGAAAATGGACCTGGTTTGGTGGACGGAAATTGGAAACTACTAGGAAAGAGGTCTTCCGAGTGATTCCAAACATTCAGAGGGTTTCGGGAATGAGATCTGCTTTCATGAGAGTTCTTTAATCTCATTCTAAAACAAGTTAGTGCATAGAGCAGGCTTTAAAATGGAAGGCACTATCTTCAACAAATTTGTATAACTGCTAGGGTATGCGGAAGATATCGACATCATTGACTGCTCCTAACCTGCTGTTAGGTAAAGTCCTTCACAGCGGCGGCAGCGGCGGCGACATCGGCATAGGGCTTGAAGTAAAGGAGGAAAAGACTAAGAACATGTTATTAACAAAAAATCGTGTGTCCACCTTCTAGGCCAAAACGTCACTATTAAAGCAGCACCTACGGGTTAGTTAAGGAGGTCATCCTTTTACCTTGAAGTAAACATTAAATCCACAAATGACACCTTAAAGAGAAGAGCAGATCTGGCGAAGACTTTCCCCCAAAATAGCTCTTACTTCAGTTTAGCCAAAAAAATTGGCTCTGGATAACTGGTAGCATGGTTGCTCGGCTTCGTATAAAGGATTAAGACTCACACAAACCCCTTCCGACGAAGTTTTATTTACAATACGCACAAATTCCTGAAAATCATTTAAATCCGAATCCAATAAAAAATTTCTAAAACTTTTTGAAAAATTCTTTATTTTTTATTATTATTATTATTTATTAACATGTAATTTAAATTACAGGGCAATATAATTTTTATAGAGCCTATGCTGCGGAGACTATTGGCTCATTCTTTATTTTAATTTGTTCGACTCCTTGAAAACTTGACGGCCAATATTATAAACAAACTATTTCTGCGGATTAAATGAGGTCCGACAACGTGATTAATTAGTTAGTTACTAGCTGTTAATTAGTTTGTTGAATCTCATCAGTTAAAATCATGATCCGAGGATGAACCAAGTTTTATACAACTACCCCTAAGTGTACTATTAAGAGTTACACTATCTCTAATGATCTTTAATTGGATTCGCTCTTAAGAGTTTCCTATAAGAGTTTCCATTAAATTAAATTCTCATTAATAATCGAAAATCACCTAAACATTTTGACTTCCCTGTTTACATAAAAAAATAAGTCTTTTCGCCTCCTAAATATGATCTCTATCAATCTATTTTTTTTTTTTTTTTTTTTTATTTCAAATTTTACATCAAAGGTGCATTAGTGCATTTAACCTTGTGAAAACGAATTTCCAAGTATCTTTTGTTATGGTGAAAAATTCGACCTTAAATTTTGAACACTCTTATACCTTTGATCTGGTCTATTTCTCTTCTTTTAATAAATATCAAAATCTTGAAAAAGAGGTGCCAAAATGCTAATTACATTGTCCTTGACAATATTATATTCCTTATTAAAGATTGTCCTCCTTTTTCGTCATCATCGAGTGAATCAACGCACACAAAAAAAACTGAGACTTTGATTGATTGTATTTAAATTGTTCTCATTTATAATAAATATAAAATATTGTTTCCCTTTTTTTGCATTCATTTTTTTTTATACGCTATGTTTCCGTATATGACAAGAAGAGATTATCTTTACCATTATGGATAGTATTGTTCTTGTTCTTCTAGTTTTTCAACCTTTTCTTGTCACTGTCTAATATTTTTTTTTTTTTCTTGAAACAATAAGACTTAAGGAACAAAGAAAAACTCGTTTACACTTTTAATATCAAAAAGGAAGGACTAGATATTTATATGTAATATAAGCATGCATGCATGAACAAATATCAAACTTGTTAAAATAGTGAAAGTCGCAAAACCTGACAACAACTTTCCTTCCTTCTACTACTACTACTGAATTTGTCACCCTAGTCTTGAATTTTATTCTCTTTATTCAAATCTCACCCCTGTTGCAATTACCCATTGCAATGTGAGTTCAGCATCGGAACGCGAAGTGTTATTTTATTATATAAAAAATAAGTATACACTCAGTGCCACTTGATTTGATTTTTACATATTAAAAAAAAATCTAAATTTTTTTATTTACTTCAATATATTTGAATCCTATTTCTGTGGGCTTCAGGACTTTCTTTCTTTATCTACTTTTTGATAGACGACGTTTCGTACTTGTTTAAGTACTTCTTCAGGTCTCTAAAATTTTTTTAAAATTAATATTTATTTCTACTAAATAATTTTTAGGGCAGAATGTAAGTATTATATACATATATAATGGGTGATTTTTTAAGAGGTTTAGAACTTTAAAAAAAAAAAAAACACAAAAAATTCGAAAAAATGAATGAAATATTTATTTGAATCGATAGTTTGAACCTTGCAATTTAATGTTTAAAGATAATTTCATGCAAATGTTGACCGCGGCTGCGTCTCAGGTAGCCCATCCGCTGAGTCCAATTTTGGCATACTCTTTCACACATATCGGCCGGTATCTCACGAATGAATGCATGGATGTTGGCTTCCAGTGCGTCAATCGAAGCGGGCTTGTCCCTATAGACATTAGCCTTGACATACCCCCACAAAAAATAATCTAATGGTGTCAAATCGCACGATCTAGGCGGCCAATTGACCGGCCCGAAACGTGAAATTAACTGTTCACCAAACTCGCCTCGCAATTGCGCCATTGTTTCGCGTGCTGTGTGGCATGTGGCACCGTCTTGTTGAAACCACATATCATGCAAGTCAAGAACTTCCATTTCGGGCAAAAAAAAGTTTGTTATCATCGCTCGGTAGCGTTCACCATTGACAGTAACGCTGCGATTCGCATCATCTTTGAAGAAATATGGCCCAATAATGCCGCCGGCCCATAAACCGCACCAAACAGTGGCTTTTTCGGGATGCATTGGTAGCTGTTGCAATGCTTCTGGCTGATCTTCACTCCAAATGCGGCAATTTTGCTTATTTACGTACCCATTCAACCAAAAATGAGCCTCATCGCTGAACACAATTTTTCGATAAAAAAGCGGATCCTCGGCCAGCTTTCCAAGAGCCCATTCACCAAAAATTCGGCGTTGTGGTAGGTCGGCTGGCTTTAGTTCTTGCACCAGCTGTATCTTAAAAGGCTTTACGCCCAAATCCTTCCGCAAAATTTTCCACGTAGTGCTGTAACAAAGGCCTAACTGCTGGGAACGGCGTCGAATCGACATTTCGCGGTCTTCTGTCACACTAGCTGATACCGCCGCAATATTTTCTTCACTACGCACAGTACGTAAACGTGTTGGTGGTTTAATGTCCAACAAAGTAAATTTGGTGCGAAATTTGGTCACAATCTTCCGAATAGACTGCTCAGAAGGTCGAGAATGCCGACCATAAAATGGAAGCAGCGCGCGATGAACATTTCGAACCGAGCACGAATTTTGATAGTAAAATTCAATAATTTGCAAGCGTTGTTCATTTGTAAGACGATCCATGGTTAAATTGCAAACCAAACTGAAGCTGTTTGACAGTGACACAAGGTACTAAACACACGTCAGCTGTCAAAACCAGTGTTGCCAAAACCAAACCAGCTAAAAAATCACCCGTTATTTAGTAGAAATAAATATTAATTTTAAAAAAATTTTAGAGACCTGAAGAAGTACTTTAAACAAGTACGAAACGTCGTCTATCAAAAAGTAGATAAAGAAAGAAAGACCTGAAGCCCACAGAAATAGGATTCAAATATATTGAATTAAGAATTAAAGGTCACGAAAAAGGAATAATTATTTTTTTATTTACGATCACACTGATGGTTTTAAAGTCTATTCATCTCATAAAAGAAATAAAGTAGTTATAGCAGCCTATATTTTATGCCACCTTCCGTAAACGATGTTTAGTTTAAGGTTGTATTATGTGAGTGCATAATAATATGAACAATTTCGCAAGGTGTTGACATTTGCATGGAACTTACAGTTTAGACTGGAAAATTTTCAAAAAATCAATATAACTAGATATAAATTGATTAAAAAACTTCTGAAATTGTTTTGATACCAACGCAATGTACACCATACGATTTCGAAAAAAAATTTAAAAATCGTTGTACGGTTTTTAAAAAAATTATTTTTTTTTATAAATATATAAAATTTTGAAAACATTTTTAAGAAAAAAAGTGGTACGCCATTTTTTAGTATTTATAAATGCGGAGTTAAAAAATTAATAAAAAAAAATCGTAATCTACCCATTTTCGAAATATCGAATTTTCGAAAAAAAATATTTGTTTTTTAACCCAAATTTTTTTTTTTTGGAAATTCTGATATTATTATTCAATATTATTATTCAAATTTATTAGAAGCTCTGGTGTAAAAAAATTCTCTAAAATCGGTTCAACAGATAATGAGATAGTCAAAAACCAAAAAAAAAATGGTTCTGTGAGAGGTATTAGTTCACATAAAAATTTAATTACAGTCGTAGAAACCGTTTTTGAGAGAAATGATATTTTCCATACCGGTTTTTAAACATTTGTATGGGAGGTACCGTTATTTTTGATCATAAGAATATTTTTTATTTAAAATCTGCTAGATAATGTTAAAAAAAACTTCTAGGTGTCAAGTTGAATAAAAATTGACCAAGTCATTTTCGAATTATTTTAAAAACAAAAAAAAAACATGAACATGAACATTTTGGTATACAAAACCTTTAAAACTTTTAAAAGATTTTCTATTAAATATTAAATAATTGGTCGAAATCAGTTGTGCCGTTTTTTGAAAAAATCGAAAATAAAAAAAATGGTTATATATGAGGTACCACTTAAACCCATTTTTCCTAAAAAAAAAATTTATAAAATGGTAGCCTTTTTGTAAAAAAAAAATTACTGAATATTTTGTAAAAAAAAAGTTTTTGAGAAAAATAACATTTTCATAATTTGATTAAAAAAATTTGTACGGCAGGTACCGTTATTTTTGGTCTTAAAAAATGAAAAAAACGTGTGGGGCGAATGCCCAAAAACCGCTAGGTATCAAGTTTAAAGAAAATCGACCCACCCGTTTAGGCTGCAGTCAAAAGGGCAAACAGACAATCGAACCTAGACTAACGGCACCACAACAGGAATTTGCATTTTTTTGTTTGCATTTCTATTCCGGATTTTGCAGTTCACCAAATAGTGGATGTAACCTCTGTACGTGCTGTTTTTTTTCAAAAACCAAGCTATTACTTTGAAATAGGGCTTCAAATTTGCAGTTCTCTTTGCAGTTTCAGAAATAATTTAGAAATAAATTTTAAGTAATTAATTTAAAAAAAAAATGCATACCGTATTGCTAAGATCACTTAAAAAAAAAAAAAAGAATACAATTTTTTTTCTTTTACCAAAAAGTTGAAGTCCTCATTTAAGAAAAAAAAATCAAATTGCACCGCCACCGTACCGACTTCAATCTAATCAATCAATCAATCTAGACTGAAAGTCCTTTTTTCAGCAATCACGTAAGCTAGGTATTTGCAGTAAGGTTTCAAATTTTTAGTTCTTTTTGGAGTCCCAGAAAAAAAAATCGACCCCAACCTTCTTTTATAAAATTAATGTATGCATAATTTTATATGTAACGGGTGATTTTTTAGCTGGTTTGGTTTTGGCAACACTGGTTTTGACAGCTGACGTGTGTTTAGTACCTTGTGTCACTGTCAAACAGCTTCAGTTTGGTTTGCAATTTAACCATGGATCGTCTTACAAATGAACAACGCTTGCAAATTATTGAATTTTACTATCAAAATTCGTGCTCGGTTCGAAATGTTCATCGCGCGCTGCTTCCATTTTATGGTCGGCATTCTCGACCTTCTGAGCAGTCTATTCGGAAGATTGTGACCAAATTTCGCACCAAATTTACTTTGTTGGACATTAAACCACCAACACGTTTACGTACTGTGCGTAGTGAAGAAAATATTGCGGCGGTATCAGCTAGTGTGACAGAAGACCGCGAAATGTCGATTCGACGCCGTTCCCAGCAGTTAGGCCTTTGTTACAGCACTACGTGGAAAATTTTGCGGAAGGATTTGGGCGTAAAGCCTTTTAAGATACAGCTGGTGCAAGAACTAAAGCCAGCCGACCTACCACAACGCCGAATTTTTGGTGAATGGGCTCTTGGAAAGCTGGCCGAGGATCCGCTTTTTTATCGAAAAATTGTGTTCAGCGATGAGGCTCATTTTTGGTTGAATGGGTACGTAAATAAGCAAAATTGCCGCATTTGGAGTGAAGATCAGCCAGAAGCATTGCAACAGCTACCAATGCATCCCGAAAAAGCCACTGTTTGGTGCGGTTTATGGGCCGGCGGCATTATTGGGCCATATTTCTTCAAAGATGATGCGAATCGCAGCGTTACTGTCAATGGTGAACGCTACCGAGCGATGATAACAAACTTTTTTTTGCCCGAAATGGAAGTTCTTGACTTGCATGATATGTGGTTTCAACAAGACGGTGCCACATGCCACACAGCACGCGAAACAATGGCGCAATTGCGAGGCGAGTTTGGTGAACAGTTAATTTCACGTTTCGGGCCGGTCAATTGGCCGCCTAGATCGTGCGATTTGACACCATTAGATTATTTTTTGTGGGGGTATGTCAAGGCTAATGTCTATAGGGACAAGCCCGCTTCGATTGACGCACTGGAAGCCAACATCCATGCATTCATTCGTGAGATACCGGCCGATATGTGTGAAAGAGTATGCCAAAATTGGACTCAGCGGATGGGCTACCTGAGACGCAGCCGCGGTCAACATTTGCATGAAATTATCTTTAAACATTAAATTGCAAGGTTCAAACTATCGATTCAAATAAATATTTCATTCATTTTTTCGAATTTTTTGTGTTTTTTTTTTAAAAAAAGTTCTAAACCTCTTAAAAAATCACCCATTACATATATGTATATATTTGTGAAAAAAAAACCTTTAAAATACATTTAGTTTTTGAGATGAAAAAAAGGGTACTAGTGCTTTCACTCCCATGCCTCATTTTCTTCTATATTTTTATTAAGTATTTTATTTATTTTTGTATAACAAATATAAAACTGCTTTATAAGATTTCTCAAAATGTATTTAGTTTTTGAGATATAAAGAAAAAAAATTTTAAAAGTGTGTCCCCCCATTTTGACCCTCTTTTAGGGTGATATATCACTTTTCAAAGCGCGCGCTAATGTTCCCCTAAATTTTGTCTAATTATCTATGAAATTTAATCGCAACATTTTTGTTCCCCAGGGTTTTGAGCCAAAAAAATAATTAAGTTATAATGCACTACGGGGTGTGCAACTTCTCTTAATTTTAAGCGATACTTTCTCTTACCAACAGGTATAAACTTTAGTTTCTTCATCGTTTCAAATATTAAACTAACATATACAACTAGTTTTATGATTACGCATCTTAGACAAATTTTTTGTGTTCTTTGCAACTATATAGGCAATCGGCAACAGTACTACGACCAACCCCACTGTAAAGATGTAACCAGTGTCACTTTTTTTTATCATCAGGGGAATGGCAACTAACGTTTTGGCCAGGTTTACACTTTTCCAGACTATATGCATCTTAGACAAATTTTCGGTTTGTTTTTGTTTTCTAACATCAAAAATTAATAAAAAAAACACCTCTTCAATCAAGTGACGCAGAGTGTATCATATCGTATATAAAGAAAAATAACATTTAACTTTGCACCCCGCTATCATTTTTAAATGTCTAAGGGTACGCGAATATAAAAGAAATAGAAAATGTTGAGGAACGAATTTACTGAAGCTCCGTTTCAAGAAAAGAAAATCCTAGCAGCACAGCAAGAAGCCTAGTTTTATAGGGCACACGTGCTCAAAAGAAGTTCTTTTTGGTTGAATTACTATGTCAGTAGGTAAAAAAGAACATAATATATAATAAGGTATAGAAAGGTATACATATGTATGTATTTATGAATTCTTGTGGGTAAACTGTACCAAAAAGAATTAGAAATTAGGGAGAGATTTTATAGGTTATTCTTCCCTTTGATAAATGATAAATTTTCTATTTTTGTATTTTATTTTTTTTTTTTTTTGTTTAATTGCACATAGACCCAGGGGGTTGAATCTTGAATGCATAACTTTCTTTATACAAATAAATACTGGGTGTTTCCAACTTAATAACGAATATGTATATTGGGGGATGTTTATTGTATTTTTTTTTTAAGAAAATGATAATTGCAAACGGGTAAGGAGTTTTTATCTTTGATAAGGTATTCTAATATAATGTAAATATAGCCGCAGTTCTAGTAGTTCTTTAGCTGTCATCAATACTGCTTAGCTTAGGGTTCTTATCTTTAACCTTAATCATTCCTTTGCGTAAAATCAAACATATTTTACTGATTTTAGAAAGAACAGTTAATTAAAGTACTCCCCAAATCATGAAATACAAGTCTTAAAAAATAAAATCCACGAATCGATCGCTAATACATATGGCTATGATGGAGGAAGAAAGTATATGAAGCCTTCTTGCAAAAAGACAAAGAGGAAATAATGATGTATCTCATTAGCATACTTGCAGTTAGTATTGAACTTGAACACATATCAAGTCTATGGAGAAGAACTGATCTATATACTTTCCAGGCGGAAGTAAACGCAATAGGAAAATGTGCGGAACGGAATCTCGAAAGAAACTATCAAAACCAAAATATTTGCATTATGTCACACAGCCAAGATGCACTCAAAGCACTAAACTCATAGACCATCAGTTATAAAATAAGCCGCATATGGATCATCCCATGAAAATAAAACGATACGGATCATTATGACAATAGTGTTGTATGCTCATCTTTTTTGTATGTTAGTTTTTTCATGTCAGATACTAGGGGTATTTATGAAATGGTGTAAAGTCGTTGTAAACCTGTAAATTGCGGAAACCTGTCAAATTTGTATGAACATTTGACAGGTTTACGCAGTGTGGCAATATCAGAAATCAGCATTCATCCTTCTTCATCCCCGTCACAGAATTTTGAAAATCCAAACTTCGATACGAATTTCTTAATTATTGATGCGTTCGGCGCTGGAGGTCAAAAACTTGGTTTCTTCATAAGACCAAAATCATAAACAACTCAGCAAAAAATCAGAACTACCGGATTTAACGCAAGGTCTGATGTATAAAGTTACTGTACTATATAGGCAAAACAAAAAAATAATTTGTTATTGTTCGCGTGTAAAAATGTTGCTAAGTTCCTATACAGTTTCACCAAAACACGGTTTACATAATCGTCTAATCGTCGGTCGTCTATTTTAAAATCTATTTTTTAAGTACATTAGACCATAGTTTGAATATTGGAAGTAGTGAAAGTGATTGTCTCTATTCTTACAAGGTTGTAGAAAATTATTTTTGGAACTCCTCACAAAGAAAAAACAATAAATTGTAAAATAGTTAAACCACGAGTAAATAATGAAATCAAATTTGGTGCGGATCTACTTTGGAATTATTATCTAAACTTTCTTTTTTTTTTCAAATAATGAAAATTTGTTTAGCTTTACTTTCACAGCTCAAGAACTGCGTTAAAATTAATTGTTTCAGATTTTAGGTCAACCTGTTTCTGAAGTTTTGAACTTTCCAAAAAATTTAAATTAAAAAAAAATCAAAATACAATATTACGAAGTTTATTCAATTATATAAATTCTACTAGCTGACCCGGCGATCTTTGTTCTGCCTTAAATTCATTTAATTATTTACGACCCATTCGAAAGTCGAGCCTCTATATTGAATGAATGAAACTTTTTTGGGATTAAATTCAATACACTTTATTTATAGCCCAGTCAATAAAGCCATAAAAACAGCAAAATAAAAAAATAATCGCCGGAAGGCTGGATTTTGTTAAATAGCCTCCTCATATGGTGCTCTTAAGAAACTGTCGAAAGTCCCCATCGATATGAGCGTCGCTTATAATTTTATGGAGGGTTCAGGAATAAGGAATAATTTATTCAAAAACTGAGCACTAAAATAACTTCATTTAAAAATTAAATATTCCATTTGCAACGATTGGCCTTACGATTTGTTGATTGTCATTGCGAATGCGAACTGAATACGTTTAGACTCGATCGGCAAGTCCGTAAGTATTATCGGAATTCTAGAAACTTCCTCGCCTTTGAATTTATGATAGAAACTGAATGCGCTTAAACTCGAATGGAAAGTCGGTAGGTATCATAGGAATTCTTGGAATGGGAACTTCCTCGCCTTTGAATTTGCCTTTGATTATGGTTGCTTGGATGATGTTGTTCATCAGTTTCTTTACCGTTAACCTGGTTCCATTACAAAGTTTAGGTTAGTTCAGATTGCGCAGCATAATGATGATTGTTGGGGTGCCGATTTAGTGGAAAATCAAGTTGAAAAATAAAAGAGTATAAGTGTTGGGTTGAGTTTAGCTTTATTGTAGGTCTTACCTTTAAGATGGGTATTACAAAAAGAGGAAGAACTAAATTAAGTTAGTTAAAAGGAAGGTTTTGATAAGGGAAATTTTGGGATATTTTGTGGAGACTAAATGGACGCCAAAAGGAAATAGATTGAGCGCCATCTAGTTTTCGGGATTGATATTTCACCTGAACAATGATAGTGCCGATTTTGAGTTCCAAATTGTGCGGTTGTAGACCAGGTACATCCACACGATTTCCAAAATTCAATTGGATGGATAGCTTGTAGCTTAATCATCATTTGTAACACGATCAATCAACCGATTTGAACGAATTCATTTACTATTCTTACGAATTCTTTACTATTTCCGAAGTAACTATTACTCTATTGATTGATTTTTTCCTCTGATTACCACAGTTTCGCCATGTACGCCAGTTCATTTATAAAGTTTTGATAGCTGATTTTCTAAGATTACTTTCACAACCATCTCCAATTGATACAATTGATCCTGCTAGTTGGAATCAGTAAAATGGCATTTATTCATCTTATAAGCACAAAAATTGTAAAATCTTTTGGCCCTGTTCTTAAATAAAAAAATAAGTTTAAAATTAATGGGTTACACTACAGGAAGATACATAATATTCGAAGCAAATTCCGCACGTGGTCTGCCCTTGAAATTATTATCTTACTTCTTTTCCCAAGTTATGATGTTTTCGTTTAAGTTAAATTTCACAGCTCAAGACGTTATTATTAAATTTTTTAAATACTACAGTTTTTAGTTCCAATCGATAAATGATTGATCAGGGACCTATTGCACCAACCACTTATCACTAATCACTTATCAACTTATCAATTTAAAGGAATTCTGATAAGTGTAAGTGATAAGCGTTGCACAAAGCCATTTTACATTTCACTCAATTAACAATTATCAAGTTATCATATTTTTGCTTAGTGAAAATGATAAGTGTTTCTCCAACTAAAAACCAAACTTATTAAAATCACTTCTTCTCTAAGCACATTCAGTGAGGAATTTACCGTTTTGCACATTTTGTGAAGAAAAAAAGTTGAAAAAATTGATAAAATTTAATTAAAATAGCCATAACTTTTTTTAAAATAAACCAATCTTCAAGGTTAAGGTCTTAAAATAAACGGCAGAATTGAGGCTACTTTGTGTGTTAAAATCAAGGGGCTAAGGCCACGCCTTCAATACGAAAAATTTGCATGAAACCATTTTTAATTTGATTTTTATTTTATTAAATGCAAAATATGATTACAAATTTTACAATATCAAAAAATAATGTACTACAAACTAATTGCCCTAATCCTTTTCTACAAAAATGTCAGTGGTAGTATACCGTTAAATTCAACAGGAGAGACGGCAGAACTAATTTTATTGGTTTACTCCGCAAAATTGATTTTAATGAAAAAAATTAATTGAGATAGGTTAATAAATTAATTTCTATCTTGCATAATCCTCAACGGATTTTCAATATTAAGGTCTTAAAATACTCTCATTAAGACACACATATGACTCATTGAAAAAAAAATCCCATTTCTGCACGTCTAAACTGAAAAAAACGTAAAAACAATTTGGTGTAGTGTTTTTTACCATACAATTAATAGAGTATTTAATTAAATTCGGTATTAAAACTTCAAAATAAAGATAAATAATTATTTTTATATTATTATCCAAAATAATCTTTAAATATATGTAGAAGACTGCGAAGCTGTAAGTCTAATAGGAGTCTTGATATAAATAATTTTCCAAGTCAATATTTTTTTGACTTGGTTTTTTTGATACGGGGTCTTGCCTAGATTATCATTAATAACTTTTTACATTACTAACGGATTTTGATGAAATATATTTATTTCGCTTAAAGACAACTAAGCAATTATTTTTATATATAAAACATAGGTATACATGACCTAAAAGCATAATAAAATGTTCACAAGAAAAAATTTAAAAAAATATCTTCGAATTAATTTTTATTTTCAATTTTTAAAATTATTGATTTTCCAGCACAAAATTGGCTATAATTCTAGATCAGTATATGAACTAGTTACTGAATTCTGAAAGGTCTTGACCTTTTACCATACATCGTTTGGACCATTCATTATGGGACAGCCTGTATATTTTTCTAACCCTTTAATTCTCTATCGTACCTATGATCATAAGAGCTAATTGGCAATGAACGTTACATAAGCAGTTTGTAATATTATTTACATGATTTTATACATTAGAGTAGTCCTTATAAAAGCATTTTTTTATTATTATTGAGACTTTAAAAAAATTAACAACAAAACAAAAAAATTGCCAACAAAATTTAACTGTCGCAAAAAACGTGTCGAAAAAAAAATTTAAAAAAAAATATTCAAAAAAATTTTAGCTTACAAAAATAATCTACCCTCTTCTCTTACTTTTTTTTTATTCCATTAAGCAATTTAACACAAATATCCATACTTAACAGTTTATATTATTTTATTATTATTTATATGCATTATATGTATATAATTATATGTATTATATAAATAAATAAATAAGGACTTAATTTATCCATTGTAACACATATTAATCCATCCTTAACAAAGAATTCGCACCGAAATACAATTCTGAAAAAGAATTGATAAGCCAATTTTTTCTTAGCGAAATTTTGCTTAACTTATCATTATTTACATCGATAAGTTCAAGAAACAGAATGTTTGTGCAACAGAAACTGACAATTTTGGTCATTTTTGATAAGCTTATCACTTATCAAAATTTAGAGCCACTCTATTATTGTTTGTTGCAACACTTATCTGATAAGTTGAGTATACTTTTCACTTATCAAAACTCAAAAAATATTTATCAAATAATCTTGTTGGTGCAACAAAAAATTATCAAAATGTATGATAAGTTGCTAAGTGATAAGTGATAAGTGGTTGGTGCAATGGGGCCCAGGTGTGTTTCACAAAATTTTAATAGTTTCTTATTTTTCAAAATTTAATAAAAAAAAATTAAGACGAGTATTCCAAAATCAAAAAGAATCAGGATCAGATGCAATTAATTCTAAAAACATTGCTCTATTGATTGATTTGTTTCCTCTATAGACTACTGCAGTTTCACCATATTTATTTTCGAAAGCTACTCGCAAAATACGAACAGTGTTGGAATTCTGTGAGCTTATCGCCGATAGCGATCGAAAACATGTGTCCACTTGCGAGTAACTATCAAAAGATTGGAAAGTCGAAAGCAAAAATTCAACTCTTCACGAGCTACTCTCAAGTCAGGGTGCTTCTGCTAGTTTGCTCTCACGATTCGACTGAAAGCTACTCTCAATGATTTTACTCACAAATGGACACGCACCTTTAGGCCGGCATGACAGTCAAATTTACTAAGCTCAAATATCGAGAGTAAAAATTCTCAACACTCTACGACCTATTCTCAAGACTATGTTCACTTTCTAGTTTTCTTTCTGTTTGAAAGTTGTTCGGTGCATTTTACTCTCAAATGGACACACACCTTACGTTTGTGTAATACAAGCAGCAAATCGATGATATTCTGCTTACTAACCGTTATTTCTATCGTAGAGTTTAACCCATGACTTTGGATATTGCCGCCAGACGTTATTGGATAATTTTAACAACTCTATGAAATTTGTTAGGATTCCATCAGATACGAAATTAATTGCTTAAAATTAAATAAAATGTATGAACGGTATAAAACTTGAAAACTTTATATATTTTCTATCAAGTTTTAGATTAATCAATAAAAAACAATAGTGTTTTTCCGTTTCCGGGTTTTCATATAACTGTACTGTATGAATTTTATATTTGAAGCGTTTAGAATGAAAAAAAATTGTATGTGTTGATTTATGGTCTTTATACGACCTATATTTCTTAGAACTGCTTCGAAATTTTTTCTTAAGGCTAGAGAAATTTAGAAAAAGGACATACAAATAGAGAAGAATGCATAATTTGTGATGTTTTCATTTAAATTCAAATTAAAAGTTTGTTTTAGACAAATATCAGTTAATGTCACTTAACACCTTTCCATTCTAGACGCTTTTCAAATTCAATAGAACTGGCAATAGGATCCTGTTGATATAAATAATTAAAGCAAATATTTCGGTTCCATGTATTTTGATATAACTTGAAATTTTCACAAAGTTTCATAAACTGTTTTTCTTTTTATAAGCTTTTGACAGCAAATTCTGAAAATTTGTGAAATTTAACTTTCTCAAACAGATCTATTAATTTAAAACTTAAACGTTGTTCGAAATGTACAGCCCTATTCTGGTAAACGTTCACGTGAATTTTCGTATTCTGTTATCCGTCGGAGGAAAACGAATGTACCAAAAAGCATATAAATTGCGCTAAAAATAAAATTTTAATACATAATTAGATTCTCTTAAGGACTCCAAAAATAAATATTGATAGAGCTTTGAATTCGAAAGATTGAAGAGTTCAAAGAATAATTTGTGACAAATTAAGTGAACAATTCACGTGAATCCAAAAATTCGAACGGATCGGATAGCAGAATAGGGCTGGTAGTAAAAATATTTAACTACGCTAAAAATCAGTTTTGTACATTCCATTCCGGTTCCCTTTTTTTTTATTGTAGTCGCCCAACATATTGTCATTTACCTTGATTCAAGCTCTATATTGTACTGATGTCATGGTGAGACCTCTCAGCATGTTCTTTACTAATGCCAGATGTAGACAATTGAAAAGTTCTAATAAATGAAAGAAATTAATGTAAAAAAATAAAAATAATTGTAATGATAGCTTCCATTATCTTATCGTCAGTTAATAGCATCGTGATGTTCGGAACAAAACGTTTTGATTGATTCGGTGCCTAATATTCCAATCATTTTATATCAAAAAAAACATAAAGAAGTGTGAAGAACATGTAGTTTTGGCGTAAAGCTAACAAATGAAAACTCAGTACGATTGAAGAAGCAGAAACTAACACAAAATTTACATAAACAACTTTAATTACATGTCATAAAAATTTCAAAACTCTGTTCACATTTATTGTAAAAAGTAGTTTGCATATTTATTTTAATATTTACACATTTTTCTTCTTTTTTTACATATCTTCTACACTGTATTTGTAGGCCTCTTCGGCGACGGCTTGTTTTGAGCTCTGTACATCGAACCATTTCTTTTCATAACCATTCGACCGATCCACTCCATCCCACCGATAGCCAGGTGGAATACCAAATCTATTCTCTGGATATGACCCTTTATACTTCGGCATAACTGGGACATTTGCTGCCAATTGCTGGTCCTTCTTTTTGTTTCGTATGTATTCCAGCATAGGATCGTCGTCGCGCTCCTTCTGCCGAAGCATTTCATCTAAATCTGCATCATTTGAGTACCTGGCCAATGGTTTGCTACCTTCATACTGATCATCCGATATCTTTGCCTGAAATGCTTCTATTTGTTTAACACCTTTGTTCCAACGGCTGTAAAGTTCTTTTTTCTTCTCTTCATGTTCAGCTTTCTGACGTTGAACCTCGGGATCTTCTTCAATGTCTTTGCGATGTCGACGATAAGAACTCTTTCGAACTTGAACCTCAGCATCGCGTCCAGAAATTTCTTTCGACATTTTGCTATACATTCTATCCTCGTTTCGGCGACGTTCTTCTGTTTCGATTCTCAAAGTTTGAGCATCCTGTAGACCAGCACGCTTGCCATCGAGAGTTTTGCTCATTTTCGATGACGAGGGTTTATGCGTTGGAGGTGGTGATTCAGAGGTACGATTACGCGGCGAGCAATCCGGTGATGGATTTTCTTTCTTAATTGAGGTTTTGAAAGGATTTCCATTATCTGCCCGTCTTGGGGGAGACTGATCTAATGAATTCTCTCTCTTTATTCGAATTCCAGAGGAAGTATTATCAGAGGTTTTTATTGTTCTTTTTCTAGGTGGGGACTGGTCAGAGCTTCTTCTCTTACGAACTGGAGACTGTCTTCTTCGAGGAGATTGGTCAGAATCCTTTCCTTTGCATTGTGGAGATCGTTTGCGTCGAGGAGATTGGTCAGAATTTCTTCTCAATTGAGCTTTTGATTCTCTTCTTGGTGGCGATTGGTCTGAATATTTTTTTGGACGAGCTGGAGAGCGTCGTCGTCTTCGTGGCGATTGGTCTGAATCTTTTTTTGGGCGAGCTGGAGAGCGTCGTCTTGATGGCGATTGGTCTGAATCTTTTTTTAGACGAGCTGGAGAGTGTCTTCTTGGTGGCGATTGGTCCGAATCTCTCTTGGAATTAGCTGGAGAGCGCTTTCTTCTTGGCGATTGATCTGAATCTCTTCTGGCACGAGATAATGAGGTTTTTCTTGGTGGTGATGGGTCTCGTGCCGAAGATACATCTGAGTTCCATCTCGAACGTTTCTCAGAAGGTGAATTATGTCCATTTAGAGGTTTACTTCTTCCTTGTCCTTTTCTCGGAGGTGATTGATCAGAGTTCCTTCGTGCAAGAGGCAAACGGTTGGCTTTACTTAGAGAAGATTCATCAATATGTTTTTTATCATCAGTAGCCTTCTTTCCCCACCTATCATCATCTGATTCTTCTTCCTTTTTAATACCACCAAAAGTTTTCCATTTACTTTCAGCTGGCTCTCCAGATGCATTAATTATTCCCACAATTTGAGGAGCATCCTCACCTGTTAACAAGAGTTCTTCATCGATTTCCAAGTCTTGGTTAACATGCACATCGTCGTCAATTATTTTTACCGTGGCTTTTGTTTTATGTTTTTTATCCTTCTTCTTCTTTTTTTTATCACCTGATAAGTATTTTTTTAAATATTCTTTTTGGCTTATTTTTGTGGTCATTTTATCTTATTTATATGTTTAATGTTTATATTTAATTTGATTTTTTAGAGCAATACACAATTTGTAAAAGAAAAACAAAAAGATAAACGTTGAGCTTGCTGGAAAATGGAATGTCAATTGAAATGTCACATGGGGAGATTCGATAACAAATTATTTTTGACAGCATCGTTATCGTTAGTGATGCAAGGTGTTTTATTTTATAATAAAATAATAATATGCTAAAATTATATATTTTTCTAGGGTAGATCTTCCGATTTTAGTCTTTCACATTAAAATTTCAAGACTATAGACCGAAATAAAAATGTATTGTGAAAGTATAGAAAATATAACAAAAAATAACGAACAATTTTTTTAGTATAGTTTTAAAATCCAAATTCGTAAAAATTCATTAATTAATGTTAAATTTATTTTGTGTAAATTTCTTCAAGAGAATATAAAATACCACACTTATATCGAGTGGCGTGCTGTGGAATGGTGTGTTGATGTGTCAGAGAAATATTTGTTTGGGGAAATAGAAGACAGTGCTCGGGAAGAGATTAAGGTCTTTTGCAACTTGTTTCCTCGTGTGAAAGCGGACTTAAGACTTTTAGACGACTGCGATTTTTAAGCTTCGATTCTCTTTTGCTTTCCTTTCGGTCGCAAGGATGCTTTCGAACACTGCGATTTTTAACAGATGTTAACTTTGATAAATGAAAGGGAAACATAATATCCACACTCCTTACTTCACTTATTTCTCAAATAATAAGAATAAGCACAAAGAATCAGCGATAACTCTGCAATTTTGTTCAACCTCAGCAATTTTGTCTTAAGATCGCAAGGGGTAATTGCATCGTTTAAAAGCAGTCTAATAGTTATTTGATTAATACACGGTATTACAAATGATAATCGTTTTACATAATAAGGGTAAGATAAAAGAACAGATATTTAATTGAATAATTAACAAATACGAGGCAAAAAGAGTTGGGTACATAATGCTGTAATCAGTCTGATCCGTATTGTGTTATGTTCATTGGATGATCTATGTACATGGATCATAAGCGGTAGTAAATAACGTTATTGTTAATTGTGCTTTGTGCCATTCTTTGTTAAAAGTTTTACTGCTTTTAAACGCTGCAATTTTTAAGCACCTATGCGGTAGCCGGGGTAAACAAAGTTGCAGAGGTTGAAATAATTGCAGTTATCGCTCTTTCTTCTTTGTTTTTTCTTATTGTTTGAGACATAAGCGGAGTAAAGAGTGTGAAGATATGTTACCTTCTCATTTAACAAAAATAGCAGCTATTAAAATTTGCAGCGTTTAAATGGATGTTGCAATCCGAAAGAAACTCAAAAGAGAAACGCCGTTTAAAATTGCAGTCGTATAAAAGCAGTCTTTTATAAAAAGTTTGCTCGTGTCAAGTCTAGCATAATGTTACTGGCAGCACTCTTCGATAGCAACGATAACAATTATTTTATTTTGCATGTATTTTCTGGTCTGTTTTGATTACACATTCGTTGATTTTTATAGTTAAAAAAAATTGTTTATCCCAAATCCCGCTCGAACCAAACAAAGAACTGAAACAAAATATTGCCCTAAAAGCAAAAGCCCAGAAGATTCAAAAGAGAGATATAATTTAGGTATTTAGGTACAATACAGTATACGGCCCATTTTGAGTAGAAAATGAAAATCGAATTATTTCTTTCTATCCCCATTTTGATCCAAATTTAGTCTTTTATTAATAGAGTTCAGTAATTTATTTAAAGAAGAACATACCTGATAACACAAAGCTCACACAGATTTGTTTGTCAAATAAATTTGGCGATTTGAAATCGTGAAATCCAAAAGTACCTACCTTCAATTTGCACAACTTTGGTAAATGCACTTTCTCAAATAATTTCTTAACTGAAGCAATTTACAATATTTGTATAAGTATTTAAAGTTTTTGCAAAGATAAATTTTAATAGTTTTCTGCACTCGCACTCAATCAAAAACTGTTATTACAATATGTTTTGATTTAACTTAAAAAAAATAAGCTTCCCCACTTCACTTCTTATTTGAATTGAACTTGTTTAGTTTTGTTTGTTTTTGTTATTTGACATATTCCATTTCATCATGATGTAACGTAACGTGAAAGATAATTGGATATAGAAGGAATAGAGATGTGAATTTTGTGCCGATAACATAATGGAAAGCTTATGTCGAAATCCTTCCAACCCAAGAATCGATTTTGTTTCTAAGACTGCTTTTAAACGCTGTAATTACCCTCTGCAATTTTTAAGCATGTAGGCGGGGGACGTATGCGGTGTCCGGGGTAGACAAAGTTGCAGAGGTTGAAATAATTGCAGAGTTATCGGTCTTTCTTCTTTGTGCTTTTTCAATATTGTTTGACACATAAGTGGAGTAAAGAGAGTGAAGAGATATTTCCTTCTTATTTAACAAAAATTGTAGGTATTAAAATTTGCAGCGTTTAAATGGATGCTGCAACCCGAAAGAAACTTAAAAGAGAATTGCGGATAAAAATTGCAGTCGTCTAAAAGCAGTCTAAACAGAAAAAATAGATGCGGCAAAATTTATTGGGTTGTACCAATGTCTTTCACTGATTTTTTAGCTAAAATGCTGTGTGCGAACAATCCCTGGTTTTTGTCAACTGATTTTTAAACTGAACGAAAAAGTTTCACTCGTGTAAGTAAGACTGCTTTTAAACACTTCAATTACCCCCTGCAATTTTTAAGCGGTGGACGCGGACGTATGCAGTGGTCGTGGAAACAAGATTGCAGAGGTTGAAATAATTGCAGAGTTATCGCTCTTTCTTCTTTGTGGAAATGGATTGCTGTGAACTCGAAGAACTCTTGAGCCTCTCGCTATTTCTTTAAATAAATCATCATAAGATGAGGAGGATGACAAATCTAAAATTCTGTAATATTTTTTTTTTAATGAATAGGAAATAAAATTTTGTTTAAAACTATAATTTATTTTTAAGCCTTAAAATAAATATAGTGCCATATAATGTATGGATGGGGGTATCAGACCTCCCACTCCCAAGTCATCTAGGTCTTGGTACAAATTTATGGAATAATTGTATACCGTCGGTTCTTAATACGTGTGCAAGTTTTTCAAGTTAATCCGGCTCATAAGTTGTTGAAAATATGTTCACAGATTCCATATACATATGTACATACATACATATGCAACATTTGTACATATATTGTAGGTCAACCTTCTAAAAGCATTTTAAAAATGTTTAGCGTTTTCTGGCAGCACAGAAAAAGGATCTGCAAGAACGATTAAAAATAAAGGTAATTAATAAAATTTAGTTTAAAAAAAAAAACAAGGGGGCGGCGTACCCAATTGGGCCTAGGGCAAACCTAAATCTCCCACTGCACGTAAGATATCAAAAAAAAGTTTAAAAAGAGTTATTGCTCAGAACTAGTAAATCTATTAAATGTTGAAAACGATCATGATACCAATGATTTTGTTTCTGAAAATCTAAATCTATAAGAAAAGGTGTATTATGAATTCCAATTTATTATAGATATAAACAATTTTATTTTGAAACACCCTGTAAATACATAAATCGCCGAAGACTTCTTTTTACAATTTTTGCTTGAATACCTTTATTTGTTAATTCCTTTTTTTAAGAAAATCTTACTTCAGCCTATGAAGCAAATTTCAAAAGTTATGATTTTTCCAACGAAAAAAGTCATTTTGAACCACATTTCCGCCGTGACAGTCAAAAGAACTTACCATTACGTTAGGGGCTACTTCAATTTACTGTATAAATAATAAGTTAACAAAGCTAATATGTATTATTATACTTACATGAAACTTTTTTAAACTTTAATTTGATCCAATTTTAATTGTTAAAATAAAACAAACAAAATTAGAACTTTATTGCTCTTTGCATATTTTTAATTTAATTTTTTTAATCAATATTTCCAACTTCATAACAATTATAATTTAAAATGCTTTTTTAAATTCTATTTTATAATACAAATTTTTAATACAAATGCTTTCTTATTTTTATATAGTTTTTTTTTTCTTCTTTATTTGCTACAAAATAACAAAAGTTATGCACATTTAATGTTTGTTGTTATATTTATTAAGTGTTTTTATGGATTTTAATTATTTTAATTAAAAATATAAAAATGAATATATCGACTAGAAATATAAAGATAATATATATTTTTTGGATGGCTTGTTCTGTTGTGCCGGTAACTTTGTATAACTAAAAAAAATTTACTTTGAAGTAACAGAAAAGATTATATAATAGGCGTGTTTTTTTAAAAGTCCATAAAGAATCGGACCGAAAAAACGACATCGAATCAAAGTGATTTACAAGTGAATAAATTGTAGTATGGCGAGAATTGCGAGTGTCAGCATGATTCAGTGGCCAACTTAAATAGTGACAATTCATATCGCACCACTTGAATCTTTTCAAGTGCATTACCCAGGTAATGTGTGACTAGAGCTGTGTCAATCGTTCATTTTAAAAGTTTCAATCGTTTATATCTCGTTCAGTTCAATGATCTATCTTTTCAATCGTTCATTTTTTCAATCATTTTTGTTTCTGTTTCATTTTGGTTACAAATCAAATGGGGAAAGGAAACGTTAACGTTCTTTTCAAACGTTGATTCGTTATTTTGGTTTCCATTTAAATATTTTAAATTGGTTCAGACAGCAAATGAATACTACAAAATATTAAATCAAAATGAATCTTATTTCAATTTTACAGGTAGCTTAATTTTTTCAGCTAAATAGCTGATTTTTTTAACTTTCTAAAGATAAATGGATCTCACGAACAAACGCAGTCTAATTTGGATGCATTTTTCTCAGGCAACTGTGAAGAAGGCAAAATGCGTCTATTTGCAAAAATTTATAAGTATCAGCGTATCAGCGGCATAACAATTGAAAAGGCGCGATATAATTCAAGAGCGAAATATACCCGACAACAACAACCCTACTTCATCTACATCTTCTGTCAACTAACAACAACATCGATCGCAATACAAGTTCCACCCACGGCCACATCCAACTCAACTTCTTCACAATAAACTTATCCATCCAACTCAACAATTGCAACAACAGACCGTCCTTCAACTTCAGCCTTAGCATGTACAGTAGCAACATCAACCTCTAATCAAACGCCTCGACTTACAGTACAACGAAAACAACCAATTTCGAGTTATATTGAAAAACCCACTTCTTTAAGCTACTCTAAACAATTAGACGAAAAAATCGTCAAAACTATAGTTAAGCAATATTATACATTTTGTATGGTTGAAAACAAAGGATTCAAAAAATGTTTTCAAATGCTTAATCAAAATTACCAGCTACCTACAAGGAAAACCGTTTCTAGTTCCTTAATACCTAAGCTTTATGAAGAAACTAAAGTAAAAGTGCAAGACGTATTAGCTACAGTTTCAGCTGTATGTGTCACAACAGACGCTTGGACATCCATATGGCAGCAAATTTACTATTAATGAAGAAAATATACACAGCAACACTAACTAGTACCTAACTATCCAAGTATATACAATTCATTCTTTCACATCATACATACATATACCATTGTACATAACACTTTGTATAAATACTGAATTCACTAAACTACTCTTGTCAGTCCTTCAATTAAATTTATAACGTTGAACTAAAACTGTGTTTGCGCTTCAATTCTGATTTTGTGCAACAGTTACATCGGAATTACGGTCCACTTCATTCAAGAGCAGCAAGAAACTTTATCCCTTGGGTCACGTCTCCTAGGATGCATTCCTTGTGACGAAAGCCACACCATCATTAATTTGGGAAACATGCTTAGTTCGGAATTGAAGAAATAGAACCTAGATGAAAAAGTGTGTTGTGTTGTGACAAACAATGCTTCCAATGTCTTTGGTGCTTTGAAATCTAAAAAGTGGAACCATTTCCCGTGTTTTGCACATACCCTTAATTTGGTTGTTGGTGAAGGACCTGCTATTGTCAAATCGATAAAAAATTAAAGTAAAAAATATTGTTGCCTATTTCAAAAAAAGCTCAAACGCAACAGTCAAACTTTCAAGCATGGAAAGGGAGCTCAATTTTCCCGAACTTAAGCTTAAGCAATCGTGCATAACGCAGTGGAATTCTACTTACGAAATGCTCAACAGAGTTCTAACTGTTAAGTCCGCAGTCCTTGAAGTTCTGGCAATTGAAAATCCAGACCTAAACTGCTTGTCGGCCAGGGACTGGATAATTTTGGAGAGAGCAACAAACGTTTTTAAAATTTTTCATGCTATAACGGAACAAATGTCTGCTGAAAAAAACGTTACAATTTCAAAAACGATGCTTATGATTAAAGCAATGCGATCTTACATTTAAATAAAATGTCTGTGGAAAATAATAATGAAATCGACAAAATAATATCATTATTACCACCCTTTTAAATTCGATTAATAACCGATTCAAATTAGTAGATCAATTTGTTGATGAGAGAGTAGCACAAGCTACATTTTTGGATCCACGATTAAAAAAAACATGGATTCTCTAACCAAACGACCTATGAAAAATGTTTAAAGGATTTAAAAGCTAAGACGTTATCATTCCCAACGCAAACACCAACAGCAGATACAGATACTAACACTGCCACAACTTCAACAACTAATTCCGAAAACGATTTGCTTATCTGGGGAGATTTCGATTCTCATTTAGATTTAGTGACACATTTGAAGTCGGATCTTCTTGCTACGCTTGCACTTTCTTTTAAATTGAATTGTGTATAAATGAGTATAAATAAGGTGAAATCGATAATAAATAAATCAGTATCTATCAACTATCAGTCTGTCTTTTATTCCGCCAGTAAAACATATTACATACATGGCGATCTTGCCAGAAATTAACTTCAACATAATAAAAGTGATATCATCAAAGTAAAATTGAATTAATCAACAACAGTATCACCGATGTACAAGGAAAAAATAGATAAAATATTCGAGAAATGGAAAGCCTATTTAAACGCTAAATAGAGTAAAGACCCTAGCGCCCATCAACCAGGGAAAAGACCCGAAGTATTGAAAATTGGACCACTTTCCCTAACAATCAAAGAATATAAACAACGGCAACATACAGCAAAGGAGAAAAAAACACCAACATCAACGATACCAACAAAAAGAAAGAGGAGGAAAACAATTTAAACACAGAAGGGCGATCGCAGTGCTATATAAAGAATTTAACCTAACAATTTTAACAGAAAAAAAAATAAAGAAGGAAATACAAGCAATTAGAACTGGAAATTTGTCATAAATAAATAATAAAATTCTGGCAACCTCACGGCTGCCTATTTATGGGAGGTGTAGTATGGCAAGAATTGCGAGTGTCAGCATGACTCAGTGGCCAACTTAAATAGCACCACTTGAACCTTTTCAAGTGCAGTGCATTGCCCAGGTAATGTGTGACACAATTGAATTGAAGTCGGATCTTCTTGCTACGCTTGCACTTTCTTTTAAATTGAATTGTGTATAAATAAGGTGAAATCGATAATAAATAAATCAGTATCTATCAACTATTAGTCTGTCTTTTATTCCGCCAGTAAAACATATCACAAAATATAAAAATTTTTAAGTCCAGATAATCTCCGAGACTTAACTTAAGTCCAGATAAACACTGTATTACCAATACAAATTATCATTTTGCTATAGATAGTTTGTTAAATTATCTGAATCATCGAATGAAATAATTTTGTTTTGTATGAAAACAAAAAGGCTATCATTGTCATGGAATTTAGTTTGTTTACCTATCAATGACTTGGAAATATGTTCTATGGTTTTATTTAATTTTATTTCGTCAAGCGGAATAATTTTCTATATGAGTTTTCTTTTTATTTTAATGTGGCATGGCTGATTATTTTTTTTTTCATGATTGCCAGAAAACTGAAAGTTATGGCTTATGATTTCAATAATCAATGGTAAGGTAGTTCCATTCGACATCTTGGGCCAAAATTATTTTATTTTTTTTGTGAATCTAATTATTGAGTCATAACCTTTATTTTGCCTTTAAATTTAAATTTTCAAAGCTATAACTGGCGCCTTAAGCCCTGAAAATTCTCTGGGTTTAGCTAAGCTCACAGGGGATAAGTTGTTGCATTTAACATGCTGATGATAAATTAGATAAGATGTCTGCTTTAATAAAACTTACTTATTCACATACTTTCATAGAAGAATATCCCATTAATAATATTACAATATCATCAAATTGCTTTAGCGATTTTTACGATAGTAACACTTTTTATTTTACTTGTGATTACACTAGCAATTTAGATCATTCATTTGATATCTGATGCAGAAACAAGTGAAACTATCACTACATCCGTTACCAATCAATGTGATAACATCTGATAAGAAAGCAACCCAGCTATTTCAAATAATTTATTCGACAAGATTGATGAGCCCCTAAGTAGGCTCATATGCCACAGTGAAGGATTTTGCGACTTAGTAAGTCGGTTGGCAAGAATTATCCAGCTGGTGACTCAAGCAAACACAAATGCCATCGCCAAAGGCCAGCCTGTCAATACACGAATCAGGTTGCATACTACAACCACTGAGGTGCCAACCGGTAGAAAGGAATCTTCTTGTGCGTACTGTGGAAAGATCCACCTGGTATTCGAGTGTGTAACCTTCAAAGGTCTGGCCGTCGAACATCGTTGAAAATTTGTGAAAGGTAAGCACCTTTGTTTTTTCTTGTTTAAAAACCAGTCATGGGGCTGCAGTGTGCCGCAGTCGCAAGAGATGTGAAGAAGACGGATGCCAAAGATTTCACCATAAGTTGTTGCATGAAAAATCCACCGCAGTAGAACCACCAAATTTAGTTAGGGTTCATAATTTCCAAATGCAGAATAGTAGTAACCAACTTTTTCGAGTTTTGCCGGTAGTTCTTCTGGCCCCAGGAGAACCTTACTTTACAATGTTTTGGAGATAAAGTGGTAACTGAACCGTCTAGAAAAGTTGCATTAGAGAATCGAGGTGTTGATGAATCCCAGTGGTATCAGATGAAGGATTTCAGGACAGTTCCGAAGCTGAGTCTTCCAACTCAGTCTTTTGATAAGACCCCTGCAGAACATTTAGAAAGTATTCCAGTCAATAACTACAACAATGCTAGACCATGCTCATCGAATTGGACAATTGTCACTTGGGTGTCGCCAGCATCATCATTGAAGGAAACCGCACCGAACTAATAGCCGCTTATACAAAACTAGGCTGAGTTGCTTATCGGTCACAACACGATAAGAACAATGACAAACCAATGGTTTTTTACATCAACGAGAACAATGTTTTGATGAAACTTGAGAAGACGGACGGTGGAAAACTTTGGAGAAAACAAAAGTGAGAGGTTTTTGGAGTCAAACGATGGTGCGAGAGCTGGGCGAATTTTGAAACTGTCAACAAAACGTGTTGAAGGACATTTCGAGACTGATTTATTGTAGGATATGTAGTGACAATATTATCATGCCAAATAGCTACGAAATGGTGTTAAAGCGTTTACGTTACGTAAGCCAAAATGACCAGAAAACACAAAATTGCCGAGCTATATAAAGCCGAGATTAGAAGTTACATCCAAAAAGGATACGCTAGATTGTTATCGCCGAGGGAATCAGAGGCTATAGATAGCCGAACATAGTATTTGCCCCATTTTGGAGTGATTAACCCACACAAACTTTGAGTTGTCATTGACGCAGCCGCCGAGGTCCGTGCAGTCTCACTCAATTCTATGCTGCTAAGAGGACAAGAACAAGCCAAACCACTTTTGTCAATCACCCCTATCGTCAATTTAATGGGAACTTTTTTTCCCCGGAAAAACAAAAAATCCCAAGGAAAGAATGTTTCCCATCGCGAATCTTCCACGAAATAATTTTTCCCCAAAAACTTACTTGGGGAAATGTTGCAGTGATATGAGGAAAAAGTTCCCTGGAAAAATATTATTCCCGATAGCTATTTTGCTAAAAGAAATATTTTCCCCTATAATTTTGAAGATTGTTCCTGATACCAAATTTCCCAAAATGGGAAAAAACTCCGGGGAAATTTCTTTCGCGATAGGGCTAAATACTATTCATGTTCCGCCAAGGTATAGTCGGAGTTGTTGCGGACATAAAAGAAATGTTTTCGCAGGTGAAGATCTTAGCCAATGATCAGAACTCCCAAATATTCCTGTGGAGAGATATAAGCTACGACTTGCCGATTCAAATATATGCCATGTCATCATTTCATCAATGATTTTCGGTGCCGCTTGCTCGCCCTATTCAGCTAAATATACCAAAAATATAAATGCCAACAGATTTAAAAGTGGCTCACCAGAAGCTGTTGAGGCTATTATAAATAAGCACCATGTGGATGATTTTGTCTGCAGCTTCTCAAACCAAGCCGATGCAGAGCGAATCAGTATGGAAGTAAAGAGGATTCACAGTGAAGAGGGTTTCGTGCTCCGAAATTTTGTCTCTAATGTGAGAGAGGTTCAAAAAAGGCTCAACGACCCGATACATGCAGTACAATCAGCAGTCAACCTGGAGTCAGATAAAGGCCAAGAGAAGGTTTTGGGAATGTACTGGAGCATCGAAGATGACACCTTTCGTTTTAAACTAAAATTCCATCGCATTGCCATGGATGTATTGGAATTGTTGAGGCCACCAACAAAAAGAGAGATGCTGGACATCGCTATGGCAGTCTTCGACCCATACGGATTTTTGGCAATTTTTTGATCAAATAATGCTTTAAAATACGTGGCTGGGACGATCTATTGCCGATAGATATTTAATGCCGATGGAAACTCTGGTGGACAGGATTGAACTCCATCAAACAATTTCGTGTAATCTGCTGCTATTCTCCAAGACTACAACATGCCGAAAATGTCAAGCTGCATATTTTTGCGGATGCTAGCGAAAGCAGCAGTAGGGTATTTCCGGATCCAGTGCCAGTGCTAGAGTTAAAGGCAGCTGTCCTCGGAAGCCGTTTGCAGACAACAATACGAGTGAATCACAACATTACCATCTCTCGCGTAGTCTACTGGAGTGATTCAAAAACCACAGCCTACGGTTCATCCAGAAATTAAAGAGAGTCTCAGGAACTTAATTAAAGCAATTCCTAGAGTAGAATCACACTATTTAATGGCTCGTGAATTTATTGAGAGTGGTAAAAGTCTTTCAAATCTTTATTGTGATTATGAAAAAAAGTTGCGAGTTGTGTACTTCATTGTATAATGCATCATCCCGAAGCGAAGGATTTTCTTATATTGGTAGATATAAAGATATATCCTTAACATGTATTCTGTTGTAACCATTAACGGTAGATTATTGGTAGATGTGAAGATATATCCTTAACATGTATTCTGTTGTAACTATTAACGGTAGATTATTGGTAGATATGAAGATATATCCTTAACATGTATTCTGTTGTAACTATTAACGGTAGATATGAAGATATATCCTTAACATGTATTCTGATGTAACCATTAACGGTAGATTATTGGTAGATATGAAGATATATCCTTAACATGTATTCTGTTGTAACCATAAACGATAGATTATTGGTAGATATGAAGATATATCCTTAACATGTATTCTGTTGTAACCATTAACGGTAGATTATTGGTAGTTATGAAGATATATCCTTAACATGTATTCTGTTGTAACCATTAACGGTAGATTATTGGTAGATATGAAGATATATCCTTAACATGTATTCTGTTGTAACCATTAACGGTAGATTATTGGTAGATATGAAGATATATCCTTAACATGTATTCTGTTGTAACCATAAACGATAGATTATTGGTAGATATGAAGATATATCCTTAACATGTATTCTGTTGTAACCATTAACGGTAGATTATTGGTAGATATGAAGATATATCCTTAACATGTATTCTGTTGTAACCATAAACGATAGATTATTGGTAGATATGAAGATATATCCTTAACATGTATTCTGTTGTAACCATTAACGGTAGATTATTGGTAGATATGAAGATATATCCTTAACATGTATTCTGTTGTAACCATAAACGATAGATTATTGGTAGATATGAAGATATATCCTTAACATGTATTCTGTTGTAACCATTAACGGTAGATTATTGGTAGATATGAAGATATATCCTTAACATGTATTCTGTTGTAACCATAAACGATAGATTATTGGTAGATATGAAGATATATCCTTAACATGTATTCTGTTGTAACCATTAACGGTAGATTATTGGTAGATATGAAGATATATCCTTAACATGTATTCTGTTGTAACCATAAACGATAGATTATTGGTAGATATGAAGATATATCCTTAACATGTATTCTGTTGTAACCATTAACGGTAGATTATTGGTAGATATGAAGATATATCCTTAACATGTATTCTGTTGTAACCATAAACGATAGATTATTGGTAGATATGAAGATATATCCTTAACATGTATTCTGTTGTAACCATTAACGATAGATTATTGGTGGATATGAAGATATATCCTTAACATGTATTCTGTTGTAACCATTAACGGTAGATTATTGGTAGTTATGAAGATATATCCTTAACATGTATTCTGTTGTAACCATTAACGGTAGATTATTGGTAGATATGAAGATATATCCTTAACATGTATTCTGTTGTAACCATAAAGGGTAGTGTTACGTATGGCAACACTGGCCATCCGTGTCTTAACATATATATTGTTAAATGAAATGTAATAGTTCTTGATCGGTCTCTGGCCGTTGTAGACGTACGTATTTTTATACCAAAGAAAGGGAGATAATAAATGTGGGTTTTTTGTATATTTTTCCCACAATAATAGTCGTACCGTCTTTCATTTTAATCGGTATATTATAAATTATGGTCCTTGGAGTCGGGATAATATAAAAAAAAAATCGGAAATCGGAAATTTTTTGTGAAAAGTATTAAGTGAGAAACAATGGAGCTATAACGGAGGAATACATACATACATATGTATATGGAAATGGAGAAACAACTGGAAGGTTTGAGTGTGTAGTGGATTTGCAACACAAGGAAGTGTGCAATTCACTTACACACAAAAGGGAGTTTTATTTTTATTTTCTCACTTTTTCTACTTTACTAATTTTTTTTGGTGACTTACAATCACTATTTTCAGGAATAATTATTTGTATTTGGTGCCTTACAACCACCAGATATCAAATGGAATTTTAAAATGCATGTAGCAACATGCAATGGAGAAGTTCGTTTTTTGGTGCCTTACAACCACCAAATAAAAAAAACCAAAAGGAGTAGTTTATTTGGTGCCTTACAACCACCAAAAAATTTAAATACCTATGTATCTATAATATATAGAATCATGGAAAACATATAGGAGCATGCGATGGAGATATTGTGTTGAATACCCATTCACACAAAACAATATAAACGGAGCGAAATCGGAGAAAAAATACATGTAGAACATGCAACGGAGAAAAAACTCAAACGCATGTGCAAATTATTTGCGCACAAGAAAATAAACAAATCGAGACTCGAGTCTCGAAGAGAATCATGGTTAGAATTTTAAAATTCTATTAGTTATTTAGAAAATTTTAAAATTGATAGATGGTTGGGTGCAGGGAAAATTCCAAAAATACAAATTCACGGGTTTTCAGATAGCAGTGAATCGGCATTAAGAGCAGTAATATACGTTCGTGTTGGAACGGGATAGTAACTAGTAAGCTTTTAACATCAAAAACAAGAGTATCACCAATCCACTGTTGGAGTTATCGCCAGCAGAGTTGCTGTCGAAAATGATAAAAGGAGTTATGGAGTCAATGGAATGGCCGACTGTGGAGTATGTGCTCTGGATTGATTCCAGTCCAGCATATTATTGAATAAAAAAGGAGACAAGGAGAAAAGCAAAATAATGGAGAACATACAACAGGAGGTAAGAAATGAAATGAAAATATATTCTATTTCATCTTTCAAGGAGATCGTGCACATAAGGCTCAGTCGAACTAAGTCAAGTGTGTCGATATTGGAGTATACAAACAAATTAGAGAAAGTAATAAACATTCTTATTTATGCCGGGAGGTATGTAGCAAACTGGATTAAATGGAGAAAAGAACTAAAACAGAAACCTAAAGAATTACAACGCAGATCTAGGAGAAAAGAGGTTCAGCAGGAAGTTTTACCACCTACTCTAACGGAAAAAGCATCAGATATTGTATCGTATGGAGCCATACGAGTGAAGCAACAACTAAACCTAAGAAGGGACAGCTATATTATCTTATTTATTATTTCTCCTTCCTACAATGTATTTCCCTCTCTTGTATTGTATAGTGTATTGTATAGTGTATTGTAAGCCAGAATAAACAGCCAGCATTATAAGTTAGTTACGAATTTGGATAGCAAGAATAAAGTTGGGTTTTTTACCGTGAAGGTTTTCCCAAATAAAATTCTAGTGAGTTTAATTTCTATCGGAATTGGAATAAATCAGTCGTGGCTCGCAACATTTGGTCCTTCGAGCCGGATATGAATTAGCCAGTTACAAACGTGATGCAACATGAAAATATTATTATTTACAACAGAACAGCCATACGTAGTGGCGAAAGAGTGAAGATGATTCCCCTTGCTTTATTTCGCATACACAATATGTATGTATCTGCCAGTGATCTTCCTATTTTAGCTACAGCAACAAGTACAGTCACCAAAAGGAGAAAGAGCGGACAGCCTTTCATATATTTTCATGCATAATACATATGTATCCGCCAGCGACACTTCTATTTTTAGCTACAGGTACAGATGTCAGCATTTGGCTACAAAATTGTTTGCCACCGAAAGAATAAAATTCTACCCCTTTATATTGCACATACATACGTGCAAACGAGAGAATGCAATTCTTCTCCTTTATACAGCACATAAGCCAGCAATTGTCGTCATGATATTTAAAATATTCCCCTGCCCGAGAATGAGCTCATAATTTATATACCGGCCAGTGTGAGCGACGCGACAGTCACAACAATAATTATACTCAACAGCATTTCTTCTCTTTGTTTAAATACAATTTTTCATCCCTCATACACAGCAATATATGACGATCATATACCAAAACAAACGAGTAGACATATTTTCCGGCAGCTGTCGACAGCGAATCCACTCAATTTATGCAGGAGATGTTTGTATGTATCTCCCGCAGCCAGCAACATTGGACAGCACAAGTGACTGTGTATATAAGCGATCTTCCCCTTTTATTATTTTGTTATATACTTGTCAGTCAAGTTACAGCTAGCGGAGAGAAGAATGTAAGAAATATAGGAAAATTCTTCATTTAGTAACGAGAGTTGAGATTGAGTGGTCCGTTAATAAATTTTATAAAACTTTAAAGCGAATATTGAATAAGATCTATAAAAACAATTCAAAGGTATGTACAGTGAAAATAACAATTTAATTAAGTGAAGGCAAGCGGGTATAGAGCAATAAAATTTAGCCTAAAGTGTAAGAGTGCTAGTGTTGGTAGAGTGTTTGGTTATTTGTTTACATTTTTTATAGCGCAACATAGGCAGGTAAAGTCTTTATTATGGACAGCAAAATCACTAATGTGATTCGATAGTGAAACCGAAAGTGTGATAGTGAAATGTTTGCTTATTTTGTTTATTCCTTTATACTGAAATTCAGGTAGGAAAAAGTCTTTATTATGGAGAGCAAAATCACTAATGTGATTCGATAGTGAAACCAAAAGTGTGATAGTGAAATGTTTGCTTATTTTGTTTATTCCTTTATACTGAAATTCAGGTAGGAAAAAGTCTTTATTATGGACAGCAAAATCACTAATGTGATTCGACAGTGGAATCGAAAGTATAAAAGTGCCAGTGCTAGTACAGTGTTTGTTTATTTTGCTTATTTTTATAGCGAAATATAATAAGTGTTCGACAGTGGAAATTGGAAAGTATTTATGGAAAGTACAGTGTTTATATCGATATTCCTTGTTTATTCATTTATGCATAAATGGCAATTTTGCCGTCGTCGTCGCACAAATATATATTAATTTCTTTTCTTTGCGTAAGCTCTTTTTGTCTGTCGGCAGCAGATTGAGCCATCAGATGATGCTTGGACGGCAAGATCATGCTGAATATAGATAGGGGGCGGGTGCGTTGCGTGCAATAATTGAGATAATGGCATGGGAAGGGGACGTTATCTTAATATTGCGAATAATTTATATTATGGGTATAATTGTAGTTAAATAAATACTAATGCGCTTAGGGATTGGACAGCTGGAAAGTATTCAATAAATTGAATTATGTACGTACATAGGAAAGTCTGACAGCATATAAACTGAATTTTCTAAAACAAAAATTCAAAGGCCAGTGACATAATAAAGCAAATAGGTGGAAAGTGTGATAGCATTTACATTGAATATTCCAAAATGGAATTCAAGCAGCCAGTGACATAATAAAGCAAATAGGTGGAAAGTGTGATAGCATTTACATTGAATATTCCAAAATGGAATTCAAGAAGCCAGTGACATAATAAAGCAAATAGGTGGAAAGTGTGATAGCATTTACATTGAATATTCCAAAATGGAATTCAAGAAGCCAGTGATATAATAAAGCACATAAGCGAAAGTTTAAAATCGAATATTCAAAAAGAGAAATTCGAAAGTTGCAAGTGATATAGGAAAGCGTGACAGCCATAAAAGCACGAATATTTATATAAAATAAAATTCGAAATAGCCAGCAAAACAATAAAGTTAAATATGATGATTCTCAGGGCACATAAGATAGCTAAGTAGGATTATTGCTCGCTTGCCAAAATTCACTAAATTGCCAGCCTTTTTGCCATTAAGCAACCATTAATTTAATATTTATTTTTAGCAATGGCCAGCCTTAAAAACCATATTGCTGCGGTAGCGGCTATCCGAAGAGTCTACGACTATACCCAGCTGGCGAATTTCCAGCAGGTAGACCGGGTGGACCTGATGATTAGGTTGGAGAGACTCGAGGAGGCCTGGACGCACCTCACTGACATCCATGACAAGGTGCTAGCAGGGAAAGGAGCAGACGCTGTGAGTGCAGAAGAAAGACTCGTAGAGGCAGAAGAAATATATTGCACTGCCAAAGCAGCACTTCGGCGTCAGCTTGCCAAGAGCAGCCAGCAATTCGACAGCGAGCAGATGCCAGCCTCCCCAGCATCCAGGACAGCCAGCCAGCTACAGCCGCCCGTTGCTGTTCAAATACAGATGCCAGTGCAGCAACACGAAATAAGGAACTCGTGGGGTGAGTTTGATGGTTCGCTCACTAAATGGCAAGGATTCCACGATCGTTTCGTGGTAGCGGTTCATGAAAACGACAGCATCTCGCCAGCATACAAGTTTTCTTACTTGAGCAAGTCTTTGACTGGCAAAGCAGCCAAAACCATGGGAGAGTGGCAGCTAACGGATAGAAACTACCAGGAAGCCTGGGAGCGTTTAAACCAGCTCTACAATAGGAAGTACCAAACTTGCCGACAGCTTCTCCGCCAGTTCACCCATCTGCCTGAATTGCCAGTAAATCCGAATGCGGATGACCTGCAACATATATCCAACGTTACGCATGAGATGTTGCGACAGCTAAAGGCTCAGGGCTTACCAGTGGAACATTGGGATATGTTCGTAGTTCCAATGATTCACGAACGCTTGGGCAGCACGACAGCCAGACAGTGGGAGCTACAACGAAGCTCAGAAACTCCAACCAGCAAAGAAATGTTGGAATTTCTTGATAAACAAGCAGCAGCCGGTTGCAATGCAATGAACGGATACAAATTATTCAGATAGTTTTAATTTACTTTCTAGTTCCACAGCAAAGCCAGAAGTTGTACTCATGCCAACCATTTGGGTGAGAGTCTGCATAGGTGATAGATGTTTAGGCCCAGTACGGGCGCTATTGGATTCAGGGGCACATCCAAATATAATCACTCATAGCGTAGCAAGCTTGTTGGGCATTTTAATTTCATCGATAGCGAAGAAGGTCATGGGTATAGATGGATGTCCGATTCAGATTCGAAAGCAGATGGTCCTTAAGCTAGTACCATGGTTTAACACAGAGACTATATAGAAGATGAATTTCTGGTTCTACCAAAAGAAGCAAAATGGACAGTGTTCACACCAATTACTGATACAGCACCTTTATCTGGGGTACATGATACGCCATTAGCAGATCCAAATTATTGGAAGAGGGGTACATTTTCGATATTGTTGGGGGTTAGGTTCTTTGCGAGACTAATGACTGATACAATTCCACGCAATATAGGACATGCAATTACAATTCGGACAGCCTTCGGTACAGTAATATTTGGAGGGCATTCTGTAGAAATGCCTAATGGAATAGCCGACATTCTGCCAGCAGCTAGATGCATAGAACTGGAAAGTATGGATAAGACAGTAAGGCAACTATGGGAGATAGATCAAATAGGATCTCATCCAATTAGGACAGTTGAGGAGCAAGCGGTTGAAGACAATTTTATTCAGACGGCCAGCAGGGACGAGCATGGTCGCTTTATTGTCACCATTCCAATCAAGCCTGGTATCCAAAATATAGGAAGCTCCAGGGCAACAGCATTAAAGAGATTTATGTATCTCGAACGAAAGTTAGCAAGGGATCCGATAATGAAAGAGAAGTATGTCAGTTTCATGCGAGAATATGCTGAAATGGGACATATGCAGCAAGTGAACGAACCGTCAGTGTCAGGACAGATGATATACCATATACCGCACCATTGTGTCACCAAGAAATTTAGAGTGGTATTCGATTGTAGCTGTCAAACAGACAGGGGTATATCCCTTAACGAAGTACAACAGCTTGGTGAGAAGTTACAGCGAGATCTTTACGAGATTGTTATGCGTTTCCGCAGACATCGTATAGCCTTTAGTGCAGACATAAAGATGATGTTCAGGCAAGTGAAAGTAGCACGACAGCAATGGGACCTGCAGAGAATATTCTGACGGGAATCTCCAATGGAAGAGCTTCGAGAGTATTGGCTGACAGTGGTCACCTATGGCATGACCTCATCTGCGTATAATTCAGTGCGAGCACTTATTCAGTGTTCTCGAGAGTTAAAATCTACATTCCCAAATGTAGAGCAAGTGGTAGCAAGTGACTTTTACATGGACGATTGTGTCTCAGGATGCGATAGTGTAGAAGAGGCAGTTATGATCATTCGACAATTAGATACAGTGTTACGTACAGCGGGTTTTGAGCTAAGAAAATGAAAATCGAATAGTGAGTGTGTTACAAGCAAGCTCCAAACTGATGGTGCGAGAGTTATAATGTTCGAGAATGAGGAACAAGCGACAGTATTAGGACTACAATGGATGATAGAAACTGATCAATTTACATTTGTAGTTCGAAGTGAAGTATTAGAGGGAGAGGTAACAAAGCGGAAAGTGTTAAGTCTGATAGCGAAATTATATGATCCGAATGGATACATTGCGCCAGTGGTGATCTTAGGTAAGATCCTTATACAAGATATCTGGAGAGTGAGTCAAGGATGGGATCAAGCATTGCCTGCAGAACTGCAAGTGAGATGGGCAAAATTATGGAAAGAAATTAAGTATCTGGAGAAGATTTATTAAGTCGAGGAGTGATGCCAGCAAATTTAGTAGGGAATGCACTATGGTTGCATGGGCCAGCGTGGTTATGCCTACCAGATAGTGAATGGCCAGCAAATCCGATGGCCTTAAAGCCACCAATAGCAGCTGAATGTGAGATGCGAGTTTTTCTGACTACTACAGTCAACCCAAAATTAGGTATTTGGATACCCAATCAGCAAGCGATAGTGCCTATTCTGGATTATGCAAGTAGCATGAATAAAGCATCTGGAATAGTGGGTTATATTCTCCGATATGTGAACACATTGAGAGCTAAAGTTAAGCATAAGAAGGACGGCAAGCAGGAAAGACGCGTTCAGCGAGGCGAATTGCTAATTCAAGCCTTGACGATAAGTGAAAGAGCAGCAGCCATGAAGTATTTCATAAGGACAGCACAGATTGAAACATATGCTAAAGACATCGCCAGCTTACGAAAGCATGGACAGTTAACAGAGCACAGCAAGCTAGAGACACTCAAGCCTATCTTCGACAGTGATAATATTTTACGTGTAGGAGGGCGTCTACATAGGGCTAGCGGAAAGTATACCATGCGGCATCCAGCGATTATACCCAATGGTACAAGGCTAACATGGTTAATCATAAATGATACACATCAAAAAACAAAACATGGTTCCGTACAATTAATGATGCAAGTGTTACGACAGCAATTCTGGATTCCCAGATTAAGAGATGAGTTACGGAGCTTTATACATAAGTGCGTTACTTGTGCTAGATATAATTATCGTTTAGAGCAGCAATTAATGGCTGAGCTGCCAGCGGACAGAGTGCAAGTGGGAAAGCTGTTTTTGCATACGGGTGTAGATTATGCAGGACCCTTCATGCTCAAGGTAGTGAATAGAGCAGGACGACAGATTAGTTTGAGAAAATCTTGGGTTGCTATCTTCGTATGTCTTAAGACGAGAGCAGTACACATCGACTTAGTGGGTGATCTGACTTTCTTGCCTGCTATGACCGTTTTATAAGTAGACGGGGTAGATGCCAGCGAATGTATAGTGATAATGGTACGTCCTTCGTCGGGGCGGCGAAAGAAATTAAACGTGCCTGGGCAGAATGGCGGGAGAGTGAGCTTTTTAGTCATCTCAGTCTAAAAGGAACAGATTGGATTTTCATGGTGCCAGCAGCCCCACATCAAGGGGGCATATATGAAGCAGCAGTTAAGTCAATGAAATATCACTTAAAGCGGATAGTTGGACAGCGAGTATTGGAAAGTGAGCAATTTTTAACTTTATTGAGATAGAGGGTATATTGAATTCGCGACCGATTCATCCGTTACATGATGACCCTGCAGATCTGCAAGCGTTGACTCCTGGTCATTTTTTGGTGGGTGAGCCCATTATATTGCCACCACCATTTTCGATAGCACATGATACAAACACCCGAGGGGTGAAGTTATGGAGAGAAAGACAGACAATGATGAATCATTACTGGAAAAGATGGAAAGAAAAATATTTAGTAACTTTACAAGAGAGAAAGAAATGGAGGAGAGAAAAGGAAAGTCTTCGGAATGGACAGCTAGTGATTATTAAGAATGAAAATTTTCCGCCAGCGCAATGGTCTCTGGGGAGAATTTGCCAGCTTATTGAAAGTAAAGATGGAATAGTTCGATCAGTTGTTTTACAAACAGAGACTGGACAGCTAACGAGGCCAGTGCAGAAAGTATGTATACTACCAGTAGATACATCTAAATCGGAATAGTAGAATAGCGTGAAAAGTGGTTATAGAGGATAGTAAGGGAGTTATGGGGAACAGCATACACAGTATATGCAGTGAAGGGTTAGGTAGGACTACTAATTAATGTTTTATCTAATTACAGAGTATACGATGAGGAGGTGCCTAATATTCTGGTCAAACAGATGGAGAAGTGATGCAAACAAGCTCGCCAGCAATACATGACTACTACCAACCAGCCAAGCCAGTCAGAAGGAAGTCCCTATTAACCTACCAGTGGAAAACGTTCGTTTTCGGCGGGAGTGTATCGTATGGAGCCATACGAGTGAAGCAACAACAAAACCTAAGAAGGGACAGCTATATTATCTTATTTATTATTTCTCCTTCCTACAATGTATTTCCCTCTCTTGTATTGTATAGTGTATTGTATAGTGTATTGTAAGCCAGAATAAACAGCCAGCATTATAAGTTAGTTACGAATTTGGATAGCAAGAATAAAGTTGGGTTTTTTACCGTGAAGGTTTTCCCAAATAAAATTCTAGTGAGTTTAATTTCTATCGGAATTGGAATAAATCAGTCGTGGCTCGCAACAGATATGGAGTATCTGATACGGAGAAATCAGCAGGAGAATTATAACAAGGAGATAACAGCATTGGATGCTGGGAAGCATTTCCCGGAGAGGAGTTCAATAGAAAGTTTGAAACCAATTTTGGATGTAAACGGTTTGCTCCGAGTTGGGTGAAGATTGGGGAGATCGGAGATTGATTATGAGATGAAATATCCAGCAATCATCGCAAATGGATCAAGGTTAGCGAAATTATTAATGGATTATCCTCACCGGGAGACGGAACATGGAGGCATCCAAGTTATGATGCAGTTTATTAGGCAAAGGTATTGGATACCAAAACTTAGGAGTGGTTTACGGAGTCATATTTATAAATGTGTTGTGTGTGTGCGGTTGAATGCTCGCATGGAGGGACTCTACCATCAGAAAGAGTCCAGGTTGGGAAACTATTCTTAGCCACAGGAGTGGATTATACTGGCCCTTTTGAATTGAAAATGGTCGGGGGAGTCGGAAGGAGAAATAGGAGAAAATGTTGGGTTGCTATATTTGTCTGCCTTAGGACTAGGGCAGTTCATATTGAAATCGTAGGAGATTTATCTTCAATAGCCTTCATAGTTAGTTATGAAAGGTTTATTGCAAGAAGAGGGAGATGCGAAAAAATATTTAGCGACAACGGAACAGCTTTCGTTGGAGCGTCAAAATAATTAAATAAAGCTTTGAAAGTATTTTCAGATAAAGGAGTATTGGAGAATCTTCATCAAAAAGGTACTGACTGGCATTTCATGACACCAGCAGGGCCACATCAAGGAGAAATCGATGAAATTCCATTTGGAGCGGATCGTGGGGCAAACGATATTGCGTTACGAGGAGTTCGGAACCTTACTCACTCAAATTGAAGCGATTCTCAATTCGAGACCTCTCCATCCTTTGAGTGACGATCCAAGGGATATTCAGGCGCTAACGCCGGGACATTTTTTTGTAGGTGAACCATTAATTTTACCTCTTCCTTTCAGATTAGAAGAAAGACCAGACAAAGCGGGAGCTAAACTATTCAATTAGAAACAGCAAATGGTCAGCCATTTCTGGAACCGATGGCAGTCAGAATATTTGACTACTCTGCAGGAGCGGAAAAAATGGAGAATGGAGAAGGAGGGCCTAAAAGTTGGACAATTGGTGGTACTCAGGAGTGAGAATTTTACCAATGGAGACGGAGTAAATAAAAACAAGTTTTTAGCCGGGACTGTTACGTATGGCAACACTGGCCATCCGTGTCTTATTATAAATTGTAAAATGAAATGTAATAGTTAGTTCTTGATCGGTCTCTGGCCGTGATAGACGTCTGTATTTTTATTCCGAGGAAACGGAGATAATAAATGTGGGTTTTTTGTATATTTTTCCCACAACAAAAGTCGTACCGTCTTTCATTTTAATCGGTATATTATACAATTAAAGAAAATATTCCTGCAGAAATATTGTTTGGTAAGTAATAATTATAAGAGTATATTTAAACCAATATTAAGTACGTACAAATATTTCTTAAGTAACGAAAATCTAATGAAAGCTCATATCGCTTTGGAGTAAGCACGTGGGTGAGCCCTTAATGAATATTACAAAGACTAGACTTGTTTAAAAAATTATTATATTAATTTAAACAATATTATTAATTTAAGATTGAAATTTCGTAATATGTAATTATATGAAGGCATCACTTAGGCGTCAATTGCAGCTTTCTTTGAAATTCGTTATAGAATTTTTTTAGTTATCAATTTTAAGAGGCTTAAAAAACTAATGCAATAATTGTTATAAACTCAAAGAAAAACTTCGTCTGCTCGTACAATAATAGTTTATTATTCAATTAACGTTTTCGAGAATTTCTTTCATCTTCAGAATGTAGCAAAATATTAAAATTATTTAAATATTTTTTTTTCCATTGAAACATTTAAAATTGAAAATTTATTAAACAGCCCTATTCTGCTATTCGGTCCGATGGAATATTTCACTAATTTTTCACTCTTTATTTTCAAAAGTCTTCTATCTTTTGAGTTCAAGGCGTTACTAATATTTTAAAATTTGTAAGAGAATCTAATTCTTAAAATTTATTTTTTTGAAATGCATATACATATGTATGTATTATGCTTCTTGGATAATCTGTATTTTCCTTCGGATAGCAGAATAGAATTATCCACGTGAACATTTAACAGAATAGGGCTGGAATTCTCGAAAACGTTAATTAAATAAAAAAAATTATTGAGTTTTAGAAATAGAGACATTTGAGAAACTTTATTTTAAGAAATCTCTCACCAATTTCGATAAATGCATTCAGAGCATTAGAAATTTACGAACATTTTGTTTTGTATTTGCTATTTTTTAGTAGTATTTGTTATCATCACTTCATGTTTTTAACGTTTTATTTCGATTTATTAACCCCATAACAGCAAAATCGGAAAACCAAAGTAGGACAAGAAAAAGAAAAAAAAGGACTAAAAATTAAACAAATGACAATCAAAGTCAAAGTCAACTGTTAAAACAGCAAATCAGCACAGGTGTCAAAGCTGTATCGGAACGTTATCAATTGTTATATGTAAATAAATCACGGATGAGTTACATTTTCGTATTGATAAATTTATTTTATAAGCTAGGTCAAACTTGACTATACATATATAAATTTTTTGACTTTTAGGAAATCAATTTTTAAATATTTAAAGAAAAATTATAAAAATTGTTAAATGAACATAAAATGGATTGTTTTATATGCCATCAACACTGCTCTTCCTTAAAAAATATATCCAACCATTTCAAAGTTGGAGATGGAATAGGTGTTTATCAGTGTACCTTCAATGAATGTACCTCATTTACTTCCACGTTTTCAAACTTTTCACGTCACTGCAAAACACATATAAAAGACGGGCTTACATTATTTTCGTCAAAATGATCAAAAATGATTACAAACAAACTGGCATACATCACGATTCAGTTTTCAATTCCATAACGTCATTTAACGTTACTACTAACTATGCAATTGATGTAATGCATGATATATTTGAGGGTGTTTGCCATTACAACATTTGTCACATCATTCGATACATTCTTGACATGAAGTTTTTATGAATTTAGAAGCTTTCAATGATAGAGTTAATTCATTTAACTACGGAGAAATTGAGATAGGAAATATTTCATTAAAACCAATTACGAATGATAATTTAAAAAATATGCATTTAAAAAAAACGGCGCGTGAAATGTTGGCTTTTGTATATCATTTTCCTCTGATGGTAGCCGATCGCATACCTGAAAACGACGAGGTTTGGGTTTTCTTTTTGAATTTTCTAGAAATCATAGAAATTCTTCTGGATTTTAATATTTCTAATGATGTAATTGAACACCTTAAAGAACTTATACGACAGCATCATCTTGACTATGTGAGATTGTTTAACGATACTTTAAAGCCCAAGCATCATTTTATGGTTCATTACCCCTTGGTAATCCGCATGTCAGGCGTGCCTCGTAATTTTTGGTGTTTTCAGTGCTAAACATAAAGAATTTAAAAAATATTCCCGAATCACAAACAGCCGGCGAAACATTCCACTTACATTATAATTTAAATATCAATTCAAATTCGATCGATCGATCTTAGATGAGAGAGCTCCTGAAACAGTATCGTTAGCTGATAACCACATTGTTAATACATGCCACTACGACTTGATAGATAATTTCAAATTACAACGGGGAATCGTTTCAAATTTCACTACCTATTCTCAGTGTATTTATTACGGAAAACGTTTCAAAAAGGGTTACTTCATAACACAATTACTAGAAAATACATGCGAAAATACATTTGTATTTCGAATTGAAGAGATAGTTAAATTTTCGGAGCAACCACTTCTGTTTTTGGTGTGTCGAAATGTCATTTCGAAAACATTATGCTGCAATCGAAATAGGTAATGCAACAACACCAATTCAATACATATCGTATCATTTACAGCGAATCGACCATTGTAAAAGTCCTCCAATGAATTTTTACAAAATATCTCGAGGTTTACTGATGATAAGGCCAGAAATAATATATTGATATTTATTTTCTGTATAAGAAAAAAAAAATTTTAACTTCATTCATCACCGGCCATGGAGGAGAAAACAAAATCACCTCTTGAAAATAGAGAACCATCAATTATCAATATTCCAACAAGTGAAGTACTGCCATCGCTTATTGCATATACGTTGGTAGAGGAAAGCGAAAAAATACTGAGCTCTGACGTATCATTTGAAAACCCTGTTTCTGAAGATCACACTGCGAAAATTCTTCCAGGAAAGAAAATTGCAGAAAACGTTTCGTTTACGGAATTAATAAATTCCTATTGTTCGGATTCTAAAACCAATGAAACCGAAGATCTACAAAATCTTTTGAATTCGTGGAAGATTCCGGTTCATCATCACATCACCAATATTTTATTGGTAAATTTTAAATAGCGTTCATTTCTATATTTTAAGATTAACCCAAAAGTTGTGTTTACAGATGAAAACTTTTTTGTGCCCGTTTTGAAAGTTGCAGACCCGTTTTTCATGAAAAGATTCTTGAACACATTAAATATAACCACTGCAAGTAGAATTGTTTTCTTTGATATGTGGCAACAATGGAAAATTGGTCTTTCTTCCGCTATTTCATACGAAACGTTAATAGGTGACATTTCAGCATCTAAAAATACATCAACACCAACAACTTCACATTCTTCGCCTATTCCAACGAATTGCAGTAAAAAATTGGTGGATATTTTGAACTGCAGTGATGGCGAAACAATTAAAAATTATTACAAGAACAATAAAAACATTGACAATAAAGTAGTACGCAGCCTGCTTGTGAACACAATTGTGAATTACTCAATCACAAATAACCTACATTTCTCTACAAAAGACTTGATACAGCTTGCTGATGAAATTCATACCACTTTCGATGAAGATCCAGTAAGTAATTAACATGTCATTTCCCAATGTATGCCCTTATTTCTCTTTTATATATATAGCTTGATTATTTTTACCTCAAGAAAGGTGCGAAAAATGCTAAAGGTACACTTGCAAATAAGTTTCACAACGTTCGTGGAAAATATCGCTACATAAATCAGGTGTGTTTGTCAGATTCTATCAAAAAGACAAAGTTCGAGGCAGAAAGTTCAGTTGATGCAAATGAGCTTTGTATGAAAATGAGACATGATTTTCTAACAATGAACGCACAAGAAAAGAAGAGCGCATGGGAGAACACATTTAATATTCGGCAAATAGATCTGAAAAATGCAAACCGTAAATCAATCACCTGGAATGAGTTTTACGAAAAATGGCACTTCATAAGCTTTTCGAACGGCTTTGAATACGTAAGCAATAAACAAACAAAGTAATCTTTATTTGAATATGCATTTTTTAACTATTTTCACCCATCCAGTTGTCATTTGCAAGTTGATTTAAGACTGAAGATAAAATATCGTTGCCTGGATAAAATATTGTCGTATGTGAAATATTGAGGTTTTGAGATTTAAATACAGTTTTGTTATTGGAATTTTTCTCTGCAACCCTATGAAATCCATTTTTCGATATCTGCCTTAGTTTCCAAGACAATATCGTTAAAATTTGTCGTATGTGCAAGGTCGCTAACATTTAAGTATTTCATTGTCGTATGTGTATACAGAATGTTGCACATTCGACAAAATAAAAACATACGACATTTTTTCATACAAAATCTGGTTAGTGAAAGTTTGGTAAATAATTGTGGTCTGTGTCATTTTCAATATACATACGACAATATTTTACTGAAAACACTTGTCGTGTGTCTGTTTTGTTGTCTGACCAATGTTTTTGTTTTGTCGTATTTACAAAATTTAAATTTGTTTTATTTTTGTTGTATGTGTTTGGTATAAACAAGAAGTTTTGGTTAAACCGCCACATACGACAACGGCATATTGGGAAAAATTTACTATTATTCCTTTCATTATCAGAATATTATATTTTTGTTCACGTTTTTGACTTGACAAGTGTTTTCTGTATGAGCCATTAAAATTTTATAGAATTCGCCGAACAGTTTGTGAGAAATAAATGTTTGAACTTAAAATACGTTTCCCAAAAAATGCAAATTGTAACTTACTACAATATTTTATCCAGACGATGATATATTTTTACATATGGACTGCATACTAATTGATTTCTCCTTTTTTTAATAATTTGTTTAAATTTGAAGTCTTGAACCACTAGTATTTATTTGTGTTCTCAATTCAAAATAGCTGCTAAAATAAATTGTTAACCTGAATACAATGATCTCGTTCTCGTGATTCAATGCTTCAAAATAGCTTTTATTTGGAAAATTTTATTATTAAATTTTCCAATTGGTTACACTTGGTCCACAAAATGGTAATAATTTTGCATAAACTTGTTGAAGAATTGGCAGGTCATCTTCAACTTGTAGAACTTTTCACAAAATTCTTTTATAAGTCTTTGTTGTGTTTTGTATGTTAAGTTTAAATAAATGTAAACGTTTAGAAACGTGCCTAAAAAGAAAATACAAAAAAGCTCATTTTGATTACGTTTTCATTTTCTCAGAATCAATTAAAAAACTTAAAATGAATGCTTTAATTTATAAATGGTCTTTTTTTTGTAGATTGAATCAGATTTTAACGAAATGTTTGGAAATAAGGACTCTGTTCTGGCTGGTACCAGAATGATAGATTTTTGCAATTTGATGCTGAAAAACGTTTTCCCGGAACTAATTGCAAACACCGAGGTGCGGAACAAATTACAGGATTTCAACTTAAAGTGCCTGTCCGATCCCCATTAGTGTACTATTTCCAAAAGTTTGTAATAAAAACTAAAAACAAACCACATTAATTAAAGTATTATTCATTAGTTATCAAATACATATATCATTTTTTTTATTTTAGTTTTGTAGTTAGTTAGAACTTATTATCTAAATGCCAATTGGTCTTACATTCATAAACACTTTCTTTTTATTTTAGATTCTAGAGTCGCCATGGTTTTGATACACTTGCATTATCTCTTGCCACCAAGTGGGAGGGAAATCAACAAGCGTTTCACGGTTGCAGATAGCCAAGAAGCATCAATAAGAGTCTTCGCCCAATCGCAAGACTACAAAGAATATCAAAATGCATTAGCTGCCTCGCAATCCCAACCACCAGTAATAACAATAATTGGCTCGATAGAAAAAGTTGAAGAAATCCATGTTGATTTTGACAACTGCCACTTTAAGTTATTCACATTCGAGCGTGCAGTTGATGTTTGCCTTAAAACTTTTTTCACTTTCAACATAGCGTATCCAAAGCCATGCGAAAGCTTCTGGGAGTTCATAGACGTATATTTTTACCAAATCAACAAAGCCGCAACCAACTCCAGGGTTCGTTCATTGTTGAAATTCCTAAAATCAGCCGAAAATGGCAATATGCAAGTTAATAATCCGTAATCTGCTATAAAAATATCCTACCTATCTTTACTTCGTAGATATGGTAATCCTTTAAAAAGGTATAATATATTTACATATATTTTAATTTAATTTTATAAAAACTGTGGTAACCTATGAATTAGTTTTTAAGTATATATTTAAGTACAAAATAAAAAGCTTGCAATTATGAAAGCATTTATTTACAAGACTGTTAGGTTTTAGATAAATAAAAACTAATATTTAATTATAATTATTACGCTTCCTTTTTTATTTGTATAAAGGTCATTTTTTCGCTTTTGTTTCTTCTTTGGGTGGATTTCTTTCTTTTCGTTTTTTTATAGATTTGGATGCTCGAAAGACTTAATAGGGTAAGTAAAAGAAATATAAAATAATTTGATTAATCATAAACCAATTCCTTAATGAACAATTACTCCTATACAGCTACAGATACATTTAACCAAGACGAAATATAACTTCTGATATATACTACCATTCATCTGGCAGCTGATAACAGAAAATGTACATGTTTTCGCTACTTTTTTCTGATATCTACTAACAATATAATGGTAGTTTTTACCGGGAATATTATTTTTTCTGGTAAAATGTATTTTTTATTCTGGTAGTATTTACCGGGAGTTTTATTCTTCCCAATCAATACTATCACTCTCCTGGTTCCTACTACCAGTAAAAGTATACATAGTATGTTCTGTACATAGAAAAATACATATAGTTAGAGGTCTAATTAGAGACTAAAGTCTATGGTTAGAATACATTTGCCACAGTAAGAATTTAGAGAGTGTAAAAAAAGGCAAATATATTTATTTTTATGGAATCTAATTTTTAGTGATTTTAGTTACTGGTTCTGAGTATCAGTCTCCTGAAGCAGAAGAAAATTCTTCTGAATTTGGTAAGCAATATAAATTCATTGTTTTTTAGCCATAAATATGGAAATGGTGTGACATTTTTATTGAATTAAATTGCAAAGTGTAAGGTTATGCGTATTTATTTTAGATCCAGACAGCAATGAGCAACTCGAGGAATCTAATAACGAGGCAGTTCTTCAACCTGAACTTGAAACTGAGCCTGAACAATCTACATCTAGAAAAAGGTCAGTTAATAAAGAAAATTGGGTTATCAATAGAATAACTGCAAAAGGAAAGAAGATAGATGGAAAAATTTTCGAAAATGCTGATTGCGGGTGTCCAAAAAAATGTTTTACGCTGTTTACAGACAATGAAAGACGTGAGTTATTTATATTTAATTCGTTTTGGAATTAAAAAGAGTTCAATGCGCAGAATTTATATCTGCATGCATTAGTGCAAAAAAAAATTGTCAACAGAAAACTTACAAAACATAGGTCACGTGCAGGAAAAAGCGTATCGTTCAAATATTTTCTAGGTAGCAACAAAACACAAGTAGTATGTAAAAAATATTTTCATTACACATTTCAAATCAGCGATGGACGATTATATCGATGCGTTTGTAAAACTGGCGTAGCACAACGGGATAAACGAGGCACATCAAGTAACTCACGAAAGTTGGATGATTCGGATATAGTTGCTCACTATCAAAGTTTTCCTGCCTACCAAAGCCATTACACTCGGAAAAGTAATCCCAATAGAAAATATTTAAATCCTAGCCTAACTGTCACTAAAATGTATGGTCTATATAAAGACAAATGTGCTCATGAAGGGGCTGAAGCTAAGAAACTAAAATACTATATGAAAATATTTAGTACATAGTTTAATCTTCAATTTAAACCACCGCGACAACACACTTGCAAGACCTGTGATGACTTGCATTTAAAAATTGAAGGAGCAAGTAATGAAATCATTAAAATCGAATTAGAGACCCAAAGAGAACTCCATCAACGAAAAGCAGACGCAGCTAGACAAAGCCTTCAAAATGATTAAAAAAAACTGAAGAAGCATACGTTCTCACTTTTGATCTGCAAAAGGCGTTAGCCTTTCCGAAGTTAACAACATCAGTGGCATACAACAAAAAAGAACCTTTATTTATACAACTTGGGAGTACATTGTTTTAATAATAGTACAGAATACATGAATTTCTGGGATGAAGTTGAAGGTGGAAGAGGTTCCCAAGATATTGCTTTTTGTCTAAACAAGCATTCAAAAACGCATGCGGCGTTACAAGAACATATTATTATGTACTCAGATTCTTGCACTGGACAAAATCGAGACATTGAAACTTGTGGCGGACGGAATTCCACACTCATAAAACTTAATTGACTAAAAACCTGAACTACGATTCTACAAACTAAAAACCTGAACGCGAGCCAGAATTTAATAAATTGCCCAAAGAAAGAGATGAACACGTTATTGATAAAGATATCCATCTGATATCTTCTTCATCTTTTTTTCGGCGGGATTCAAAAAGATTATGATTCATTCTGATTGGGTGACGTCTTCTGTGTCGGTGGTGTGCTACATTAATTAAACTCAAACTTTTTAATATTATAACTTTTGTTAAATATAAAATTGTTAAAAATAATATAAAATAAGAGTTTTTACAGTGGGATACCCAAGCTCCCATAAACTGCGCTTGAGATTCGTGCATCTCAAGATTAAAATAAAATATCGCACAACAAGATAGTGGATCCGTGGTGCCTTTCGCATCTTGGAACAGAACATCTAATCTGGCTATGTATGATTTTTCAATACCCATATGGAATAGATAAGTTTTGGGGTTCTCAACATCACCCGATTTCACAACAGGCGGGAGTTCACCTATAATGCCAATGTTGACCAACTCTCTTGTCCCACAAATGGAGATGATAAGGGCTGTATCTTTTGCTGCCCCAGTGCATACTGTCATCAACCACTTAGATTTTAGTAATGACCTATATATCGATTCAAGGTCAATAGTAACCTATTCAGCTGCTAGATCCACGATACAAATGCTTGTTATAGTAATTGCTACTCCATTAGTATTAACATCATCTGAAATGGAGCCTAGCTTAGTGGCTATATTTGCCACTCTATATGGAGCTAGAGTTAAATATACAAAATCCTACAGCCATGATAAAGATGCCCTAGTCGATAAAGAGATTGCATTAGAGTCTACGCAGTTAAAATTCTGAGTTATCGTATTCCTCTTAGCGATAACGAAAATATAAACAAGAAGATGTAAACAATCCCACGCCACGCTGACGCTGCTCTGGAAATATAAAAAACAATCATCACCAACCACAAAAAGAGAGTCAACATCGTCAACCACCGCCCGCTGGCCCGCTACAACCACCAACACGACAGTGAAGAAAAGTAACTTGTTATCTATACTGACAAAATTCTTCTTCCCTCAGTTGCCGGACAATATTTCCATAGCCATGGAATCTATTCCTTTAGCACCTTTAGCTGGTTTCGAATTCTAAGATTGGGATGAGAAAACCATAGATTATGTTGAGGAAAAGTTAGGTTATGGATTTTATCACTAGAATAAAAATAAGAGAAAGTATCCCTTATGGCATTATCACGAGCAATCCCACCTCCAACGGCTACGCCATTACCACACTGATCTTGTTCTGATCAAAGACGAACGATTGCCTCCAGCGAGATGGATGCTCGGCCGAATCACGGAAACATATCCAGGATCAGACAGCTTTACCAGAATGGTGAAAGTCAAAACACAACAAGGAGAACTTCTTCGACCAATTGCTAAGCTATGCTCACTGCCAAGCAACGAATCATCCCGTACCCCATAGTAATTTTCATCGTGATCAACACTTACAATAACCCCCAGATAATAATAATTTAATTCTTCAAAATAATAATCTACCTAATGAAATTTCAAAATTGTAATTCATCAACATTTATCATTTTATAAATCATTCATTCTACATTAATTTACAATATCATCAATTCATTCGTACAAATTATCGTCGATTAAGAACACCGTACGATGGTGGTCCCATGTTAGACATTTGGCTTAATCAACTAACGAATTTGGGCAAAATGCACAACCTAGACGAAAACTGTTGTAAAGTAAAAATCTCAAGTTTAGTTACATACAACACAAATATTAAACTCTGTTCTTATGTATATACTTACAGTTTAAATTGCTTATATATTTTTCTAACGTTCTATGGATTTTAACTTTTGTCATTTTACCTCTACATAACTATGATTCTAATTTATCACTTCCCAATAAACTTTTGTCTTAGCAAGATCGTTTTTGCCTTTTAATTTCTTTGGTATCCACTTTATAAATCCAACAGGTTATGGGCCCAGAACCCATATTCGAAATCATAAGGTAAAAAGAAGTTTAACAAATTAATAATGAGTTCGTCTCTATATCAAATAGAAAAGCTGGATGATAGCAACTATGATTCCTGGTGTGTCCAAATGCAGAGTGTGCTTATCCATTCCGAGCTATGGAAGATAGTAAGCGGAAAATTTCTCAAAACGGAAGAAATGTCAGCACCCGACAAGGCAAAATGGGAACGTCAAAACGAAAAGTCGTTGGCTTCAATCATGTTAAGTGTGAAGCCATCCCAAATTAATCATATTAAGCATTGCAAGACTTCAACGGAAGCCTGGACAACATTGCGAGAGATTTACCAGCCCAGTGGTCCGGCGAGAAAAGTTTCACTTTTCAAACAGTTACTGCACCTCCGTATGTCGGACGGTGACAACATTTCAAAATTCATAAATTCGTTTTTTAATATTGTGGAAAAATTGGCAGAGATTCATGTAACTTTGAATGAAGAGTTGTTGGTAATTATACTCTTATCTAGTTTGCCTAAATCATTCGAAAATTTTGTTGTTGCAATGGAGACTCGTGATTCTTTGCCTCAAATAAATGTTCTTAAAGTAAAACTTATAGAAGAAGCTGATCGAAGAGGACATCAAGAAAATCGAATGGATGACGTAGCATCAGGTAGTCAGCAAGCATTTATAGCAAGAACAAATGCAAAGGAGAGAGAGGAGCAAGAAAGAAAAAATAATTTGAAACGTCATAAAAAACCTACAGGCAAGTGCTTCAACTGTGGTTTAAGGGGTCATTTCGCGGCAAAGTGCAAAGCAGCCAAAAAACAACAACAGAATCAATCATTTTCATATTCTCTTTCTGCATCAGATACACATGTGTTGAATAGCTCAAACTGGTGTATCGACAGTGGAGCGACATCACATATGTGCAGTGATGTAAATATGTTCAATACAATAAAAAAAGACACAGAGAAAATACGATTAGCGGGTGACAATTTCATAGAGGCAACAGGGAAAGGTACGGTCATCATCAAAACAGCTATGTGCAACATAACTCTGAGAGACGTCTTATATGTTCCCGGTTTGCAGGGGAATTTTATGTCAGTAAGTAAAGCGGTGAGTAACGGATTTACGGTTGTTTTCAATGATCAGTTCGCGATAATTAAATCTAGCTGCGGTACGGTGGTGGTTAAAGCTAAAAAATATAATAATTTATTCGTCTTTGAAAACGAAATTAATTCCTGTTTTTATTCGTCAGTCGATAATTTCATGAAGTGGCACAATAGATATGGCCACTTAAATTTCGCAAGCATGCAAGAGTTATCAAGGAAAAAATTAGTGTGCGGTATGACAGTGTGTAATGTTCCACAAGAAATTAATTGCAAGATTTGCATAAAAAGCAAGATTTGTGCTCAATCGTTCCCTCAAGCTAGCCAAACGCGCTCTAAAAAATTATTGGAATTGATTCACACGGACGTGTGTGGTCCAATTAACAAACCATCAGTTGGAGGATCCAAATATTTTGTGACATTTATCGACGATTTGTCAAGACACATGTTCGTCTACTTTATGAAGTCCAAAGGTGAGGTTTTTGACAAATTTAAAGTGTTCAAGGCCATGGTGGAGTGTCAAACCGATATGAAAATTAAAGCTTTAAGAAGCGATAATGGTTCAGAGTACATTAATACTAATTTTAATAATTTTTTAGATGAGCATGGAATCCAGAGGCAGCTTGCAGTGGCTTACACGCCCCAACAAAATGGCGTTGCGGAGCGTGCCAATCGGACGTTGTGTGAAATGGCTAGATGTATTCTACTGCATGCAGGTCTCGACGAATCTCTATGGGCAGAAGCAGTTGCTACATCAACTTATTTGCGGAATAGAGCGCCAACTAAAATTTTAGTCGACAAAACACCCTACGAGGTATGGACGGGTAAAAAGCCGATGGTACATCATCTGAAAATATTCGGATCTCCTGCAGTTGCATTAAATAAAATGCATCATGGTAAATTCCGTCCAAAAGGTAAGGAATATATAATGGTTGGATATTCTTTAACCTCGAAGGCCTATCGTTTGTTCGATCCGGCAACTCGTAAAGTCATTGAAAGGAGGGACGTGATTTTTGATGAAAATGGCTTATCCAAGTTAAAACAAAATGAAATTAACGAATCTGTATTTTTAGATGCCTATATGCCGCCAAATGGAAGTTGCAATGAGTCCATTGCTTCTGAAGGAGATTATGAAACCGCCACCACAAACAAAGACACCGTCACCACCACAATCACCACCGCCGCAACCACCGTCAACCCTTCAAAAGAACCAAGCGTTGAAAAAAATAGGCCTACTAAAGACAAATGCGATGAAGAAGTCAGGATTGGACCTGGTAGGCCCAAGCTACTTCGAAATGGAAAACCTGGCCGCCCTCAAAAACAATACAATGTCTTAGGTTTAATGGAGGACGATTGCGCTATACGTATACCAGAGACCGTTCAAGAAGCTTTATCCAGCACACATTCTAACGAATGGAGAGAAGCTATGAAGAAAGAGTATGCAGCTCTTATAGCAAACGAGACATGGTCACCAGTTGAGCTACCACCGGGCAAGAAACCCATAGGTTGTCGTTGGGTCTTCAACATAAAAAGAAATGTCGATGGAAGTATCGAACGTTTCAAATCGAGACTTGTTGCCAAAGGCTGTAGCCAACAATACGGAGTCAACTTTAACGAAACCTTTTCGCCAGTGGTACGTTATGCCACAATTCGAATGGTAATTGCGTTAGCAGCGGAGCATCGAATGTTCCTTCATCAGATGGATGTGTCCACAGCCTACCTCAACAGTGAGCTGAAAGATGAGGTGTACATGAGGCAACCGGAATGCTTTCAAGATGAGAAGTTTCCAGAACGAGTGCTGAAACTTAACAAGGCGATTTATGGACTAAAGCAGTCTGGTCGTGCCTGGAATTCGAAACTGGATAGTGTGCTGAGAAATGCTGGATTTACACCGTGCGAAAGTGAACCATGTTTGTACAGGATGCACAGTGAAGGTAATTTTAATTTAATAGCCGTATACGTTGATGACTTAATTTTAGCCAGTTCATGCAAAGAAGAACTAACCAAAATTAAAGTCAAGTTAGCCAGCAGTTTCGACATGGTGGACAAGGGTCCGCTTCAACATTTCCTAGGTATGGAAATTGAACGAGAAGATGAAACTGGTGCGATTTCTGTTGGACATAAACAGTATGTGAAAGATCTCTTGCGGCAGTATAATATGGAGAACTGTCGAACTGTGGCAACCCCCCTCGATGCTGGTTTTCAAGTCAAATGCGATAACGCAAATTGTAAGAAAGTTGATCCGACCAAATATCAATCTCTCATCGGAGCGTTGATGTATTTGGCTATTACAACACGCCCAGATATCATGCATTCTGTTTGTAAACTGGCGCAGCGCAATATCGACCCACATGCTGAGCACGAAGCTGGTGCAAAGCATATATTGCGATATTTGTCAAAAACAATTAATCTTAAATTACATTATCGTTCGCAGGGAGGTCAAATTCAAGGTTATGTCGATGCAGACTGGGGAGGAAATTCTTTGGACCGTAAATCGTATACTGGATACACGTTCTTTTTGGCAGGCTGTGTATTCTCTTGGGAGTCCAAGAAGCAGAATTGTGTAGCCCTCAGCAGCACGGAGGCTGAATATACAGCATTATCGACAGCAGCCAAAGAAGCAGTCTATTTACGAAGACTATTAAGAGAAACCGGACTTTACTCAGATGACCTTCCATTGGTGATGAACGGAGATAACCTCAGTGCACAACACCTTGCGAAAAACCCAGTTTACCATGCCCGCAGTAAGCACATTGATATTAAATACCATCATGTGCGAGAAGTTGTGAGCAAGAAGGAGATTGAGCTGAAATACGTTCCTACAAATGACATGGTAGCCGACATCCTAACAAAAAATTTACCAAAAATTAAACATTTGAAATTCACCCACCTAATGGGAATGTATTAATGATTTTTGTAACGTAACGTTTTTAAATAATCTTTAATTGTTTAAATTTTCATTTTTTGTATAAATTAATATTTCTGTTGAGAAGGAGTGTTGTAAAGTAAAAATCTCAAGTTTAGTTACATACAACACAAATATTAAACTCTGTTCTTATGTATATACTTACAGTTTAAATTGCTTATATATTTTTCTAACGTTCTATGGATTTTAACTTTTGTCATTTTACCTCTACATAACTATGATTCTAATTTATCACTTCCCAATAAACTTTTGTCTTAGCAAGATCGTTTTTGCCTTTTAATTTCTTTGGTATCCACTTTATAAATCCAACACTACGTACATTGATGTTGTCCAAACTAAAGGGCAAAGTACAAAAATGGCTGTATACGAAACCCAACTTTATGGAAGAGGACCTAAGCAAATTGAAGCGACAAATGACTGAGCTGTTTGGCAGCAGCCGTGTGCCCGGACCGTAAGGCGCTACAACTGAAGAGAATCCACCAGATAGAGGACGACGATGAAGAGTATGTAAGAAATTACCAAATTATAATTAGACATTTAGTTATTCATATTATATTTATTTAGGAATCTTGATTGACACCGGCAGTCCAGTTTCATTCATAGAGAAAGGTTCCTGCCTCCCATATTTTTCGACGAATTGATTAATTTTAAGAATAATGTTAATTTTTGCGGTATAAATAAAAGCAAATTAACCTGCAAAGGTAATATAAATTGTATTATTATTTGTGAACATAAAGAAATAGAAATGAATTTGTTAGTGGTATCGGACCACACCATTGAACATCCAATGATTTTAGGTCGAGACTTTTTAAAGAAAGCAAATTTTAAAATAAAATTAGATAAGTCAAATTTAAGTAAAGAACTTACAAACGAATGTATGAGTATAATGAATATTGAAATTAATGATGATTTACAAAAGAGAGATCATGATCTTATTAATAACGAAAATATTACTTATGAAGATAAAAATTTATTTCATGATATATTTTATTCAAACTATTTATATTGCGAAAGACCCGAAAAACCAGAAAATGAGTGTCAGATGAGATTAATGTTAAATGATGATAAGCCCTTCCACTGTTACCCACGACGCGACGGTTATCATATTATGAGAAAGGTCAGGTTCAGAAGATATTAGATGAAATGTTGAAAGAAGGGGTGATTAGGCCCAGTAATTCAGAATATGCATCTCATATTGTATAAGTAAAAAAAAAAAACTGGTGACATTAGGCTTTGCGTAGATTATCGTGTTCTAAACAAAGTTACACTGAAAGATAATTATCCATTACCACTTATAGATGCCTTACTGATAAAAAATTATTTTCTCTACTTGATTTGAAAAGTGCATTTCATCACATACAAATGAGTGAGAAGTCTATTAAATACACTTCTTTTGTCACACCTATGGGACAATATTAATTTACGAAAATGCCTTTTGGTTAAAAAATGCACCGTCGGAATTTCAGCGATTTGTAAATACAGTATTTGATGATTTAATAAGAATGGGTAAGGTAAACATTTATATAGATGATATAATGATAGCAACTAAAACAATAAGAGAGCATTTGGACATTATGAGAGAAGTTTTTGATAGACTTGTGAAGAACAAATTGGAATTAAGATTAGACAAATGTAGGTTTTTGGAATCTGAAATATACAGTCACAAATGAGGGTATTTGGCCAGATCAGGAGAATATAGAGTCAGTAGTCAATTTTCCAGTTCCACGGAATTCAAAGTCAGTACACAGTTTTCTGGGTTTGTGTTCTTATTTCAGGAGATTTATTGAAAATTTCTCGTTAATAGCACAACCATTGTACAATTTAATAAGAAAAGATGTTGAATTTCAATTTGGTGAAAAGGAACTGAAATGTTTTGAGACATTGAAAGGCAAATTGATTGAAGCACTAATACTAGCCATATATGCCCAGAGACGATATTAAGCTACATTGTGATGCGAGCTCATTTGGGTTTGGGGCGATACTATTACAGAAGAAGAGTGATAATAAATTCCACCCAGTTTTCTATTTCTCAAAACGCACGACCGATAACGAGTCAAAATATCATAGTTTCGAACTAGAAACATTGGCGATTATGTATGCGTTACAGAGATTTAGGATCTATTTGCATGGATTTAAATTCAAAATAGTTACCGATTGTAACTCATTAACATTGACGTTAAACAACCGTCCGCTTTTTTGATCAATTTACATTTCGATATAAATTAAATCCTCTAGTTATTATACATGTTAATTCGTTAGGCGAGATTGCGTTGCGTGGACAAGAAACTTTTTGTAATTTATTACCGTTTATTCTTTATTCAATTCACTGGTATATTGGTACAAGAACGAATTATCCTATCAACATTGATTAACGTTTTGTACCTTGGCTAGTTGATGCAAAAGAGGGTGTTTTCATAAACGTCTGCCTAATTAAGACCTGCGTTAGACGTGTTCATTAAGTCAGATTTTTGATTGAACAAACCTAGATGAATTACAGAAAATATGTTCATAAATGTCATCATCCATATTTTTTTGACTGCAAAAAGTGCGAAAAATGTAAGCTTTATTGGCAATTTTTTAATACATTTTTTGTTTACAATAATGTATCTTTTTTTAAGGGAAGAAGAAGCTGCGGGGTGGAATGTGGCAAAAATTAAACTTTTAATTGAAAAAAGAATTCTGATGGGAAAAGAATTCAATTCTGGGAAAAAGAAAAAAAATGTATTGTGGAGGATGGTGCTTTCTGAAATAAAAAAAGTTGATCCTTTGTTCTCCTTTGAAGTCTTGGATATCAAAAAGAAATTTGAGAACTTGATGACTACTTACAAAAGAATTAAAAAGCAAAATAAAGAATCGGGAAGAGACGCCACAACCTTGGAATTTTTCGAAACGCTTATGGTGGTAGGCACAGCGTGTCTCCTCCGAGAAATATTTTAGGCTCATCTTCGGTGACAGAAGAAAAAAATTCAGACGATGAAGAAACATATGTAACTCCGTCCAAAAAAAACGTCCTTCTAAAGATGACGAACTTCTTGCATTTTTGAAGAATCAAGCCGAAAAAGACGATATAAAGCATCAAGAGCTCGTTGCTATTGAGAAGGAGAAAATGGAAATCGAGAAGCGGCGATTGGACCTTATTAAAGATCTGCAAGACTTGCTGGCCAAATCTAATTAGAAATTAAAGACTGCATGAATACTACACTACTAACCTGAATTCCCTCTTATTTTTGTTTAACAAAAGAATGGCTATTGTTTTTGTTTTGTTTTGTTTTTTTTTTTTAAATACAATTTTTAAGTTAAAATTGTTCTTTTATTTAAAGCAAATTAAGTACAGAAAAGCATTGTAATTTGATTTCTTTTTGGTTTTGCTTCGGTTGTAATGTTGTTTCCATTTAAGTTAACCAAGTCATCATCTTCCGAATTATGAGTTTCAAGGACAAAATCCTCTTCCAGTCCCTCTCTATTAATTATAATATTGTGCAACACAGGTTTTTAATGTCAACGTGTTTTAGAATACGGAATTTTGTTTTAACCTCCCAAAAGCATGTTCAATGCACACCCTCGTAGAACTATGAACGAAGTTAAACCTCCTTTCCATAGGAGTTAGATAGCCATTGTCACGGAAAGGAACCAGAAGGGATTGGATTTGCCCTTAGATTCTTAAAACCTTCCATAAATTCATTTAAGTTTGATGGCAATTTAATGAACTTTTTTCTTAATTGGTAGAGCAAATAAATTATTTCCAAAAAATAATGAAATGCGGCTCCGATGGAAACGTTGAACAGATTGGACAGTTCGCGGAAACAAGATCCGTTGGCCAATTTCCAATTGGTCAAACATAAAGCCAATTTTAATGTTACTTTTGGTCGGCCAGTGTCTTGTTTTATCCATAAATTTTTCAATTAGTTTTCAACAAACTGAAATTTTTAACTACATATATTTGTATTATTGCAGAAAAAAATTATTTGATATTTATATTTTTTTTATTTTACTAATGTTCTTTTAATGGCTTTGTTTCGTTTCTTAATTCGGAAATTATTTTTTGAAATAATTTTATTGTTGTTTTTTTCATTCAATAGTTGTTCACAGACAATATTGAGCACAAATTCTTTCGCGGCGGCCATTTTTGATTTTTGTCTGATGTTTATGAACATTCAGTAACTACCTTAAAATTGTACTTAAGCAGGCCTGCACATGTTCTGCAGAATGCATGTGTTCATTAATGCAACAAAGCAGAAAGACGATCGTACTAGCGCAGATTTTTGACGTTTATGAAAACACCCAGAGTCTCACCGTTAACAGGTGAATTTAATGGTTATCCTATAAAATGGCAAGGTTCCATGACCGATTCGTGGCCGCTATACAGAACAATCCAGTCAGCCACAACAGCAATTATAGTTTTAAGTTCTTTAGGATAGAATCAGTACCTGGGAAAGCAGTGAAGATATTAAATGCATACGACACCTTTCAGTTTTCAAATCGGACTCAGCCATCGTTCATGTTTCATGTTTCTTGGCCTAATTGCAAAGGTTAAACATTATTGATGAGTAAGATTATGCCCAGCAATAATTTTTCGACACAGTGCAATGAGCTGAAAGGTTTCAACTCAGGTTATGCACAGTGAACTAAATGTAGGGCGCAACAAATACTATAATTGGAGATGTCAGCTAAGTTATGCAAGTTGCTAAAAAAGAAAGCCATTGAATAGAAGCGAAAAACAATGAACAGCCACAACAAGTCAAAGAAAGTGAAACAATCAAAGTTTTTAAGAAGTGTAAGTATTGGTACTCTCTTGCAAATTGTCTTGGTAAGAGTGCGGTATTCGGATATTTTAGACCAGTACGTGCGTTATATGATTTAGAACTCCATCCGATTTTCTATGCTATTTTTTATGCTTTAATAAAAGCCTATAAAACAGAACAATAGAGAAAGAAGTGGAGAAGGGAGAACAAAAGTATGAAAGTGGGACATCCAGTTATAATCACGTGTGAGAATTAAAATCAAGGTTTGCAAAAGATTTCTTCTAAAAAAATTATGTAGCAATATGATCAAATTTTTTCAGCTTTACTTCAGTTTCTTCACTTTCAAGATATTATTAATTAAAATTTATAATTGCACAGGAATTTTTCCAATGCACAACAGAACAAGTTTACAAAAACAATCATAATATCATTGCAATCTTGGTATCATTTCCTTAATTCTATTCATATGAATCACTCATACCTTACAAAACTAAATCGCACACTCAATAAATAGAAAATATATAATATTTATAGTTTTTTTGTTTTACACAGAAAATTTGATTCTTTAAGTTCTTAATATTAGTTATAAATTTACTTATCACTGCGTTGCTTTATATTTTAAATAATTACTATGTATATAGAATATACATCATAATAAATCTGTGCCCAAAAGGTAAAATATCTTAAGTATCTTCTCATAATTTCTTAAGAAATAAATTAATGTCGGCTTAAGCGCACAACTTTCGTGTTTCAACATTTTTTTTTTGGCAGAGTTAATAATGGTTTGAGTTCTGGGTAAAGAGCTAAAACCACTTATGTTTATCTACTTAAAATGTTTAGGCTTTTGGACACAGATTTGTCATTATTTAAATTTACTTCATAACTTTGTTTAATAATAATAATATCTAAAGCGTCTTTTTTTAAAATGATTGTGGCAGGAGTAAAAATATATTGTAAGGACAGGGGATAGGGGTATTTTTTATGGTGGACGCCAGCATAAGCGGGTGGGTTTATTTTATTTTGTTTTTTTTAGATGTGAGAATATAATATGAATTTCATAGTAACTGTGAATTCAGCTTACGTTTACTTGTTGATTTTATTATTTCGAGTGCCTCGAATTTAATCCAATGCAATTCCTCGAATCCATGAACTAAGGTCACTAGTATCGGATTCCATAATAATTTCTTCGGGTTCATCATTAAGGAGGATATATTGTGCGGCAGTTCGTCCACTTAAATAGGCACCATGTACGGTTGAATAAAAATTTGAATGTGTATGTTCACCAGCAAATAGCACTGCAGGCTATATAAAGATTGAAAGTAAATAAACAAATATTTTTTTTAAAGTTTTTGTTCGTTTTCATGTAGAAAATTTAAGACTTGCCTTCATTTGATGGGGACTTGCGTAAAGCGGTTGTGCGAGATTTTCAATATCCTCTTGAGAAGCTCCAAGAGGTATTGATGTATATGATCCTCGGGTGTATGGTTGCGATTTCCAACTCGTACTAAAATCAAATATAAATTTTATTTCGAGTGTCCTTAAAAATGATTATTAGATAATACACACAAATTTCAAACTATAAACTAAGATTTTTTTTGTGACTTATAAAGTAACTTTATCTGTAAAATAAAGAAGATTTTGCTTCGGTAAAAGCTTTAGCGTTATAGTATTAAGGTGATCTTAGTAGCTCTTAGGCCAATGTTTTAAATTTTCGTTTTAAATGAATGGTACTTAAAAAAATTATTTTATAGTTTTTATTTAAAACTTGCCCTATAGTACCTACCCCCCCCCCCCCCCGAAAGTTTAAAATGAAAACTAAAACTTTCTAATATACAAAATTCAAATCTATCAAAATAAGGAGACTATCCAGGTAGGTATAGTTTATTTGAAGTTCTCAACTACTTGAAAATAGTTCGTTAAGAAACAAGAGACTATTTAGGTATGCATACAATTTTATATTGAATTTAGGATTTTATTTAGGTATTTAATTTAATTTTAAAAGCTATTAAAATGAGAATACATATTAGTTTATTTGATTTTGGATCAGTTAACGACTTCAGTTATTGCCAAAAAATTGCAAAATAAAAGTAACAATAAGTTATATATATGATCTCAGAATAATACCAACCACAAATACCTAAATAGAAATAGTGATACGCGCGTTACAAATGCATATGATTTAAAATAACTTTCAGATTACGGAAAATATTTTTCAAAGTATTGTAGTAGGTACCTAATAGATTTCGATTCTGCAATCGACCGCACAAAAGAAGTTCTGAATTCTCTTAAGAACATCAGAGAAAAAGCCGAAGATTTTTTCAGATGGGCTTTTCAATACGCATCTAAACTTGCCGAGAACTTATTTGAAGTTGAATTAAGAGCTCCAAGAACTTCATTGAAACAAACAACGCGTTCCAATCCAGAAACCTCTTCTACTGAATCCTATTTTAGAGTCTGCATTGATTCCTTGCATAGATTCGTTAATACAAAATCTTACGTACAGATTCATGATCAACGAAGACGTTCTACCATCGTTTCAAGCTCTCCTCCAAGGTTTTTCTGCAGTTGGGCGAGTCAACGAAATGGAAAAGCTTTCATGTTACTTTGATAATGCAATTTCGTTGTCAGCTGTGAAAGCTGAGTACATTCTCTGTTGCGAAAAAATATCGTCGATTGATCCTTCTATCGAAGTTTTAAAATTGCTTGATATATGTGACAAGACTTACTTTAGAGATATAAACTTCTTGCTTACGGTTTTGGCCACGCTTCCAGTGACCACAGCTAGTGTTGAAAGAACCTTTTCAACTATGAAAAGGATTACAACAGAATCGACGAAAAACTGATTACTAACTTCCTGTTACAGATATAAAAAAAAACTTATATTTTATAAGTTTAAATTGAAGTTATTTCCTATTTACCATGAATTTTTAAAATAGCAGGTAATACTATTGCGATATGTTCGTTTGAGTACATACAATTTAAAAACTAACAAAATCAATAAATTGGAATATATATAGTTTTTTTGTTTTAAGAATTCCTCGTAAATTTTGGAAGCAAGCCCCCCCCCCCCGAACCAAAATCCTGGCTACGGCACTGATACATATGTATATCGCAAAGAAAAGAAAACATGCACAAATACTCACCATACACATTTGATTGGCTTCGGTACAAGAGGATCCTTTAGGAATATTTTAAGAATTTCCGTGCATTTGTCTGCCACTGTTTCATGTGATAAGGTTTCCATATATTCAGCTTCCTTGCCGGATACCCACCCCAATAGGAGTGTATCAGTGACCTTTGCAAAAGAATATATTTTCTTGTACCAGTGTTTACTCAAATACTCGTCAGAGGATCGATCTTCTATGGTTAAGTCACTCTCGTATTTATCATCGTCCCACAATAGCATTATTTCACTTATTTGTGGACTTAAAAATGGTCTTTCATATTCCAAGAATATTTTATCAACTGTACCGTACATAAGATTTTCAATAGCTTCCTGCTTGTAATGCGGTAACTCAGGATCGAATAGTGTTTTCATTGTTTCTTTGAGTACGCCCAACGGGACCGTACATATCACATGATCGGCAAAAAATACCCTTCCATCGTCACATATAACTCGTACAGGTGTTTCAACTGGATCAGCGTCGAATGAGCCTTCTCTACTCGAGCTAGTTCCAGGAGGTGGAAAATCCGTTACTGTTTTATCTGAGTCATCAGTATCGTCATTTTCTTCATCTACTGTCTCTAGGCCACTACTGGTTTTCTTTCTTTTCCAAAAGATTTTCTTCACTGGACACCGCGTTACTATTGATTCCTTTGGAAGCGATTGTATCAGTGGATTTAATATTGAACTATAGCCAGTGGGCGGCACTATATTCCCACCTTGTAATTCTGTATAACTACCTAATTCTAAGAGGTCTACTTCATCCATACTATGGCAGCCGGTAATGCAGGTTTCACGTTTTAATAAACAATTAAATATTAACTTTTTCAATCGCTTTTCTTTGGGATCTTCGACAGAACTAAGGTAGATTTCTATTTCATAGTTAATGTGCTCACCGACACTATTAATATCAGGCGGTGGGCTAAACTGGCATAGAAAATATTCATCGCAACGACGTAGAAAACACACGTACGCTTCGTAGATTTCTTGAAGTATATCAAAAGGAACTTGGGCACCATCTTCAGTGGTAGCCACTACTTTGTGCGGTTTAGGTATGTTGACAATATTAACAAGACCTTGTTGTACAGCCAATTCGAATATGGGATTACCAAGTACACCATGAATCCAGTTAGCACCGAGTTCAACCTATTAAATAAAATTAATATAAAAAGGATAGAAAATAAAATATAATTGTAAAATAATCAAGATAAAATAAAAAGATTTTAAGTATTGTTATTTGTTTTTTTTTTTTAATATTTATATTTAAATAGTTAGTTACATAGTTTTTGCTAACACAAATTTTATTAAACTTAAATTTGCTACGCGTTTCGGAAATCGAAATTGCTACTTAGATAAAAAAAGGTCTGCCGTATTTTTTTTTTTCGCACAAGAACTTCGTTAGCAAAAAATTTCCTCGGGTTAATTTTAGATTTCACTGATTCTTCTTTTGTGTGCACAAAACTTCATCAATTGTGCTTCTAGAAAGTTTAGAAAATTTTACAACTTTACAAACATTTTTAGTTGAAAGTAGTTTAGAAATATACAGAGATCAAAAATAAATCTCAACCTTTTGAAAGGTTCTTTAATAACTGTTATTTGTTGTCATTTTCAATAAAAGTCACTCAATAACATTTATTCTAAAAAAAAAATTGTTAAGGTCTGAGAAAAACCTTTGTTTTGTTTTTTTTTGGTCAAAAAGTAGGAGAAAAAATAAATCTCATCTGCGAATTTATTAACCAGAATGTCCGTTAGTATGAACGTTAGTATTTCGTATAAGCACTGAAATAGAGTTAATTAAACTTTTTAATCATCGGTGAATACTTGTTGGTAAAGGTTGAGTGAATTGTTTTCTTTTTTTATGCGATAAAGTTTTAGTTAAAATGGAAAGAAAATCCGACAATAAAGTGAGAAATTATTTTTTTTTATAACGAAAAAGATACAATCTTGAGTCAATAAATAAATCTCAACCGATAACCTAAATTTTTATATTTTTTTAAATAAATCTCAAAACCGAAACCGAAATCTTTTTAAAGGAATGTAGCAACTCTCATAGAGAAACCAATTAAAAAATAAATGTCAACAATTATTTCTGATCTCTGGAAATAAACAACATTTTCCAAATTATCCGGATACTAACTGTTTTCCATTGTATGAGCAAACTTCTAAATTTCAGCAAATTGATGTACAATACTTGTCTACGCTGGTGGTATTTACGATCCTGTATAACTGTTCTAGTATCGTTGTAAAAGAGGGACAGTGTAACTTTTTCTTGAGATCCAACAAAAAAATAATATACTGATTAAAATCTTTTGCACTTTTGCACTTTTTTATTATGCAGAAATTTTAACAGTAGGAATGTTAGAAATGCTAAGAGAGAAGAAGAGTGGAGATCAATGAAGATGTTATAAAATAGACGTATTTCAATTTCAATTCAATTCAAAGATTCAGTTATTACATATTTTCTTTAGATACATTTAAAATAGTATTCATGAATTCTTAAGCATTGGCTTAGCCTACAGCTCGACTGGTAACTTTAAAATATTTGATATAATTGAACAATGGTGTAAAAGAAAAATAAATGATTTTGTATATATCGCTCACTGCCTGCAATAATGGCACAACGCATTTTTTTTTTTTCAGTTTCGAGGTACAAGCGATTTAAAATCTGCCTTTTTCAATTTGGATCTCTGTTCCTATACATAAATAATGCTATTCTGACACGGATTTGCCATTTTGATGTGAAAAGTATCATAATGGAGTCCACAGTTCAAATTTCAATTTTTTGGCCTTGTGCCATTATTGCAGGCGGTGAACGATATGTAAGTTATGAGTTAAGGATATTCCGACATTAAAAGCATTCTATAGCGGTAGCTGACTCTAAAAAAATTGACAAGTTTCCCTAAACTGATCCATTTAAAATTTCAACCGTTTCCTGCATTGAAAGGGAGGGTTTACCAATGTACATATGTTGTTTGAAAATTGTTCACACGCTGATAAAGTGAAAACAATCTTCTTTAGCTCTCAAGTTGCACAAGTTGCAAAATTGGTCAAAGCTTCCGTTATATGGGCTCCCATTTAAATGGTTCTCGGTTCTTGATTTAAAAATTGGTGAAATATCCTTGTAGCATAGGGAATCTTCTAAGTAGTTCTTGTCATACAAGTTAAAATCAAGCTGGCTATAAAGTATTTTGCTTTCCGATTGAGAGGCCTTTTCTATCATCTGATTTCGATCCAAGTTTTCAAGTTTGTGGATAATTTCGGAAGAATTTTACTTTCATCAGACTAATGTTGTTGGGGTTAATCTGCAATTCTTCTCCACAGCAGCAATGTTTTCCCATGTCCTCAACCACCAGTCCTTATTTCGAATTTCATAAAGCATCATCATTTTACATAAAAGAGTTTCCTGGAGACCGACATTCGTATTTATTAGATTTCTTTAGAACACTCTTAGACAGTTGTCCAACTAGCCATTTTCTAAATAGTTGGACATCTCCTTATTTATAAACGCATTCCAACAGTGGCCTACAAATGTTCTCATACAATCACTCACATCCCTATAACCTATCAATTTCGTGAGCATTTGGATACGTTCTTGTGATGACAACGAACCACCACACATCATCGCGACGTTTGAAGAGAGTGTTCGGTTACTCAAGAACGTGCGCAATCAAAGATGCGGTTGAATCTCTCTTAATTTCTAAGACCAAAAATGTTATGAACACAGACAATGGAAATATTTGTTCTCCTTTGTTTACATTAGTGTAAATACTAAGATAATAATTTATTTAAACTTGTTTGTATTGTATTGTATTGTTTTAATAATTTTTTCTTTTGACAAATCTGTTCATTTATTTTTTTAGTACCGAGTGTAATTCGCTGATGATGGGCTGCATGACATGACAGCTTGAAATGCATCCAAATAAAGTGGAGAAAAGAATTTTAAAAACAAATTAGTTCATAAGAAGGTTTTTTTTTTTTTTTTTTTAATAATACAAACTCTATATACTACTGAAATACATCAGCCAAGTAGAAGACTTAGCACTATTTAATTGGACTTGTTGAATTATTGATTCAAAATAGCTTTTTACGGCCTTTAGTCCACACAAAAATTTTTTTTTTTTTTAGTTCATGTTTTTCTTTTTTCTGTTTTCATGTTTTTGTAGTCAATAAAGGAATTTCTACTTAAATTTGATTACGTTTAATGAACATTTCGTTCATTTGAAGATTATTTTTCAATTGTTTGTTCATGGAACGTACTCACTTTAGAATAGGTTTGAACAACCAATTTCAGTGTCTAAGTTAGACACTCGATGGAACATGATTATAAATAAGGTTTTGGACTTGGATAGCTGTCCAAAAGTTAGACATACTTTGGAATGGGTTTATAAATACGACTGCGAATATTTTAAGAAGATAGTCTGCTTGTAACTTAAGAGTTGAAGTTAAAAGTTTTGGCAAGCATGTTTCCAAATAAATTGAATAGTTTGGTGCGGTTAAGGGAATATTGAATATTTTCTAAATGAAATTTCTATGAAACTTTTCAATTTCTTCTTATTCCTACATTCCTCATAATTGTGCAGCATAACAAAGTTAAGATTTCACGACTGCATTGAAGATTTTATATTTTGTTGAGAGGTTTATGTGATCGTTTGAGAAAATTTTCTTCCAAGTAAGATTAATTAGACTTTGTGAGGTTTTGGCTTTTTCTGCAAGGTGCTTGCTATAATCCAGAGTTGGATTAAGCAACACTCCCAAATACTTGTATTCTTTTGATACTTCTAGACGACATCCGTTAAGCATCGAGTTATACCTAACTTCACCCCGAGTGGAACGCGATAAGACCATGAATTTTGATTTTTTAGTGTTGATAACTAATCCCACTTATTACAGTAGTCCGTAAGACGATTTAACATCAGTTGTAGGGTTTCTGCTGATTCGGATAATAAGAGAAGGTCATCGGCATACAGTAATACATTAATTGTGTTATCAGAAATTCGGACTCCCCCTGGAATGTGTTTAGCTATATCATTTATGAAGAGAGCAAATAGAAGAGTACTGAGAAGACATCCCTGTTTTACTCCCATAAGTGACTTAAATGGATTTGAATATGTTTTGCCATCCCAAACTGCTGCTTCAGTATCTGTGTACAAACATCGGATTATTTGAATGAATCTTGTTAACACTCCAAGTTGGGAAAGATTTTAAAATAAGGCATTTCGATTCACCAAATCAAAAGCAGCTTATGTACACAACGTATATAGATATGTACACAATTTACAACTTTTATTGAAGAAAGTAGGTATTCGTGTGAATACTATTGTAAGTCACTCGACCGAAACCGACATTTTGGGTTCTAAATGAGTGGAAAAAAGATATGGATTCGGGAAATTTGGTGCTGCAATTATTCCTCGATTTGAAGCGATGAGACACAAATACTTTTATAAGGAAATTGTTCAAATAGGATACGATAAACTTACATACATATCTATATACCAACATTTTTTGGAAAGATTTAAAAGGTGAAATTAATATAAATCTTGATAGCAATTCGTGATATAAATGATTGTTTAGAAACAAATTGAAATAAAATATGTTTTAAACAAAAAATACGTAGGTAGGTTGGAAATAGAAATTAGATATAAACATAAAATTAGATGATTCTGATATTGAAATAAAATATTTAGGTGTTTTCTTTTTTAGCTAAACTTTAACATTTCTGTAGGTTATTTATCTCATGATCTAATTTATGTCAAAACAAAATGCATTCAATTTGAGAAAAATGACACAAACAAAATGACAAACCCACATTTTCCAAGGTCATGCTTTTAAAAGTCAACAAAATTACAAAAGAAAATCCCCCTCTCTGATCGCATTCCGTCATCGAAGGTGACGAAATAAATTCGATTCCTATTACGCGAGTGCTTTAAGATTTAGACTAGACAATATCAGACCAAAGCACCCGGCAAAGTTAAATAATTTGGCAGCAAAACTCAATGTGAATACATTTATAGAACAGGGAAGTGCACTGTACTTTTAATAAAACAAAAATATCAAGTAAAATTGGGAGCACTACAGAACCCATTGGACGGGAGAGTGTTTGGGGAATGGGAATCTGCTGTTGCGTTGCTTACATAATTGTCTAACTAGCAACGAAGTGAAAAAGGGAAAAAAAGAAAGTGGAGAAAATAATTAAAACTATATATTTTGTACTTACATTTTGCTGCGCCAGAGGTATTGATACAATCCGTCCACCTATTCGACCACGAGCTTCCAATATTTTAAAGCTATCGATACCATTTTGCAGCAGATGATTGGCAGCGGACAATCCAGCCATACCAGCACCAATGATGAGTACCTTAACTTTATTGCTGGGCGAAGCACCGCTTCCTCCGGAGGGCGTAGACTCTGCATCCTCTGCATGGGGTTTCTTTTCATCCTCCGATTTACTCATTTTGTGGTGGGAAAAATATATTTTTTCCAATTTTTATGTTACGGATTACCACAATCCTAGGGGAACTGAATTTTTCACTGCTTCTTCAAGAAATAAGGTGTTTTTTTTGCATATATATAATATAATGACGACAGGGAATGAAAAAACTGACAGCAAATGTTTTTCTTTTTTTTCATTCTTTTGGTTTTCTGATGACAACGAAGTTCGAAGGGCGAAAAATTCGAGTGCGCATATTCCGGCTATGTAAGGAAAGCCGGTGCAAAGGAGAAATGTCAAAATATTTTATTAGTTTCTGCGAAGTGATGTGATTTATTGAGGAAATTATTTTAAATTAAGGAAATTTTACTTTAAACATGATTTTTATTTTTAATTAGTCGTCTGTCTCAAAAAAATGCACATAAATTTGATAAACGAAGTTAAAAATAAAAATGAAGTTGAAGAAAAAGAAAAAGAAAAAGAAAGCAATAAACGAGACTCTAATAAAAATCACCAACTATTGTATGTCCTCTTTCACACGAGGAAACTAGTTGCTGGAGATACTTTGACTGCTTTTATACGACTGACTGCTTTTAGAATTCTGCAATTTTTATCCGCAATTCTCTTTTGAATTTCTTTCGGATTGCAGCACCCATTTAAACGCTACAAATTTTAATAGCTGGAATTTTCATTAAATGAGAAGGAAATATCTCTTTACACTCTTTACTCCGCTTATGTGTCAAACAATAGGAAAAAGCACAAAGAAGAAAGAGCGATAACTCTGCAATTATTTCAACCTCTGCAACTTTGTTTACCCCGGCCACCGCATACGTCCCCCCGCTAAATGCTTAAAAATTGCAGGGGGTAATTGCAGAGTTAAAGCAGTCTTTGACGTTTTATTTTAACTTCCAATTCCCATCACCAATCGCCTAGACCGTTCATTCTGCTTACTTGGTGTCCTTCTCACCTAAAAACTGAAAGTTGCTGAAAACTCAGTTTCCTCGTTTGAAAAGGGACTAAGTAGGTTTGTTGGTCCCCTTTCCCGCGAGGAAACAAGTTGCTGGAGATTTTTTCGACGTTACTTTTAAAGCATAGTTCTAGTTTGCTGCTGATGCTCAACGAAAAATCCCATACAAAAATGACAACGAAATCATAAACGAAAAATTTCGTTCTGCTCTTCGTTTTGCAGTACGCGCTGTTCAACGAGCGAAATTGATAATTGTGGGAGGTTATTTGGATAAGTGACACTTTCAATGGATATTTTTCGCTGTGGTTTCCGTTATATCTAGTAAGTCAATAGTTGCGTTAGGGGATCAATCCAAAACTATCCGGATAGGTTTGTGTTGTTGTAATTGCTTGTGACAAAACAGCTGATGCAACAACAACCCAGCGTATCTGAAAATGTTTGGGATAGGTGGATAACCTATCGGATAGTTCCTCGAAAGCATGGAATGCCGTTAGTATTTTGCTACCGTGTTGGAGGCCACAAAAAAAAATTTATTACGCATCGTCTTTCCTTTCACACGTGGAAACAAAATCGTAGAAATTTCCCAAGTTGTGGTTGTATTCCGAGTTAAAAAATGATGCTGAGATCCGTAAGTAATAAAATGCGGCTATTATTCAATTTCAATCCTTGCGTTCGAGGAACTATCAGATAGGCAGCCTGTTCACCTATCCCAAAAATTTTCAGATACGTTGGGTTGTTGTTGCATCAGTTGTTTTTTCACAAGCAATTACAACACAAACCTAACCAGATAGCTTTGAATTGATCCCCGAACGCGACCAATTTAAACACACCTTTCAGTTGGACAATCTCTGAATTCTGATGCTACTCTCAAACTGTATTCGAGTCTCTATTTTTTATATTTTCTTTGTCACCGTAGATTCGTAAATTCTCATCATAAATGTCAAAACAAGCAAAGTCCATAGCCACAAAAACAAAACAAAAACCCGCTTAATAGTTCTACAAAAAAAAAAAGGAAGAAAAATATGTCACGAATCAAAGACGACCACACAAATTTCCCATCGACTCCAGCATCTAAAAAGCTTAGGTTTCGGGGAGAAATAAATTTACAAAATCGCATCGATGATATCTTCGAAGATGTTAGCGAGCGTAGAAAACTAAAGACTGCTGCTACTTGTGACGAAAATGCCGATGAAGTGGAACCCAAACGAAGAGGTAAATCATAAAAAAAAAATCACCGATAAGACCTATCGCAATTGAAAAATTTTCATATCTCCTCTAGGAACCCCATCGTTCATGGATTTCGTTAAGGTAGAAATGACACGCGGTTATATATTGGAGCACGACGAAGAGCGCTACTCTGCGCGCCGTCAAAAAATATACTCATTCATGAAGATTCCCCGTGAAGTGGAGAAATTCATGGGCTACGGCGTAATTCAGTGTGCCGATTCCTTCCTCTACATTCACACATTTCTGCCCATTCGATTCTTCCTGGCTGTTTGGGCTGTGATAAGTCGACCTATAGCCAATTGCTTGGGACTACGAAGGAAAACCCAAAAGCTGCTAACACCAGCTGAGATTTGTGACCTGTTGAAAGGGGTCATATGGATTGCATGTACGTTCCTTATGCTCTCTGTGGATACAAATCGTATCTATCACATAATAAAATCCCAGAGCATCATCAAGTTGTACATTTTTTACAATATGCTAGAAGTAGGCGATCGATTGCTCTCGGCATTCGGCCAGGATACTATAGATGCTCTCTTCTGGACGGCAACCGAGCCGAAAAACAAGAAGCGCGAACACTTCGGTCTCATTCCACACATCATATTTGCATTGATCTATGTAGTGCTGCACAGTTTCCTGATCATGTTCCAAGCAACAACGTTGAACGTGGCCGTGAACTCTAACAACAAAGGACTTCTCACAATTATGATTTCGAATAATTTTGTAGAGCTAAAGGGTAGTGTGTTCAAGAAGTTTGACAAGAACAACCTTTTCCAGTTGACCTGCAGCGATGTGCGTGAGCGGTTCCACCTATCGGTTCTCTTGTTTATCGTTGTCATCCAAACGATGAAAGAGTTTAATTGGAGTGCAACCCAATTCTATGTTATGCTGCCCGATTGCATCTATGTGCTGATAACGGAGATTCTTATCGATTGGGTGAAGCACGCATTTATTACCAGATTCAATGAGCTCCCAGTGGATGTCTATCGAGAATACACAATCAGTTTGGCCTATGACATGACCCAAACGCGCCAAAAACACGCATTCTCCGACCACTCTGACTTAGTGGCCAGGAGGATGGGATTCATCCCATTTCCCCTCGGAGTTGTTCTTATTAAAGCCATTCACAGTGCCGTTTCGTTTGATAACTGTGCTGCAATTGTCTTGTTCTTCATCGCCTATCTGACTTTGATGGGCTGCAGGATTCTGAACACAATTTGTGCACTCGGAAAGGCCTGCGAGCTGATGAAGCAGCATCAAGAAGAGAAAAACAATTCGACGCCTGCTTCATCTGTTACAAATGTTTGTCCCATTCCAACTGTCCAGAGCCCAACACGTCCGAAGGCAGCGCCAACACCTTTGACAGAAACGACATCATCAACAGGCCTGCCTTCAGCCATGCATCGTTCTTATACCAATGATGCTCCTTCGATCGGAGCCACGTCTACTCCAAACAAGTCGATTACTGTTGAGGAGTCAGATTCTCTTCTAGATGCGAAAAATTCTCTTGAACTTGGAGCAACCGCGCTCTTTTCTAACAGCGATGTTGATCTAGATGACGTTTGTTTAAATGAAAAAGTCTTAGAAGTGTCTACTGCGGCGGGCAGTGATGAAGTCTTTGAAGAGGGAAAAGAACTAACTCGCAGTGTTCCCGACTTACAACAAGAGTCAAGTGGCGTGGGGAGCAATGCGTCGTCGGAAAGACCAATTAAAAAGAAAATAGTGAGAAAGCACAAACGTTCGGAATCCGAGCCATCTATGCAGAGCATTATGGGAGAAAAAGAGGCGCCAGCGTAGTTATATTCAGCAAACTAGTTTTTTTATTTACTTTTTGTGGTTCGTTAAAAAAAAATACTTTTTGTATGTTGAAAGCGGCTTGTAATCGTGGCCCTGTTATCACTACAAAAAAAACATACACAGCAATTATCATTGTGTTTTAATTTAAAATATTTATATAAATATAATTAAAATAAATTAATTTTATGAATGTTTATAAATTCAAGGTCTTATAGAATTTCTTAATTTAGAGGCATTTTTTTAGTAAATATATATGTTTGTACATTATATTCCTGTCAATTTATGTTTTATAAAGTATTTAGTATTTCGACAATGTCAACCTGGTCGTCTTTAAACCAGCCAATACGAACAAAACAAGGTGCCAAAACGTGTACGTGTACGATCGGATCCTTGAAGTGATCATAAAGGCATCATCCAGTTGAAGTAAGGGGTATATAGAAAATAAGAGTGGGGCTCAAACCCACACGTTTTAGTTAACAGTCGAGCACTAAATCAACACGCCATTATCACTATAATCCTTGGATTAGAAGGATTAGTCAAGTTATGTCAGAAGGAGTATTTTAAGGACTGCCCTAATAACACTGTGTTAAATTAGTATACTTATTAAAATTAAATTATGTTGACTTTTGGTCAACAACAGATATTATGAATTGTAAAAAATAGCAGTTTAAAGTGAAACCTTCTTGGAATTATGTATTGTTTGTGAACCTATTAGTAAGATCCAAAAATCTCAGGGCGTAATTGCAGCGTTTAAAAGCTCTCTTGCAATTATTTCAACCTCAGCAACTTTGTTTAACCCCGGCCTCCGCATACATCCCCGCACACGACCATAAAAATCGCATGGGGTAATTGCAGCGTTTAAAAGAAGTCGTTAGTCGCGTTCGATTAAAATTTAAAAGCGATCCGGATTGGTTGGTGTTTTGGGAAAACACTGCTGTTTTCCAAAATAAATCTGAAAGGTATCCTACAATTTTTCGGATTTTTGTGAAAAAAAAACAGCTGACATCTGAAATACATGTCAGCTGATTTACAGCTGTCTAGTCTCTCACTTTCTGTGGCAACACGTGGGATTTCTAGTTTGTTTTTTGTTTTATATAAATTTTGATTTTTACCGAACAAAATAAAATATAAAATATATATAAAATAAAAAATACTTTTTTTTAAATTACAAAAGATTGAATCCGGACTGGTGAGTCACATCGGGTCTTATTTATAAACGTTGTCTAACTTTAGACAACTGTCCAACTTTGAAAAATATGTTCTAAAACCTTGTTTATTGTTGTCTTATATAGAGTAGATTGTCTTAACTGTGAATAATGTGACATTTATTTTTATTAAATAAAGCATATTTCCAACAATTTCAAAATAGTTAGACACTGTCTAAATAGCCAAAAATCTAATAAATACGACTGATCGTGTTTACATTAGAAACTTTAAGGCACCCGAAAATATTGGCGCGTTCAGAAAAATGGGATCTCAAGAATTTTCTCACTCAAAAGGTGAGCAAGCGAATCCAAGATTTTTTTTCCTCAGAGTTTTGACAGCAAAACTGAGAAATCTCATCTCATCTCATCTTATCATTTTCCTAAACACGCCTTAATTCTGTTCATGTAACTGAGATTGCTGAGATCTCCGAGTTCTCATTTTCCTGAACACGCCTAATGTATGTATGTAAAAACCAACATAAACGTAACGGCTCGTCACGTCACGTAAACTCTTCGGCTAACGGGTAAATGTTTCATATTTGGTTTTATTTTACATTATTTTACACTTGAGTTTTGAATTTACCAAAACTAAGTCGGTTTTGCTAGTTTTAAATTTTTTTTAATTCATAAAAGTCATAAAAAAATAATATTGAATATAAATTTTTATTATAGACGGTTTAGCATACTGGAGGTATGTTTTGGATTATAGTTTATGGCCACTACAGTGTTTTAGGAAAATCTTTTCAGTTTTAGGTACAAGTTCACAAAACTGAACCTAGAATCATGGCAGATAGTAACCTAGTTGAACCTTTCTTGGGAGCTAATAATGCCATTGTTAAACATTGGGCTCACTCTAAGTCAAAATTACACAGAATACAGTTTACATGGACGATAGATAATTTTAGTTTTCGCCAAGAAAAAATTGGTGAACAGCTTGATTCGCCCTTATTTTCCGCGGATGATGATAGCTCTCAATGGCGAATACAGCTTTATCCAAAGGGTGAATCAGAAGCAGCCAAAGAATACTTGTCACTATATCTAAATCTATCATCAGAGTCTTCTAAAAAATCAAATATCCCAGCAAAATTCAAATTTTTTATTTTGAATGTTGAACCCGAGAAAACATATTCAAACGGAGAGACACAGGTTCCTTATTTCAATACATCTGTTGGTTGGGGAATCAAACATTTCATGAAACTAAAAACTCTACTGGACGAAGCTAACGGTTTTCTGACAGAGGATCAATTAACATTATTGTGTGAAGTCTGCTTTGTATCTGAAAATATTAATTACTCTGATCAAAAGAACAATGATGAATTCGAAGTTCCACAATGTAGTCTTATCGATGATTTAAAAAATCTTTTTAATAATTCAAAATTCAGTGACGTTACACTGGTGGTTGGTGAGCATGAATTTCATGCTCATAAAGCAATATTGGCTGCTCGAAGTGATGTATTTGCCGCAATGTTCGAACATGAAATGAAGGATAATAAGTTAAATATAGTAACCGTAACAGATGTTAAGCACGAAGTTCTTCAAGAAATGCTTCACTTTATCTATACGGGAGTTGCTCCAAAAACAAATGAAATGGCCATCCATCTTTTGGCTGCTGCTGATAAGTATGCATTACAAAAATTAAAAGTGATCTCTGAAAAAGCGCTCTTCGCCGATTTATCCATTGAAACAGCAGTTGAAACTTTAGTTTTAGCCGATCTTCATAGTGCAACCCAATTAAAAGAACTAACTATACGTTTTATCAACACTCATGCTAAGGCCGTTATAAAAACAAAGGGGTGGCAAAATATGATAAGTGCCAACGTTCATTCGCTTTTAATAGCTGAGCTATTTGAAGCGTTATTCAGAGAACATGACCTACAAATCTAATAAAACCAAAAATAATTTTTGATAATATATATAAATATTATAAATACAGTTTTTTTTTTTTTCAAATAAAAAAATTTAAATATATTAATATAATTAATATTTGTGTTTGTTTTGTATTGCTTATTGCAATAAAGTTGACTAAGTTTTTGAGAAAGTCTGTTCTATGACAACTTTTGGGTTCCGTTTTTCAGTCCGAGGTCATCTCAATTTCGGAGTTAAACCCAAGTTAACTTCTAAAAAATGTTTTCAGCCAATTTAGATCCCGAGTTAAATCATGGATTGGAGAATTTTCAAGACAGTTATTTTCTCGATTAGAGATATTATGATAAAAACATGGGATACACACACACGGTAGATGCACGTTCTGGAAATATTCGTTGTTAAGTACACTTAAAGTTTAGTAGGGAAGTCCGAAAAATTAAATTAAATTGACTTCGAAAAAATCCAGACAGACCTGGAGAGAGCAGCTAGCATACATTTTGACGGATTTTGATGTTGTTTATAGTGGTTTAAACTTAGTTTTTTTTTGTTGTAAATATCCCGAAAACAATCAATATTTTTGGAAAAATTTTAAGGCAACTGTAGACTATAATTCGTTGTTGAGAGCCTGGTTGTTATAATATCGTTTCGTTTGTACTCCGACTCTGGTCTTCTGTGTAATCCAAGGCAGTTTCTAAGAGTCTACCATGTGAAACACCCGAATCCTTTTCATTTGTAGATAATAATGGTTAACGACCCACACCCATGTAGCAAATTATCATGACCTTCTTGCCAAGCTGGCTGCTATACATAAGTACATAGTAACCGTTTCATTTAGCCAAAAACTCCGATGACTAGGCAACATTAATACACATATGATATACACATATGATACATATAAATATCCCTTCGAAATCAATCAGTTTTCTTCTTTTGTCAACTTTACACACTAAATAAATAAATATTTAAACATTTTTGGCCTTATTTATAAACGTTGTCTAACTTTAGACAACTGTCCAACTTTAAAAAATGTGTTCAAAAACCTTGTTTATTGTTGTCTTATAGCTGCCAAACTTAGACACAAGACTAGATTGTCTTAACCGTAAATAATGTGATATTTATTTTTATTAAATAAGGCATATTTCCATCAATTTGAAAATAGTTAGACAGTGTCTAAGTAGACAAAAATCAAATAAATACGACCGTATAGGTATAGGTGTTTTGGACTCTAAAAAAATTTATCTAGAAAACATACACAACTTTAATCCACCCACAAGAATATACACATTCAACAAACATACATAGATAAATGTATCTTTTCTGGATTGCACTTTTTGCATAAAATTGTATTTGCATTTTTATATTATTGCAACCCTATTCCAATATCCGGAAGCGGATGCTTGTCTTTTGGTATTTTGAAGAAATTTATTTTTTTTTTTAATGAAAACAAACGTATAGACTAGACACCCACATGGAAGAAAAGTTATGTTATTGCCCATCACGGCATCGCCCATGCAATCGGATTCATGAAGATGTCCAAAACCGAACTATTGCTAACTTGGTATAAATTTCCTGAACACAAATATTACTCTGTGCTCTGCTGCTCTGTGAGAAATACTGATTTCCCCGATGGTCTATCATCACCCGTAACTTGTAACTTTCAACTAAAATTTCATAACACTCACAGGATGCTGCATTTAAACATTTATCCTTTTTGAGTAGGAGTTTTGAAACAACAGGTGATGAATGATAAGCAAGAAAGAATACAGAATAGGTTAGCAAAATAAACATTTATTATTATTTATGTATACTATATAAATGATTTATTGTCATCGTAAATGTGAAATTATCCTTTAAGTTAAATGTTGCCTTTTATATGTAAAGCTTACGGTAGTGTTCAAAGTTTTTTGTTTTCGTTGCAAAGGTCAATCTTGCGTGGGATTTATTCAAAAGGTTGTTTTAGAAGTAGGTTATTGGGTATATAAGTGACATATAATATACACATGTGATGATAAAATTACTGTTACTCCCACGAAGCATAGATTTCGTAGCGGTAGGAGATTTTTTAATTGGAACAAAAAATATCACTGCAGGCTCTGTTTTTTTTATATGGATATTTCTGAGACGCAATATTTTTCGATTCATTTTTAATTGATTTTTTTTTGTGGAACTGGGAGTGTAATATTGAAAATTTATTAAATGATATAAAAGTCTATAAAAGTGTTGCAAGAGGTCATTAGTAGATGTGATTTTTCCACATTTGACATTTAATCGGCGATACACCACCGTCGCTAACTAAGCGGGATTTTTGTGGTTATATTTGTACCTACCTACCTACGTAAGTACATACAGTCCATGCAGAAAAAAACTAAAATGTATAGCGAACAAACAAACAGATATATAGAAAGCGGTAAGCTATATAGAATTTTAAGACTCTAGCTCATCGGGCAGATAGTTTTAAATCGATACCAAAATTTGTACCAAACAGAGAGCTAAAAAAACGAGTTAATAAAAACATTTTAAAAAGTTTATTTTTCTTAGAAACGGCTTTCAGAATGTTAGTACAATATTGTAGGAAGTAGGAACATAATTAAAGTTGTTAGTGATCAACGAACTGAAATTTATTCCTCATATATATTTTTTGTTGTTTTTTCGAAATAAGAATGTTGAATTTTTTTAACAGAATTGCAATTTCTGAAACCGCTACGTACGTGTGGCTTTTTGTGTTGAATTTGTACTTTTATATATTCTAGTGTCCGACCGAAGCTTCGGCTTCGGCCTTCGGCTTCGGCCGAATTCGGCCAAAAAAACAACATTCGGCCAAACCTTCGGCTTCGGCATTTTAGGCCGAAGTTTTGGCCGAAGCCGAAGAATCTGTTTATTATATCGAGCATCGTACTAGGCGCCGGAAAAAATGTCAAATTTTGAAATTTTTGAATAACGAAGAAAAGATTGCAATCTTTTCTTCGGTAGGTATTCAAAAATTTCAAAACACATGTGTGCCATCATAAAAATTATTACTAAAAATGAATTATTTATTTATTTTTTCTTTATAATTACGAATTAGTTATTAGTTATTTTTATTTTATTTTTCTTATGTTTTTTAAGCAATAAAGTTTAATAAAAATAATATTTTTATCCAATTGGAAAGGAGAATTCTTGACTTTTTTCAACATTAGGCTTCGGCTTCGGCCGAAGATTTTCTTTCAGCCTAATAATTCGGCTTCGGCTTCGGCTGAAAATCGACCTTCGGTCGGACACTAATATATTCCCAAAAGAGATTCTTTTTCAATAAGGCCTTGTATAAAAAGCGAAAGCTCTGGTTTTAGATTAAGGATCGTTAACGGATTGAACGAAAATGTTACATCTTCCAGGATACGGAAATACTCGTTCATGAGCTGTTTTCATAAACTCAATTCTTCACGTCCATCGCGCATGTGAGTACTCTCTTGGTTTCGTACAAATGCATAGCAGTGGTAGACCCCTTCATATCATAGATAACAATGTTCAAATGCAACTAGGCCTAGAGATCTCAAGCAAGACGATCCCACGAAGAGCAGAGGATAGTGGCTTAAAATTTTATCGAACTATAAAAAAATCCATTTATTTTCCAAAAAATCGACGGACAGGACTGGGGTTTCTCAAGGTACTTTCGGGATCTTTCGGAAGGTACGAAGGGCGAACGCCTTAATCCTCGATTCAACTAGACCATAGTTGAGCATAGTGGAGACAATATTATTGTTCTTGGGATGTTTTTTTCAGTCAAGGAATCAGACCAATTTATAGAATTAGTGGTATACTGGATCGTTTTAAAACCCTCAAAACGTCATGCTTCCTCATGCTGAGGAGAATATACCGCTGCGACGAATTTTCCAGCATCAAAACGATCCTAAACGTACCGCTAAAATTGTGAAGGATTGGTTGGTTTAACGAAGGTGGTTTTTACCGTTATGGAGTGGCCAGCACAATCCCCTGATCTCAGCGTATTTTTTTTTTCTTAGGGACAAAATTAGCCGATGTCAATCCTTATACATAGAAATATAGAATCAACAATTGGCGTTTTTCTTTTTTACCTCGGAGCAGATCATTGAGCTGTTAAAAATAAAATCTATCCCTTCAAGCAAATTCACTGACCCAAACCCAACTTTGGCGGTCTTTCTTGGATCCTTTTAAAACGTACCTAGTGCTATTACACACATTAGCACATTTTCTGTATATGCATGCACAAAAAAAGAAAGAGAATCGGGAGTACTTTTTTTTAATGAGAAAGGGAGATGTAGACGATAAAGAAAACAGAGAAATAAAACTACAAAAACAGTAATCTTTTTTCAATGTGCCAAGCGCAACAGTTCAATAAAAATTCGCTTCATAAAAAAAAGGTTTAAAATCAAAAGTGAATTATTTAATTCAAGTGATGTTTCTTTTTTACCTCAGATAAATCAGAACACATATGTAAGTCCTGTTTCTTTTTTCCATCGGAGTTAGCTTAGAGCATGCTCTGTATGCTCAGAATAAAATGACCGAACAAATGGAGCAAAACGCTGAGCAAAGCCAACTTCACTTTTAATTTTTATGTGATTTGACAGACCACATGAAAAAAAGAAACGAAAGCCATGGCATAAATTAAAAATGTATTCCAAAATTGGTCGTCCGTGCACCTTCAAAACAAACAAAAATGTATTATTTTAGTATGAAATTGGAGTTCATTGCACAAGTGAGGGCTCTGATTATAATCTCCTCAGAGCTTTGCTCTAATCGCTCAGCCTCTGCTCAGAGCCAAAAAAGAAAAACGCCAAATATTTTCTCCTTCCCATACAAAAATGGTATAAGCAAATATCGCCACCATTCAACCCTAAAAGTATGCAATTTAACGAAATTCGAAATTTGCCTTTTTCGGCTGAGAATAAAAGTGATTCTCAAAAAAAAAAACTATGCACTACATGTGAGATATTTCATCTTACTTAAAAAAAAACTTTTAGCGATAAGAGATTTTTTTCTTGGGACACGCATAATGATAATTTCATTGAACTTTCGGGTAAGTTTAATGAACATTTCAAAAACTTCAAAATAATAATTATTCAATAAGAAACTATGAAATTTGATTAAATTCGTTAATAAAAAAAGGGGTTAAACTTTTTTGCTCTGAAGATTGACATGACCATTACAATGTTTGCACTGTTACCAACAGAATTACTAGGTACTCTTTAAAAAAGTCGTTATCATTCACTTCTAAAATTTTATTTGGTTAACTTATAAATATTAAGCCCTTACTTCTGCACCTACATGATGATTGATTATGTGACACCTGCACCGAATTTTACCCCAAACGACTCTTCCTATTGTCTGTAACTTATTTCGAAATTGAGACAAAACGGTATGGAAATCCGAATTAATTTACCACTACACTACACATCCCAAATTATCACTCACCCCATAACATTAATCTTTTTAAAATATCCTATCTGATAATCATTTAAGAAATCCCACCTATAAAATTCGATTTATCCATTAACCTTTACCTACATTACACAAAGTATAAAACAAATTGTTTTATTTATAGTAGGTAGGTATGCATGCACATACCTACATTAAATACAATAGGTATCTATGTATACTGTTATATCGATTTTCAAATAAATAAAGAGACAAATCAGCATTTTTTTAAAAGAAAATTGCATCCGCATTGGAGTCAGACGAAGACTCATATAAATCCGGAAGCTATTAAATTTTACGTAAAACATGAATGTTTGAAGTACATAAATTCGAATACTTATTTATATATACATATGTACCTACATATGAATATGCTGAGCTTATCCCGGGATACACAACAAAAAAAAAACCCACATGCATCAAAGGCCCACTGTATTGCAAAACAGTTTCTTGTTGCATATGCATTATGCAACCTCACCCAACCGCGTTCTGATTCATCATGTATACATACATATGTACGAGTACCTGTAATATTTAGTAAATTCTAGAAAAAAGGGGTGAAGTTCAAAACGAACATGACAAGGACGGGGTGAGATAACGTAAAACTAACCTAGAGCTTAAAATCCACCTATTTGCTGCACATTTACACAACCCTGGGAGACAATGATGGTGGACATGGTTCCGGCGAAATTGTGAATGAAATCCTCCATTGAATGAAATTTTAAACCACCGTAATGGCCTTGAGCTTGCTTGCAAGGGTAGGGTCATTCCTCATACTTTACACCACCACCAACACGGCTGGGGTTTGCTTGGCCCTATATGTACATTATACACACGTGTCACATTCAAATGTATTTGTGTGAGCTTCCGAGTTCGAAATTGGGACGTTACTGAGCATTTGATATAGAAATTTCTCCGATTCGAAACTGCACGAAAAAAAAACACCCCGTTCATTTTGGTTGTGGTTGTAATTCTAATTTTGGAATCTCCATCAAGGCCTGAATTTATGAATGAAGTACAATCGGTCTGCAAAGGCGCAGTTTTAATGAATGAAATTGTTTTCGAATTGTTCAAGGTCTTTGCTTCGAGGTTCCTCGAGTATGAGGCATACCTTAGCGAAAGTAAAAGAGATACTGTGGACACTGTAGAGCGAGATGAAACTACGTCAGTTATGTAAAAATAGGGGTTTGTGAGGCAAAAATATGGCCGGCCGGAAATCAATAAATTTTATAGTGTCTGTGTGTATATTGCCTTGCCTGTTTAACCAGGGAAGAAATCACAAGCAAGCTGTTGAATGCGGTTAACCGAAAATTCAACAGTTACGCAACTTTTTCAGGATGTTTTGTGGGAAAATTTAAAGTTTTTTTGTGTTAGTTCTTTTTTAAATTTTTTCTTCTTATAGCTGGTATTGGAAAATTTTAATGAAGATGCTATTATACATATGTACATATGTAGGTACTATAATGGATTATGATTTATTGTTGATTTTTAAAAAATTCGTATTGAATTTATTTATTTTCTTAGTTATTAGTTCAATTTATAACTTATATAAATAAGAAATAACTATTGTTTTTATTTATTCAAAACGGAAAGCTGTTACACAATGATTTCAGCATTTTTTTTTGCTGAAATTTTCTCATGAAACGACTTTAGGACCTATTGAAATATAGCGAGCATTTTAAACAACAAACAATCAATGTAAAGTTTTCTTAACTTTGCTCAAATTGTTTATCGAAGCTTCAACAATAATAAAACCATAAAGCTATAAATTTAACTTTGTAAGCGCAAGAAGACATGCAAACATAATTATTAAAACTAGCCGAGAAAAATTAAGTAGGGCCAAACTTCGAAAAAAAATCCGTCAAAGTTTGATTTTGGCCCAGAACTTTATTTTGATGTCTGAATCATTTTCTTAAAAGAACTTCACTTACATATGTATATTCGATTCAGGACTTTCATATTTTTTGCATAATTATCAAAAATATCAATTTATACTTGAAAAACAATAAAAAAATAATTAATAATTTAATTAGCAATTAATTAGTTTTCAACATAAGTATGTCCACTTATATTTGTATTTTCGAGACAGTTGTCCTGATAAGTTTACTTTGCTCGAAATAAAGGAGTTTATGTCTCCCCTAAAAATGATAATAATAACTATCGCAAGTGTAAGGAAAATAGAGAAGGATTAAATAGGAGTAACCGATGAACATTGGTTTTAAATTTTTGAAAATAGCAATTGGAAGGACAAAATTAGGTCGATCAATCTGCATACGTGTAGTATGGCTGATAAAAGGACCTCAATAATTGGCGGCACTTCAAAAATTGAGTTTAAGAGTAAAATGATGAGCATTTCTATAGAAGCATTAGTATGATGATTAAGAAACTCAAACGTTTCCGTTACATTTTCATTAAGCTTTCAGGAAAGCTCTTTTCTGTATATTTTGATCCAAAAGCTTCATATGAGTTTATAGAGAACCTGTCCAAATATAAAAGTTATATCTTTTAAAAGAATGCACGCCTTATCTAGTAAATTAGAGCCAGATCAAAAGGAGAGACAAATTTCTTGCATTGTCAGGGAAGTCTAAACAATTTCCCAGGGTTCTATAGCAACAGCCAATATGTGGTCAGGTCACTCCCACAGAAGATAATTTTTACTTGCGATATATAATATAGGTTTCTACTACGTAGGTACATACTATATGGCAAGTTATGGATTCGTAAAAAAATCGATCTCGAGATTATGATCAAAGTTGTGATTACGATGATAGCGAAGTCGAAAAAAGTGGGTCTCGTAATTCTGTCTGTCTCTCTGTCCTTTCGGCTGTAGCTTAAATGGGTGGGTCGATTTTCTTTAAACTTGGTACCTAACGTTTTTTGGCCATTCCCCCATACGTTTTTTTATTTTATGAAGACCAAAAATAACGGTACAATTTTTTTTGGCAAAAAATAAAAATCTTATTTTTCTCAAAACGCGACCACAACTTTAAAAAAAAAAATTGTTTTACAAAAAGGCTACCATTTTATAAAAAAAAAATTACCGAAAAATCGTTATAAATGGTACCTCCCATAGAACCATTTTTTTAATTTTCGATTTTCTCAAAAACGGTTCAACTGATTTTTATCGATTTTTTTAAAGAGAATGTTTAAAATAATTGTAAAAATATTGTAAACCTTTTATTGTATATATTTAAAAAAAAAAGTTTCAATTTTTTTTAAACAGTTTTTTGACATTATCTAGCAAATTTCAAATAAATTTTTTTCTTATAACTAAAAATTACGGTAGGTACATCCCATACAAATGTTTAAAAACAGTATTGAAAATCTCATTTTCTCAGAAACGGCTTCTATGAATTTGATTAAAATTTTGGTGTGAACTAATATTAGAACGATCTACCATATTATTGGGAAAAAAATTATCTATTGTTTAAAAACGGTACCTCTATGTCTATAGTCTCATACAATCATTTTTTTTTTTTGGTATTCAACTATCTCATTATCTGTTAAACCAATTTTAATGAAGTTTTTTACACAAAAGCTCCTAATAAGCAAAATCTTTTTTTTGAAAATTCAATATTTCGAAACTGTGTGGATGGTTTATTTTCAAAATTAATTTTTTAATTCCGCATGAATAAGTACTAAATATTGCCGTACCAATTTGATTTCTAAATTTATTTATATAAAAAAATTTAATTTTATGTTTAAAAAATTATTTTTTTAAAAAACCGCTTCAACGATTTTAAAAAAAATTTGTCTCATAAATTGCGATTTGTGTAAAAAATCACTTGGTGTACAGTACATTGCGTTGGTGTCAAATCAATTTCAAATATTTTATTTTTTTTTATTTATTTCTAAACTGTAAAATCCATGCATTATGTGCAAAGTGCAAGAGAGCACGGTACTATATTGTTCATATTTATGTAAGTACTCACATAATACTTTCTTAAACTAGACTATATTTTTGGCAGTGGCATAAAATATATTCTCCAATAACTAATAAATTTCTTTTATCAGATGAAAAGTTTTTAAAATTATTAAGACTTCAAAACCACGAGTGATCGTATATAAAAGCAAGTTCGTGCGACCCAGTCGTGCATTTTATTTTGTTGTTGTTTCATTCAAATCTTCAACATTCAAAAGAGGATTATATTACATCGGGATTTTAAATAAGCGGGATTTTAGAAGAAGAATCTCGACTACAACACTTCGGGCCACAATGAATAATTTCTTCGTATCGCATATGCGTTAATGAGCTTGGAGGTCATTTACGGTCTATCATCTACAAAAACCAATTAGATATATAAAAAAAAAATTGTATCTATAAAATTAAACAAAAATAAATAAAATACATTGGCGCAAAATTTTAAACGATTTAGTAAAATGTTAAAGCCATTTTAGTAAGTTACTAAGTTAAAAAGAAGATTTTGCTAATTTTAAACGATTTTAGCAACTTACTATCTCTTAACATTTTACCAAAGTTAAAATCGCAAAATGGCTACTTTAACTTTTAGTAACTTGCTAAATCCATATGAAATCTGTCATTTTCCTCAAAAAAAAAAAAAATTGTTGGCAAAGAGTTAAATTGTTTTTTTTTTTTTATGATTCGTGTGCTAATTGTTTTTCAAAGTAAATAAAATAAAATAAAATGTTTTCGGAAGACATCAAGAGTTACTGAAGCAAATGGAGGTGCTGATTCCAAAAAGGTTTATGGTTGGTCAGGTACACTTTAAAATGTTTTTAATTTTTCTTCATGATGGCAAAAATTAAGAAAGTTGAAAAAGGTTTTGGAATGTGTCTGGCCAACGGTAAATCAAATTATTGGGTCCGTTCCCTAAGTTTAGTTTGTTTTTCTATCACGAACTGTCATTGTTTGCACGTGTTCAGATGCACCATTTTTAATAAAAGGGAATTAGTATTTTACTAGTTAGTAAAACGAAAAAAAGGGATTAAAATTTACGAAGAGCTAGTAAATTACTAAATGTTTAGCAAATTGCTAACTATTAATATGCTAAGCCCTTAACAATAGGTTGTTTAAAATTTTGCGCCATTGGTTAAAAAAAAGTTATTTAAATTCCTTAATACATCACGATTCGTGCACTACACTATGTATATTATGATGATATAAAAACAAATCAACTTTAGGGTTATTGAACATAAAAAATAAATTCAAATTTACAATTAAACAAACAAAAAATAAAGAAAAAGCGGTAAAATTGAAGAAAATACGAAAAGTGCGCATACGCCTCAGTGTACAAATGTATTACAAAGTGACCTTTTTGAAAGAAAACTTTCACAATTTTGAGCAGTAATAATTTAAAATCATCGTGTAAGACATTTAAAAAAATTTTGGTACCTACTTTTCGAAAATAATTGAATTATTATATATCTACAGGGCGTCCCGGACCTGGTTGGAAGTATTTAAAGATGTGTTTCTTAGGTATATTCTAAGAAAAAAATATCGTTCTACAGTAAAGGTCTATCTCTATTTTTGACATCATTTATCGTGGATTTAAGAAAACGCTTACATTGGTGTACCCTGATCCATGTTAACAAAAATTGCTTTGCTAATTTCAGTGGTAGAAACTTCGTTTAGAACTTTATTTTTAGAAGAAACACTATCCTTTAAAACTGCTTTTTAATTAAGTTGATAATATTGTCTCAGTCTTAACATACTCAGTTTCCTGCCCATGCTAATTTTTTGACTTTGCATACATGCATATTTTTAAAAAAATTTTATTATTTAAAATTAATCCGAATATTTATAAGGGATTGATTGATATCTTTCAAAGTTAATCTAATTTCACTATTTGAAACACCTAAAACACAAGCAACGATTTTTGATATGTATCATATTTCTTATCGGTTATCGTAGAACATTTATTGGGAGTAATTTCATGAAGTGGACGGAGATATAATATGTTTCCTGTTAACATAAAAGCGTTAATACGTCATTATTTGAAAACAATATACAATGGTAATTGGAATTTTAGTAGTTTTTGAGAATGGCTTAAAGCCTTTAAATTTTGAAGGATTATAGCAATTATTGTTTTTGATTTTTGGGGAACAGATTGAATTTCAAACTTATCGTAATGTGGTTAAAGTTATAATATTTAACAGTGCCTATAGCTATCTTTTTTTAATTCCTGATTGCAAGCATGTATTAATTTGATTTATCTTTATCCATATCTCCATTAAGGTCTTCAAATAAACCTCAACTTTAAATGCTTCAAAATCCAAATTTTTATAAAATATTTACCAATTTTTAAATCAATATTCTACAATGTAAGTAACTGCTCAAATTCTCCTCTTCAAGAAATGTCATAGATTTTGGTAAATCTAACAGTTTATGCACTTTATTCGATTTGTTCACAGCGATATGGATTTTAATTTAAAAAAATTTAGATCCTAAAAAAAATCCAATTCGCTTGGTCTAAAAGTTTATAACTTCAGTTCTAATACATAATAGAACGAATTGAAGGTTAATTTATTAAGGTATACAAAAACAGCTTTGAAAATGAAAAGTAACACAATCGCATAATGGGCCTTATCAGGAATATTGAGGGGAATTTTGCAGTCCTCGGAATATTTTATTCTCTCGAAATTACATATGTCTGCTATCGTAAATCTTTTCCACAGAATAAATTTTCAACAAACAAAAATCCAATGACTATCTCTAAAAGATGTTTATCTTAATATTAAGTTCTAATATAAATAAAAAATACAAATACAAATACATACAAATTAAACGACAGCCAAATTTCTCTGAAAATTTTATTTGCGATACCATTAAATTTCGAGGAAAACTTTCAATCAATTTTTGTTCGCAATACAATTTGCGTCGCAATAAAATAACGTTTTATATCTATCCTTATTTTATATGGCTTCTTTTAACAACAATATTCCAATGAAAAAGCTATTGGAATTGAGTTCCTCTCCTGAAACAATTTATCAGAACCTCCTATTTCTGATAACGCTTTATAACTTACTCTATTTCCCTTCTCATAGTGTCCATTGTGATATTAAGAAATTCAAAATTAATGTTAAGCGTCAGTTGACTGTGTTTGACAAAATTTACAAAAGAATTATACAATTATTAGATTTGAAATTGAATAAAATATAAATAATAAAATAATATGAAAAATTGTGAATTAATAAAAAATTGAATTTGAAAATCATTTCAAATAAAATAATATACCTAGTTAAAAAGTGTTTGAATTTGAAATTTGACAGCTGATAAACAACTGTCAAATCCATAAATTACATAAAGTTGTACTCTTCTATTTCGGCAGTTGTCACACAATTTTACTCTTCTGATCTTAAACAAAGCTTAGATATATTGGCTTATTTGATATATTTAATTTTTTACGCAATTTTTATTCTGTATTAGCTGAACACTGCATGCTTCGTAGTGCCATCTATTCAACATTTGTCAAATAACATAATTTCTACTTTCAGAGAATATTTTATATCTAAAAGGGAAAAAAACTCAAATATAAGAAAAGTGGGCGTGGTAGTAAGCAGATTTAAAAAAAAGAGATTTATTATAAATTTTCAGTCTCCTAATGAATATATATAAGAATAAAATTCGAATAGAAAGAAGAAAAGGGGCGTGTTAGTGGGCGGGAAAAATAAAAAAACGTGATGCTTTCCGTTGAATAAATCCTTATTACAATATTTTTACGTTCTAAGGAATTTCAATAAGCGAGAAAACTAAAATATGATAAAAGTGGGCGTGTAAGTAAGATTGTACTCAAACCACTTTCTAAACCATCAAGCTGTTATTACAGAAACAAACATTTAAAACATTTTAATTTCAAGAATATGATGGGTTCAGTAGTTTTCAAGTCATACAGACGAACATTCGTGTTTATATAATATGTAATATAGGGTCCTTCATTTTTCGGTTTCGAAAGTAAAGCTAAATAAAACACAAACAGCGATATATTTTAAAAAAAAATTTATTTTATTATAAAGTTTGGACTTTGCTATTAAGTGTAAAAAACAATATCATTTAAATAGCCGCCTCGGGGAGATTCTTTTGAGGTAATTTTTAACCGCTTTTTCGCACAAGTTCGGGGATTATACGTGGAAACACCGTCTTTTGCGTAGGCTCACAGAAAAAAATTGAACGGTGTCAAATCCCAAGATCTTGGCGGAATTGACGTCGCTAAAACGTGAAATTACGCTACAAGGAAACTTCTTACGCAATAAGACCAAAAGAAAAAAATTTGGAATGAACTCCCCAAGCTGAGACAGGCAAAACTGCTACTCGGGAATTATAACCAAGAACGTTTTACATTTACATGCTGTATCAGTTTAAGTAGGAACAATTTAAGGAAAATAACGGGTCTCCTCACTGGCCATTGCAAACTTAAAAGACGCTTCGGCATCCTTGGCTTGGTGAGCAATGCCATTTGCAGATTCTGCAATACCCACGAGGAGACACCAGACCACATCTTAGGTAATTGTGAAGCACTTGTGCATCAAAGACATAGATATCTGGGCCGTCACCAGATAGAACAGAGCGAATTACCCTCTCTTAAAATACTCCAAATACTGAAGTTTCTCAAAGAGACTAATTTGGAGGAAGAGCTGTGATTGAGCACTCTCATCTAGCTCTAAAAGGGGGGCACAATAGATCTTAAGGTCGCAGTGCAATTAATACCCCAAATATTCATTCATTCATTCATTCAAAGCCATAATTGGTCGTGTTGTGTGGCTTGTTGCCCCTTGTTATTGGAACCACATATCGTCCAAATGCAAAATACGCCAAAGTAAGGTGTACGACACGTCCAATTGCTGCAAACTCCGGAAAATCGATAAATTCGATCAGCTACACTTGCACTTGTAGCAGCAATATTTTCGACTGAAAGTTCATTACGATGATGAACATCAGGCCTTACGACATCAGTAACGCTTCCACTCTCTTCACAATTTTACCAATTGCTTGCGTAATGCGTAGTCGGTCGATTATGACGACTATAACATCGCGTAATGCGCGAAAAGTGGCTACGTTTGAATCACAATTTTTTTAGTAAGTTTTAATAATTTTAACGCGTTGTTCCGTTATCGTAAATGGCAAACATTCAAATAATATTATGAGTTTGACAGGTGTCACATGCCAGTACTACCAACTTGAAGGCACGAGTACGATAACTTGGGCGCCGAAAATTGATAACGGATTTTTGCAGAGGGGTCAAATACAAGCATTTTTTACTATGGGATGGGGGGGGGTCTATCTCGCCCCGTTTAGGGGGTAAGTACGATTTTCGAAAAAAACGACTTAAATGGAAAAAAAAATATTAAAAAACAACGGCAATACTTAAAATGCAAAACAATAATGGTTTTAAAAGCCAGAAGTCTATTCTTTAATTCTACATTTAAATTATATTATTTATGTCAATTTTCAAACAATTTGCATTCAAACTCAAAATTTTGATAAAAAAACCGTTTGAATCAACTTTTCTCAAAATTGTGAAACGAAAAACTTATTTTCTTTTTGTGGTCAATGCTAATATCAATTCTGAATCGAACACAAAAAACCGAATGCTTTTATGTCTTCTAGTTTTTGAGAAAATTGAAAATTACTGATACTACTTTTTTGAGATATTTTTAATTTGCTTGCATTGTCAGCATTACGGCTGCGTTTTAAAAGTGAGATATGTATGGGGGGTATGCTGCCCCCCTGCAACCCCCCTGCTTTGGTGGAAAGAGACTTAATTGCAAAAGTTGTTAGTAGGTGTCTTTTAATTGTGATTTATTGAGAACTTAATATAACTAGGTATTTATCAAATTTATATTTCTTAAATTTCCTGAATTAAGAACAAACAATGTACATTAACTTGGCCTAAAGGTTGTTACAACGGTAACAAGTTTGATGATAACAACTTCCAATATTAAATTTACTATGGACAAAATCATACACTACACAATTATAATAATATAATAATTTTATAAATAATTTTATCCCTGAAAAAGTTTAAGCTAGCTATACGCATGTTTATAGTTTTTTAAGCAAAACAAAAATTCAAAAGATTCCATTTCCTTAACTTAATTCAGATTTTGTAAACTTTATTTCCTGTTTTAAAATAAAAAAAAAAATTCAAGCAATTAAAAAATATCTTTTGCTTAAAATTTTTATGATAATTGCTCATGAAGGAAAACCAACGCCCTATATATGATTTTGAAAGTGGCATTTTCCGTTAATTACATAATCATTTTATGTACAGAGCAAAGCTCTCTCCCTTTTTTATAGCTAAATCCCTCGGCAACAAGTGTCAAAGTGTATACCGACCGAGCCCCATTGCTTTAAGAGAAAACAAACAAGCAAACATATAAGGCAGTAGGCAAACGTCAATCTGATTGTCCTTGAAAAAGGATTTGTTTTTCATTTTTTGTTTGTATATAATTTTTATCTGATATCGAGTTTGCGCAAAATTTGTGATTTAGAATATGCTTTCAACCACACAAAAAAAAAGAATTTATCATGTATGTATGTATGTATGTATTTGTTATATTTTGTATCTTCATTATGTATGTATGTATGTATGTTTTTTTTTTTTTAACTCTGAACACCTACGCTTTATCACAAGGCAGACGACATGGTGCAAAAATAGGAGAAATACCAGCATAAAAAGGCAACAAAAAGCGTAAAATAAGGCGAAAACTGCATGATAAACACGGTGTAGAATAAATTAAAGTTCTATTTTAAAATAGAATCAAGGGGCTTTGGTATGTTGGCATCACTGAAAGCATCACGGTATATATGAGTCTGATTGAGGGTTTGGGGCTTCAAGGACTGGGCTTTCAGAGACTAGAATTCTTTTTTTAGAAATACCACCGCCACCACCACCACCGGTTGCATGCAACAATTTAATTCTGGCTGAAAGGGTTGCAAAAAAAAATTAAAACAATTTTTTTTTTACTTTTGTTTTATATTGTACATAAAGGGAATTCAATTGGTTCAGTTTATAGTTGGAGCATTTATTTATTTTTATATTTTTATTTAAATTTAAATTAAATTTATTTTGTATACTTTAATTTGTGTTTTAGAGAAAGTTTGTTTACTACACTAAAAGTGTATAGGCAGTTAACTAAGTGAGTTATGTGATTTTTATCATCAATAATTTGTTGATGTCTTGCTGTTGTGCTGCCATCATATTGATGTTAAAAAATCCAAGTGACTTTGTTCCATCATAATTAAAAAGCTCTTATTCGAATTGCATATTTACGTCATATGTTTAGTTTGGCAAATCTGGAATTTTAGATCACAATTTGTAACACACTTTTGAATTTTATTGTTTCTAAATTTCTTAAATACTTAAACGAAAACTGTCTCCCCTCCAACACAGTGCTTTACCACTGTTTTGTTCTTGCCATACAGTAAACCAATTTATTTCGATTGCTATTATAATAATAAGTGAAAAAGTTTGTAGCCAAAAAAGGTCCAAATCGAAATTCTGAATTTTGTTTATCTTAGATCAAACTCTCCGGCTCTTTTTTGCTCTGGGATCTTATCATTTAATTTGTGGGATATTCAAAAAATTCTGAAATTTGTTTGTTTCAAATAAAATTTTCGAGCTCTTTTTGGCACATGGAATCTTACAATCTAATTTGTGGGATATTCGAAAAAGAGGTCAATAATAGGTCACAGAAGGTCAGTTATTTTTGAAATTGGTCTTTCATAGGCGATTCATAGTGATTTTTTAAAGTTTTTATCAAGGTCACGCATTAGGGAACATTGGCACCACTTTTTTGGGTTTTTGAAAAAAATGATGCCATTTGAAAGGTCAGTAATTGGTTAAAAATTGAATTGAATTGAAACTAACTGACATTTTTTAATAGTTGGATTTGAAATAAAAACATTGAAATTGCTTATAACTGAAATCAACTGACTTTTTATGAACAATTGGTGACCTTTAAAATGGCACATTTTATTTCGAATATCCCACATATTGGCTTCTAAGATACCGGAGCCAAAATTGTTGTTCAGAGAAAAAAAAAGCTTTTGTCTACATATTTTTCTGTCTAACAAAAGGTCTTCCAAAGAGTTTACATGAATAAATAAATAAATTTGGATGGTAGCGGGACAGCTCGTGTAGAACCAGTGACTATAGTGACTTACAACTCTCAATTATACCTGTGTCCGTGTTATTGGCGGGAATGGAGGGGACCTAAAATTGTCTGTTGATTCCAAACAGCTAAGTTAAGAAGCAATTTTTCAAGACAAGAGATACTCTAAGAGGATTTTCCAATTCCTCGCAAGAGGCAGTAAGCCGTGAAAAACATTTCTGTCTTCTGTTTGGCATAGGCTGGAAATCGAACCCGTCCGACCATCGGCGTAGCAGTCCTACGCAGCACTAACAATTACGCCACTGCCTACTGCAATAGTTATTCAATGCTTGAAATTTGTAAAGTTATATTATGCCTGTTCGGTAACTTTAAATTTTTAAAATAACGGGTGATTTTTTAGCTGGTTTTGTTTTGGCAACACTGGTTTTGACAGCTGACATGTGTTTAGTACCTTGTGTCACTGTCAAACAGCTTCAGTTTGGTTTGCAATTTAACCATGGATCGTCTTACAAATGAACAACGCTTGCAAATTATTGAATTTTACTATCAAAATTCGTGCTCGGTTCGAAATGTTCATCGCGCGCTGCTTCCATTTTATGGTCGGCATTCTCGACCTTCTGAGCAGTCTATTCGGAAGATTGTGACAAAATTTGGCACCAAATTTACTTTGTTGGACATTAAACCACCAACACGTTTACGTACTGTGCGTAGTGAAGAAAATATTGCGGCCGTATCAGCTAGTGTGACAGAAGACCGCGAAATGTCGATTCGGCGCCGTTCCCAGCAGTTAGGCCTTTGTTACAGCACTACGTGGAAAATTTTGCGGAAGGATTTGGGCGTAAAGCCTTTTAAGATACAGCTGGTGCAAGAACTAAAGCTAGCCGACCTACCACAACGCCGAATTTTTGGTGAATGGGCTCTTGGAAAGCTGGCCGAGGATCCGCTTTTTTATCGAAAAATTGTGTTCAGCGATGAGGTTCATTTTTGGTTGAATGGGTACGTAAATAAGCAAAATTGCCGCATTTGGAGTGAAGATCAGCCAGAAGCATTGCAACAGCTACCAATGCATCCCGAAAAAGCCACTGTTTGGTGCGGTTTATGGGCCGGCGGCATTATTGGGCCATATTTCTTCAAAGATGATGCGAATCGCAGCGTTACTGTCAATGGTGAACGCTACCGAGCGATGATAACAAACTTTTTTTTGCCCAAAATGGAAGTTCTTGACTTGCATGATATGTGGTTTCAACAAGACGGTGCCACATGCCACACAGCACGCGAAACAATGGCGCAATTGCGAGGCGAGTTTGGTGAACAGTTAATTTCACGTTTCGGGCCGGTCAATTGGCCGCCTAGATCGTGCGATTTGACACCATTAGATTATTTTTTGTGGGGGTATGTCAAGGCTAATGTCTATAGGGACAAGCCCGCTTCGATTGACGCACTGGAAGCCAACATCCATGCATTCATTCGTGAGATACCGGCCGATATGTGTGAAAGAGTATGCCAAAATTGGACTCAGCGGATGGGCTACCTGAGACGCAGCCGCGGTCAACATTTGCATGAAATTATCTTTAAACATTAAATTGCAAGGTTCAAACTATCGATTCAAATAAATATTTCATTCATTTTTTTCGAATTTTTTGTGTTTTTTTTTTTTTAAAAAGTTCTAAACCTCTTAAAAAATCACCCATTATTTCCCTAAACAGTTTTTATTTTTCTAAAGGTTTTGACTCCACACAAATTTGCAATAAATTAAGTGTAACCAAACAGACCTTATCTAGCGGCTATATTGTTTAAGTATCATCTGTCAAATTTATTGTGAATTGATCAGTTGTGAATATAAGGACAGTTCACCATGGAAAGTAATAGATTTGAACAAAATTATGCAAATCATCAAAATTTATTTTCAAAATCAATGCGCTAATCGAGAAACCTTCCGTGTGTGATTAATGTGATTTTTTCCCCCTCAAAACCTTCCTACCGAATTGACCATTCAAAGTTTGTTGGTCAAATTTGAGTAAATCGGTTCGATAAATAATCATCCAAAACGACGTACGTCACCGAAACGTAAAGTAATGTAAGCTCAGAACACCAAGGCAGCTATAGTTTCTAGTCGGTCCTTTACAAGAGCTTGGCCTTTTTTGCGACTTAAAAATAACGAATTCTGCATCGAAACTTCAGTCTTCACTTCACTGACGGAGGAGGTAACCGAAGACAACGCTTGTAGGTACATATGTTCGCTAATTTGACTCTGGAAATTGCCACAAATTTCGCCAACAGTTTTGGATATGATTGGATGTTTGAACAAGTTAAACTGTCGAATTTGAAACGATATCAATCAATCAAAATTTTAATTGAGAAATTTAAGGAAAAAATAATTAATAATTTTCTATAATAATAAATAAAACTTTCAAAAACTGATTTTAGCTTAAATTAAAACTCAATTTGGTAAGATTATGCCACCAATTATATATTAAGCACATATTAACATTCTTAACCATAAATATGTACATATTGTGTAGGTTGTATAGGTACTAAAGGTTAGGTTTACTAGTGCAGCTTCAATGTCGATGCAAAACGTTCAAGTGCAAGTACATGTCCTTGAATAGAAGGGGCATTTTATTCTCCTGATGATGTACATAAACATAAACCTTCTCAAAATAATACAGACGACAAAAACAATTGAGCTTAAAAGCTTTTTTTTTCTAACTTTTGCATCAATAGTTTTGTTAGCAAATTGTGGATAACTTATATATTCAACAGCCGGCCGGTTTATATGCTGGCTCCATCAACCAGCGGGCATCACCCGATTCTCTCACCTTGCACTTGACGCACAGAAAAGCGTTTTCCGTGAAAGCCCTTGAGAAACAGAAACATGCGTTCTTCTTGTTTTATTCGGCAAAAATGACAAAATTGTCCTTTCTATTTATAGTATTTTAAGATTGAAAAAAAAAAATATAAAACAAACAGCGTCATGACTTTATAAAAGCTTTTTTTCTGCCTTCTATATATATGCATAAGTTTGTATAAGTATATAGATGTATTTTATTAGGGCAACACTTATGAATGATTAGAGAAACTTTTACGCAATTCTTAAAATATCTACGTCACAAGGATATGCTTACAGCTTTGACGTCACCGGCATTTTTTGTTAAAATGTAAATGTTATACCGGCTCACATTATAATAAATAGAGAGCTTCTTCATTTCCTCCTTATGAATGGACCAAAGAAGAACACCTTCCGGTTGAGTTTTGTATTGTTGTTATACTTTTTATATAATGAGAAGGGGAATAAGGACTAAGGTACGTATATAAAAGGATAATATAGGAGTAAGGAGGGTGAAGATTCATGATCCTTCTATTTGAAGTTTTATAAAAAAAAATATGAGATACAATTATAATGTTTGCAGTATACAAACATTGGTTCCTATTTCAAGTTTAAAGGACACAATTTTCTTTTAATTATTTAAAATAAAAGCATACATATTATGTACATATATGTGACTATCCAGTATAAGACAAGTGAAAATATTAATTAAATTAGTGATACGACAGCTCGTGCGTTAAAGAATCAGGGCAAGTTTCTTATAGAAAGTTTTATTCAAATTTTAAAGAATTGCTCTCAAAATCGAGAATTGCTCTTTTCAATGAAACTTTTTTCAGTAGTTTTTATTTTAGCACTAGGCGACACAAGTTCACAACAAAATATTTTTTATTTGACTTTTGACAGAAAAAGCTGTGTATTCAGATCGAATCTCTCACCCAATGAGAGAGCACTTGAATTGACCTAGAATTGCTATTTTTCTTGCAACGAAAGTCTTAAAATAAGAAAAGAGCAAATCTTTTCTTGAATTAAACTCGCTGTGCGTGTTGTTATCCAATAAAATGGACGGAGCCTAGAATTTTCTGTCGAATTTTTTAACATTCTGCTTGCAAAACTCTGCAAATGACATAAAATTTGGATTGTCAAAAAATTGCAGATTCTATTATTAAAAAAAAATAATTAAGAAATAGATACATATGTATGTGCAATGTGCATACATGCTGTCTCGTAGAAACTTTGAAAATTACAAATACATGTTTCTGACTTTGTTCGGCGACGATATTGCAATCACATCAAAAAAACCTATAGGAGCTATTATGTAAAACAAAACTGCACTGGAGTATATTTTTCAAAAGTAATTGAGGTCTGAGTAAACAGACATAGTTTTAAACATTAAAGCAAACACATTAATTACTAATTCCAGATTGTAATACAATCCTTTGGAAGTTGAACTGTGTGTTCCAAACCAACCAAACTTCCTTCAAGCTAAAATTTCCATTCGTCGTCTTGCATTTGATTTGCATCTTAAAAATTGACTTTCAAATAAATTAGTCTACTATAAGACACACGCAGCCAATATGGTGTTATACATTTCAAAAGCAATATACACTGAGACCATATCTTTAGGCCAGAGATCAGGATCTTATTTATGGAACAAGTAAATGCTTTTTCGATTTTTTTTTCTAATAAAAAAAATGATTTATTTTAATTGCAAACGTCGACATTACTATTTGTTATTATCTTTTGAGCATAGATTTCAAATGGGTGGAATAAGAATTAAAAGTTTCTTCATTATGTAAAATGTAAAATTAAAATGCTTACTTCTGAATTGCTCTTATATCGCTCAATGCTATAATGCTGATTTTTATTGCAATTATTTTGGACATTTTTTCAAAAAAAAAATAATTGAAGTATTGGAGCACTACTACTTACTTACTAATTATAAGTGGCGCTACAGTCTGATGTGGTTATTTCGCTTTGTGTTCATGAATAGAATCCAACACTATAAAAGGGTGGTGATTTTTACACATAAAAAATGGCTGCTAGGATTTACATTTTTATAATTCAATATTTTTAGCAGTCTTTAAAAATCATTTATTGAATTCAATTAAAAGATTACATTCATTACATTCATTTTACAACAATCAATAATTGAATGTCATCTTTTGGGATTCTTTGAATACTTTTAGATTCCTTAGCATTTTTTGCATTCTTTGAATTCTTTTGCATTCTTTTGTAGGTAATCTATTGTAATCTTTTAAATTACATTAAACTTTTGGCGCAAAAGAATGCTAAAAAATGCACAAGAATACAAAGAATGTACAAGAATTCAAAGAATGCAAAAAAAATGCAAAAGAATGCATGAATTTTCAAAAGATTCCAATCATTTGATTGCTGTAAAGTGAATGGGAAAAAATGATTGCAATCTTTTTGATTTAAATGAATGTTAATTGCATAATTTGAAGACTGAAGTCTTAAAGTGAAATCAATGAATGAAATCTTATTATTGAAGTCATTAGATTCCATTCTTTTCTGATCTTTGGTCTGGACTAAGTCATCAACAAATAATCTTCTTTCATTCATCCAGTTCGGTCCCTTAGCAAGTTGTGTCCAGTTTCGCACGCCAAGATGGTTGAGGTCCTCTTCCACTTGCGTGAGCTACATAAATCGAGGTCTTCCACTACCTAGCTGAAGACAATGATGTGGTTGTGGATCGTATAGCACTGTCAAATTTGAAAGTTATGAAAATGGCGTACTCAAGCTTTAGTTGTAGAAATATTTGTCTACAGCTTAAGTTACACCATTGTGAGTTCATTTATCTATTTTTTTCTCCATTCCCCGTTTATATAGACGGGGCAAATAATTACCCGAAGAATATTCCTCTCAAAACAACATAAAGCGTTCTTGATTCAAAATAGCTTTTAACGGCCTTTAGTCGATAATTGGCGTTTCGTCCCGGCGATCTCACTTGGACTCATCGTTTGACCTATTAGTTGCTGTTCATCCGATTTTGTCAAAATAATCAGAATATATGTACGAGTAAATGGAAGGAACATTCAAGCTCAAGCAAGAGTTTTGCTCTTTTCTTTGAAGAATGTTGAATCGGTCAGCTGAAAGGCCATCAGCTCCAGCTCCTTTATTTGGCTTTAGTTAAGATATAGCTATCTTCACTTCGTCGACATGTCAAGTTTACGATATTGCGGTCAAGGTTGTGCATCTAGGTTAAATGTTTGACCATTTTAATTCTTCATTGTCGCTATATACAATATACATAATTTTCACATCATTTCGAAGACCTCGTGCACGTTCTTCCCGCACGCGGAAGATCACAGACAGCCCTTTGTTGCTGAAAGCCCTGGGCTAATCGGTAAATTGTTGGATCACTGGGTCCATTTCGATATGATCTTTCAGTCTTATTTAAAAACCCATTCCAAAATATGTCTAAATTTGGACACCTGGTCAAACTCCAAAACTTTATTTATAAATATGTTCCATTGGTTGTCTAACTTTGACACTAAAATTGGTTGTCCAAACCTATTCTAAATATGCTATGTTCAATAAGCAAAGAATCGTTAAATAATCTTGAAATGAATGAAATGTTCATTGAACGTATCCAAATGTTCACGAAACGAAATTGACAGATTACAGGGATGTCAGGAGGTATATGGGAACATATTTAGATAACTGCTATTTAGACAGTGGTTAGCTATATAACTGTCCAAGAGTGTTTTAAGTAAATCTAATAAATACGACTGTATGATCGTCGACTTTAAAAATAACATTGAACATTTTTGGTTCTTTGTTCTGTGCTGAGTCTTTCTAATCCACAAGAAGTTGGTTGTGGCCTGAATTGGATGATATGGACACCGAAGACATATGGTTTCAACAGGATGGCGCTATGTGCCACACAGCTCAAGACACAATCAATATTCTGCACGAGCGGTTTTATGGCATGGTTATCTCGCGCCGAGGCGACGTGAATTGGACACCAAGATCGTAAGATTTGACCCCTTTGGACTTTTTCTTGCGCGGCTTTCTTAAGTCGCAGGTCTATGCAAATAAGACGCAAACCACCGCGGACCTCAAAGACAACACTTACCAAATTTTGCGTTTAGGAATTTGGTCTATGCCATTCCTCTATTACCTCGCTACGCGTAATAGACAACTCGCTACATGTGACAACTACGCTACATGTGACAACTCATCGTCAAACCAGTCAAGTTATAAATGTAGGTAAATATTATTTCTAAATGATCAAAATTTCGAATTTCGCCTCTAATTCGTTTTGGCTCAATGTATAAATGAACGCAAAGGAGGGGGAGCACAAAGAACGCATCAAAAGGGACTTTTTAATAACAATTTTCAACTTATCATATATGTTGTCTTTTCTGTTTTTAAGAATGTGTTTACAGGCAGAAAAAAAAATTAGTTTCGCCGCATAATCATTAACAGTAGATTTACAAATTTTTAACTACGTACGTTACGTACCTATACAAATGTTTTTTTTTTTTGGTTTAAAATTCTTTCCAACTTTAGGTGTATATCTATGTTGCCATAGATTAAGTGGTTAAAAATGGTGACATTAGCATTTCATTATCAAATATCTACGGGTTTAAAATGATAATCAACCTGATTTGATTGCGGGAGATCTTTAAGATTTCCTGATGGGTAGTAGAGATAACAATTGCATCAGGCATCAGGGTGATTTCAGTGAACAGTAGCTATACGATATCTTTGGCTAAAAAAAAAAAAAAAACATAAACAGAATATAAACGATGCTCAAGAGAAAACGCGACGAGATTCTGATCTATAATATATCTTTGAAAGCTCTTTAAGAGTCGATATTAACAAAATAGGTTTTTAGATATGCATCTTGCTTGCATCATTTCATCACATTGAGCGGGTTGTCTGCTTTTATTTTTGGTATAGATTTTAGAGTTTTAAGAGTTTTTAAGATTGTTATCAGAGTTAAAAAGAGATAAAACCTTCACAGGGGTTCGTTTGACTAATAGCAATAGGCATTCATGATCATGTTAAAAAAAAAAAAAAAAAATATCTCCTTATAGCCAGTATAATATGTATAAGGTATATGAGGACCTTTTATAGATAAATGTTATAATGAAGATATTAAAGCTCAAGAGATTTGTATCTTAATGATTCTTATATACGCGAAGGTATCATATAGTAGAGTGTGCGTTTACAAATGTTGTTACATATAGAACACAGTTACCACCTGAATCTGAATATTGATGATGATGATGAGATTGATTGAGTTCGAAGGTAGGCCAGGCCGCCCACTGAGTAACAATGAAGAGGGAAATAGTTTTATGCGTTTTTCAACTGTCATTAGAGAGAGATTTTTTGTTTTTCATTTGGAAAATAAACGCTGGGTATCTTATTAGTTTTCTCTAGCATGAACCTTCGTTGTACATTAAAATCAGTTTAGAATGATAATGATGTCTTACGATTTCATAGTTGGAATCGGAAATAATGTTTAGAATGTATGGCATATGCACATAAAGAGTTTTAAACATTGTAATCTATACTTTCGAGGACATAATTAAGTAAATGTCGTGTTTTCCTTAGAAATAAGGCATAAAATTAGTAGATCATATTATAATTTCTTTACTGCACTGTGTCGTCGTAATTTTGTTCCTCGCATGTGCTCTGAGTTTGACAGTTAAATGCAATTTTCCAGTGCGAATACTTGGCCACGGAACATCGAATAGACCTATTGGGATGTTTTTTTCTTTTTTGGTTCAGAGTAGAGCTCTGAACAGAGCCTGAACACTCCGAACATACTCTGAGCGGTCTCTGAACTGAGTGTGCTTTGCTCTGAGAGTTCAGATTTATTTAAAGAAACACGCTTCACCATCACCAGGTCAATTATTCTCGTGCGCCATTTTTACTGTTTTAATGTTTTTTTTTCCACTTGTCAAATTTGTGTTCAGCTATTCAACTCCGTCTGCTCTATCAATTTATTCTGAACTCATAGAGCGAGAGCGCACTCTGAACATGTTCAGCACGTGCCCAGAGCGAAAAAAAGAAATTGGAATGCTCTGAGCTTAAAAACACAATTTTTTTTTTGACAGTTCAGGGTCTGATTTTTGTCTACTTAGACACCGTCTATTTTCAAATTGGTGGAAATATGCTTTATTTAATAAAAATAAATATCACATTATTCACGGTTAAGACAATCTACTCTTGTGTCTAAGTAAAGCAGCTAAAAGACAAAAATAAACAAGGTTTTTGAACACATTTTCCAAAGTTAGACAGTTGTCTAAAGTTAGACAACGTTTATAAATAAGACCATTAAAGTTTATAAGTTCTTCACAAAATTCTTTGATTTTAGGTATGAGTTATTGAATATTATGTATTCGGTATAAAATCGATGACAAAATTCATCGAACCTGAAACTTCGATGTTTTTCAAAATTCATTTCATTCTTTTCTATTTTGATAGCCAAATACGTTTAAATTTAAATCGAACCGACTTCTGGCCATTTGTTCAAAGTAGGTTAAATCTGTTATTATTTTCCACACATTTTAAAAATATTATTTTATCAAATAAATACATTCACATGTAACATCTATCGGTTTTTTCAATAAGAGCGCTACAAAAGTTTTTTTTTAAATAAAACAAAAACGGTTTCGGATATCAATGATATTCTTTATTCTTGTGAAAGTACGTTCGATGCCATTATGTATGGAACTCGATTAATTTTGCATGGCCACCACGGGCACGCTTGCAGAAGTCCAGATGCTGAACCCAATTTTCGACGGTTTTCAAGCATAAATCGGCCGATACTGCTGCAATTTCACGTTCGATATTCGTACGAAGTTCATCAATCGTCGCTGGCTTCTTGGCATAGACCATAGACTTGACGTAGCCCCACAGGAAATAGTCTAACGGCGTCAAATCGCACGACCGAGGCGGCCAAGCGACTGGACCATTTCGTGAGATAACTGCACGTTCTCCAAACTTGGTTTCCAATAAATTGATTGTGACATTCGCTGTGTGGCTTGTGGCGCCGTCCTGTTGAAACCACATGTCCTCCAAGTCCATATCATCCAATTGGGGCCAAAAATATTCGGTTATCATTGAACGGTAGCGATCCCCATTCACAGTAACGTGCCGGTCTTGATCATCACGGAAGAAGTACGGCCCATATGACGCCGCCAGCCCATAAACTACACCAAACCGTAATTTTTTCGGGATGCAATGATGACTCATGGAGTACGTGTGGATTGCTGCCTGACCAATACCGCATATTTTGTTTATTGACGAAGCCATTCAGCCAGAAATGAGCCTCATCGCTGAAGATGATTTTTTGATGAAAATCCGAATCATTTTCAAGTTGTTGCTCAGCCCAATTCACGAACATACGACGCTTCTGGTGGTCAAGCGGCTTCAGTTCTTGCGTCAGTTTAATCTTGTAAGGATGTAGGCCAAGATCTTTTCGCAAAATTCGCCACAACGACGTCACAGAGATGCCCAACGCTTGAGAACGACGTGTGAGAGACACATTTGGGCTTTCTGCAACTGAAGCCTCAGCGGCAGCAATATTCTCGACACTACGGGTACTTCTTTCTCACTGGCACGGGAAAATTTTGTACTGTGCCTGTGGATTCAAATTTTTCCACTAGACGCCCAATTGTTGATCTGCTAGGACGATTATGACGACCATAAATTAAACGTAGCGCTCTTAACGTTTAGGCCACTGCCACTGACTCCGAATTTCGGTAGTAAATTTTAATAATTTCGACTCGTTGTTGGCTCGTATATCTTTCCATCATGAAGATATACTTACTTACTGAAGAGAAATGTCAAAAGAGCGGCAAGAAATATGGCGTCGTTTGCTGTCCTTGTTGCTCTACTTTTGTAGAGCCCCTGTTGAAACACCCGCGCATTTCTATTCGGTTTTTTAACCATAAACGTCAATTTTCAACCGGAACATATTTTTAATTTTTCATTCCTGCTTTCGTTACTTTACACCCCTTACTTAAGCTGTCAAAAAGACGAAAGACGAAAGGACCAAGAAAAAGACTGGTGTAATCAGTCAAAATTGGAAATGTCAGAAATTAAAACGCATTATAAATAATAACTAAATATTGAAATTAGAAAAGGAAAGGGGCACAGATACGCAGAACTGAACAAAAGTAAAACCGCTAATGTTAATATGTTTACTGTGATATATTTTATTTCATTTAGCTTAGGATTCAAAATCCCTGACTTCCCTGGCCAACTAGAATAAAAAAAAAGCACAAAACTAGGATAAAAGTTTTTTATTCAAAAAAAAAAACTATAATTTTATAGTGTAGTTATTTCAGTTGTTTAAAATATTAATAAAATAAAATAGTTTAAAATAATTGCGTAGATGCATAAAGATTTCTTATGCGTGCATAAATCAAACAGAAAATAAATTATCAAAAACATTTCCAAATTTTTTTCTGGCTTTTTTTCAATTTCTTAAAATTGAAAAAGGGCCTGAAAAAAATTGGAGAAAAAGCCAGAAACTAATTTTTTTATATTTTTTCCTTTTCTGGTTTTGAAAAAAGGTTTATGGGATAGGCATACGATTCTATTCTTCAGGTTATAATTGTTAGTTATTTCTTTGCTTAACTTTTTAGGTTTCTTGTTTGAATATACAAACAACACATTTACACATTATCTGTTCTTTTTTCTTTTTGGAAATAAGGCCAGAATTTTGTTTTCTTTTTCCTGACTTAATTTTCATTTCACTTTCTGGCTTTTTTTCCATAGGTATCTGGGTAAATTTCCAAATTTCCAAAAAAAAATCTTTCTTTTTTCCAATTTTAAGCCAGAAAAAAATGTTGGCGTAATTTCCGTGAGCCCTCAATAACTGGTTCTGGTCGTTACATAAAGTATATCTACGTTTTCTTCATTACGCACCAATCTCTTGCCTAGTTTCTTAAGGGTCGAAAGAGTGTATACCCACGCTCAAACTCTTCCACGGTGTAACGAATTGGCTGGGTGTTGAATTCATGATGATGAACGAACTCACGACGAAATTCAAGTTGCGTTTTTACAACTGAGCCGGAATTTCGATTCGATTTTTTAATAATTTCCACATGTTCGAGAAGTGTGAAACGATGTATGATGAAATGACAAACCTTACTGAATATTTTGACAGCTATATTATGTCATTGGTAACTTTGACAGCTGCCGAAACATAACAATTAGAAAAACGTATCATTGCTATTTGGTTACCCTTTATTATTAGGTGAGTTTTGTATGTACATTTCATATTCAGCAAGTTTAACAAAATGAGATCAGTTAATATAAATCGGGCTAAAATACTGTAAGTCTGCTAGACTGCTTTTAAACGCTGCAAATATGCTGCAATTATCCTTGCAATTTTTGAGCATGTAGGTGGGGGACGTATGCGGTGTCCGGGGTAGACAAAGTTGCAGAGGTTGAAATAATTGCAGAGTTATCGCTCTTTCTTCTTTGTGCTTTTTCTTATTGTTTGACACATAAGCGGAGTAAAGAGTGACGAGATATTATTTCCTTCTCATTTAACAAAAATTGCAGGTATTAAAATTTGCAGCGTTTAAATGGATGCTGCAATCGGAAAGAAACTCAAAAGGGAATTGCAGATAGAAATTGCAGTCGTCTAAAAGCAGTCCTAGCCACTGGCTCTTGAACTATATGTCGTGTTGTTGTATACACAGAAATGTTTTGAAAATGATACAATTAAATTTTTTCTCTCCTGGACCATTCAAAAGGGAGTTTTATAGTTTTTGGTTTCCTTATAAATAAAATTCTGATAAGATTTGAAAAATTTCATTCGTTCGTAAATTCATAATTCGGTCAACATTAAAAAACCATTCGCGAACTGCTAAAATATTAAATACAAATGTATTTATTTAAGGAAAAATATTGAATCAAATAAATTTGTCTTTTGTGTTTAAAGAAAGTTTTTTTTTTTTAATTTGTCCACAAATCAAAATTTTCGAATTAACATTAACATTAATTAACTCTGAATTATATACCTATAGGTATTTTTCTTATAAACAAAACATGAAAAGATTAAAAAGTTGTTACCAAATTGACCAATGTGGCAAAACATTTTCTTACAATTTCAAGAACATCTATCTAAATCTAACATAAACTCCACACCCATCAATCTTCGCCGAATGAACAAATCGGATGTGCCCAACCCCATATGAAACTATAATAAGGCTAACAAGAAAAATAAAATAAAAAAAAAAAACGAAGACAAAATTACAATAACAAATCTTTTATCTTTGTATAAAGCATATGACACAAAAGAACACAAACCTATAACTATACACAGCCAGGAAAAAAGACGGTAAACTCGCAAAGTCTCTTCGACACGAGCAGCACGCGCCTGTCCAAAGCCACCAGCTGAGCAATCTTTATGATGACGAAGCAGCTATACAGCCTACAGCAGCAACCATCAGGTAAATAAAAAGAACACAAGACACTCAGAAAAGAACCATAGACTGCCAAAATGGAGTGGCTGAGGGGAGGATAAGAACGAAACAGGGCATATCCCCCGAAGGAAGGTCTCAAGTCTCAAGATTACGCGGATAGCAATCTCGAAAAGCGGTCCCATGTGCCAAAACATTAAGATTTCATTTTCGGCTGTATATGGAGATGAAGAGACGACGACGACTAGGTATACGATGATGATGATCGACTTCCATTCAATTGCTCTAACAGGTTGGTATAGGTACCTACATATATGAGAAGAGATGGATAATGACATTTGGATTCGAAGTCCTCCTGTGCTTTGTACATATGTGTGGAGTGAGTTCACAATACTGCATTGCAGCTCTTTGCGAGGGTGCGGAGCCAAAGGAGAAAATTGTTACATGATATAAAGATAAATTTTGAAATAAACGACCGGAAATAGAAAGAAGGTTTGGTCCGAAGTGCGATCTACAGGATTAAAAGATGATGGTGATCATAAAGATGAAGTTTCCTTTTCTTGAAAGAAAAAAAAAATCCTATAAAAAATACGCTCATAGTCGTCTGAACGGCTGACTAACAAATCTGACTCAGATTTAAAACCCCAGACCGGAGGTTTTGTGTGTTTTTCTTGTATTCTAGACAACTTCGTTTTATTAGTGATCAGCGATCGTTTCATATCTTAGACCCCATATGAATAGAATATGTAATTGGATAAAGATTTCTTTACTACAGCATATAACGTCTGAAGATATATGTATACAAATACATACTTAAATTTATATGTATTTTATATAGGCATACATAACAGAATTTTAGATCTGGTTAATGGGTTCATTAATGACAGTGAAATTGTGCTATGATGTTTTCTGATCTTGACTGATCTTTATGGTATGAGATTGTCACATTTTGTTTTAATATCAAAAAAGTGTTAGGCATACATATACGATTAAGCAATATTTTGTTTTTTTATTTTCTATTTTTAAAAGTTTTTTTTTTTATTTATTTTTTATATTTAGTTCTCTGATTATTATCATGAAACTAAAGTAATTTATTTTTATGAATTTGTGCCCATATATATTCAAGAGGTTCAAAATTGTATAAAAAGAAGTCGGCAAATGAAACAAACATAAAATATTGGTTCTCATAGTCGATTGATGTCAGGAAGGTAGGTTCTTGTACTGAAAAGATGAAAAAATGCTTCTGAATTTATTTCAGAATGGAATTGTTATTCCGAATATGAACGACTGATTCTTGTGGTTATCAACTTTAATGTACATAGCTAAATTTTAAGAAGAAAATGTTTTAAAAATCATAAGTTTATACATACTAATAAAATTAATTTTTTATTTGATTTTTTTTAATAAAAAAAAAATTCGCAAAATTTTAGACGAATAAGTACGATGTTAAAGGATTTTTCAAATTTTAAATGAGTTAACATTGTATTATCTTTTTAACATTTTATTGAATTTTAAATCACAAAATGCCTATTTTAACTTTTTAGTGTCATTCTAACTCCAAAGGTCACTTTGACAATTATAACATTGTGAAAATGGTATGTTTGCTTCAGGCGCGGATACAAGGGGGGGGCAATGGGTGCAATTGCCCCCCCTGGGCAATTCTTCGTTTCACAATTATAAAGTAAATTTTTTTCAATCCTAGCCTTAACCTATAACAACCAACAAACGCTTACGCATCACTTTTCACTTTTCATGTCATTTACATAGGTAGGTACCTTTATTTCCAATTTATTGCACTATCAACTTCAATTCACATTCTTGAAATTGCGTACAAAAAACCATAACACTTTTTTCTTTTTTTTCCAAAGGCAGAAGAGAAGTTTGGAGTGCAACCTGCAACTACTCATTTTAGATATACCTAAGTTCTCTGTATGAAAGTATGTATATATGTATACATTTTACGATTCCATAAGTTATTTCCTTTATTTGCGTTCGGCCGGCGCCCGCCTGTCGCATGCGTCGGTCGTTGAAATGCCTTCTATGGTTTTATGTTTTTTTTTTTTTCACTGACTGAAGAATGAACCCTTTTCTCAACCTGCAAGCATTGAGAATAGGAATAGGGATGATGTGTGATGTGTCAACAAAAACAAATTTGACTTTATGATCTAGGTTACTCGTTAATTGCAAAACAAAAGGAGCGCAATAAAACCATAATGTCTTCATTTTCACTGCCTATTATAAATTCCACTTTGTTCTAACTGATTTGCGTGAAAGGTTTCAACCTGAAACATTAGATGTGTTTAAGCTCACGATTTTCATCCCAGAAAATATAATCAAATATAATACTGATGAGTTTGATACCACCGTTAAGTCCCTATTGGATCGCTTTGGAAAACTCCTAAACTTTAATATAGATGTTGCCCTTTTTTTGCTTAAAGATGAGCTGGTGATGTGGCGCGAAAAATGGGTAAGAGAAAATGAGCAGAAGAACAAGCTTCCCGACACTGCCCTGGATTTAATTGACAAATGCAATAAGGATGTGTTTTGTATTATACATAGTTTCCTTCTTATTCTTGCAACGCTTCCAGTTACAAATTCTTCGGCAGAAAGATCTTTTTCTTCGTTGCGGCGTCTTAAAACATATTAAAGATCAACAATGGCTGAAAACCGCCTCCGCGGTCTGGCACTCATGCACATCCATAGGCAAATCCCGATCGATGTTGAGAAAGTTATTACTAGGTTTTCAAAAACCGGCCACCCAAAAAGATTAGAATTAAGTATTTAAGAACTATGCATATCATGTACAACACTATAATTCCTTCATTTAAATTAATTAATTAATTTATTTTTTTAATACGTACCTACGAGTTCTTATTTAATACTTTAAGACATGCATACAGAGCATTATTGAAAGAGGATAAAGTAATGTAAACGAAGATGTTTGATTTACTATTTAAGAGTTATTTACATACAAACTATATTATGTACCTGCACAGTGCACATGCTTTCCTTAATTCAATTAAATTATATGTTATTTTTATATCCGATTGTGCTTATACCTTTTTAATATTTTAAGACATAAATGCAGAGAATCATTAAAAAAGCGTAAGTATTCGATGGACCATTTTTTTTTAAGTTAAGCAAAATATCACAAAAATTGCCCCCCCCTGAACGAAATCCTGGATCCGCGCCTGGTTTGCTTACTTGTTTGCAATTTTTTAGGCGTGTTTAGCTGACGTTTGTTTAAAAAATACATAGATTAAGTAATGACACGTCTTGTTAAAAAATATTAAAAACTAAGAGTTTTAAAGTTAGTAAATTGTTAAGTGGTATCAAGCTAACACAGTAAAGAAATCTTAGGTAATATATTGCGGAGGTTCTCAAAGTTAAAATTGTCAGAAATCAAGAACTACTCACCACAAGAACTACTCACCGCGTCATTAGAAATAATAACAATATGGGATCCACCATTTTCCTAGATTTTGAAAGATTCACAGAACTGAATCCTTAAATATGTGTACTGTGTCATGTTAATTTAACATTAGTTTTGCGCTTTGACGGTAAAATTTTCCGTAACAAAAATCATTCTTTCGGTTTCCCTATCCTTGGTTCCTTTCTTCCCAATTTTCTTTTTACAGGTGTTTCTTTCTGTTTACTAAGAGAGAGAGAAAAGCCAGCCATGGTCCATCAGCCATCGGTTCACTCACTCAGTAACTTGAAGAAACAAAATGTCAAGATTGTCAATTTGCTTCGTATGTTGAAACCACTAATCTAAAGCGTGGGTGACAGTTGGTCCCGAACGCACATAATAATTACAGACGGGCGGTCTGTTTATTCTGAACCAAAAAGAAGCACGGATGACAGTTGGTCACCGATGCTGATGTCCCCCAAATCTGCGTTAAAGTCCAACGAGTTAAAGTAGAATTAGGGAATTACTGGCAAACCCTCCTTTCTTAAAAAACTTGTAATTGAATCTAGTTTTTCACCAATTTTAATTGATAGTATTTTCGAAGCAAAGGGGAAAAAAGAAACGCGGAACAAAGTTGAGTTTCTTTTCAATTTTTCAAATTTTTTCTGATTGCAAAATTATAACAAAATCGGTCCAGTAATTAAAAAGCCATACGTGACTAATTGACTTTCTCAAAAAAGGTCAAGCGTCAAGATCCTAAAACTTAATACGCACCTTTTCTTCATATAAAGTATAAGTAAGTTTAATCAAAATCGTTAGAGCCATTTTTGAGAAAATTAGAAAAAGCCGAAATAGTTATTATTGGAGCTATCGCCTTTAAGGTGAAAATTCGAATTTCGCTTCTAGGGAATCCCACAAAAATGTTTTGTATCAAAGTTGAAACAAGTTGTTCCATCCATTTAGGCACAAAGCTCAAATAACAGACGGATAGACCAGCGGACGGTATAACTACATCCACTTTTTCCAACTTCTCCATCATCGTATAGAGTTAATTTTGGTAACAACAATATTTTTTACACGAAACCAATAGGTACTACTTGTCGTATAGAGCAAGTAAAAATATATAGATCTGAGTGACAACAGCGTTATATACCCATCTCTTTTATTGTTGTGTTTGTTTATTTTAACATTGAAAATGTTTATAGGGTCGTTTTGATCAAAGTATGGTGTTACCAAAATGAACAAAGATAGAGAATGAACTCTAGCGTATAGGGGGAGAACGATTGAATTTTTGGTTGGTGTTACCTTTGTATATAAACTTTATAGTAGTCTCATCAGCATCGGCGATTGGTGCGCCAATTGGTGTCCAAATGTCTAACTAACTCTCAACATTTTCTATCATCTCAACATTGAATGTCAACTTTTAATGTTGAGCAATTTTGTTCAAATATTGATAGAGTTGAGATAAAAGGCAAAATGGCAAGAATAAAAAGACTATACACTATACAGTATACATGTAGGTTTATATACAAAATATATGGGAGTTCGAGGAGAAAAAAATAGAACAGAATAGTATTTATAAAAATGACTGATTAATTTAAGTGAAAAATGGCAATCTGTATGTTTTGTGCTTTGTAATTTTATATAGAGGATAGGTATGTAAGATATTATTAAAAAAAAACTTTTCGATGTTTTTTTTCAACTATGTAGGTATTTTAAAAGTGATACAAAAGTGTTGCTACAAATGTCAGGAGAGGCAAAGTGTAGTATATATATGTTTATTGGTATATAAGCCCTATTTTTTGCAAATGAATAGTCAGCTCAGTAAAATTTTTACACGTAAACAATAACAACAAAAATTGATTATAAGTTTATAAATATTTTGTTATTTTTGCGTTTAATATTTTTTTGTTTGCGTGTAAAAATTTTGCTGAGTTGCTATACACTTTCACGGCTATAGTATAACGTAATAATTTCTCTTTATTTTAAGACATTAATCATTAAAATCTGACCATTAGAACTCAAGTTATGTATAAATCTAACTAAAAATAATTAAAAAAACTAAACCAAATATTTGCTTATTAGACAAAAATCGATTGCGGGTCCTGTCCCGCTCACGCAACTCCGTTGCTCCGCTTAGGGTATGTTCAGTCGCGAGGCAGGCGCTAATGTCAACAGTTATTTAAGATCTTAACCTTGAAAATCTAGCCATTAGAACTCAAGTTATAAGTCTTAAATCTGTATGCGGGGAGAGTACAATAACTTGGGCGCTAAAAATTGGTAACGGATTTTTATAGAAGGGTTCAAATACAAGCATTTTTTACTATGGGAGGGGCCCCGTTTAGGAGGTAAAGGCGACTTTCGAAAAAAACGACTTAAATGGAAAAACAAATATTAAAAAACAACGACAATACTTAAAATGCAAAACAATAACGGTTTTAAAAGCCAGAAGTCTGTTCTTCAATCCTACATTTAAATTATATTATTTGTGTCAATAGTTTGCATTCAAACTCAAAATTTTGATAAAAAAAAACGCAAACAAAATATTTGGATCAATTTTTCTCAAAATTGTGAAATGTAAAACTAAATTTCCGGGTGAGATAGACTCCCCCTTCCATATAGTCTAAGATCCCGCCATAGGACGACCTACCCGCATCGAGTTAAGTGGTATGCAGTTTTTTAGATAATGTTTTAACTAACATTTTGCTCAAGTGTTGCCTGGCGAAATATGGTCAAGGCATAGGGTTGCCACGCTTTAAAGGTCGATTTTTTGTTTTTTTTTTCAATTACATATGTGGTTAGGTTCAGTGCTAAAAAAAATATGTGAAAGGAAACTTTATTTTAAAATACGGAATTTAAATAGGGTAAATTAGAGCTAAAGAAGATCATGACACTTGTACCTATTTACCCATATACTCAAATTTTGGTTATACATAGTTCCTGTCCCAGAATTTGTTGACACCTCTCTGAGACTATTAAAATTGTATTCTTTAAAGCTATGAGTAATTCAAAAACGTCGATTATTAAAATTTCGGTCACTCTAAAAGTAGCCAACAGTTTTAAAAACAACATAGTACCATCGTAATGATAATAAAATTCTCTTTATGTTACTGTTTTTTAAATGAAAATATTAATTAAGGTAAAAAAAATCAAAAACCAAGAAAAATTGATTTAAAAAATATAAATTTTCCAAAAATTCACCTAGCCATAAAAAAGCTTAAATAAAAAATTTTGCAAACACGGATCTTTTCATTTTTTATCGGCTTCTCAGAAATATTTCTAGAAAACATTTCCCTGATTTTATGTGATTTTTTTTCTCCAACGTCCATTTTTCATTTTTTATTTTTTGAATTTAAAACGTTTTTATCTCGAATTTTAGATTTTCTAGAATTTTCTTTTATATATGTGACTTTCTTGTATTTACATGATCTATCGATAAAAGAAAAAATACTCTCTATCACTTTTCGTTTAGAAAATAGAATCTAGACCTTTCTCTTCTTTTGCCCTAATTTACCATATTGAAATTCCGATTTAAAAAAACACGTATTTTCAAATTTTTAAATAAAATCTCCTTTTATGATATTTTTTTTAACACTAAAACCTACCATATGGACTGGGTCACATAATTGAAAAAACCCAAATATCGACCGAAATTAGTCACATCACTTACAATTCTACCTCTAGTCTGATAATTTACCTAAACTTAACCTTAAACTTGAGGATCTGACGCATAATGTACCTACCTAATCTAAGTATAATTATTTATTTTGTATTCAATTTTTTATTAAAATTTTATTTTAATTAAATTATTATAACGATAAATATATAAACAATCACGTTTTTTGCCTACACTTGTATGTAATCACAATGAATTTTTAATTTAATTAATAAACTTGACATTATACCTTAATTTTGAGACCTTAATCTTAAAGATCTGATTATTAGAACCGAAGTTATAGAAAAGTCAATCAAACAAACCAATCGACCCTTTTCTATAAATGTACATAGGTATGTACATACATACATATTATGTACCTACATATCATTTTCATTAAATTTTCAGTTTAAATTGAAAAACAATCAAAATTATGAAGTTTTTCACATACAACTTTATGTGATCGCAATGATTTTTCAACTTAATAATTTAGCCTGACATCTAACCTTCATTTTAAGACCTTAATCTTAAAGATCCGAGTATTAGAACAGGCATTATAAGCCAACAAAACCAACGATATCAACCCTTTTCCATAAATGTACAAACTATATGTAGCTACATATGTTTACCTACATAGGTATGTTTATTATTATCATTTCCATTAAATTCTTAGTTTATATTGAAAAAACAATCAAATCACTACGTTTTTCACATACACTTTTATGTGATCGCAATTATTTTTTAACTCGATAATAAATCCTGATATTTTACCTTTATTTTAACACCTAAATCTTAATGATCGGAATATTAGAACAGGAGCTATAAGCTAAGCAAATCGATCCTTTTCTGTTTTTACCCACTAAACCAACCAACAAAAATGTGCAACATATACATACCAACATCATAAAACTCTCCTAAAAAGGGTTAAAGTACATGTGGTTTAAAAAATTTTTTTTATTAATTTTTTGTTTCTTTTAAATATTCAATTTTATGAGGTTTTTCATGTATAGTTTTATGTGACTACGCAATGATTTTATAAAAAAAATGTAGTCCGATATTCTACCTACATTTTAAGACCTTAATGTGACCGATAGGATTATTAGAACCGAAGTTATAAGCAAACCAAACCAACCACAGTGTACCTTTACAATTATTATACCGACTACAAATGTAAAAACAGCATTTTTTCCGACCCGAAGCAAATTTGCCACGATTGTGGTTTTTTATTGCACAAACCCCGCCGCCGCCGCCGCCACCGGCTTTAGAATACTATCTCCCTCTCGCCAATTGGTGTTTGTAAGTATTTTAATGTTTTTATCAACATCTTCGTTGAATGAAATTATTTGTCCCATATTTATTTTCATGTTTTTAGTATGAAATTTTGAATGATTTTGAAAATTTTATTTTTGCTCTAACACGCCTGTTATTTTTCCTTTAATTATATACCTTCACATTGAAATTCGGACAGCTGGGTAGAAAGATATAAGCATTTAAGTAATCGCAAATTTTCAGAATTCCTAAAAATCGGCACTGAAGCTCGCTGTTTGCCGATGAAAATTCCTCTTTTTTTTCAATTTTTGTGTGATTTTTAAAGCAACCTTTTTTAACTATTGTCTTTGTATATAAACTTGTTTATGATATTATACTCCCATAGGGATAACTCTCAAATAAGAAAATGTTGCCCGTTTTCCTGCCAAAATGTTGCAAATTTTATTTTCAACATCAGCGAGCACGAGCGCCGCCACCGTCCAAATGTCTCGTAAAAAAAAACGACTCCATGAGATTACTATAAAGTTTATATACAAAGGTGTTACCAAAGAAACTACCAAAATGAATAAAATGAAGAAAAAACCACAAGTGATGAATTTCAGCCAGCGTACATAAATTTTGATCATCGCCAACGGACGAGATTCAGTGGAGGAATTATTAAATTCGAAAAATGCTCGATTTGAGCCCACTTAGAAGCCTATAACTTTGGTTATAATTATTGGATGTTCAATATTAAGCTAGATAATTAAAGTTTAAATGAAAGGCTACAAATCTGCACAAAAATTTTTGCAAAATCGTAAAAAATTTCATACTAGAAACTTGAAAAACTGTCTTTTTAGAACTATATTTCATCACGGCAAAAGAAAAAAAAAACAAACAAAATATGTATGTATGTAGGTACGTACCTACAAAGAACATATTGATAGAAGGGAGAAGACGGTGGAGTGTGTGCAATAAAAAAAAAAACACGTGGCAAACAAAATTGGCTTTGCATCGGGCACAAAAATGATATATGTACATATATTATGTTTATGTAGGTATGTATGTATGCATGTAGGTATGTACATATGTATGTATGTAGGTATGTGCATGAACATTAATTGTAGTAGGTATTTTACAAATAATAAAATCGTAAAGGTTGGATTTGGTTGGTTTGTTTGGATTATAACTTCTGTTCTAATAATCGGATGTTTGAGGTTAAGGTCTTAAAATTAAGGTAAAATGTCAGTCTTTTAAATCAATCAATTGTTGAACCTAGAATATGCATAGTTTTGGTAAAAACTTAACTAAGTTCTAAATCAATTTGATTTTTTAACCTAAAATATGCATAGGTACCTGCTTGAGCCTCTTATATAAAATAATAACTCAAGTTCTAAGGACCAGATGATCAAGGTTAAGGTCTTGGTTAGCTTCTAACTTCTATTCTAATAATCGGATGTTTGAGGTTAAAGTCTCAAAATTAAGGTAAAATATGACAAAAGTTGATTTTTTTCTAAGTCAACATAAAGAACCTAGAATATGCTAGACAACGTTTGGGTAAATTACGCGACTCGATATTGTTAAATTGATTAAAAGATGAGTTCAAAATATTTTAAAATAAAATATTATAGAATAAAAACAATTAGCAGTGAGGTGGGGCTTCGCATCAAATTCTTTTTAAATTTTGTCTCGTTTTAAAAAAGGTTTACCTGGGCAGTAAATCAAATGTCTTAGCTTTATACAATATATGTATATGTACATAGTTCAATGATTTGAAATACTTGTAATTTGTGCTAAGTCTTCTACTTGGCTGATGTATTTCAGTAGTATATAGAATTTGTATTATTAAAAAAAAAATCTTCATATAAACAATGCCAGGCCCTGGGCAAAAACAAAAATTAAAAAACTTCCAATTTAATGACTAGGAATTCTAGTTTTGTTGGATATAGTTCACACTAGATATTCGTCATGAAATCTATGTTAGATGAACTGAACTTAACAAAAATTGCGTATTGACAAGGTCCTCACTAGTCAACTGATGAGTCCAAGTGAGATCGCCGGGACGAAACGCCTAAATTTTTGTGGACTAAAGGCCGTTTAAAGCTATTTTGAACTTGTAATTCAATTTTAAAAAAATTCTAAATCTTTTGATTTTCTCATCATTCGTCAAATTGATAAAATAACAACCAACTGAGTCGAGAACTAAGTTGAACCGTATATGATGTATACTTAAATCGATCTGTAATAATTCAGTTACCTTTCTGCAATGCTTAACTATGCAAAAATGTCAAATACCTAGATATACGTTAAGATAGATGGTATGTAACTTTAATTTCGTGTATAAGTGCTGTACCGGTGCGGATGAAAATGAGTATGATTGTGTAATTGCAAATTAAGCTACAATTAAGACTAAGATCTTATTAAAAAAATTATACAACATTAATTTAACCGCCAACTGGGAAGTGACACTAAATATACAAATTGGTACTTCAAACTGTAGAATGGTTTCTAAGACAGTTTGTGAAGTTATAATGCAACAATAGTATACAAAATACAAATCACAAAGATTAGACATGTTTTAGTTTTATTGACGTAATACAAGTCATTTTCAATGTCCCCATAGTTACTCTATGAGTGAAATCTGTAAATTTTTCATGCATATTTTGGTTTTTTCTTTACACTATTAAAAACTAAAAATAGCTATTAACTCGCCAGATTATTACCTAAATTTATGGATTTTGAAACGTGATCTCGATATAGAGATCTCGTGATGTTGTTGTAATGCATGTTTTTGATGATCTATACAGATCAAATCAGATAGAAAAAGAATGGTTAGTTTAAACTTTCAGTTCCTGTCTAGACTTCCTAACACATCTACGATTCTTATCATCTATCTATATTTTAATTAAAATGTAAATGTTCATTTGTTTTCTAATCTTCCCGATTACATATAAAAATTAATTCTTGGTTTTCATTGTCAAAGCTAAAAATGCTTGGAGAAAAGTTTTTGTAAAATAGGTTTCTTTGTCAAATGGGAAAACAATAATGGGTGATTTTTTAAGAGGTTTAGAACTTTTTAAAAAAAAAAACACAAAAAATTCGAAAAAATGAATGAAATATTCATTTGAATCGATAGTTTGAACCTTGCAATTTAATGTTTAAAGATAATTTCATGCAAATGTTGACCGCGGCTGCGTCTCAGGTAGCCCATCCGCTGAGTCCAATTTTGGCATACTCTTTCACACATATCGGCCGGTATCTCACGAATGAATGCATGGATGTTGGCTTCCAGTGCGTCAATCGAAGCGGGCTTGTCCCTATAGACATTAGCCTTGACATACCCCCACAAAAAATAATCTAATGGTGTCAAATCGCACGATCTAGGCGGCCAATTGACCGGCCCGAAACGTGAAATTAACTGTTCACCAAACTTGCCTCGCAATTGCGCCATTGTTTCGCGTGCTGTGTGGCATGTGGCACCGTCTTGTTGAAACCACATATCATGCAAGTCAAGAACTTCCATTTCGGGCAAAAAAAAGTTTGTTATCATCGCTCGGTAGCGTTCACCATTGACAGTAACGCTGCGATTCGCATCATCTTTGAAGAAATATGGCCCAATAATGCCGCCGGCCCATAAACCGCACCAAACAGTGGCTTTTTCGGGATGCATTGGTAGCTGTTGCAATGCTTCTGGCTGATCTTCACTCCAAATGCGGCAATTTTGCTTATTTACGTACCCATTCAACCAAAAATGAGCCTCATCGCTGAACACAATTTTTCGATAAAAAAGCGGATCCTCGGCCAGCTTTCCAAGAGCCCATTCACCAAAAATTCGGCGTTGTGGTAGGTCGGCTGGCTTTAGTTCTTGCACCAGCTGTATCTTAAAAGGCTTTACGCCCAAATCCTTCCGCAAAATTTTCCACGTAGTGCTGTAACAAAGGCCTAACTGCTGGGAACGGCGCCGAATCGTCTTCTGTCACACTAGCTGATACGGCCGCAATATTTTCTTCACTACGCACAGTACGTAAACGTGTTGGTGGTTTAATGTCCAACAAAGTAAATTTGGTGCGAAATTTGGTCACAATCTTCCGAATAGACTGCTCAGAAGGTCGAGAATGCCGACCATAAAATGGAAGCAGCGCGCGATGAACATTTCGAACCGAGCACGAATTTTGATAGTAAAATTCAATAATTTGCAAGCGTTGTTCATTTGTAAGACGATCCATGGTTAAATTGCAAACCAAACTGAAGCTGTTTGACAGTGACACAAGGTACTAAACACACGTCAGCTGTCAAAACCAGTGTTGCCAAAACCAAACCAGCTAAAAAATCACCCGTTATAAGAATTTAAGTTACGCCATTTAAAAGCAATTTAAATATTTAAGCACACTAACTCTAAGAGGCGTTTTAGGAAAATTTACGGAAAATATACAACTGTTTTGTGTTTACTTTATTTTGACCCATATAGACCCAAATAAGTGCCTTTTTCAAACAAACAGTCGCACAGTATGTATAGGTACACAAATCAAATGTACTAAGCTAAGTACAGACGATTTTCAGATCTTACAATATTGTCAGAACTGTCAATGGTCAGAACTGTGATAATAGCTGACAATTAGCTGACAATTAACATATTTTTTACAATGAAAAATATTGTCCGTTCACACGGTTGGTAGATTTCGTCCTAAAGTCTTTTGAAAAAATTTTCGTGGTTGTGTTCCATTTTTTTGTTGCTAAAAAATAATTAAAAAACAAAAAAGGAAAATGGAAGACAATACACCAATTGCAACAATTTTAGCTGCTTATGTTTTAGTAGAGAGTGAGAAACTGAGAAGGATAAATCGCGAGGAAGTACCCGAAGTTATTAGACGAAAGAATTGATATAAAATATAATTGAAGTGAGTCCCGTTGCTTTATAAATATTTTCTTTTTGAGTTTATTTATTCAGTTTTGCAAAAACTACAAATTTCCAAAACAAATGTTTACTCCAACCGATGGGTTTCATTGACATTTTGGACAATGAAGAAATTTTCAGCAATTGTAAGATGTTTTCAATGAAAACATCTGACAATGACCAATGAGTCTGACAATGTCTTAATCGTCTGACAATGATAAAAATTGTGTGTTCAGACGATTGTAAGATACCTGACAATTTTTTGTCAGATTGGCGTCTGACAATGACCTGACAATGACGTTTCTGACAATATTGTCAGACGAAATTGTGTGTTCAGACGATTGTAAGACATTTGGGACAATTTTTTCACTGACAGATCTGACAATATTGTAAGATCTGACAATCGTCTGTACTTAGCTTTAGCTTAATATAATGTGCACTGGGTTGTCAAAATTGAAAGTGTTTGCAATTTAAAAAAAAAAATAGGTGCTAAATGGCATTTTGTTCAAAGTTGACATTACGATGATAGCGAAGTCGAAAAAAGTGGGTCTCGCAATTCTGGCTGTCTGTCTATCTGTCCTTTCGGCTGTAGCCTAAACGGTCAGATCGATTTTCTCTAAACTTGGTACCTAGCGTTTTTTGGGCATTCCTCCCACACGTTTTTTTCATTTTTTTAAGACCAAAAATAATAGTACCTGCCGTACAATTTTTTTAACCAAATTATGGAAATCTTATTTTTTTTTTTTAAAACGTGCCCCAAACTTAAAAAAAAAAAATTCAGTAATTTTTTTACGAGAATGCTACCAATACAAATTTTTTTTCGGAAAAATGGTTTTAAATGGTACCTCGCATAGAACCAGTTTTTTTATTTTAATTTTTTTTTGGATTGTTTTAAAAAAAGTTTCAAAATTTTTTTTTGAGAACTTAATAATTCGAAAATGACTTGGTCGATCTTTATTAAACTTAGCACTCAGCAGTTTTTTGACATTGTCTAGCAGATTTTAAATAAAATTTTTTCTTATTACCAAAAATAACGGTACCTCCCATACAAATGTTTAAAAACCGGTACTGAAAATCTAATTTTACTTAAAAACGGCTACTACAGTTTTGATTAAAATTTTTGTGTGAACAAATATCAGAACGATCTACTATTATTATTATATTATTGGGAAAAATAATTTATCTATCGTTTAAAAATGGTACCTCTCATAGAACCATTTTTTGGGTTTTCGACTCATCTCATTATCTGCCGAACCAATTTTAATGAAATTTTTCACGCAAAAGCTCCTAATAAGTTTAAAAAATATTGCATATCAAATCAAATTTTGAATTTTTTAAAAAAATTTCAAAATAATTTTTTGAAAATTCGATATATCGAAAATTGGTGGATGATTTATTTTCAAAATTATGTAATTTTTAAACTCCGCATAAATAAAGTCTAAAAATCGGTGTACCAATTTATTTACTTAAAAATATATTCAAAATTTTATATATAAAATATTATTTTTTTTTTAAACGGCTCCGAAATCACTTGGTGTACATGTACAACTGTACTTGCGTTGGTGTCAAATCAATTTCAGATATTTTCAATCAATTTATTTCTAATTTTATTTATTTTTTTTTTATAATTTGTTCAGTCTAAACTGTAAAGTTCATGCATATGTGCGAAGTGTAAGACAGCACGGTGCTATATTGTTCATATTTATGTACTCACATAATGTTTCCTTAAACTAGACTCTATTTTTTGCAGGTGGCATAAAATATAGGCTCCAATAATTATTAAATTTCTTTTATCAGATAAAAAGTTTTTAAAATTATTAAGACTTTAAAACCACATTGTGATCGTACATAAGAGCAAGTTTGTGCAACCGAGTCTCTTTAGCTGAACACGCCTAAAACAGTGACAGTTCATACAAAAAAGTAAATAAAACTTACCATTTTCAAAGGATGAAATTATCAAAGTGACATTAAAGTACTTAACTAAAAGATAAAATAGGCATCAAATAGGAATTAAGTAAATGTTAAAATGATAGTACGATGGTAACTCGTTTAAAATTTAGGAAATCGAGTTATTAACCTAGCTCATACTAAAAATGCTTTAACATTGTAATGGGTCGTCAAAAATTTGATACAATTTAACAATTTTCTAGTTTAAAAGTAATTTACAAGAATTATTTGAATTGTAAAAATTTTTTATAGCTTGTACTCTAATTGAACAGGTCTAAAACAGTGACTTGCAAATATTTCGCAAACATAACCTTTTTGGATTAAGTTCAGTAGTGTATTTACAATTTTGAATTTAGAAACTCTGCAGCACAAAAAAAAAAACAAAAAAAAAATAGATGTATTTTTAATTTTCACACCTAAAATTAATCTTCCTCGTGCTGACATTTCAAACATTAAAGTGTTAAATGTAAAATTGTAAATTTTGATTAAATATTTTAATTGTTTTATTCGCCCAATAAAAAATAATGACTACTGCTAGACTTATGAAAAATATATAATCTTAAACAAATCTACTTTCAACAATGAAAATCAATCAATGAGCTAGCTGTATGAAGAAGATCCTGACAAAGTAAGACGCTGTTTGATATTATTATTTATCGATTCCAAGAAGGAGATGCGCCAATATGCCACCAGGGAAAATCAATCGGCAACTCGGCATGTGTTGCTTCATATTTACTTCACTCGTTACCAAAACCTTAATTAAAGAAGACGTGCAGTCTAAAGTTAAGAATTTTGGTTTGTGTATAAATTATTTTGTTTTAAAAGACAAGTGCAGTCGACTTGAAAAAATCCCCAATTCTTTTACAGACAATCTTTTAAAAAATAATGATATTGTGACCTATTCAATAACATTTCGGTGCGCTTTTAAAATTGAATATAAAATACTATCGCGGTATCCGAGCTCATATTTTGCTCTAAAGTGTCATTCATTTATTTAATGATTTATATTGAACAATTTTTTTTCTCTAATTTTGACCCTCTTGAAGGAAACTTGCATTATTCTCTGCAAAGAAAATAATGTTTACAAAATATCACCCCAATTAAAAAAAAAAAAAATGTAAACACAACCAAACAAAGAACAATCCGTCTACAATCCTCTTTGACACACACAATAGCCATTTAGCCTTCATCGTACTCATACCCATCAGTCTTCGAGTAATGTTTTATATCATCGGCGGCGTTTAACAGTGGGACAGAGAATATTGAAAATTGGAATTAAATAAATCTACGTATAGTCGTTTATGTACCTATATAAGAATCTTAAAATGTTCATAACATTTTTCATCAACTCTTGCATTTTAAAAAGCCATAACCTCCTCTAATGAATGGAAGAAATAATGAATGAAATAATATGAAAAAAAAATGCAAATTTTTGATAATTTTATTAAAAATTTCTGTCAAATATCATTAAAAATAAAATAAAATGGAACTTAAATTGCCAGTTATTAGCAGTTTTGGGAAGTAAACGAACAGACTTTGTGTTACCGGAGCGAATTACCTCCTTGTTATCGATAGTTTGTATGGAAATGTCATTTTTTTGTATGGTGGCGTCGCTAATTCCCGATGTTTTGTTTTTCCAACAAATTTTCTCCGAGGAAAAAAGAAATACCTTTATATTTTTAATATAAAAAAAGCACACATCAAATGTGGTGAATGAAATAAGTTTTCAACTTTTGTAAGATTGTTCCACTGTTGATAGTCGGCGTCGTTACAAAACATTCTCCAATGATCTCTATACCATGTAAAATGTAAGAGGATTTAAAGATGTGGAAAATAATTAATATGTATCTTTAAAAAAATCCATGTCAAACTATTAGTTAGCATTAAGACGGTTTGCGACTGAGTGGTTCAGTTGCTTGCTATACATATATACATATATGTACTTACTATGACTGCCCCACCTTGCTTTCCACAAAGCTATAAACTTAAACATTGCACTCCTGTTCGGTGGACGATCTTTGCGAGATTCCTATACAAACACAGATGAGGATGATGATGAGCGCGCGAACACAATCAAATTAAATGGAAACCATGTAAAGATGACATTTTGTCTGACATGAAATGGACAAAAAGTCATCATTTATTACAACGAATGGAACAAATGCGTTTATATACTCGCTGGTATACATATACTGCAATAATTTTCGACCAGAAAAGGTGCGTCGTTCATTTCTAGCCTGATATAGGTAAACTATCTGTGTGATGCGTTATTTTGCCTCTTAGTCCAGAAGTAGATATAAAAAAAAGAGGAGGTCAGATAGTTTTCTGCCATTGAATAAATTGGCTAAATAATCTTGTGTGGTTTGGTTCTCTTAAAGAAACACATTTGACACTCCCTCGCGATGTAAGATACTGATGTGTATGAGCTTTGGCGATCATAAATGTCAACGTTTATTATGGACAAACTCAATTTTTAGCACGAATGGTGATGTTAAAATTTGTATTGATATTGAATTAATATGGACATGTATATGAAGTTTTATTTTAAATTTTATTCTATTTTGCATGATCTCACCTATACGGAAACGCTGAGAGGTTTTGAAATTGCAACAATATGATTTTCTTAAAACGGCTATATTGAAGTTGAAATTTTATACGCAAATGCTAGTACCTACTTCAAGTTAGCCAAATATTTGCTCCAATTACGAGAATCTGATAAATCAGCAGCAGCGGAGTGGATCAGACTCAATTTAAACATTTCATTAATAGCAAAAATGCCAAAAATGAGGTGCGCCGCCGCCGCCGTTGCTGGTGCGAAAATAAAAATCCCATACGCAGAATTAACGCAACGAAATGCTTAACGAAATGTTTCGTTCTGATTTTCCTTCTACAGTACGCTATTCGATGAGCGGAATTCATAACTGTAGCAGATTATTAAGACAAATCTTCACTTTTTTTTGCATTGAATTAATAGCGGAAAAATGACATTTTAATTCTGCTTGATGTTATTGTTTCTTTCATTGTTCGTTCATCAAGAGTGATAATTTTGCGTTTTTTGTTTTTGTTTGCAATTGGTTAAAATCCTATGGCTTCGCATGCATTTCGCGGTCTTATTGGAGACTATACTGAAGATTTTGGTTTCGTATCAGCAGCGTACAAGGGTTTTCAATTCACATTGTGCGTTTTCAATTTTGTATTTTGAATAACGCACTTTGCACTGCAGACTGCGCATTTTGAATTATTAATTCTGAACGACGCACTTTGCTGCAAAGCACCCTTCTTAGTTTGAAATTGATAAACACATTTTAGCTACCGATAAACATGAATGAGGATTGAAATCAACAAAGATTATTTGTGATAAGTGACATTCATGCAAAGTTAACAAATCTAAGGTAATATATTCCGCAGGCTGTCAAAGAAAAAAGTGGAAGAGAAATGTCTGTTTGATGGCCCAAAGAAACTTCACGCCAAATTATTAGAAACGAAAACAAAATATTGATATTTGACAAGTGGAGAGGCACTGGACCCGCCATTTTCTTCGATTTTGACAGATGCGCAGAACTGAACAAAAATGAAAACGCTAGTTATATTTACCTTTAATATGTGTGTTTCTTTGGGCCTTGCAAAGTACTTTTAAGTAGATACTTTCCAGTAGATGATGAATATAGAATGCTTTAATTTGCCAAAAGAAAAATCTAATCTAAAATCTAACCTAATTGTATTTTAAATTAGAGAAATATCAACAATAATATTCAACTTTGTAATTTCTTTTTACTGATGGTTTCGCTTTCTTGCGGGGATTCATTACTACTTTATTGAAGTGCTTTGAACTACTTTGACCACAAAGTAGAAGTATTTGACTGCAGCCAGATGTATTTGCTAGTAGATGGTGTAGCCCAAAGGAACACGCCTAATATATGTGCTATGACAGTCACAAACAGCTGATTGGTGATACGCATGTTAATAACACATAGTGGTAGCTAAATAGCAGCGAAACAAAAATGTTACTGTCACTTCCCAACGAATATGGACGTTTATTCCACAATATGACGAGAGTTGCCATAAGTCTTCAAATAAGAGGTGTTTTTTTTATTCTCGGTGGGAATCGGTTTAAAAAAAAAACGACAGCGGTGATTAGCGACTCCATTACAAAAAAAAAATGAAAAATTGACATTTCCATATAAACTATCAAACTATCGATGGCAAAGACGTTATTCGCGCCACCGCCGCGCCGATAGGACAGTTTTCTCTGGGATATAAGAGACCTAGTGGCTCCATTTGCAATAGGTGGTGTTTTTTTGCAAGTCCATATAGTTAGAACTAACCGAAAAAAAAATTACATCGGGACTTACCAAAGCCATCACAGCAAACAAGCCCATCACTGTTGCTATCACTACCATTTCAGCTTTGTGACAAGTATGCAAAACAAAAACAAATCACATTAAAATAAAAGGAAAACTCATACCTATAGAAAATAGCACCACTTAATGAAATCAAATTAAATACAAATTTGAACTCAATTTCAAGTTATTGGGCGCATTCACTAATGTAGTCACTACGTAGTCAAGTCATTCTGATTGGCTACATACAAATACAAAATGAGTTGAAATTTCCCCTCCGACGTAGTGTAAAAATTTCGGCTTCAAAGTTAGTGGAGAATGATTTTGACGTTTCACAATCAGCTGTTCGGTTAAAATACAAAATATTCAAACTATTCAAAATGAAACTTGACCACAATTAAATTATTTTGCATAATTATGATTTTATCTTCTTCCAAATCACTCATATTATATCTTATATTTGAAATTATTTAATTTAAAAAGAAAATATTATTTAAATTCTTAAAACACAACTGTTTTTTATTTCGTGTGTGTTTACATCTGTCCTTAATATGACAGTTTAGAATTGACTATCTTTGTAGTGTAATTTTGCATTCACAAAGCTAGTTGAATTTCGACTACGTAGTCACTACATTAGTGAATGCGCCCATTGAAAGGCAAACAAATTAAATTTCATAATAATGATCGCCATTTTGTTTTCATAAAAAAAAAATTATTTCAATCGATAACTCAAATAAAGTTTGACGTTTTCATACAAACTATCGATGGCTAAATGATAATGAGTGCCGATAATATAGTTTTTATCGTTACTTAAATTAAATCCTGGTACTTTAAGTTAAATTATCTGCAATAAGCCAAGTCCATATGGACTTAATAATAAATATCTATATATCTATCTACACTGAAAAAATTATGTTACATAATATTTATGAACGGCGATCATCAACCGAAAATCATCAATTTTTATGCAAAAATCATATATATTATGCAAGAAATCATCAAAATAAATCTGCGTTTGATGACCAAATCATTATCTGTATGAATTCGCGTTCATCAAAACATTTACATGATAGTTGTTGTTGCAAAATCCAAAATAGAAATTATGATGAAATGTTTCATACGAGTATGAACAAATCATCAACATTTCATAGGGGCTTTTTACATCATTTGCATGAAAAAAATCATCCTATGTATGAAACTACTTTCATAAAAAAATTTTGCTATACAATTGTTGTTGGAAAATCCAGAATACAAAAGTTGATGATCCTAATCATATTAAATATGAAAAATTCATACACATTTTATGCAATATCTCATGTTAGTGATGAAACTTTGCATACTTAGTATGAAAAAAATCATCGGATGTATGAAACCGCAGTCATACAAATGTTTGCTTCTGAATTTTTAGGGGAAAATCCAGAATGTAAAAATGTATGATCTCAGTCATAAAAAGTAAGAACATTTCATACAAATTTACCGCGACGTTTGATGAAATATTACTTCAAACGTTTGAAAGTATTCATCGTTTGTATGAAAAAACTTTGCACGTATTTCAGATATGCATTAGATGAAACATTACATCAAAAGTATGAAACTATTCAATGTTTTTATGCAATTTCATTGCACGTATATCAAACTTCAATAGAAAATTGTTTCCACTGAAATTGTTGTTGGGAAATCAAAGTCCAAAAGTGTATGAACTTTTTCATCAGAAATATGAAAATTTCATACAAATTTCAATCTGACGTTTGATGAAACATTACATCAAATGTATGAAACTATTCAATGTTTTTATGCAATCTCATTGCACATTTATTTATAAAACTCCAATCAAAATGTTTGATTATATTATCTTTTTGATTATTTTCAGTTTTAGAAGTATGGTTTTGAAAAGAATTATTATTTAGTTTGTTATTTACTAATTTCAAGACTAAATTTACAAATTCCACCAGAAAACTTTGTAAAACAGAAAATGAAAATCGCGCGATTTTTACTTATTCTGTTCAGTTTTGCAAGTTTAGCCTTGAAAAGAACTATTTTTACTATTTTCAAGACTAAATTTACAAATTCCACCAGAAAACTTTGTAAAACAGAAAATGAAAATCGCGCGATTTTTATTAATTATGTTCAGTTTTGCAAGTTTAGCCTTGAAAAGATCTATTTATCGCTTGTTTTTTACTACTTTCAAAACTAAAATTCTATTTGCAAATTTCGTAAGAACTAAATTGAAAATAATTTTTCAGTCAATATTTTTAGTTTTGCAAGTTTAATATTGAAATTAACTACTTTTAGTTGGATATTACTGGTTTTGAAATTTTCACACAACACATTTGTGTCCCAACAAGAAAAGTCGCGCAATGTAAATCCCTTTTGCGAGTCCAACGTGATTGGCTACCATTCAAAACGACGCTAACTCAACTCGACTCGAATGATGTAAAAAAAGCCATGTGGCTTATAAAAGTATGACAAAATTCATAAAAAGTATGATTCTGTTCATACATCGAAAGATTGATGTTTTTATTTGATGAATATTTTCATACAAAACGTTCTTTTATGATTTTTTTTCATATTTCTGTATGTAAATTTCATAACTCTGTATGAACGTTTCATAAAAGAGAATGCTATAACTGTAGTTTAATATAATGTCTCGTAACTTTTCTTCTTTTAACTACTTAGAGAAAAATCGCGCGATTTTCCTTGCTTAGACAATTTTAAATTTTCAAATTAAAATTTCTTGCATATTGTAGGGAATATTTTGAGTGATTTACTACTTTTAATAAGAAGTTTACAAATTCCAGCTGCAAACTCGTAAAACACTAAAATAGAGCTCACACGTTTTTCATTTAATATTTAAAGTCTTGCAAGTTTAATCTTGAAAATAACTATTTTTTTGCCTGTTATTTACTATTTTCAAGACTAAATTTACAAATTCCACCAGAAAACTTTGTAAAACAGAAAATGAAAATCGCGCGATTTTTACTTATTCTGTTCAGTTTTGCAAGTTAAGCCTTGAAAAGCACTATTTTTGACTGTTATTTACTATTTTCAAGACTAAATTTACAAATTCCACCGGAAAACTTTGTAAAACAGAAAATGAAAATCGCGCGATTTTTACTTATTCTGTTCAGTTTTGCAAGTTAAGCCTTTAAAAGAACTATTTTTGACTGTTATTTACTATTTTCAAGACTAAATTTACAAATTCCACCGAAAAACTTTGTAAAACAGAAAATGAAAATCGCGCGATTTTTACTTATTCTGTTCAGTTTTGCAAGTTAAGCCTTTAAAAGAACTATTTTTGACTGTTATTTACTATTTTCAAGACTAAATTTACAAATTCCACCGGAAAACTTTGTAAAACAGAAAATGAAAATCGCGCGATTTTTACTTATTCTGTTCAGTTTTGCAAGTTAAGCCTTGAAAAGCACTATTTTTGACTGTTATTTACTATTTTCAAGACTAAATTTACAAATTCCACCAGAAAACTTTGTAAAACAGAAAATGAAAATCGCGCGATTTTTACTTATTCTGTTCAGTTTTGCAAGTTAAGCCTTGAAAAGCACTATTTTTGACTGTTATTTACTATTTTCAAGACTAAATTTACAAATTCCACCAGAAAACTTTGTAAAACAGAAAATGAAAGTCGCGCGATTTTTATTAATTATGTTCAGTTTTGTAAGTTAAGCCTTTAAAAGAACTATTTTTGACTGTTATTTACTATTTTCAAGACTAAATTTACAAAAAAAACCAGAAAACTTTGTAAAACAGAAAATGAAAATCGCGCGATTTTTACTTATTCTGTTCAGTTTTGCAAGTTAAGCCTTTAAAAGAACTATTTTTGACTGTTATTTACTATTTTCAAGACTAAATTTACAAATTCCACCAGAAAACTTTGTAAAACAGAAAATGAAAGTCGCGCGATTTTTATTAATTATGTCCAGTTTTGCAAGTTAAGCCTTTAAAAGAACTATTTTTGACTGTTATTTACTATTTTCAAGACTAAATTTACAAATTCCACCGAAAAACTTTGTAAAACAGAAAATGAAAATCGCGCGATTTTTACTTATTCTGTTCAGTTTTGCAAGTTAAGCCTTTAAAAGAACTATTTTTGACTGTTATTTACTATTTTCAAGACTAAATTTACAAAAAAAACCAGAAAACTTTGTAAAACAGAAAATGAAAATCGCGCGATTTTTACTTATTCTGTTCAGTTTTGCAAGTTAAGCCTTTAAAAGAACTATTTTTGACTGTTATTTACTATTTTCAAGACTAAATTTACAAATTCCACCGGAAAACTTTGTAAAACAGAAAATGAAAATCGCGCGATTTTTACTTATTCTGTTCAGTTTTGCAAGTTAAGCCTTTAAAAGAACTATTTTTGACTGTTATTTACTATTTTCAAGACTAAATTTACAAATTCCACCAGAAAAATTTGTAAAACAGAAAATGAAAGTCGCGCGATTTTTATTAATTATGTCCAGTTTTGCAAGTTAAGCCTTGAAAAGCACTGTTTTTGACTGTTATTTACTATTTTTAAGACTAAATTTACAAATTGCAGCTGAAAAAGCTTCTTAAAAACAAAATGGAAATCGCGCGATTTTTCATTTATTGTATTCATATTATTTCATTGTCTAATCAATAGCAACGTCTTGCAGTGTAAATCCACGCTACGAGTCCAATGTGATTGGCTACTATTAACAAAGACGCTATCCTGATTCATGTCGTTTCATGTTAACGAGCCAGAAAATTATGACGAATTTCATAAAAAGTATGATTTTGTGCATACATCGTAAGATTGATGTTTTTATTTGATGCACATTTTCATACGAAACGTTTTTTTATGATTTGTTTTCCATAATTCATATGAATCATTACATCATCCGATGTAAAATTTCATAATTTTGATGACAAATTTCATCAAAAGCAAAACGAAAACAGTTACTATATAGATAAATACAATAAAACATAATCGTAAAATTATTTTGGGTCTGCACAAACCCAAAGCCGCGTAGTGTAATCATTGAACAGAATCAAGTCGCCGCGTCGTTAACTTATATTTCAGTCGTGAATGTATCCTCCTCCTTGAAAGTTGTTTTGTGCCCGTGCGTGCCGTGCTCGAAAAAAAATTAATGAAGTCTTTTCCGCGTGCGCCGGTTTTTACAAAAAATTAAATAAAGTTTAAAGGATTGCCATTAAAGTTAAGGTAAGTTAATAAAAGAATAGGTAATGTCGAATTTCTTTGAAAAAAGAATCAATTTTCTGAGAAAAATCTATCAATTTTATATTTACTTCACACAAAAATTGATACTTTCTTAGAAAGAAATTCGATATAATTTAAAGCATTTTACCCATTTATATCCGTATTAAAGAAAAGTGAAAACAATCAACATGCAAAATTAGAAAAAATTTAGAAAATAATCAAATAAAACACACAAAAGCCCATCTCCAGTGGAACGTGAAATGTTCATGTCCAGTGGAGACGTCATTTTACCGAGAATACAGTTTTTTGTCATGCCGCCGCCGTCTGACGGCTGTACATTCTGTGCTTATTGGTTTCTTACAAAATAAATTTAATTGGAAGACTTCTTTTTGAAATAGATTATTCATTTCATTCGGGAAAGTTATAATGATCGTGCAAAAAACAAAATAAAAGGTGGCTGTGAATATATTTCCCATTAATAAAAAAAATTTGCTTGGTTTTGCTTATACTTTAAACTATTTAAAATTTAGATACAAAGTTAAAATTTTATTTTTATATTTTATTTCATTTGAAAACGTGATCTGGAAAACCCAAGCCAAAAACCAGACCCAGAAGTGACCTGCCACTCTGCCAGTATTATACAAATTTTGGAGGTAAGTTATACTAATCAAAATAATTATTAAACTCCAATTCCCTTAATGAAGAGAATAATTCTTTTATAAAAAATACTTTTACATTTTTTACAGAAATTTAGTTAAAAATCGATTCTTTTATTGAAAGTCATTCGACATAAAACAAAGCATTTATCCCAATAATGGTAACAAAATATGCTTATTTCATGCTTTCGTTATTTAACATTTTTAGTTTTTTACCTGGTGGATACAGCAACCAAGTATTTGTTTAAAAATATAAAAATCAAGTTTTAGATACAAAAATGTTTGTGTTTAACTAAACACACATCAGCCTAAACGGTTGGATTTACATTCATCTTAGTTTTTAAGATTTCTTAAAAACAACCCATAAATATTTCATTAATGATATTTATGGCTTTCAGAATAATAGTACTCTAAGTGCATTTAGCATAATTTTGATTTTTGAAACAAAAATTATTTGAAAATAATTTAAAAAACACATAATTACAAACTTATTAATCATAAGCAATAAATTTAAAAAAAATTATTCGGGAGGTTTATTTCTTGAATTAATCATTTCATAGATACTGCAAGTAGATATTAGTTTCGTATTGAAAGCAAAATTTTGAAAATTCTTAACAAAAAACTTTCAGCAATTATCTGTTTTGAAACTCGATAATAACATATCAAAACGAAACATTGTTTTGATTTGTTAGAATGTGTTTTTAATTATTTACAATATTATATAGAATATAGATACATACTTATTATTTTATTTTTACGTTTTATTTTATTTGAAAGCGCGACCTTCAAAACTCAAGCCAAAAAAAACAAGACCCAGACGTGATCGTGCCGTGACCCGTGAAGTGACCAGCCAGAATCATAAAAACAAAAAAGCGGGCTTTGAGTTGCCTGTTTAGTTGTGAAGGTAAGTTAAAACAATACACAAAACATTTACTATTACCAATTATTTAAGTTATAAAGCTCACTTATCCATTTGTTACCAAGGTTTAGTTAAAAATCGATTTTTTATTCAAAGTTATTCGATATAAAACAAAGCTTTCGATTTTTTTATTGAAAATAATTCGACATAAAACAAAGCATTTAAACCAATAATAGTAACGAATTTTGCTTGTTTCATGGTTTTTTTATTTAACATTTCTAGCTTTTTAACTGGTCGATACAGAAACAACGTATTTGTTTTTTTAAATAAGAAAGATCAAGTTATAGATATTAAAATACTTGTGTGTATTTAAACACACAACTGGCTTAAGCGGTTGGATTGATATTTATCTCGTTTATTTTAGAATTTCTACTTAACAACTCATAAATATTACATTAATAAGACTTGGAGCTTTCAGAATAATATTGGTCTAAGTGCGTTTGGCATAATTTTGGTTTTAAAAAAAATAATTTGCAAATGTATCTTTAATTTCAAAAACACATAATCAAAAACTTATTAATTCAGCAATAAATATTAAAAGATTATTCTGAAAGCTTATTTCTTGATTTAATCATTTCATTTGTACTGCAAATATTGGTTTCGTATAGAAAGGCCTTTTTTAAATTTTTAACAAAAACCATTTCTAGTAAAAATCGATTCGTTTTAAACTAATAAAAAAAACTGTTCAAAACGATGAATTGGCTTGGTTGTGCTTTTAAAATTTTGTTCTTAATTATTCAAAATATTATTGATATATAGTTTATATTTTGTTTTTACATTTTATTTCATTTGAAAATGTGACCTTCAAAATCCGAGCCAAAAAAGGAGTAATCGTAAAAAACTTATCAAAACGAAGCATTGATTTTACTTGTGCTTTGAAAATTTATTTAATTAACGATTCTTTTCTTCTTTTGCGACATAAAAGTACTTTTTCGATAAATTTTGGAATCATGGATTCCTAATTTTATATTTTTAGCTTTTTACGTGGTCCATACAGCAATCACGTTCTTGTTTTTTAAAGAAGCTATAGTCTTGCCTTACTAGAAGGTTAGTTTAAATGCTATACAAAATAATTATTAAATTCGAATTCGCTTTAAGTCATACTTATCCATTTTTTTTATCAAGATTAAGTTACAAATCGATTCTCTTATTAAAAGTAATTCGATATAAACAAAGCATTTAAGCCAATAATGGTGATAAATTTTGCTTGTTTCATTGTTTCTTTATTTAACATTTTTATCTTTTTACCTTGTCCTTACAGTAACCACGTATTGGTTTTTTTAAAGAAGCATCAAGTTTTAGATAAAAAATACTTGTATACATATATGGATATGTATATCAGCCGAATAGATTAGATTTTTTTCTTTTTGTTTTCTAAGGATAGGATAGGAAAGGAAATAAGTTCCTTTCAAATCTATATAAATGGTGATTATTTTTGTAGAGGAATTCGATAAAATCAATTAAAACACACTTAAAGCCGGAGCCACACCTATAAGAAGAAGAAAACACAAATAATAAGATAATTATTATTTTTGTTTTTGTGGACCGTATTGAATGAAATTCAAAATAGTTTTTGTTTTTGTATATGCTATCAAAATATCTTTATTTAATTACTAAATACTGGTTTTGCTTGGTCAAAAGAGCAAGTAAAGGTTTCGCGTGGAAAAAAATCAAAGTTTTGAATAAAGTAAAAGTAAATTAGTAACTTGAAAAATTATTTTGACGCGTGGTTTATTCATTGAATGTGGACTTATTGATGATTTGACTAGAAATTTTTGGCTACACAAAGAGTTTCTGTGAATACCATACTTCATAATTACGTTTTTTCTGGTTTATTATATTTTATTAAGAAATTTGTTAAATTTCGAATACCTTTCATAAAAAAGAGCTATCGATTTTCTTAAACGAAAAATTGTTCGGGTTCAAATCAATTCTTTTTGATCATTCAAAACACAACAATATTTTTGCAAATGCTTTTTAGATTTTATTACTCAATTATGAAAAATAACTATTATTTTGTTTTTTAAAATTTATTTCATTCGAAAACGTGGCCTGCCAGACCTGATTCTGCTATAAAGTGACCTGTCCGTGCCCAAACCAACTAAGAGAACCAAAGAAAAAGGTTGAATACTTTTCCCTGTCGTGTCGTTGTAAAGGTGAGTTTAAACATTGTTTAAAAACAGTTTTATATTTCAAATTGCAAATGGTATTATTTTTTGGAAGAAACATTCAGATAAAATGTATTTCAGTTTTGAGATAGGTAGGAGATCAATTTTTTTAGCTGCCTTTTTTAAGGAATTCGACGTTACAAAATGCAACATTCAATTCAATGATTGGTTTTGCTATGCTTTGGAGATTTCTTTTTCAAGTTTTTATTACTCCTTTGGCTTTTCTGTAAAACTAAGTTTTGGTATATTTTTGTTATACTGTCAGCATTTCATGTAATTCAATCCGTAAATTTTATGTTTGTAATAAATATGAAAACGGAATAAATGTATGAAGTAGGACTTCGAAAAAACAATAAGCAAACTATAGATATTTCATTTTATTTTTTTTTCTAGGAGTAATACAAATAATTTTATTAAATTATTTTGCAGAATTTTATTATGAAATGCTGTGTTTTGTTTGCAAAAAAAAGTTTGGCCACATTGATAATCTTATGCATCATCTTAAAAATAAACATGATCTACGCTCCTGCAGTACTTTTCGTTGTTTTGTTAACATTGTTCCCTAGAATTCGTCGAGTTACAAGAGACATATAACACGCTGTCACGTCAAAATCTTTAAATCTGAAGAAGTACAAAAATCTGTTGCAAATGTTGAAGTTTTAAATAAAAGCGTGGACTTGAATCATATTGAGATTTCTGTTAATAGCATATTAGTTCACCCACCTTCGATTCATAAATTTGTAATAATGTATATACATATATTATATTTCATATATATATTTTATTTATATATATTTCATATACATATACATATATATTGTATTTTTTACCATTGTAACTTTAAAAAAATCTTTGCATTCTTTTAGTTTCTATTGAAATAACTAAACAAGAAAAACGATGGAAAGCAGCACAACAACTTCAGATGATGAACAAAACCCTAATCAACCTGTATCCATTTCTTACGTAGAAATTCCACCCTCGTATGGAAGACCCACAATACAGTCTGTTGAAAATATATCGTTTGTAGGGTTAGAGAACATTACAGGATCTTTCAAATTCGTGGATCTTTCCACAATAAATTCTTATAAACAGAGTGATGAAGACAAAAACTACCATAATTTGACCTCCCCAAATTTTAAAATAGACCATTCGAAAGCAGCAGAAGAAACATTCAAGCTACTTCTTAAGTCCTGGAATTTAGAACATCTAACAGAATTTTTAACATGTAAGTGGTTCTACTATAAAAGCAAATAAAATATTTCTATATTGCTCACACCTCTATTTAGATTATCAAACTAATGACTTAAATACATATCCACATTATAATAATATTATTAATATATATTATAATACACAATTAATTTTAAAAAAATTCAACTTCATTGATAACTATAAATTTTCATTCAATTCACAATGGTCATTTGAATTCTCAATAATCAACACCATAGTCAAATGACATACATAAATGTAAATATCAATTGATAATTGGCTATCATAATAGTGGTGTGAGATTTTTTTCCATGCATACTTCTCGATTCTCTATTGGTTTCGCATACATTAACTTTTATTATTTTCTTTGTGTTTCACTAGTTCACATTGAACTAAATTTGTGTATTTGTCCAAGATCAACTAGAACACATAATAAAACAAACGAAAAAATAATAGTTCAGCAAAAGAGAATATGAAACGTTTCATCAACTTTTATAAAGACAGTATATATGAATGTATAAATCCTGCTTCTCCTTTTCATTCGTTTATTTCTCTTTTTTATAGCTGAGAAAATAAACTTCGATATTTTGAAAATAATTAAACGACGTCACATTAATTTGCTTTTCAAAAACCAAAAAATCGGTGATCTGGTGATGTTCGAACAAAGTTTAACAGAATGGCGTTCAAGTTTGTCATTGTTCGTAGACGAAGAGGAAAGCCAATTTATTTCTGAAAAAGGAAATCAAAAGCCTTTATCAAATGCGTCATACAACTCTTCACCGAGTACCTCAAAAGGACCTGAGTCACCAGAACCGAACGATGTCTTTATATCATTATCGGACATAATAAACAACAGTGAGAAATCAAAAATTGTGACAGATTACTATGAGCGGTATTCCAAATTACTAGATGAACATAGGACTATGTTGATAAGCATAATTTGCAATTATTTTCAAGAAAACTATTATCACATGTCCTTGGGCACCAGTTATAGGTTGGAAAAAGAACTTCTTAATCGTTTCCCCGGAGAAAAACTGGAATATTACCGTGTGGATAGAAGAGGAAAAATATATGCCAAAGCTTGTAACGCCAAAAGATGCTTTCGGTCACTCCTCAAAAGAACATTAGCTCCGGATGAGGTCGATGAGGATACCTCTGACACCCCTAATGTTGAATCAACAAATCCACGTAAACAATTCAGTGAGTATCTACTTATATTTAAACTACATATATTCAAATGTAACTGTAGTCAACATTTTTACAAATTATTTTAGAGTTTAAATAGTTCCAAAATTATATATTAAGGTTTTAGGTATATGTTCTTTAAAATTGATTAACTTGCTTAAGCTTTTTACAAAGCATAGATTAGATAAAAGATAATAGTAACAAGAACAGGAATATTGCGGAACAAAAGAAGCGAATATATCAAAAAATTGATATGGTGCTTGAACTTCTTAATTCCAACTCAAAAAACATTAAAAAAACATGTTCCTGTTTTTAAACAACACAGTTCAAGAAATAAACGACCACATTACATTTTAAAAAACCAGATACGAAAACATGATAATTTAAAAAAACGCAATTACTAGCCAATAAAAGTTTCAAGATATAGTTAAGTTAGTCTATTTGTCGTTATATATGAAATAATCTAGAGATTATTTTTCACTTTTGTGTTCTGTGCAGTTCGGATTTAATTTTGAACCAAAAAAAATTTGTTTGCGTACAGGTTTGATGACATACGAAATTTATTAGTGACCTCTTCGTTTTATAAAGATGGAAGTTCATACTTAATGCTGGTTTTTTATTGACCTGAGCTTGCTATATGAACTTCCATTTCTATAAAGGTGATAACTTCACTTTCATGGGATTAACAATAGTAAATAAAAAATCAGTGCTTTATTAACTTTTGTTTGATAATGTAACGGGCAAAAAGCTCTACTTCATTTTTTTGAAACTTTAGAGAAAGTAAACATTTTTATTTTGAACCTTAATGTTTTCAACAAAACACACATAACTAATATAAAATTATATTTCAGTAATTGTTTTGTGCATAATAACACAAATGGCAGAATCAAATAAAAAGCAATCCCACAACCTTTCAATCCTTTTACTTTCTTTGTTTTTTTTATTAAACTAATCACTTTATATTTGTTTACCCAACAGGTCCTGAAGGTGATGCAGAGGAATCTATTCGAAGCTTAAAGTATGACAATTTATCGGCTATGGAATTTGACAGCTGTTGGCAATCATGTAGTCAGTATAGAATGAAAAACATTCAGGAAGCCAGTTCTTTGGAAAGCATATTTGCAAAATGGCCAGAGTATAAAGGCCCAACTGGTTATCGTTTAGTAGGTTTCATTTGAATAAATATTCTTATCATATATTAAAATTAATAAAATTGCATTTATATATGTACTTATTTAAAAAAGCATTTATCAATTATTATAAAGTATAACTAATTATTAATTTACATTAAATCACTTAATTCATCAGATTGACAAGGATTTTGCGGTAATGTACGGAAGTCGTCCGGGAATACTTATAAGATGGCCGGAACAAGCAACTGCGTTGAAAAACTTTCTCTTGAAGGAAAACCACTTAAAGGATAAACCAATTAGGGAAATGCTTCAAAAAATTGGGCAAGCAGATATTAATAATGGTAATTAGTTTTTTTCTCATTTTGTTTTTATTAAGTACATCATATTATGCTTCTGAAGGTGACCTTGTCTTAGAAAACGAAAATGTCGTTTTTGTTTATGAGACAAATTATTTATTAAAATTTTAAACAGTTGCTTAGTTAAAGCTGCAGATAAGTAACCACCATCGTTTTGATTGTGTTACATTTGCATATTATGTAGATAATTATATTACTTCGATTTTAAGTATTTATAAACTTAATAATTAATAAGTTATACCTATGTATTTATCTATTTCGCTCCTATTATTATTTGTCATTTTATATTAATAATTCTTTTTTTCAATTCTAATTACAGATACGTCAACAGCAAAATTAATGTGTTGCTTGCACTTCTTTTTAATACCAACTCAAAAAGCTGTTAAAAAGGACAACACAGGAAAAAAGAGTGTGGTTAAATTTACAGTCCGCAGCTCACAGCAAGCATTCCTGTTTCTTGCCAACTCTGTTCAAGAAATGGATGACCACATTACTTTTTTAAAGTCGAAAGGCGAAAATATTCAGCCGTTTATACTTGGTCTAGGTGACACTAATTTTAATAAAATTTCAAACTTTTATGTATATTTAGACGGAGTTAAGTTCCTTTTCAACAGCCTCTTAAGGGCTGTTGATATTTGTTTTAAAACTTTCCATTTATTTAATTTAGAATATCCTCTAGCCTGCTCTCAATTTTGGTCATTTATAGAGAATCACTTTTATGACATGAAAAGTACAAAAAATACATCTTCCAAAATGTTCGTTCTTTCAGAAGAGTTAAAAGGCTCTACTTTGTAAATGTTATTTCATTTTATATAATTTTTTATAAAATTATTCACAAATTGGATTATATATTTAAATCTTTATTATGTATCAATAATATCTCGTTAAATTAAAAGCCCTTAATGTATAAATTTTTTTCTTAGAAAATAATAACACGTTTAAAATTCATAAAAAAGTTTATTGTTTTTAATGAAGGATTAAAGATTTTCAAATAATTCATCCGGAAAAAAGGACAAGAATAAATCTTATGAAAGGAAAGGATACAGTCATACTTTTCCAGGAAAGAATACATAGGTAAGCTAAGAACTATAAATACATTTAATGTAATATTAATTTTCCATAAAATACTTGAATATATTCATAACGATTTATTAATGTTTTCATGCGATTTATATTTTTCCTTCATAGAATTTATGCAATTTAATTTTTTTTTTGTATGTAAGACTACATAAAAATAATGTAAATTTTCATAAAAATCTATGTAAGCTTTCATAAAATCTGTATGAATACATTCATATTGACTATGAATGTTTTCATACGATTCATGTTTTTTTTCATATAATTTACGCATAAAAGTTCATAAAATCTATGAAACCATTCATATATTTTACGAACATTTATGCATAAATTCTATAAAAAAAAACATGAATCGTATGAAAACATTCATAGTCAATATGAATGTATTCATACAGATTTTATGAAAGCTTACTTAGATTTTTATGAAAATTTACATCATTTTTATGTAATCTTACATGAAAAAGATGAAAAATTGCATCCATTCTATGAAACAAAACATAAATCAAATGAAAAATTTCATAATCGGTATGAATAAATTCATAAATTTTATGTAAAATTACATCATTTGATGAAATATTACATCACTTGTATGTAGCTGTACATCAAAAAGATGATCAGCGTCATCAATCGTATGACAGAAATCATCAATCGGATGACTCTATTCATACATTTTATGCAAAATTTCATCATTTGATGAAATATTACATCACTTGTATGTAGCTGTACATCAAAAAGATGATCAGCGTCATCAATCGTATGGCAGAAATCATCAATCGGATGACTCTATTCATACATTTTATGCAAAATTTCATCATTTGATGAAATATTACATCACTTGTATGTAGCTATACATCAAGAAGATGTTCAGCGTCATCAATCGTATGACAGAAATCATCAATCGGATGACTCTATTCATACATTTTATGCAAAATTTCATCATTTGATGAAATATTACATCACTTGTATGTAGCTGTACATCAAAAAGATGATCAGCGTCATCAATCGTATGGCAGAAATCATCAATCGGATGACTCTATTCATACATTTTATGCAAAATTTCATCATTTGATGAAATATTACATCACTTGTATGTAGCTGTACATCAAAAAGATGATCAGCGTCATCAATCGTATGGCAGAAATCATCAATCGGATGACTCTAATCATACATTTTATGAAAAATTTCATCATTGGATGAAAGATTACATCATTTATTATGCAGTCTTACATAAATTGGATGTAAGTTTTCTTCAGAAGGCTTGGAAAATGTATGAATAATTTTCATCATTAGTATGCAAAAATACATAAAGAATATGAAAGCCTGCATTATCTGGAGGGGAAATAGAATTTGCTCGTTTTATGAAACTTTCATAAATTTGATGACTTTTTCATCCAAGTATGATTTGAATCATCAACGTATGAATGAGATTTCATAATCCGTATGAAAAGTTACATTAGCGCGAAACACATGATTTTTTTCATACGGATTATGCAACTTTTCATTTATATTATGTACATTTTTGGTTCAGTGTATCTATCCATGTCGTTCTTTTCATCCAATTCTCTTTGGAATTGTAAAAATACACGTCTTAAATTTGAGCCGTTGCATTGGTTGCCTTGAATATTTCAAATGGAGACACTTGGCAATGGCATTGCTCGATTGATGAAAGGCAATTATTGTTTTCCATCGCGCCGAGGCGTTCAGAAAAATAAAACTGAGCAAGCGAATCTCCGAGATCTCATTTTCCTGAACATTCCTGGTAAATTTTTACGTTTCATCTTCTTCAAAATGGCAATTTTAAATGACTTTTGCTTCGTTTTGAAATTAATGTTGAAAATATGAAAAAAATAATGAATTAAAATTTTGTATAATTAAGAATATTGAGAATATCAAGAGCAAAAATATAACTGACAGCGGTCGCCATTTGTAAACTGACATTTTTTAACTGAAATAACCTTGCAATGAAAATGAATTGTCCATCTATAGACAATAAATTGACATTGGCATTGAAATTGACATTTCCTCAAATATTATGCCTGTTTGGTAACTGCAACTTTTTGCTCGAGTTACTAATTGCCAAAAGTTTTTATGGAATTTGACAACAAATTGTGCGAAGTCGTACAACGTTTCAAGTTACCAAGAGGCGTGTTTTTTTGTAAGCGCGCAGGGAATTACTAAACAATCACCATGTTAAATACTAATCCCCTACGGGCTAAGCTAAACCCAAAGAATTCTTCGGGCTTAACTTAAGCACACAGAAAAACTGTATTACCGGCGTGAATTATAGTTTGTATGAAAACTCCATTTTGTTTCTGTGATGCTGTTACTAATCCCTGGGGTTGTTTTGTTCGTGCAATTCCCACCGGGCTTGCAAAAAAAAACACGCCTAAAAATACATAATTATATGGTTGGTCCGACCTTACAAGAGTTAATCCAACTTATCTCCTCTCTGACACAAATCACATAAGTTCATGTATTTAGGTAGGTACATTATAAAGAACTAAGATTGTAATATTCATATTTATCCGTCATTTCTCTGGATGTAAAACTTGGATAAATTCAAGGTCAAACCTGTAACCAAAAAAATTGAATATTTAATTACCTGCTGGCAATCACTTAACAAACGCAACGCAACATTCTATATAAGATGCGTGTTGTTTGTCTATTGTTCCACATGCGCATGTGTAGTGCATTCTTGCTTTGGCAAAGCATGCCGCTATGATTATCTCTTTAATATAAAACTATGGGATAGACAAAACAAACTCCACATGACCCACATCAATTCATATCTTTCTAGGTATCAAAACTTTCGAACACAAAATTATTACAAATTTATTAAACAGAAGAAGAAAAGATTAATTCTACAGAGATATTTACTAATTGCATTCCAACAAACGGTTCCCTATAAATATATATGAAGATCCAAAAACAATGATTTTGATAATATTAATTAAAAAGCGATTTCCAAATTAATTTCTAATATCCCCCCTGCCTATATGACTACGACGACGACGAGACGGCGGCGGCGGGCAAGAGGGACTGGTCATTTAATTAATCCGTTCTCCCCCTGGTGGGCCCGATTGGGAAGTGTCGATAAGGAGGTGCTTTACGAAAAGATTTCAGCTATTAGAGTGACAAGATAAAAAAAGAAGTCAGCTTAAACGCAGTGAGTGAATCGCATGGCCGGCCGCAACGATATTATTGTTAACGTATTTAAATATGACGTCTGAGGAAAAATTCTGAACTTTATTTTGTGATACAAAATGCCAGCAATAAGAGGTTTCATTTTGAATAGCCCGCTATTTGGGCTGCTGTCACTTTTAAAACTGTCATCCTTTGACATTTGACAAGTAAAAACTACGCCATTACTAAAAATAGAACGATACACGCTTCAACAACGCATTGAAATTGTTAAAATTCACTACAAAAATTGGCGCTAAGTGCCACACAATCAACGAAACAATCGCAATTTTGCAAAAAAAGTTTCCTTACCGTGTTATTTCTCGAAAAGGTGATCACAATATTAGCCACCGAGATCTTGTGATTTAACACCTTTTTGAATTTTTCTTTGGGGTCACGTGAAAGATAAATTCTATGCCAATGCTCCACAATCGATTGAAGACGTTAAAGATGGAATTCATGAAGTTATCGAGGACATACAGCCGCAAATGTGCAAATTGGTCATGAAAAACCCTGGCGGCCATTTTTGGTGATATTGTTATTGGCATACCTTCTTCTTTACAATGAAATAAACATCCATTGATATCTCTTAAAAAAATACTCGTTTTTGTTTAATATCAAAATGAAACTTCTTATTGGAAAACCCTTTACATACATCAAGGAGTCGCTGGCAATGGTTTCGTCGCAAACTTTATGGCGATCCCTTTTGCATATCGTACAACGTTGGTATTTCGGCATTTGGATCGATAGTTCTTTGGTAAAGAGCAAGAGCTACGAAAGATTTGACATGTAAGAATGGATGAGACGTATTTTTGTACCTATGTGATTGTTGTATTTCAAAATTCTGTTTAATAATTGAAAACTCTGCATATGAACATTATACTGTATTTCATTGCTCTACTTTGTTGTTTTCCAAAATTATGAAAATCCAAAATTGGTCTCTTCGTCTTGATTGGTATTTAAATAATGCGAAAGCCACTAGGAGCCTATACGTCTCGCACGCTTTTTTCCCAGGTACATAGCGGCCCTGATGACTCACCCCTGTTGTGAGGACACGGCAAATTTGACTTGGCGCAGCGTTTAAGTGTTGATTAAATTTATCATCATCTATTCCTATAGGCAACTGGGTTTAATCTGTGTGTCCCCATGATCACTAGCCCTCCCCCCCCTACAAAAAAAAACAAGCTTTTCATCTTAACTGCAACGACGACGTGCGTCGCTTCGGTCAACCCATAATTTTTTAGATTTGATAAGGATCAAGATCAATGCTGAGGTTTTCATGGACTGCTTATAACAAAAACTTGGCGCCAAATTTGATTTGAATATAAAAATATTTTTGGTTTTTCCTTTTATTAATTCTTTTTATTAATTTTATTATCTGAATTGACCAAAAAAAAAAAAAAAATATTTCTTGTGTTTATAAACTAAAAACCGCACGCGTGCGAGATAAGAATCATTTGGAATAATTTCGATGAGCTATGGATATCTGAATAACGGTAAATCTTGGCATCAGGTTGAATTCCATTATAATTTCTTTAAGAAAGAAGTGGTTCCCCTATATTTATATTTATACGAGTAGACTCCCTCACTAACATAATTTGCATTTAAAATGCTTTAGTAAAAAAAACATAACATACAAATTTTGAATATTCTTTTCTCTGATAAAAAGATTCTTGAGCTGAGATTGAGTATAAGTCAAGTTATCTTTCTGTCTTTTAAACAAGTAATGTTGTCTTGTGTGGCTGCTTAAGTTTTGTCTTAAAGATGCAAAGATGTAATAACAAAAGTGGTGGTTTTGGTAATTTTTTGAAAATGAGAGAAATTTGAGTATACTGATGGTGAATGAAGAAGTGTTGCATCGTCGTCGCTGGTGGCTTTGGAATTATATGATGATGCATAAATTGGGTGGTCACACATGTTTGTAATTTGAGAATTATATGAAGGTATTGACATTTTGATTTGACTAATATTTTAATTTGAGTAAAAAAAAAAACTATAAAATAAATAAATGTTTTATACAAAAATAAAAAAATATGTACATTTATAATATAATTGAGTTTTTAAAGAGAAAATAAATATAGGAATAGTGTCAAAATTTAAATATATATATGTAGATAAAATTTTCAAAAATGTTATTCAATCTTTTTAGTTAGTTTTTTATGCATTTTTAAGACTTTTTGGCATTTTAATTGAGCTTATTTGACGTTTTATAGCATTATCATTGAAACAAAATGTTTAAAACACTGAATTAATTTATTTTTATTGATATAGCCATGATAATATTTAAAATATAAACCTCTTGGATATTAATTATAGCTGGTTATAGCGCACTTACGGAATAAAGACAACATTATAGTTTCAAATTTTCTCACCAAATCCGATCGTAGGTGGAAAAGTTTCGCCAGCTGCAATAATAATTGATCAGATGTTCAGACTCTTGCAAAACAAACATAAAGAGCGTTGCAAAATGTAGATACTGGACACTGGCCAAATTATAGGAGAGGAGAACATACAGCATAGGATCTTCACTGCCGCAAAACAGATATTACCGCAGTTAAAAAATGTGCTGAAATAAGATGGGATGGAAAAAAAAAGAAAGTTAAAACGGGTTAGGGAAGAAATTTTGAATGCAAACAACTCTCACAGAAATCTTGAATGCCGCATAATGCGTTATTATGTCCCGATCGCGATCTCAAATAAAATATCGCGTTTGTCCATTTGAATGTGGATTTTTGTCGTTTGACGCAGACTTAATTAGCTAGCCAACATAAGCCTCACATTCACCATTCCCCATAAGAGGACAAAGATAATGAAACCAAAGACATGTTCTATGAACTTCCGGACAAGACATCATATTATTAACTTTAACTGGATTGATCATATTGCGATCGATCGACGTAAGACATTCCTCCAGTATCGCGTATATCCGAGAGTTCTGAGAGGCCAACATTGACTCGGACCACTACGCCTATAGTTGTATTGAATAAACGGTTGCGAATATCCCGACTACACTGAACCAAAAATGTACATAATATAAATGAAAAGTTGCATAATCCGTATGAAAAAAATCATGTGTTTCGCGCTAATGTAACTTTTCATACGGATTATGAAATCTCATTCATACGTTGATGATTCAAATCATACTTGGATGAAAAAGTCATCAAATTTATGAAAGTTTCATAAAACGAGCAAATTCTATTTCCCCTCCAGATAATGCAGGCTTTCATATTCTTTATGTATTTTTGCATACTAATGATGAAAATTATTCATACATTTTCCAAGCCTTCTGAAGAAAACTTACATCCAATTTATGTAAGACTGCATAATAAATGATGTAATCTTTCATCCAATGATGAAATTTTTCATAAAATGTATGATTAGAGTCATCCGATTGATGATTTCTGCCATACGATTGATGACGCTGATCATCTTTTTGATGTACAGCTACATACAAGTGATGTAATATTTCATCAAATGATGAAATTTTGCATAAAATGTATGAATAGAGTCATCCGATTGATGATTTCTGCCATACGATTGATGACGCTGATCATCTTTTTGATGTACAGCTACATACAAGTGATGTAATATTTCATCAAATGATGAAATTTTGCATAAAATGTATGAATAGAGTCATCCGATTGATGATTTCTGTCATACGATTGATGACGCTGAACATCTTCTTGATGTATAGCTACATACAAGTGATGTAATATTTCATCAAATGATGAAATTTTGCATAAAATGTATGAATAGAGTCATCCGATTGATGATTTCTGCCATACGATTGATGACGCTGATCATCTTTTTGATGTACAGCTACATACAAGTGATGTAATATTTCATCAAATGATGAAATTTTGCATAAAATGTATGAATAGAGTCATCCGATTGATGATTTCTGTCATACGATTGATGACGCTGATCATCTTTTTGATGTACAGCTACATACAAGTGATGTAATATTTCATCAAATGATGTAATTTTACATAAAATTTATGAATTTATTCATACCGATTATGAAATTTTTCATTTGATTTATGTTTTGTTTCATAGAATGGATGCAATTTTTCATCTTTTTCATGTAAGATTACATAAAAATGATGTAAATTTTCATAAAAATCTAAGTAAGCTTTCATAAAATCTGTATGAATACATTCATATTGACTATGAATGTTTTCATACGATTCATGTTTTTTTTTATAGAATTTATGCATAAATGTTCGTAAAATATATGAATGGTTTCATAGATTTTATGAACTTTTATGCGTAAATTATATGAAAAAAAACATGAATCGTATGAAAACATTCATAGTCAATATGAATGTATTCATACAGATTTTATGAAAGCTTACATAGATTTTTATGAAAATTTACATTATTTTTATGTAGTCTTACATACAAAAAAAAAATTAAATTGCATAAATTCTATGAAGGAAAAATATAAATCGCATGAAAACATTAATAAATCGTTATGAATATATTCAAGTATTTTATGGAAAATTAATATTACATTAAATGTATTTATAGTTCTTAGCTTACCTATGTATTCTTTCCTGGAAAAGTATGACTGTATCCTTTCCTTTCATAAGATTTATTCTTGTCCTTTTTTCCGGATGAATTATTTGAAAATCTTTAATCCTTCATTAAAAACAATAAACTTTTTTATGAATTTTAAACGTGTTATTATTTTCTAAGAAAAAAATTTATACATTAAGGGCTTTTAATTTAACGAGATATTATTGATACATAATAAAGATTTAAATATATAATCCAATTTGTGAATAATTTTATAAAAAATTATATAAAATGAAATAACATTTACAAAGTAGAGCCTTTTAACTCTTCTGAAAGAACGAACATTTTGGAAGATGTATTTTTTGTACTTTTCATGTCATAAAAGTGATTCTCTATAAATGACCAAAATTGAGAGCAGGCTAGAGGATATTCTAAATTAAATAAATGGAAAGTTTTAAAACAAATATCAACAGCCCTTAAGAGGCTGTTGAAAAGGAACTTAACTCCGTCTAAATATACATAAAAGTTTGAAATTTTATTAAAATTAGTGTCACCTAGACCAAGTATAAACGGCTGAATATTTTCGCCTTTCGACTTTAAAAAAGTAATGTGGTCATCCATTTCTTGAACAGAGTTGGCAAGAAACAGGAATGCTTGCTGTGAGCTGCGGACTGTAAATTTAACCACACTCTTTTTTCCTGTGTTGTCCTTTTTAACAGCTTTTTGAGTTGGTATTAAAAAGAAGTGCAAGCAACACATTAATTTTGCTGTTGACGTATCTGTAATTAGAATTGAAAAAAAGAATTATTAATATAAAATGACAAATAATAATAGGAGCGAAATAGATAAATACATAGGTATAACTTATTAATTATTAAGTTTATAAATACTTAAAATCGAAGTAATATAATTATCTACATAATATGCAAATGTAACACAATCAAAACGATGGTGGTTACTTATCTGCAGCTTTAACTAAGCAACTGTTTAAAATTTTAATAAATAATTTGTCTCATAAACAAAAACGACATTTTCGTTTTCTAAGACAAGGTCACCTTCAGAAGCATAATATGATGTACTTAATAAAAACAAAATGAGAAAAAAACTAATTACCATTATTAATATCTGCTTGCCCAATTTTTTGAAGCATTTCCCTAATTGGTTTATCCTTTAAGTGGTTTTCCTTCAAGAGAAAGTTTTTCAACGCAGTTGCTTGTTCCGGCCATCTTATAAGTATTCCCGGACGACTTCCGTACATTACCGCAAAATCCTTGTCAATCTGATGAATTAAGTGATTTAATGTAAATTAATAATTAGTTATACTTTATAATAATTGATAAATGCTTTTTTAAATAAGTACATATATAAATGCAATTTTATTAATTTTAATATATGATAAGAATATTTATTCAAATGAAACCTACTAAACGATAACCAGTTGGGCCTTTATACTCTGGCCATTTTGCAAATATGCTTTCCAAAGAACTGGCTTCCTGAATGTTTTTCATTCTATACTGACTACATGATTGCCAACAGCTGTCAAATTCCATAGCCGATAAATTGTCATACTTTAAGCTTCGAATAGATTCCTCTGCATCACCTTCAGGACCTGTTGGGTAAACAAATATAAAGTGATTAGTTTAATAAAAAAAACAAAGAAAGTAAAAGGATTGAAAGGTTGTGGGATTGCTTTTTATTTGATTCTGCCATTTGTGTTATTATGCACAAAACAATTACTGAAATATAATTTTATATTAGTTATGTGTGTTTTGTTGAAAACATTAAGGTTCAAAATAAAAATGTTTACTTTCTCTAAAGTTTCAAAAAAATGAAGTAGAGCTTTTTGCCCGTTACATTATCAAACAAAAGTTAATAAAGCACTGATTTTTTATTTACTATTGTTAATCCCATGAAAGTGAAGTTATCACCTTTATAGAAATGGAAGTTCATATAGCAAGCTCAGGTCAATAAAAAACCAGCATTAAGTATGAACTTCCATCTTTATAAAACGAAGAGGTCACTAATAAATTTCGTATGTCATCAAACCTGTACGCAAACAAATTTTTTTTGGTTCAAAATTAAATCCGAACTGCACAGAACACAAAAGTGAAAAATAATCTCTAGATTATTTCATATATAACGACAAATAGACTAACTTAACTATATCTTGAAACTTTTATTGGCTAGTAATTGCGTTTTTTTAAATTATCATGTTTTCGTATCTGGTTTTTTAAAATGTAATGTGGTCGTTTATTTCTTGAACTGTGTTGTTTAAAAACAGGAACATGTTTTTTTAATGTTTTTTGAGTTGGAATTAAGAAGTTCAAGCACCATATCAATTTTTTGATATATTCGCTTCTTTTGTTCCGCAATATTCCTGTTCTTGTTACTATTATCTTTTATCTAATCTATGCTTTGTAAAAAGCTTAAGCAAGTTAATCAATTTTAAAGAACATATACCTAAAACCTTAATATATAATTTTGGAACTATTTAAACTCTAAAATAATTTGTAAAAATGTTGACTACAGTTACATTTGAATATATGTAGTTTAAATATAAGTAGATACTCACTGAATTGTTTACGTGGATTTGTTGATTCAACATTAGGGGTGTCAGAGGTATCCTCATCGACCTCATCCGGAGCTAATGTTCTTTTGAGGAGTGACCGAAAGCATCTTTTGGCGTTACAAGCTTTGGCATATATTTTTCCTCTTCTATCCACACGGTAATATTCCAGTTTTTCTCCGGGGAAACGATTAAGAAGTTCTTTTTCCAACCTATAACTGGTGCCCAAGGACATGTGATAATAGTTTTCTTGAAAATAATTGCAAATTATGCTTATCAACATAGTCCTATGTTCATCTAGTAATTTGGAATACCGCTCATAGTAATCTGTCACAATTTTTGATTTCTCACTGTTGTTTATTATGTCCGATAATGATATAAAGACATCGTTCGGTTCTGGTGACTCAGGTCCTTTTGAGGTACTCGGTGAAGAGTTGTATGACGCATTTGATAAAGGCTTTTGATTTCCTTTTTCAGAAATAAATTGGCTTTCCTCTTCGTCTACGAACAATGACAAACTTGAACGCCATTCTGTTAAACTTTGTTCGAACATCACCAGATCACCGATTTTTTGGTTTTTGAAAAGCAAATTAATGTGACGTCGTTTAATTATTTTCAAAATATCGAAGTTTATTTTCTCAGCTATAAAAAAGAGAAATAAACGAATGAAAAGGAGAAGCAGGATTTATACATTCATATATACTGTCTTTATAAAAGTTGATGAAACGTTTCATATTCTCTTTTGCTGAACTATTATTTTTTCGTTTGTTTTATTATGTGTTCTAGTTGATCTTGGACAAATACACAAATTTAGTTCAATGTGAACTAGTGAAACACAAAGAAAATAATAAAAGTTAATGTATGCGAAACCAATAGAGAATCGAGAAGTATGCATGGAAAAAAATCTCACACCACTATTATGATAGCCAATTATCAATTGATATTTACATTTATGTATGTCATTTGACTATGGTGTTGATTATTGAGAATTCAAATGACCATTGTGAATTGAATGAAAATTTATAGTTATCAATGAAGTTGAATTTTTTTAAAATTAATTGTGTATTATAATATATATTAATAATATTATTATAATGTGGATATGTATTTAAGTCATTAGTTTGATAATCTAAATAGAGGTGTGAGCAATATAGAAATATTTTATTTGCTTTTATAGTAGAACCACTTACATGTTAAAAATTCTGTTAGATGTTCTAAATTCCAGGACTTAAGAAGTAGCTTGAATGTTTCTTCTGCTGCTTTCGAATGGTCTATTTTAAAATTTGGGGAGGTCAAATTATGGTAGTTTTTGTCTTCATCACTCTGTTTATAAGAATTTATTGTGGAAAGATCCACGAATTTGAAAGATCCTGTAATGTTCTCTAACCCTACAAACGATATATTTTCAACAGACTGTATTGTGGGTCTTCCATACGAGGGTGGAATTTCTACGTAAGAAATGGATACAGGTTGATTAGGGTTTTGTTCATCATCTGAAGTTGTTGTGCTGCTTTCCATCGTTTTTCTTGTTTAGTTATTTCAATAGAAACTAAAAGAATGCAAAGATTTTTTTAAAGTTACAATGGTAAAAAATACAATATATATGTATATGTATATGAAATATATATAAATAAAATATATATATGAAATATAATATATGTATATACATTATTACAAATTTATGAATCGAAGGTGGGTGAACTAATATGCTATTAACAGAAATCTCAATATGATTCAAGTCCACGCTTTTATTTAAAACTTCAACATTTGCAACAGATTTTTGTACTTCTTCAGATTTAAAGATTTTGACGTGACAGCGTGTTATATGTCTCTTGTAACTCGACGAATTCTAGGGAACAATGTTAACAAAACAACGAAAAGTACTGCAGGAGCGTAGATCATGTTTATTTTTAAGATGATGCATAAGATTATCAATGTGGCCAAACTTTTTTTTGCAAACAAAACACAGCATTTCATAATAAAATTCTGCAAAATAATTTAATAAAATTATTTGTATTACTCCTAGAAAAAAAAATAAAATGAAATATCTATAGTTTGCTTATTGTTTTTTCGAAGTCCTACTTCATACATTTATTCCGTTTTCATATTTATTACAAACATAAAATTTACGGATTGAATTACATGAAATGCTGACAGTATAACAAAAATATACCAAAACTTAGTTTTACAGAAAAGCCAAAGGAGTAATAAAAACTTGAAAAAGAAATCTCCAAAGCATAGCAAAACCAATCATTGAATTGAATGTTGCATTTTGTAACGTCGAATTCCTTAAAAAAGGCAGCTAAAAAAATTGATCTCCTACCTATCTCAAAACTGAAATACATTTTATCTGAATGTTTCTTCCAAAAAATAATACCATTTGCAATTTGAAATATAAAACTGTTTTTAAACAATGTTTAAACTCACCTTTACAACGACACGACAGGGAAAAGTATTCAACCTTTTTCTTTGGTTCTCTTAGTTGGTTTGGGCACGGACAGGTCACTTTATAGCAGAATCAGGTCTGGCAGGCCACGTTTTCGAATGAAATAAATTTTAAAAAACAAAATAATAGTTATTTTTCATAATTGAGTAATAAAATCTAAAAAGCATTTGCAAAAATATTGTTGTGTTTTGAATGATCAAAAAGAATTGATTTGAACCCGAACAATTTTTCGTTTAAGAAAATCGATAGCTCTTTTTTATGAAAGGTATTCGAAATTTAACAAATTTCTTAATAAAATATAATAAACCAGAAAAAACGTAATTATGAAGTATGGTATTCACAGAAACTCTTTGTGTAGCCAAAAATTTCTAGTCAAATCATCAATAAGTCCACATTCAATGAATAAACCACGCGTCAAAATAATTTTTCAAGTTACTAATTTACTTTTACTTTATTCAAAACTTTGATTTTTTTCCACGCGAAACCTTTACTTGCTCTTTTGACCAAGCAAAACCAGTATTTAGTAATTAAATAAAGATATTTTGATAGCATATACAAAAACAAAAACTATTTTGAATTTCATTCAATACGGTCCACAAAAACAAAAATAATAATTATCTTATTATTTGTGTTTTCTTCTTCTTATAGGTGTGGCTCCGGCTTTAAGTGTGTTTTAATTGATTTTATCGAATTCCTCTACAAAAATAATCACCATTTATATAGATTTGAAAGGAACTTATTTCCTTTCCTATCCTATCCTTAGAAAACAAAAAGAAAAAAATCTAATCTATTCGGCTGATATACATATCCATATATGTATACAAGTATTTTTTATCTAAAACTTGATGCTTCTTTAAAAAAACCAATACGTGGTTACTGTAAGGACAAGGTAAAAATGTTAAATAAAGAAACAATGAAACAAGCAAAATTTATCACCATTATTGGCTTAAATGCTTTGTTTATATCGAATTACTTTTAATAAGAGAATCGATTTGTAACTTAATCTTGATAAAAAAAATGGATAAGTATGACTTAAAGCGAATTCGAATTTAATAATTATTTTGTATAGCATTTAAACTAACCTTCTAGTAAGGCAAGACTATAGCTTCTTTAAAAAACAAGAACGTGATTGCTGTATGGACCACGTAAAAAGCTAAAAATATAAAATTAGGAATCCATGATTCCAAAATTTATCGAAAAAGTACTTTTATGTCGCAAAAGAAGAAAAGAATCGTTAATTAAATAAATTTTCAAAGCACAAGTAAAATCAATGCTTCGTTTTGATAAGTTTTTTACGATTACTCCTTTTTTGGCTCGGATTTTGAAGGTCACATTTTCAAATGAAATAAAATGTAAAAACAAAATATAAACTATATATCAATAATATTTTGAATAATTAAGAACAAAATTTTAAAAGCACAACCAAGCCAATTCATCGTTTTGAACAGTTTTTTTTATTAGTTTAAAACGAATCGATTTTTACTAGAAATGGTTTTTGTTAAAAATTTAAAAAAGGCCTTTCTATACGAAACCAATATTTGCAGTACAAATGAAATGATTAAATCAAGAAATAAGCTTTCAGAATAATCTTTTAATATTTATTGCTGAATTAATAAGTTTTTGATTATGTGTTTTTGAAATTAAAGATACATTTGCAAATTATTTTTTTTAAAACCAAAATTATGCCAAACGCACTTAGACCAATATTATTCTGAAAGCTCCAAGTCTTATTAATGTAATATTTATGAGTTGTTAAGTAGAAATTCTAAAATAAACGAGATAAATATCAATCCAACCGCTTAAGCCAGTTGTGTGTTTAAATACACACAAGTATTTTAATATCTATAACTTGATCTTTCTTATTTAAAAAAACAAATACGTTGTTTCTGTATCGACCAGTTAAAAAGCTAGAAATGTTAAATAAAAAAACCATGAAACAAGCAAAATTCGTTACTATTATTGGTTTAAATGCTTTGTTTTATGTCGAATTATTTTCAATAAAAAAATCGAAAGCTTTGTTTTATATCGAATAACTTTGAATAAAAAATCGATTTTTAACTAAACCTTGGTAACAAATGGATAAGTGAGCTTTATAACTTAAATAATTGGTAATAGTAAATGTTTTGTGTATTGTTTTAACTTACCTTCACAACTAAACAGGCAACTCAAAGCCCGCTTTTTTGTTTTTATGATTCTGGCTGGTCACTTCACGGGTCACGGCACGATCACGTCTGGGTCTTGTTTTTTTTGGCTTGAGTTTTGAAGGTCGCGCTTTCAAATAAAATAAAACGTAAAAATAAAATAATAAGTATGTATCTATATTCTATATAATATTGTAAATAATTAAAAACACATTCTAACAAATCAAAACAATGTTTCGTTTTGATATGTTATTATCGAGTTTCAAAACAGATGATTGCTGAAAGTTTTTTGTTAAGAATTTTCAAAATTTTGCTTTCAATACGAAACTAATATCTACTTGCAGTATCTATGAAATGATTAATTCAAGAAATAAACCTCCCGAATAATTTTTTTTAAATTTATTGCTTATGATTAATAAGTTTGTAATTATGTGTTTTTTAAATTATTTTCAAATAATTTTTGTTTCAAAAATCAAAATTATGCTAAATGCACTTAGAGTACTATTATTCTGAAAGCCATAAATATCATTAATGAAATATTTATGGGTTGTTTTTAAGAAATCTTAAAAACTAAGATGAATGTAAATCCAACCGTTTAGGCTGATGTGTGTTTAGTTAAACACAAACATTTTTGTATCTAAAACTTGATTTTTATATTTTTAAACAAATACTTGGTTGCTGTATCCACCAGGTAAAAAACTAAAAATGTTAAATAACGAAAGCATGAAATAAGCATATTTTGTTACCATTATTGGGATAAATGCTTTGTTTTATGTCGAATGACTTTCAATAAAAGAATCGATTTTTAACTAAATTTCTGTAAAAAATGTAAAAGTATTTTTTATAAAAGAATTATTCTCTTCATTAAGGGAATTGGAGTTTAATAATTATTTTGATTAGTATAACTTACCTCCAAAATTTTTATAATACTGGCAGAGTGGCAGGTCACTTCTGGGTCTGGTTTTTGGCTTGGGTTTTCCAGATCACGTTTTCAAATGAAATAAAATATAAAAATAAAATTTTAACTTTGTATCTAAATTTTAAATAGTTTAAAGTATAAGCAAAACCAAGCAAATTTTTTTTATTAATGGGAAATATATTCACAGCCACCTTTTATTTTGTTTTTTGCACGATCATTATAACTTTCCCGAATGAAATGAATAATCTATTTCAAAAAGAAGTCTTCCAATTAAATTTATTTTGTAAGAAACCAATAAGCACAGAATGTACAGCCGTCAGACGGCGGCGGCATGACAAAAAACTGTATTCTCGGTAAAATGACGTCTCCACTGGACATGAACATTTCACGTTCCACTGGAGATGGGCTTTTGTGTGTTTTATTTGATTATTTTCTAAATTTTTTCTAATTTTGCATGTTGATTGTTTTCACTTTTCTTTAATACGGATATAAATGGGTAAAATGCTTTAAATTATATCGAATTTCTTTCTAAGAAAGTATCAATTTTTGTGTGAAGTAAATATAAAATTGATAGATTTTTCTCAGAAAATTGATTCTTTTTTCAAAGAAATTCGACATTACCTATTCTTTTATTAACTTACCTTAACTTTAATGGCAATCCTTTAAACTTTATTTAATTTTTTGTAAAAACCGGCGCACGCGGAAAAGACTTCATTAATTTTTTTTCGAGCACGGCACGCACGGGCACAAAACAACTTTCAAGGAGGAGGATACATTCACGACTGAAATATAAGTTAACGACGCGGCGACTTGATTCTGTTCAATGATTACACTACGCGGCTTTGGGTTTGTGCAGACCCAAAATAATTTTACGATTATGTTTTATTGTATTTATCTATATAGTAACTGTTTTCGTTTTGCTTTTGATGAAATTTGTCATCAAAATTATGAAATTTTACATCGGATGATGTAATGATTCATATGAATTATGGAAAACAAATCATAAAAAAACGTTTCGTATGAAAATGTGCATCAAATAAAAACATCAATCTTACGATGTATGCACAAAATCATACTTTTTATGAAATTCGTCATAATTTTCTGGCTCGTTAACATGAAACGACATGAATCAGGATAGCGTCTTTGTTAATAGTAGCCAATCACATTGGACTCGTAGCGTGGATTTACACTGCAAGACGTTGCTATTGATTAGACAATGAAATAATATGAATACAATAAATGAAAAATCGCGCGATTTCCATTTTGTTTTTAAGAAGCTTTTTCAGCTGCAATTTGTAAATTTAGTCTTAAAAATAGTAAATAACAGTCAAAAACAGTGCTTTTCAAGGCTTAACTTGCAAAACTGGACATAATTAATAAAAATCGCGCGACTTTCATTTTCTGTTTTACAAATTTTTCTGGTGGAATTTGTAAATTTAGTCTTGAAAATAGTAAATAACAGTCAAAAATAGTTCTTTTAAAGGCTTAACTTGCAAAACTGAACAGAATAAGTAAAAATCGCGCGATTTTCATTTTCTGTTTTACAAAGTTTTCCGGTGGAATTTGTAAATTTAGTCTTGAAAATAGTAAATAACAGTCAAAAATAGTTCTTTTAAAGGCTTAACTTGCAAAACTGAACAGAATAAGTAAAAATCGCGCGATTTTCATTTTCTGTTTTACAAAGTTTTCTGGTTTTTTTTGTAAATTTAGTCTTGAAAATAGTAAATAACAGTCAAAAATAGTTCTTTTAAAGGCTTAACTTGCAAAACTGAACAGAATAAGTAAAAATCGCGCGATTTTCATTTTCTGTTTTACAAAGTTTTTCGGTGGAATTTGTAAATTTAGTCTTGAAAATAGTAAATAACAGTCAAAAATAGTTCTTTTAAAGGCTTAACTTGCAAAACTGGACATAATTAATAAAAATCGCGCGACTTTCATTTTCTGTTTTACAAAGTTTTCTGGTGGAATTTGTAAATTTAGTCTTGAAAATAGTAAATAACAGTCAAAAATAGTTCTTTTAAAGGCTTAACTTGCAAAACTGAACAGAATAAGTAAAAATCGCGCGATTTTCATTTTCTGTTTTACAAAGTTTTCTGGTTTTTTTTGTAAATTTAGTCTTGAAAATAGTAAATAACAGTCAAAAATAGTTCTTTTAAAGGCTTAACTTACAAAACTGAACATAATTAATAAAAATCGCGCGACTTTCATTTTCTGTTTTACAAAGTTTTCTGGTGGAATTTGTAAATTTAGTCTTGAAAATAGTAAATAACAGTCAAAAATAGTGCTTTTCAAGGCTTAACTTGCAAAACTGAACAGAATAAGTAAAAATCGCGCGATTTTCATTTTCTGTTTTACAAAGTTTTCTGGTGGAATTTGTAAATTTAGTCTTGAAAATAGTAAATAACAGTCAAAAATAGTGCTTTTCAAGGCTTAACTTGCAAAACTGAACAGAATAAGTAAAAATCGCGCGATTTTCATTTTCTGTTTTACAAAGTTTTCCGGTGGAATTTGTAAATTTAGTCTTGAAAATAGTAAATAACAGTCAAAAATAGTTCTTTTAAAGGCTTAACTTGCAAAACTGAACAGAATAAGTAAAAATCGCGCGATTTTCATTTTCTGTTTTACAAAGTTTTTCGGTGGAATTTGTAAATTTAGTCTTGAAAATAGTAAATAACAGTCAAAAATAGTTCTTTTAAAGGCTTAACTTGCAAAACTGAACAGAATAAGTAAAAATCGCGCGATTTTCATTTTCTGTTTTACAAAGTTTTCCGGTGGAATTTGTAAATTTAGTCTTGAAAATAGTAAATAACAGTCAAAAATAGTGCTTTTCAAGGCTTAACTTGCAAAACTGAACAGAATAAGTAAAAATCGCGCGATTTTCATTTTCTGTTTTACAAAGTTTTCTGGTGGAATTTGTAAATTTAGTCTTGAAAATAGTAAATAACAGTCAAAAATAGTGCTTTTCAAGGCTTAACTTGCAAAACTGAACAGAATAAGTAAAAATCGCGCGATTTTCATTTTCTGTTTTACAAAGTTTTCTGGTGGAATTTGTAAATTTAGTCTTGAAAATAGTAAATAACAGGCAAAAAAATAGTTATTTTCAAGATTAAACTTGCAAGACTTTAAATATTAAATGAAAAACGTGTGAGCTCTATTTTAGTGTTTTACGAGTTTGCAGCTGGAATTTGTAAACTTCTTATTAAAAGTAGTAAATCACTCAAAATATTCCCTACAATATGCAAGAAATTTTAATTTGAAAATTTAAAATTGTCTAAGCAAGGAAAATCGCGCGATTTTTCTCTAAGTAGTTAAAAGAAGAAAAGTTACGAGACATTATATTAAACTACAGTTATAGCATTCTCTTTTATGAAACGTTCATACAGAGTTATGAAATTTACATACAGAAATATGAAAAAAAATCATAAAAGAACGTTTTGTATGAAAATATTCATCAAATAAAAACATCAATCTTTCGATGTATGAACAGAATCATACTTTTTATGAATTTTGTCATACTTTTATAAGCCACATGGCTTTTTTTACATCATTCGAGTCGAGTTGAGTTAGCGTCGTTTTGAATGGTAGCCAATCACGTTGGACTCGCAAAAGGGATTTACATTGCGCGACTTTTCTTGTTGGGACTCAAATGTGTTGTGTGAAAATTTCAAAACCAGTAATATCCAACTAAAAGTAGTTAATTTCAATATTAAACTTGCAAAACTAAAAATATTGACTGAAAAATTATTTTCAATTTAGTTCTTACGAAATTTGCAAATAGAATTTTAGTTTTGAAAGTAGTAAAAAACAAGCGATAAATAGATCTTTTCAAGGCTAAACTTGCAAAACTGAACATAATTAATAAAAATCGCGCGATTTTCATTTTCTGTTTTACAAAGTTTTCTGGTGGAATTTGTAAATTTAGTCTTGAAAATAGTAAAAATAGTTCTTTTCAAGGCTAAACTTGCAAAACTGAACAGAATAAGTAAAAATCGCGCGATTTTCATTTTCTGTTTTACAAAGTTTTCTGGTGGAATTTGTAAATTTAGTCTTGAAATTAGTAAATAACAAACTAAATAATAATTCTTTTCAAAACCATACTTCTAAAACTGAAAATAATCAAAAAGATAATATAATCAAACATTTTGATTGGAGTTTTATAAATAAATGTGCAATGAGATTGCATAAAAACATTGAATAGTTTCATACATTTGATGTAATGTTTCATCAAACGTCAGATTGAAATTTGTATGAAATTTTCATATTTCTGATGAAAAAGTTCATACACTTTTGGACTTTGATTTCCCAACAACAATTTCAGTGGAAACAATTTTCTATTGAAGTTTGATATACGTGCAATGAAATTGCATAAAAACATTGAATAGTTTCATACTTTTGATGTAATGTTTCATCTAATGCATATCTGAAATACGTGCAAAGTTTTTTCATACAAACGATGAATACTTTCAAACGTTTGAAGTAATATTTCATCAAACGTCGCGGTAAATTTGTATGAAATGTTCTTACTTTTTATGACTGAGATCATACATTTTTACATTCTGGATTTTCCCCTAAAAATTCAGAAGCAAACATTTGTATGACTGCGGTTTCATACATCCGATGATTTTTTTCATACTAAGTATGCAAAGTTTCATCACTAACATGAGATATTGCATAAAATGTGTATGAATTTTTCATATTTAATATGATTAGGATCATCAACTTTTGTATTCTGGATTTTCCAACAACAATTGTATAGCAAAATTTTTTTATGAAAGTAGTTTCATACATAGGATGATTTTTTTCATGCAAATGATGTAAAAAGCCCCTATGAAATGTTGATGATTTGTTCATACTCGTATGAAACATTTCATCATAATTTCTATTTTGGATTTTGCAACAACAACTATCATGTAAATGTTTTGATGAACGCGAATTCATACAGATAATGATTTGGTCATCAAACGCAGATTTATTTTGATGATTTCTTGCATAATATATATGATTTTTGCATAAAAATTGATGATTTTCGGTTGATGATCGCCGTTCATAAATATTATGTAACATAATTTTTTCAGTGTACAACCAAAATGAAATAAAATGCTGTGGGGAAGTTCGACACAGGTAGAACGGTTGCAATCTCAAAAAAATCATCTCCTTAAAAAACCTATCAGAAATGACGTCTGTGAAGTTGGCATAACAATTTTCACATAGCCTAACGGGACCTTAACCGGAATTTGCAGTTTTTTTTTTCATTTTTTTTGCATTTCTATTACGGATTTTGCAGTTCACCAAATATTGGATGTAACCCCCTGCACTGCTAACTTTACTGTGAAGTTAGAAGTACATGGTGTTTTTTCGACAACCAGGCATGCCATCACTTTGAAATAGGTATCCAAATTTGCAGTTCAAGAAAAAAATTTACCAAGATTTTGAAGTCCTCATTTAAGAAAAAAAAATTAAAAAATGTTATTGAATAGTAAAACGAATAAAACTCAAAAGTCACTTTTCGCAAGGAGCAAAGAAGTTCTACCTACATTTGCATCTTTTAAATATCTAAAAATAATTTAAAAAAAAATGTATATATGTAGTTTATGCCGTTATATTATATAGTGAATGTCGTCAAGTAAATGCGGTTAAACAAGATACATACAAAGCTTCTCTACAGGGAAGGGCCAGAGTTGCTTGCGAGCTCTATGGGCGTATAAGAAGGAAGAGGCGCGTGGTTGAAAAAAATAGATGTCGTAGGAAGAATGAACTTCGGAAGTTGTTTACTAAAATCTAAAAAGAACCTCTTAAGATAATAAGTCTTAAACTGAAACCTGCAAAGATGATCAAAGAAATATCGTAGTATAGAATCGCAGTCAATGCTTAGAATATGTATAGGGGAGAGGGGGCACCTTTAAACAATTTTTGGTTAAGAGTCTCCAAAAACCCAGTGTGATGTAATTTTTGCTCTGTAAATTATTGGCACTTCGAGATATGTATTTAAAGTTTAATTTAAACCCATTTTTGATTAAATTTAATAAAGATTGATATCAAAGGTACCCGACATGTGGGGCAGGTTTGAATTTACCTGGGGCATTTTTGAACGGATTTATTTATAATTATTTTCAACAGTAAAAAATGTGATTATAAGAGCATATTCTATTGAAGGAAACAATAAACTGTATGAATAAATTAGTAATTATGTAGAAACTGAATATACAAAAAACTTTAATAGGATATAAAATCTTTTAAAAGGTGTACCTACCTAAGTCACTAGTTAAAAAGTAGACTTTTGGAAATAAATAGAGTAAAACAAAATATTTGAAGCAAAAATTCTATTTGAAGCTTTAATTTTAATGCCCTTAACATATCATCTGTCTTACGAAGAAAACCTTTGAATTTTTTTTTACTAACTATTTTTAAACATGTTCAAAGGTGTATAAAACTGCCTTAACATGTTAAACAACATAAAACTCGGCCATAGTTATTTTAACTAACATAATTATCAAAAACTTTACCTTTATGTTAATCAAAATGAAGGTATGAATTTAATAATCATTTTTCAAAAATGAAAACCTTAGCAAAAAAATTTTAAACTCTTACAAACAAAATATTACGAAAATACAATTTACGCATAAAAACTGCATATCTACCTTAGCTACTGTCAGATGAACATAAGAGAGGCACCGCTAAATCGTTGACGTGTAAAGATATCAGTATTGCCATGTTTAAAATAAGTTTACGATTTGCCATATTTATTTGTTAAGATTTTATTAGCCATGTTCAAAGGTACCCCGCGTTGAAACTTGCCCCCCTCTTCGTTCGAAGGCGGCTGCGGTGATGATGAATTGGATTCCGCTATCAGGCAACATAGATCGGTGACGTAGATCAGCAATCCCGTTTACCCGACCTCGATTATGTTAAGAAAGCTATATATATAATCTTTTAAGCTGCGACGGCCTCCCTCCCTACCGAAAAGTTTCTTTGTTTTGGAGTATGCATTCAGCTCATTTGCAAAATATGATCAGGGGAAATCATGCCTGATGAATAGAACTTTACTGGCCTGGACAAAATGTAGAGGGAGCTGCAACTGAAACTGGAACTGAAATAGCTGTCAAAGAACATAGACAAAATCAATATTATGAACACACTGCAGTCGGAGCTTCAGACGGAGCTGGACGAAATTATTAACATTTGTTTGTTTACGTACAGCGCTTTTGAAACTTCAAATTGCATGAAGAAAAAAATAGGCGGGAAAAAATCAAACCTCAAACAACTTTGTGTCTGAAACTAGATATACGTATATAGGTTAGGTAGTTAGAGGCCGAGCTGACTGGAAGATGTTTGTTGGTTTAGGCCCTGGTCTACAAGGGAATATAGCTCCTTCTTTTCCTTGCAGTTTTTATATTGAAAAACACCTTTGAACACTATTGTGATTGTTAATATAAAAATAAATAAATTTAATTTTGTGACACGATAGCTCGTGCAGTACCAGGGCCGACTTATTCTCAACCATTACCGTGTGCGTGTTATTGTTATTAAGACCTTCGGCTGACTATATAATTTGTGTTAGAATTATATAGTCAGCCGCTAGTTGCCCCCTGCTTCCGGCACGACAGGGCCAATATTTAATCAGAAAAAGAAGGTAAGTGTTTCCAAAAATGTAAACAATTCTTATTTAACTTAAAAGCTTTTCTTCTTGAAAATGGTTATGCATCAGACAAATAAATTTCTAAAAAAATACTTTCAAGACTTCCTAAAACGACATTCTAAAACGTGTATTGTTGGTTAAAAAATATAACAATACTAGATATAGGCTGTCAATAAAAAAATATCTTGCAATAAAATAATCGATTCTACTAAAAGAAAAACACCACTATATAATACTCTTTCAAATTTATTTCTTCATATCTATTTGTCACACACTTGAAAATAAATGTTTAATATACTTCCATGAAATAGACCATAACACTTAGGAATAAAACTTTAGGTGTGTCACGTGTCCAATACCAATAAAAATACAAAAAAAAAAAAAAACAGATTTATAAAATGAAATAAAAAAAACAATCAAAATTTGTATAGTCTTCTATAGTTATTGAATTTTATAGCTCTCATAACCAACACCAGGAACATCGCATAAAAAAAACCTTACCACAAACTCTCCTGACAAATCGCCATCATTTATATCATTTAACGACTTCTGCTTCTTTAAAGCTGACCTTCAACATTGCCTTATTAACACCTTCGTATTCACACCATCTCTCAGCGATTGACTTTCATATCCATATAATCCAAATCCATGTCTTCGAGTTAAACTTAAAATCAAAATTCATAACCGAACTCTTGACCATATTAACTAAATCACTTTAACGATATCCGGATGCTGTCCTGCGGCTTAAACCCAGAGTCAATTTCTTATCCCTTTGGCTCTATGGGCGCACTGAAAACAAAACAGCGAATAAAGAGAAAAATGAATATTTAACTGAAAAAAAAAAACAAACCATAAAATCAGCATCACAGCTCCACTTGATTTGAAGACCACTCCATCAGAAAAAAAAATAGCTTCGGATGCGGCTAAAGCTGTATATGGCTCCAATAAGCCGGCCGCACAGACCACAGGGGGTGCCTCACTGTTATGGTCACTGTTTTGCGGGACTTAATTGGAATACAAACAATCACAACAAACCATGTCAGAAATTCTTTTTTTTTCGGGGCCATTATTTTATCAAAGAAAAACCATTAGAGTTCACATTTAACAGCAGAGAAATTTTGTCATTTACTAAGTTTCCATATATTTCAAGATCCAAAAGGTCATACATGATCATACTAAAAAAAAAGCCTTTGTATATACAAAAAAAAAAAAAAAAAAAAAAACAATATCCACCTGCAAGTGATAGCGTTATATGGTTTATTTAATTATTGAAATTTTTGGTGCCCCAATTTAATTTTTTTTTTCTATTTAGCATTCCTGGGGTGTTGAAGTGGGTAAATTTTTGTTTATTTAATTTGTTTTCAATTTAAATAAATGGCACGTGAGGTTATCATAACAAGCGCCACTGGCTAAACATTTAAAAAAGGCTCTGCATAGATTTGATAAATTGCTAATATTTCTTTTCATAACTTAACACATAAATCAGCATCAACAAAATATTTAATTCAATGGGGTCAAGTCAACTGAATTTTGCAAAACCATAGAAAACATTTGTTATAGTGAAGGTGACATCGATATTTCTATAATAAGTAATTTTCTCCTTTTTTATCATAAATTTTATTGTTACTTGAACTTGAGTATTTTAGATTAAAGAATTCTATTATTTTCGCCAAATTCATTGTGTAAATGGTCTAAAATCTGAGAATATTTTCGTCATTATAAACAAAGTGACAAGTTCAACTGGATGTTTAACTTTAACATAATACTGGCATCGTGTAAATATTATATCTAGGTTAGGTTAGAAGGGGTGATGATACGGCAGGCCGCATCATCTCACTCGGATCTCGGTGGATCCATTGCTCTCCCCAGGATATAGGCAGGTATGTGTGAGGAGTAAGGATGATGAGGGGAGTGGAAGTTTAGGTTTGAGAGGACCTGAACCATACTTACTTGATGTTCTTTAGTGGCAAGGTTGAGATGTCGGCCAGATTCTCCGAGGCAGTTTTTCTAAATCTATCGTTGACGGTTTTGAGGAAATTTAAATACAAGGTATTTGGTTTGGCTCGGATCCAAAGATTACCCGCTTTTGCCCAGTTTATCTGCCATTTCGTTTCCGTATATATCACTATGTCCTGGGACCCTTCTCAGGGTAACTGTGTTCGTTGCGTTGAATAATCTCAGGTCGCTGAGGCAACGGTCTACTAGTTTGGACTTTGTGATGATTGCGGAAATAGCTTTAATTGCTGCCTGGCTATCTATGAAGATGTCGATATTTTTGTCAACTATTCCACATGCCGCAAGATGTTTGGCAGCTTCGCAAACTGCTAGCATTTCCGCTTGGAAGACACTGCAAAAATTCGGAAGTTTTAATGATCTGTTGATAGGTGGGTTATCTGAGAAGATGTGTGTCCCTACACCCTAGATTATTTTAGATCCGTCTGTAAAGACCGAAACATGATTTGTATTTATAACCCGGTTTTCCTCCTATTGAGGCTTTTTTCTCTAATATTTTCTTTACAGTTTAGTTTACGATCAAGTACCACGTCAAGATATTTGGCAGTGCCTGAAACCCGTAGTAGTATACCGTTAATGGTAAGCGGGTCTATGTTTGGAATATTATGTTTCCTTGTAAACAAGACCAGTTCTGTCTTTACAAGGAAACACAGTTGATTGCCCAGCTACTGAGCTTGTCAAGGGCTGCTTGAAGGAGCTCACCCGAAAGCTATTACAAAGGCTGATAGAAAAGCATTTATCGAGCTGCATCAAATTCTCACTATTTTGTTTTAAAGATAATTAAAAAAAAACTTCGTTTACAAGCAATTTGTTCAAATTGTTTTTATCCGATTTGGGAATTCAGCAGCGCCTAACTGCTCCTTATAGTTATAGGGTTAGGTTAACCGAGTATTGAAGACCATGATGGCACAACACGTGCAAGGTAACCAGCACACCTGGGAGCTGGTGCGAACACCTACCAGAACTGACTTTTGCCCTCAATACCAGCCGGCACGAATCGAGTGGGTATTCTCACGCTATGCTGATTTTCAGTCGAGAATTACATACGTATACCGAATGAATTTTTGACGTCCGGGTGCTTCTATTGAAGACGTAAATGTCTGCAAGGGGGTATGCCAGCTTTATTTGTGTAGGTAAAAATTAAGTTACAGAAGACAAGTCAAACTCAAGCCCGGCTTACAAAATAGGTCCAAGGTTCCACCGAATTTCGTTCCCTGATCAACCACGTATCACCACCGCGAATCCGTCGAGCACTTGTTCCACCAACAAACTACGAGTAGGAACACAATCGAAAGGCGGACATCAGGTAAATCTACCAGTGACAATTGACAACCCAGTCAGGTCCGTTTATTCGCAACCCGACTTTTCCAGCGAAGGTTCCAGTACTACGGTAGGACCAAATCTGCTTTGAAGTTGACACCGTATGCTCAACCGTGGTTCCTAAGCAAGCTTTGTCGATAATGCCCGGAAGTTCGATTTATAAGCAATTGGAAAGAGCTAAGGCCATGGAAAAGAAAGCAGAAGATAAATGGCTTCCCAGAAACGATGCGCCCGAGTCATTTGGATTTTTGCCGTCTCGACTGTGCGTCAAGGAATTCTGACAGCTCAGACCATAACCAGCCCCAAAGTCAGAATCGGCTATAGCAATAATAGCGGACAAATAAGGCAGCACAAGGTATTTTATTCCATGGCGAGATACCTAACTGGGCTCCCTTTTTAGCCGCAGTTGCCAGTCCCTATAACAACTCGCCTTGCTTAATGCCACCTACAGTTCTGTTGAAGCGATATGTTGTTTTATCGTTTTCGGAAATAAAAAAAAATTGAGAAAAAAAGAAGAAATCGTGCCCGTCTTGTGTTTCTCTTGCAAAAAATGAAGAGTTTATGCGGTTTTTTGTGCAGATTCGGTAGTGTGATTTATGAACAGAGACACGTTTCAGTTTAAGCTTGGAAGCAAAAAGATAACTATATTCCACGGGTTGTCAAAGTTGAAAGTGTCAGAAATTAAAAATGGTTGTTCAAATACCCAACAAAAATGCACACCAGTTAAAACAGTGAATAAACAGTTCAATGGTACAGAGAGAAATTGAGTTGACAGAAAAAAAAGCAAATAAAGAAAAGAGGAAGATAAAATGCAAAAACACCGGAATGATAATGAAGTGGAACAAAGCAGCGAACCCTTGCTTGCGCATAAAACCAATTTCTAAATTAAAAAATAAAATTTGTTTAAGAACATATTTCTCAGCTTTTAAGTATAATTAAGAAAAGATTTATGGTTTAAAATCTGCGTTTAAATATTGACTTTATGAAACAATCTCTATTTTTGTAAAGTATCCAAAAGGTTTTGACGTATAAGTGAATATGTCTGTTAACTTCAAAGAAACTTCAAAAAAAATTAATATTCTGATTAAATAAATAAATTAGAAAAACAAAAAATAGTCTTAAACAATCTTATAAATATAAATAATATTATTAAATTTATTTCAAGTAAATCAATTTAATACTTTCTTAGTTTACACCGGACATAACAATTATGCTTCTTTATATAATTGTAATAATTATGTATGTATTTACATAATGCATACATACATACATCCATAATGTGGATCACAAATAAAAAAAGAAAGATCACTACAAAATGAACGGCTCTGAATGGCGCCAGTCAAACACCAATTCCCACTTTAATGGTCCAACAATGAAATAGTTTCGACAAACGAGAAATAAATAGGTATAGCTAACACCTAATCCTCGTCAGAAAAAAAAAACACATTCAAGTTAACGACGACGTGCAAAACATTATGCAAATTTGTCTTTTTTCTTTTACGTTTGTTAACGTCTATTATTTCTTTATATTTTTTTTTTTTTGTTTTTTTCTTTTTAATGTCCAAGAACCTTCGAGGTGCTACCAAGATGGTCTGGTAATTCTAAGCTTATCTTTCGTTTGTGGTTTGTCGGCGGCGAGGAATCATTGAGCGGATCTAAAAATTATTAGCGGAATGTCTATAAATAATAATTTAAATGACAGATTAAAATCATCTTAAATAATTTTTCTAGGACGGACAGTGGCAGATGCAGAAAAGAAATTGACTTCCCTCCCGTGAAAATGCTAGCTCAATTAGCAGTCGCTCGCATCGCATGAAGAGTTGCTTTTTGTTTTTTTTTTTTTTGATCCTCAAAGGGCCAAGGGGCTTTTTGTGTTTTCCGGTGCTCTGCGTGAAATAAGAAGTTGTGTCATAAATAGTGAGGTACACAAGTTGCAGATTAGGGAAATGAGGAGAAATGGCTCAATAGCGGTTCAAATTGAAAATCCAATTTAACTGCTTTTATTTGGTTATAGGTAATATGGACCGTGAAAAATCATGCGGAAACGGTGTATGATTGGTAAAGTGATTTCATCACTGATGGAGACTTTTTTCTTTCACTATGAAAAGATATTGCTTCTAAAGAAAGTATCTTAAAAAGTTTATTGATTTAAGTATTTTATTAAGAAAATAATTAAGGTTTTAGGGTTCTTTGATCAACCGATATATCGGTAGTTTGTTCTTTTGTATATACACAATTTTCGAATGTGGAAATATTTAAATACAAAAAATTTCTCAAAACGGGAGCTAAAAAATTATTTGTAATCTGTTGTTTATAGACTTAACACCTGCTTTGTAGGTAGGCTTTATCAATCAGTTTAAGCCATGTAAATATTAATTTATTATTTATTTTAATATAGAACGTGTGAACAGTTATATTGGAATGTTTTGTTTGTGGTCTTGATAATTTTATTAGTACGTTTTTTTTTATGACTCTGTAAAACAATATTTGAATTGCAAATTTTGGATAGTCAAGTCGTTAAGCGGATTCACCAAAGATTATAGAAAAAAAAAACAAAATGACAAATAATCTTTGTGAGCTTTATCATCAAAGCTATCTTTTATTTAAATTCTTGATAGCTCATTACAAAAAAATAATTTTGCCGAAAGTAAGGTTCAAAATATTTATTACTTTTTTCAGTTTAAAGAGTTTGCGTGATTAATTTTTTTTATTACGGCATTACAAGTAGATGGAAATGGGTTTATTTCTCTTGGGTGTGAATTGTAACTAAAAAACGCTTATGGCTCTGTGGTTATTGGTGATAAGCGATCGCACTGACGACGACGACGACGATCGTCACCGTGAATCGATTGATTTCAGAATCGGTATTATGTTACTTGATCGACAAGTATTGATTATGAAAAAGTAACAATTTATTGTGAATTATTCATGCATACGTTGATGTCTGGTATACTGTCAGATATTTTTTTTTTGTAATTCGCGAAGTGTTTTTAATCAAATATTTAAATTTTATAAAAATCAAAGAACAATAAAAATAAAAACGTACATATGTTAGAATATAAAAACGTGGAATAGTAAAAAATAAAAATAAAAGATAGACAGAGATATTGAAAATTTATTCAAAAATGTTATCACATAAAACTGTAGGCAGGTACATCATATTGTAAAATGTTAGTTTACCCAAAGGGGCCATAAAAGCGTTTTGAATTATATATTGATCCATTCATGAATAATTTTGTTTATACTCTATTTGAAGCGAATACCAAGAGAATGGAGGTTGTTTGAACAATTTAAATTCCTTTAAGAAGAGCACATAGGTTAATAGAAATTTCACGAGTGCTTATAGAATTCTTAGAATTCGTTAGCAAATTATAAAAACAATTTTATGAAAACTCCTTAAGACAAATAATGGGTGCATTTACATTCATCTTTATCTGCAGATTTGAAGAAAAGTAGAGTGGGACAGATTCATGTCAAAAATACAATTGTGTGAAAGAGAGATGAACATGTTCGACTTTATATCTGCATTATGGGACTTCCTATAATTTTGGTTTCTCTCTCTGTTCAAGAAATGTGAATTTTATATCTTACATCCTGTCAGTTTTTTTTTGCAGAACTCGTGTGAAAATAAATTGAATCCAATATAACCTTAAAAAGGCAATATCATAAATTTCAGAAGTTTAAAGAGGAGCTTTTATGTTTTTTTCCAGGCTGTAAGGACTCCAACCCCGAACCGCTTAGAATTCGCAACATGCAGTTAGCTCGTGTAGACCATATAAATACCGTTATAACAAGCGAGAATATTGCCTGGGCAAACAGTACCTTCTCTCCTTATAAATCTCCAGGTTTAGACGGCATACTACTAACTATGCTCCAAAGACTGCAAAACATAGCAGTGCCTTGGATGGAGAAGATTTTTAAAGGATGCCTTTCTCCTTAAGCCATGTACCCGAATCATGTAGACATGTAAGAGTAGTTTTTATTCCGAAGGTCGGTAGGCGAGGGCATGAATCCGCGAAGGATTTTCGGTCAATAAGCCTAACCTTCTTCGTTCTTAAAACTCTTCAGCTGTTCATCACTCAAACTATTTTTAACTATTAAATTTACAAATGATTTAATTAAATTAAATAATTTACTTTACTAATGCTAAGTAAATAAAATTAAATTTTAATTATCTACCATTGTGAATTAACATAAACAAAATAACGAATTGCTCATATCTGTTGACACTTTTTGTCAAATGATTATTAAATGTACTAAAAATGTAAAAAAAAATATAATTTAACCTTTATGAAGAAGAAGGTCATTCTTTCAAGAACTTTGCTACACGTAACTAACTACCTACACGATTATTACATTCTATATTAAAAATTAAAGTTTTGTTTTTATTCTATGATTAAAAAAAAATTGAATTAACCAGCACGATACAAAACATTTGGTCCTTCGAGCCGGATGCTGTTGTTACTGCTGCTGGGATGCTGCTGCTGTGTTGCTGTTGAACCCGCATAAAGCGTGGGTGGATTTATTTGATAAGTGTTTTTTTTTTTTATTATTATTTTTTTATTAATTTAATTTTTATTTTATATTTAATTTAATTTAATTTAATCATTTGTAATTTTAATAGTTAAAAATAGTTTGAGTGATGAACATTCTCCGACCCGGTGAACGCAGTTCGAAAGGCCCTTTTGTATGGGAGCCGGCCCTGGTGTATGCCTTCATTACCATTGCTTGAATACGGGACTTCCAAAATTATGTTTAATCTTCTTGTTCTTAGGTGCATGTAAAGAAAAAAATACTTAAGTACTCGTAAAAGATCATATATGCATCAATAGCATTCTTCATCTTTCAGATAATTCTGTCGAGATAATTCACAGGTCCTGAAATTGGTATGCTTCTTTGAGGTATGGATAGCAAGGGTTCACCAATTAGGAAGTGTCCTGGAGTTAAGACGTCTAAGTCATCAATTTTATCCGATAGAGGGCATAGAGGCCTGGAGTTCAAGCATGCTTCAATTTGGGTGAGAACCTTTGGTAAAAAGTCAGGCCTCCGGTCGAAGATGATACTTTGGAGGTACACTGCCGTAGTAATACTAATACTCACGTATGGTTCATTGGTGTGGTGGCCTGCTCTTAAAAAAGCGGGTATATTCCAATTCTCTGAATATAAATAAATCTTTTCGGCTTCCCAACTTTGCTAGTGTTTTCCAGGCGGAACAAATGGCAATGAATGGAAGCATGCAAAATACTCAAACAAGACCTTAACCAAAATCGAAATACTGCTATCCTGATAGTCAGGCAGCCATGAAAGCCATTGATTCGGCTGTATCAACATCAAGATTGGTTCAGCAATGCCGTGATGAGCTCAAAAGCCTTAATGTTAACCTCAAGGTCACTTTTATCTGGGTTTCGAGTGACTGTGCCATTGAGGGAAACGAGTACGCGGATGAACTGGCCAGGCAAAGATCAGCTCTTTATAACTCACTTGCGGAATAAGTCAACATTCATCTTGGGGTTAATTCAATTTTTCCTAACAAATCAAACACCAGCTTGGGCAGTTTAACAAACTAAATTATTTCTAGAAATATTTGGCCCACCTATAACAGATCCCGATTAAATGAATTAATTTGCAGACCCAGGCAAGACATAGCCAGTATCGTTGCAACCTATTGTGGATACTGGGCATTAGGAGAGCATGCGGCAAAATTGGAAATCCCTCACAGCACTTATTGTCGTAGTTGTGGGGAACAGCAGGAAAAGGAAACATTCGCTCACTTCCTCTGCAAATGCCCTGCTCTAGCCAGAATGAGATTACAGTCATTTGGTAAACCATTCTTCGATGACCTGGACGAAATCTCTGAAATAAAGATGTTCTTCTGAAAGTCATATACATATGTAGATTCACTCTGAACCGGAAATCAATTTACTAACCTATCTCGGCATACTGTGTTTGGGGGAGTGTATTGATAATTCCTGAAATACGTTTCAACAATTTTTTTTCTTATACAGGTCAAACGAGTTATGGTATCAATACGGCGCAATCAAGCGCTAATTAGATCACGGAGCTAGGCGCTTGTGGCCGCCATCTCTACCTACCTCAGTCTTAAATAAAACGTTGTACGCTAAGTAATGAGGTAAGAACAAAATTTAAAAATAAAACACTTTTGAACATACTACATATATTTTCTAACCACAATCTGTAGTTTTTCAAATGCTCATTTAAAATTTGCATTTCAAATAAAAAAATTCTCAAATATAAAAATTTATTTTTTGCGAAGGAAATTAGCATTGAAAAGGATTCAAAATAAGACATAAGAAAAACTTTTTAATTGAAGTTTAAATTACAGAATTACAGAAAAAGCATTCCGCATCAGCTATCAATTTTTCAAATCAAAAGTTTTTCAAAGACACGTTAAAAGGTTAACATAAAAAAATGAAACATTTTTTCAGTAGGTATACATTTTTTTAGGAAAATAAAAGAAGAAAATAACATAAACCATTATCACCTTAAGAGTAATTCGGTTGGTTAACTACAACCTAACTCAATCTGGAATATTGTAGTCGCTTCTTCTTTAGTGTGGTTTGTAGCCAATATTAGTTTTTTTTTTCTTTTTATATTTATTGTTTTATGTACCGCAAGCTCCACAACTGTTTCTTCAAATATGGCACACGTTCCCAACTTTGCATATTTGTAGGTATGTGTAACTATATAAAAGAATCAACCTTACTTTAACCACAAAGCAAAGCGTGGCAAATATACAAAGGAGCTCACTTAATCCCTCCTCCATGTTGGCTTCAAAAATATTTTATGTTCCTGTCATCGCCCGATCTAAACGTTCTTCCACTTCAAGAAAGTGTTCACCGCAATAAGAAATTTCAAAGTATATAATGTGGTCAAACATGTTTAAGTTTTTTTTTTAAATTGTCAGCGGTCTTGAGAGTGAGATGATTTAAAGACTTAACATCCGAAAAAGGTTTTCAAATTTTGCATTTTTTTTTCATACATGTTTTATGAGCTCAGATCTTAAAAAAATAAATACCAGGTCACATTCGCCACCGGTGACCATCAATAACAAAATAATTATATTCCCAACGTTATCCCCATAACTATGTATAACACTTTTATATTATAAATATAATGCAGGACGTACAGTTCATTATCTTCTTATTTTGTTAACTAATTTAAGTGCAAATCTATGTATTTTCGTATTCGTATTTTTGAAGCAACCAATCATTATTTTTATGAATTAAGATGGAGCCATAAATCATCAGAATAACAATTTTAATAAACCTCATGGCTTTTCTATTAAAAAAAAAAACAAACAAACATTTTGTAATTCCGAATACACCTGTTCACAATCATTTGCCGCTCCACATGACATTTAACAAATTGTCATATGCAGATGATATTTGATCAAAAATTTGTTCGGCTATTATTTTGACCACCTACAAGCATGTTAGCACATCTTTAATTTTAGAGAAGAGCTGTTTGTTGGGTTTCACCTTCTATACAAGAAGGCATGTATGTAAATACATAAAATTGTGTGTCTGGTCTGTTACCTAAGAAGAGACAACATATTCAAATTCGGGACATCAACTTTGTCTATGGGCGACACTGACACGCGACACCATGCTGTTGGCCCCAACTTTGTCTGGAATTGTCTGGCAAACATCTTTGTCATTATTTTTCTCTTTCTTTCTCTCTCTCTTACAAACATTTATAATTTATTTTGTGACGGATGTGCGCACATGCTGTGCACCTAGCTTAAGCTTGCGCACTTTTCATAGGATCTATTTAATGGAATGTGCAACGATAGGACCTCTTTACAGGTTCGGATCAATGGTTTTTGAAAAGGGGATTTTTTTGTGATTTGAATACACGCGAAATAATAGGCGTTTTTTTTTTGCAAGCCCGGAGGAATTGCACAAAAAATCGACCGCAGGAATAAGAGACAGCATCAAAGAAACAAAATGGAGTTTTCATACAAAGTATCGATAGCAAGTATATAATTCACGTCGCGCCGGTAACACAGTTTTCTGTGCGCTTACTTTAAGCCCGGAGAATTATCTGGGTTAAATTTAGCCCGTAGGGGATTAGTTGTTGTTGTATCTAACATGGTGATTGTTAAGTACCGACGTCGTTTTATTCGTCCAATTCCACTGGACTTTCAAAAAAACACGCCTAATCCCAGTTTCGGAGTTAAACCCGAGTTAATCCTGGAATGTTTTTCAGTAAATTTAGATCTTGATTAACTAATCCTACTCTGAAAAAAAAAAAAACCGCTTCTGAATTAAGCCGGAATTAATTTAGTTGCCGGATTAAGTCCCCTTTTACACGAGGAAACAAGTTGCTGGAGATTTTTTGACGTTTTCTTTTAATTTCTAATTTTATTCCTCTTACTTGGCGTCCTTCTCACCTATTAACTGAAAGTTGCTGGAAACTTAGTTTTGACGTGTGAAAGGGGACTATAACTTACTCTGCTTTTTAACTTAGAGTTAACACCAGGCAAAGAAAAATTTCTTCAGAGTGTGTTCACACATAACAATCATTCATTCTGTCGACTCATTCCGCTCGCTCTAACACTTGGTTGGCTAATTTTCACCATGAAGTAGTAGCGACATAAAATACTGAGAAGAGAAGTCAAAATTAGTTGGTACTTTGGTAACGAAGTGAGCCCATTGTAAACACTGTTTAATGTTTAACAACATGTAAAAACGTGTGAACTTGACTGTCAAATTGTGTGAGGTGCTTTAAAATTTGGTTTCCACACTATTTTAATTTTTTCTTCACACAATGTTGACATATTTGTCAACACACTATGATATTCGGCATTCCACCATACGTCACTGTGAAACGAGCATAAAAACAATATTTTGACAGATAGTTTCTAAAAAAGTCAAAAAGTGTAGCAAGGCTTTTAAAAACTTGAATGTCAATTTTTTTTTTTTTGGAAACAAGGTAAAAGGTTTGGAAGGAATGGTTCCACGTCTAAATACAGAGGACACCACCTCATGCCAATACAATGCTAGAATATACGGCGACTTAATGATGCATGGAATTGCGATGCAAACATAACGCAATAAGCTGTCGCGGTCAGTGTTGCCGGGAAGAAATATTTCAAGGTAGTACTGAAGCCAAAAAAGAGGAGTATTTTGAAAAAAATAGTAGTACAGACATTTTTTAGTCTTCAAACTTTATTTTTAAAAAATCATCAAGAAAAAAAATCTGTTACAAAAAAAAAAAAACATAAATAAATAAATTATTAATTCTAAGAACAAAAATAAGTAAAAATCTTTTCTATCACACAAAATCTGTCTTGTGGCAGATAGCGTAATGCATAGTTATATTTGCCTTTTTTTGCCTTTACCTGCTCCAAGGAATCCAATTTCACTAAATATCTATACAATAAAAGTTTACTTTGAAAGTTTCTAACAGGAATTACAATATTTCAAACATTAATTAACAAACCTTTTCATTTTATTGAACTATACATACAAATTTACGGAGCTCAAAAAAAAAAAAAAACAACCACCAAACTAAAATTTCAGGTAATGAGGTAACCATAAAATAAATACCGAACTGACAGATGTTAATTGAACGTAGACGTCCACGCCAACGAAAAACAAAAACAAACAAGAAAGAGAGAAATTCCCTTTTTGATGACAGTTTGGAAGATTAAAGTGCTGCCAAATTTGATTTAAATTTGAAGTGAATTAAATTTATTAAGGTTAACATTACACTTTGCTGCAAGTGTAAGATATTTTAGGTCTTTAAAAAAAATAGGAGTACGAATGTAAAAGGAGGAGTACAGGAGTACGGAGGTGTTGAAAGGAGTACAATACTCCTATGGGAGTACTTTCGGCAACACTGGTCGCGGTGTTTACTTACAGAATATTGACATACGAAACCTCAATGATTGGCTGGTGATCAGTTGATGGATTGTTGAAAACCAACGTAAAGCGCTCGCGGAAATCAACCTGGATTTGATATACGAATATGCACCTCGTAAGAATCATCCAGCAATTGATTCAAAGGAAAAAAGAGATAACAAAAGTTTGGAAGATTACATTTTTTTTTTTTCAGGTTCTGTACCATGTTGTCTTGACAGGATTCTTTTTAAATAATTGTGATAAAGAACCAGCTTAAGCTATAAGGTCTATTTTTCAAGCATATAAACGTTAGGTTATAACTTTGTTTGCATTGTGTCATTGCTCCCCTTCCTATACCCACACCTGCCTGTATCGATATCCGTGTGTGCTGACTGGTGCGGGTGCTGCATCAATTTTTTTTTCTCATCGTTTGGACAGATAGATAATAATAAGTTATTAATAAGTTGTTGTGGGGGGTTTTGAGTACAATGAAAGATCAAACTGAGTTGCTAATAGATACATTTCTACAAGTTTCCTTCTTCTAAGCGGCTGGATGTCTGGACATAATATACGACTGTTTTTTTTGTTTTTTTTTTTTGAGGACTTGAAGTTCAGTCGACATGTTGAACCGCTAATGGGTTTTCGGTCTTCTGGATGGGTGCGCACGCAACGTGAGGTCGATGACGTGATGTTGGTGGCGGCAGTTATAAGAGTTTTACTATTATTTCTTGGATTTCGTTATATGTGTTAGATACTTTTTTACTTTTAAGATCTCGTCTGAAGTGAGCTTTAGAGATTCGTGTATCGTTTTAGGCCTTTCGGATGACATTGTTTTGGATCGAAGTATTCTACAGTATGCGTCAAAATTAGTTAATTGCTTATCTGTCAAGCTATAAACTGTCAAATTCCAAATCTGAAATTTTTGAAATTGAGATGACGACGGTGAAATGAAGGCTACGTTGATGCGGTAAAAAAATCGTGTCCACGTGAGAGTTAATGGAACTTCAACGCATTGACAGTATTTTGCGATTACAACTCTGTAACAAAATTTGTATTTGGATCTTCACAGAAGACTTTAAAATGCATTTAAGCTTTTTGAATAAACCTTTGGAAATAAGAGGTAAGCTCAAATCACTATTTGACTGGATTTTTAGATGATATAGGCTGTGAATTCATTTTGAAATAAAAATTCGAGCGTTTTAAAAATCTTCCATAAAAATGTAACTTGTTTAATAGTTCAATTCTTCATTGCCTCAACTATATTATTATTTTGTTTTCTTAATCGTTCTCTGTTCGTTTGACTTCCCGTTTTGAAATTCCTTTTAAATAGTCATTAAGCTTCTATCTTCTGCTAGCAATCACGGAACCACATAACACATCATGAGGTATTCCAATGAAGTATTTTGTATAGTGATGCTTGATCTGCCGTACCGCGTATATAACAAAAAATAACAAAACACTTGAAATTCAAATAGAAATGGATGAATTCATATCTTGATCAAAATATCAAGACAACAATTTGCATATCTTTTGTGTCCAAACCAAAAGAAGGAGAATGAAAACGTCTCTTTTTCTAGAGATTTGATTTTGTATATATGGCTTGCGGTTCCCCTCCTTTAATTTGATTAAAGAATTCCATGGAAACCACACTACGAGATGAAGATCTTCTTCTTCATCATCGTCATCATCATCATCATCATCATCATTTTTGTTCTCCAACTCTCTAGCTCAGTTAAGATCCCAAAAACTACCTGTGTTACTCGTGTGCACACCATGTGCTTGTGCATTCCACATGAATAGCTGCTGGACCCAAAGCGCCTATCAGTGTTTTGCATCAGATGACGCGAGACAAGTGTGCTTCGTTTTAGGGCAAAGAAACTACCACAAAACAATAATTCCAAAGACTCATCTGTCTGTCATAATTTTACTAAAAAAAAAAAAATAAAATAAAAAACCGAATCCGAACAGAAGCAGACAACAATCTGGAGATATGATGCATCTGTTCGCAAACAAAATCGAGAAGTCAAGGGTTCCTTGCCGTGTTTCTTATTCCAGGGCTTTTACAGTCATCGTCGTCGTTATTTCTATGGCATACAAAAGATGCTTGCAGACGTTTTTTTGATATTTTTCTTTTTTCTTACACAGGGAACACGAATTATGAAGAGCCACATCACGCTAGTGGGGAGATGGAAGGCTTTTGATTTGATTTTGAGGTCTTTGTCGCGGTCCTCATCAAGGTAAGTTGCGCGCTTCTGAAACGCAAAAACGCAACAATCGCTCTGCTGCTGCACAGCTTGTTTGTACCTTAACGTCAATTTGAAGTGATGTCGTGCGTCTGTCGAAAACATTGTAAAGTCAAACTATAAATGAACAAAAGAGGTTCCTGATCATAAAAAAAGAAACACATCATGAAAAGCCTTTATATATAAGTCGGAGTTATATTGGGGATGCGTTTAATTCGGCACTATTTTCACAAGCTACTGTGTATATGAAGTTGTATACAATTCGATGAAAAAGTGTTGCCATAAGTTAATTATTTTTGGCTTACTTCAAGGCATTGTTGTCGCGAAAATTTCGACTTAAGCTTCAAATATTCTTTCGAATTACAGATATTTCTGAAAGATGACCATCAAAACACTACCGAAATAGAGAAGGTAACATAGACATAACCCTATATATAATACCGCATAGCGTCGCGTCGCCCTCTCTGTTTCGATAGTAAAAGCGCATTTCCATAGCGTTGCACTTTGATATCGATAAATTTATGAGAACTAAAAGCTTAAGTTAATCCTACAATGAGGGCCAGTTGTTCAAACGTAGTTCAAGATTTTAAATCACCAAGTATTGCACAGTAATATTGATCGTGTAAGAGCTGCATTGCGCGACTATCCATTTTCTCACAATTTCTACTCTATTTTCAGCAAACAACATTGTCTGATGTAAGCCCAGCATTAGTAAGTCGGCCTAATAACTAAGTTTTCTAGTTACACAACTTTAAGCTTGTTGGAATTTAATGAACACATAATTACTTGTTGATAATAATTTACTTTGCTATTTTGCAATAACTGATTTTAAATGTGACTGAAAATTTATTAAATATTTTCTGTTTTGTTACTTGAAACTCGTTGCGTCTATTTTATTACAATTGGACTATTTTCAACAGGTTATGGGCCCAAAATAATTAACGCAAAGTCTTTACACGAGAAGTTTAAATTTTTCATTGAGATTCTTGAATAAAGTTCAAATATTTTTTCAAAAAAAATATGGTGAATTTTTTGTCATCAGCTATCGAAAAATTAAAAGGCTGGAAGTTCGCTGTAGAGAATTATCTCGCGCTAGAAGAAATTTGGGTATCTGTAATCGCTGAAGAAAAGGACAAACGCAAATGTGCAAAGGCAAAATCCAAAATTATTTTGCTTATCGAACCATAATAAACTTCGTGACAAAGGATTGACGAGGCGTGTGGGACTTCTAAGGACTCTGGTAACAACCAATTTGAGAGAAGCTGGATCTGTTTAGAATTATGTTAACAAAATTATTTCAACAGCACATAAGCTCAACTCAATACGATTGGTATGGTGGTTTCCGATAAGTGCTTTGGAACATTGTTGCTGGCTATAGCCTTAGTGACAGCTATAAATCAATGATCATGGGAATCGGGAATTCCAGGATTAACATTAATAAAGACAAAGCTATTGCAGGACGTGAAAGGAGACGATTTTGTCGATGAAACACAGACAGTTGCATTTTATGGAGGAACTTCAAAATTTAATAATTCGAAGAAGAAAAAGAAGAACGCATCTGGTACAAAGTGTTTCGAATGTCAACAACCAGGACATTTTGCAAGAAACTGTCCAAGCAAACAAGCCAACAGAAAAGCAGATAAAATGGTAGCTCAGCTAGAGTTGTATCTAACACTTCTCTTACAAAAAGGAAAAAGGGAACTAGATCGCTCAGGATGGTTTATTGACTTCGGTGTTTCATCACTCATCATGACGATGCGGAAAAACTGGCTTCAAAAGTAAACAGCGAAGAGGTCACCGTTGCAGACATCTTTAAGTTGGTCGTAGAATCAATTGGAGATATTCGAATGTAACTGCTTGCAAGTGCAAGTGACAGTAAAAAATATGTTTTGCACATTCCAAATATTTATGCTAATTTGTTTTCGGTGAGCCAAATGACAAAAAATGATGTTTAAGTATGTTTTGAAGGTCACAGATGTTTTATGTAAGATAAAGTCAATACTTTGATTGCAACAGCGAGCTTGGTACAAGAACGTCTATGCAAACTGGATACCCTACCATTGGTTAATGGTTACGTTACGACAGCTAATTTAGTTGAACAACGAGCATCATCGTGCGAGGTGAGTTGTGACATAGGCGACTTGGTCACACAAGCGTTTATATTTTCAAGTCATAAAGTTGAAGATAAAATTGCTCGTTTAAGGGAATCTGTTATATCTTTTGATTTTTCCGATTCTAAGTTGTACCAGTTAATTAATTTTGTACAGAAACTATGGCTGCTACTTTTGAAATAACGCACAATTAAAGGAAATGTTTTTATATTTCCCCTGTTTGATGCATCCGTGCCAATTGAAAATGGCTTATTCAACTCTTTGGTTAAATCCAATACGACCATCTTTCTGGCAGCAGGAGCCAAGATGTTCTCTGCTCCCGCACCATATTTTTAGAGCTACATTTGAATCGGGAAATAAACGAACAGATTTGATTTGTAGCTATGTATGTAAGTGTTTCACAGTGTGATACAATAACGTTGCCTCAACAACACCTGTTGCCTTCTTGTCCTTGAGAAGAAATTTGAAACAAGTATTGTTTTGGGCGTTGCAGTCATAGAAATCGAAATTTTGTAGCGTTTTGATTGCTGGTGCCGTGTAACGTCGTTCTATCCTCCATGAGAAATGGTGAATCTAAAAGCACACACTTTGCATTCTGCGAAATCGGCTGAGGTTTTGTTGGGACATATCTATTTGTATTTATTTTCCCATTTATGTTTATAGCGCACCATTATCTTATTTTTTTTCGGGAATTCTTGACTTTTTTTTTAAGGCGGCGGAGCAGCTGGCTTTTTCTTCTGAATCTGAATTTTTGGTAAATTCACTGTCGTTATGCACTCTCTCTCTCTGTCACATTGCTTTTGAAGTTTAAATAACTTATTTTAGGTATTTTTTCTAAAAAAAAATTAATGTTTATTACGGCTTTCCACAATTTCTGAATTGCTTCCCTGTTTCCTATAAACCCAAACCGACGGCCGGCGACGAAACGTGAATAAAAACAGAAACAATGAAACAAACAGCAGTATTGCAACAGAAAACAAAGTTGTATCTATCTCTCTGTCATAGAGTTTTTCGATTCTCGAATGGTTGCGTTCAGTGAGCAAAATAGGGAAAAGTGCAGCAAAATATAAATTACACTACATTTATTTTAATTCAAGCACATTTGCGAATTTTTTGCTGGATTTGCGAAACATTTAATTACTTTGCGGGATAAAATATATTGGCGGGGCACTTTCGGGAAAAATGTCGTTTTGCGGGACAGTCCCGCGACTGACGGGACGTCTGGAACAAGTATTATTATAGCTTAAGTCAAAAAAGCTATGACTTACCCATAAACCTTACGCCACGAGGAATTAGAATTTAGTATTTCAACGAATTTTATTCTTGGTTTACAATAATTTCATTCACAAAAAACCGTATAACAGCACCTGGAACAAATAATGAAAAATAAAAGCGAACTTTGCTGAAGAAATTATATTCAAAGCAAAATAACTGTTATAAATTAAAATACAGAAAATGCGTTAAAAGAAAATTCATAATCGGATCAAACCATCTTAAACTGTCTCACTTTTTTTTTTTAATTAAATCTTACTCCAAATATAGTAGTGATATTTTTAACAAAGATCTCATGTGAGCATAAGTACAAAGATCTGCTTAAATCATCTAAAAAGCCTCATTGAATATTTAGGTGAATTAAAAAAAAATCAAATCAAGATAATATTCTTTTCATTCAAACAACATCTTTTGTATAAACCTCTTCCGGTTTCTATTATAAAATCAAACTCTATTTATACAACTCGTTGACCTCTTCACCAAGCCCAATTATCTCTTTACCTAAACCTCCATCAATGTTCAATAGACCCTTGTCAAGATTCAACTTCAAAACAAAATTAATTTCAATAATTTGCTTACTATTTTTGTACATAGGTACATACTGTAGGTATAGAAAAAAAAATTGTTTAAGATCTTTAACCGTTAAATTGGTTTGAAAAGCCCCAACCAATTGGTAACACCAAACACTATATGGCACGCGGACAGCTACTAACCCAACCATCACTGTTGTTGTTTGTACTATGATGCTTTATGAAAATTGTGTGGTCACCATTGCTATTTGGATTTGCCTCTGGGGAATTGATTGAGAGGCTAGAATGTCAGCCGGTAGCTAGTGCTAGAGTACCTTTATACTCTTGCCCGTCATATAATAATAATAATTATTAACATGGAGTTATATAGTGGTCGTAGTTATTGCCGCATCGTCTTTGTGCGTCGTCGTCTTCGTCTTAGTTTTCGTCGTCTCTATTGCGTACTTAAGTTTAGTTTGGGGTTATGCGGTTAAGATGCTACCTGTCCTGTATTGCTAACGCACACAGCATATCCTTAATAGTGAAAGGCGCACGAACCTTATATTTAGATACTAAATGATTTCATTGAATTTCAATTTCTCTTCATTTGAACAATTCCTTTCTTGATGTTCGTCTGCAGACTTAATGCAACTAATAGACAAGCATAATTTAAGGAGCAGGAAGTTAAGATAAAACACCGTGTTTTTGTGTAATAGCAGTTATATAAAGTCAAAATTACTTGTCAAAAATATATGCCCATAGTTAATCCAGAGTTAACTCATCAAATTCGAATTAATTAATTGTTATCTTAATTAACTGAAACATATATTTCAGGAGTTACCTCGGATCTTATTCCGAAACTAGGATGATCTCGCATAGAAAAACTAAGCTTTTAAGGTTTTGAGATACTTCTAATTCAGAGTTTTACTGGTTTCAAATGCAATTGTCAAACAATAACACCTTAATTGGGATGGACTTGATCATGTGAACTCGGCAGTGCAATGCGAATTGCATTGGGTCTGAGGGAGCTTAGTCTTAGTTCAAGTGCCAGCTAGGCAAATAGTTTTTCAATCAATTTTGAACAATAAATGACCAAGCAAGCATTACTAAAATAGAGGCTGATGACCGGCCTGGAAGTCGTGAAATAGATATAACTCCAGCCTATAAAAACTTGGTGGTAGCTCACCCAAGTGATATTGCGAAAGTTTGGGAGCCTAACTGCAAGTGTGTTATCACACAAAAACCCCTTAATAATTGTTTTGTCAACTGCAAATTAAAAGTGAAAAAATTTTCTTAAAAGTAAATCTTAAAATATTAGGTCTGTTTTTTTATTGTTTGGGAAACATTTGGAAAAAAAAACTCGGGAAAAAGTTTGGTCTCGAGCCTTTTTATGTTGTTGTTGTAATTGTTGACCAGAAATGAAAAGTAAGGAAACGCATTTGGAATGATTTTTACTTGTTTCTGTGTAAACGTCACATTTGACAAATTAAAATTTAAAAAATTTGTCGATCAACTAATTTCTTGTTTGATAAGCAAGAAAAGGCAGTATGTAAAATGTTCGGGTAGATTCTTGCTGGAGGGGAGATGAAATTGATTAAACAAATTAAAGTTCTGGCATTTTTGTCCCAGAAAAAAGTAAAGTAATACATTTGGGATATCATGGGATCCAACGGGCGAGTAAAGAAACAGATCTATTGTTCTAGATATATTAGAAAGTCAAATTATTAATTCTGACAGTTGACAGTATAAGGGGTCTTTTTCAGGCTCGTGGGACGTATCTGAGGCTGTCGTTTTCTTAAGACCATGGACAGTAATCTTACCAAATTTGTAGTGAAACTGGTGATTTGCTTTCACTACGGTCTCCATACTTGGCATCAATATTGATTACCAGCAGTTGGCCTCCACCCTCAGCTTTACTCTTTACGATTTTCCAGGCCTGGACATTTAATCCCTCGTTTTGGGCTTGAATCAGTGCCAAAGAGTTTTTGTCATCTTGCCCTATACTTCTTGGCAAGAATATCGTAATTGTGTGCATCTTGGGGATTTCGTTACCCTTACATGTAGTCAACTCGATACCCTTCCAAGTGCTCAATTTCGGTGCACTTTCCCTTAGCCAACTTGCTGTTTCTGGTCCAGCGCAATCGACTAAGAGCAGACCTGTTCTGAAGTGCAAACCTTTGAACTTCAGTTTATGCTTCTAGCCGAGAGATGCTTCTTCAATTAAAGGTTCTTAAAGTGCCGATAACTCTTTGGCATTCTGGGTGACCTGAGGGTAGTCTCTAGGCAGAACAGCAATTCAAGGCCGCATTCGCATAAGAGAGCATATGCTCGACGGGTTTTGCCTTCAAGCTATTTGATGCAGCAGAAGGTGTCGCCGTCGTCCTGGGTTTCTTGGCTTCTTGCCTTTGGGGAGGAGTTATCGGGCTACTTTTCCTCTTACCCTGGCCCAGGCTTGCTGTTTCACTTTTCAGTGTTTCTTTCCGTTCATCGACCTTTTTCCTAGCTTCCTGCGGGGACATCCCCTCTGCGAGGTATTCTCCATTGATCCGAGGTTTATGCTCCTCCTGCTGACCGGTTCAGTGAGTTCCCGTAAGGCATCCTCTTCAGGTACTTACTGATGTCCGGTCTCAGATATTCTCCACGGAGATCTCTCTCCATACGATCTGCGTATTCGCTTGCAGTAACTCCCCGCGGAGCGTTGAACTTTTTGTAATTTTTGTTGTTTTTTGTTTTAATATTTTTTGGCATGTTGTTCCCACGAGTAGCTAGAGAAATATTGGGGTCCACCATATCAGAGCTCCGCATAATAAAGTAAGGTCTAAAATTACTCTTTGATTCGACCTGGTGTCAAAGAGGTAGAATACAGCTAGAATACAGCCGGTATACCCCCCGGCTGCAAACCATCCAATGGGCACGGTCCACTTTACACCCTGGATTAGGAGGGGCAGTTCTTGGTTCGTAACTCCTCAAAATTGCTACCGACTTGGGTTGCCTCAAGCCGGCAGGCCAGATGAATCTTTGAAACTTAAGCCTTCGCACCGCTACAAGATGACTGTCTCCCAAGTAATACTTTTGGGAGAATTTGGAATTTTCTCGCTAAAGGCAGTACCCTTGAAAAAATGTGTAGATTTACTAAACATATATTTAATGCGGTTCGATATCACACATCCCTGGTGTGATAGTCTAACGCTCACTTACCATTATTCCAAGGGCTACTACAAATTTAATCTAACTGCCTAAACGCTATGGATACAGAACTGCAGCTGGAATAGCTGTCAAAATATTCAATACACACAAATTCAATGTTACAGTGCTGCAAGCGTTGACCAACTTTTAACTTTTCACGCACAGCACTTTTGACGTTTTAATTTGTATGAAGAAAAAAAGTGCGGAAAAAAATATTGAAGCATTTTGTGATTATTTGTTTCGCGAAAAATATATCAGCTGGGTCAGATAATTTAAAAAACCCAAAAATCGACTTTTAAAGCGTGGCAACCCTATGCCTATGACCATATTTCGCAAGGCAACTCTAGCGCAAAATGTTAGTTTAGACACTATCTAAAAAACTACGTACCACTTATCCGGTTACTTTATGAGGGTAGGTAGGGTATGGCGGGATCTTCTACTATATTATAAAGAAAAATATTAGTAGTGAAACAGGTCCTGGTTGTGTTTTTTTTTCTTTAAAATATACAAAAATCTGTACATTAGCATTGTGGGCACGTAAAAAGTAGTACGTACCTCACTTTTTCACAGCTGTTGCAGCTGCAGCTTCAGTTCCATTTGCAGCATTCTATTGTGTTCAGGCAGCAAACGATGTTTCATAAGTGGGCTTCAAGCGTATTTGCTAGAAAAATGTTTTAACTCGGCTGCATAGTAAAATTTTGGATAGTTCATTTACAGGTTAAAAATTGGACTAAAACGGATCAATTGGTTAATTTGGTTAAAATTTTGAAACAGTTTTGTCCGAAGGTTGCTTCTCAAAGAATTAAAAAAAAATATAATCTCAAAATAAAAATCGAACAATTTTGCATAATAGTGCCTTAAGCTTTATATAGTTGGAGATCTACAAACAAATTGATTTACACGGAGGTATACACCGACATACGTACATATATTTTATGGTTAAAATTATTCAAAATTAAAATCTAGTTCTACACCTGCATTATAATATTCAACCCCTTAATCAGAATCCAATAAACTATTTACTATAAAATTTTATACTCACAAACTATGCCCTTCAAGGCATTTTCAAAATTATATAAAGAAACATAAATAATAATTACGCGGCAATCTAGCACAAATGTCATTCTTATTTCAAAGCCCTATAACCACTCATTGATTATTTTATATTCACCTGTGTGCTGCAAGAGAAAAAAAAACACAATCAACGTCCTTTTGTTGGCCACATCGGGTTCGGGTAGCGAGGAAAATTGGACTCGGCTTCTTGTTCCACCTACCGCAGGAATCTGATAAAATCAAGAAAAAAAATATCTTTGATTTGCTCCCGTTTTTTTGATTTTTTTTTAACTTCTTCGGTTTCCTTGGAATGGACTTCACCGGTTCGCAATAAAAATAATAATAACAAAACTCACGTTCAGCTAAAAAAAAAAAAACGATTAATTCCCCACCAATTCGCTTTCCTTGCGATTCGAAATAAATTTATTCAAAATGATAAACTTTGAACAACGACTGGGATACTGAATACGGTTCAGCTCTTTGAATGGTCCTAGGCATGGCGCTATTATAATTTTTTTTAATTTTATTTTATTCAATATCCATATCTGGATATATGTATGTATGCATCTTCTAGATACAAGTAAATATATTACACTCAAGGTTAATTTATTAATTCTAGTTGTTTTAATTGTTTTTTGTTTCCAAAGTGTTTCCAGTTTCCAGTAAAATTTTACACGAAAATAATAACAAAGTATTTAGGTGTCATAAGTTATTATTTCTTGAGTCTGGATCCCTTTTTCGACTGAGGTGTCAAACGATGCGGATTTACCTGCTGATTTGACAACATTTAATTTTGTTTTAAAAATGTTAATATAATTTTTTTCAAAAATTGCTTTATTTTTCCAATAAAAATTATTTCTAAAACGAATATTTCAACTTTCCAATTTGGTAATATTTTAGTATTAGAAATTAGGTCGGTTCATTAAGTTCGTTCATTTTAAAATAATTTGTGCGTCGTTTATTTGTATGAACCTACCTATATGCGAGAATTCTCGCACGGGTAGGTTGTTCGCATATAAAAACTTACTAAATTTTGTAAAATACTTTTCACAAAAACAGGCCTATATCTAATACATTATATAGAAAAAAATGTAAACTTAATTATATTAATGGAAAACATCAAATAATTATTAGGTTCCTTATTTTAACAGTGTTATTTTGTCTCAACAACCAACACACGTTTAACTAAAAACGTGTTCTAAAAATAAACGACTTTAATCTATTTACCCGGAGTGTAAAATCACCTATTTTATAATGTAGAGTGTTGTTATACTTCTGGTGATTTCGGTGCTATCATATATACACAACTAACGTCTATTTATTATGTCAGGGGTACACATATAGAGCGGGGGAAAACTTGTTTTAATTATAATGTGGAATTATAAAGATGGAAGGATTATGCATATTTTACCTCCTCCAAAAATGTGTCAAATTGTAGGTGAATTTTATCAGAAATCAAATTAATTTTTCAATACAATATCGCGATATCGGCTGTGAAGAAAATAGAATGTACCACTTTGACCCAACTTTTTGCTATATTTTACTTCAAGTGACCTAGAATTTTAAGAAAATGTTATCACGATGGTTTCCTGCAGCTTTATCTTGAGGTTTAAAAGTGTTTATAATAAGATAAGTTGTAAAGTGAGTTACCTTACCCCAACTAGCCAAGGCGAAATGCACTTTTACTACGGAAAAAATCCAAGTGAAGAACGCATTTATCTTTATTTGGAATAAATTAATACCTATCAAAAAAGCCTATTGCCAAATTTGGCTTCAGTGAAGTTGAAAGTTAGGCAAACAGTAAAGAGTTCAAAAGAGTTGATTTTGTTTCAATAAAAAAAAAAAAAATAATAAAAAAAAAACTTATTCACTTCTTGATATTTAAGGTTGCAAAATATTTTTTATATCATTTATGCCTCCCTCAAGTCAGATCAAGTAAAATTATTAAATTTTCATGTTGATTTTAAAGGATTATTTATTTAAGATATAGCTAGTTTAAAGCTTACAAAGAACTTGTGTTGATTCAACATGGTGTTAAAATCTCTTTCTTGTTAAATATTTAACGTGTTCAAAAATAAAAACCTGATTGGTAGTATCCCGTGGCGTAATGGTTAGTGCGTTGGACTGTTATGCCGCAGTTCTTGGGTTCAATTTCCAGCCTATGCTACCTAAAACCAGAAATGTTTTTCAAGGGTTACTGCCTCTTGCGAGGAATTGACAAATTCTCCAAGAGTATCTCTTGTTATGAAAAATTGCTTCTCACCCTGACCCTAGCCGTTCGGATTCGGCAGAAAATTTTATAGGTGCCCTCTATTCCTGCCAATAACACGTACACAGGAATGGTTGAGAGTTGTAAGTCACTAGGCCCTGGTTCTATACGAGCTGTAGCGCCGCCAACTAATTTTAATTTTTAGATTTGTTAATTTATAATTAATTCTTGTGTGTATTATGGTATCTGTTATTTACCGGATTAATGTTGTTGAACATTTTGTTTTTGTCTTTTAAAAATTATTGTCCAAAACAAATTTTGTCGAAGGTCGTTAGAACATTCTTCTAGACAAATAGGTCGAAGTCGACCTCCCAGGCAGTTCTGCCTGTTTTTTCAGCTGCAGCCTAAATTGGTGGGTTGATTTTCTTTAAACTTGGTGCTTAGCATTTTTTTTTGACATTCCCCACCACACGATTTTTTTTTAAATTATTTTAGGACCAACATTTCCAGTACCTGCCGTACAATTTTTTCTAAGCAAATAATGAAAATCTTATTTTTCTCAAAAACGTGCCCACAGCTTTAAAAAAAAATCTGTACCTAATGTTTTTTTTTAAAAAAAAGGCTACCATTTTATGAAAAAAAATATCCGAAAAATGGTTATAAATGGTACCTTCCGTAGTACCATTGTTTTGATTTTTGATTTTCTCAAAAACTGGTTTATATAGAATGTTCCAAAAAATTTTAAAAGTATTTTATAAAGGATGTTTTTTTTTAGATATTGAACTTAGAAATAGAATAAAACAAAGATGATTTTTTTAAATTGACATGAAATTTACTTTATTCGAAAGATAAAATCTTCTCGCATTATAATTTAAATATGATTTCTGGCATATGACCTCCTCGGCTGGCTCGGACGTAGTCTAATCTGGAGGTCCAATTTTCGATGACTTTTTTCAACATTTGTGGCCGTATATCGGCAATAACGCGGCGAATGTTCTCCTCCAAGTGGTCAATCGCTTCGTGTTTATCGGCGTACACTAGCAACTTCACATATCCCAACAGAAAATAGTCTAGAGATCAATTGTGGGAAGCGCTGTGTAACATGTTGCGCCATCTTGTTGAAACCACAGCTCTCTCACATCAAGGCGATTCAATTCAGGAACAAAAAAGTCCTTGATAACGGCTCTAAAGCGGTCTCCATGGACTGTAAGTGTAACACTCTGGCCGGCATCTTATTCAGGCGTCAGTCTATTCATGTTGAAATGCCAAACCAAACTAAAACTAACTCACTTGACAGCTGACAAAATGGCCGCCAGTTAAAATAGTGTTGCCAATTTAAAATTCTCTACCTCTAAAAAAAAACATTCTGTACAAGTACTAAAAATGGCGTATGAATTTTTTTCTTAAAAGTGAAATAATTTTTTTTTTAAATCTCATAAATTAACATTTGTCTAAGAAATCAAATGAACATCGCGTTGGTGTCAAAACAATATCAAAAGTCGTTTAATTGATATTTTTAATAATATTGATTTTTTAACAATTTTTTAGTCTTAAGTATAAGTTCAATGCATATATTGTTTAATTCTGCTTTCTTAATATATGTATTTCCCCTATGATGTAATAAAGGCGTTCGGCAAATCGTTTTAGTTTTTCAATTTTTCAATGAATTTTTTTCTTAAAAGTGAAATAATTTTTTTTTTAAATCTCATAAATTAACATTTGTCTAAGAAATCAAATGAACATCGCGTTGGTGTCAAAACAATATCAAAAGTCGTTTAATTGATATTTTTAATAATATTGATTTTTTAACAATTTTTTAGTCTTAAGTATAAGTTCAATGCATATATTGTTTAATTCTGCTTTCTTAATATATGTATTTCCCCTATGATGTAATAAAGGCGTTCGGCAAATCGTTTTAGTTTTTCAATTTTCATGAACAATTCTTCACTTGTTCACTTGTGAAATTCTTCTTGTTAAGTATTGACATTTTGGCCTCTTTAGTCTTAATAGTCATAACTCGAAACCAAATAAAATCGAAATCGTGTCGGATGCCTTATAAAGTGCAGAGCGGTAGCATTTTTGGTTTGACTTGGTTTATACAGACTTGGTCAAAATATATGTAAACCCTGATTGCGCGCTAAGATAAACGTGTGCTATACGCGTGTCGTGTATGCTAAAAAGTAGGTACATATCATATAAATTTATTGAAAGGAAATACACTCTGGAATTAGGATAATTTGTTTGTTTGTGCGGATGTATATTTAACTATTATAGTCTTACTTGAGTATTAAGTTGCCCCCGGAAAACCGATGAGAGGTGTGGTTAATTCAATTTGTTATATCGCATAGATATTGTAACCTATTAAAATATTCTCTTAGATTTGATTTTGGGGATAAATGTTGAATGTTTGATTTCGCTAAAATTTAATGAGGCTGTTCTACATACTGTTTACATTTTACCATCATATAAGAGGAGGGCCATCATCTATGGCTATACGAGTAAATTGAGAGGTTTGTATTTGTAGATATATTTATTAGACGGAGTCTATTGAGGTAGCAGTCTAATGCCGAATGTAGTAAGATGGCATAAAGATAATGTTGGTTGGTTGAATGGTGATTTGTATATACGGATGGTGTAATGAGTTTGATTGCTTCAACAGCAACGGTGTGTCTTAATAGTCGAGATTGAATGTTCTTCTGTCTTTGCAAATATGCTTTTATATCGGGTCTATAAAAATTAGCTGACATAAAGTACATTGTTGGATGTATGTAAGTCAATAGGATGTTATAGACAGAGACTTGTAGAAGAGGAAAGAGTGGTTTTATCAAAAAAAAAAAATCGCAGGGAAAAGCTAAAAAAAAACATTAAACAAATATGCACCTTTCAAAGATTTTCCTAATTTATGTCTTTTGATTTAATATTTGTTCTTTTTAGAGACCTACCGCCTGGCTCACTATTTTTAAAAAAAGATTATTTAGAGTTTCGAGCAGCCTAGGTGTATAGGTGCTACAACTTTAAGAAACTTTACGTTGCTTCACCTCGTTCACCTAAAAATTTCGAAGCAACTTATACAAATTTGGAGAAATAAAAAAATTATATTGAATAAGTAAAAATAAAGCTATTTTTGCAGAAGTTCAGTAGGTATATATGTACATAGGTATGAGAATTATTCGTTGGAAAGTTATCTTCATTAAAGATGAACACAGACATTCTTGTTTCTTGGCTACAGTTAATTGTAACTAAATAAAATAATAAGGGTATTCATGCAACGTCGTAAGTTTACAAATTGTGTAAAATCAAAAGTTTGCATGAACGCCCTTTTTAATTCATTTGGTTAAATGCTGTGTAATTGAATCAGCCGTTCGTTAAATGTCAAATATTAATTTTCAAAATATATATACAAATAAGCGTCTTCAGATTTCGAAGTTATTTTTAAATGAAGAACCAATCCCAAACCAACTTGGAATCGGAATCGAATGTCTCGGAACGGAAAAAAATGTAATATACATCACAAAAGTCACATTTTTTTTTAAGCCCCACGGGAATTATATGAGAAAGCGATTTTGGGGCTAAACTGTAGGTAATGGTCGCAAACTCACGGCAGTGATCGAACGAAAATGAGGGAATACAAGAAAAATCATATGGCGCACCCATAATGGTGGATAACTATTTTAGTTAGTTAGTAAAAGTTGTCCCGAGCTCAACTCAACTGAAATTTGGCGAAAGAGAAATCATTAAAATAAATGGTTCCTTTCCCTTCGATAACAATTCGGAAAGCATAACAAATATAAGTAAAAGCATTTTCTTTTGTTTATCCATATGGCCCATTATATGGATTTCTGTCAATAAACAATGCTGATCAATAATAGTCAGAAAATTATTTCTTTTTTGGATAAACTACGTTTTTATTCACAACTTTTATCACCAACTAATCTCAATACGGGCAGAGTTTATTTTAGTTCTCTGAGATACCTAATAAATCATATTTTTGAACATGCCTAATTCTAAATGTCACAATGGTCGCGTTCTGAGATCAATCCAAAACTATATGGATAGGTTTGTGTTGTTGTAATCTCTTGTTGCAAAAAAGCTGATTGCAACAACAACTTAACGTAGTATTTTCTTGTAGTTTTTTTTGCTCGTTGGTATATATATATTAGAAATAGCATCATTGTGACCTACCAATTGTAATGGTCACAGTTATAGGTGTATCACACAGTTATAGGTGTTTGCAAAGTCATTCTAACACCGAAATTCAGACTGCATTAAATGCACGAAACAATGTTCGGAGACCAAGAAGAACCAAGCCTCATCTTAATGCTATGGGAAAGTATTATAACTTTAAAATTTCCCTAATTCGATTTTCTGTTGAGAGATACAAATTTTTTTTTTGGAAAAGCGTGTACTTTATTTTACACGTGAAAAGTTTCACCAAACCGAAGAAACAGTGGTTTTACAAGATAATTCATCGCCACTACGGTGTTTTTCGAGGAGCTAATGTTTACTCCAAGTTAGATGAACTCCTCAACTTCTTAGAATTTGCTGCTATCAATAATGCCATTTTTGATCTGGGCACTGAACAGATACTTGGTTTTATAACACAACTTGGTACTTTTTTTGTTTTAGATATCAGATTCTTTGTTATGCCCTCCGTTGCTTCACGAACAACAAGTTTAGATCTTCTTCAATGTTAACGCTTATACCTTATCTGTTCATAAACGATATTGAAAGAGTCAGACGCATCTCCTTGCTAAAATCGTATGCATGATGTTCGGAAAAGTTTGAAAGATCTATTTCTCAATTGCATATTGCACCGTGTAACACAACTGTCAGCAACAATGTTATAATTTTTTCGGTATTGATTCGCAATTCTGGTAAAACAATAGTCCATTTCACATACCTGTAGGCATATTGAACTTTGTTTGAACGCTTCAACCCTTTCATAAACATAAATCCTATGAAATAAGCTTTTCATTTGTAGGAGAATATTTGCATATTAAAACCGGTCACTAATTTGATTACATCGCAGTGAAATTATCTTCTATACGATTATTATGATTTGCAAAAGTACTCAATAACAATTTGTTTGTGCTAGCTCTAAAAACAAATTCCACACAGCATCTCTTAGAAAAATTAACTTCCAATTATGCCCAGGTGTCACAATCCAGTTCCTCAATATTGAACTGGACCGGCCACAGAGATATGGTGATAAAAATAATAACACATTGGATGATGACACTGGAATCATTAATTAATCCTGTTCTTGGTGGTGTTGTGTTGCGATCCTCTTCTGATGTGCTTTGTGATGTCATCCATGCTATGCACGCTAAATTTTTTTTTTTTGTTTGCTTCCATTTTCTTGTTTTGCATATATTTAAATATTTTTTTTTCGTTTTTTTTTTTTCTTTAAGTGATGCCCGTTCTTCAACCTGAGTTTTTAGCTTGAAGGTATTTTACTATATAGCCGCATGCATCCGTGTCCGATCTCTTGTTGCTTCACACTTCTATACCATGATTGTTTCTTTTTTCTTTTTTTCTTTTAAATTTCATTTGGTACTTGTACGTGTTTTGCAATAGCGTGCTTTACTGGCTGATGATGTTGACAGAGAAAACACAATGACATTACATCCAGACAGCCAGCCAGGGTTACCGTTGTGAACTTAAATTTTAAGATCTTTAAGGATTTGGATTTCAATGAACTAAGTATCTTTGATTCAAAATAACTTTTAACGGCTTTTAGTCCACACAAATTTTTTGGCGTTTGGTCCTGACGATCTGACCTGGGACTCATCAGTTGACTAGTTAATCAAATTGTGTAGCCGGTTGAGTTTCTTATCCATTTGGTTGCACTACCAAAGTCACTGTCTTCCCCTACTGCTCAATACCGACCTTGCCACGCTACCGTTTCGTTGGTGTGGTTACAAAGACTATAGGTGTGCTTCCTTCAAATGTTTATATCCAGCTTAGCAAATTTTTTGTACGTCAATAAAGTATTTACAATCACTTATAATAAAGTGTAAAATAATAGGTATTTTTTTTTATGTTCTGTGTGGGTACAGCTAAGTAACGCACTTTGCGTTTAAAATTGTTTAACATTGAGGAATGGTAGATATTAATAAATAATGGTAGTACCTACGTCCTAGATTAGTGGTTCGTGCATTGGACTGTTGAAGTGCACCGAATGTCTTGGAATCGAACCCGAGCTTATTTATTTTGTCTCATGTTATGGACAAGTTATTCGCATATATCAGCTGCTCTGATTTGTCAGAAAATTATGGGTTCCTTCCAATTCCAATCTTGCCGATTTTATCACTTTCTCGAAACAGGCAGGCAGTACTCCTGAAAAAAAAAAAAAACATTTTAAAGTGCAATAGGCTGGATTTGAACTCAGGCCAACGCCCTTGCCATTACGCCAAGGGGTTATACAAATTAGTTTTTTTTATGTGTAAACATCTATAACGGCGGAAGGGTAAACTAAAAACGTGAAAATTTCTGTAGCTCATTCGGTTGTACTGTTACACGTTACGTTGATGTATATTGGATACTTTCAATATTTGGTACGTTCTTTCGTATTTCAAACTAAATTGCGAGTTGAGTTTGGGTTTAAATTTGGTTGACTGTTCGAACTCGACGCGTTCTGTGATGTAAAACCAGCACTTGGGTATTTAATTTGATGTTTACACATCTTAACCGTGAGTCCCGGTACTCATACTTTTTTTTTTATTTTATTCAGTTTTACAAAAAAAAGTGGACGGGTAACACTGCTTCCTCTAGACACATTTCTTCAACCTGGAAATAAAAGAGAGTGTTCTATAGTGGTTGTTATCATTTACATTGAAAAAGGTTTTCTTCACAGATCGTGTTTCTTTCTTTTTGGCCTATGATAATTATTATTACAAGGAGAAATGTTAATATATGTTATAAAATTTTTATGCAATTTAGAATTCTTCATCTCCGAAACAATGCTCTGTTATTAAGATTACTATGGCAAAATTACTTGGCAAGGCAAGAGTGCGATGTATTATTTGTATTTCTTTATATCATCACTTTAACACTCAGCAAAAAATATTTATGCTTATATTTTGCATTTTGTATTCAATATTCATCTTTTAAATAATTTAATAAACTCGAGTCGTGTAACTTCTCTAGAAAAATAATAGGTCGGTTCCTTTACTCACCCGCGGGATGCCGTAGTATCCCAAATCTTTACTTATTGCTAGCACAAAATGCCAGAGCTTTTGAATTATTTAAAATTCATTTCATTCAGTCTTCCTCAAGAATCATCTCGAAAATTTTACCTTCCTTACTTCTTACTTGTCAATCTACTAATAAATTCTGTTGTAAAATGTGACGTTTACCCAGAAACAAATCAGACACAAAATGAGTTTCCTTACCTTAATTTCTGGTCAAAAACAACAACAACAACATCAAATAACTCGAGCCCAAACTTTTTCCAAACAGTACTTTAAGAAACAGACCTAATATTTTTGACAGTTCAAGCAGTAGTCTTTCAACTGAGTTTTTGAAGTGTAGGTATCAATTAAGTTGAAAACTGAATTGACAACCAAATTGAATCGTGTATGGCAGTGTTTCCCAACCTTTTTTTGCCTATGTCCCACCTTTCCAAAATCCTCTTAATATCGGAGATCTCAGCAATCTTAGTTAAATGAACATGACTACTCAGCAAAATTTCTTAGTCAAAACTCTGAGGAAAAAAATCTCTGAGATCGATTTGGTAGTGTTAAGCGTTCACATTTAACGACTGTCGCACTGATATAAAATACATTTTCAAAGAACGAACATGGAGCGTAGCTCATTATTTGCACCAATATTGGCGCATTAATTTCATTTGTTTCCTCTCTCGTTTTACTATTTTGCTTACAATTCAATTTTCAACCCATTCTCTTTTAATCTTACGAACAAAAATATAAACAAAAGGTAAAATTGAAATTTTCAGTCGTCCGACTGCTTATCACATTTACTGCAGCGGTCGTTCGACAGAACAAATTATAAAAAAAATTAAACTACAGAGCTACATACTCGTAGTTCGACTGGTGTTCATGTGGAGGCATCTACTCCTGCAAATAGATTTTATATCAGGTGAAAATTTAGAAAACTTCTGTTTCATTTCGTTTTTTAAATCCAGACGATTTCTTTTTTTATCAGCTAGTCATTCATGGCATTAAATCCGCATTTGATGAATGAAAGATCCTGGATGTGTTCAGAAATATATCTCCAAGGGTGGAAACATAAGAAGCATAGATTTTTTGGAATGAAGTGTAATGCAGCATAATTTTAAATTGCCCCCCTCCCCTATAAAATCAAATTGCCCACCTGTGGGGCTTGGGCCCAAGTTGAGAAACGCTGATGTATGGGTTACGTTAAGAGGAAAAATATATATGTAGATGTAAAATTTTCCAAAATAAAGCAGCTCTGTTATATAATATGACATGATATACATATGTAGGTGCCTACTATGTAATAACATAATAACATATGTTAAAAAAAAATGGGGGTAAATATGTACATCCTCCTAATCTTACGATGCGCTGAAGTTAAAACCCTTTTCAAAACAAGTTTCAATTTAATAAAAAAAAAAAAAAAATTATTTTATTCGCAATTAGCTCATTGAATGCATTTAAATGTCACATAAAATTCCTCAACCAATTTAAAATGCCAGTTCGTTTAGTTCAGCACAATATCTCTTGATACATCTCCCCAAGTATCACAAATAATATTTAACACCATCTCCCAATGGAGTTCCTGTCAGTTTGACTTCCCTTTAATACAGGTAGCTGGTTTCTCTTTCTCTGTGACACTAACTCATCTGTATTGAAAAAATAAAATTCTGACATATAAACATCAACTTCATCATTTATTTTGAAAGAACCAATAAAATGTAAGTTTTCATTGACAGCGCTTGCCCCTCTCATTGATATATATATGTATGTACAATGGGTCAGATAGGCCAATCCATTAATTACACTGATCCTTGATTTTCATATACAATACGTTTGATACTTTATTTGTCAGTTGGCACATAAGGTAATTGGGTGCAATCCTGCACACACACTTAGCTTGCGACAAAAAGTCAACAAATCAATACCGTCAATTAGAATCGCTAATCGGTAGGTATTTTTGTGGCATGAAAAACTTGTTATGGTCAAACTCAACTTCTGACGACCGACGACGACGATGCACGACGACAATTCTTTGCATCATATCCAATGGTATCCTGTAAAGAAGAAAATATTGGAGCAGTAGCAGCATCTACATACATATATATGTAGGTATAAAGATTAAATTTATTCTAGATTTTCTTCTTGGTTAAACTGGAGTAATTAAGATGGCCCTCTGGCGTTATAAATCGAAACTAGTTCATTATTTGTTTCGCTAAAATGGAACTTCTGCATAGTATAGTGTTTTGTTGGAGCTGCATCATGGTGAATGCTTAACTATATAAGAACAAGGAGGAATTTATTTTCAATGGTCCATCGAATGAAGTTTATTTAATTGAAGCGGGTGGAAATTAAAGGCTAAAAGTGGTGCAACAGGATATGCAATCTGGTGGATTAAATTTCTTTGATCGTTTTATTTTTTGGTTTGTCGACTTTTTTTTTTTTGTTGTTGTTGATTAATCAAGAATTCGAAAGACCTTCGTTTTGTGTTGAAATATTTATGTTGAAGGAGAAGCTAAATATAAAATTTAGGACTAAAGATATTTTTTGTATTAAATTAATTTTATATTGAACATTAGTTCGCCATTACTAAAAATTGAACGATACACGCTTCAACGCATTGAAATTGTTAAAATTCACTACAAAAATTGGCGCTACGTGCCACACAAACAATGAAACAATCGCAATTTTACAAGAAAAGTTTCCTGACTCGAAGAGGTGAACAAAATTGGCCACCGAGATCTTGTGATTTAACACATTTAGACTTTTTCTTTGCCGCCATGTGAAAGATAAGGTATATGCCAATGCTCCACAATCGATGAAAAGGATATGGTGCTGCAACCGTAGCCGTAGTGGCCATTGCCGATATACGGCCACATTTGGAATGGCCATACATTCCTCTTTATAATGAAATAAACAATAAAATAAATAAAAAAAATCTATTGATTTTTTCTTATAAAATACTCTTTTTTTTTAATATCAAAATGAAACCACTTTTAGGACAACCCACACAACAACAGTTTCATACAATAATTGTCAAAAAAAATGTCCCCAAAATTAGAGACCGCGATGCTAGCTCTCCACAGCCACTTCAGGAAAAAAATTTAACTTTAAAAATTTGTACATTGAGGCCCACGAGTCACAACATTTGTTTTTAAAAATTCAAAAATACGCATCTATCAATAAACCAAACCAGACATTTTTAAATTTCATGCATAGAAAAATGTGGTATTTTGCCGCTTAAATTTTGTTAAGCGTTAATTTAGTGACAGTGATGCCAGACGAGACTTTAAAAATCCCTGCTGAATCGAAAAAAAAATGCCACCATTTTTGTACTGGAAGAAGAATAAAAAAACACCATATATTTTTTGCCATCAATATTGTTTGACAGGTTTTATATGTCATTGATGGCCAGGCCAAATATTTTTTTTTGAGTTACAAATGTAAGGTAAAAATTGTAGTAAAATAGGTGAGTAGGTAAGTTATGTTAAGTAAGTTGCGATTATGATAAAAATATCATTTCTCCCTCATAAAAAATGCATAGAATATTCCCACGATTATTCCCACCATTTCGGTTTCAAAAACCACCTACCTGTGTACACTGTTCTCTGTACAAATGTCAAAATTGAAGTTTTATATATTTCCCGCTAGTTGCAGTGTTGAAGGCTAGTGTCGCCAAAAATTACTGAGAATAAAATGGAACCAGCTTGAGGTTGGCAGCCAGCAGTCCATATAATAATATGTGATTAAATATTATCCTCCATAATATGTATAGACAGACTGAATTGGTTGATTTTAAATCTCACCTAACCAAATTCCACCACAAATTTACTTTCTTAATTGATAAATATTACAAAAAAGAAAAACAAATAAAGAAAAGAAAAGACATTTTTATTACAATTTAACACAAAATATTTATTTTATTTTTACTGATGGAAGTCTTCATATTTCATATTTCACATTTCACTTTTCATATTTTTTTTTTAATTTTTCAAAACAGCTCACCTGACAGATTGTCATTAGTAAGTGCTGTCAAGATTTTAAAATATTTTTTCTTGAGCAATGATGTGGTTTTTTTAGTGCACTTTTATTCTATGCGAATATACTGGGACCAAAAAATGCCTTTTGTTAAGTTAAATAAATTACGTTAACACGTAACTGTAGTTTCTACATGTATTTAACCTTAAACTTAATTGCAGTTCATTATAACACAAAGAAAAAATTGTATGTTACGTTAAAAAATAGGCGGTTTTATAAATTACGAATAAATTAAAAAACTTCTTATTCCCCGTTATTTTTTTTCAAAATCTTTGGAAAAAGTCAATATGTGGGTGCCTTATGAAGCCTATCAACCTTATTACGGTTGTCAAAGATCAATTATTTGACCATTGATAGTTTTTTTTTAATCAATTGAATGTTCGGTATTATAAAAGAGAATTCATAAATTTTTAACCCACTGTGAACAATAAAGAAAAATATTGTGAATAATGTACATATGTACATATATTTCGTTTGACATTTTAATTTAATTCATTTATTAGCTGCCAACATTATTGCTCAACTTATTTTTTTTTGATTTGAATAAAAAATATACAAACATAATGTACATAAGTAATCTGCATTAAAAAAATTGTTAATTGAGTATGTACCAATAATTATTTTGTTAAGTAAGGATTAAAATTGTGACCAATAAGAACCAGCTTTCCAGATTATTCGAGGTAATGGAGGAAAGCTGAGACTTTGCTAAGGATATTTGGGCTAAACCGCTTATAAGTGGACAGCAACTACAATTGAATGAAATATTTTGGGGCCACCATCAGAATATGATTTAAAAAAGTGCCAAAGGGTGAGTACACTTTTTCAGTAATAAATAGTATACTTTATTTATAAAACCTTTATAACGAAGGTATGGGCTGACCTTAAATGCAAAACAAAAAAGAAGAGTTCCTAGAACAAAATAGAAATTGTTGCGACTGGTGGTGGTCCTAATAAATTACACCGATATATGGATACAGAGAAACCAGTAATTGGATTGTCAATCCACCAGGAACCGAATTCGGCTTAAAACGGCCAAATTTGAGTGCTAAAGATGAATTACCTAGCATAAGAATCTGTGGTTTGTAAAACAACTATGGCTGATGATACCCGGGTATTCGACTACCCGGGTACAGCCAAAAAAAAAAAGGAAGCAAAAATAGGAATTGGGTGTGAACCACAGCCATTTTTGTAAAATAAGTAAGTTTAAACTAATTAACTTTATGCCTCATCAAGATGTTGGAGACATTGAAGTCAAACTCTATATTAAATAAAATATATTCGAAGTCAATACCGCCATTCGTTCCTAAGATAGTTCAGATCAAGAAATCTAGCAAGTACACTATAGCCGCGTTTTATTATCTATGGGTCTGGGTTATCTTTTAACACGTAATACAAAAACAAAATTGGATCTAGGTTTCTTTGGGGGTTTCCTTTATAGATCCAGATATTAGTTTTTACTTTGGCCAGTAGATGAATTTTAAAGCTTTTTAAGCTTTTTAAATTGTAAGAAAAGTGTAAAGAAAAAAAAAAACCGTAACTACATAAAAAATAAATAAACATATGGAAGAAAGAGATAAGCTATATAAAATTGTTTTCATTTGGGTCCGCATCGTTTTATTATATCGGGGTGAACTATATAGGTTATTGGCTATAACAAAACGCGACTAATAAAATGCACTGGTTAAAGTCCAGATACAAAGGTTAGGCTTAGGCTTATTACAAATGGAAAACCTGTAATTGTTTTCATAATGTTTTGCAAGTACAAAGAGATTTGTCAAAGCTCGCTAAATGATTTAACTCAAGAAGAGAGAATAAAAATTGCTTAGCCTTTTATCGTTAAATCGCGATATTTTTTATGTGTCAATACATGTTTTGCACTTAAAAATGTTACAATTATAAAACTGAGCTTTGTTTGGTAAGATTGGTGAATGAAGTAGTGTTATAGTTAAATAAAAAGTGTTTAGTTCAAAACCAAAAAAAAGCTTAAAAATAATATAAAAATAAAAAAATAAATAAAGCAAATAAAAAAATGATCATGCCAAAGACTAGCTGGGAATGGAATTACGCGACTTTAACGGAAGGTGGCTCCGTTAAATGCAACGTTTGCGATACAAAGCTGTATTAGTATTATTGTGGTTCGACGTCAACTCTGCATAAACATTTGTAGACTAAACGCCGACTAAGGTCATCGCAAGACAAGTGAGTATCCAAGTTTACATTGCATATTTGGGCTATGTAAAGTTGAAACAGAATTCGTAAAAAAAAAAAAATTCTAATTCGAGATAACAATAAAACATGAGAGTATGAAAAAGTGTGTCCCACAATTTTCTTTGTATCATATACCAATTTAGAAAAAGCTTATTTTCCTCTAAAACGGCTCTTGCGATTTTCAATTTTTTGAAAATTTAATTTGTTTGGAGATTAAATTCTTTAAGAAGTTGTTTTATTATTAAAAAAAAAAAACAAAGTGTATGTTTTTTCTTAATTTTTTCTAAAACTATTTTTTTAAATAAAAAGTTTTAACAATTTAATCAAAATTATCGATAAGAACAAGTAAATGCGATCCAGCTGTGTATTATACACATATGTATCTTTGTAATTTTCATCAACCTTTTGGGACAAATCTGAATTTACTCGGTCTTTTCCACATTTTTGCTAAACGATGACGGTAAAGCTTCCACAACTTCCCCAATGCCTTCGTCTTCATCACCTTTACAAGGTAAAGGTAATAAGATACGACAGACCGACAGAATTGCGAGACCCACTTTTTTCGACTTCGCTATCGTCATAATGTCAAGTTTGATCAAAATCTCAAATTCAATTTTTTTTAAGGAGTCAATAACTTGCTGTACACTGTTAAATAGCCTACCTTACCTACATTATGTATATATCGTAAGTAATTATAAATAAAAATAAATAAATATAAAATGGTAAGTATAAATTGAATTGAATTTTGATAAATTTGGTTATTTTTTTTTTTTAATTTTGCCATTTGATTTTAGTTTTTTAATTTAATTATGTATGTTTGAAGCTGTGATAAATTTATTACTTTACAGCTACAGATCGGGAAAGGACCCCTTGAGGCCTATTTCGTGGAATATACATCCAAATATATCCCATATAATGTATTTTAAAATTAATTAATAATTAATTTTAAATTAAAACAAAAATCATGCCTTTTCTAAGTTGACGCATAATATTACTAAAAAATTGAAATATACACCGAGTCATCTAATTTAAGGTATATTCATCATACAATATAATATGTAATGTCATCCTGTGAAATAGGCCCCTGGTGTCTATTTTTTACATTATTTTAAAAGGGTTTTAAACCTGGTTGACATGTAAAATTTTTGAAAACTTTATTTAGACTTAATTTATAGAAGCAAGTACGTTAGATCGAATCGAACATTTCATTCAATTCTGCCAAAATGCCAAAATTAACATGTTATCCATTATTCTTGCATGCAATATAACAAACTACCAAGTGTTTATTTTATAAGGAAATATTTTTTACCTCTTTAATAATTTTGAAATCTTGGTTACAGACCACAATTTTTTTTTAACAATGGCTCTGTGGAATGAGAAGTGTCTGTTTTTGAAATAACATCCGAAGATGTGGGATTCAGTCGTCTTTTTTTTACAAGATTCCAGATATACTATTTGATGGACGACGTTTTTTGGTGTTTTTATTTATGTTTGAACCAGGATTCGCAAAATATCGCTCGCGAATCATAAAATACGGATCTTTATCATTCTTTATCGATCTTCTCACGAACCATAAAAAATATAGTTCGCGAACGATAAAATGTTCGATCTATAAAAATTTATAGTTCTCTCACGAACGAACTAAACCCATTTTTTTCTGTATCTCTCGTTCGTGAGAGATCGGAAAAATAAAATTTAGGTAGAACATGATTCGCTCATGATAAGGATCCGAAAAGATCCGTAAAAATAATCATTCGTCATCAAGTATCCATTCAGTGCGGATGTGAAGTGATTTATTTTTTAAATGATTTTTGTTGAAATGGGGAAAGTAAAAACATTTGAGTTAGATAAATATGTTTCTTGTAATGAAGAAGTAGTTGGCGAATCAACTTGTTTAATTTGTGAAAAAAAAAAAAATTGAAAGAAAAAGTGACAGGAAACATTAAAAGACACTATACAACAATACATCATAGTGTTAATATTAATGATTCGGGGGTTAATGTACAACCATCAGGAACTGGAAGTGTGTCAGTTCGACAAGAGAAAAAGGAAATCGGTATTAATTGACATGAAGAAGAGTGATTTTTAAATGTTGTGTGGGATTAGTTACGATAAAAAATATCCCTATTTCCTATAATAACGGGTGATTTTTTAGCTGGTTTGGTTTTGGCAACACTGGTTTTGACAGCTGACGTGTGTTTAGTACCTTGTGTCACTGTCAAACAGCTTCAGTTTGGTTTGCAATTTAACCATGGATCGTCTTACAAATGAACAACGCTTGCAAATTATTGAATTTTACTATCAAAATTCGTGCTCGGTTCGAAATGTTCATCGCGCGCTGCTTCCATTTTATGGTCGGCATTCTCGACCTTCTGAGCAGTCTATTCGGAAGATTGTGACCAAATTTCGCACCAAATTTACTTTGTTGGACATTAAACCACCAACACGTTTACGTACTGTGCGTAGTGAAGAAAATATTGCGGCCGTATCAGCTAGTGTGACAGAAGACCGCGAAATGTCGATTCGGCGCCGTTCCCAGCAGTTAGGCCTTTGTTACAGCACTACGTGGAAAATTTTGCGGAAGGATTTGGGCGTAAAGCCTTTTAAGATACAGCTGGTGCAAGAACTAAAGCCAGCCGACCTACCACAACGCCGAATTTTTGGTGAATGGGCTCTTGGAAAGCTGGCCGAGGATCCGCTTTTTTATCGAAAAATTGTGTTCAGCGATGAGGCTCATTTTTGGTTGAATGGGTACGTAAATAAGCAAAATTGCCGCATTTGGAGTGAAGATCAGCCAGAAGCATTGCAACAGCTACCAATGCATCCCGAAAAAGCCACTGTTTGGTGCGGTTTATGGGCCGGCGGCATTATTGGGCCATATTTCTTCAAAGATGATGCGAATCGCAGCGTTACTGTCAATGGTGAACGCTATTGAGCGATGATAACAAACTTTTTTTTGCCCGAAATGGAAGTTCTTGACTTGCATGATATGTGGTTTCAACAAGACGGTGCCACATGCCACACAGCACACGAAACAATGGCGCAATTGCGAGGCGAGTTTGGTGAACAGTTAATTTCACGTTTCGGGCCGGTCAATTGGCCGCCTAGATCGTGCGATTTGACACCATTAGATTATTTTTTGTGGGGGTATGTCAAGGCTAATGTCTATAGGGACAAGCCCGCTTCGATTGACGCACTGGAAGCCAACATCCATGCATTCATTCGTGAGATACCGGCCGATATGTGTGAAAGAGTATGCCAAAATTGGACTCAGCGGATGGGCTACCTGAGACGCAGCCGCGGTCAACATTTGCATGAAATTATCTTTAAACATTAAATTGCAAGGTTCAAACTATCGATTCAAATAAATATTTCATTCATTTTTTCGAATTTTTTGTGTTTTTTTTTTTTTTAAAGTTCTAAACCTCTAAAAAATCACCCATTATATGATATTTATATAAAATTTAAAATGACAAAAAATAAGATTCGCTATCGAATCAAAAAAAAAATTCCCTTACGAATTTTTCGCGAGAGAACGAATCATATTTTATCGTTTGTTTGAACACGATACTGGGCCTACAATCATCCGAACAAAAATCCATGGTAATATACAACTTTTTTCACTTTAAACAATACACCAGAATACTTGCACTTCTTACACCTGACAAAAAATGATGATGATAACAATTTGAATAAATTGAACAGCTTGATTTGGCTTTTGAGAGAATTTTAAAATAACGAACTAAGGTATAAATAATATGTATAACACTGGGTGCCTTCTAGTTGAAGTTTCAAAGTGCAAAATAATAAATAGTTTAAAACAAAAAAAATCGTAAAAAATATTTCCTTTAATAATGAAGATAATTAAATTGTTAATTTCTTTTATTACATTACATTAGAGATTAGCTTTTTTATGTATTGGTAATTGTAATATAATAAATTGCATAAGTATCACGCAAAAATAATTTTTCTATTTTAAATTTTAGGTTGGTTTGGTTCCAGTTTTAAAAAATATTTTATTAAATCTTCATAACTTAAAATATTACTTTTCCCATTTCAACGATATATTTTTTGACTTAATCGAATTCAGTCTCTTTAAGTTAGAGCCAATTTCTTTCATTTATTTGATCTAAGAGGATAAAAAAAAAGAAAAAATTGCTATACATAGCTCGAAAACGCATCATTTCAAAATAATTGATTATCATTTAATTAGATCAAAAAATGTTTTCTCGAAAGTACATTCTTGATGTCAATTGGTGTTATCTAATATAAAGCAAAAACATAATAACATAATAAATTGAGGCACTCAGCGCTAAAACGGCATAACCCACATTTAAAAAAAATGAACTGATAACGCAGATCGAACCACAATTTAGTCATTTATATTACCAAAAAAAATCAAAGTCCTATGTGGATCAGTTTTGTTATTATTGTGAAAAACGTTTCTACCTACTCTGTAAAAAAAAAAGCAAAAATGGCGTCAGCTGCTAAGACGAAATATAATTAAAAAAAAAAAAATTGTGACTCTTTGGATATAAAATTATTTCAAAACAAGAATAATAAACATTTTTTATTTTACTTTTAATGAAAATTAAAAACAAAAAATTGCTTGAAATAAGTTTTCCTTTAAACTCAATTATCTCAGTTCGAATATTTTGGGGTCCGGCGGTTTGGCATTGAGTGCCTCAACTAATGTACAAGTACATACATAGCATATCACATATAATATTATTTTATTTTACATGTTTTTGATTGCTGTCTCAACCCAATGCCGTTTTGGTTTTATTATGTGTTACGTAAAAAGCTTACATTATTAAAAGAAACAAGAAACGAACTTTCAATCAACTCAAATAGAAATTTAAAAAAAGAACTAGATGATTACATGTAAATACATTACATAAATATATTATGTGATCGTAAAATCAAAAGTACCCTACTGATAGGGTTCCCAATCGTACTATAATATATATATACATATATATAATGCTGTCAAACGTTTAAATTCAAATTAAAAACATCTTTCAAATTTTCCTTTTCCCACATTCTGTTCATTCACAGAAAGAATATTTTCAATTATAAAAATGGTGAGAAGAAGTAAAGAGAGCGAGTATCTCATTAATAAAAATTGAACTTTTCTTGTATGTATGTTTTATGGCTAATTCTGAAAAATACTATACTCCATCGAAAAAATGTTAGGAACCCTACCTACTGACATTCTCTCAATTTTCTCACTACCGGACAATCACTGATAACGAGTGAAAACAAGTTTTTTTTTATATGTTAACTCAGCCATCTGTGCAGATTGAGTCAAGTGTCGTCACATGTCGTCAAAAATGTTAAGGTTAATCTAAACAGATCTGCCCGTTAACCTTATTTACAGAATTTTTATTTAACTCATATATTGTACTTTAAATTAAATTCACAACTCGGACTTGTATATGTATGTATGTACATTAGGGTTTCGTAATATTGTTTTTATGTATATGTTTTTCACATAAGGATGCCCTTAAATCGGTTTTAAAGGTCTTCAGATTTTTATTTTCATCCATATAGTCGCTGTTAACGGTTATTTAAAAAAATAATATTTTAGATTATTAACGGACAGGATAATTCGCATGACATGTAGAGGTAGACTGGGGCTAGACCTTTTGGGAGGGGGTTCTATTTATAATATTTCGGGTGGGAAGGGCATTTTTTTGTTTTTTAGAAAAAAAAAATACTAAATTTTCATTCATTTGGTTTTCCGGTTTTGGTATTAGACTAAAAGTTGATAAAATTAAATACGGGAAACAAACTGTTAAATACGTAAAAACTTGAGAAATTCATCTTTTTCAACTTTTTATTAAATTTTGTATTTGAAAATCTATTTTTGAAAAGCTATTTGGTTAAACTACTTTATTTTAGAAACAAAATAAAAGAATTTGTATGTCTTTATTTGGAGTTGATTTAGGCCCATTTATCACGAACTTTTATGTAACGACCACCTGATACATAAGAATCAAGCAAGACATAGAAGCATCTGGTCTTGTGTTTTTCTTTCTAAAATTTAATCAGAATATTTCAATGATATCAGATGATTTAGGAAAACCAAAATATTATTTAATTATTAGAACAATATATTATAATAATGTATACAATGTATGGCAAATCTGAACAACACCTTTAAAGCCGTTTTCAAAACGCATCAGTATTCAAACTTTTTGAGAAAAAACAGAAATATATGTAGATGTTTTATAATTGTTTAGAACAAGAAGTTAAAACTCAATGAATCTGAAATTAAATTGTGTAAAACAAGGTAATACAATTTTTTTGAAAAAAAGAAATAGAATAAAAAGACTAAAAGCAGTTAAATTAACTTTTAGTCAATTAATTGCTTTTTTTAACTGCCAAGTCAAAAAGTTAGTACTAACTAATGACTGTATAATTACAGCTAAAGTATTTTGTAAGTTAAAAGACTAAAGAAAAAAAGTCTTATTCGTCCCAAAAAGACTGCAGTGTTTACAACTCTGGTAGGTATTGTTTTTTTTTTTTCTTTGTATTAGAGATATTCGTCCATAGATTCCTTGAAACCTTGATGACCATCTGTCGTTAGCAGTTTTGAGGAAATTTAGTTGAATTCTCTTCTTTTCTTGTTTTAGTGACATAAGTACAGAGTATTCGGTTTGGCTCGGATCCAAAGATGACCCGCTTTTGGCTAATTCATCGGCCATTATATTCCCTTATAATCGCTATGTCCTGGGACGCTTTTTCAGGGGAACTTTCGTTGCTGTAACGGTCTTCTAGTGTGATTGCGGAAATAGCTTTAACTGCCGCCTGGCTGTGTATGAAGATGCCGATATTTTTATCAACTATTCCACAAGATGCCGCAAGATGTTTAGTAGCTTCGCAAACAAGCACTTCTGCTTGGAAAACACTGCAAAAATTCGGAAGTTTTATTGATATGTTGATATACGTGGGTTATCTGAATAGATGCCTGACCCTACCCTCATTTGTTTTAGATCTGTCTGTGAAGACAGAAAATTGTTTTGTATTTATGACCCGGTTTTCCTTCTAGATTTCCCTTGTTGGGATATCTATTAGAGTCACCGGGTTAAAATCTATGTACGGTAGTCTGTTTGAATGTCTATATCAGTGAAAAGTTCGTTATGGTTTTGTGACCGCAGAAGCCTCTTTTCCAATTTTTACACTGTTTAAGTCTGAGAGCACATTTGGCCGCCAATATAAGTGATAAATCATACAATAGTATCATTTCTCTTCCCTCGAAAATAGTTAGGATTCCGCAAAAATTGAAGTAAAACCATGCCAGGAATGGTTGAAAGTTTGTAAGTAGGCCCTGGTTCTTCGCGCTGTAATTTTTTTTTTGTTAGTCTAGTGCAGCAGTCTTCAAATATTCCAATCAATAAGAAAGCAAGAATCAATTGGTGGCTTTTAAGTCAGTAGGTTTTTGCTCTGGACGAGCAAAACCAGGCAAGGACCAGGCTCTTAAACATCTGATGACTTTCCGACCAACAGGATTTTAAGCTGTTCGATCAGAAGGTGTGATTCGAAATGGTTCGACTTACATGAACAATTCTCATAAAACAGCCTGACTTCACTCTATTCGATCAACATGCGTGTACATTGTACAAATTCCCTGGGTGCCGAAAAGGACCATTGAGCTTTGTGGAAAGACCTCTTAACATATTGTCGGTGGGGGAAGCTATTAGTATGAAATTGATGAAATTTTTTGTCAATATAGATCTGAGTCTTATATTCAGACCCCTAGCCTCTAACCACTCTTGGATGAAGCCACAAGAAACAACTCTACCAATTCCTTACTAAATCAGGTAACGGATGTTGTCCTGTACTGCTTGATGCCGTACTGAGTTTTTTGTCCATCATTTCCGTCATCACCTATTTTATGAAAAAATTCCTTTTCATCCGTGTTCTAGTTCTCAGCGAATTCCACACAAAATCCTACTATACTCTGTCCAACAAAAATTGGCAGTACACGTCTTATGGGAAAGCTTTTTAAAAATCAGTAGCGTGCCATATTTTTGCACCATATTAAATGAAATAACTCCCCCACAAAAAATGTTTGCCCGCCCGTGAATTTCCAATAGCATTTGACACAAGCCCAACGTCTTATTCAAGGCACATCTAAGTGTGCACTGAATTGCTGTGGCCAATGGCGATTGGCTGCTGCTTGATGTGCATTCAGAGTTACCCGTGTGCATTTGGTAATTCGTTCAGCTTTTTTTCCTTGAGTTTCTGTTAAGGTGCTTTTGATTTTCGAGCTTTAAGAAAAAGTTTTTAATGATGAGTGTTATGATGGACACTACGACAACCCTGTGAAAGCTTTAATGAAGGACAGATTTATGCAATCCACTGTAGCCAGAATGAGAGGCAAACGTCCTATCTTGCCTACACTGCCAATTTTTGTTGGACAGAGTATAAATATAAACATTCTATTTTACATTCTACAATTTTCGATTTGCAATTTAGTCAATTGTTGATAAAATTCAATAAAAATGTTGATGTGTCTGTCCTGAGTAAATTTTTCCATAATTCTTTTGAGATACTATCATAAGAGTATCTTTCTATACACATAAATGTAAATGGGGATGAGTTCCCGAAATAAATTTAACTTGGAAAGTATCCACTTTCAACTGTCAATACTTACAAGTTCTATCTTTGGTCTCCTACCATGATGTTCGATGAACATTGGCTTCTGATCACAAAGAGAGAGAGAGAGAAAAAGAGAAGGAAACCTGCTTCTGCTCGCATATTCCCATCCAGTAGTCGTATAATAGTTGTCCTCCCTTTCGATTCACGTTGAGTGTCTGATAATTTCAATAAATAATAATTTTCAATTTGAGTTCTCAGTTTTACCAGCAGCGCACTCACACTGTCTATGCGATGGCCGAACTAAAAATATAGTCCACGGCGTTTGTAAACAAATTAAATTGCCAGCTTATTAAATGTGATATTTTGTATTAACGGACTTGAGTGAAATCCCAACATCCCAAACCATCATCGACGACCAAAAGTTATTGGAAGAAGCCAATTGCTAAACTAACATCTCGTTTCAGTTGCTTCCGCTGCTGCTGCTCCTGCTCTTGGGCTGCCATCAAGCGGCATTGGCAATAAATAATTATTTTATAATGAAAATTCTTTTGCCCAGTGCGAGGATCGTTTGGTCAAGATCATGAAACTAGTATTATAGCCTCAGTCGCCACTTCTAATGGCCATGACAAATGGAGTGCGCCAGGGAATTTTGCTAGCTGTATAGGTTAGGTAGTCATATATACAGAAGACTCGCATGTGGTGCTAGTCGTCACTTATTTAAGCCGGACTTATGTCGACGAACAAAAGACTACGCAACGCGCATCGAGCATCGCGCGTCGCGTCGTCGTCGAAGGCGAAAGTCAGCCTTTCTAATCAAAAAGATCCATCATGAGATGTGAGGCAGTGATGAAGCCGCGTCACGCTCAAAGTGTTATACCATACTACTACTACAGTAGTATGGCGCGTTTAGGTTAGGTATAGGCCTACTAGATGAAGCTATTCCGGTTTCATTTGCGCTGCGGATAAAAGTGTACGCGATCCATTTAGACCCATTAGTGCGTTAGTGGTGGAAGTTCCGCCAGCAAATTCTATCGCCCAACGATATTTCATCTGAGTCAGTTTGCTGCCCTATAGCTGAGTGAGTTCCAAAAGCGCCCTCTTTCTTAAGCTAATAATAATAAAAAAAAAAAAAAAAAAAACTAGACCGATCAGACTTATATCCCAAAAAAAAATTATAATAAACGAAAATGATATTAAGGACTGTGCTGATTAATTTGCCAACGATATTGAACTGGCGGACATTTATTAATGTCATCGTTCATTCGTCGTCGCAGCAGCCCCAGCAGCAATAACAGCAGCAGCAGCGCAACATACAGTTGTGTTGTGGCTGTCTTAGGTTGGAGGCTACCTTCTGTCATCTCATTTGTTTGTTTTTGACATTGCAGTTCATTTGTATTGTTGAAGTCTTGAAGTTCTTTTCGACCAGGCTTTTTCTTAAAACAACAACAACAACCAAATATACAAAGTTCTATGTGAGTTATGTCGTTCATTAGTTTGGCTAGCTGGCCTGTGTGCTTATTTTTTACCTATTTTATCGTTCTGGTATGTAGCGACTTGGTTTTTCTGGAGCAAATGCAAACATTCCTTTGAGCATATATTATAGAGAATATGTATATACATAGCGGTGAAGTATTTTGACCTGGGGGATACCTCAGTAGCATAGATGAAATGAGAGACGGTGTATAGGCGGAGGAGAAGAGAATATACCTACTTAGACTTTATAAAAAAAAAAAAAATATCAAAACCGAAGAAAAACACAAGGAGTTCATTGCACGTGGTTATTCCAGTTTTGCACCCAAAACAAATGAATCGGATATTCAGGACTGTCTGTATAGTGCTACCAGCCGGGGGCTTATGCAGAACGATCGCGTTTAAAGTGAAATATCTTCATCTGTTCTGGAAGATCTGGAACAGAGAAATAAAGTATAAGAAATATATTTGCATTGACATGTAAGCATGTGACAACTTTAGACATTTTGTGCCGATTGACCAAAGGGGTAACAGTAGTGGCCACAATAATTTTATTTCATACCAGTTATATCAATTTTCGGAAAGAAAAATTCACCAATTAGTAATCAAAAAAAGCCCACACAATTTTTTTTTAACATTTGGGCATGCAGGTTTATGCATATACATAATATGTACATATGTATATATCATGCAGTTCCGTTAAATAGGTACCTAAGCAGAAAAATTTACGAAAAGGTATTATTTATACAAAATATAATCGTAAAGTTATTATTTATTAGGTAGGTACATAATTAAATAGTATCATTACAAAAGTATTACATATTTTTACAAAACTATTTTCAGTCTTCTGGCCTTCTTAGCTGCAAATACATCGATAACTTCCTCAGTGTCAATCTCAATTTGTCGATGAACTGACATTAACGCCAATCCTGTTAGTCTTTCTTCACCGGTAGAATTTCTTAAATAAGTTTTCAGACGTTTCATTGTCGAAAATGTTCTTTCCGGTGTGCACATTGAAACCGGTAATGTCGCCAGAATTTTTAGAAGCTTGTGGATGTAAGGAAACAGATCCTTGTTGCACTTTCCAAGAGCTGCTATTGCACTCTTTGACTGCTGTTAAACTAGTTATTTATGACATTTTGTCTTCTATAGCATTTATTCAGCATTCCAAAAACTTTTTATAAAATTTAAAATTTTCTTCATTAAAATTTTGTTCATTTTTGCCCTGAATTGATGGAATCAAAATGCACAAAGAGGAAAGTATGGACTTATGGTTCTCAAATCGCATTTAAAGCTGACTTAAGAAATCATCTAAAAGAGGAATCATTATAATTATCCTAAAATAGGTTTCAGGATCTGTTGTGCTAACGTTTTGCCTATGCTGCTGCCTTGATACTATTCGTGGAATTTTCAGGTTCTCATCTGCAACATTAAGTAAGTTTTGTGCAGTACTTTGAATTCCGTGGTGATATATTTTTCGAATTCCTTGGAACGTGTTTGATATTAATTCCACATGCTCCAAACCAGATACTAAGTCGCATAAAGGGGATTGTAAGATCTTACAAAGTGGCAATGTATACGTAAACAAAACGCTCAACAAACACAAACTTACTGCAAAATCACTAGCTAAAATAGATCTTAAAAAGCAGCTTGCCTTCGATGAAGTTTCAGAGTCCTTATCATTACACAACTCTTCCGAAGCATTGATTATCGCTTTAAAAATTTCCTTAAATCTCATCAACCCATCATGGTTTTCCACCCAGCGGTTTTCGCACATGGCAGTTAAATTTTTCCAGTTAATTTGCGTATAATTCTGTTTAATAATTTCCTGCAATAAATGTGTGCACTGCGCTTTGCCGATAATTTAAAAAAAATTTCAACGGATTTTATGATACCAATAGTATTACGAATAGGCTTAATTTGGCAGGAATGCCCTTAGGCCAGATTTAAAGAGTGTGCGCTACAATGCACGTATAAAGCTTCTGGATGAGACTCGCGTACTACAGCTTATACTCCGTTAAAACTGCCACTCATATCAGAAGCACCATCGTACCCTTGTCCAATCAAATTGCTGCAATTTATGCCCATAATTTGAAGTGCAGAGAGAATTGTTCTATAATATCATACCTACTGAAGCGAAAAAGTGTGATTTAGAAATGCACTCCTCAAACATTTCGGGGGGATCAAACCCCTGTGATCCCCCCCCTGGCTACGGCCTTGGGCTCTTGTGCTAACAAAAAACCGTTCTAGATCTTTACGAACCTGTCGAATATCTACGACTGTCTCAGCGTGACCCCCTAAAGGTATAATATTTGTAATTTTTCTCAATCACTGCCATACGCACACTCCTGCGCCAATTTTTCTTATATTTTCATATATTTGAGTTTTCTCCAAATTTACAAACATTGAAAGTTAAAATTTTGTAAATGAGCTCTTGAATTGGAAGCATGACATGAAATATCTATATAATTTATTTTTAACTGTCCACCTACTTCCACGCCCACATTTCTTTTAATTATTTAAGTTTTCTTGTTTTTTTAAGGCGTGAAAAATTTCAAATTTATTCAATGATGTCAATTTTTTCAAGCCTTTACTGTTAGAAGATCTTCAACTAACGAAATTAATCCATCAATATATGGATGTAAATTCCAAGCATTAATAGTATTGTAGTAGTAACACAAACTATAAACGAAAACACCATGAAGAGTATGGTTTTCCAGCAAAACACTTCCTCTTTCAGATGAATCGCTTTATACGTTTATTATAAAAAAAAAAACATCATGCTATAGAATTCTAGGTTTTGGCTGCACATCATCTCAGCACAGCTAGAGGATTACCTTTTTAATCCGACCAGGCTTAGAAGAAGTAAGTTTGTTGTTCAATTCAATCTTTAGTGCTGTAGCATGAGGATTTAGCACAAAGGCTTCAATTAAGTTATAGTAATCTGAGATGAAGAAACATGCAACATTTAAGAGTTGTATCTTTTGGATACATACATATGTAAATTATGTGCTTGTGCATATGGAATACGAGTACCTACAATATTGTGCAACACATGTTTTGGATCTGATCGAGTTATGGGTATACTCGTTTTTTTTTTTTTTGATCGTTTATTGTCAAATTAGTAAAACGAGAAGAGTGGAACTGGAAAAAAAAGGATTTATCCATAATTATTTGAAGAGGGCAGGTAAACATTCTTCCTTTTTCTTCAAGAAATAAGTATACAGTTTTGCTGTTCAGTTCATATGCTAATGCTCAAATTAGCATCTTCAATTTGAGTCTTAACACAAATTAAAGCTTATGTAGGTAATTTGTCTTCAAAATCAACCAATTAACTGAAATGATATGGTAAGTTAAAAATTTCCTTTTTGTTTCTCTTAAAATAAAAACTAGATTTAAGAGATAATATGTAACGTTAGCATTTAACGGTCTCCAATAAATAAATACTGTACTACAATTAATTTAAATATTCTTATCAAATACATACATAGATATTATTATTGTTACCTAAAATATATTTTCTTTACTTCAATAAATTTATTCAAACTGTCATCACATGAATTTGTCTCCGACCTTCATTTAAACTTCTGGAATGTATCTAATCTATCTAGTTCGACTGCAGGTGTAGATACAAACTGCAGGTGTAGATACAAACTTGTGAGTATTGTTTATGAAATAACAAATTTAAATTTTTGGAGCTCTGATCAATAATTGTTGTGATTAGATTTAATTGAACTACTGAAGGGTCGTGATTGGTAAAAACTATTGAACGTGGATGTTTGCGGTGCAAACGTATCTAGGGTATCTTACCTAACTACGACAACTGAAACGCTGTTGGAAAGGAAAGGAATAAAAACATAATAACGAAGCGTAGAGTAGCGATTATTTTTTAGCATTGTTTTAAGCAATTATCAGCCAGGTTCTACATTTCACTTTCGCTCGAAATGAAAATAAAGTCAATCTAATTTCAATTGATTTCAATTCTATTTCGTGTGAAAGTGAAATGTAGAACCTGGCTGATAGTCCATGTCCAGGATAATTTAATAGATAAAGAATTTTGCAAAAAAGCTACCATCAACATTTGAAGACAAAGGTCGTGCAAGCAGAATCACATTGTACATATAATTTATAGGTAACAAACTGGAAAACAGCAACTTATAGGATACAAAAAAGTTTTTACAAACTTAATGCGCGGTGGCTCAACGTTTGATTGTATATCAATGTTTTTGATGTGCGGTTTTAATTATCGGATCAGTTTCAAATAAAAATATTCAGAAGAAGAAAAAGGGAATACATATGTAACGGGTGGGCCATCTAGTGGTTTCATTTTAAATCGTTATTTTGACACTGATAGCTGTTTCCCATGTTAACCGACTTTTTATTGAAATTGAAGACATGGATTTGGATGACCTCCGATTCATGCAGTATGGCGCGCCACAATCGATTTTTCGTGGTATCAGCCGTCTTGGCGATGTCAATTGGCCACCTCGGAGCTACGATTTGACCCCTTTGAATTTTTTTTTTTGTGGGCAACCATGAAGGACCGATGTTATGCCTATAATGCGGAAACGATTCAAGCACTTTTAGGCCATCAATCCATCATCCAAGCCATCCGTGAGCTACCGCCCGAAACCATCAACAAGGTCTTGAAAAATTGGAGTGACAGAATGTGCTATTGCAAGGTCAGCTGAGGCAGCTACTTCAACGATGTTGTGTTTCATAATTAATGGGAATGATTGCTCTCTAATAAAGCCATAATACATGGAAACAACTTAATTTTGTTTATTGCATTTTTAAAAAGAAACTTGTATTTGACCCACCCTCTACATACATGTTGCTACATGGCCGCATCTAAAATTGTTACAAATCCGCTGAATACCTGATGAAAAGTCAAAAGCTGTGGGCATACTGTCGAATTCGATATAGATCGATGTGAAATTCGGGACCAACAGAACAAAATTATAAACATTATTAACGGAATTCTGCAATCAAAAGTTCAGAAGAAGAGAAGAGAAGAGAAGAGAAGAGAAGAGAAGAGAAGAGAAGAGAAGAGAAGAGAAGAGAAGAGAAGAGAAGAGAAGAGAAGAGAAGAGAAGAGAAGAGAAGAGAAGAGAAGAGAAGAGAAGAGAAGAGAAGAGAAGAGAAGAGAAGAGAAGAGAAGAGAAGAGAAGAGAAGAGAAGAGAAGAGAAGAGAAGAGAAGAGAAGAGAAGAGAAGAGAAGAGAAGAGAAGAGAAGAGAAGAGAAGAGAAGAGAAGAGAATATTAACTTATGTGTCATATTGAACGAAAACCCTATTTTCAAATTCCTCCCATTTTATTAGGTTGCTAATTTTCTCCTAAAAAAATAATCCTTACATTATGAGTAGAATTTTTTTTTTAATTTTAAATCCCTACCTTTCGGAGCACTTAAAAAAATACTATTTTTCAGAACCAACTCGAATTTTGAAAGCTACATATAAACAATGCTGGAATCATAGAATTTAGAGAACTGACCCACAAATTTTATTTAAGCACAGTCTCTAATTTCTCTCTTTTTTTCCTATCGGTGAATCCGTGTGATTGGTCAACTCATGTGCCAGAAGCAAATAAAAATGATATTTATCATAATTTACATGAAAAAGGGTTACAAAGCATGTCTAATTTTTAAAGTGTTGTTGGTTCGGGTCCCATTTAAAATGCACGGGACAACTAGTACATGCTCTGCTTATGCAATAGTTGACATCAGTGAACTAAAAGCTTGTACGGTGAAGGAGAATAAACCTCTTAAGTCGTTTCTCTAGATAATATACGTACTCTATGGCTGGAATGCTGTCATTAGTATTTCTGTAGTGTGTAATGTTTCCTTCGATACACGCAACATTCGATTTATACACAAGTAGTGTAAGTATTTAAGTTTTAATATAGCCATTGGGGATATTTTAAGACTGTTCTTCAAGTCAGTTTTTGAATTTCAAAATAAAATAACTCGATAATTTTATATTTATCTTATACCCCTATTACGGTTGGCGAATCGAACGTCCGAAGTGAGATGTTTTCATTAGCGTACTAACACATTCGACATACCACGGTTGGCGAACTTTACAATTCGATTTCGAAATTCAGTGCTACCATACAAAAAAAAAAAAAAAAAAAAAAATAACTGACATAAATAAACGTCAACTCATGGAATTTCAAAAAAACTATTGTGTTCATTAATTGATAATTTGCTTATTTAATAAAAATACAAAATAAACCAAAATGATAAGAAAGCTTCTCACTTTGTATTTCATAGCATTTTCTTGAAAATCTGGCGATGTCGGACAGAAAACTTAGCTTTTCTTTTTGGATTTTTAGCAACTCTGCCTGTTTTGCAGTTTGGCCTTGTAACAACCGAAGGCGTTCTTTTTCAGAATTTTCATTCATTGTCGTTCATTGGTGGTGGTGACGGTGGTGATTGTTGTTTATCGGCTTCCCCAGAGTCTTTTTGAGGCAGCACTTCAATGTCTTGTACGAAGATCAATGAATCCTCTGTAATTTGACTAGATGAACTAAAGCACATACCTTCTGGCCTTACAGCTTGCTCAAGTCCAAGCAGTTCATCCAAAGCTTGTTCCAAAGGAGTTAAGGAAACCTGGGAGTATTTATTTATTTCTCTTGATTTTTAGATTTAAACAAGGTTGGACCTTTTTTCACACAATATGAACGTTCGAAAAATAATAACACGAATGACGTTCAAATTAACGAACATTCGATAACAACAATAGAGTGAGATCAAACTTCGAAAAATGTATGACATTTAAGTCGAATCAAAGGTTCTCAATTCGCCAACCGTAATACTAATTTCTCAAACTCACACGTTTATTCATTCGACTCGCCAGTGGTGATAGGGGTATTAATAAAGACAGTAACCAAAAAGGCTATTCAATATGATGAGAAGCTATATTTGAATCCTATTTCTGTGGGCTTCAGAAATAGGATTCAAATATATTGAATTAAGAATTAAAGGTCACTAAAAAGGAAAAATTATAATGAGAAGCTTTATTGTTTAAGCCATTAAATCTTAAACTGTTGTTTAATAAAATATGAGCTTAGTGAGCGACTAATGAATACGCCCCATTATCTGCCATATAAGTAATCACTTTACCAATGTAATTTACCGATTAAAGAAAAAACCATTGGCAGGTACAAAATCATAATAAAGAAAGTACATAACCCTTCTACTGTAAGTATATTTTGTTTAAAGTCACATAAAATTAGACACATTTGCAAAACCCATTGTTCATCATACAACAAAAAAAAAAACCGTCAATATTCTTTTCAAAATGCCATCCCATAAGAATGCACTTTTCGTTGATTTAAAGGACTTATCTCAACATAACGGATTATTGCTATACATGCAATACAATACTAAGCCCAATAAAAGACACATTCTTTTCGGGATGAGCCCTTGTAAATCGATTATTAAAGGTAAATGTTTTGCTTGTTCGACACAAAGAAAGGTTTTTTTTTTTTTTTTTTAATGATCATGATCACCCATAATGAAAATATTTATTTAGTTAGCGAGGTCTACCTGCGATGAATATTTATATATGTATTTGAAACAGGAGCTAAAGTCGCCATGAAATAAGGTGTCCTTTATATGGGAAAACAAAGTGCTATTATTGTGGTTGCAAGGTTGCAGCACTACCTAATGTGGGTCTTCGCACCAGGTATAATTCTACCTGTTCCTGCTGCATATAGAAATTGGAAATACAAACAATTTAGAGTGTTTTAAATTTCTTAGAAAATCTACCACCATGCTAAATTTGAATTCTTAAGGATTACAGATATTGGAACTAATTGGCAAAAATACTAAATGCCTATGGTTTTTTCATACTCGCTTTAATGTGTTTAATGATTGGATCAAATTTTTTTCTGTTTAAGAACTATCGTTTCGGGAAAGAAGATGCCTTTGTAAAAAGCGTACCCATGATTTCAATCAGGGGGGAAGAGGGGGAAACGCACCAAACAGAATTAATCTCTTTAACCAAATGTTCTGCTTTAAGATCCTAAGTTGATTTGCCTTTAGGAATTCCATTTTATCTATACTATGAAGGCATATGTTATATCTACTGTCCACCATCATAATTATTTCAATCTGTGATAAGGCGGTCGAAATCAGGCATCTTTATATCAGATTGTTCATTAGATCTTAAATTCTTTGTTTTATTTATTTAAATGACGTCTTCATTCTTCGTGTATTTTATTATATTTATCAGTGAATAAAGTGGCACAGGGTAATAAGTCCACAGAACCTAAGTCCATAAAGGATTTTTGACCAATTTAGTTGGGTTAAAAGTCCACAGATCTATTGTTGATCTTTAACCCACCTTGGTGGTCCAGAAATCCACAGGAAGTTTTTGTGAACTTCTGGCCCATCGATTGTGGATTTTTGACTCACTTTGGTGATTTTAAAAATATTAATTTTAATATTTTTATTTTTTATTTTTTATTATTAAAAACCATTTATTTTTATTTTTTTAAGCTTAAGATGTATCTTAAGAGTTCAATAGAAAACCGCTCAAGGTTGATGTGCCCGTTGCATTTTCTTGGAAACCCAGTACATCGGGTGGCCCCCTTCGCCGGTTCAAAGGATTTTAACTCCCTTTTTAGGTCCTATGTACCGCTCACGCAACTCCGTCGCTCCGCTTAGGATATGTTCAGTCACCAGGCAGGCGCCAATGTCAACAATATTTACTTAATAAAAAGAACCTTGAAAATGATTTTAAAAATTCCAGAAAATATTTGTGGAGTTATGATGGTCTACTTCCTTTTTAAATTATTAAATATTGCCCCACTTTTTTGTGGACTTCTGGCTCATAAGGCTGGGTTATAAGTTCACAATTTATTTGTGGACTTGTAACCCATCCTGTGGACTTATGACCCTGCGCCGCCGATGGTTAAAGTGCGGATAATAACTTATCAAAGAACTATTTCGTTTTATGAGTTTTCACTGATTTTGAATTTAAATAAATTTTTCAAGTCATTCAAATCCGGAAAGTATAACATCAAGTTCTATTAATCAACCTAGCTTAAACATTTATATCAATTTAAGATTTGTCTTGATCCAAAGATATGTTGTTGCGATTTTTATCTTGATGTCTATAGCGGATGATCATATTACTATGTGTAAGTATATCGACCATATGTTGAAGAAGCTGCTGTGTTAGACAGTGTGGCAGGAGATGATGTTCATTTTTACGATCCTTGTATTTTATGTACTTTAACACAAAAATCAACCTTGATGTGTGGTAATCGATACGGGTTTTGTTTTTTTTTTTTTTAACGAAAGGAGAAGGAAATCAAGTCGCTTTAAGACAATTTAAATACTTTTTGAGCTTCATGAGTTCTCTCTATCTATGTATATAAGGAAGGTAAACTGAAAAATATACTAGAAAGTCTGGTTAGTATATTATTAGCCATTAAATAAAGTGTTAACTGGGATAAACATTAAGAGAATTGGTTGACGCAATTAAGATGATGCTGATTTTTATGTATAACAAAGCTTAATTCGATTAGGTGATGCGAGTTGAAGATATTTTATTATTAAATTTTAATTAAATTAAGCTGTTGTGTTGCTTTATTATGCTTTAAATCTAAAGTTTATAATTTATAACTAAAGGAATTATAGAATCTTGTTTTAATATCCTCTGGAATTTCAGAGAATATATCATCAGGTACATATGTATGTGGTGTTTTTTTTTTTTTAAGTGGTAACTAATTCCAGTTTAATTTCAAAATAAAATGCAAAATTGGAACTAGAAATTCTAAAAAAATGTTTTAATATATATACATACATATATATTTACATAGATAAAAATAAATCCCTGTTTCCTTTGGTCAGGCTATAACTTTAGAACGACTTCACCGATCTCATTCATCTTATTTTCTTAAAGTTTTCTTATAAAAGGGTGTTTTTTAGAGGTATAGAACTTTAAGTTGGCAGCACTATTTTAACTGGGTGCCATTTTTCAGCTGTCAAATGATTTATTTTTAGTTTGGTTTGGCATTTGAAACTGTACAAATTGTACAAATTCATTTTGAAAATCATCGTTCATGTGGTTCCCAATTTTCATAAGCGAATTTTGTTTAGCGATAAACAATGGATTCTTCAATAAACAAAACTGCCGTAATTGGTGTGATGATAATCCTCAAGTGTATGTGGAGACACCGTCCTCAAAAACTGACTGTTTGTCGTCTTTATTGGTTGGTGGAATAATTGGTCCGTACTTCTTTAAAAACGATGCTGGCCAGAACGTTACAGTCAATGGTGACCGCAATAGAGCCATAATTACTGACTTTTTCGTTCATCAATTGAACAACCATGATGTGCAGGAGCTGTGGTTTCAACAAGACGGCGGCGGCGCAACATATCACACAGCTCGTGCAACAATTGATTTATTGATAGAAACGTTTGGTAACCGCATAGTTTCAGGTTACGGACCCGTGAATTGGCCTCCGCCAATTTAACGCCGCTTGACTATTTTCTGTGGGAATATGTGAAGTCGCTAGTCTACGCTGATAAGTCCGAAACGATTGACCACTTGGAGGACAACATTTGCCGCGTTATTGCCGATATACGGCCACAAATGTTGGAAATGTCATCGAAAATTGGACCTCCTGATTAGACTACGTCCGAGCTAGCCGTGGCGGTCATATGCCAGAAATCATATTTAAAATATAATGCCAGAATATTATCTTTCGCATAAAGTAATTTTCATGTCAATTTAAAAAAAAATCATCTTTGTTTTATTTCATTTCAAAGTTCTAAACCTATAAAAAAACACACTTTACTTTATAAAAGGTTCTTACGGAAAGAAACTTAAGAAAATTGCGTAGAAAATTGGATAATTTCAGAAAACTAAACGGTATGGCATTAAGTTCGGTTGAATGTCATCCGATTTACATGTGAAATATTTTTAGGGATTCGTATTAAAACAGCTAAATACATACCTAACCGAAAATTAGAAATTTCGACCGGAAAAGTTTGAAAATCGTGAAAACTCGAAATTGTGGACTTTCAGGGGTGAACGGTCAATAAATCTAAAAATTCTATTTGGTTCTAAGGCCTGACAAATACTACGGAATCAGCAATCAGATTATTTTATCCATCATAAAAATGAGACCCCAACAGATGGCTTTACGCTAGCAGATTGGTACATTTGTGTATAAAAATATTGGAGCGGTACAAAAAAACTTCATTGTAAAGGGTTGTTTGAAGGCCCTACAATTTTTATTTTCACTTATTTTTAAAACTATAAAACTGATGAAATTCCGTGCGAAGTTGTTTTGTTCAGCTAGTCTTGAAATAAAAAAAATGCCATCTGAATTTTGGATTAATATAATTTTATGTCAAGAAAATAAAATTGAAAATATAAAGGGTGATTGGTATAAGGTGCACCAAAAAGTCAGAGTGAGTAGGTTGGGTAAAGACAAGAAAAAAAAAACGTATGGGAGGTGGGTCTATTTCCCCCCGTTTAGGCGGGAGGGATAATTTTCTAAAAAAATTACTTAAAACGGAAAAAAAAAATATTTAAAAACAACGGTTAAACTTACAGTGCCATGCTGTACCTTTTTGGAAAGCCAGAAATCTCTTCTTTAATTTTCAATTTTGTTTTACTGAATATAGTTTTTGAAAAATTAATTGTCAAACTCGAAATTTAAAAAAAAAAAAATTTAAATTTCAAACTAATTTTTTTTCGAAATTTTATTTAATTAAGTATAATTTTTTTTTTTTTCAAAATTCAATGCTCTTATTAATTTTTTTTAACAAAATATTTACAGCCGTTTCCGGGAAAAGATCGAGTTGTATTAGGATAAGAATTTGGTTGACAGTTCAAACAAAATATTATAATTCTTTCTCTATTTGCCAAGTAGCCTGTAGCGTAACGGAAAATCTTAGTGATGGTAAAACTGTCACCACGAAGGTGTTTGGGTTCTATTCCAAACCTATGCCACCTAAATTTTTTTTTTCCGAAATAAATGAAAACAAGAAGTGTATTACCCGAAGATGGAGTAGACAATCCGAAACGCGTCGCATATTTCAATTAAAATTATTAAGTTTGTGAAAATAAATTTGTCTTAAATTAAAATAAATAAAAAAATTGTTTTTAATTTTTATTATTATTATTTTATTATATTTTCTAATAAAAAAAATAGTTTTTCACAGGTTATTGGCCTCCTGCGAAGAATTGACAAATTCTCCAAGAGTACCTATTGCTTATCATTACAAAATGCCTCTTACCTTAGCCGTTCGGTTTCGACAGAAAATTGTAGGTCCCTCCATTCCTTCCAATAACACGCACACAGGAATGGTTGAGAGTTGTCAGTCAATAGGTTTTGGTTCTACACGAGCTATCGGGCCACTCAATGTATTTATTTGCCAAACCATTAAGTTTCAAGTTCAATTGTGGAGGTTGACTACGGTTTCAATGGATTTAAACCTCGACTTTAAGTACTTTCCGCTAGCTATTCGAATTTAATATTCTAGATTATGTCAAAATATTGCTTTTCATTTATCTGTCAAACAACAAATTGTCAAATTTCATTAAAGGGACCTATGATGTCACTGTAAAATAAAATGCGTGAATTTGTCTCATGAACTTGCTCTTATGTGCGATTACACTGTGATTTTAAAGTATGCATGATATACTTACACTTTGGACTAAAAAATTGTTAAAAAAAAAAAACAAAATAATTAGAAACAAATTAAATAAACAATTTCTGAAATTGTTTTGACACCACGCATCTGATTTCTTAAACAAATCTCAAATCATGAAAAAAAAATTAAGTTGAAGCGGTTTTTTTTATTTTTATATATAAAATTTTGAAAAACTTTTTTAAGAAAAAAAATTGGTACGCCATTAATGCGGAGTTAAAAATTTAATTAAAAAAAAAATCATATACACTCATTTTCAAAGTCTGGAATTTTCAAAAAATATTTTTTTTTTAAATCCAAAATTCGATTTTTTTTGAAAATTTAGATACGCAATATTATTCAAAATTATCAGATTCTCTTGCGTAAAAAATTTCATTGAAATCGATTAAACAGACAATGAGATAGCCGAAAACCAAAAAAAAATTGGAGATACAGTAGAATCTTTGAAAGATGAAGATGAACAGTTCGGAAAGATGAACGAAATATTTTCATCCTCCAGTGCTCAAAAAGATGAACAAGTTGAAATTTTACACTCGAAAAGATGAACGATTTATGGGAATCAATTTTAAAATTTTTCTTTACCTTTAGCTCCTTGTATTATATTTATGTAACGTTATTCAGTTTGTTTTAACTTCATATGTAAATTATATTTTATGTTTTTATTTATAACTACATATATCTTCTTCCTCAATCAAATGTTGATGCTCGAAAAGATGTACAATTTGAAAAGATGAACGGGCCCTGTTTTATATCTGTTCATCTTTTAAAGATTCTACTGTACCATTTTTAATCGACAGACAAATTATTTTTCAATAATATGGTAGAACGTACTGATATAAGTTCACATAAAAAAAAATTAATTAAAATCGTAGGAACCGCGTTTTTGAGAAAAACGAGATTTTCTTCAACGGGTTTTAAACACTAATGGGAGGTACCGTTATTTTTGGTCATACCTACGAATAATTTTTATTTAAAATATGCAAAATAATGTAAAAAAATGTCAAATGCTTAGTGTCAAAATCAATCAGTGTCAGAGGCATGTTTTTGAGAAAAATAAGATTGTCATAACTTGGTAAAAAAATTTTTTTACGTTACCGTTATTTTTGGTATAAAAAATAAAATGGAAAAAAAAAAAAAAAACTTGTCCGGGGAATACCCAAAAAAGTACCAAGTTTAAAGAAAATCGACCCACCCGTTTAAGACTGGACTGACGGAATTTCGAGACCGAAGTTTTTCGACTTCGTTCAAAATCTCAAGTTCCATTCGTTCGCAAGTAAAAATTGAAAAGCTGTGCAATTTATGAAACCAGTTGACTTTCTTAACCTTTTGATGGATTTTCCAAAGGTTTTTTTAGTTTTTCCAAATTTACAAATGAAGTGCTAAACGTTGATTGTAAAGTTAATTTTATTTGTAACTTTACTATGTAGAAATTGTTTTTAGAAGTTCAAATGCTTAGGACAGTTATAAATCCTTGATTGATTTGAAATGATATGATCTGTCCATCATCCAAATCCAAATGGGTACCTCTGAACGAACTGGACCTGCATTTTCATTAAATTCACGCCTATCAATTTTCAACCTATACGTACGTATACAATACAGCCCTTATGTAGAATATAAAAGATCTTTTCTAAATTATAGGTTATCGCTAAAGACTAAAGAGTATCAAATTAGCCTTCATTATCCGAAAGTTGTACGAGCTTCTTGTTTTCTGGCAGATGTCGGCACTCAATTAACCCATCAACCAAAATTCAGGAAGAATGTTTTTTTTTTTTTTTATTGAGGTACCTTTAAGGCACCTTCCGACCGAGTTATAAACGTTTTTTTTTTATATTAAAGTTTTAACCATGCGGTTATTTTGAAAGGTGTGCTAATGAGCCTTAATGGGCCGCAGGAAGAAAACTTCCCCCGGAAAACACCCAAAACAGTAGCAACCATAATGATATTCAATTATAAAGTATATTCGCGTTCTCTTTGATTGATCGACTCGGCACGCATTATGTGTATACTATCTACTGGTTCTCCAGCTCTCACGCATCGGAAAAACAAATTGCATCCAACCTTACAATAATCACAGTAATTTGTGATGGCAAAATGCAAGTTGAATGACAAAAATAACCGTCAATCAATTTTAAATGCGAAAAAAGGTGGGGTTGGGTTGCTGCTGCTAATACAATTTATAAACGTTGCTTTGGCAACTATATACAGCAGCGCGGCAACCTCCAATTGCAGAGATGAACGTGTGGTGCTCACAAACTACACCACCAACCGGTAGCTTAATAACAACTCATTGACTTAAACTGATCATTAAGAACTTGCTGCTTTTAAGATTGGTAGGTACTACATACATATATGTATAGGTGGGGATTAAGTTGGCCCTCATTTAGATTGGGTGGGGAAGGGAAGATCATACTATAAAAGATACTGAGATTGGTACTCGGATAAGAAAAGGCCTCTTGCTTGAAGACATATGGTAGGCAAAGTTACAGTTGCAAGCTCATTATATGATTACTAGGTGGTGGTTTTGTTTAAAGCGTTTACTTCTTTAATGTTCAATATTTCATTTGATAGTTGATTACATTATTCAATGAAAATCGCACAGTCTGTCTGAGCATGAGAACCTTTACTTATACGAATAAGTTTTATGTTTAAAATGAAAATGAGCAGTGCTGTTGTTTTATAACTTAGTCAACACTTTTTATACTTGGTAAGCTACATATGCTTTTGATTCTATATTATAATGGAATAGTTCTTTAATAGAAAATAGCTGTTGTAGAACCAAGGCCTATAGTGATGATTTATAAATCTAATATCATAACCATTCCCGTGTGGGTGTTATTAGCAGGAATTAGAGGGGACCCACAATTTTCTGCCGGATATGAACACCTTAAGGCAATTTTTGATGACAAGAAATACTCTAAAAAAATTTGTCAATTCCTCGGAAGGAACGGTACCAGCGATGCCGCGAAGAAAAATAAATTGAGGGCCTTTTTGAGGGCCATTTTCAAAAAGTGCGGGCCACTACACTTCAGAGAAAATTTAAAAAAAAATATCAAGAAAGGTAAATATTTATTCAATTTATTCATATATGTACATATGTACATAATACATATTAAAATTGGTAATAAAATAACAATTCACAGCTCAAAAATTTGTATTCTTTAGAAACTAGGTAATTATATTTCAGATCTTTGTATGTATGTCTTTTCAATAACAAAAACTATGGTCTAACATCTGTTTAAATAAATGACGAATTCATTGTCATTTTAAATGTTTATGGAGGAAACACAATGCAACTTTTTGCGATAAAATAAGATGGGTGTGTTTCATATAACATTTTGTTTAAGAAATACAAAAAATAAGATATGCGGGCCATTTCTTATTGGCCCCGGGCCAAGGGCCTAAATTAAAAACAGAGGGCCAAATGGCCCGTTTGGGCACATTATGGCATCGCTGAACGGTACCCATGAAAAAAACCATTTCTTTTGGAGGAGGTGGTTTGGAGTATTACTCGGAGACCCAGTGCGAGTTAAATTTTCTACAAGATATTCAAATAAAAAAAAGGTTATCAGCCAAGTTCTACATTTCACTTTCGCTTGAAATGAAATTGATGTCAATCTTTACACAAATGTGTGGAACCATTTTCGAGAAAAAATATTTAACGACTTAAACAAATTTTATGACAGATACAAGGTGGTGCAAAAGTCATCATCCCTATCGGTTATATAAACTATAATTTTTGCAAATGGCGGCAAATGTCAATTTTACTTTGACATTTGTGAAGAAAACATACAAAATACGGTGCAGTGCAATAAGCCCAAAATAAATAGAAATAACACCAACCAAATTGTTTTCCTTTTTGAAATGGAAACAAAAGCTTTGGGTTTTAATTTCTTTTTTAGGTTTTAATTCGAAGGGAATAGAATTCATTCAGTAAAGAATGAATGTCAACAATTTCTTTGGACAACAGTATAAAGTTAAAGAGTTATTGAATCACATTTTAAGTATACCTATGGGACTCAGTGCCCATTCAGAAAGGTAATAACACCCGCGAGTCTTTATGTTTTATTATGGTGGGTCTTATTGCCACTCCAAAAAGAAAAATAAGACCTTGGGTGTTATTTCTTTTTATTTTGGATATAAGACCCTGTTGCAGCGTGTAAATCGCTCTCTGACCACGCACCCGAAAGCTTCCTGGCGTATAATTATTTCATGTTAAATGTCAATCATTGTAAAATTGTAAGTCATGTTTTTTTCTTTGTTTATATACTGTCATTGTCAATTACCAGATTAATTTGTTGTAAAATAAAAGATTGTATATCCAACGACGAAGCGAGCAACATCGTCTTTTATTAAAAACGAAACTTGAACCCAACATTTGGTCCATTCGAGCCGAATATTTTATTTGATCTGTGATTGAGAAATAAAGAATTATTATTTCCGCGGGTCTTGTTGCACTAAATCACAAAATACACGTCAACAAGTCATGAATCACTATAGATACTCCTAAAGAACGCGATTGATTTTTTGCCGCCATTTGCAAAATTTATAGCATCTTCCGATAAGGTGGCAACTTTTGCGCCTTTTTTTGGAGCCCTTGGAAACTGGATACCTGATGTTATTTTGTTATGAAGAAATTCCTAATTTAAAATCTTAAAATACCTTATCAGGTGTTCAATATCCGATCAAGTGAAACCTAAGTTGGGGCGTATTATATTTTACACCTATTTTAGTTTAGTATTTTTGGCAGATTTGTTTTGTTTGCTTTAGAAGTCTTGAAAAAGACATTTTAAATTATCAAAATTTAAATAATAATATAATATTATTATTTAAATTTTGATAATTTGATATCATTTTCTCAAAAATGGTTCAACTGAATTTGATAAATTTTTTTTTATAGAAAATTTTTCAAGAGTTTAAAAAGTAGATATTGCATAATACCAAATTTTTAAATTTTTTTTTTTTTGAGATTTTTAAAAAAAGTTTAAAGTTTTTTTTCAGAACTTAATTCGAAAACGACTTGGTCGATTTTTATTAAATATTTGGCATCCAGCAGGTTTTTGACATAATCTAGTAGATTTTAAATATAAATTATTCTTATAGCCAAAAATAACGGTACCTCCCATACAAATGTTATTAAACCGGTATGGAAAATCTCATTTTTCACAAAAACAACTCCGATTTTGAATAAAATTTTTATGTGAACTAATATCAGTACGATCTACTATATTATTAGAAAAAAATATCTATTGTTTAAAAATGGTGCCTCTCATAGAACCATTTTTTTTTTTTTGATATTCGACTATCTCATTATCTTTTGAACCGATTTTAATCAAATTTTTTTTACACAAGAGTTTCTAATAAATTTGAATACTATTTTAAAAAAAAAAATTTAAAATAAATTTTTGAAAAGTTGAAAATGGGTTGATGATTTTTTTTTAATTAATATTTAAACTCCGCATTAATAAACACTAAAAAATGGCGTACCATTTTTTTTTTTTTTCTAAAAAAAGCAATTTTTTAACCCCAATATTTTTAAATACTAGGAGATTTGGGTGCGTTCACTTGTAGATGAAATATCACAATATAATATAAAGAACTATTCGCGCACATTGCTAATGTTGTCTTAGATCGGCTCAATGATTCAAGGGCGCGTTGCGCTGGCTCAGCAGACAGCTGTAATATGCGAAAAAAAAAATAATAATTCGAAAATTCAAGCAAATCGGGTCATTCATTTCGTGGTTTCAAGTTAGTAGCGCGGTCATTTGCCACCTGTCAAACTCAGCTGTCATTTGAAGTGTCATAATATTAGTTGAAAGTTTGCTATTTACGATAATGGATCGCTTAATAATCAAACAACGCGTTAAAATTATTAAAACATTCTACAAACGTAGCCACATTTAGCGCACTACGCGATGATTATGTACGTCATAATCGACCGACTACGCAAGCAATCGGTAAAATTGTGAAGAAATTTGAAGGGAGTAGAAACTTTACTGATATTGTAAGGCCTGTGTATCATCGTAATGCACGCTCAGTCGAAAATAATGCTGCTAAAAGTGGCTTTTCTGTCTTTCGCAGCAGTTGAACGTGTCACGGCGTCAATTGGCCACCAAGATCATGCGATTTGACACCGTTAGATTTTTTTCTGTGGGGCTACGCAAAAGACCGTGTTTTCGGGAATAATCCCCGAACTCTAGACGCATTAAATCTCAACATTACTCAAGTTATGGCCGAGATTCCCGCTTGAAATGTGCGAAACAGTGGATTACCTCAAAAGAATCGCAAGCTGCTGAATCTTCGCGAAGCGGCCATTTGAATGATATTGTTTTTCACACTTAATGGCAAAGTCCAAACTTTATAATGGAATAAAATTTTTATCAAAAATGTATCGCTATGTGTGTTTTATTTAGCTTTACTTTCGAAACCGAAAAATGAATGAAAGAAAAATGTTGTAATTGTTTTAAAATAGCCATTCTGTATTAATAGGTTCATTTCGCACATTACGAGTAAATTTACCGAAATTAAATCTTTGTAAATTTAACCCAAATAACGCTAATTACCAATTTAAATGAATATCTGAGCCAGTCTGCTGTGCCAGTAGTCCGGGAGGCCACCGTCAGATTACCTATCTCATCGGGATTATGAAAATGATGAGTACTAATCGATAGTACTTTTAGAAATATTTTCAAAACCACTGGTCGGGCAAACTTTTTCAGGGAAGTTTTGGCGGGAGAGGGTCACTTCCGGTACCGGTTTTCGACGAGTACCTATCTCATGGGGAATACGGAAACACTTATTATTAATGGGAGCAGCTTAGCATGTAGATTAGAAAACTATTGGTCGGGCGAAAAAATTTAGGGAATAAATGTTTGCCCGACCATTCCAGGAAACCGTTTTTTTGATGAGAACCTGTCTCATCGGGATAATGGGTAATATGGGTATCAAACGAAAGGTAAGACTGCCCTCTTCACAAATCCAGTGGTCGGGCCAAAATTTTTAGGGAATAACCTGCTGCCCGACCACTTCGAAGACAAATATTGTTATTTTGTTTGTTTAACCTTAGAAGTAAAAAAATATCACTATCGTTGTCAAATAAATTTAAAATTAGTATAGAACAATAGCCTACTTTGCTCTTTATAAAGTAGAAATAAGTTCAGTTAACAACACTTTTTTAAACTATTTGTTTTGCATCTAATATGATTTTTTTTGCACTAACAGATGGATTTTTCAGAAAAAAATATTTTATAACTTTAGTGTAAAGTGTAAATTACTTATTTTTTTGTGTTTTGGTATTTTCATGTACTCGAAAGTAATAGAGAGGTTGATTTTTAACCATAAATATTAAGGTAAACACCCGCAAAACTCCAGCTTCAGTGATTTTTAAATCAAAATAAAACTATTTAAATAAAAATATTTAATGAGTTACTTTTGTTTTAGTAAATAGTGTCCATAATTTTTTTTTCAAAAACATATAAGACAAAAGAAATAACAATATACCTATAATAAACATATGTATTTATCTTATATAAAACCAACACAAATACATGAGATACCTATAAATAAAAAAATGTGACGTCCTACACTTTTTGTTAATAACACTAGTTTACAGCCAAAATTTACATTCAATGTCACTATTTTTTTATGTATTTAACCTTCCTACATACGAAAATCACATTTAAAAAAAAAATTGGAATCAATAGGTTTTCGAGATATGAGTTTTTTATCTTTTTGTGTGCTGTGTTCGAACGCAGCTTTAAAATTAAACCTATAAATCGACCTTGGTAAAACTATTACGGTTGCAGATAGGTTCGATTGAACATTATTAAATGGCCAATTAAAACCACATCTATTGTTTCAAATGGTTTTGAAATATATAGGCCAAAATATCCAAAAACAAATCGTAATTTTGAAGAAAAAAAGATGAGAACATACAATTTATTATTTTACTAAAAAAAACTTGTGATATCACAAAAACCAATATGTTTTGGATAGTGAACGTAAAAAACATAGTTAGGGCAAGAATATGAGGTATTACCGGAAAGAAATAATTCAAAATGTATGGCTATTTATTTACAAGCCCAGAAATTTGTTTTTTTTTTTCAGTTCTTTTGGAGTCTAGGCTTATAATCCCAGGGTGATTTGCGTAAGATACATCGAAACACTAGAACGTGCAAATTTGGTCAAAAGCAGAAGCAAATTCTCTAGGACCAGATTCTACTACTACTCTTAAAAATTCGAAAAATAAAAACAACGGCAACACTTAAAATACCATGCTATATTTTTTCAAACCTGAAATCCATTTTTTAATTTACTATTAAATTCTAGTGGTCTTATTTATAAACGTTGTCTAACTTTAGACAACTGTCCAACTTTTGAAAATGTGTTCAAAAACCTTGTTTATTGTTGTCTTATAGCTGCCTCACTTAGACAAAAGAGTAGATTGTCTTAACCGTGAATAATGTGATATTTTGTTATTAAATAAAGCATATTTCCACCAATTTGAAGAAAGTTAGACAGTGTCTAAGTAGACACAAATCTAATAAATACGATTGTAGTTGTTTTGAGTATTAATTTTCAAGATATTTATTTTTAAACTCAGAATTTTAAAAATAAAACAATTAAAAAATTATTTTCAAATGTACTTTTTTTCTTTTGTGTTTTATTAAGTACTATATTTTAATATTCGATACTTTTATCAATTTAAAGTCAAACAAGAAAAACTGGAACATTTAAATGAACTAAACCCCAGAAACAATATTTTTTTTAACAAAACGTAGTTTTTAATATTTTCTGAAAATAAAACATAAAAATACGACATAGTTTTTCGTGTTTGAGTTAAAGTTGGTAAAAGTTTTATGTACATTCCTCATTCTGAATATAATATCTTGCTTACTCTGCAATTTATTCTAAAAACTGTGATCCACCAACACAATGTATTTCTATTCTACTCTATTTTTCGTCCACACAGTACATTCTTGCCTTTTGTCTTTCACTTTCAGGAATGAATCTGAAATATCTCTCTTTGAAATAAAAGGTTCTTGCAAACAACATAAAAAAGCCTCAAAACAAAAGTATCGAATATTTAAAAAAATCGTACCTACTTAATAGTGAAAAATTTTAAAATAAATAAATTTGGCACTAATATTCTATTTATTTTTTATTCTCAAAACGAATATCTTGAAAATTAATACTCAAAACAACTACAATCGTATTTATTAGATTTGTGTCTACTTAGACACTGTCTAACTTTCTTCAAATTGGTGGAAATATGCTTTATTTAATAACAAAATATCACATTATTCACGGTTAAGACAATCTACTCTTTTGTCTAAGTGAGGCAGCTATAAGACAACAATAAACAAGGTTTTTGAACACATTTTCAAAAGTTGGACAGTTGTCTAAAGTTAGACAACGTTTATAAATAAGACCACTAGAATTTAATAGTAAATTAAAAAATGGATTTCAGGTTTGAAAAAATATAGCATGGTATTTTAAGTGTTGCCGTTGTTTTTATTTTTCGAATTTTTAAGAGTAGTAGTAGAATCTGGTCCTAGAGAATTTGCTTCTGCTTTTGACCAAATTTGCACGTTCTAGTGTTTCGATGTATCTTACGCAAATCACCCTGGGATTATAAGCCTAGACTCCAAAAGAACTGAAAAAAAAAAACAAATTTCTGGGCTTGTAAATAAATAGCCATACATTTTGAATTATTTCTTTCCGGTAATACCTCATATTCTTGCCCTAACTATGTTTTTTACGTTCACTATCCAAAACATATTGGTTTTTGTGATATCACAAGTTTTTTTTAGTAAAATAATAAATTGTATGTTCTCATCTTTTTTTCTTCAAAATTACGATTTGTTTTTGGATATTTTGGCCTATATATTTCAAAACCATTTGAAACAATAGATGTGGTTTTAATTGGCCATTTAATAATGTTCAATCGAACCTATCTGCAACCGTAATAGTTTTACCAAGGTCGATTTATAGGTTTAATTTTAAAGCTGCGTTCGAACACAGCACACAAAAAGATAAAAAACTCATATCTCGAAAACCTATTGATTCCAATTTTTTTTTTAAATGTGATTTTCGTATGTAGGAAGGTTAAATACATAAAAAAATAGTGACATTGAATGTAAATTTTGGCTGTAAACTAGTGTTATTAACAAAAAGTGTAGGACGTCACATTTTTTTATTTATAGGTATCTCATGTATTTGTGTTGGTTTTATATAAGATAAATACATATGTTTATTATAGGTATATTGTTATTTCTTTTGTCTTATATGTTTTTGAAAAAAAAATTATGGACACTATTTACTAAAACAAAAGTAACTCATTAAATATTTTTATTTAAATAGTTTTATTTTGATTTAAAAATCACTGAAGCTGGAGTTTTGCGGGTGTTTACCTTAATATTTATGGTTAAAAATCAACCTCTCTATTACTTTCGAGTACATGAAAATACCAAAACACAAAAAAATAAGTAATTTACACTTTACACTAAAGTTATAAAATATTTTTTTCTGAAAAATCCATCTGTTAGTGCAAAAAAAATCATATTAGATGCAAAACAAATAGTTTAAAAAAGTGTTGTTAACTGAACTTATTTCTACTTTATAAAGAGCAAAGTAGGCTATTGTTCTATACTAATTTTAAATTTATTTGACAACGATAGTGATATTTTTTTACTTCTAAGGTTAAACAAACAAAATAACAATATTTGTCTTCGAAGTGGTCGGGCAGCAGGTTATTCCCTAAAAATTTTGGCCCGACCACTGGATTTGTGAAGAGGGCAGTCTTACCTTTCGTTTGATACCCATATTACCCATTATCCCGATGAGACAGGTTCTCATCAAAAAAACGGTTTCCTGGAATGGTCGGGCAAACATTTATTCCCTAAATTTTTTCGCCCGACCAATAGTTTTCGAATCTACATGCTAAGCTGCTCCCATTAATAATAAGTGTTTCCGTATTCCCCATGAGATAGGTACTCGTCGAAAACCGGTACCGGAAGTGACCCTCTCCCGCCAAAACTTCCCTGAAAAAGTTTGCCCGACCAGTGGTTTTGAAAATATTTCTAAAAGTACTATCGATTAGTACTCATCATTTTCATAATCCCGATGAGATGGGTAATCCGACGGTCGCCTCCCTTACTACAGTTGTATATTTTTTGTTAAGCTGCATATCATTGCCGGTATTCAATATCTAGGTATAGTGTTCCGTGCACAATGTATATACATATGTACATAGAATTCATTAAGAGGCTTATAGGTTCAAAACAAAGTAATATCATCTAAACAGCTTTTGTGTTATTTAAGTGAATCCAATTGAAATATAGTCTTATTTTTAAAAATTTCAAAACAATGATTTTTTTTATTTTACTAAATTATATTTCTTTTCGAACATACTTTAATAATTCTTTCTACAACTTTCTATTTTTCTTCTGCAATTATTTTTATCAATAACAAGCCAGCAATCAAATATAGAAGACTACAGTTTTTATTGCCAGGCGTTTCAATCGGTAGCCGTTGCTGATATATGTTTCAGTTGTAAATTAATATTTCTCAAGCTATAAGCCCGCACATGATGTTGAGTGTGTATAACTACATACATATATGCAAGCAACATTCAGCATTAATTTGCACCACACATCGTGTGTCATGACCACTATTCGAACATGCTTCATCTATATATATATACAAGTCTTTTTCAATATACAGAAGTCGCCATATCATAGCTGGTATTACAGAAGCTTAGAGGCGCGTCCTTTTAAATGACCAAAAAGTCAAAACCCTTTTCTGTGTGTAACACGTTGACGGTACATATACCTAGTGGTGATCAAGTGCATTGGAGCATACGCCTATCATTTGATATACATATATATAAATCCAAGAATCAAGCTCAAGCCTTTCTCATAGTAATTCTGGTTGGCGAAAAATTGTGCGCTTGGCACAATAAATTGAAGACTGACTAAGAAAAATGTAGAAATTAATTAATGGTTGGTTCAATTAAAATTGCAACATGGATGGACATGGAAAACAACACAGATTTGTGCTTCTTCTTTTCGTGTTTTGCGCGTTTTGTTGTTGTTGTTTAAATGTAAGCTGATGAACAACACGTTGTCTGTTCGGCCGGTCAAATGGTCCAGACACAGCAGCTTTATAGTTTTGTGGTCTCTGGTTTTTTTTTATAAAACAGAAGGAAGTTGGTCTTTGGTGTGAAAATTTTCACTCCAGGACATATTTGTTGCAATGGCAGGTATAGACGCAGTTTATTCTTTTCCTTCATTTTCTGTTTATAGGTAGGTGGTTCAGAGGTATCAGGAAGGCATGTGTAAGCTTAAATAAGAGACGACAAGAATCTTATAATCAATAATTGGATTACAAATGTTTGACCGAATAATCATTCATTCAATCAGAATAAATTTAAATTTGATAAAAATGGATGATGAATTGCTGAATGGGGGTGAGAAAGCTTAGTGCTTGTAAGTGAGCACCTCATCTACGTTTTTCACTGTGTATAGTGAGTCAATATAAGGGGCAGTTTTTTGCTCGTGGAGTAATGGTTTGACGTAACAGAAGTCTTGGGTTCCATTATTCCCATCCTATGCCACCTAAAACCAGAAATGTTTTTCACGGGTTACTGCCTCTTAGGAGGAATTGAAAAATCCTCCAAGAGTATCTCTTATCTTCAGAAAGTGCTTCTCACGTTGGCCGTTTGGATTGGGATAAACATTGTAGGTCGCCACCATTCCTGCCAATATAACGCACAGGAATGGTTGAGAGTTGTAAGTCACAAGGACCTGGTTCTACATGAGCTATGACGCCACCCAATTTATTTATTTATTTTTTATGTTAAACCTTGGTATATTTAAAGTAGATTAGTTGTAAAGCTCAATTTCCATAAATCGACATTCCAAACCAGCTTAAAATACGATAAGAAGAAGTACTAGGTTTTCAGAGCTAAGGATCTTCATAGCAACTTGGCGCTCTTAAGATATTTGAATCACCAAAAACATCGACAGTGATAGGAATATCCTGTGTGGAAAGAAGAAATTGTAAGCAAAACTGAAGATTTCCTATAAAAGCAGGTAACCTGGTCAATAAAAACAGAAAATAAAAGATTTACATAGTCAAGCTGCAATTGAAATCGTGTACAGAGTTATTGATAGGGTAAGAAGAGAGCCTATATACTTCCAGTTCAACTCAATGAAGAGGTTCTTCATATACAGATTCACCAATTGTTTACTATTTAATTCAAGAAAATACCTGATTGAAGACGAAGCTTTCCATCTTTTTATTGAATTCAAAGCCTTTTATGATGATCATTAAGATCTCTATATAGCGATTACTGAACTCGAATTACAGCTTTTGATAACAAACGTCACTAAATTACAGGCTGAGATAGCAAAGACTAATAAATTACAGCCTGAGATAGCAGACACCACTAAATTACAGCTTGTGATAACAAACGTCACTATATTACAGGCTGAGATAGCAGACGCCACTAAATTACAGTCTGAAATAGCAAACACCACTAAATTACAGTCTGCGGAATAAAACGTGCTGAGATAGCTGAGAGAGGAAATGTTGTACTTCTGGATTTGGATGGTCTTCTAGGTTCCTGATAATTCTTCCGGAAAGCCACAGCAAGTATTGATGCAGTGGAATCAATTTAGCTTCTTCATACAGCTTTTTAGTTGGTATAATTTTTTTCGTAAATGGGTCCCGGTAAATTTCAGTACAAATGTGGAGCTTCTTAGTCTCAAAAAATCTTCATCTTCTTCATCGCTGCCGGTGATATAGTGAATCAGATGAAGAATCCATACGTCAGAATGGGTCGGTTCAAATGCTTGTAGACAAACAGCTTTGTCTTTTTACTCAGTCCATTTTGCTTTCTGAGGAGCGGATGGATCAAGTGCAGGGAAATGTTGGCTCTCTTCAACATCAGGTCGGCATGTCTCTTGAATTTCAGCTTGTTTGAAAAGTTGATTCCTAAGTATTTTGTTGTTGATTTGACTGCCACTTCGGTGCTGTATGAAAGCTTCATTTTGATAGCATCACAGCGTGTTGCGAAGGCTCGTCTTCGTGTAAGGACAGTCACTGGTGTTCGGAAGCTGTTCAGTCTAGTAGCTGTTGATCTTCAGTCCCCACATGATGTAGTATTCCTATGCACAGGTAGCAAAAATCTTTTAGTAAGGAAATTTTTGATTAGTCTTACCAAGAGGTTGGGAAGTCCAAGCCCCGACAGTTTGAATAGAAGTCCTATTATCCAAACACTGTCGACAGCTTTTTCGATGTCTAGCAAGCACGCTATGGTGGTCTGCTTCTACTTTTTATTAAGTTCTCGGTTTCCTTTGGTTTATTCACGGTCTGTTATACATATTTTGTTTCAGAATGAGTGTGAACTATAATATTACAGAAAAAAAAAAACTCATTTTAATATATTTCACCAGAAATGGTTAATGTGATATGGTCAGGGATTTTAAACATGTTGGTTTGGTTAGGTTAGGTTGAGTGGCTGTCAGCGGAGAACCGACACACTTAGATCAAATGTTGGAAGCAGGAAGGTATTTATATTTTTATATACGATATCGGTCAGTCGTTGGTAGGGGAGACGAAGTGTCATGCATCATTACATCATAACGCGATGTAAAATGTAAAGCTGGAAAAATCCACAGGACTTCTGTGATGTAATTTCTTTAATCACAGTCTAGAGAAGATGGTATACCGAGTTAGCAAATTGCATTGAAACTAATTATGGTAAACTAATTAGATACACCCAATAATTTTTAGTCTCACCTTATGACTGTTCTTAAATAGAGTGTAATATCTTGCTTAAACGAGCATCGGTTCGTACTCAATTTCTCACAAGTTTCATTTACGAGACCATTTTTCCATTTACAAGAGAGACCCTCACTAGTCAACTATAATCAGTCCAAATGAGATCACCGAAACAAAACGCCAATTTTTGTGGAAAAAAGATTTTTATTTCCGATACAAGAAGGAAATCACTTCAGAAAAAAGCTGCACGTTTCTCTACAATACTTCAAACCCCTAGCCGTCATTTTGCAGAATTCTATGACATATTAAATATATTTCCTTAGAAATTGGAGTTATCTGGTTGTTTCAAGCCTCCAATTCCAGAGCTACATATCGTTACGAAGATCCATAGACACGTTATTAAAAAAGTTTGAACAGACTTCGTAAACTTACATATAATTCCATTCTATATAGCCATAGATTAAGAGTTTTTTAGTCACATGAAATATTTTATTTGGCTAACAAAAGCATAAGACTATAAAAAAAAAATAAATATTGCATATTACTCACACCTTTTAAGATAACTTTTTAACATGGTCTTATATACCACACCTCTGGTATATTATTATTCATTTTAAGGTAACTTCTTCGATCTGTATAACTATTCTTGTTTTATTTAAAGGTGATAACTTCTGGTTTCCATCCCGTTTTTTTGATAAAAGAATTTGTTTAAAAGAGAAACGATAAGACTAGAAGACACTTAGTAGACTCTGATTTACAAACTACTGCTAGTTTTTTTTTTTTTAATTTTATTTTATTAAAGATATCCCTTAAATTTAAATATTAATCTTCTTTCAATGTATTTATGGCTGATTAATACAACAAACATGTCATTACTATAAGTAGATATGGCTGATGAAAAATTCAAACAAATCTAAGCAGCCGCTCCCTTTTTGAAAAAAAAAAAAAAATAAAAAATTATTAGGCCATTTTCACCCCATTTAATATATTATCTAAACAAAACATTCTGGGTCACTACAAAGTTGGTGCATTTGAATTTTTATCTCTGACACCTCTTTCATTACAAATCCATAAAATTCCAGTCCGATCGTTATATGTATATGTAAGATCTCAAATATAGAAAAACAGATATTCAAACTGTCAAGACTTTAATCTTAATTTCTAAAAATAATTGTCTACTGTGACAGTTCCACCAATTATATAAACTAAATCATTCGATATATATATATATAGATGGCTTGTTTAAAGTTTTTTCATCAACTCTTTTGTTTACATGAGTTTACCATACTAAAAGGTTTTTTTTTCTGCAATATGGGAAATACAGATAAGCCTACAGAAGAATTTTTTTTTTTTTTGTTTTCTTTGTCATTCCATTAGAATTTCTTATTTCATGATTGAAATCAGTCATTCATTGAGCCAAAGAGCATTTACATATTATATGCGGTCGTAAACTGTAAACAAAACAAAATCTTTGGGAAAAAATTAATTGGTTCAATATTTAAATCTCGGTTACCACTAAAGACCTCCTTTAGTTTGCGGTTAGGGATAAATAAAAGAAATTAATTATCCATTAGCTTGTGGACTAATTTATTTGATTTCAATGAATATGTGGCCTATGTGGGCACAGCTGGAAGTTGAATCTTATCTTCAAACATATAAATTAAAAGAGTTGCCTATAGTATGATAAGTACTTTCATTCAAAATAATATAAATTGATCAATAACTGGGACAATATATTGAAAAGAAAAAAAAGTAAAACAGTTGATAAGAAACAAATTTAATAATGAAACAAAGAAAGTAAATGAAGTAAAATTCTTCACATTTATTAAAATATAATTTTGAGTTGTTTGCATTTTTTCTACGCGATGCACAGTGTGAGAATTCATCTACATATATCAGTGCCGTAGATAGCTTTTTACGATGGAGGTTGGGGAGATAACTTATTCCATACATTTTCTTTATAAATTTATATTTTTAGTTAGTGTGATAAAAATAAGAAAAAATTATTTCGGTACTATTTATTTTTTACCACCAGTGTAGTAAAAATCCTTCGCAACATATTGATGCTCGAGAAATTTTCTTGATTATTCAGTGTTCACTCAGCAGCGCTTCAATTGAATTTTTAGGTTTAATATCGCCTTAAGGGATCAAATAAATCTCTTCCACATTTCAACTCTACGGGTGGGCCATCTAGTGGTTTCTTTTTAAATCATAGGTTATTTTGACACTGAAAGTCAGTATAATAAGCTTAAGAGAAGCTTGAATTGGACAACGATTTTGGGCGAAAAATCATCTTTTATAACGAGGCGCATTTTCATCTCAGCGGCTACGTTAACAAATTTTGCCGCATCTGGGGCTCGGAAAACCCGCACGTTATGCCGCCAATGCATCCACTGAGAGTGACAGTTAGGAGCGGATTGTAGAGTGGTGGCATCAAATGACCATTTTTCTTCAAAAATGAGGCTCGGAACAACGTTTCTGTCAACGGTGAGTGATACACAGCCATGCTAACGGACTTTTTTTTAACTGAAATTGAAAACATGGATTTGGACGACCCCTGGTTCATGCAGGGTGGCGCGCCATGCCACAATCGATCTTTTGCGCACAAATTCCCAAATCGTGTTATCAGCCGTCTTAGCGATGTCAATTGGCCGCATCGGAGGTGCGATTTGACCACTTTGGACTTATTTTTGGGGGGGACCATGAAGAACCGATGTTATGCCATTAAACCGAAAACGATTTGAGCACTTTAGGCTAATATCATCAAAGCAATCCGTGAGCTACAGCCCGAAACCATTAACAAGGTCTTGGAAAATTGGAGTGACAGCCGCGGTAGTCACTTGAACAACGTTATGTTCCAAAATTAACGGGAATGTTTGCTCTTACTAATAAAGCCATTAATACATGGAAAAAATTTAATTTTGTTAATTAAAAAAAAAAAACTTGTATTTGGCCCACCATTTAAATACAGATAAATAGATGTAGATACATTTACTCGTATCCTGCAAAATCTATTATTCTTTGGATGACCTTAAATTTACGATAAACTTAATTCCCACATTACAAATACTGCAAAATAAATATTTATTTAAATATTCAACAAAAATATAATACTTTTTCATAATTTACAAAAGTATCCATCATATTGTTATCTTTTTTTATGACACATTGACATACCACTTTGTCAAATCAAATTCATATCAATCCTTAAATGTAAATACAAAAAAAAAAAAACAACACAAAATTGTATCTCAAAGCGAAAAAAATATCTCTACCTAAAAATAAAAATAAAATAACACTCCTTCTTTATCGTTCATTCATATATACGATTATGTCCAATTTTTATTTATTTAATTTATTTTCCTCTGCAAAAACCATCACACTATTTCTTGCGTCTGGACGATTTGCCACAGCTTCGAATGAACACAAATTGAACACCTCAATCAAAGGTCCTAAATATTTTCGATTTTTTTTTTTTTTGTATAAAGTGATGCTCACAGATGGTTCAATAATACACTTCAGATAGTGTTTTTATTTTTTTTCTCAATTCACTCTGTTCGATCATTTAAAATTCTCAAAAAGAAAACAAGAACAAAAGAACATTCTTAAAATGCCTAACCACGCCGTACATACTTGCTCAAGTGTTGAATGTAATTTCTTTGGTAAGACTATTCTGCGACACATTTGCTCCTGTTGTTTTATACATATAAACTAATACATACATGCTAATTTATAACAGTACTGTTTATGCGGTCCTAACAGGGCTAGGGATTTCTGCTGATGGTGAGATATTTTTGGCACCCAGAGTATTTATTTTTTCAAGTTAAAAACTGTCATCTAGCCTCGTAATTTTTTCATGGACGTGGCTAAAGAAGTGTTAATTTATAACAGTTTTGTCAGACAAGATATTATTTATGCGGCTGGAACCTCCCACCAGAATATTTAAGGCACCCAGAGTTTTTGAAGTCGCGCGAAGCTCCTTATTGCAGACAATTAATGACAACTTACATTGTCAATAAACTGTTATAAATAATTGACGTTATATTGTAATGTTATTTTTATACGAAACCAATACTGGCCCTTATATAAGAATGAAGAATATCAAATTGGTACAAAAATGATGCGCACCCAAAAAATTCTGAATCACCGTCACAAAAAAAAATAAAAAAAAAACTATTTCCTTATTCTGGGTTGAGATCTTGAAAGAATAAAAGAAAACCAAAAAAGAAAGAAAAAAAAAATAATAAAAAAAAAACAACAAGTAATCCCAAATGAATTGGACCTGATTCTGTCTCAGGAGGATTTCGTTATTTCGAAATTTCAGAACAACCTGAACAGACAGATCCTACCATAACAAACATTTTAAATATATATTTAGAGGACAAGCAACATCGACAAAAAAAAAAAAATCCCAACAACTGATCGGAATCTCATTTGACAAATATTTTAACAAGCAGTCTCTGTCGCTTGTGTTTATTTTATGTGAAGGGTAATGATTCAGGGAAAATACACCTTCACTGGAGGGATAAATATAATAATCAGAACATGGTTCAATAAGTGGAAATAGTGGACATCGAAGATTAAAGGAATTAAACCCATCAGTATAGACAATCAAAAATTAGGAGATGAGTTGTTTACATAAACATATAATATGTATATAAGAAGAGGGCTATACAAGTTTTTATCTAGTTAATATTTCTCAGTAATAATAATTTTGCAAATTTGTACATTAAGTAGTATTGGTTTGGAACTAAACTTAAATAAATAAATTTGGTTTCGCGATAGCTCATGTATGTAGAAGCAGTGTCTAGTGACTTACAACTTTCAACCATTTCTGTGTGCGTGTTATTGGCAGAAATGGATAGGACCTACAATTTTTGCGGTATTTGGAGGTACTAAAGTGAGAGGCACTTTTTCATGAAAAGATATGTTACTCTAAGAGAATTTTTCAATTCCTCGCAGTAACCCGCGAAAAACATTTCTGCTTTTTACCTGCGATATATATGTAGATACTATTTATGGCAAGTTATGTATTCGTAAAAAAATCGAACTGTAGATTTTGATCAAAGTCAAACGTGCCAACAACTTAAAAAAAAAAAATCTTTAATTTTTTTTACAAAAATGTTATCACTTTATAAAAATAAATTTTCGGAAAAATGGTAGGTACCTCCCATTTTTGATTTTCGTTTTTTTCAAAAACGCTTCAACTGATTTTGATCAATTTTTTTGTAGAGAATATTTATAATAATTTTAATTTTAAATTTATTTATAAACATTGTCTAACTTTAGACAACTGTTCAACTTTGGAAAATGTGTTCAAAAACTTTGTTTATTGTTGTCTTACAGCTGCCTAACTTAGACACAAGAGTAGATTGTCTTAACTGCGAATAATGTGATATTTATTTTTATTAAATAAAGCATATTTCCACCAATTTGAAAATAGTAAGACAGTGTCTAAGTAGACAAAAATCTAATAAATACAACTGATTGTGTACCAAAATTTTCGAATTTTTTTTTTGGATTTTTAAAAAAAAGTTTAAACATTTTTTTTGAGAATTTAATAATTCGAAAACAACTTGGTTCATTTTTATTTTATTAAATATTTTGAATAAATATTTGACATTATCTAGCAGATTTTAAATAAAACTTTTTCTTATAACCAAAAATAACAGTACCTTTCATACAAATGTTTAAAAACCGATATTGAAAAACTCATTTTTCTCAAAAACGGCTCGTACGATTTTGATTAAAATTTATGTGTGGACTAATATCACAACGATCTACCATATTATTTGGAAAAAAAAATCTATTTACCGTTTAAAAATGGTACCTCTCATTTTGGGTTTTCAACAATCGCATTATCTGTTGAACCAATTTAAATTAAATTTTTTTGTTTAAATAATATTGCATATCAAAATTTTCAAAAACTCAAATTTTGGATTTAAAAGAAAAAAATTCAAAATAATTTTTTGAAAATTCGATATTTCGAAAATGAGTGGATAATTGTTTTTCAACATTAATTTTTAAACTCCGCATAAATAAGTACCTACTAAAAATAAAAAATTATTTTTAAAAAAAAGTTTTTTCTCATAAATTGAGATTTGTGTAAGAAATCACTTGGTGTACATTGCGTCCTTGGTGTGAAATCAATTTCAGACATTTTTTCTATCAATTTATTTCTAATTTTATTGATTTTTTAACATTTTTTCAGTCTAAACTGTAAATTCATATTTGTTCATATTTATGTACTCACATAATACTTCCTTAAACTAGACTATATTTTTGGCAGGTGGTATAAAATATAGGCTTCAATAATAATAAATAATAAATTTCTTTTATCAGATAAAAAGTTTTTAAAATTATTAACTAAGTATATTAAGACTTAAAACTGTGTGTGATCGCACATAAGAGAAAGTTCGTGCGACCCAGTCGTGCATTTTATTTTAGGTTGCATAAGGCTGGCAATCAATCCTAAGACCTTAGGCGTAGTCTTATGTACTTACCATCACGCCACGGTCTACTCACTATCACTAATGATAAGAATTGGAATTAGTCGAGATAGGCCTGTGCTGGTTCAGTTTAGTAAAAATTGCCAAGTAATTCTGACTTTATTGAATTATAAGAGGTAGGTCGAAAATCACTTGTGTTTGATGCTCTCTGTAAAATAGGTTATTGATGAGAACTTGGCTGGGCACTATTAAGCCCTTCGATATCACTTAATATATTTCTATTTTGAGAAAATGTGCCCAAACTCGCCCAGTGCCTTCAGTATTTTATTTTCAACTCATCTAAAATTCTAACAAAGCATGTACGACACTTTTTACACTGCTGTTGCATCTCCATTTGATCATTTTATATAAATTTTCGTAAAGCTTTTGTAAAAACTTTGGGTAATTATTAAGCTTTTATTGTCGTGGCTGCCATAATAGTTTTTCAATATTTTTTCTTTAGGCAATTGGTCGAAAAATGCTCGAGGATGTTAAAAGTGTTTTAGATAAGCGGGTTTTAATGTATTAACGAATTAATAATAATGAAAATATAAAATATTAAAAACAATAATAATATTAATGTGGTCTTGTTACAGTTTGGCCTTATTTTTAATTTATTTTCTCTGGAGAAAATATAATTCTTTTTTAGCACCAAAACAACGGTACATTCCATACAATCGTAAAAAAAATTCATCTACAGGGTTACGCATAAGTTTTTTTTTGATTTTATGTAACCTTACCATTTATTAAAATATCGATTATGATGGTTTGGAAATATGTTCAAATTATGTTGTAAAGTAAATAACTCTCAGATGGTTCCCATTGTTTGCTTCGACCTGACGTACTCTTTCCAGAGCATTACTTTTCTTAGAATATCAGGTCCCAGCGCTCTTACTTCTTCTTAGATATTGGCTTTAAGCTGTTGCATGTTTCTTAGCTTATTGGCATACACCTTACTTTTTAGGGAGCCCCAAAGAAAATATTCTGAAGCCGTTAAATCAGGCGAACGCGATGGCCAGTTAAAATCAGAAAACGTGATATTATCCGATTCTTGAAAACGCTGCGAGCATACTGGATAACTGAATGTGTACTTGTGGATCATTTGCTTTCAACTCGACTCGTACACCAATTCAATCTTTAATGGAAAAGGTGAAACTGCCGTAAAATTCTTTGCAAAGATATCATCAACTTCTGAGAACGTAACCTGGTGGAATTTTCGGAATTTTCCTCAAGACTTAAGTGCAATGTTCACATCATTTCGAATTGCACAAGGTCTTCCAGCACGCAGAAGATCATAGACAGCCCCTTGTTGCTGAAAACACTGGACCAATCGGTAAATTTTTTGTATACATGAAAGAAATTTTAACAAGATCTTTGTGTCTTAATAATTGAATTTCGACTCTTAAAATAAAATTGTTGTACAAATTTGGTTCTTTGTTCTATGCTGAGTCTTTCCATCATAAATTTCTCATATTTTTCAAAGTTAATTCAGAGACAGAAAATACGCAAACAAAAAAATTATTAAATAATTAAAATATAACGTTACTTATGCGCCACCCTGTACGAATCATCAGGTTTCCAAAAATATCCCTATCGAGATTGGTTCAGCTGCAAAATTCTTGTCCCATATTGCGTGAATTTCCAGAGCTAAAAAAATCCTAGAATCCAGCTGTCAGTCAATTTTATTAATTATTTTAATAAGGTTTTCTGAAAATAGGTTCATAATCAAGACTTATTTATTAAAACCCTTAAATTGCAAGTAGACTACATATGTAATGTCTTTAAGTTGTCTAATGAGCGTCTCCCTAAAAAAGCGGCACTTCAGGCAATAAATAGTAGATCGAGTTGGTTCAGAGATTGGATAGAGCCAGCGGAAGAAGCCAATATTGATCTTGCTCCGGATGAGTATTTAATGTGGAAACCCTCTCTGTATCGGCTGATTTCTATTATAGATGGGCGATTTAGATTGGAGTTCACAACTGAAGCAGAAGAATCCATCTACAGAATGACATACAGTAAGCTCAACTACAACCTAAAACATAAGAATTACTTCCGTGATGACTACACGACAGATCAATTATCAATGATATTTAGATTAAGAGGTGAACTCCTCAATCTAAACTTCATTCCGCATCGTGAGGAGTTACCTTTGCTGTGCGAATTGTGTAATAATGTTTATGTGATTACTATAACTTATAGAAAATAAAGTCTAATCTAATCTAATCTAATCTAATCTAATCAAGACTTAAAATTGCATAATTTTTTTCAAACTATAACCAGTACAAAAAACTTAAATTTGCATTCTAGCTAAATCAGAGGTTTAAAAGGATGACATCAGCTTTAACTATATTAAGGTAACCATCGCCCTATGGACAGGAAAAAAATTCCAAACTTCTAGACATACATAAGACAATAACTTTTTGTCGTCTGCAGTGGCCATGTTGTGTCATCATCGCTGTATGAAAAGATCGTAAATAAACATCACATATTTTTGAAGCAATGAAATATCAATCACTATAAAAGTTCAATCATGTTTACTAAAGCCGCCTTATATTTGCTTACCAATTGTCATAAATTATTGTATAGGTCCCATCTTGAACACATATGTATATATTATAAACATTTGCATATTTTGACATAGAAAAGTACCAATTAACCACATTTCCAAGACTGTGCACTAGTCTCACGTGATATAACCATGGTCAAGTAGTCCTTTCAAAATAGTTATGTATATACTGGAACCCAAACCCAATAGCTACTTCAGAATTTTCCTGCTAACTTCCGACATGAAATGCTCTCCAAACCTTCATATTTCATTTATCGTCTGCCTGCCGCTGCCGCCGCTTCGAATGCCAACGAAGACGCCAGTCAAATATATGTAAAAACAACAACAACAGCAACTTCTATATGTACTGTACAACTACTGTGGCTATCGATGGTCATAAAAGTAGGTTGGAATAGGCCAGTAAATAATTTGTAACGAACTACAGTTCTCGTTATGGTCTATGCAAATTCAGCACCGCACGCGCCGCCGTAGTAGCAGCAGCTTGATTTTTTTTTTCTTTTTATCTTTTTGAGACTTTCGAGAGCACTTTCGAACCGAAATCCGGAACGCTACCGCCATAGATGAAAACACAAAAAAAAAAAAAAAAAACGTCTATAGGACGTATCCACATCTGTAATAATAATAATAATAATAATAATAATAAATGGAAAATTATGGAACAAGAATTTCAGGAAATTTTCCGCATCAGTAAATGGTGGTAGTGGTGCAATCCAGATGAAGGAGCGAGCTGTAAGGAGGACTGAGATTGCTGCTTTGCTATGGAGTCATAACCGTTTGATGCTGTTGGAGCTGCTAGCTCTGCTGCAAATGTTATGACAAGCGAAAACGAAGTGATTTTTTCGCCCTGGATAACGCGTTTTTTCGTGTGTTACAAACTATAGATAAACGGATGAATCAGGCACAGGACTTGGATTTTACAGCTTTGACTTGTTTTTGTTGCAAAAAGGAAAAACACTTAACTATCCCAAGTGAGTGAGGTGAGATGAGATGAGATGACACAAGAAAGTAACAAACAACGAAACATACAAAACATCGAGATAAGGTATACCAAAGAAGATCGCCCGGCTTATTTTGAAGATTGTGCGGATATTAGCTCGATTATTATTGATGTCATAATGATGGCTAAATGGGCTGAAGATGGGACACTTTCGCAGCAGAACCCTATCACAAATTGGTTTCCATTAAATCTTATTTTATCGATTTTGATTTTCCAAAGAGACAAGCACTTAATGTGCAAACGCTAATGCATATATATATGTGTGTTCCTGTCCATCTGTGCAGAGTCAAAAGTATAGAGTTGCCAACTTTAAGAGTGTTCTCTAGGTTGTCTTCGAAAATCACAGATGGACTTAATTACAACGAGAAAAATTGAAAAGCCATATAAATGTTGGTTGGTGTCTAATGTGACTGGACACATTAGACATAAAACAGCCGAAATAGAAAAAAATCGCCGGAAAGCTAGATTTTTGTACAAAGCCTACTCATGGTATTCTTAAGAAACTGTAAAAAGTCTCCTTTGAAATGAGCGTAGCTTACAATTTTATGGGGGGGGGGGGGTAAAGGCTCCCCAAAATTGTTTATTAGGAATATCTGCCAAATGCTTAGTTGAACAGAAAAAATGTTAAGGGCCAATTTGTAGCTTGGAAAATTTCTTACAGACGAAGTATTAATACTTTATTAATTAATACATTTTTTTTAATAAAAAATAAACGTTTTGGAAATTATCCAATCTGAAGATTAAAGGGTTTTACTTTTTTATATAGTGGGGTGGCTTAGTTAAACAATTGTGAATTTTTTAATAAAAGTAAAAATATGTTTACATTTTTGGTACATTATATGAACATGTTATTTTGATATTGGGACACTTTATATGTCCACCCCTTTAGGTGGAAGGGGCAAATTAAAAAAAAAAATTATATAAAATAGAAAATTAATATTAAAAAACAACGGCAACACTTACAATATTCTGTTACAACTTAAAAACTCATTCTTTAATTATGTTTTTTAATTGAAGTTATTTTAGTGCTTAGTTTTTTTTTTAATAATTTATTTAAAAACTAAGTACCTAATAAAAAATGTAGCTATGGGAGGAGTTAATATTATGTGCTTTACCTATCAAAAACATTGTTTAATTTAGGGTAAGAACTGTGGAGTAGATAAAAGTGAGCAATTCAGAAGAGTGTTGCAGCAAATAGCTTTTACAGTTTAAGCTAAAAAAATGTTAAAAATCAAAACAAAATTCTAGAACTATATTGATTAAATAACTGCTGAGATTGTTTTGACATCAACGCGATTTTAAAAAAAATTAAGCCATTGGCGCGGTTTTTAAAAATATAAGAGATTTTTATAAACATTTTTTAAAGCGATATTTGGAGAGCCACTTTAAGCAACTAATGTGCAGTTTAATTTTTTAAATTATCAACACGATTTTTTGATGTTTAAAACTTTCAAAAATTAAATTGATTTTTTTTTTAAACCGAAGATAATTTTGATATAAATACAATATTAGTGCAGTAACCTTGTCCTTTTATTAAGAGACGAATTTTTTACTGACTTGTTGCAGATATTTGCCGAAAGAATAACCCGAGTTTTTTTACCTAGAGCGCTAGAATGCTAGATTGTCAAAAATCGTAATGCATGCTTTTTGTTCAGTTATTTCAACTTAAAATGGGACTAGTATGTAACTTCAATCTGCTAATTCAAAGTAACTTTTATTTTTTCAATTTGTTCAATAGTTTTAAAAATACAGTTTTTCAAAATTTAGAAATAATTATGATTTTATAATACAACAAGTAGCACAATAACAAGTAAAACAATAACAAATACAAGGTTTTTGACATAAGAAGCATCAAAACATTACGACGCGACGTGTAGATTGAGTCAAAAGAAGAAAAAAAATTCATTACACGGACGTAGAGAAATAGCTGACATACTTTTCATACATCGGCTTGTCTCTGGTTCAGTTGATTGCTCCTCTCTCTATAACTCGATTTCTTTTAACACTAACACCCGTAACCTTAGAAACCCTCGCCTCTTCTATTTACCAACACACCACACCTCCTATGGCCTTAATGAACCTCTGACCCGTATGCTTCGGTTGGTCACTTTGAATCCAAATTCATTTGATTTCAACATCAGCACCTACAACCTCAAACTCCTTTTGACCCATCCCCACTCATAGTTATAAGTTTAGATTTAAGTTATTTTTTTAAGTTATAATTATTTGTAGCTTGAATTAAGCGGAATAAATATGCGTTCAGCCCCCACTAAAATTAAATATAATATATCTCCTCGCTAAGGTAGGGTAAGAATTTTTGTACAAAAATGAATTAAATTGGAAAAATGATCTTTTAAAAAAATTGTGCATAAAATCCATGCTTCACTTAAAGCCAGAAATCCATTTTTAAATTGTCTTTTTTACTTAAGTTGATTTAAATAATAAAATAAATTTAAATATAAAATAAATATTTTTCACAATTTATTTTCAAACTTAAAATTTTGCTACCATTTTGTAAACAAAATTTCGGAAATTGTTTAAATAATATCTCCCTTAGAACCTTTTTTTTATTTTCAATTTTTTTTTCAAAAATGGCTCAACTGATTTAGATCAGTTTAAAAAAAAAAAGAATGTTTACAATAATTGTTTAGGATTTTTGAAAAATGTTTAATTTTTTTTTTTTTGAGAAGTTAATAATTTGAAAACAACTTGGTAGATTTTTATTAAACTTAGCACTCAGCAGTTTTAGATTTTAAATAAAATTTTGTCTTATAACCAAAAAATACAGTACCTCCCATACAAATATTTTAAAAGCGGTATTGAAAATCTAATTCTCCTCAAAAAACGGCTGCTACGATTTTGATTAAAATTTTTGTGTGAACTAATATCACAACGATCTACCATATTATTGGAAAAAAAAAATTATCTATAGTTTAAAAATGGTACCTCTCCTCTCATATAACCATTTTTTGGGTTTTCGATTATGTCATTATTATATTTTAATGAAATTTTTTACACAAAAGCTACTAATAAGTTTGAATATTATTGCATATCAAAATTTTCAAAAAATCATATTGCGGATTTAAAAAAAAAAACGATATTTTGAAAATGGGTGGGTGATTTTTTTCAATATTAATTTTTAATCTCTGCATAAATAAGTACTAAAAATTGGGGTACCAATTCAAAATTGCATATATAAAAAATTATTTTTTTTTTAAAAAACGGCTGCAACGATTTTTAAAAAAAATTTGTTTAAATTTCTTTTTAAATATCTAAGTTTCTTTCTTTTTTCGGAACTTAATAATTCAAAAACGACTTGATCGATTATTTTAATTAAACTTGGCATTTTGCAGTATGTTAAAATTATCTATTTTGCAGTATGTCAACATTATGTAAAGCAGAATTTAAATAAAAAATTTGACCAAGAAAAACGGTACCTCTCATACAAGTGTTTAAGAACCATATTATTGGAAAAATATTATCTATCTATTAAAAATGGTATCTCCCATGAATAAAAAAGGCCCAAAGAATGAAATAATGAACTATAGGCCCATTGCTAAACTATCTGTGATACCTAAACTGTTTGAGTCAATTATGAGTAATGTTCTTTCTTTTCATTGTAGTTCTATTATTTGTGATAGCCAGCATGGCTTTGTCACTGTTACTAATTTATTTAACTTCGTGTCCTTTTGTCTAGATGTATTTGAAAAACGGGGGCAAGTTGATTGCGTATTTACTGACTTTAGTAAAGCCTTTGACAAGCTATGTCACAATACACTAATTCTAAAACTATACCATCTAGGATTTAACAACAATTTTATAAATTGGATTTCTTCATACTTAAAAAAATCGTCGTTATTCTGTCTTGTTTCGTAATGAAAGTTCAATTCAATTTGTTGTCAATTCTGGCGTCCCTCAGGGCAGCCACTTAGGTCCTATTTTATTTGTTTTATTCATTAACGACTTGGTTTCAAACATAAAAAACTCGTCTATCCTTGTTTATGCTGATGACATTAAGCTTTTCAAAAGTATAAAATCCTCCTCTGACTGTTTATTATTACAAGAAACTATTTTCTCAACTATCTTATTATCGGTTGAACCGATTTTGATGAAATTTCTTACGCAAGAGATAATAAGTTTAAAAATATTCCATATAAATTTTTTCAAAAACACGAATTTTGATTTTAAAGATAATTTAAAAAAAATTGATATTCCGAAAATGGGTGGCTTATTTTTTTTAAAACTAATTTCTAAACTACGAATTAAAAAATACGAAAAATCGGCTTACCGAATTTTTTCCTTAAAATTATTCTCAAAATTTCATATAGGTATAAAAATGTGTGTTCTCATAAATTGAAATTTTGGTGTCAAGACAATTTCAGAAGTTGTTTAATAAATTTATTTTTAATTAAAATATAGACTCCAATAATTTATTTATTTCTTTTATACAAATCTAAACTATTCAGACTTTACAACCACAGTGTGATCGCACATAAAAGCCAGGTCGTGCGACTCAGTCATTTTACCAGCATTTTACTTATAATGATTTTTGATGTAATTAGTTTTTTTTATATTTTTTAATTTCTATTTACAGATTTTTCGAGCATTAAAGTTGGTATGTAAGCCAAACTCCGTAATTTTTTTGAAGTGGTCTCTATAAAAGAAGTGGTTAGTGTAAAAATATTCTAAAAGTTGTACAAATGATGTACAAACGATTACCATAGCCAGTTTTAGTCAACTCAATAGTATGGTGGGAAACCTAGGTTTCAAGACTTTGTTTTAATTCATAAATAATTTTATACAAATTATATAAGACCATTTTTCTGGATATAAAGGTAAGGTACTATTATAAAAGATTTTCAGTCAAAATGATTTTAATGTCTTCTCATAGTACCTATAAAACCTAAACGAAAAAGTATGAATGGCAATCTCGTTTTGCGGCATTTCTGGCTTTGTTTAGTTTAATAGCCAAAATTTTAGAGTTTGGTTTCCATTCAATGTTTTCATTACAACTCGATTAAACTGACAATAAAAAAGATTTTCTATATCCCGCGACTCCATTCAATTCTATATCCTGCCTATACATATATAGGGAGATGATGTGCTGATGTCTATAAAATTGCGACATATCAACCGAACCCACAGAGACCCACCCTCATCTTTCTATTTTTCAATCAGATTAACATTGCATATATTCCCGGAAAACCAATGCTAATTTCCACCAACACTTATCGGCCATTGCCAGAACCATTATGTATGATACCAACATCCAAACACCGAAAGTGGTTCTTCTTCCAGGATGAACCTGTCCTTTTGGCATCAACGAAAGAGACAAAACAAAAAAAAAACTGCCACACATCATCATCAGCATCATCTATGTGGTGCATGCTTTCGATTTTTCATCATATCCAAGTTGTGTTTTGCCCATAAAGGACTGAGTGGAGTAGGTACTATCGTATATATATAAGTCTGCGGGACTTGGTAAAGGAGTCTTGAACTCCAGCTGGGAGAGAATCTGCATGGATGCGTATTTCAGAAAATCGAGAACATAAATCAAAATTAACGAGCACACGCGGACCTGTTGCACAGTGGATCAGGCCAAAAAAAAAGAACAAAAAATAAAAAGACCCAACAAAGAATCATGCACGCGTACAACAAGTTTATAGCCTCGCGAAAAACAACCCAGGGATCGTACGTGATTGATATGGGAAATGAGAGCACTTCACTCAGTCTGATTTCGTTGTTTGTTATGAACTTGGAACTTGGACAGTTCCACCAGCCAGGTTGAGAGTGTAATGCTCTCTTAAAAGGTAGCATAAGCTTAAGATCGCACCATATCATCAAAAAAGGGGATGTTTGTTTTATTAATCAGACGACGGACATCGAAAATAAAAGATACGACTAGGTCTCAAGTACTTACTCTTTCCTGTATTCTTTCTTATGTTTTTAAGATGCCTGAAATTAATTTTAAAATAAACTTTATTTATAAGAATGGAAAAAACAAATTCTGAAAGCGAAATTTACATTTACAACACCTGCGGGCTTTTTTTCATTTTTGGAGTGGTAATAAGACTCACCACAAAAAAGCATTAAGACCCGCGGGAGTTATTTCTGAATTGGCATTAAGTCCCAGGCTTAAAGTGATTCGATAATTGATATATTATATATGTACATATGTACTTTACTTAAACTTAATATTGTTGGCCAAGAAAATTGTTGACATTGGCGCCTGCCTGACAACTGAACATCCCCTAAGTGGAGCTACGGAGTTGCATAAGGGGGTTGGATGACCCAAAGAGGGAGTTAAAATTCTTGGAACCTGCGAAGCGGGCCACCCAAGGTACTTTTATCCAAGAAAACTGTTGAAAAAGTTCAAAATCCTTTTTGTTCTTTAGTGAATTAATATATTCTTCGAATTGAAATTCAATGTTACAAACACAACACAACGCAACTGCAGTCGGCGCTGCTCACGGTGCTGCTGACGGATGCTGCAAGAATTCATCAACTTTTCACGTGCAGCACTTTTGACGTTTTAATTTGTATGAAGAAAAAAAGAGCCGAACAAAAATATTTAAGCTTTTTGTGGTTATTTGTTTTGCGAAAAATATTATTGATTAAACGAAAATTATGGGAAATAAAAACAAGTGATCGTGATTGTTTTTTTCTTTAAAATAAACAAAATGCTGTACAGCTGCATTGTGGGCACAGAAAAATTAGCACGCACGACATTTTTTCACAGCTGTTGCATCTCCAGCTCTAGTTCCAGTTGCATCATTCTGAACACAATCAGGCATTAAGTCGTGAAAATAAAATAAAAAACATTTTTTTGACGAATGTATAACTTGTACCTTAAATTACTTTCTGTACAAGTTTTGATTAGGTATGACAAAGGATTTGCCGACTTCACACGCTTCCTGATGCGATAGTGTGATGGATTTTTCATTTCTTTTTTGTTTTTGCGGTTAAAATTTTCAGTTAATTTATAATAGTGATTTATTTTATTGAAAATATGTATTTTGAAATATTCGATAGCGACAGTGCCGATGAAACATTTAGTAACGATAAACACAATGAGTGCCTCAGTTATATGTATGTAATTTAAGACGATCTTTCTTTTCATTTACCTTGTAACTACCTAATTGCATATAGGTTAGGTAGGTATACTTACCAGAAAACATATTTTAAGAAAACAGTAAATATTTTTGACATTTTTTATTCAATAGGTAAATTTATTTTCATTAAAAAATTCAGAGGCTATACAGACAATGCTTTGACTTAAAACTATTGCAGTTCAATTTTAAGAATGAATGTCATCCTTTATATATTTTGTTAGGTGTTATAAATAGAGATACAAATGAAATACCACGCAAAACCGTACCTTTACAACAAAGTAGTCTATTTCATTTTTATTTATTTCGAATAAAGATTCAATTTACCATGACACATTAAGATTCAACTCTTCTAGAGTATCGATAATTCAGTATGTAACAAAGTTTTTAAATATTCAAAAATATGAAAAGTATGAAACATTATTCTTAAGGCTGTATAGGGTAATTAACTCATTTCAGAATTATAACGAAATTCGAATTTATATTTGTAGAAAAATACTAAGAGGAAAATAAAAAAAATAAGAACATTTAAGTTTAAATACAAGAAAAAAGAACGGAGTAGGTATTTTAAAAAAGAGACAAAAAAATTAAAAATTATTTATGTGCAATATAAGTCCCTAAGTTTGATTTTTGTAGTGCAAAAATAGTTTGCTCCTTAATGCTGTGGGCGCGGCAGTACTTTGCAACTCATTTGGAAGAGCATTCCACAAACGAATTGCAGATACGTAAAATGAACGTTCCGCTATGGTGTTTGCGAAACGCGGTAAAATTAGTTTTAAACCTCTTTGATGGGATTGGGAATAATTAAGAAAGTCACTTAGATAATTAGGACACCTGTTGTGGATGATATTGTGGAGTTTCAAAACAAGCCTGAACTTAAGGTACTCATCAAGATTCATTCCAAAGAGCGTGTGATGTAAATGTGAAACACTGGAATATCTAGGCACAGCCAATACAATCATTAAATGCAACGTTTAATCTGCGCCTACACTCACAGTCCAAAATAGAATATACATATACGGAACAATAAAAAGTAAAATATGGCATAATTAATGATTTAATGAGGCGTATTTTCATCTTGGGAAGCAATAAGTACGAAGATGTCAGTAATCGTAATTCGAAGTACATATTTCGAATGGTATCAGAAATTTCACTACAACACGTTAGATTTTTATTTATTCTATATCCTAAGTATTTTACATCTTTCATTATCAATTTCGACCGTGGGAAAATCTTAAAAGTTAATCTCATCTCTAGAGCATAACATGGCATCAGACTTAGCAGGATTGAGCTTCATATTTCCTCATTTAACCTAGCTATACAATCCTCCATTAAACCGACTTTACTAAAAATGTAGAGAACAACATCATCTGCATACATATGAATTTGACAATTGGAGATGACATTGGGAAGGTCGTTTATAAACAATGAAAATATCAGAGGACCCAAAACAGAGCCCTGTGGTAGTCCCAGATTTGTAATAAGAGGGTTAGATATGCCAGCCCCAGTTTTTCTTCGCTGCACTCTGTCAACCAGGTAGTTAAACACAAGCTTAGGTCAGGTGTTATGGGTAGAGATACAAATGAACCGTACCTTTACAACAAAGTAGTCTATTGATGTGAATATTGTGATTTAACAAAAAATTTTATATTACATCATTTGCCTTTATTATAAAGAATCAATAGATTAACGAACTAACAACGTTGCAAGTTCTATAGGGGAGAAGAGGGAGACTTGATCTCTTTTGCAGTTTTTATATCATAACTTTTCCATTTACATTTTCTAGAAGACCCGTTCCTGTGTAAAAATAAAGAAAGACTTATTAGCTTCCTTGTTTGCATAGAAAACAGCACTTAGTTGGAAATAGTTAAAACGCTATTTTAATGTGTAGTGTATGGTGTACATAATTCATTAATTCAACTACAAAAAAAACATATATAAAGGGTGGGTCATCTAGTGATTTCTTTTTAAATCATAGGTGATTTTGACACTGACAGCTGTGAGCTGTTTCCCACTTGAAATGTTGACAGAAAGTTAGTATCATACCTCCGCGGAACGAAATGAGTCGCTTTACGCTTGAACAACGTTGAAAACATTTTTCCAGAGAGTGACAGTTTGGTGCGGATTGTGGAGTGGTGGCATCATTGGACCATTTGACTTCGAAAACGTTTCGGTCAAATGTGGGCGTTAAAGAGCCATGTTAAGCGACTTTTTTTTTTACTGAAATTGAAGACATGGATTTGGACAACCTCTGTTTCATACAGGATAGCGCGCCATCTACACAGCGCATGCCACAATCGATCTTTTGCGCACAAAATTCCCAAATCGTGTTATCAGCCGTCTTGGTGATGTTAATTGGCCGCCTCGGAGCTGAGATTTGACCCCTTTGGACATTTTTGGTGGGGAACCTTGAAGGACCAATATTATGCCAACAATCCAGAAACGATTGAAATACTTAAGGTCAATATCATCCCAGCAATCCGTGAGCTACAGCCCGAAACCATCAACAAGGTCTTGACAAATTGGAGTGTCAGAATGCGCTATTGCGAAGCCAGCCGAGGCAGCCATTTGAACGACGTTGTGTTCCATAATTAATGGGTATGTTGGCTCTCACTAATAAAGCCATAATACATGGAAAAAATTTAATTTTAAAAAGAAACTTCTGTATTTGACCCACCCTTTATATATAAATAATCAATTCATTTGATAAAAAAGAAAATTCAATTATTTAAATAAGAACTTATTAAAAATAGAGGAACATAAAGTCAGGATATTATTTTTAATTTATTTATTTAAATAATAATGGGTCATTAATTTCTTGGTTTCAAGTTGGTAGCGCTGGCATTTGACACCTGTCAAACTCAGCTATCATTTGAACTGTCATAATATTAGTTGAATGTTTGCCATTTAAGCCAAGTACGCTACTGATGCGAAACGAAAAATCCCATACAAAAACGACACAACAAATAATTTCGTTCTGGTTTTCGTTTTGCAGTACGCAGTTCGATTATTTTAGCAGATTATTTGGAGAAGTATCCGCTCTTTTTTCGCACAGAATTTTTTTGGTTCATTTTTGTACTTACTAGCTGGCCTACCCCGACTTGGGACGGTCTGACTTTCGTAAAAAATTACAAAAGTTTCGTTAAAAATGTCTAAAGAAAATATTAATATGATATGTCGTTAACGCTAAAGTAGATCTTTTTTTTAAATATTTTGTAAAGCTGTTGCCTACCAGTTTTTCTCAGTCCTTGCAGCCCCAAAACATCTATCATCTATTCAGGCACGTAGCCAGGGGGGGGGCTTGAGGGGCTGAAGCCCCCCCCCGAAAGTCTAAAATAAAAACTAAAACTTTCTAATGTACAGTATTATTTCCTTTGTAGAGCTCTTCAAATGCATCTCAATAAGTCTTGAAGAAATAACGAGCAGAACGTGGGCGATGTCTTCGAAGGCATCAACACTTTTGGCAGCGGTCCAAAAATGTAATTTCCTAGTTAGCCCCATTGTATGCGAAAAGCTGTTCAGTTTAACGCTGCCCTTATCAGTTTTCCTACAGAACAAATCCTTAGATTTCGTTTCTGCAATCGACCGCACCAAAGAAGTTCTGAATTCTCTTGAGAACATCAGAGAAAAAGCCGAAGATTTTTTCAGAGAGGCTTTTCAATCCGTATCTAACCTTGCCGAGGACTTATTTAAAGTTGAATTAAGACTCCAAGAACTTCATTGAAACAAACCACGCGTTCCAATCCAGAAACCTCTTCTACTGAATCCTATTTTAGAGTGTCTGTATTGATTCCTTGAATAGATTCGTTAATACAAAATCTTACGGACAGATTCATGATCAACGAAGACGTTCTACCATCGTTTCAAGCTCTTCTCCAAGGTTTTTCTGCGGTTGGCCGAGTCAACGAAATGGAAAAGCTAACATGTTACTTTGATAATGCAATTTGGTTGTCAGCTGTGAAAGCTGAGTACATTCTCTGGTGCGAAAAAATATCGTCGATTGATCCTTCTATCGAAGTTTTAAAATTGCTTGATATATGTGACAAGACTTACTTTAGAGGTATAAACTTCTTGCTTACGGTTTTGGCCACGCCTCCAGTGACCACAGCTAGTGTTGAAAGAAGCTTTTCAACTATGAAAAGGATTAAAACAGTGCCCGAAGGCGTTATGGGGAATGCAAGATTAAGCTCACTTGCTATGATATCTGCTCATTCAGATATAAATGTGGATCCAGATAAGGTGATTGATCTCATGTCAAAAAGAAAATCAAGACGTCTGCTTTGATAATATGTGTGTATAAAAAAAATTATTTAAGTATATGTTCGTTTGAGTACATACAATTTAAAAACTAATAAAAATCAATAAATTGGGATATATATAGTTTTTTGTTTAAAGAATTCCTCGTAAAATTTGGAAGCAAGCTCCCCCCGAACCAAAATCCTGGCTAGGGCACTGCATCTATTATAAAAATTATGCTATAGCAAACTAATCCATTCAACTGTTTGATCTTAATTAAAGCGGGATGGCCCCGGCGCAGTGGAAGTAGTGCTTGACTGCTAACTTGGATGTGTGGGTTCACCAACTTACTTCTACAATAATTATAATATTTTTAAGAATTAGAATAATAAGGATTTATTTGCAAGCGATTTCAAGCCAAAAGTGAAAAAAAAAATTGATTGCTTAGCTGAATAGTTTTTCATGTTCAGAAAAAATGGCGAAAATCTGAAATTTTTCAATTGTAAAAACTATTTTTTAAATACATAATTTATTGTAATTTACCTCATATTTTTATGCTGCTATAATATTAATTTTAGTTTTTATCCCATTTTACTTTTTAAATAATTATTTGGCCTTTAAGTGATCTTCATAATTCATTCTCTAAATAATTAACACTTTTTAAATAAATTTTCAAATACATTTTTTGCTTTTCCCCCAATTTGACTCTAAAAAAATAATTTTGGAAATATCTTTAGTTTTTTTAACGTGATTCTCGAATTCCATCCTCAAAAATATAACCTAAAACAAGATTTGCAAAATCAAATCCTATTTTTCTTGTTATTCCCATTTCACCCTATAAAAGAACAATTTTGAAAATATTTATAGCTCTTTACGTCCTTGAAGTCCATCCTCTAAATATTAAAGATTTTTTTTTTTAAAACCGTATTTTTTTTTGTTTAAAAAAACTCAATTATTGCCTTTCAAATACAAAAAGAATTTTTTATATCAAATGCTCCTTTTTTGTTAAACCGCATTTTACCCTATAAATAGAGTGACACCTGCGGACACCTCCCTTAAGCAGACACTTCCCCTAAGCGGATATATTTTTTTGCATACAAAAATTGCTCCATATACCTAAGTTGCTTTCCTAATCACTTGGGGCTGTTTTTTTTCAAAAAGTACATAAAAACACTTGTGGTTTTGAATGCAACGTTGTTCAAAATATCAAAGCAATCGGTGGAGAACATTCGGAGATTTACGATTTTTTGGAAAAGTTGCATATATGTATGTGTTAAATAGCAGATTTAATTAACTCAAAAATTTGGAATTTTCATATATTTTTAATTTAAAGTGCTGCTATGATCTCAAAAAATATTTCCACTAGGTAATTTCACATTGAAATTGAAAAATTGTTTATTTTAATTCAAATAAAGTCAAATAAAAAAATCTTACACTATATAGTTTTCTTCAAATCAAAAATATTGTAATTTTATTATTTTTTAAATAAACTTACAAAATACTGAGTTGTTGTTTCATCACAAATATCGAAATTTTCTTGTTAGACATATTGTTATTTACTATCCATTTTCAATTTAAGTTTTGTCATTGTATATGACATGACTATCCTTTCTTCATAAATCAAAACTCTCTGAAATTTGAATACAAAATTAATAAAGAAAAAAAAAAAATAACAATAATCAATGCCAGTTGCTTTTAACAAAAACGATAACTCAATTTACAGCTGTCAAAAACAATTACGCATTTTCGACAAATATCATACCTACCTAATAGAAAAAGATTTAACTAAACGTATGAGTGCCCTCCTCCCGAAACATCAAGCTCATTAGTTGGTCTAAAGCCTTCTTTTTTTAAACAAACAATGCAACTGGTCTTAATCCACTAATCACCATATTAATCGCATTAATCTCTTACAATACTTTAATCTAAAAACAATACTTAATCAATCTTTCGGAAAACTCAACAAGTTCCATTCAAACGGACAGTAACGCCTTCAAATTATTTTTCCGCTTCTATTTTATAAATCTTAATAATCAAGACATCATCGGGAGCGGCATCTTTAAAAAAAAATAATAATTAACTAATTTTGCAAGTCAGTGAGGCGCGGCCGCGGCGGTGGATGGCGTGGCGGCTTCGCTCCGTTATAGGAGTTAACCGTTTAGTCGTATTCTTAAAAAAAAAAAAAATATCTCCGACCCATCATCGATGACAGTTTAAATTATGGTTTGGTTAAATTCTGTTTTATTTGAAAGTCCAAAAGAATAGTCATTTAAAAGTCCTGACACCCTAACCAAACTGTCATTAATCGGTATTTTGTTATACCTAACAAAAAAAAAAAACCCTTTTCCAAATCAAAATTAGTGTTTTGTTTCGGTCTTTGGGAAGAGACAAAAAAAAAAAGAACAACGAAAACTGAAATTAATTTTTTTCACATTTGAAAAGCTTATCCACCTGTTCTAAGGAACTATTTAAAATTTACATAACAAAGTCAAAGAAATGCTGAAGGGGTTTTACTACTAGAATCAGAAAAGTTGCGCTATAAAAGATGTCAAACAAGCTACAATTGTTAATTGTTTCTTTTTATTGTTATTATTATTTTTTTTTTTTTTCAAAAAACGAATCAATGTGAATTCTTTGGGTTGCTAAGTCTTATATTTGGACGTGTTTTGTTATTGTATCTTTGGCTACCGGAGTTTTGAAAGGAAAATCTTAATGACAGTTGATTAGCAGAGAGAATTTTGTGTCAAATTGCTTGGCTGTCAATTTTAATTTTATGACAGAGAAAAAATACCGAAATAATTTTTTTTTTATTTCTATTTCCATTCGTGGTTTTTTTTTTGTTTTGTTTTGTATAATTTTCTAATCATCGAATATTGGAAATTAACAAAATGTAAAGTTTTAAATTAATTGATTTCTAACACACAAGTGCATTAACTACAACTATCATTAACATTGCAACAGAAGCGGAACAATATTTTAGGGTATGAGACAATGAATATTTGATTGGAGCGGCATGTTTTATTTTTTTTTGTTTAGTAGAGAGGGAGCTAAATTAATTAAAGTCTTAGGCGTAAATGAAATGGATATATAATGTTTTGACAATCTTAGGTTGTCAATCAAAGAAGTTGGTTTGAAAACATACGGCAGGGCACTCTACATTTGTATAATATAGCGACTTGTTTCCGTTTATAAAAAAAATACTAACACCAATATTTAATTTACAAAACATAGACCCAAAATAGACGATCATAATGACGGACCTCTAAGAAGTAAAGAAGAAGTATTTTAGGGACTGATAAGGTTTTATTAATGCATAGTTGTTTCTATCGTTAACTGCTATCGTAACTGAGCATTTTTTTTTAATACTTCCTCTGGCCCACCATGAATAAGTTAAACAAAATAACGGGTGCGTTTTAAATATGCAACACACTTTTTAAATAGAAAACAATGAAATTAAATAAATAACCATTTGGGTTTATTATAGCTGGAAAATTGTATGGCATTAAATGTTTCGGACATATTGCCCACCAAGACTAAATCTCATGGAGACCGGTTTTTACTTCCTATATATATATATAATATGGTAAGTTATGGGTTCCTAACTCGAGATTTAAATCAAAATTTATATTACAATGATATGGAAGCTGAAAAAAGTGGGTATCGGAGTTTTGTCTCTTTCCTATAGTTCTATACTTTTACGGATGGTTTGATTTTCTTTAAAATTGATACCTAAGCGTTTTTTGGACATTGCCTCAACATGTTTTTGATTTGTTTTTAGAATTAAATCTAATAACAATAACGACTTACCTGCCATACAAAATTTTGGAGATTGGATTGGAGAATGTAAATGTCTCATATTAAGGTATATACGAAATGAAACTGAACAGGCCTAAAATGGTGACAGTTCATGCAAAAAACTTATTTGACATTTATAAATGTCAAAGTGTCATTTGAACTAGAGTAGCTGTGTTTAATAGGTGTGTATAATGAATAGGCTTGTGTAGTTCACCAAAAAAAAAATTCTAAATAAACTTCAGCTGAACAAGCCTAAAACGGTGACATTTCATACAAAAAACTTTTCTGACATTTATAAATGACAAAGTGTTATATGATTTAGTAGCTGATTAACGAATACAAACAGAAAATTTCTAGTATTAGGTGTTTTATTAGTAAAAACCTTGCCCTAAACTGTTCTACATTCTGTCACTTTGTGTTCTGTGACGTAGCCCATATTTTGTACCTACTTTTGAAGTGAAACAATTATGGAATTACAATAATGTCAAAGCGTCAGCTGATTGTTGTGTTTGACATATTTTGTTAAAATGTGAGTGAAAATAAACAATAAATTATTAAACAATTTGAAAAAAATGTGAATTGATATTTAATTCAATTTGAAACTACATATTTGCAAGCAAATTATAACTTAAAAGTGTTTGAAATTTCACAGCTGATAGGCAATCCACTCCATAAGACGTTGCAGTTACTTTTCTGTTCTGACAGTTTTCACACATTTGTGCTGTTTTGCTCTATTCTGATTTAGTTTGTCTTCTTTAAACACAACAAATAATAATGAAGAATACCTAAAACACAACAGGTGTGTGAAAACTTTCAGAACAAGAAAGAAACAAAGCTTAACACTGTGAATTTCAAATTTCATAATCTCAAAAGTGAATTTTTTTCGAGATTTTTGTTTTACGAGATTTAAATTTGTTACATTTTGGTTTTCAAGATTTCACTCTTGACCAGAAAGAATTTTATTTTTATTTGATAATTTATTTTCTTGCGGTTGTGAAAATATTTGCAAGTATTTAAAGACCCTAATCTTAAAGATAGAATTGTAATACTCAAGTTATAAGCCTCTTTGGTTAACAAATTTAAAGATTTTCCAAAATTATGTTTAATGGAAAAAAAAAATAAATTATTCCAATGCAAATAATGTTAATAAAATTATGTCAAAAATATGTAAAAAATTTCAGTTTTTTTTTTTATCTGGGAGATACAAATTTTGCAATCGATTTTAAAAGTCTAGTCTAACTAGACCCGAAACTAGCTCTAATACTCGGTCCCAAAGAAAAATTAGTACCTGAGCATTTCTTCACATTACTAGTATACCGGATCTAAGTTCACAAAGCGGTACTAGGTACTTAATACGTCTAAAACTGGTCTTATTCAGATTTTGGCTCTTTTTTGACATTTTTAAATATTAGGTACATATGATATTAATTGAAAATATATAGCTAGTGATACTTTGAAGTAAAATGTCGTTTTTAGAATACCCTTCAGCATAAGTTGCTTTCTGTAATCTATTAACAAAGATCTTTCTTTGGAACTCGTTCTTAATGAAGTAGAAAAGCCATATTAAATTACCATCGGCAAGTTGAGTGGATCAATGGATCAATTATCAATTCAAACACTTTTCCATGCCCAAGCAACACTATGACGAGGAGCGCAAGTTGTTGGCAAAATTTTGATGACCTACGTATGCAGTTCTATCAAGACGAGTGTACTGGTCATTAGAACGTAATAGAAAAACAAAGACCATTCAGTCTCGCTTTGCATCAAAAGCAATTAAAGTTTTGGAATATTCCTATCCAATGAATGTATATGTATAGTCTAGCGCTCGCGTCGGTAATTCTTTAGCACAATCATTGTTAGGACGCATTGACATAATGCTCGTCAGCGGGTTAACATGTATCTCAACGTTGACACAGCACAATTTTTTAGCGTGTCAATGTAACCTGCGTTGACTTTTATCTCAATTTCAAAAATTTCTGATTTTGTAGAGGTTTTGTAATCCATTTTCATCGTAGCCATCTTTCAAAAAAATTGAACATTTTATAGCCTGACAGATAGATAACAAGCTATATTTTGCTATATTTTATGGTATGTCGGATATTTAATTTTAAATGTCACCCTAAAGACCCGAAATTGAATTTTTCAGGAGTACAAAATAAAATTTCATAAATTTGTGATTTTTTAGAGGTTTTTTAATCTATCAACATCGTAACCATCCTCATATGGAATTTGACAGTTTATTACTTGACAGGTAGGTAACAAACTATAATTTTGACATATTCAATATTTTGATCCAAATGTCATCCAAAAACCGTAAAAACTGGTTTTTCCGAAGCAAAAAAATTAATCTTATTTCGAATACAGTAAAACCCGCTTAAGAGAAACGGCAAAATGTCACAGTATTTCTTTCACTTAAGCGGGTTTTTCACTTAACCGAACCCCGCTTAAGTGAAAAAAAATTTCACTTAAGCGGAGTCCGGATAAGTGAAAAAAAAAATTCACTTAAGCTGATTTAAAAATTCCATTCAGCGGAAATTTAAAGCTAAAAACAAAATTGAATTAATCTTTTGGAGTTGCCTAAAAAAATTAAATAAAATCCAACAACGATTTAATATGCAACACAAAAATAATTTATTGAATGTGTAATCTTCTTTTTAAGAAATGTTAAAATACATACCTCTCGAGACATTGGAAATGTTGTTTTGGATTTTTGATAGCCAAACCAAAAAGCGATTTGTTTACAAAACGAGAATAAATGGTTGTGGTGAAAATGGTGGAGGTGAAAAATAAAAAGGAAGTGAAAGCGTTCAGCAAATTTTTTGTTTTGTTCGATTCAGTTTTTTTTTTTCACTTAAGAGACTTTTTTTTCAATGAGAAATAAAAAATTTAAATGAAAATATTTTTCAGGTAAGCGGGTTTTTCACTTAAGCGAGTTTCGCTTAAGCGGAGTGTTTTATAGGTCATTGGTCAAAAAATGCTCGGGGATGAAAGATTTGTTTCAGCTAAGCGGGTTTTTCTCTTAAGCGGGTTTCTCTTAAGCGGGTTTTACTGTATTAAAAATTGAAGAAATCACTTGGTACCGATTTGAGTACTAAAAACTGGTATAATAACCAGATACTAGCTGAGGAGCTACCTAGTACCGAGTCCTAACTAATACTCGGTACTAAATTGACAGGTTTAGGACTTAGAACTTATGTGAAGAAATGAGTTGATACTGATTTGAGTACTATCTTTAAGACTAGTACCGGCACTAGCGTTAGAACTCTGTGAAAAATTGGCTGTAAATCATTTAATTTCAATTATTGAATTTGTCAAATGAATTATAGCGCTACTACTATGTGGATTTCCAAACCATTTTCTTTAAATATGTTTATTCAGTTTGAGAATCGTTGTTCATTTGAAAGTAAAATAATCGGCCCTAGCGAGGTATCCGTCGGAGCGGAAAATTCTCCGATTTTATACGAATCGGAGGATATTTGCTTCGAGGTATACTTTCGGACAGCTGTTCGGAACATTTTTCCGACATTATGCAACGCACACCAGCGTTTTGCGTTACAGTGCGATCAGTTGCTTTTTTTGAGTGATATGATGAAGGATACCTCGAATGTAATTTGAACGTCCGACAGAGTGTGCGTTGCAAAAAAATTTCCGCTCCGACGGATACCTCGCTAGGGCAGAATGAGTATAATATTCGTACTGCGCTTTCCGTAATTGGAATAAATAATAAAAAAATCGTTATGGAAGTTTTTTAGAATTTAGTTAACTCTTGTTTTATCTAAAAATAATATAAAGATGAATTGTTTTTTTTTTGTACGCGCATAACTTGGCTGAACATATTTCGATTTACATGGAGATTGTTGGATTCGTACTCAAACAAGATATTAAACCAGGTAAAGACACTATACGGAGCCGAAATATTAAATTTCGACAGGAAAAGTAGAAAAATCGTAAAAACCAGAAATTACATACCTACTTTCAGGGCTAACTGGTGGCGATATCTGAAAATTATATTTTGCATGGAAAGGTGAAAATATTGATTTATTAGATTGACAAACGAAATGGTTAGGTTTATATCATACCTAGATGGTAAATGGACCTGTATAGAACTCAACATGTTTAAATAAATCATATTTGTTTCAGATTCTTTGATAGTTAATTTCTTTATCTTTAATTTTTTTATCTTTATAAATGAAATTCCAAAATTTTTTAGTTATTGATGGTGTTTTACGTATGTTAATGATCTGAAACATTGGGTATATATTATTTATTAAAGAAACTTGCATTATTCTTCAGGAATTCAGGAAGACTTATTTCGTTTTTCAGTTTTAAACGTTCTTGATTTTCAAGTAATTCAAGAAAAAATTATTATAAATTTTATAAGCTGAGTAAGTGCTAAATTATTCAAATATTTTTTTTTTAATGAAAGATATAATATTATGTATATTGCCCTGTTTGATTATTAAATAATTAATATAATAAGACAATTAATTAATTAATTAATATAATAAGATAAGAAGTCCAAACTTCGAAAAAAAATTCAAACAAACTGTTTTCCAGAGAGCTTTAGTTTTATGCCATAAGAATTTCTTATAAATTACAATAAATTAACATGAGGGTTAAAAATTTGAAATTCTACACTTACTAAGAGATTTATCCTTCTAGCAAAACATCCTCTCTCCTCTAACTAATGTATTCTTATTTTGTATGAGGCATCCGTTGAAAAATTGATTTCAAAACAAAATAAAAAGTCATTATAATAATAATTTTTTTTATTTGACAGTTTTTATTAAAGACAAAAATTTAAAATTTTGTTTATAATCTTTTCATCAAAATATTTCATTCAATAAACACCATCTTATTTGCTACATTACACAAAAACATTTGAATTTATTTCTACATATCTAAGGTTTTATTTTGTTTTGTATTTTTTTTCCTGTCTGCTTAATTGTAAGTAACAAAATAAAGATAAGATAATTTTATATTCTTATAATATTCAAATTAAAAGACCAACAATTAATAATGGTTTATGATTTTATATAAAAAAAAAAACAATAAAATAAATTTTTTTTCTTTTATAATAAAAGACAGTCAAAAGATTATTTTGTATATATAAAGAACAGTAGCCTACTTCACAATCTTAAATACAAAAATTCGTAAAATTTTATACCTACATACTTAAAAGATTTTTATTTTTTGTTAAATTTTGTTTTATTTATTTTTTTTTTGCATGATTATGAAGAAACGCAAACCCAAAATTAATACTTAAAATATGTGTTACAATATTCGAAACAAACTAAGGCAATGAAAAAGTTAATTTAATTAATTTCATATATAACAGCATCTAAGGTTTAATATTTATTTATAAATAACAATACGTTTATTTGTTTTAAAATCGAATGAAGTCAAGTCTTATTTTTTTATAATAAATATTTTTTTCTTACATTTTCATTTCTGATTGGATTTTTGGATTAGAACACAAGTTTAAAGTTAGTTAACATTTCTTGTACACAAACATATCCGATTATTAGTTATAAATTTTGTTTCAAAGAAGAAAAAAATAATCAGTCAAAGAAAATTATTAAATATGTATGAAAATATATATTTGATACGATTTAGATTTAAATTTTGTATTATTTTATTTTTAACACTAAACATTTATTTTATACATTATCTACCTATCTATAGATTTTTCAGCATGTTTTGTTTTCAAATTTACAATTTTGTAATTATTTTGTTATTTTTTTTTTGTATTGTAATTTCGCAACTTTGTATTTTTCTTTCTCACTCTTAACTTTGATTTGAAGATATAAAATAAAATAAAAATTATTTAAATAATAATAAAGGTTTTCTTTTAAATTAAAAAATGAATAAAAATTAATTGCGAGGATTTAGAATTTGAATAATATTTAAATGTAATTTATTTAAAAACTAACGAAATTTATCAAAAGTTTTTACAACATAATATCACAACAGAGTCGTTGCTGAAAATAAGAAGAATTGTTTTCCGCTAATTTACAAACTATAATTCTTAAAAATTGTTTTTAATATAGCAATGGCTCCATGAAATGCAGATTGGGTGTGTTGTGTAGGTGTGCTTAACATTTTCTTGTAGGTCTGATTACACCCAGATAAATGCTTAGTATTTGACAGTGCATGATCGTAAAAGTCTAGAATGGAATTTGGATATTTCGGACCAATCCATCGGACCATTTCGAAAATTAAGAGCACTTAGCCGAAGAGAACTTATTGGTAGAATAATTTTGCGAAAAACTAAATGTTAGAATGCAAACAAAAAACTAATAAAAAAAACACAAAATATTGAAAAAAAAAAAAAACAATTTAAAAAAATTGTGTGAGTGTCATTACTCACGGTTAGGATTACACGTAAGGGTCAGGTTTTTAGTATACCCTACCTTCGGCATTTATGCAGGGCCGGACCCAGCCAAACTTGCGCCTTGTGCAAGGTTTGTAGAAAGCGCACCTTTTTTACATTTGCACATATATGCACTAGTTTTTCCACATTACTCAGGAGGTAGACTTTAAATGCGTTTTTTTATTGAGGTATCCCCTGTAGGTGATGTTAGTTAGTGTGCAAGAAATAACTTAGCACAGTTGTGATGGATGATATTTTGGGATTATTTGAACAAGTTTTGTGGTTAAAATGCAAATAGCAGTACATATTTTTTTTACGCAAGATCAGATTACATTTTCTTGTTCCTGGTATTTCGCCCCCAAAATTTTGCGCCCTGTTCATTGCACATCTTGGTTATTCCGGCCCTGCATATATGTTTACACATCAAAAATTACAATTATACAAGTGTACACAATTTTGGACATTTTACAAATAATAATTATAACTGTGACAACATTAAAATTGTATTTAAAAAATTTTTTTTTCTTATCTCACTTAATGCTGAATAAAGATTCATATTTATAAAAACATATATTAGTTAAGGTTCGCATACGGGATATCTGAGTGAGAAACATATAGAACGCTTCCATCTGAATTTCGAAAACGAGGACAAAACATTATCAGGGTCCGAATAATTTAAAATAACCTAGATTTGAACGGTTAAATTCCGGTTTTTCATTAAACAAAAAATCGGGATTTCACGTGTCGGCTTCTGACTCAAAATTATGTATCTTCTAAATGAGTTGAGATCCCACTATAAAACTTAGCATGTAGTACACAAGGTTCGAAGAACGATAAAATATGATTCGTTCTCTCGCGAACATTTCGTAAGGGAATTTTATTTTTCATTCGATTGCGAATCTTATTTTTTGGTTCCTTTAAAATAAAATTCGTTTTCGCGAACGAATCATATCTGTTGCGATCCGTAGAATATGGTTCGTTCGCGAATTTATCACGTACGAACTATTGAAGATCCATTCGCGAATCTTTCGAATAAGAAAAAAATGTCATTTTAGATTTTATATAAATATCATATTTTACAGTAAATAGGGCTATTTTTTATCGTAACTAATCCCACATAACATTTAAAAATCACTCTTCTTCATGTCAATTAAGACCGATTTACTTTTTCCTTGTCGAACTGACACACTTCCAGTTCCTGATGGTTGTTATGTTAATTAACCCCCGAATCATTAATATTTACACTATGTATTGTTGTATAGTACATTTCAATGTTTCCTGTCACTTTTTCTTTAAATTTTTTTTTGTCATAAATTAAACAGGTTGATTCGCCACTTACTTCTTCATTACAAGAAACATATTTATCTAACTCAAATGTTTTTACTTTCCCTATTTCAACAAAAATCATTTAAAAAATAACTCACTTCACATCCGCACTGAATTGATACTTGATGACGAATGATTCTTTTTACGGATCTTTTCGGATCCTTATCTCGAGCTAACCATATTCTACCTGTATTTAATTTTTTTGATCTCTCACGAACAAGAAATACAGAAAAAAACTGGATATGGTTCGTTCGTAAGCTAACTATAAATTTTTATAGATCGAGAATTTTATCGTTCGCGAACTATATTTTTTATGGTTCGTTAGAAGATCGATAAAGAATGATAAAGATCCGTATTTTATGATTCGCGAGTTATATTTTACGAACCCTGGTAGTACATATTAAGTGTTGTAGAGTTTGTAGTAAAGTTGCCAAGTAAGTACGATTTTCAAATGTAAACAAAAAAAACAAAAGGATTCAAGTTATTTTAAATTTAATTTAAGATGTTAAATTCCGGTTTTCTACCTATAAACAAATCTATTTCCGGTTTTGATGTTATATTTGAAAAGAACAACTAATTTGCCACATTTTGCACCATTAATTGGGACCATTCATTGTTCTATCTCTTTATTTAATTTAAGCAACACATTGGCTTTTCGAAACTTTACAAGCCCATAAATTTAGGACCATGCGTCAAAAATAAAAATTCTTTTATATTCATCATAAGAAATATACAAAATATAAATAACCTTAAAATTAACAAATTTCAAGACCCAAACGTATTTTAGTTGTTCGTGAAATTTATCTCGAAAACTACTCTTACGATTTTGATAAAAATAAAATGAACGACTGGTTCGCACAAACTTCCTCTTTTATATACGGTTTTAAAGAAGTCTCAATATCTTAAAAACTCTTCATCTGAAAAAAAAAATTAATTAGTTATGGGAGCCTTTATTATATGCCACCTGTCAAAAACGTAGTTTAGTTGAAGGAAATTGTATGAGTACCTACATTAATATGGACAATATAGGACGCCGTATTTCACATATGAATGGAACTTACTTTGAAATAAAGTGATTAAACAACTTCTGAAATTTTTGTTGACACCAATACGATGTACACCATTTTATTTCTTAAGTAAATATCAATTTATGAGAAAAAAAAAAATTTAAAATTCGTCTCAGCGTGTTTTTAAAAATTTTGATGAACAAAATTGGTACTCCATTTATTAATGCGGAGTTAAAAAATTAATTTTGAAAAAAATCATCCATCCATATTCGAAATATCGAATTTTGAAAAAATAATTTTGATTTTTTTTTAAATCCAAAATTAATTTTTTTTTTTTTTAATTTTGATATGCTATATTATTTAAATTTATTAGAAGATCTTGTGTAAAAAAATTCATTTAAATCGGTTGTACAGATAATGGGAAAACAAAAATGAGAAATGTTTGTCCAATAATACGGTAAATCCATGTGGTATCACAACGGGCCAACAATTGGTCCTAAGTGTGTCGGTTTCTCCGCCGACAGCCACTTCTACTTAATCTAACCTAATATGGTAGATCGTACTGATATTTGCTCACAAAACAAATTTAATTAAAATTGTAGGAGACGTTTTGAGAAAAATGAGACTTTATCTTACCGATTTTTAAGCACTTGTATGGGAGGTACTGTTATTTTTAGTCATAAAAATTATGTTTGTTTTAAATTTGCTAGATAATGTTAAAAAAACTGCTAAATGCTAAATGAAGTTTAATAAAAATCGACCAAGTCGTTTTTGAATTATAAAAAATTGAAACATTTTTAGAAAATCAAAAAACTAAAAGTGTTTTGAAAATTTTGGTATAAAAAATTTTTAAAACTTTCTAAAATAATTTCCATAAATAAATGATCAAAATAATTAAGTTAAAAAAATGATTCTATGAGAGTTACCATTTATAACCATTTTTCTGATATTTTCCTTTAAACAGTAGCCTTTTTATAAAAAAGTTATTGAATTTTAACTTCCTATTGAAAGTTATTGTAATTGGTCCAATTGTTCGAAACGACATACCTTCACGTTTCGAGGTTTCGAGGAATCCGAATCCGTCATTTTTAGAGAAATGTCTGTATGTCTGTGTGTACGTACGTTCGTACGTTTGTACGTTCATGATCAGCGTTGCCGCTGGGCTTCACGAAAGTGTAACACATTTTTTTAAAAAACGTAACAAAAGCGAAAAAAATGTAACAAATTGAAAAAATGATTTAAATGCAAAGAATGCTCTTGAACTCAATTTTTTATTTTTAATGGGAACATAAGTTTTCTTCATCACAGTTTTTAAATTCAGTACAAAATTAAATAAATAATTTTTTTTGGAATGTGGAAACTGGAATACTTTGAGGAATGGATATCTAACCATGTTTATATGCTGGATCGAGAGATCGAGTTTGAATTTGAAGTGAAAGATAGTGTTAGGTTATCTAGCAATATTTATTTGTTTAGGTATTTATATTTATTTAGTTCATAAGATAAAAGTGGACGGCGACGCTGTGCCGCGATGACCTTTTTCATAGGAACAGTTTATGGTGTTATTTTATGACATACATCTGTGAACATTATGTTCTATGAACAAGGGATGCGTCGCATCGTCGTTATCCACTTTACAACCCTAATGTTAGTTTAGTTTTATAGAAAACTAGAGATAAGATAGGTTAAGAAATGTAAATGTAGTTGTAAGTTAGGTATAAGAAATTATAATTAGAATCTTAGTGTAGTTTATGGAAAATAAAGACAGAAGTTATTGTACCACGAAACAGTGCGGTTCGCAGTTTATTCTTTTAAACACCTTTTCTTTGTGGCGGTTAAGTCTTATTCAGATAGCAAGATTTCGACTAAACTGTAACTGAAAGAGTTCGATCGAGTCGAATGAAGGTGATTTCAACTCAATTTAGGACGTAGGTGTACAAATAGGTGGAAGTGTTGTTTAAGCGCACTTCACACTGATTAAACAAATGATAAAGTAAAAATTTTAAAGAAAAAAAAAATTTTGAGAAAAAAGTGTAACAAAAAGAAAAAAAAAGTAACATAGTAACAAATACAAAAAAATTAAGAAAAGTGTAACACTTTTGTTACACTTGTAACATTGTGGCAACGCTGTTCATGATACATTCTATTGTTCATTTTATCTCGAGAGCGAATATAGATATTGACTCCAAATAAATTTTATTTCACAGATAATAACGTCATGAAGTGCAGAAAGGATATTCAACAAAATTCATTTAACGGTTATCTACTACATCAATTAAAAAAAAAGTTGTAAAAAATAAAATGACGTAATGAAGAATAGATTTTTTTTTTTTTAAATTAAAACCTTTATTTTTTTAAATTATTTTTTTCTACGTACATAGGATGCCATATTTGATTGCTGATTATGGGTTGTAAAAAATACAGAGAGATACTAAAAATCGTTGAAAAACGTTTTTCAGCTCGAATATTAAAAAAAAAAAAAAATAGTTTCGAAGCCGGGCTAATTTTATTCTATACACAATGATGTAGGTAATCAATAACTGATAAGGGTTAAAGAATTAAATAAAAATAAGTTTTGAAATTTAAATTTTTATTATTATTAATAAATTATTTAAAAATGTGAATGAAATTTTATTAATAAAATAATTTTTTTTTAAGAAAACCGTATTTTTATTAAAGTATATCAACCTTGAACTATTAATATATGTATGTACATCTTCAATGTAAATTTACTCTATAGTTGGTGCTATCCAGTAGTGCATTTTATTTTTTATGAATCTTCAGTTTTTTAATTGAAGGTCACCACTGAACGGTGGTTCAAGCTGAATTATGGGATTTTAAGCTAAAAATTATGCAAGTAAGTATCGAAAGGTTACTATTTATGAACATAAAACTTCATCTTAATTTCAATAATAATTTTTTTTTTGAGATTAATTTTTGAAGTTTTTTTTCAAGGTCAATAAAAAATGTTTAAAGTGATTAAGTATTATTATTATTATTATAAGACCCTGATATGTTAAAAGGAGGTATACCATTATTGCAAGGCCATTAAATTGACTTAAAAGGTTAACTGGTTTCAATAATTGATATTGAATTTTTTTAGGATGGATTCCGTAATCGATTTATATATAAAATATGTTCTCATTCTGAGTAAATGTGTTATATAGCATGTTATAGTTTTTTTTTTTTTTTTTAATTTAGTGTTCCTTTTAATGTTTTTGAGTTAAAATTTACTTTGAAATTATTTTTTCATTAGAATTTAAAAGTGTGGTTTTCAAAGAGTCTTCTTCTGACAAAGCAAATCAAAATTCTGTGTAATAAAAGCTGAGTATTAATCCAGCACAAAAGTATAAAGACCTCGAAAACAGATTTCAACAGTTTAAAATTTAACAAAATAAAAAAATATACAAAAATTAAATTACACAAAAAAAATAAGAAAAACAATATCAATACACTGGACGCCCAGTATAACGAATACCGATATAACGTATAACGAAAAAACGTGCCCACAACTTATTTAAAAAAAATTTAGTAATTTTTTTTTACAAAAAGACAACCATTTTATAAAAAATAAATTCCGAAAAACCGTTATAAACGGCTCATAGAACCGTTTTTTGTATTTTCGATTTTCTCAAAGACGGCTCAACTGATCTTTCAAAAAGTTTTAAAAGTATTACCCACCAAAATTTTAATTTTGTTTGCATTTTAAAAAAAGTTTAATTTTTTTTTTGAGAATTTAATAATTTGAAAACGACTTGGTCAATTTTTATTAAAGTTGGCATTTAACCAATATGTTAACATTATCTAGCAGATTTTAAATAAAAATTATTCTTATTACCAAAAATAACAGTACCTCCCATAAAAATGTTTAAAAACCGGTAAGGAAAATCAAATTTTTCTCAAATACGATTCCTACGATTTTGATTAAAATTTGTATGTGAGCTAATATCAGTACGATAAACCATATTGTTGAAGAAAAAATGTGGTAGTGACTGCCGTCACGAATAAGATGTGTAAACATAAACATTCGTCTGAGCATCAGATTACCCATAACGTATTACACTAAACGTGCTACACGTAAGGTATACGTTTTTAGTTTAACCTACGCCCGGCATAGATGTTTACACATCAAAAATTTTATCTATCGATCAAAAATGGTATCTCTCATAGAACCAATTTTTTTCTTAAAAATATTTTTTAAAAATTATAAATATATACAAAATAATTTTTTTTAAAAACCGCTCCAACGATTTTTAAAGGATTTTTTTTTCTCATCATAAATTGAGATTTGGGCAATTTTTAAAATTTGATACATTAAATGAAAAACTGGTTTCGATATTAACGAATTGGCTGAAAATTAAATGTTTCGTCATAATTTTAAAATTTTAATATTTTAAAATATTATTATATTATATTAAGTAAGACGATATTAGGGATTTAATATTATGTCCATTGTCCAAACAATGACCCATTTTTGACTTCAAATCATAATTGGTAGAAATTCACCCACCTTAATATTTTAAAGAGGTTAAATTAATATGAATAATAATATAAATATATTTATATATATTTATATATTTATGATATTTATTTGTAGTAGGAAGAAATCCAAATTCCCTTTAACTTTTAAGTCTAGTAAGCTGCTGATGTGAAAAGAAAAATCCCATACATTCCCATAGAATTTCGTTCTGGTTTTCGTTTTGCAATACGCAGTTCGATTAGCGAAATTAATTATTATTGTAGCAGATTATTTGGAGAAGCCTTCGCACAGAATTAATTGTCCAAACCATTTATTGTGTTCGGAAAAATGACATTTGAGTTGTTTTCGTGTTTGTATATAATGTTGTTTCTTTCATATAAGCGTGAATCTCTATGATTTTTATGCGTTGTGTTTTTTTTGTATTTTGTTTTTGCAATTGGTGACACTTTGAGTGGGTAATTTTTCGTTGTCGTTTTCGTAAGCATTTCGCTGTCGTGTTGGAGACCAACGAAAAATTTCGTTTCGCATCAGCAGCGTACCTACTAGGCTTTAAGCTAAACAAAACAATTTTGAATAAATACAGGGTGTCCGCCGGGAAGGTATACTACTTTGTTTGTTTATAATTTTTAATTAAATGAAAGAGAATGGATCTTATATTGATAAATGTTTTGTTTAATGTCGGCAATTATGTATGGAATACAATATCAGGTAAATGTCCGCCTCTGTTAGTCTCACAAATGCGAGCCCTTTTGAGCACTTTTTTCATTACATTCTCACACATTTCACGCGGTATTTCATTAATTTCATCACGAATATTTTGTTTGAGTTGCTCAAGCGTTTCTGGTTTGTTTGCATAAACCTTGCTTTTCAGATATCCTCACAAAAAGGAGTCCGGAGCAGTCAAATCAGGCGACCGTGGAGGCCAATCAACATCACCATTTCTTGAAATAACTTGTTGTGGAAAGAGGTCTCGCAGTAATTCCATTGTAATCCTGGCTGTATGCCATGTGGTACCGTCTTGTTGATACCACATGTTAATCAAGCCCAAAGCATGGAGTTATGGCAAATCCTTGTGCAAAATTGTGGCCAAAGTTGTTCTTTAAAGACCAAGCTCCTGAGCACGGCGTCAAATTGAGGTTGATGGATTGTTTTGAACACTTCCTTGAGCAGCAGTAGTGTTTTCAGCTGATCTTGCAGTACGTTGTGGTCCATGCTTGGGCCTATCACCTACAGACCCTCTTTCTTCGAAATCATTCACTACACGATAAATAGTGCGTTTTGTTGGCACGTTGTTTCTCCCAAAAATTTCACGTAACTTTCTCGTCGTCACAGTAATCGATGATTGATTTTGATAAAATGTTTTAACGATTAAAACATCACGTTGGTTTATCGAATATTTTTCCATAATAAATTTGCCACGTGTCTACTTCACGACTGCCTAATATAAACTGTCGAGACTAATGTTTACCAAAATGGCGGCAAAACAAATTAGTATACCTTCCCGGCGGACACCCTGTACTTGATTAATTTCAATCATTTAAAAAAAAAAAATATATATTTCTGACATCATTCATTCATTTCAGAGATACTAAAATTAAGTATATTTAAAAATTTTACATTATCAAAAAATAGCTAACAATAATTTCACAACCTGTACCTTATTCAAACTTTTGCCATTCTTGAGGACAACAAGCTACCTCTAAACCAAAAGTCAAACAATCTACCAATTTACCTCAGAAATATAAATAATGAATTAATGATCTGCAGATAATTAAAAAAAAAATAATTAGTTGGATATACAATTTAGGGTTTTTTTTTTGGTTAAAATGTGGTTATCTGGGGAGTTGGGGGCTTCCAAATGTTTATTAGGAAAGATTTTGTTAACATCTGCAAATACTTAATCAATAGATAGTTATAAATTTTTTAATATAAAACGGAAATTAAATCATACTACTTAGGTACATAGTATTTGTTTTATATAAAATTAAAAAAAAAATAATGAATACAAAAAAAAACAATTCTCAGTCATTCTATGACGTAGAAAATTAAAAATAATCAATAAAATGAATATAAGAGATCTTTGCAATTTGGTATTTTTAAAAATTGAGATATAGATACAATTTAAGTATAGAAATAAACAAAATAATGCTGATTTATTAATAAAATTCCTAAAAATTGTGAGAAACAACAAGAATTAATTTCTTTTTTTTTTTTTTTTAATACTCTTTACATTAATTATATTTACTTATAAAATCATTTCAAATAAATCAATTAATAGATTCCTTGCATGACATTCTTTTCTTTGTTTATTTTAACAGAGGCTTTGGATTTTTCAATATACCGGACCATGGAAATCTTGTCTTTATATAAGGATTTTGGATTTTACTATATTTTAGGATTTTTAATTAATTTTTTTCAGTCATAATAAAAAGATGTTAAATAGATACATATACATTATGTAATGTGTATGTAACAAATTTTGGGAAATAAAATAATGTTATGTAAAATGATAAGTGTAATGAAAACAAAAATTAAAATTAAACAAATAAAGGATGTTTCATTTATAGAGGTTTGGGTTCAAATTCTAGTGACAGTAACTTTGACAGTTGACAGAGTGACAGATGATGATTTCTGCTCAGTATATTTTGCTATTTCACCAAAGACATTCGCTAGATAAACGATCGCAAATCGAAATAGCCCATATATACGGTCTCAGATGTCAAAAATTACTTTTAAACACTCTTGTTAGTGTTTAAAAGTAATTTTTGACATCTGAACTTTCATTATTTGTTTGTGTTTTATTTTATTTGAAACTTGATACTTCTTAAAAGACACCCTTTATCTATATGGAAATACCTTAAATTCATATATTTAAGAAAAACGTGTACCCTACCCATCTTACAACTATTTAATCAATTTTGTTTTTAAATCCCATTCTCTAAAATATGTTATTTTTTTTTTGCAGAGAACATGATATTCATATGCAATAATATTTCATCAACCACTAATTTTATATTTATAAATATATATGTATATGCAAGGCCTTTTAAAAACCTGTTTGTGTATTTTGAAAAGTAAAAATTACTATACCAATTTTTTTTTATGAAAAAATACAATTGGAAAGTAAAGTATATATAATTATGATTTTTTTTTTGTTACAAAGATCATCGTATGATACGAACACTAAATATTTTTTACAATACATATCTAAATTTTAAATTAATACTAATTTGTGATTTTATGTGCGGCTATTAAATATAGTTTTAATTTTTTTATTCTTTTAATTTTAGTTTATGTCTAAAGACATAAATTAATTATTTAAAAATTGTACTATATTTATAGTTATTTTTTGTTTTGTTTTATTTTTTTTTAGAGATCTTTTTGTTTTTTATTCGAAAAGGTTTTTAGAAAAATTATATAATCATTATAAAGATTTTTAGATTTAAATTTTTTTTTTATTATTTTAATTATTTTTTTTAAGGTAGTCATAGTTAATGATTTAATTATACATATATGTATATAAAATTTTAACCTCTTTTTGTTGTATATCTACATGCATTCATTCATTCTTATTTCGTTGAATTTTATTCGAAGATCACTTTCGTTACGATATATATTTATATATGTGTACTAATATTTGTATTTTTTTTTTATTTAATTTAATTCCTTAAAGTTTTTTTTTTTACAATTTAAGTTTATTTTAATTTATCTGGGAAAGAAAATTAATTTTTAATATTTTTTCTATATATAACTTTTTTCATTATCTATAATATGAATTTTGTAAGGCCCTCTCTTTTTATTCAAGTCACCGTGTTGATGAATGTCGTTTGAAACGTTGTTTTTCTTCTATGCCACAAACAAACATACATTATTTATTGTTAATCAATTTAAATAATTGATATAATCTAGATAAGATTTGTATACAATTATTGTTAATCAATTTAAATTGATGGTATGGTTTGTTTTTTTTTTTTGTGATGTTGTATCTACTGAAACGCTTTTGTATTTTTATTTTATTTAAAAATTTCTTCTAATCTAAAAGAAAATCAAATTTTATCCAAACTTATGAGCTTATATTTTTGTTTTTTTTTTATTTAAATTCCAATTTTTAAACATAAATTGAAAAAAAGCTGATATGTTTATAAAAAAGCTAGTAATTGAAATTTTTGATATTAATAAGTATTTTTTAGGTTATTCCATTGTTTTTCCTTTATTTTTCATTCCAATAATAATTTAAAAAAAATAAATGTTATTTGGAAATAAAATTGTAAATTATGTTCCAAATAAAAAAAAAAAAAAACTAAATTAACTTTAATTGCTTTTTAGAAATGTTTAAAAAAATACCAGCTAACTTTGCAGCGCCATCTTTCTCAAACTCTCAAATTTCTCAAACTAAAACATTTTTAATATCAAAGGAAAATTCAAATAAGAAAACAAAAATGAAATAAAATATGCGAAAATTGGATGTGGTAGTATGAGTGTCATATAAAAAGAAAACTTAAATATAAAAAGTGTGCATGGCAGTAAGTGGACGTAAACAAAAATTAAGCACTTTTTTCACATTAGATTCTTCTTTACATTCCAGAAATTTTAATTACGGAATTTCAACTTTCTACATATGGGGATTTAAAGTAAGGAGAAAAGTCAGATATAAGAAAAGTGGGCGTAGTTGTAGGCGGATTTCCAAAAAAAAAAAAACTTCATAAAATTTTATTACAAATTTTAAGATTTCTTAAGAGAGCTTATAATAACAAAATTTCAGATATCCCATGCTCGTTCTATAAGAAGAAGAAAACATAATTAAAGTGAAAAGTTAAAATCGAAAAAAAAAGATCCTGTTAGCCACCAGATTAAATTATAAATTCATTAATCATGGATTCTTGATCTTTTGGAAATTAGACAAAAATAAGTAGCTTCAACAAAATCTATTGCTCATCAAAAGCAAAAATTCTTGATCTTAATATTTCTTCCACAAACTGATAGTTTTCGAACAATTTTCAAACAAAATTGATGTTTAATCTTTCACCTCACAAAATAAAAATCAATAGCGCAAAATTTTAAACGATTTAGTACGATGTCAAAGCCATTTTCTCATACTAAAAATGATTTAACATCGTACTAAATAGTTTAAAATTTTGCGCTAATGGTTCTAATTTAGTATAATTTAAAAATAAAATTCTTAGCACATAAAAGGTTAAGGTCTCCACCAAAATTTTTTCTTTCTTTGCCAGAATTTTTTCAAAGTGAAAGTCTTATTTTCTTGGGCTATTATGCAAAAGTATTTTATTAAAAAAAGACTGGATATTAGTCTGTTCCAGGCTTTTAAAGGAATGTAACCTATTTTATATGCTATCCTGAAAAATCATTTATTGAATTCAATAAAAGATTGCATTCATTGACTTTACATTCAGACTTCATTTAAAGTATGCAATCATCATTCTGTTGAATAAAAAAGATTGCAATAATTTTTTCCAATTCATTTTACAACAATCAATTGAATTCAATCGTTTGAGAATTCATTATTCATCTTTTTTTATTCTTTGCATTGCCAATTCCTTCCATAAAATGCAAGAGATTCCAAGAGAACGAATGCAAAGAATACAAAACTATGCAAAGAATGCATGAATTCCCAAAAGATTGCAATCAATTGATTGCTGTAATATGAAAGAGAAAAATAAAATTACTGCAATTTTTTTGATTCAAGTGAATGTTGATTGCATAGTTCGAAGTTTAAAGCCTCAAACTAAAACCAATGAATATAATCTTATTATTGAAAGTAATTAACGATTACATTTCACACAAGATTGCATAGGTACTTTATAACAAGCGTATCTCAATTTTGTCCATTTTATAAAAACCGATTCATTCTGCGCATGGAAAAAAGTTAAGATTGAAATTCTCAACATTTATTGTATCAATTTTCAAAATCTCAGAAGCTATAGTGCCCCAAAAACACAGGAATTAATTTATTAAAAATGAGAATCATGTTTGAGTTAAAAATAAAACTAAAATCAGGAAACTTTTCTGCCCTCTATACCCTTTAAGATTCACTTTTTCCTGTGCAATAGTGAATAGTGCACATTTTTCCATTAGGGAGCTGCAGCTGGAACAGCAGCTGTCAAAATATTCAATACACACAAATTAAATGTTAAGAACACAACGCAACGTAGCTGCAATCGGAGCTGCAGACGGTATTGCAAGAGTTCACCAACTTTTAACTTTTCACGTACAGCACTTTTGACGTTTCAATTTTTGTGAAGAAAAAAGAGTCGAAAAAAAAATTTTAGGTTCTTGTTATTATTTGTTTCGTGGAAAAAATAATTATTAAAAGAAAAAGTGAATAATAATATTTTTTTTTTTAAATATACAAATATAGCTGTGGGTATAGCCAGTGGTGCCACTTCAATTAAAGAGATCTTACAAAATCAAAAAAAAAAAAAAAAAAAACTAATCAATACCAATGTCAATTTAAAGTTTTTGATCCTAAAAGACTTTTTAAGGCCTGAAATCCTGTGTTCTTATTTTTCTAAGAACATATTAATAGTAAAATAATATTCTTTTTTACAACAAAAAATAGTAACTAAATTATGTACCTAAACATGAAGTCTGATTTATTTGTTTTTATTAAACAAAATTATGTACTGATATAAAAAAATATAGGTACATTTAAAAATAACTATTTTTTTTTTTTTTAAATTAGTTTAAAAAATGTTATTAAACAATATAAAATAATATTATGAAAATATATAAATTAATTTTGTTATGACTTTTTTTTCTTATTTAAATAAAATATATTTAATTATATTGATTTAAATGTTCTGATTTATAGAAAAAAGAATAATTAAAGTAGTCAAACATGCAAGTCTGATTTTATTTTCTTTTTTCTAATGTTTTTTTTTTGTTAAATTAATTTAAACAGTGCCATTTAACAATATATTAAACAATATTATGTTAATATGAAGTCTGAAAAGAATTTTTATTTTTATTTTCTTTGTTTAATTAAATAAATTTAAAAATTTTTTTTAATCTGCATTTATATAAAAAAATCATTTTAAAATCTACTTCGAATTTTCGCTTTTTTCTTCAAATCTATTTCGGACTTTTTCTCCAGTGGTAACGCTAGATTACAGCTGCATTTTGGACACATAAGAAATAGCAAGTACGACACCTTTTCGCAGCAGTTGCAGTGTTTTATTGTATTCAGACAGTTATGGTAGTTTTTTATCTTTGGACATTAAACATTAACCGCCTATTATTTACTCGGTACATCCAGATTAAAATTTAAATTATAATTTACATCAAGTGAATAATATGGCCGTAAAAGATGGTATTATATGGATTGAATAGTGTTGTTAGGATCAATTAGATACAGCCCAGTAAAATTAGACAAATAAAAGCCCATACTGAAACAAAATTCCGACACAGTCCAGTTGAATTTTAGTGCAGAACTTTATTTTTTTTCCATTACTCTACTTTCTACATGAGTTTGGCAAACTTAATTACAATTTATAATCCAGTTTAGCTAGTGAGAATTCTTGTATTGTGTATATAAGTGCAATTAATTGGATTTGCAAATTTGTTTGCCATCGTTTCACCATAAATATATACTGTAAGATCAGAATTGGGCAACTTAAACCTTAAACCTCCTGCTTCTTAAAATAAACAACGAAGGAATTTTATGAACTCTTAGAATCAAGCCGTGGGAGTTTTCGTAGTTATTAATCGAAGAAGAACCTTCCTTCATATTCAAATCGAAAAGATTGTAAATAGGAGTAGAGAGGATATGTAACTCTTTGAATACACTATAGCTCGTCGATTACAATAAGTTGGAACAAAGTGGCATATCTACACTATCATTCTAACGATTTTTCCCTCTTAGGAAGCGCAATAATTTACATCATGATGAACTATTGTTAATATTAAAGAATTGAAAAGGGAAGTAAGTTCGTAAAAGAGTTTCAATTTATATATCTAAAGTTTGTTTTATGAAAAAAAAAAAAGTTTTTATTTTAATCGTTTCGAAGTAAAAATTATTAAATTTCTAGTTGAAAAGTACTAGAATGGCAGTAATGTTAGCGAGAGTAAGAGTTGTCGAGCTATTTAGGTTCCGAACTAAAGCTTTATTATAACCTTAACTTCTAAGCTAGGCTTTGGTTTTATTAGGGGTCTTCTTAAATTTAAAATAAAAACGATTGGCGATAGCTTTACATATTTTTCTCCATAAAAATATGATAGAGACAGCTACATATATTGTCAAAACGATATTGTCCGATAGATTTTTTTTTATGTTAAAAGCCAAAACACTAATAAGTGAATTCAAGAATCGGTTGCTTAGAAAAAGGCACTCCGACCTTTTTACTGCGATTGAGCGAAAAGCCTTACGGAAATATTTCTATTGGACCTACAAAACTTATAATTGTCCATAACTTTAAGATTTGTATAATTTAAACATCATTTTGAACCTAAAGTAGACTTTTTTGCTCAATTGGTTGCTCTAAAAGTCTGTGGAAGTATAGTCGAGCGACATAAAGAAATTGTTGAGTGAAAAATTCGATATAGCGTACCTAAAAGCAATACAATGTCAATTATATTGTAACTGTAGATAAAAGGAAGAATAAAGTCTGTGGAAAACTGACAGCCAAACTAATTTGTCTATTTTTCGAAAGTCTCAGTACCCAATTATGTATATAGAATAGGCTGAAAATGCATCCCATTAGAATGAAAATCTAGCAGCTTAGTTGCTTGTGTCACATTTTCTGACAAACCGTGTCATTTTCGTGCATTATTAAAAAACCCAAATTCTATTATGTTAAAAAAAACTATTATTCAATATTTATTTTCGGGTTGTCAAAAAATAAAAAAATTAAAAAAATATATTTTGCTATATTAATATGTAGTTAAAAATAGGAGTTTCTGTTAATTTGTAAGCCATTTGCAAAATAATGTTCTTCAAATTTCGTCAAAATTTAAGTAAAATTATGGGAATCAGTGTTGTTCCTCTACGTGTCGACTTTAATTGTCTACATTTATAGGTAGACAATTGCGTCGACAATGTCAACAATGTAAACAATGTCGACAATGTCAACAATCATGTAAACAATGTAAACAATTGCTGTCACCTTTGTAAAATTGCAAATCAATAAAATTCATTTCAGAATAACGCGTGGAGTGGACACAGAAAGAGCTTTAAAGTCAAAGTATTATTTAAAAACCAAGACTGAAATGTCGGGAAGGACGAAGAATAACGCGTTTGATGAACTAGGCTTTATTTTTGTAAAAGCCAACAACAAAAATATTCAGCTATTTGCACGGTGTGCAATAAAAAATTGTTAAATACTGCTGAAAACCATCTTCGAAGGCATAAGTTATATAAATTCTCATTATTTTTTTTAGAATAAAATATAATCTGTTGTGTAAACGAATCAAGGAACAATAGGAATGTTTGGCAGCTATACTCTGTTCAACAAAAATGTCTGTTCAATAAAAAAAATCATGAATTGTCTACATTGTCTACATTGTCGACGTTGCTATGTAGACAATTACCAATTGTCTACGTTGAATTGTCTACATGTAGACAATCATGTAGTCTACATTTATAGTCTACATGGCACAACACTGATGGGAATAATAAAAGCGTGTCATATCAAAATTTTTCCTGCCATATGGAAATTGTCGTGTCAAAAAAGCACGAATGTGCCAATTTGAGAATATTAATTAAATAGATTTTGACAGTTCTGATGTTGAAAATCTCTACAAAAAGCGCGATGTCAAACTTTTCATTAACTTGTCATTTACTTAAGGTTTCCTTAAACCTAGTTTATATCAATGCGAAGTCATTGGAAGGCCAAATGAAACACCAATATAGATTTTTGTGATCTGTGCCTACGTTCTGTAATTCTTGCACAAATAAAATTTGTTGAGAAAATATTGAAAAACGGAACAAAACTCATATTATTTGTTCCAATTGTAATCGTTTCTCGATGAATTTTATCGGTGTGAGAGTTTTCAGAAATTTATTTGGTTAATTTGGTTTTAGTTAATTTTATTTTATTTTCAAGCTTGGGAAAAATATTTCACCTTGGATGTACAAACTAGGTTTTGTCAAAGTGAGTTACATATTATGTACTCTTAATATAGGCCGGTGAGGTGTAGGCAGTCTATTGCCAAACCAACAAGACGATTATTTCCTTTTCTTATTTTGTCGCTAGTTTTATAAACAGTGTTCCTGTTAGATTGTTAATAGCTGCTCTCTCCCTCCCTCAATTTGAAAAAATTTAACCGTATTAAACAATTTATCCGTATTACTTGTACCCCTAAGCATGCCCATCAGTTTACCCTCAAGCCCAATTTCGAACGTAGGTACTGACATTCACACACTAACAAACGGTTATTCTTTCTTTAGCCGTACTACACGAATGTTTAATGCTTTTTCTTGATCTATTATTCCCTTTCATTGTAATATTCAGATAATGCAACAGTAGGTCCTTGTATAAACCCTTTTTTAGTTTCGCACCGTATTTAACATATTAAAGGCAATAAAAACCTCTCGATTACACGTTGATTATATTTAAATTAAAAAAGAGAACAAATCAGTGGCGGTGTTCTGTTTATATCAAAATTAAACTAAATAGTTTCCAAAAAGGTGTCATTTGTTGTTATTACCATTATCCATGATGCTTTTGTGTCTAAAAATGTGTGTTTTATGTGTTTACCAGTGTAGACATCATTTATTAAAAAAAATAAATAAAACTATTCAAACAAACCTAACAAAAAAGAAAATAAAGAAAAACCATGGAACCAAAATACGAAAATAAAACAAAATCATTTTAGAGTTATTATTAAAAATAAATATTTATTTTCATTGTTTTTTTTTTTTTTTTAATTTTTTAATTAGTTGTTTTTTCTGTATCTTGTCTTTCTATTCTAAGTTTCAGTTAAAGTGTAATTTCAATAGCTGTATTTTCTTTTATTTTTTTTGTTCTGCAGTTGGATTGAAAAGTTAAGGTAAATTGTATTGTTTTTTCGTTTTGTTCGTTTTTTTTTTTTAAATAAATAACTGAGTGAAACAAAAATGTAACATTTTTCATTAAGTTTATTTTTTTCAATGATTTTATAAATCAAATAAGGAAGTTTTACTTGCAATTATTTTTTTGTTCTATTTATTATTTTTTCTCTTTAAAAAAAAAAATTACTTGTCTAGTGTTAATTCTTTTAATATTTTTATATTATTTTTTTTTTTTTTAAGTTAATAAATATGATTTAATCATATTCAAAAAACCCTATCCTAGTATAAAATAATTAAATAATAATATTAATAGCTTATAATTTAATGTAAACAGTTTTTTTTTTTTTTTAATTTAATTTAATTTGAAAATTAGTAAAAAAATAGCTGATTCAATAATATTACATATAAAATTAAAAATACATAATTTATTTTAAATTATTAATTTATTAATGATTATAAAAACTTTAAAGTTATTTTATTTACAAAATAATTACACATGAGATCACAGTATTAGAGATATAAGTTTCTTTTGTTGTTGATTTTTTTTTTTTAATTTTAAATTTTAAATATTAAATTGAATGAAAGAAAAAAAAAATTATAAAAATTTATTTCTTTGAGAAATAATGTTTAATAATTTACAAAGCTTATAGTTTTTTTTTTTTATTAGTTCGTTTATTTAGTACTTTTTAGTTTTTAGTTTTTTATAGTCGACATGTATAGGTAATATATAAGCACAATTTTTGTTTTAAAATTTAATTTTCTATTTCAAATATTTTGTTTTTTTTTTTATTTAGTAAGTATATACGTTTAAAATGTTTTTTTTTTGTTTTTATTTGTTTTGATATCTAGGTAAAAATGTCTTAAATATTTTTGTATTCTTATTTTTTTTTAACTTACTTCAAGAATTTGTTTTTTTTTTTTTTTTATTACAACCATGTTTTTTGTTTTGTATTTTTTTGCTTTAGTTATCGATTGATTCATATTTGCTATCGATTTTGTTGATTTCAAGTTGCATATTTTTTTGTTTTGTTTTGCGATTGCAGAGCAAAGCTTAAGATGTTCTATTTATTTAATTTTTAGATTTTGTTGGATATTTTATTTTTATATATAATAACTGTTTAACTTATAAGAGGGCTTAAGAATTTGTAATTTGATTGACTACTAATGATTGTTGGGTACTGAGATTTTTTTTTTTTTTAATATAACATTATTTGAATTATGAACCTGATGAAATATATTTTTTTTTTAATTTATTTTATGGCAATTGGTAATTTCTTTTGTTTTTTCTATAAACTTATTTTTTTTGTTTGGCATTATTTAGAAAAGTCACGTATATAATTCAGCATGGAAGGTGCAATGTGTGAGAATTTTTTTTTTTGTTTTAATTTTGTTTCATGCGTGGACATGATTGTGAGTAATAAAAAAAAAAATATGAGCTCATTGTAATAAATTTATATACCAATCTTCCAACAACTTTGTAAATGCTTTTAATATTAATCAAAATATAGAACTATAACATTATAATGTACCATACCTAGCATTAGATTTTTTTTTTGCTGGTACCTACATACGAAAATAAAATCTATAATAGCAAAACGAGATATTCAAATGCTCAATCATTTATCAGCTTGGGGCAAAAAGTTGTTCTTACAACTTCTTAAACAAAGACCCACGCTGGCGCTGCGCTGGTTGTTTGTTTTTTTTTATTGGTACCTGATGGTGACACTTTTGAAAAAACTAATCAATGTCTGTGATCAAGAAAAAAAAAAATAAGCAAAAATATAAATTACTTCATGCGTAATGGGTTTTCGAGAGTTCACTGAAGGTCTACTACTCTTAAAGTGATCATTAAAATAGTGTTGTACCAATAACCACTGCAAAAAAAAAAATATAAAGGAAGTTATCTATATTTTTTTGTAATCAAGTTTTATTTTTATTATGTTATTATGATCATCATATAAGTTTATTGCAAATACTTTTTGGTTAGATGTTCGTAGAATAGAAGACAATTTGAAGAGCAAATCCTATTTAGGTGTTAGGGCTATTAAATAAGTCTTGTATAACTTTCTAAAATTATCATAAAAATAATCATAAATGCATTTGAAATTATTGTGTGTGAAAAATCACAAATATTTAAAAATTAGTTTTTACAAAAACATCGACTATTAATTTCATAACTTCGTTTGGCTGATGTAACTTTCATTTGGTGTCTACTTGGTTAGGACCTCAAAAGTCCGTTTAGAATAAGATCGTTTTAGAATGTTTAAATGAAAATTATTCACTTATTCTTATTAGAACTAGCAGATCCCAAAATTCTAACAAAATCAGTTTAGCCCTTGTCGAAATATGCAGAAAACATAGAAAATAATTTTTTTTATCTACTTCCGTTATTTGAATTTTTCGACAAAAACCTAAAATACTGTTTAATTGAAATTAATTTATACAGAATATACGAAGTTTAATCAAAATCGTTGAAGCCGTTTTTGAGAGAATTTGAAAAAAAAAATTATTTTATGGCAGCCATCCGTTATGTAGATCATCATAACTTTTCTAAAAAATTACACTAAAATGTTCTGTACCAAATTTGAAGCAAATTCGGTTCACCAGTTTAGGTTCTTGTTCGATGTGCAGATTTACAGACAGACTCACAGACTCAAAAGCTCAAGACCGACGATTGACGGTATGGAGAAAACGACATTTTTTTGACTTCTCTAGTTTTCAGTCATTCTGTTCAAAGCTCGAAAATAAGGAAAACAAAATATGAGCGAATTTTATAGCAACATTATGAATATTCGGCAGTTGGTTTCAAACTATTCTCTCTGCACCAGACTGATAAGAAATGTTTGTTCGCGCAAATTTAGAAAAACACAGGTGTTTGTATTTTGTTCTAAATTAAAAGTGATTGAAAGGAGCATTTTTCGGTACATTTAACTTTATAATTATTATTGGAAGCAGCAAAGAAAATATCTTCTAACTGAAATATAACTCATTTCTAACCAATTTTTAACCTTAAACATTTTTCTTATTTTAAACAAAAAAAAAAAAATCCTCTCACATTGCAACTTTTTTTTTGTTTTCTACAGAATTTCAATAGAAATTCTCAACTTTACTGTGTTAAAAGTAATATAAGCAAATCGCGATTATTGTTATTACTATTATTATTATAATTATTGTTATTGTTTCGTGTTATAATTCTAAATGGTATGCTAGTTATACCAGTTAAATTTTCAACATCTGAAGTAGAAGTTCCAACAGAAACTGTTGATACAGGTGCTTTTGGTGCAGTTCCTGTTGATGCATCTTTACAACTTATGTCATCTGATGATGCAATCGTTTGACACATCTTAATTGTCATAGCTGCCGCATTATTATTATTATCATTGATGTCGTCGTCAATATCTGCATTATCGAAATCTTTCCACGTAGCTTCTATGGGGAAATTTATAAAAGAATCAATCGACGAAGGAATTTCCTCGACCTACAAACTTGTTGCACTTGTTGTCACAATAGAAAGATCACCGGAATGCAACATGTGGTGGGCGTGTTGTTGTTGTTGCTGATGGTGATGTTGTGCTGCCGCCGCTGCTGCTGCTGCTGCAGCTGCTGCTTGTTGGTGCTGTTGTTGTTGCTGGCTGAGTTTGCTTTCCTTCTTGATGCGTTGTTTTAAATGGACTTTGGCGTGACGTTTCTTCTCATCGGAACGAGCGAATTTACGTCCGCAAATGTCACAGGAGAAGGGTTTCTCGCCGGTGTGCGTTCGAATATGTGTCGTAAGGTGGTCTGATCGGCTAAAGGATCGCATGCAGATGCGACATTGGAACGGTTTTTGCCCGGTGTGGATGCGAATGTGGCGGGTGAGTTCGTCGGAGCGTGAGAATCGTCGATCGCAGTTCTCAACGGGACATGCATAGGGTCGTTCATGAACTGGAGTTTTGCTCGGGCGATTTGGGTATTTTCGGGGTTTTACAGGGACAAGCTTGAGTGGCAATGTGCTCTGTTGGTAGACCTGGGAGAGAATTTCATGGCCCTTACTGGTGGATGGACTGTATTCGGCTAACTGTACGACCGAATAGCCAGATTGTGAACCCGTCGGAGTTTGCATATGGTGGTCGCTGTAAGCCTCTTGTTTTGGTATAAGCCCTGAAGTGGAAGATGCGGATGATGAAGGCCCGGGAACCACCAATGACTGCTGCGGGCTGCCGTATTCGGCAGAAGAATCCAACCATTGATATTTGGAAGTTGTCAATTGCTGACGGGCATACTGGTTGAGATCTTGACTTGACTGGCTAGGCTGCAGATCTATGCTTGAAACACATCCGCTGCTGTAACTGGGAGGAGGTTGCTTCAGAATTATACTCGAGCAGTCCATGTTTAGACCAAGCAATTCCACATGCTGAGGATTACGCTCATCGCTGTAGGCAGAGTGCATGTGATGCGCTGATGGTGAGGGACTGCTGGCAGACGTGTTTTGTGGAGCGTAGTGAGCTTGTGCGTTGCTGTTTTGAGGACCTGGTCCTAGCAGACCGAACATTGGTGGCTGAAAGAGCGTCTTGTCGGGGCTAGGGAGACCCCAGCTACTGCCGAGGCCAGCTGATGGTGGTGACATCTGGCTAGGTAAAACACTCAATTGTGGTGAGTTTAACTGCGATGCGGATGCTGCTGCAGCTGATAGTCCACCCATGGAAGGGTTACCTGTAGTGGTGAAAATGCCACGATATGATACTTTACCACTACTTTGGTGTTGTTGTTGTTGTTGTTGTTGCTGTTGTTGCTGTTGGTGGTGAGAATGTTGTTGTTGGAGATGTGAATGGTGTTGTTGTTGTTGTTGGTGGTGTTGATGTTGTTGTTGTTGTTGTTGTTGGTGGTGTTGTGTATTGTGATGTTGTTGTTGTAGATGTTGTTGATGTAACTGACTCTGGTGGTGTATTTGGTTTTGTTGTTGGTGTTGATTCATATGTTGACTGTTATTGTGTTGCTGTTGTATGCTATGACGATGATGTGGTGAACTATTGCCATGTTGGCCATGCCGATGGTGAGGATGATGGTTTGTGTTATTATTGCTATTACTGGCACTTATTGAGTTATTATTATTATTATTATTGTGTGTATTGCTATTATTGCCTAATGTTGTTGTTGATGTTGTGGATTGACTATTTGTGAGATGTGTTGGATACATTGTACAACTATTATTACTTGTTTCTTCCTTAACTATCAGTGTAGGTGGGGTGCTGCGTTCCTCCTTCAATGGACTACACAACACCGGACTGGATACGGTCTGGGGCTCAAGTGAGAGATCCTCAGATGCAATTGAACCTAAAAATAAAATAAGAAAAGAAAAAATGATATTATAATAAATAAAGAAAAAAAAACAATAATAATAATGAAGAAAAAATATCTTAGAGGTGAAAATAAGATATAAAACAAAACTTTAATAAATACGATCAAATATACTTAATGCTCCATCTTCTATTATAAATACCAAAACAATGACTAATGGCGGATGGCATTGTCTGTCATATAAAAATTTCAAGGATAAACAAATGCAAATTCCTTATCAAAATGACACTGTGCCATATCAAATTATTGTCACAACAAAAACACCCATTCGAAATTATTATAAAAAAAAGACCCATTTAAAAAAAAAAAAAATATAAAACCAAAACTCTTCACTGCCATCATGGCATGACTTTTCCAAAGAATCACCACAGAAGTCATCATGATGATGCTACCTACCGGAGAGCTTGTGCCAAGTTATTCAGAAAACCCCTGGGGAGTCCACACCGCATCACATATACAGCCTGTGGCTTTAAGTCTCCTCAGTGCTGTGGTGATTTAAAAAAAAAAAATGCAAGCGAAGACTAATTACCCAGCATTACCAGACACTGGGCATGGTGTGATAGTATTGCTTCTTTTTCAGTCTCGCGCCTTGAGAGATTCTTTCAAAATGAAGCGCAATACGATGCGACACTATATGAAGGTACATACATACATGCATACATACATGTAAGAACAATCGTTGTGTAAAGATATTTCTACTGGCGTTAAATCAAAAGTTGCAATCTTTGAAGGGTATCGCGCGAGCGTATATATCTACCATCATCATTGAAGGCACACAAAAACAGTGGCACACAAATTAATTCTGGAATGCTTCTACACTCCGTTGAAATAAAAATAAAAAAAAAATATAAACAGAAGTTCATATTTGCTTTTTTTTTTTTTTTTTTTTTTGCAAGCAATTTTATCTCAAACTTTTGTTATCATTCTTGAGAATTATTTCAAGGCGAGATGCTTACATTGCAGAATTTCTTTCAAAGAAGGTTCTGATTTATTAAATTGTTAGACATATACAAGATAGATCAAGTTTTGTTAAAGTATGGTTAATAAAAAAAAGAGGCAAAAATGATGAGTTTCTTACTTATGACACCACCGTGTCAGTCGATGCCCATCGATGGTGTGCTGCACCAAGTGTTCTTGAATGGCAATAGTGCATTTGTTTATTTAAATTTTATGATTACTTAACAGAAGAGATCAATGATCTTAATTAACCTCATCGAAACAAAAAAAAAAAAACCCAATCGATTTATCACCAGTTAGGTATTCTAAATGATGAGAATCAACAAGAACGAACATTTTGTTTGATTTTTCATTCATTGTAGATATATTTTTCTATTTGGCTTCAGAAAATTAGAATTTTATTTAAAGATAATTTCGAAAAAACTGAATTTTGATGGAGATTTGAAGAAATTCCTTAAAAGTACCGTTAATTTGAACCGAAGAAATAGATGGGCCATGAAATACGCACAATTTTAAGCTTGATTTCGTATAAATAAAATATTAAAATAACGATGGTAGCTCTTTTTTTTATTTAATATTAAATTTGAAAAATATTCACTTGATTGTTTCTTCCTGTTTAAGTTTAATTTTGCATCCATCTGTTAGTTGGACTTTTTTTTTTTAAGCACAGAGATACAGAGATTTTAATCGAATCATTTAGGTATGATTTCTTGATTTTGAAGAATTAGCTTGATTAAACAAATTTTAAGTGACAACTTTGATTTGAATAAATGCATCTTGCAAGTAGAATGGAAAAATACTGATCTCTTTGTTATTTTTGTAAAATTTAATAAATTATAAATTCAAATTGTTTTAATTTGGCACTTCCTTCTCTCGTACTTTATTTGTTTTTTTTTTGTCTCTAGTTGTTGTTTTGTCTTAAAATAAAAATATCGTCTTTGGAAAATATCTTCAACTGACAATAAATCCTTGAAATACATTTGAAATTTCTAAAAATCCTACGCACATTTTTCGTTAAGCCAAACATAAAGAAAAAAAAAAAAAAAAAACAAATAAGAAATTCCAAGACAAAATAATACATCCGGCTATGATGAATGATATACGAATTTCCCTATTTAAGCCAATAAAATCTCCCTTCACCATCACAGTGCATTATATATGTAGAATGGAGTCAAATAATGCAAATGATATATGTTAGTTTATTAAAATTTACAAAAGACAAAAGAAAGCCAACTTAAAGTACAAACATATATATACATATACAATTTATATAATTTACAACAATGACATGATAAACTATCATTTAATGACCATATTTGGCAATCAAAATACGCCACAATAACTCAATTTCTATATTTATGTAAGTTTTGTGCAATTGTATAATGAGGAGTCGCCAAGAAACGGGCTAATAAAACATAAGAATATATTCTTTATATAAATGAATATAAGTTTCTTTTGCAATTGTATAACATAATAATAGATATAATGTAATTACATTTGCAAGGACTTCAACAAAATCCAGACAAAGATCATAAATAACCAAATCGAAGCGAGACAAGAGAAACAAAAATATATATAGAGAGAATTTAGTGTTTTTATATTTTTATGTGTTTTCATATAGGCACGCAAATTGTCATATTTATTTTATAAATACAAAATTAGGCGCATATATATATTTTTTTTTTAATGATTTGCCTTTTGAAAATACCCAATAACCAATAAAAATCAACGCCTTTTCAAATTAAGAAATAAAAATTTGGGATAACCCACTGGGCCATAAGATATCTTCTAATTTTATATTAAAGGGTTTTTTTTTGTTGAAGAATCACGAATATTCACTTCAAAACTGATATTCGATTTCTGGCAATCAAATTGGAAGTGGAATTTATTGCTACCTTTGTTCAGCACTGATAGTGTGTTGCTTTGTTTGAAACTATAGCTTAGATCGTTGGGGTTGTAGAAACTGTTTGATTAGCTCTTGCATTTGATTTCTATTCTTTCCCGATATCAAAAAATATATCTATTGTATTGCACTTAAAAAAAAAAAAACACTTTAAGATTAGTTTTTTTTATTGCTTTTTTTTTTTTGGTTTCGATTGATAGGCCACAATATTTGGACATAGCTCTATAATTTATTCTAAAAAAAAAAAGACGATTAGAAGTTCAACATTCATTGGTTAAGAGAGGTTATAAGATTTATTGTGACTTTTGGATATTTTAGAGCCCGCTGTTCTCGCTTGTTAGGTGTCAAGCTTTTTTTCGACAATTTATATTATATTTATATGTACACCTGTGTGATGGGTTCGACTCCTGTTGTGCAAATGACTAGAATATAAATATCGGTTGGTTTTTTTTTTTATTCAATGGTAAAAATTAATTTGAATACGATTTTTATTTTAAAAAGTGGTTATAGGTTTGTTTATTTGACACTTCTTCTGTTCAATCACATTTTATGTTTGTCGGAAGAGAGAAAACTTGATTTTTTTTTTTTTTTTGTATCCAACTTCAAATGCAAAATGTAAAATAGGCTGTTTTGTTCGAGTTATTTGTGGAACGATAAGTTCAAATACATACATAATTTTAAATTAAAAAAAAAAAAAAAAAAACAGATTGTAAAAAAAGAATAATTTGTTGTATTTATAAATACTAATTGACCGAATTAGATTTCACATTTTGCTTCTTGATGCATATATTAATGGGGGATCTTATTTCATTCATTAATTTCTTACAAACCCTAAATAAAAAAAAAAATAAATAAATAAGACAGAAAGATTTTTGGGAAATAACTTATAGATACCTAACTTCTATTTAAGAAGTTTTTTATAAGAAATAAATTTTAAATGAACTGGCTTAGTCAATAGCCTTATGAAATTTAACATAGATTTAAGCTATTGAATGTAGATTAAAAAGAAAAAATAATTTAATTTATTTTGGAATTTGAATATGCTCCTTGGAGTTGAAAAAAAAAAATATTAGCAATTGTAATAAAAATGAAGACGAAGTTTAAAATAATCATCAATATTTTGATATTTAATTGAATATAGCTTAATACTAAATTTTCGGCGAAATGAAATTGAATTTTTGCCAAACAACGGCTTCTAACTTTTTAAGTTGTAAAATTTTGATGAAAATATTTCCTATTCAAGGGAGAATTTTGGCATCTATATTACACAATGGTTAATCAATCAAGTAGGCTACTGGAAATGTAAATCTGGATAAATTTACATGACACGCTGTAACTTTAACAAGCTCTACCTGTGCAGTTAACATGACAACTTGTTAAATTAAACAGATGTGATGGCACGATTATGCTTTTATGTGAATCAAGATGAAAAAAAAACATGGCTAACTAAAATTAATAAGTTAGGTTAGGTTTACGTGGCTGTCAGCAGAGAAGCTTGACATAATTAGACCATAAGTTGGCCTATTGTGTTGTGATACCACAAGAATCTAGGAAATCTTCTTGCTACTCGTTGAACCCCTTAGAGCTTCTTACGAAGCGTGCAAGACTACTGATGTCATGATTATTTGCCAGATAACTAAGATCATTGTAGTAGAATTCTCTTAGGTTGAGCCTATACGTCCTTGAGAAAGAGCAGTACATGTACAGACAAAATGAGGAATAGATTCATTTCCTTCTTCATCCATACCATACAGCTTTTGCAAAAATTTTGCCTATTAGACAGTGTCCGGTAATGATACCCACATATAGAGGAGCTGATATTGTGCAATCAGCTTAGAGATATCAAACTCTTAGAGGGCTTCAGATCCAGCATATATGCCAGATCTCTGTTTTGTGGTCTGACATGTGGCGATGTTGTTCATACCATCGCCATACAAATAAACAAATAAATTCCAACACAACTTAAACTACTCAAATGTAATAGAATATTGTTTTTGAAGTTAGATCGTGAAAGAACTAATACTCAACATTAAAATCTATTAGCATAGCAATTGTCAAATTGTGTTTTTTTTTTTCAAATTTAAATTACCAAACTTGTACTTATACATCGGCTCCTTTCTGTCAAAAGTTAAAAAAAAACCGAAAGGTAAATAATATTTTTGACTTTGAAATAAAACTAGCTAGACTGTGTGGAAGGACTTTTTTTTTATGTTTAAACATCATGCCGGCGGCGCGGTGGTAGGGTAAACTAAAAACGTGGAAATTTCTTTGACTCATTACGTTGTGATCTTACACGTTACCATACGTTAATGTAAATTGGATAAGTTCAATATTGGGTACGTTCGTTCGTACTTCAAACTAAATCGAAAGATCGAGTTGAGTTTGGTTTGAAATTTGGATGACACTTCGAACTCGTCGCGTTCTGTGATTTAAAACCAGCACTTGAATATTTAATTTGATGTTTACATATCTTAACCGTGATTCCCGGCACTCACGTTTTATTTTTCAAAATTCATATAACATTATGCTGAATTTCAATTTGTACATAAAACTTCAGAAAGTCACACGCTTTTTCAAACTTAATAATCATTAAACAACAAAATTTATTTTAAAAAAATCCATTTTTTATGGCATTTCTATAGGTACCCATTTTCTTTTGTTTCAATAGTATGACAACTTCTTAAGTAGGTATATAATTTAAATAAATTAAAATACATAACTATTCCTTTTTTGCAGTAGATATCTATTTCAGTTTTTTTTTTTTTTTTTATCTCAAATGGTTGTAATAGTTCAAAATAAAATAAAATTAAAAAACAAAAACCAAAGCAATATGAAACCTAAACAACACATTTCCTTTGTTAACCACGATCATTTCCATCAAGACTATATAATAAAATGCAAATTTGACTTTCTATATACCAAAATGTTGATTTAACTAGATATTCCCGGTAGGTCCATAAATTTGTCCCGTGTCATGTTTGTTAGTACAATAAAAAAATCCCGAATAAGATCATATTGTATATTTTTACGATCACATTAGAAATTTAGTAGATACATACATATATACCTAACCAAATATCAAAGACACAAAATAAGAAAAAAAAAAAAAAAAACTGTCACAGATATAATTAACAACCACAAAATTTTGTTTTCTGTTAATATGTGAATTTAAATAGAAAATTCTTAAGATGAATGAGTTAAAAAAAAGTTCTTGCATTGGAAATCAGTTCCCTATATACATATGTATATTTACGTTATGCATAACATCATGTCACTAAAATGTGTAATGACAAAGTTGTTAAAAAAAAAAACATCTAAACATAACAACGCTGTTTCGATACGATCCGATTGCAATGTTTTGATTGTATAATTGGAGTATTTTATGGGCGATTACCCTCAATAAAATAAACACAAACTCCCTGAAAGAAAAAAGGTAAAGATGTGCATTATGGGTATTCAAGTCCCATATTTCAAGCATTATTATTATAATGTTTCTTTCAGAAAAAGGTATTTAAATAGAATTTTAACATCTTAATTACATCTGGTCGGTAGAGACTGAATTTTGTAAAAAAAAAAAACTATCTTTTAAATACGAATTCTTAATTAACCCTCTCTCCACCTTTTTCACATATTAAAACCCGACAAAATATATAATTAAATTCTGAGTGTATATATCTTTTTGGGAAAAGATTTAATATAAATTATTATATGTATCTTTCTATCAATAAGATCAATTTAAACGATTTCTTATCATTCAGATTTAATCTTAAAACAGAGATACCAATATGTATGTATATCTGATTTGTTATAAGATTTTTTTAAAACGATAACAATATGCTTTATCGTTAGTGTATACATATATGTATATGCTATGCATGCGAGTGTGCTTGCTGCTTGGATTCTGTGATTAATGACTAATTAAATGAAATAAATATGTTGAGAATTTGATCTTTTAATTGCATTTAATTATAGTGATATATTGAGGATTGTAGGTATATGTGTCTTGTTTTCTGTTTTTTTTTTTTTTTTTTTTTTTTTTTTTTTTTTTTTTTTTTTTTTTTTTACAAAGATAATAATGAAGATACTCATGATATTTATCATTCTCAATTGATGTGATGATCCTCGCTTCTGGGTATCATCGCAACAATATTATAACAATGCGTATACCATCATCATCATAGATCGTATAGTCGTATTATTGTATCAAATTATCTGCGCTTGATTTTTGTTGTTTTGTTTTTTTGTTCATTTTCCTTTTTCCGTTCTTTTATACCGATGATAAAGATCTTGTTTATATAAGACACAAATAATGATTGTATAGTGAGAGCTTTAATTTAATTAACTTTTATAAGAGCACATATTAAATTTTATATGAATATTTTGTGATGATAATTATGTTCTTTTTCAATTGGAAAATTTAAAAATTCCAATTAAAAAATCTACAGCCCTGTTTCCAACGGAGGCCAAGAAAAGGGGATGTCTAGTTATATTGTGTATATACATTTTCTTCAATAGCAATCATTTTTTTTTATTGTTTCTTTAAAAATAGTTAAATAAGTTACGCTCTATCTCAGTTGCACTGAGAATAGCAGTAATGTCACGAATAATGTAGTCGATCAGATAAAACTATAAATATCCAAAGTGGTAATTAAAATAAATTTAGAAATATGAAATAATAAAAAAAATACATAAAATAAAATTATAATAAAATAAAATATGTAAATTAAAATTAACGATTTATTTTCGTTTAAAAATTAAAAATAAAATAAAACTAAATGAAGTAAAAAAATAGAAATATTTAAAATAATAATTATTTAAATTAAATAAAATAAATAAAATTAAATGAAATCGAATTAAATAAAACAACGGCTTAAGCGTTAGGTATTTATAAAATACTTATTAAACAAAATAGCACAAAAAGTAAAAAAATAAAAATAAAGTAAAATAAAGTAAAATAAAAATTACAATAAATACAATAAAATAAAATAAAATAAAATAAAATAAAATAAAATAAAATAAAATAAAATAAAATAAAATAAAATAAAATAAAATAAAATAAAATAAAATAAAATAAAATAAAATAAAATAAAATAAAATAAAATAAAATAAAATAAAATAAAATAAAATAAAATAAAATAAAATAAAATAAAATAAAATAAAATAAAATAAAATAAAATAAAATAAAATAAAGTAAAATAAAATAAAATAAAATAAAATAAAATAAAATAAAATAAAATAAAATAAAATAAAATAAAATAAAGTAAAATAAAATAAAATAAAATAAAATAAAATAAAATAAAATAAAATAAAATAAAATAAAATAAAATAAAATAAAATAAAATAAAATAAAATAAAATAAAATAAAATAAAATAAAATAAAATAAAATAAAATAAAATAAAATAAAATAAAATAAAATAAAATAAAATAAAATAAAATAAAATAAAATAAAATAAAATAAAATAAAATAAAATAAAATAAAATAAAATAAAATAAAATAAAATAAAAAATAAATAATTTCAGAAAAATATTTTTTTTTTCATTTTCTGAATTTATTCTCTATTCTTAAATAAATCTTTAAAACAACCTAACACCTGATAAACAAAGACAAAATTTACACCGTAGGTAATTCCTGCTATTTTTTTTTTTTACATTTTGTAAACTAGTTTTTTTTTCAACAAAGCCGTTTTAGGATTTAATACATAGCTTTCTTTTGATTGAGTAAATATAACTTCTATATTTAATCTGTGGTATGAACCTACATTTCATACATAATTGTATAGTGTTAATAAAATTAGAAACCTGAAAATAATTTATTTATATAAAAATGGCTCTTTCTTTGCATATAAATATTTATTGATCTCCTTAAAGAAAATAAATAATTTGCATGCAATTATTTTTTCAAAGATTTATGTATAGATTTCTTAAATCTTGGAAAAATAATTAAGGCATATGTGAATAAAACATATATAATTATATATAAGCTCTTTATAAAGCTCAAAAGCTGGTGCCTAGGAAATTTTATCAAAACCATACAATAAAAAAAAAAAAAAAAATTAACTCACCTGTAATTGGAGGTGGTTCAACAACAGTTGACGGCCCAAAGAACGACGGGATATCACTAGATGTCGTTACGGGCGTATTCAAATCCCCAGTTTGTGCGTCGTCACAATCCTGACCGGGATGTAACTGTTGATGCGAGTGTGTTTGCTGTTGAGTGTGCGTGTGCTGATGATGTTTATTAGCTTGATCTGCAGAACTGGTATTCAATAAACTCAAATGCGAGGCTGAACTTCTGCCCGAACCACTACTATTTGGGCCACTAGATGTACTGGTGGTTGTTGTCTGTGCTGATGCACCAGTGCTGCTAATAATGCCCGACGGTGTTGAACTGTCACTGATGCGTGTATTCTGACTGCTGACGTTTTGCACACTACCCGATATTGTTATTTGTGATGATGACTGATGATGTTGTTGGTGTTGCTGTTGTTGTTGCTGATGATGATGATGTTGATGGCTATGGTGATGGGAATTACTACTGCTATTAGTTTGGTTTTCTTGTTGATGCTGTTGTGACGATGATGATGATGATGATAAGCTATAATGTAATAATGTTTGAGCACTCAAACCACTGCCAAAATTCGACGGATTCGAGAGATACGAAGCAGCCGATGATACTGAGACAGGTGCTGTTGATGGACTAGTTTGAGCGGTTGTCTTAAATAAGCATGTATCAAAGCTTAAAACATTAAAATGAGCTGCCGCTGCGGACTCAGTAAGCAGGAATGCGTGATGCGATGGCGCCACAAGGGTTTCAAGCCCTTCCATGATCATGGCCGCTGATGGGGTTCCAGGGGCTACGCCGCCTAAAAAAAAAAACAAATAATTAAAAAATGGAAGAAAATTTTATTTAAATAACTTTTCAAAAAATCAATATAGAGAAAATTTATTTGTAAGTATATTTAATATATGTTCGATTGGAAATCTTATATAAGCTTAAATAAACCCTCAAGTTCTTAAAAAAAGGCTTTCTCGATTTTTAAACAAGGCCATCCTTAGATTCCAAAATTAGTACATATAAGCGTTTTAAGCAGACTGTATAGGTCTTGAAATTGATAAAGGTAAAAAAAAAATTCTTTAAATAAAAAAAAAAAATAAAATAAAAAAAAATTCTAATGATTTTTGGAAGAAATTACAAACATTTTTTGTAAATTAAAATAATTGAAGCTTGATCTCTAATTTTAAATTTATTTAAGAAAAAGTCAGCATTTTTCAGTTTTAAAACACTTAGGTCTTATAAACCTTGGGAAATATTTTTTTTTTTTATTTTCAATTAGACAAACAGAGATATTTCAATTTTCTGTGACCTAGATTATACAGTTTCGGAGACTTTCGCTTAACAATTTCAATAAACTATGTAGGTTGGAACGAAAATTAAACAATTATTGAACTTAAACCATCATTTCCAAATATGTAGAAAAATATACATATATTGCGATTGACATATTATTAAAGTTATAAGTTCATTGCTTAGTAATAAATTTATTTTGCCTTCTCTAAGCAAAGCTTTCTCTTAAACAATTGACATGATCGATTGTATCTTTTAAGTCTTATATCACAGCACCAGTCCAAAATTTTGCAAAGCTTACCTCGAAAATTCCCCATAAACATATTAAACCTATCTATCTATATACAATCAGTCTTCCTCATATATTCAATATAATATTAAATGTATGATGCTTTAGTAAAAGAAAATGACACATTCAAATAAATACATAGATATACATACACACTATAGAGACAATTGAGATAAAGTATCTAGATATTAATGAAGTTTCAAGTGTGATGATGTATTCTTTCGACTTGATCGATCTCAAAACATCTATTTTAAAACATCTGTCAGAGGTGAGACTTCTTGGCATCACCCAACTTAGGTACATACGTTTAAAAAAAAATATATACATATATATATTTATTCCTTCCCTCTTATACCGCTTGTCATAAAAGTTCGTATATATATACATGTACCAACCATAGTATGTTTAAGTGAAATTCAATTAAGATACTTAACGCCAAACGGGTAGCGCGGGAGTTGTATGTTTGGGAACAATAAAATTGATGTCAGCTCGCTGAGCTGAGCAATCTAATGAATGATCATTGAAATGAATGAGTGAGGTTGAGGGAATGGCATTTAGGGGTTATGTTATACCTATGTGTCTGTATAAATGCTTTGATTTTTTTTTTATTAAAGATTATGAATTAAAAAAAAAAAAAAATTTTAATTGGATTTTTGCAAATTTATAAAAGAATATAATTAAAAATCAAGATATAATTTATTAAAATATTTAAAATAACAGTATAATTCATTTCAAAGTATATTTTTTGTACCTACTAAAAGTTATAGAGTCTCAACAGTCTAAGATGGTCAGATGGCAGAAAAGATAACAAATACAAATATTTTTTTTTTTTAAAGCTTGAAGATTTTAAACATTAAACCATTATTCAGGAACAAGATATAATTTTCATAACTCGGTGTAAGTTGTGCGCTTACAATCAAAATAAAAAAAAAACTATGCTGTTAAAAAAAAAATAAAATCTTAAAGTTGAATTTTTTAATATGTATTTTATGTAAGTATTTTTTATCCAAAAACAGAGATTTTGATTTAAACAAAAAAAGAGACTTACAAAATTATCCTATTTGGATTTTTGTTTTCTTTACGAAAAATATTTTTTTTTTATTTTAAATAAATAACAATTTTTAAAAATTATGTTTACAAAAATGTTAATAAATTTATTTCCAATTGTATATCGATGGTTTTAATTATCGATATTATTTATCTTAAACATTCTCAAGAATAGCAACGTTACTTCTGACACAATAAGAAAATCAAAAAATCATTCTTAAAAGTCTTAGTGGGTACTTAAAATAATTTTATATTTTCCATTGTAAGCAATGACTTTAAAATTGTGCTACGAGAAAAAAAGCACATACTGTCCAGGTGTGTATATATGTATGTACATATAGTTTTCATTCCTATAGATACAAGAATATTATATGTACATTGAGTTTGAATGAGTTTTATTTAAAAAAAAAATGGAAGTCTATTGGGACATGAATAGAATCTATACCTACCTTAAATATCATTAATATTAATCAGTATTTACCTTCAAAATAAAATTTTAGTTTCTGCAAGCAGCTGTAGGTATATTATAGGTAGGTTAGGTATACAACCTATCATAATTTTCAGTAAAATATTAATATATGAATATGACTTGAAAGTCATTAATCAAAAGTATTTCAAGAAAGAAAAGAAAAAAAAATTGAAGGGATTACAAAAATTGGAAATTAGATGCAGTTGGCTGTTTTTTTCTTTTTTTTTCATTTCAGTTTATTTCTAATTCAATTTTTGATATCTGTGTTTAAGTTCTGTAATTCTCCCATATCGGTAATATTAGTAAAGAAACGATGTAAACAAATTGAAACAAATCGTGAGTTTTGCTCTCTTTTTCAACGTTTCATGACCAATTTTATCGATGCGAGAGTTACAGGAACGTATATTTGTATAAGTATTTGTATTTTTTATTTATATTAGAACTTAATATTAAGATAAACATCTTTTAGATAATCAAGCCTTGAAGTGGAATTACATTAAAAAACATAAATAATTAATTATAGGCACTGGGTTTGCAAAAAAAAGTCGTGTTTGCTAAAAATACACAAATTTGGTAAAACTCACACTTTTAAAATATTAAATATGATCTACGATTAATATTTGTAAAAAATTTGTTGTTTTTTTAGATATCCTATAGACAAATAAAATCGGGGAAATTTGATCACCTTTCGAAAATGGAGTTTATATTGAGATACGTCAAATGAAGAGAATGAGTAATTCTTGCATTTATATTTTTTATGTCTAGATATCTAATTTATGTTCAATATATTTTAGCTAAAAAAATGATCTTTTTCATTTTGACACGTAATTGTTAGAAATTTCAATGAAATAAAAAAAAAGGCGCAGCTGCTGTTTGTCATAATTTTTGAAGCATCTGACCCAAAAATATGAAATTCATTAATCAAATTGTTAAAGAAATTTTTGAAGGATTCAAGGAAGGATTTTTTAGATGTGCAGGGAGACAGTATAAAATCTATATAAAATTATTAGTTTTAGTTTTAACAATCAATAAAAATGCTTTTTTTTTATCAGAGAAGGATGGAGTGTTCAATGTTAAAGGTTTTCATATTATTTTTGACATTTGTTAGGAAAATTTAACTTTCACTTTTACAAAAGTGAAATTTAAGTGAAGAGTTTTATTTACTTTTTTTGTGTTAGGCATTTCCTATAAAAAAAGGTACCCTAAATTTTAATCAGGGCTTTTGATTTTTGCTGTGTGAAATGGAAAACATTTGGAAGATAGCAATATCTATGTTATGTTAAAGCGAAAATTGTATTTGAAGAAAATCTACACAAAAAATAGTTTGAATTTTTTTTTTCGTAGGAAAAAGTACATTAAGACCCATTTGCTGAAACGAAACTTAAATATTAATGTTAAAATTAATCGCTTATGTTCCAGCTTTGAGCTTATATGTAAAATAAATACATTTGTCGGTGTGACAGCTGTGTTGAACCAGGGCCTAGTTACTTACAACTCTCAACCATTCCTGTGTTCGTGTTATTGGCAGGGACCTACAATTATCTGCCGAATCCGAATGGCTATGGTGAGAAACACTTTTTAATGACAAGAGATACTCTTGGAGAATTTGTCAATTCCTCGCAAGAGGCAGTAACCCGTGAAAAACATTTCTGTTTTAGGCGGAATAAGCTGGGAATCGAACCCAAGACCTTCGGCGTAACAGTCCAATGCACTAACAATTGCGCAACGGGCAACTATACAGCTTTGAGCTTAAACTGTCAAAATAAGCACTTATGCTGAATTTAAATATTTAAGCTTCGTTTCTATAAATGGGCCTAAAACAAACAACTGATTTCTTTTGTAAATTTTGCACACGTTTTTTCCCCAAATCGATTATTAAGAAAAAAAATGTTAGAATAATTTTTTTGTATTGAACTATAATTTTTGTCTTCATATTTTTCTAGAAAACCTAATAATTCCAGAGATATTTATACATAAAACTGAATCTTTGAAAATTGTAGCCCTGGATCCAAATATATAGTACTTTTTTTGGGAATGCTTTGTTGGTTTAATTTTTCTGGAGTTTTATTTTATTATTTGAATTTACTTCGTATTCGTATTTATATATTTGAATTTACTTATTGAGGGTAATAAGTGGAGTGAAACGAACCACTTTATGGACATAATGATTACTGAAACGTAGGTATATTATAGCACCACTAATTCGGACTTGTATAGTTAAAAGAGCAACTTTAATATTTTAACAGATATTATCTGCTCAATAGTTTTTAAGTTTGGCAAACCTATAGCTGTCTAAGCTTTTCTATCTGGCTAGGATATTCTTCTGGGCCTCTTTCCGAGTAAATAAAAGACTGGATTTGTTTAGGTTGATCTTTAAAAAAAGAGAATACCAGCCCCCCGTTCTAAGTACTTTTGTTACTAGCACAAGAAAATTGTAGAATTCACCAGAGTTTCCTCAAGGCCGCAAACAACAGATGGTCAGCAATTGTTCGTTCTCGTGGACTCTATGGCCAAATACCGCTAAGAAAAAATAGACCAATTACTCAAGTTAAGCAAGCCTCAAATATCCCTCATGATTGAAATCCTACCGGGTACCTAATAACACAATGGCAACCCAAGAACTCCGAGACCTCTCATTTCTGCTACTAAGGAACATCCCAAAATTCATTTCCGAATGGTTCAGTGTAGTACTTGACACCTAAGCCACCACTTACTCCTTTTCCTTTTTTCCTTAAAACTACCTTACCTACATTCTGAGGGGCACAATGGATTCATTGAGATTCAAGTTATCCGGATTTCCGTGTAACCTAATTTGTCCCCCATTTTTATATATTCATATATAACCAAGAAAGTCCACATTTAAATTAGGAAAGAAAGCTGGTAAAATAGTTCATTTCTCTAAAAAAGAAACATAATTTTGTTGTGTATTCCGCAAAACATTTCAAAGCTTTTAAAAACGTAATTTTTTTAACTGATCTCACTAACTCGAAAAGAAAATGAATTTTGAAAATAAAACGCCAGCGTGTGCCACACATAAAAACCATATATTTCGATTATAAAAACAATCCATAAGCACGATTGCTAAAATTTATACTAAATCTCCTTCCATTAAAAAAAAAAAAAAAACAAAAAAAAAACTCATAAATTCTCTCAATTCATTACTTTTGTCCTTCTCTCTGACTCTGATCATACTTATTTCTTGTATAGCTTCATGCCATCATCCACTCCACTAACCCAACTTGACATTGGTTAATTGTCATTTTTATGACATTTAATTTGATAAAAGTGATCGTATACGTGTATTTAAAAAAAAAAAAAAAAAATAACGACAGTGGGGACACTCAAACTCAGAAATAAATAGTGATGTGCCTGATGTGTGAAATATGGGTTAGTGGAGTATAATGTAATTTAATTTTTTTTCATTCTTTTCAATTTCTGAATGTGTTTTCTTCACATGCAATTTTATTGATCATTATTTAATTCTCTTATTCAATTAAAAAAAAAAAAAAACGTAACTAAACTTAAATAAACGATTGTGTGTAATGACAATTCGAATTGGACTATCTATACGTATGTACACAATTCTGTTTTGTAAATGTTTTTCTTTAATTTTTAATCGATTTTTATTGCGGGAAAATTCTACTCCCCTAAAGAAAAAAAAAAAAATATTAATTAAAAAGCGATTGATTGTCATTGTAAAGTTGATTGATAAAAAAATAATAATAATGAATTAAAATGACCACCAGTTTGACAGATGGCTTACCATAACAATGATCATGGAGATCAAACACATGTCATTTTTTGTTTGTTTAAATAGGTTACATACATATATACATATAAATGACAAAGTGTGACAAGTGATGTAATTCTTGGGAGGAAAATAAATTTAATCGAATTGAAATAAAGAAAGAAATGAAATAATCAAAGGCAATTCTAAATATTTAGGTACATCATATCTATAGGTAGTATTGTGTCAATATCAAAGAAGACATTTTTCCATATTCCAAGTGAAAATTAAAAAAAAAAAAAATATTTACTTTAACACTCTGTGTCACTAGATTAATATATTATTATATCTACAGTACTTTATTTTTTTATTATTGCGATTATCTGGTCTAGGATATTGAGTTTAAATACAATTTTAAAAAGCAAAAGGTTTACAAGGATAAGGATCCACACCAATAACCTGGTGCTTTGCAGAAGTGGTTGTACCACTGACCGAACCACGTCGAGGAATAAATTCGACTTTAGACCCCTAATAGAGTACCTGGAGTTGCTAGATTAAAAAAAAAGTACATGAGCGATAAACTTTCCGCTGTGGCTACGTCAGAAGCCAATAGTCAGTGGTCGCTAAATGCTGACATCTTTCAAAAGAGGACCTATCCATAGGACTTCCAGCCATTCCAGAGAAAGTAACCATGATATATTGATGCAAAATGCGTTTACCAAAAAAAAGTAATAATTTAATTTTTTAATTTTTAGTGGGGGCTTAACCCCCATTTATTCCGCTTAATTCAAGCTACAAGTATAACTTAAAAAACTAACTTAAATCTAAACTTATAACTATGAGTGGGGATGGGTCAAAAGGATTTTGAGGTTGTAGGTGCTGATGTTGAAATCAAATGAATTTGGATTCAAAGTGACCAACCGAAGCATACGGGTCAGAGGTTCATTAAGGCCATAGGAGGTGTGGTGTTTTGGTAAATAGAAGAGGCGAGGGTTTCTTAGAAGATGCACACGCTAAAATGCTGCCGAGCAAAACTAGAGCGGCGAGGAAAGAGTATCGACCCAAGAGAAGAGAGAAATGAAGCTCTTGCGTAGAAAGAAGAAAGCGTTCCAAAGGTTTGCAGCTCAAGAAGAATGACAAGTTCTTAGAATGAGGTTTTTTCAAAACAGCGGAGGTGACTTATTCACCGAAGCATAGATTTATTGAACCAGAATTTATAGAATATCGATCCAGAAGAAGGAAAAAAAAGAAGCCCTTACATAGAAAAAAAGAAGGCGTTCACAGTTTGCCAGCTCAAAGAGAATGATGAGTCTTGAGGAATGAGGATTTTTTAAAACAGCAAAGTTGACCAAATTAAGCTCAGGGAGTAGAAGATATATTCAAATAGAATTTCTAGCAATTGGGATTTTATAAGTCTCTCAATAACTATGGAAGCATATCCCTGCTAAACGTTGCTTGAAATCCTATCCAAGCAAACCTTTTTCGGGAAAGCTTTAAGCGGAAAGAAGGCACCCAAAGTGATTTCTGACCGCCAAATTTGACAATACACCAAATCATCGCACACAATGAAATAAATCCTGACAATTACCAACAAATTTCAAGTTGAATCTTTTCATCGACAAGGATGATATGCTATCATGTGACTTCTTTAATCTTTTTCTGGAACAGGTAGTGATGAGCAAGGCAGAATTTGAGACGATAAAATGGAAGGAACTATCTTCAACAGATCAACAATTGTATTCCGATAATACCCACAATATATAAGCTACACCCAACTAATCAACTGATCTAGAGTGTATCTCTTCACCTTTCACACAAAGGATGCTCTTAGTTTTTTTTAATTTTTTTTTAGGTATGTGACAGATACTGAATTGTCTGCATATGCACTTAAAATGCAGTTGACTGTGACTATAATGTGACACTCCCACAATAAAAAAAAAAAAACAAGATAAGATAAGCAATTAAAATAAAATGCAACAAAACAATAATTTTTTTTAATCTATTTTTTTTTAAATTATTTTTATGGAATGTGACTGGTTTATCTGGAAACTGTTATTGATTTTATTTATTTTAATTTCATTGAGTAAAAATAAAAATTTGCTTATAAAAAATTTATGCAAACATTTTAAATCAATTTCAATGTCATACAAATAAAAAATCATCTAAATCTTTTAAAAATTGTTAAAAAGGATGTTAATCGAAAATCTAATTGTATTTTATATTTGAAAACTTATAAATTTATAACAATAGAGATAATATAATATGAATGAATATAGAATGGTTGTCGTTTTGGAATTTATGGTAATATAATTTTAATTTGTATTTTAATCAAGTTTAAGTTTTATGTAAAGGAGACTTTTTTTTTTAATTGTATATCTAACTGTATGTACTGTACTTATTTAAATGAATTCTTTTATTAAATATAGCGGGATATTCTACACGAAAACAAATAATAGAATAAAAGCGAAAAGTTTATTTTAGAAATGACTGATATTTTAATGCGATTAAGTAGTAGATATTTATATGAACAAAATATTAGAAAAAGAAACATCGAAGTTGTTAAAAGAGGTTGCAAATATGTCGGAAAATAAATTCCCTGTTATATTCACTCCAATGGCTATGGCCTACTAATGAGTGTAGATATTTAAAAAAAAAATCATTTTAGAAAGAAATCCTTCTAATTATGTTTAAAAAGTTAAAGTCACATAATTTTTAGGATCCCGTCACATATTACAAGATATTATTATGACGGTTATTGCATATACAAAAACTTTATTATCAATTAGATTGTTCATTATCACAAAAAAGAAAGTGATATATTAGTTATAAAAAGCTAATCAAAATTAAAATAACCAGAGATTATCTTTAATCTGGGCATGTAATATTACCGGAAATTTTATTTTATTTTTCTGAGACGTCTCAAGCCCAGCTACTGTGCTTTTAGATTTGATCGTTGAATAATCTGTAGATTAAAATTTTAAACCTTCGAAAAAAAAAATAAATATAAAATTTTATTTCTTCGACCATATCTATGATTTTTATGTTAAGGTGCATTTTATATGCAAACAAAGGCTACGAATTTTGTGGTTTTTTTTCTATTTAATAAAATTATTGAAAGGTGCGGTCTCAATGATTCAACACACAATAATGGAAATAAGAAAAATTATCTAAAGTGATCATAAAATAAACGCACCTGTTGCAATAAAAATCAAAGCATAAAATATGCATGCATATTTATAATATTTAAGTGAATTTTCCTGAACTTCATAAAAAAGATAAAAATATTTGCACTGCTGAGGATGAAATTCTTAAATTAATACACAATTTCTTCACCATGAATGAATGTATCTACCTACAAATTATCACAAGAACGCAGTGGTGATTTGGTACTTTGTCACTGTCTGTTACAGATGATATGCAATTATTTATAAATCATGTTGAGATCATACAAATTATTTCATTAACATAATTTTGTGTATGTTTGGAATATGACATTAATTCAGAAAAGTATATAATTTTGTAAAACATCTCAATTATATTTATGAGAATAAAACATACATAATATGTATGTAGATTGTAGGTCCAATATTTGAACTGATCTGCGCGGGTGGCTTCACTGTGAGAGACACAACAACACAAAAAATTACCTGAAGATGATTTTTTTTCTTGTACACTTTTTCAATTAACTCTTGTAAACAAGCGGTTAGGAATAAAAGATTTAAATTTTAAAGTTAGGTATAGATAATGTTTTTTTTTTCGTTGTTGGGATGTTATATTATGTATTTTGTTTTTTTGTTGACTTTTTGGATACATCTCACTGAAGATATGATGAGAAAAAAAAAATTAACTTTTGAGAAACTTTCAGTAGAAGTCAATATAGATATTTACTTATTTAAACAGTAGTGACAGACATTTGGAGATATCACTACATATATCATGATTATCTACTTAAGTAATTAGAAGAAAAAATACATGGGAACAGTGGATCGCAAGCATAATATAATAATGATCTTTAAAATTCAAAATAATGTCAATCAACACCTAATTCATTGGTTACAATAAGCATGTTATTTTTTTTAATTTGAATTGAGTATAATTTAAAAAAAGAGTATTTTTGTTAAATGATCTACCATGGCAGTTGGTAAAATTATTTCAAAACTAAGACTATTTATACTAAAAGGTGTCCTATACTATCGATTTTCAGTTGGTAGATCACTAATTTCAACCTAGAACCTACGAAATTCTTACTTTTTTCCAACGTTATTTTTTTTAATTGTTATTTTCTATTTTCTATTCTTCATACTGTACAGGTTTTGAAATTTTCTACAAATTTTCTGAAGAGCCAGTGTACAGGTAAATTGCAGGTATGTAACATTTTAACTTTGATTTTGTAAATGGATCTACCACGTCTGTAAGTAAATTTTTTTCATAACTAAGGTTATTTATATTAAAAGATTTTCAGAATTATCGAATTTAATTAAGAAGATCACTGATTTCCACCTTTAACCGAGGATATTCTTCTATTCCTTAAAAATTCGTAAAAAAAAAGTTATTTACTTGCATGTTTTGTTGATCTCTTTACATTGTACGTAGTGAAATTTTCCACTTTTAGTCAAAATGGTTCGTGGAGTGCCAAATGAGGTGTTAACTTGTTGTTGGTAGTATTTGCAAGTATATCTATATAAATTTGGCAATCAACACTTGACTTACAAGTGACAGCACATATGTAATTATTTTTTTTAAATTTATTTAAATTTGAATTGTGTACAATTGAAGTATTTGAATTTTTGTTAACTGATCTACTATGGCAGTTGGCAAAACTATTTCAAAACTAAGACGATTTATATTAAAGGGTTCTGTGGACTATTCATTTTCAATGGAAAGATCACTAATTTCAATCTACAACTTAATAAATTCTTCTATTCTTCGAACATTCATTTTTTTTAAATATTTTGTTGATCTCATTACTGTGTTGGTAAGTACCTGTAATTTTCCAGATTAATTCATACAATACAAAATTTGGCAATTAATACTTAACTCACAGGTCACAGCACACATAATTAGATTTTACTTTGATTTTGTAAACTGATCTACCATATCAGAAGCCAAAACTTTTCCCAAAACTAAGGTGATTTATATTAAAAGGCTTTCAGAATTATCGATTTCAATTGGTAAGATCACAAATTTCAACGTACAACCAAAGAAATTGATCCATTCTTCTAGCATTATTTTAAAAGCTATTTACTTAGTAGATACGTTTTGGTGATTTTATGACTGTGTGTTGGTACAATGTGAAATATTTCACATAAACTCATATACATTAATTATGGACAGCCAATGAGGCGTTTACTTGTTGTTTGTAGCATTTATATGTATAAATTAGCCAAACTTTGATTTTCTAAACTGATCTACCATATCATATGTTTTGTTAATCTTCTTATTACAAAATGTTGTATGTTTAAATTTAAAGTTATTATTTAACCTTTGATTAAGGATTTTAACAAAAACATATTTAGGGTTTTATTGAGAGTCTATTCGGAAAACATTTATTCGAATAGACTCCCGCAATCAGTCCCTTGGTATTGAATTTCTGCACATATAAAGGTAGGTATGTACCTACTCCTGAAAATGACTGATCTACCAATTCAGTAGTCGAAAAAAATAAATAAATTATAACAATATTTATAACCAGACACTAAGGGCTGTTAATATTTATTGGTAAGATCAGTAATTTAAACTTATATTGGGTTGAAAATGCTAAATTCGTGTAGTACGGGTATAGAAAGAATCTCAATAGGTAATTAATGATTTGTCCCAAATAAGGCTAAAGTACTGTTGAGCATTTCTTTCGCAGAAAGTTTTATGGTAATTTTTTTAAACCTAGCATGGAGGCTTCTTCTCTATAGAATTGATATATTAAAAAACTGGCCATAATAAAGTGGCAAGCGACATTTAGACGATGTTTCAATGAAACGAATGTTTCAGAAATTGATCTTTCATCAATAAGCTTTTAAAGCTTTATTTTGCTGGATTTATACTCGTATATCCTTCAAAATGCATTTTAAATAACCACCACGATCTACCACTTGCACATGCTTGAATATTTTGCTTAAAATCATTGAAGGTTAATTTGATGAATTGACAAAGAAATATGTACATATAATTAATTTTTATTTTAAATCTAAGAAACATATATGTTAAATATTTGTTTTATTTTTTTTTTCTCCAGATTTAAGGAAACAATTTGAAATTAATAAAAAAAATCTGACCACACCTTATTTTTTTTGGCGAGATAGGTACCTAATATTCAAATTAATGTTGATACAATAAATTTATAATTTACCTGCGATAACAAAATCAATTCATAAATACCTTAAAGCTATTAAATCCACCCACTATCTAACTTGATTATTATACATTTTGTATACTATATCAGGACAAATCAAGTTGAACTTCAAAAATCTATACTTGTGACATAAATAAAAAAATCAATCTTTAAAAAAATTCATGTAGCTCTTAGTTTCTATATGCATGTATTAAATGTATATGGAGACGATGCAAATAATTATCATTTAATTTATCTATTTTTGTTCAAAAAACACACACACGACATATGTATCTATATCTACCTCTATGGTTGCGAGAATCATATGAAAATTTAATTAAAAAAAAAAAATAAAAATAGATCTTATAGAAGTTCTATTAGCGTGTGCCTCGGGTAAAATTTGACATATAGAAAATAAAATTATGCACACACACAAATAGATTACGTTTAGAGATCTTTTTTGTTAAATGTACACTATATGAGACGTATAATTAGAAACTATATAGGTAGATACAAATATGAATTTGTAACATTTTAAATAAATATAATCATATTATTCAGGTGTTTTTAATATTAAAATTGTACAAAATAAAGAAAGTACTTATAACTAACAAATATTCAGACAAAAATGTCAGCTATATATTTCAGAATATGTCAAAACAATGTTTTTATTTGATTTAGAGTTAATTCATTTTATTTGGTGGATTTAATTCGAGTTAAATCGAGATTTAAATTGTCTACCGCAAAATTTTAAACAGCTTAATGTTAAGGTATTACCAACTTTCTAACTTTAAAGCTCTTTACTAAAATGTTCTTAGTTTTAAACATTTTTTTAAGGATTAACAAACAAAATCTATTTTCTTAATAAAATCCAGCTGAACCCGATTAAAAAAATGACATTTCATGCAAAAAAAAAAGTAAGCAAACATACAATCTTCACATTTTTAACTGTCAAAGTGACATTTGAAGTTAGTATATGATACTAAAAATTTAAAATAGGCACTTAGTAATTTTAATTTTAGTAAGATTTTAAAAAGATACCACGATGCTTACTCGCTTAAAATTTAAAACATCCTGTTTCTATAACCATCATAATATTTAAAATGCTTTAATATCGTACTCAATTGTTTAAGATTTTGCGCTACTGATTTTAAAGGAGTAATCCCGAGTATCAGCTTGAAATTGGGATGAATTCGCATTGAAACAAAAATTAATCTAAGTACAGATGGTTGTCATATCTGTCAGTAAACAGTTTGAACTAACAATACCTCTGTTCATTTACTTGCATAAAACACCCAATTTCAATCAATTTTTAAGTCCAAAGTTCTGTCAAAGTTCATACAAAAAAATATATATTGCCTTAAAATTATAGTGAAACTGACAGTTTTTGAAAGTAAACGAACAGATCTTATTTATGTGTAAACATCTATGCTGGACGGCGCGGCGGGAGGGGAAACTAAATACGTGGAAATTTCTGTAGCACATTACGTTGTGCTGTTATACACGTTACGATACGTTCAATATTGGGTACGTTCCTTCGTAGCTCAAATTAAGTTTTGAAAGGTCGAGTTGAGTTAAGGTTGAAATTTGGTTTACAGTTCAAACTCGCCGCGTTCTCTGATTTTAAACCAGCACTTGAATATTTAATTCGATGCTTACGCATCTTAACCATGAGTCCCGGCACTCACATTTTTGTTTTTTATTTGACAAAATTTTCTTTTTTTTTTTTGATAATTTTTTCAGATAAAATAAGGTCTGTTCGTTTACTTAAATTGTTTTATTAAGCTATATTGTTAGACGTACATTAATGAATATATCTAAACGCATAATTTTTTATTATTTGAAACTGTAAAATGTCGCATCTGACAATTTATCCATTATCACCTAATTAAAGCTTGCATTATGGTTTGAAGTCAAAAGGATTGTTCTTTATTTATTTATTTAGGTATCTTTAATTATTCATTCATTATATTATTGAATATTGTATAGAATCAAAAAAAAATACGATTTATTTATTCTGGTTCCACAAACTTGTAATTCAACTAGCAATTGAACATAAAAAATGAAACAAAAACAAATTCCTAATTGATGAACAAATAATTAATTCTTTTAAGTTCTTTTGCTTTTTTCTCTGTTATTAATTTATTTTTCAGAATTTAAACTTTGAGAATTTTAAGATCTTTTACAAAAGAAAACTAATTAAAAAATGGTACCTACATAATTTAAATAAAGAGACAATTTAGAGCCTTAAATAATTAATAAAAACAGGAAGTTAGGAAATCTAATGTGTAGCAAATAATTATTTTCATAAAAAAATATTTAAAAAAGGTCTTTTAAATCATCTAAACGATCTCTAATATAGGAACATCCTACATTTATTCCATCACAAAATGTAATACAAGTCTCTGTATGCAATATGATAACCCTAAAGTTTTGAAACAACAACTCTATAAAATTTTGGAAGTAACTGACATTCTCAACAAAAGTGAAAGCAAAAAAACAAGTATCTTCTATTACCAGGTTGATATACCATCAATTAAACTACAATCTGGAGATTAATAAATTATTTTAATGACTACTACAGCATAAGATCGATATCTTTGTTATGTAGGGCAAGATATTAAATGTTGAAAAACAATCAATAACAAATATTTGTACTATATGCAGCATTCAAATGAAAGTAAACACATTGCACTTCCTAATAATATTATGTGCTATTTACAGAAATTTAAGGCTTAGGGTCCTTAAGTTTTGACGCACTTAAAAAGCTAAATTAGTGATTATTTTGATGCCAATATAAAGCTAATGACACAAATATTAATTCTTTTCATTTAAGCCCAACCTTTGGCATGAAATGAATTTCATTATTTCAATGATTGAACTAAGGTATACCTTACAATTGATCATTGAAAACTTAGAAGTTGTTTTATGTAGAAGGTTTGGCCAAAATGAAATATTTTTATATTGGCATCAAAATAATCAGTGATTTTGCCTTTAAAGTGTCTCAAAATAAGAAATCAAAATTTTTAATGATAAGCTATAACTGTCCCCTTATTCACTTCAGAAAGTTATCATTGACAAAGGAACAAACGAAGAAAATCTTTTATAGAGATAACTCGGTGGCCATACACAAATTCATAGAGACTGCATCTTTTTATAGAAATTAATTTATAACCGAATTTTCTTTAAAAAAAAATCCATTACCTAACTAAAATTATTAGAAATAGTTTTTCTTGCAACATTATTTAATTTTAAACTTTTTACAAGTTAATGCAACGGCCAATTAAATTATTATTTTTTTGTTTGAATTGCATTTAATGTGTTTTGTTATAGTTATTAAAAACAGATGTTAAATAAAAATAATTTGTTGAGTCCTAAAGAAACTAAAAAAAAAAAAAAAAAAACTTTTCATTTGAAAATACGAATGGTTTTTTAAAACTAAATTAATGATAAGAAATACTTTCTATTCCCATCAATTTCTAGATGATTTTAAACAGTTAGTAGGTATACCTACCTAATTAACCTAACAGTAGTTCAAAAGCTTTAGTTATAAAGTACTTAGGTACATATATAATAAGAAGTCTATAAAGAAAAGAAGAACTTCCAAATAATTATACCTATATCTATTCTGACAGTAGATACCTTATTCTAACACTTTTCACCACGCAGAGCCACACAAACACAAACAGAAACACATATTTGTATGATAATATTTTTTATCGACTTGTTGCTTTTGCTACAAATAAAAATGATAACAACCAAAAACCTTTCAATTGAAAGTGGAGGATTCATCTAATAAATCAAAATTGAATATTAAGGAAGAAGTTTTTATAAAGGAATAATTCTTTTTTTCGTACGCAACAAACAAACATTTATAAAAAAAAAATTAATCAACAAAACAACTCACTTGAATATTGAAAATTAATTAATAAATAAAAAAAATTACATTTGGAAAATATTTTTTGGCTGTTAAAATTATGAAGCTGTAATGATCGTAACTTCATTTAAAATTACAAAAAACGTCATCAACAGGAGGAAAAAAAAAGTAAATAAAATATCTAGGTATAGGTATCAAACCCGATAAAATAAAAAAAAATTCTAGTACACAACATCAGCGTACAAAAAAAAAAAAGAAAAACTTATCTAAAAATAACCCCATATGAATCCACATCGAACATATTTTTTTTTTTTGTTTTTTATTCTCACCCACAACAAAACACATTATCTATAGGTATCTATCTTATGCCTAGAAAATTAAAATAATTTGTTTATACAAAACAAAACCTACCTGGATATAAATGGCACGTTGAGATACGGAAGAATTCAACAAATTATAACTTCAAAAATAGAAAACCACCTTGCGGCGGTTTTTCTCTATATGGTATTTGTGTATTTATAAACTTTATTTTGTTGTTGAATTGCAAAACAAAAAATTCACTTTTAGTACAAAATAAAAACTCAAAAATATCTTTTTCTTACAAACACTCAATATTTTATATGGCACTGGAAGAATTTATATACGTATATCTTTTATTTTACATTAAAATATTATTTTTTTATTTTTTTTTTTTTGTTCACAAATTTATATTTGAACTTTGTAATTGAGATATTGAGATTTTTTTGTGGGTGTATTGATATCGATTGTATCTTTTTTTTGTTTCCTTAGCTTTTGTATTTTTTTTTTAAATTCAATTCATGTAAAAAAATCCTTGAATGGATTCTTGATGGACGTGTGTGTAAGGAGGGTAACTAAACTTTTTGATGAATGAACCATTTAAATTGGAAAGCCCGATTATATACCTAATATTTTATGTATATAGACCGTTTGTGTATGAATGTCTTTTTAAATAATGTGTTGTCAAAATTTTATATCTAGGTAGATAAGATAGGTATATTTTTAACACTCGTACACTTGAACACTGTACTTAATTTTTAAGATTTGTTTCAATTTTTTTTAGGTAGGTAGGTATTTTTTTTTTTGGCAATGCACTTTTTCTCAAAAGATAAATCTCTTATTTCAGTTTCAAAAAAAAAAAAAAAAATCCTTTTTGTGAAAGCTTTTTTAATCCTTTTTCCGTTTGGATATTTGAAACTTTTTATCGTGTTAATATGAGTTTCCAAATAGATTTTTCTTTTTTTGCCACAAGTATCCGTAAGATACTATTTTTATCTTCTGTCACTAAATATTTTTTTTTTTATTATTATTATTATTTGTTGTCGAATATTTTATATATACTCTCACTCTGTTTCTTTTGACACAATTTGATATTTTATTTATTTTTTATTGATGTAGTTGTTTTTTTTTTTTTTTTTTTTTCGTTAAATGACATAAAAGCTCGGTTATATATAGGTAAGTATAGGTAGATGGTCTTGGAAAATTTGTATCTACTTTTTTTCTACTAGAAGAGAACCAACCGGCGCGATTATTCGAATACAACTGAAGCACGAGATGAGCATACAATTGGTTTTTATGAATGAAAAGCTGGATGTATTTTTATTCAGATACATTCTTATACGTATATTAAATACATTGATAAAATCACAAATACACTTATATATAGGTGCGTCAGAAAAAAATGTACACAAGAGAATAATTGTAGGTATTGGTTGGTTTGTTCAGAAATACTGCTGCTGCGGCTACTAATGGTGTATGCTAGATTTTTTGGGATAAATGAATGAAAACCACTTGTGCCTCTAAATGAAGCAAACACAATCATAATAATCATATAAAGTATAGGTATAGAGAAGAAAAACAGAGAGAGAGAGTGTGTGTGTAAGTAAATCCATGAATTGAATGGACACACAGGTAAGAGCAACTAAGCCACACAGCAGAGCGGAGAAATCCATGGGTATAAAATGATGATGGCTTCACCAATTAGACTGCCCGAAACCTCCTCGGCTTGCAGCCATTTTCGAGTATCTGATGGATGTAGGGGCTGGCGCAAGCGCATTTAAACCAATCAAAATGTTGTTTTCCCCTCTTTGATGAAAAATGGGAAAATGATTTTCGAAAATTGTGAAAATATTATGACGTAGAGATCTTCGAAAAAGCATGCATACATAGATACCTATGAGAATATACTTTTGTATCTTTTTTTTTTTTTGATATTGTTTGTATATATGTAGGTATTGGTGAAAGTTTTTGTTTGTTTGTTGCCGGCTTTTGTTTGTGTGTTTTTTTTAGAAGATTTTTCATCTTGTTGTTTTGAAAGCCTGTTTAGAGTGTGAATTTTTTTTTTTTCTAGCCTAAGCCTTCTAACTCTTCTAAAATAGATTTATTCAAGTCGACGAAGTCTCGTCGACGAAAACAAGTAAGTTTTTAAGTTGAGTCGGTCGTCGTCGTTCGATCGTTCTGCTCGGACTTCTTCGATATTATGGTATCTATGGATTTACCTATCTGTGAGCCCCAAGTGTGGGGAGTTTTGACCTTTTTTCTGTCGTGTTTTTTCTTAGACGTTTTCTACGTAGGATGTGGTGAGATTACTATGTAGTGTGACAGACGGCACGCGCCTAGGTTTTATGTGGTTTTGCCATAGTCAGTCGATATCTACCTCTTCCTACACTTTTTTTCGACTTTAAATTTGTATTACCTATTTTTTTTTGAACATAGAGATTTAATTTTTGCTGTTATTTGTTTTGTTTGTTCGATTTCTGATGTTCGATCTCTTTTTATAGAGGTACCTACGTATCTACCTGATATTTACGAAAAAAAAAAAAAATATATAGAATAAAATACTTGTGATCAAAAACCATGAAGAGGGGTTTTGTACCACTTTAGCAAGACTGGTTAAATATCTACCTATGTACGCATTGTAGTTATAATGGTAGTTACCCCATTATTTAAAAACTTATAAGTTCCCTCCCATTTTTATTTCGTTTGTCTTCCATACCTACCTTATATACCATTTTAGATTCAAGCCTATTTTTAAAGTGGATTAATGGCAATAATAATAATTAAAAGAAAAAACAAAATAATTTTTGTAATGAGAGACTACAAAATTGCTCCAATCACAAAATGGAATGAAAATAAATCTGTGTTTTATTTGTCAACAATTTGATCAGGTGTGTGTTTTATATTTTTACTTTTTTTTTTTTTTGTTTGAGCGAATTTTTTTTTTTTCACTATCTGTCTTTTTCGCACTTTCAGAACTATAAAAAGTATAAGCAAAATGTATAGTTATAAATTAGCTATTATAGATACATATAGGTACATATATGAGTGTTTGAATCTAAGATTGGAGGAATTGGAAGGCGTTGTTTTTTATTCAATGAAATTGTACTGCAGTTATACCTATGTAATCTACCTTTCTACTTTAGATACACAGGTATACCTATATGTCGTCGGTAGATAGGTATTTCAAAAATCTAAATATGTATAAATAAAGTAATACCAGAAAATATGTATTAATTTAATTAATAGGTAAGGTCGTCAACCATCTGTTAGCAGGAAAATTTGATTTTTTTTTCGAAGACATACCTACATGTAGGTACCTATAAGTATTTTTTATAGGTATTGGGTTTTTCAACAGGGAGTGATGTCGAGATCATTGCTGCCGCTGAGGCTTCAGTTGCAGAAAGCCCATAATGTGTCTCTCTCACACGTCGTTCTCAAGAGTTGGGCATCTCTTTGACGTCGTTGTGGCGAATTTTGCGAAAAGATCTTGGCCTACATCCTTACAAGATTAAATTGACGCAAGAACTGAAGCCGCTTGACCACCAGAAGCGTCGTATGTTCGTGAATTGGGCTGAGCAACAACTTGAAAATGATTCGGATTTTCATCGAAAAATCATCTTCAGCGATGAGGCTCATTTCTGGCTGAATGGCTTCGTCAATAAACAAAATATGCGGTATTGGTCCGGCAGCAATCCACACGTACTCCATGAGTCATCATTGCATCCCGAAAAAATTACGGTTTGGTGTGGTTTATGGGCCGGCGGCGGCGTCATTGGGCCGTACTTCTTCCGTGATGATCAAGACCGGCACGTTACTGTGAATGGGGATCGCTACCGTTCAATGATAACCGAATATTTTTGGACCCAATTGGATGACATGGACTTGGAGGACATGTGGTTCACACAGGACGGCGCCACAAGCCACACAGCGAATGTGGCAATCAATTTATTGGAAACCAAGTTTGGAGAACGTGTAGTTATCTCACGAAATGGTCCAGTCGCTTGGCCGCCTCGGTCGTGCGATTTGACGCCGTTAGACTATTTCTTGTGGGACTACGTCAAGTCTATGGTCTATGCCAACAAGCCAGCGACGATTGATGAACTTCGTATGAATATTGAACGTGAAATTGCAGCAGTATCGGCCGATTTATGCTTGAAAACCGTCGAAAATTGGGTTCAGCGTCTGGACTTCTGCAAGCGTGCCCGTGGTGGCCATGTAAAAGAAATCGAAATCCATACATAATGGCATCGAACTTACTTTCACAGGAATAAAGAATTTCATTGATATCTAAAACCGTTTTTGTTTTATTTAAAAAAAAAACTTTTGTAGCGCTATTATTGAAAAACTCGATATATCTAGGTAATATTATTTTTATTGAATAATTGACACTTTTCTTTCTTAAAAGCTATATTGCACTATTTACAGAGATTTGGTATAACTCTACCTTACTACTGAAAAATAATTAAAAATTATGTTACAATTATCACAGTTTTATTCGTAAATGATGAAACAAATACCTTCTTTAAATTTATGAAATGTGTTATCCAAGATTGTAGAGAACGAGAGGCTAGAATAACGGAACGAAAAGTACCTACCTACTCATCAAAATTCTTGTGGTTTTATTATATTATAACATTTAGATTTTTAAATAACTAGTAAGATGATCAATTTAATAAATATCAAATAAATAACAAATTAATAAATAAATAAATAATGAATAAATAAATTAAAAATTAATCAATTAAAAAGAAAAAGAATAAATAACTAAATATGTATATAAAATAAATAAATAAATAGATAATTAAACAAAAAAAAGAAAAAAAAAAACTAGCAGAAAACCAAAATAAATAAATAAAATAATAACAAAATAAATTAATAAAAAGATAAATAACAAAATTAATAACAAAATAAATTTATAAAACATAAATGAATATAAATTAATTTAATAAAGCTAAAAACCATTTTGTTTGTTTGTTTTTTATAACGGGTGTTTTTTTTTAGAGGCGGTCATTTTATCAGCTGTCAAGTGATTTATTTTTAGTTTGGTTTGGCATTTCGACATGAATAGACTGACACCTGAACAACGCTTCCAAATTGTGCAAAACAATATTGCCGTTGATTCATAAGCGAATTTTGTTTAGTGATCAAGCTCACTTTTGGTTGAATGGATACGTCAATAAACAAAAATGCCGTATTTGGAGTGATGATAATCCTCAAGTGTATGTTAAGACACCGTTACATCCACAAAAACTGACTGTTTGGTGTGCTTTATGGGTTGGTGGAATAATTGGTCCGTACTGCTTTAAAAACGATGCTGGCCAGAACGTTACAGTCAATGGTGACCGCTATAGAGCCATGGTTACTGACTTTTTCGTTCATCAATTGAACAACCATAATGTACAGGAGCTGTGGTTTCAACAAGAAGGTTTACCAACTTCATTTTTTGAAGGAAAAGTTTTGGTAAACCTCCAAGATCGTTCGATTTAACGCCGCCGCGCCGCTTGACTATTTTCTGTGGGGATATGTGAAGTCGCAAGTCTACGCCGATAAGCCCGAAACGATTGACCACTTGGAGGACAACATTTGCCGCAAAAGTTGGAAAAAGTCATCGAAAATTGGACCTCCATATTAGACTACGTCCGAGCCAGCCGTGACGGTCATATGCCAGAAATCATATTTAAATTATAGTGCCTGAAGATTATTTTTCAAATAAAGTAAATTTCAAAAAATTGTCTTTGTTTTATTCCATTTCAAAGTTCTATAGGTACCTCTAAAAAAAAAATATACCCTTTAAGGTCTTTAGTCTTCTGTTTCTGGACAGGTAGAGCAGATTTCCTTTGTGGGCATAATGGATATCAATTACAAAAGAAAATTAAATCAGTTCTTAAATTTAGCAGATATACTTTGTTACGAGTTACCTATTATAGAAAATTTCTTAATTTTTTGTCACTGTCATCTTCTATAAACGTTTACTCGTATATTCATTTAATTCTGTCTTCACAAATATTAAGAATGATGCATGCGTACATTTAATTTTAATGCCTTCCACCCAATTAATTTGATTCTATATATTTTTAACTTATAATTATAATGTTAAACACATTATTTCATCTACACTAACACACTCAATCTGTTCATTTCAGATCGCAAATTATACTCAATTAATTTTCATTTTCATCGAAATAATTTTTAAATTTTTGGTCATTATAATAAAAAAATATAAATAATTTGTTCATTTTTTGGGATGCCTATATTATATGTTCTCTTTCACTCTATCTCTCTCTCTCTCTCTTTCTCTTTGTTTTTGTTGCCCATTTTATCATCATAAGTGATTGTCAGAGGCACCAGCTTTATATTTAGCCCAACAAGTATGGCACTCTAAAAATGTACAAAAAATACCAATCTCTCTACAATGCGGATCGCGTTCATGTTCACCATCTAACTTGGCCAAGTTAAATATAAGCATAGCTATAATATGGTACCTATTCGTTTTATATGTGCGCCCGTAGTTTTAAACTTCAGTGATGGTCGAGTTTTGTGTTTTGGCGTCACACATCACCTGTGGTGTTCTAATATTATAAGTTAGGAAGCTGGTGGCAGTTTAGGTTTATTCACTTTATTGTAATCGGCAGAAAAAGTGCAGTATAGGTAAGGTACATGTTTAGTTCTGAAAACGGATTTATAGAGCAGGCCGCAAAGGTTGTCTTGAGGACCTCGAACTCTGAGGCTATAAACCCACGGCTCTTGAATTATGCCGACGTCTATGTTTTCCTCCCTCAGATTATCCGAAGTACATTTAGAGAGCTTCAGAATAATCTGTATGACTCTTAGCGCGTTTAAACTTTTTAAGAAGAAGGTCCTGCACAGGCAGTGCCCAACAAATTTTATTAATAAACTATATCTCTAATGATGCCTGGCTACGTTGCGTTGTGGCCTGGGATTGAAAAAGTAATTTTGTGCGATCCAGTTGTGCACTTTTCTTCCAATCAGTTCTCGGTCTCTAACCATCTGCCACCAGTTTCGAACATCTAGTTGGTTCAGATTCTCTTTCACTTACTGGTGCCACCACAGTCACTGTCTTCCTCTACTTCGCCACCGCAACATCCCTCAGAAGTAGATTAGCTCATGTCAATGGTTTTTTACTTTTCTTAGAAATCAATAGTTTCGATGAAGTCTTTTGATGGAGCAGCGTATGTTCTCTATCGCCATCCTACACAAACGGAGAATCGCGTCTCTATAAATTATGTTTTACGAGGTCTTGAAATTGGTGAAAATGTGGTGGGTGTCAATTTGAAGTTCCTGCTTTTTTTTCCAAGATCTGCCATAATTCAATATTTGGTCGATTTGGTGGGTTTTTTTGGCCTTGCCCTTATGTCATTGATATGAGCCTGGTTGTTGAAGAACAGTTAAAAGCGTGTAGATCGTATAGTTCACAGGATCTTGCTTGAGGATTAAGCACACGATACTGAGGTTTTCTTCATCTTACATGATTTCCTCCAATATTTATTGCCTGCTGCTTTAGGTAAACAATTAAGCAGCATGAACAACAGCTGCTTTATTAAACTTAAGATTATACAATCTTTTCGTTAACCTTTACTTCCCAAAACTGACAATATCTATCAATCAATTCAAAATAAATAAACCTTGCACTTATTATTTATTTTTAATTCATTGTCTTCTCTTCAAGGTTGAAGATCACAATTTGTCTGACAGCGGATTCGCTATCGCTGCTATGCAGTTTGCAAAAACCATATGTCCATATCTTGAGCAACTATACTGAAATTCTACTATTATGTACTTGGACGTGAAGGTTTAAAATTTTAATAAAATTTCCAAACCTCTCTTTAGCAGTTACATTTCTCTACTTTTTTGACCTCGTGCTTCTCTTTATCTTTCTTTATCCCTTTTTATCCTATGGGAAGCTCGTTTTTCTTCTTTTCTATTTATGCAGCAACACTTTATTTAACGCTTCACACAGTTTTCGTTATGTTGGTCCTGAAAATCTCAACACGTCAAAGACAGTATCTTTTAAGGTGGTATCTTAGCAATATTGCCATTATACTTCTCAAAACTTGATGCTGGGAGTTCGATCAGAAAAAAGACCTGGGACATAATTCTGTAAAACGAAAACGATAGAATGATATCATTTTGACAGTACCCATCTCTATCAGATCAAAAGAGAAAGATAGAGATTATAGCTATTGCCAAAATCGATATCGTTTTATCATTCTCGTTTTACGGAATCAGGCCCTTGGCGATCTCAGCTGATTGCAGTAACTTAAAATTTCCGCACACTGTTTCCTTGTTTTGACTTAAGTCGGGGTATCCGCAGTCCGCAGTCGTACCTTTACTACAACAAGATACATAGTTTTCTGAGTCATTGTTGGCCCTCCATCGAAAATCGAAATGTTTGGACATCCATGATTTTTGTTTCTTGCGTATAGATCGTAATGTGATTAATCTAGTTGATATGGTTGATTGATCTCCATATTCCGTTGTTAATGTTGAGATGAGGGAACTGCGTTATAGCTGATATATCGGTATTTCAACCCACAGCAAACTCGATCAGACTAAATCCCGTTTGATCGAAGGCTTTAAAATCGCTTAAAACAATTTTAAAGTCGTAGCTGAAGCTCTTCTTCCACTTTTTTCCCTGCCTCTAACGACAAATCTAAAACTATCTCATCCCATTTCTTGGGTGGCGGTGATATCTGCTTTGCAGCAATCTATATGAAGCCTTCGATAAAATTGTTTGGCATCATGCCTATTATGGGTCCTAACATTTCACGTACAGATCCGAAGTTTGTTGTCATTATTTTGTTTTCTGGGATCGTCATCAGTTAATTCATCCGCTTGTTTTTGCTTCGCATCTAGATAACCTTAATTAGCTGGAAAGACACCCCGACGAGCATGACGCTTAATCTAGATCACCAACCCGGATACACCGCACCTTATACACCTGAGCTAATAATAATATGTCGAAGTAGCATGTTTAAGGTGTTCACTGAATATTTTAGGGATTTCAGCTGAAATTGGAACTGCTTACACCACCGGTTCATAGTTTAAAAAATATTTTCTGATATTTTCCATATCTGCCACCAACTCCTTAACTATACCTATATAGTATACTCCCCAGCTCTGCAGGGTCTATTATAGATATTTATAAAGATAAACTAGCGAAATGATTTAGACGAGAAAATGCACTACGTGATCACCGCAGGTATACAAGGGGTAATTAAAATCTCGACCCAGCACGGGTTAGATTGAAGAAAAATTCTTCATCCATATCGTGTGCCGTTATTTTTAGCCAAATGTCTAATTGCAGGTATACTGAACGTTGAGGTAGATATAGTGGGTGGCTTGGTAAAAAAAAAATCTATATTTAAATTAAAAATATTTGCTCTTGATCGACGGCGGCGGCGGCATGGTGTGGTTCGGTGCGATGTGTGTTTCGCTGACCCAGTGGGGAAAATGAAGTACCTACATATACATAATAATTTTCATATAATAATCTTTAACTTTTTTAGGTTTTCCTTTAATATAATTAATTTAATTTTGATTAAAATTAATCAATGGCATATATGTATAATGTATCTACTATATTAATCCTTGACCTTGTCGATATAAATTTACTAAGTATATATTATTTGTATAATTTCCATAGAAAATCGACTCAATTAGGTTCTCACATAAAATGCAATCCAATGATAATGAAGTCATTAAAATGATTTGTTGTATTTATATAAACGAGTGCTGTATTCGCATTGGAAAAATATAAACAATTTGTTTTTCACTGAGAGTCTGGCGATTGTTACTTATAAATAATAGTTTAAAAGATTAGAAGGTCAACTCGGAGATTTAAAATAGATTTTTAAAAGCTGATGCACCCTGGATCTATGCGTAGCTCAATTTTTGCATTGTTTCAACGATTTGGCTACAATTTGGTGCGACTTTTACGGTTGAAATAAATTTTTTATTTGAAGATTGGTTTACAGATTGAGTATAGTTTTAAGTTCCAAATAGGTTTTGTGTCTATTTTCTGTCTCACTATTGATGATGTGTGATTGATAACAATTATTGACAATGTTTACAAGCTTGCTCTAATCGAAAAATTGTCGTGAGAAATATTTTTCGAAAATGGACGAATTTCCACTTGATATTAGATTAAGACACTTGGACTTACTGAGTGTCTTAATCTAACCAACGTCCAGTTGTAAATTCTTTTTTTATTAAAGAATACCTACTCAAAAATTGAAAATTCAAAATGTTTGTCCATCAGTCGAAGGCGTATCCTTTCGGTTTTGGCTGCAGCCTAAACGGGTGGGTCGATTTTTTTAAAACTTGGTACCTAGCGCTTTTTGGGCATTCCCCGACACTTTTCTTTCATTTTATTTTTTAGACCACAAATCTTCCGTAAAAACTTTTTTACCAAATTATGAAAATCTTATTTTTCTCGAAAATGTGCCCACAACTATAAAAAAAAATCAACAAGGCTACCATTTTATAAAAACAAAACGAAAAAATGATCCTATTTTTTTTACTTTCGATTTTCACAAAAACGGCTCAACTGATTTTGATCAATTGTAGATATACCAAATTTTTCAAACATTTTTTACTTGCGATATTTATATGTATGTGGTAATACAAACAAAAAAATTAAATTTTAAATACAACATAAGATGTTGAATTTCTTCTTTAAAATGTATTTTTTTTGTCTAACCACAAAATTACAAAGAATTTTTTTACTTTTAAATGCGTCTTAAAATTAAATTTTACTTTTATTTAGGTATAAGTACATTACATAATGATAAAATAATAAAAATGGTTGATTTTTTTTTAACTTTTACTTCTTCTGATTGTCGGAATGTTATGAAATTTTGACTTGTCTTTTTTTTTAAATATTTGTGCTGACTAAAAATGATGTTGAAGATATCATCAACATCTGAATAAGTCGCATGACTTTTGAACCGACCTATAATTTGTTTAAAAAAAAATTAAAATGTGATTTCCCGTATTTCTGCATACGCCCTTGCCTTCAGTGACAACGAAGAAATTGGAAATTTAGCTGCAGAATCATGTTAATACCTTAGCCGAACAAGTGAGCTATTTTTCTTATATCCCAAATATTAGCATTGTGATGATTTGAACTTACATATGAAAGTTTCATTCAAGCACTTCAACATCCAGTTAGTATAGAATTGATGCAGCACTTTAGTAAGAAAAAATTGCATATTAAACAGTGTTTTGCTATACGCAATTGAAATTGTCATGCAATTAAATCATGTATGAGTCTTATGAATCACCAAAGAACGAACAAGTCAGTATTCCACGAAAAAATATAACTTGTTGCACGTGTTCTAAAACTTGTTTTAACGGAAATTTTTTACAAAGCATCACTTGATATTGAGATTTGCATCTCATCCTGTTGTGCAGGAGTGAAAATATCAGTAACATAGTTTTACAATTAAGGTTCGGCCAAATAGAACGCGTGGATTTTGTCCATCGCATTCCAATGATGTGTTGTGTCAAACAGGACGCGGCTTTTTCCGCACCGCGGTAACCATATCTCTATGGGACTATGCCCAGTACTGCATAATTTTCTTTTTTTTCTTATTCTTGTAAGTTAACAATAAAACGTCGAAGAACATCTTCGTCACAATATCGAACGACTCATACATACGGCTAGAAAAATAATGGTTTATCAATAAAATGACAACTCGTTGGAAGTGGTAAGAACTCTGTCATATCATTTCTTGAAAACAATAAGAATAATGGAGAGGTAGAATATGATTTGTTCAGCTGAATATTTGTTTACTTACGGAAGAATAACATAAGCATAATTCCTGATTTTCTTTTCTAGAACCAATTTGTTATTTTTTTACAAATTCATAAATTAAAAAATTAAATTTAAGTTATTACAGGGTGTCCTCAAATGACCGCCACAGAAGAGAACCATGAGTTCCGAGGTCATTTCAAGTCGAAAAAAAGAGGAAATTTTCTCGTTTTCGACTTACAACGATTTTTATGATTTTAATCCTCTTTCCTTTAACTGGCTCTAACTTTTCCAAACTACAACCGATTTTTAAAATTTTTTTGTATACCTATTAAAGAACAGTTAGAAATTTGTATTTTTTTTGTGTGGATAACGGTTTTCCCGCAATTTGTTGTTGTTTGGTTGTTTTTTTGACTTCAATATGATGTTTTTTACAAAAAAAAAGTTGTTAAGTACAATTTTTTTTATTATTACGAAAGCCCAACATGTGTTCTTAAAAATACTAAAATAATTTTTTTAATCTAAAAATACAAAATAAAATTAATAAAAATAATATAACGTAGGTATTTGTTTTTTTTTTTTTTTTAATTTCAGCTTTTTCGTTTGTAGACTAACTGATTTCGATAAAAAAATACAGCAGGTCCTTTTTAGTCAAAATTATATTACATATATATACAAATATTAAATATACTTAAAATATATACTTAACAACTTTAAAAAAAAAAACCGCTAAAAAGATTTTTGAATTTTATTTGGAAATATTTAAAAAAAAAAAATTGCTGTGTCATTTTTCAGTATTTATAAATGCAGAGTTAGAAAATTAATTTTGAAAAATGAGAATAAAACCATTTTCGAAATATCAAATTATCAAAATATAATTTTTTTTTAATATAAAATGTTTAGTTTTGAAATTTTGGTAAGCAATATTATTTAAACTTATTAGAAAAAGATTTCATTAAAATCGGTTAAAAAAAAAATGAGATAGTCGAACACCAAAAAAATGGTTCCATGAGATTCATCGTACTGATATTACCTCACATAAAAATGTTAATCAAAATCGTAGGAGTAGTTTTTGAAAAAAATGAGATTTTCCTAACCGATTTTTGAAACATTTGTATAGTAGGTACAATAGCGTTATCTTTGGATATAGAAATAATTTTGCTTAAAATAAACTAGATAATGTTAAAAATCTGCTGTGTGCAAAATTAAATAAAAATCAAGAACATCATTTCGAACGACCCTCCTACATTCAAAGTTGTACTATTAACATTTCTCACACGAGGCCAAATACTTGGGTCTTATTCTCGATAGGAAGTTAAGTTGCTATCCCTTCCAGAACTCTTTGGGAGGACTTAGCGTTCTTAGAGGATGAATCGATCAATTTTTACACAGACGGTTCAAAAACTAATGATGGTTGGTGGAGGTGTGTACTCAGAAAGACTGAATTAAAGTCTCTCCTTTCGTCTTCCCAATCACTGTAGCGTGTTCCAGGCGGAGCTTTTGGCGATAAAAGAAGTCCTGTCTTGGCTCTAGGAAGACGTGATATCAAGCACAGATATCCGCATCTTCTCAATTAGCCAAGCAGCCATTAAATCTTTGGATTCTGTCTCTACAAATTCAAAAACAGCCCTTATGTCGATCATCTCTTAAAGAGATGGCAAAGCAGTTCAACATTCGCCTTTGCTGGGTTCCGGATCATAGTATTGGTAATTGTAAAGCAGATGAACTCACCAAAAGTGGAACATTACTTTCTATATCGTCCAATCGGACAAATATTGGTATAGGTACCCCATCGCTACATGTAAACTCATGCTTAACAAGATATAATAGAGAAAACAAACCTCAGGTGGAACAACATCGCCACATGTCAGACCACAAAACAGATCTGGACTATGCTGAATCTGAAGCACTCTTAGAGTTTGATATCTCTAAGTGGTTTCATATTAGCTTCGTTATACATAGGTGTCATTACCGGACAATGTCTAATAGGTAAACACGCAACGAGGCTTAGAGTATTTTCGAATGATTTTTGCAGGAGCTTTATGGATGATAAGAAGAGGAAGAATCGATTCCTCACCTTCTTTGTACATGTTCTGCTCTATCTCAAAGACGTAGGCTCCACCTATAAGAATTCTAATACAATGATCCTAGTGATCTGGCAAATCATGATATCAGTAGTTTCGCACGCTTCGTAAGAAGCTCTAAGTGGTTCAACGAGAAGGAAGTAGGCTTCCTACATTCTTTTGGTATCACAATGGGCCAATCTATATAGTCTAAATGTGTCAAGCTTCTCTGCTGACAGCCACGTAAACCTAACCTAACCTAACTCAAGTCATTTCAAAAAAACTAAGTTAAAAAAAAAAAAAAAAATAAAACATTTTTTAAAAATCAAAAAAAAAAATTGAAAATTTTGGTATAGGTACAAAACTTTTAAAACTGTTTAAAATTCTCTTCATAAGTTGAACTCAGTTTTGAGAAAATTGAAAATAATACAAAAAAAAAATGGTTCTATGGGAGGTACCATTTATAACCATTTTCCAATTTTTTTACAGAATGGTAGCCTTTTTAAAATAAAATTACTGAATTTAAAAAAAAGGTATACCGGAACGATTTTGAGAAAAAAAGAATGATTGCTAAAAAAATGTCTTAAAATGATGAAAAAATGGTCTTAAAATAATGAAAAAAGTTGCCTGGGAATGCCCAAAAAACGCTAGATGCCAAATATGTAGAAAATCTACCCACCCGTTTAGGCTGCAGAGACGAACAGGCAGACAGATTTACGAGGTCCACTTTTTCCACTTCGCCATATAATCGTAACGTCAAGTTTGACCAAAATCTCGAGTTCGATTGTTTTTACGAATCTATAAGTTATTAAGTACCTTTATATCGCAAGCAAAAATGTTATTATAAAATTTATAAAATTTTAATTTTCCTAAAAAAAATATTTTTAAAACAAAAGAGGAATATATTGAACAAACTTATAATTATGATGCCTAAGAGAGAACATCTGCGAAGAGATCTCGTCACGTCGAAATCTGTTTTTTGAATTAAACCGCCCCACTATACATGGAAAAGTAAAACCCTTAACTCTTCCAAATTGGTTTATTTCGAAAACGGTTATTTTTATGAAAAAAAGTATATTAATATATTTTTTAAAAGGAAATTTTCTAAGCTACAAATTAGTCCTTGACATTTTTTGTACAACAAACCATTCGGGAGTTATTCCTGAAAAAGAATTTTGGGGGGCCTTTAACCCCCATAAAAATTTTTAGCGGCGCTCATATCGATGGTGACTTTTGACAGTTTATTAAGAACGAACACTATAATACCAAAGTCCAGCTTTCAGGCGATTTTTTCTGAGTCAAATGCTTGATTGACTGGACTATTTTTCTGCATTGCCATTTCCCTCCATAAACCCTCCATAAATGCAAAAGAATGCAAATAATGCAAAATAAATCTAAAGAATGACAAGACAAAGCAAATACATACATGATATACAATATTCATATATTCAAATATAATATTTCTTAAGTCAAATGAAATATCTAGTCATGACCCTCGTGTTATAACACAACTATTTTCAGACTTTTTTCAAAGTGCCTTCAACTGTGATCCAAACATCTGTGATAATATAAGCTGTGATATTTTGAACTGTGATATTGTTGACGATAATATTCAAAATTTTGGCTATTTGAAAACTTTTTCTTACTTGACTGATATAGACTTCAATATTGACTTTGACAACATTGCCAAGTTTATATCTAATCTTGACGAAAATTGTATACCAGGGCTAGATGGTATACCTTCTATCATTTTAAAAAACTGTGCAAATAATTTGCTTCTACCACTGTCCACTCTTTTTAAATGTTCTTTGTTTTCTTGTCAATTTCCTTGCGTTTGGAAAAAGTCCCTCTAATATAAAAAGGGTAAAAAGGACGAAATTCAAATCTATAGGCCTATAGCAAGATTATCAGTCATTCCAAAGCTTTTCGAGCCTATTATTTGTGAATATCTTTGTTTCTATGTTAAATCAATCATTGTCCCGAATCAACATGGTTTTACGAAAAGTCGCTCTACTGTGACCTTTCTTATGGAGTTAACCGAAGTTTGTATTGATGCATTTAAGAAAAAGAAAGAAGTAGACTGCATCTTTACAGACTTTAGTAAGGCGTTTGACAAACTATCGCATACGATCTTACTAAAAAAGCTAAGAAAACTTGGTCTGAGCGAAAACTTTGTTTTGTGGCTTCAATCTTATTTATTAAACAGATCTTACACAGTGTTATTTAACGGTTGTCCATCAAATTATTTTATTGTAAATTCTGGAATACCACAGGGTAATCATTTAGGCCCTGTTTTATTTATTTTATTTATCAATGACCTACCGTCTGTCTTAAAGTACTCTAACTGTTTCATAAAACTATTTCTAGTATTCGTGATTGTGAAATGTTACAATGTGACCTTAATTCATTTTTCGACTGGTGTATATGTAACTGTTTGTCTCTTAATATCACTAAATGTAATTTTATGAACTTTAAATAGAATTCCATTGTCATGTGCGGAAAATGTATCTGTCCTTGGTGTCCTATTTGATCGTAAGCTTGAATTCATTCAACACATCAACGCCATATCAAATAGAGCCAATTCACTTCTTGGATGGATAACGAGAGAGAGTCACGACAATTTACATACCCCTATGTTTCAAAACAGCTTTTCATAACATTTGTTCGACCTATTCTTGAATATGCTTGCCAGGTTTGGTCACCCTATTATGAGTGCCATATAGCGAGACTTGAACGTGTCCAAAAAAGATTTCTGCGGTTTGCCTTAAGAGGCTTAGACTGGGAAAATCCCTATACGAACTCCCTGCATACATCAATAGACTAAAGCTTATTGACTTGCCTAGTCTTGAGAACAGACGCTCTTATTTAAGTTTCGTTTTTATTGTTAAAATAATTAATGGAAATATAGACTCTTTTTACCTTTTGTCCCGAATAAATTTTAATATTCCTCAGAGAAACTTTAGTAATATAAACCCAACTGCATGTATATTTCAAACTATCGTACTAATTATGAAAGATTTTCTCCATTAAATAAAATGTTTAAATTATTTAATCTTCTTATAACTTATTTGACCAATCACTAAATTTTTCAACTAACTTTATATCAAATTTTTATTCAATTATTTAACTGTACTATAGACCTAAGTAGATAGTTACTTATTTTTTTTTTGAGCTAGTCTTTAGCGACCTATGGAATAAATAATATATATGTTCCTCTCGTCCTTATTTCTACCTTCCTACTTTTTTTTTACATTATTTTATTTATTAAAAGTTATTTTTTTTTAATCCCGTGGTCCTGAGCTCAGTAAATCTTCTTTTTAGTTACTGAATCTTTGAAACGATTTAAATGAAAAATATTCTTTCAATCTTTGTAAATTTGTAAAGTGATTGTTTCATTTTTATTTTGTAACCTTATTAACTTGTTTCTGAATATATATCCACATCTTCCCAGTGTCTCTTATACATATACAAACAATTTTGTATTCAAAAACAATAAATTCTATAGGTGTACGACGTTTATAGGATAGGTACTCGTAATATAAAAATTTCAAAGAATAAATATCCATTCCAAGTTGCATGACCATTTTTAGTCTGTTTGTCCAAAAGAATAAGCTAATTCTAAACTATAAAAAAAAAAAATAAACACCCACCACTACCAAAAGACGACACGACACACAATCTAAAGATCTTATAACTCTCTATATCATGATGATGTGAATCTGGGAGCATGATTTGCTCGACTAAAATTAAAATTTACCAAAATATTTTGTTTACAAAAAAAAAAAAAAAACAAAACAGCTTTATGGTCTTTTTTTCAGAATTTTCCTATTTATATGCACAAAACAAAAACAAATACAAAAAAATAAATTGTACCTATAGCGCTCATCATATCTCACTTATAGACGCAAATTGTTTATGGTGGTGGGTGACGACCAGTGCGGTCAATATCCTCCTATTCTGTTTTGACGTCATACTATCTTAACTGAGTGTATAATTGTTATTTAAACAACTTTTACATTTCATAATGTTTATATGTATACCATACCAATAAACTACACATAATAATAAAAATAATGAGACGTAATTGGGGATTGCAATTCTGTTATAGTGATCGTACATATATACCAACAACGACTACCTCAACGAGGAGTAAGTCATCCCAAAATCGTCCAGCTGATTAAGCTTTCAAATATCCACCAATTCGGAAGCTGGCCAAAATAGCAACATTGACGTAATTTGTATAGAAGAGCCAAGGAGCCAGGGGGAGCTGCAGCTGATGCGATGCGAGAGATTTTATTTCTAAACAAGACAACACAACCACCCACCCTTTTTTGGGGTAGACTGATCGTACCAAAGATCACATGGCCATAAAGTCTATTTAAAGCCTGCGCTGGTATAAATTTAGATTTATTTGTGAATTTTTGTGGGATTGAAAAAAAAAAAAAAAACTGACACGATGATGATGATGATGATGCTGTGTTCTGTTTTTGACCAAAAACAACAAATTTTTAACGTAAATTTAATTTGGGAAATTGTCAGGACGCGTGTATGAATAAAAATAGAATAACCATCACATACCTACGGCTATATACCGTAATGCATGTTATAGTACAAAAATCAAATGCCAATGTCACGGTCGCTTTTCCTTGTATTGGAATTGTATTGGGCCAGTTTCAGTGTAGGTACTAGCTATGTGTTGGTTTTGCTATAAGCGCAAGGGTGTTGATGGGGAGGCATTATACCAACCCCCACTGATGTTTGTTTACATAAAATCAACTTGGAAAATTCAAACGATGAAGGAGTTATTTATAGAAAATCACACAATGAATGCAAAACTATAAGATTGAATATGATGTGATGATGCTTGTTAAAGGGGCAAAATAATGTGTTGCAAATTCATAGAGATATATAATGTGTGTGTATAAGTATCTGCTTGAATGTCGGTTGAGTCTATCAACACGGCATCAGAGTTAGTCAGAGGATTGAAAATAACACTTGAGTAAAATGTTTTTGTATATTATTTAGTAAAATTGCGATTTTATCTGTATACAAGTTGTACATGTGTATATACACAATAGTTGAACATCGAAATATTTAACAGAAATTATCTTGTATATTAATAAAGCAAATTTAAATTACCTGGGGGTTATATCATTTGTTGAATTTTTTGCTCTTAACGATAACTTATTTATTATTTATAATACTTTTTAAATAGATAATAAGATAATTTTATTTTATAATTTTATTGTAGATATATTTTTTAGGGGAGCACTATATTTTAACTATAAATTAACATTGCAGTAAAAATAAACAAATGAAAACTCAAATAAACTCAAAGTGTGACTGTGCTGGTTTTACATCACAGAACGCGGCGAGTTCGAACTGTCAACTAAATTTTAAAAACCAAACTCAATTCGACTTTTCGATTTAGTTTGAGCTACGAAGGAACGTACCCAATATTGAACGTATCCAATACACATCAACGTATCGTAACCTGTAACAGCACAACGTAATGTGCTACAGAAAATTCCACGTTTTTAGTTTACCCTAAACCGCCGCCGGCATAGATGTTTACACGTCAAAATCTTGTTTTCACTAAATTTTTCATATCTTCGACTTTAATTTCAAAACGAAGCAAAAGTCATTCAAAATCGCGGAGAAACCATCTTGAAAAAGGTGTAACGTAAAAATTTATTGCCTCATCAGCAATTTAAATCCATAATTGCCTTTCATATTCTGATGCCGACCAATATTGCCATTGCGTCTCTATTGGCAATATTCAAGGCTATAGCAATGAGTCAAGCAATTTATTTCTTCAATATATACAGAGCCCGTTTATCGGAGTAATAGAAGCTAACTAGCTTATAATCGTATTCTTCAAATATTGCCAATGGAGCCGCTGGGTAAAAATCGATGTCGTCTAAAAAGGTGAAGCGTCAAAATTTATATGCCTCAGCGATTAGGGGTGTTCACATTCAACGGCATGTTCATCAACACATATCGTGTCGTTAGATTTTTGTAATGATGTGAACACCAGTCGAACGACTGTAAATCTAGATAGCTCTGTATAATTAAAAATTTTGATAATTTGCTCTGTCGAACGACCCATGTCGAAATTAATGCGCTAAGTACTGGTGCAAATAATGAAATTCACGCCATTTTCGTTCTATGAAAATTCAGTTTCAAATGAAGTCGGTACGACAGTCAATGTATGTGAACGCTAGGGTGGGGCGACACGTCATTGAATGTGAACACCCCTATTGAAATCAATAATTACCTTTCATCTGCCGAGCAATATTGCCATTGCCAAAGCGTCTCTATAAGCAATATTCAAGGCTATGGCAATGAGTCAAGAAATTTATTTTCTCAAATATTGCAAATGGAGCCGCTGCTGGGTAAAAATCGCAATCGTCTAAAAGCAGCCTTAGTTCGGCCGGGTGCAGGCTTACCTTATATTCGTTGAATTTTTGTTATTGAACGAACAACGTAACGTAAGTAATGTAATGTGCTACAGAAATTTCCACGTTTTAAGTTTAGTTTCAATATTATTTATCCAAACTCATAGAAAATATCATTTTAAATCAAACTGAGATTGAGACCACTCACCAGGTTGTTAAAGTTTAAAAAAAAAAAAAGTTGATCTTGCAAATTATTTTACAAGAACTAACATAGTTTAATAAATTGAAGGCATGTATGTACTTGAAAAATCTACATGATATATTTTTAAGTTTAACACTATTTTAAATTATAATAGGTAATATTATATAGAACTAAGTTTATTTTTACATTATGTATATGTAGATATAGACAAGTTATTCGTAAAAAAAAATCGAACTCGAGATTTCAATCAAAGTTGACATTACGATGATAGCGAAGTCCAAAAAATGGGTCTCGCAATTCTTTCTGTCATGTCTGTCTGCCTGTCTATCCTTTCGGCTGTAGCCTAAATGAGCTGATCGATTTTCTTTAAACTTGGTACCAAGCGTTTATTGGACATTCCCACACCCCTTTTTTTTCATTTTTTTAATAATACAAAAGTAACTGTACTTGCCGTACAATTTTTTTTAGCAAAAAATTAAAATCTTATTTCTCTCAAAAACGTGCTCACAACATAGCCAAAAAGATATGGAAAATCTCATTTTTCACAAAAACGACTCCTACGATTTTAATTAAAATTTTTTGTAAGCTAATATCAGTACGATCTATCATATTATTCAAAAGAACATTTTATTTATCTCTCAGAACCATTTTTTTGGTTTTCGACTATCTCATTATCTGGTTCATGCAATTTTAGTGAAATTTTTTAAACATGGGTTTCTGAATAAAATTGTTTCAAATAAAATTGCATATCAAAATTTTCAAAAATCCAAATTTTGGATTAAAAATAAAAAAATCAAAATTAATTTTTGAAAATTCGATATTTAGAAAATGGGACATTTTAGACATTTTAGCATCCCGTCTTTAGTGTTTGACAAAAAATTTATTACGAGCATTGAATTTGGAAAACAAAAATAAAATTTAAATTTTTTTTTGCAAAATTTTGAGTTTGAAAATTAATTTTTCAAAAACTGTTCACTAAAACCAATTTATTTAAAAATTAAATTTAAAAACAAAACAAGAGATGTATGGCTTTAAAAAAAGATAGTATGACTTTGAAAATGTTGCTGTCATTTTGGGGAATAAACCCCCATCATATAAGATTTTTTTCTTGTTTTGCCTCAACTTCTATGCAAATATTTATTTAATATATTTTAAAAAAATCTTATTTTTCTCGAAAACGACTCTTAAGATTTTGATTAAAATATTTTTGTGTGCTAATGTAGCTACATAAAACAGCTAATTTCACTTTGGCAAATTTTATAGGAGAACAAAACAAAATTGTATACCTAATTGATTCTGCAACAACTAAACGATGTAGTGGGTAAAAGTTATTTAAGAAATTTATGCAAAATGTATTTTTTAAATAAATGGAATTAAAATCTTAATTTCGGGCAGAAGTGGACTTAGCAGCTTTATGTATTAAGCCGACGATATCTTATTAATTGGAACAAATTGTATATAAATCTATTATTAACAGTAACACTCATAAAACCATTTTTTTAGTTTCGACTATCTCATTGCCTTTTAAACCAATTTAATAATTTATACACGAGCTTCTTATAATATTAAAATATCTGGGCGACCGAGCTTCGCTCGGCTCCTATTTTATTTTATTAAATTTACTATAACAAACTTAAAAATTTGGCTTTAAGTCTTGTTTACTGTCATGGTAAATCCAGATCTCAGTGTTGTCATTCCATGGTCCATACGTCGAACTTTTGATATAGGATCCTGCCTGACGACTCCACATACATATGTACATACTTATATGGAAGTATCTCCCACATGTATCCCCAAATAATGTGGAGGTATCTTCACTTGTAACTTCACAAGTGTGGGTGGTATCTCCACATTTATCTCCACATATGTTAAGGTATCTCCACATGTATCTTCACATATATCTCCACTCGAGAACAAACCCTTAAAACTAAGAAACAATAAAAGTGGGCTGGCTGTGGGCGAATTTTTCCAAAACTATTTTTTCTCGTTCATCTAAATAATCCCTGCAAATGTCAAATGTTTCCGAAAAAAAAAGAAATATAAAAGTGGGCGTGACAGTAAGCAGATTTTAATAAAAAAAATTTCAAAATTTATTTCTCGTTCATTGAAAACTAAGAAACTATAAAAGTGGGCGTGGCACTGGTTGAATTTTGCCAATACTTTTTTCTGAACTTTTTCCTCGTTCGTTAGAACACTCCCTACCGTCCAAATGTTATCCGAATCGTTAAAGTCATTCCTTAAAACCAATTAACAATAAAAGTGGGCAGGGCAATGGGCGGATTTTCCAAGACTATTTTTCGCTGTCATCCAAATCGTAAGAGCCATTTCGGAAAACCAAGAAACAATAAAAGTGGGCGTGGCAGTAGGTGGATTTTCCTGAAACTATTTTTTGAATTTCTTGTTCATCAGAACACTACCTCCCAATTTTATCCAAAACGTAAGAGCCATTATCGAGAACCCAATTTCTAAAAAAAGTGGGCGTGGCAGTGGGTGGATTTTACTTAATATTTTTTTTTTGAATTGTTGCCTCATTCATCGGAACAAAATCTGAAAATTTCATTCAAATAAATTGAGCCATATTCGAGAAATAGACATGTTTCCGAAGGATTCTGAGAAACTAAGAAATAAGAAAAGAGGGCGTGACAGTGGGCGTATTTTACTTAATTTCATTTTAAATTTTTTTTTCATTTATAGAAATAAACAGTGAAAATTTCATCCAAATCGTTAGAGCCCTCTTCGAGAAACCAAATATACATATAAATATAAATATGTACAATGTACATATGCATATATGTACATATATTTACAAGAATAGCTCGTTAAAAGTAATAAGATAATATTGCTAATCTAAATTTTCTTAAATAATTAGTTTCGGATAAAAAAAAACAGAATTTGTTTTAAAATATTCGATAGGTATTTCAAAAAAAAAAGTTTGATATTTTTTTCGAATTTGATTTTTTAACTCCACATTTATAAATACTTAAATACTTAAAATTTGCCCACCATACTTTGTATTTCCTTTTTGGGGCGTTATAAAATAAAGTGATGTTTATTCACACTATCGAATGTTTTTTTAAAACGAATATTCGTCAAGATATGGCCGAGTTAATTGCCCGATATGTAGCGAAAAGACCTTGCTTTAAATAATGTTCTATTTTCCATTCATATAAAAGGAAGATACAAAAAAAATATTTTAGTAAAAATTCTATCTAAATTTAAATCATCAATGTGTCATATTTAAATTTAATTTAAATTCGAAACCACTAAGATCATCTAACATTTACTAATATTCCACACAGATATTTGTGCAATCGATTTTTAACTAAATTTCTGATGAAATTAACTTTAAATACAGGACATACCTACAGGATGACAAAACATTTATTTAAAGTCTCTATCTCATCGCCGCAATGAACTTAGCTTAAATTCGATACACAAATTGTATCTACCTACTTATATAGGAGATAAAATAAACCAAAAATTTGGCAGATGTCCTTGTGTCTTTATTATTAAGATGCAAATTTTAACACGTATAAAACTTAGAAAAAAACAAACAAAAATATTAATTTAAATAAAAATAAAAGTATAACAAAAAAAAAAAAAGGCTAAAACCCATAAAGTTATTTCTCCCCATTCATTTAAAACGAAGAGAAAGGAGTGTAATACCTTCATATAGTTATTAAATAATTAAAAAAAAATATTTCATAACATCTTCAATGCAAAAAAATTGTGTATGAATTTTCAGTGACTAAATTCATTCATCAATAAAATAATTATTATCTGTGATTCAATAATCCAACTTGTTTGTTGTTCTAAAATCTTAATGAGAGGAAGAAGTTACTTATGAATAAAAATACAATAAAACAGCTTTTGTGGTTAAGAAAGTATAGGTACAAAATTTTTCACACTTAATATGGCATTTTATAATGTAAAAAAAAAAAAAAAAAACAAGTAGTCATTTACAAGTTGTGACCACAGTCCGAATTTGGAGATGCTTACCTTATTCAAATCCAAATTAGGTAAAATAGAAATTATATGTTTTTTTTTTTTTAAGATTGTCGCCAGTCTGGAGTCTGCACATAATATAGCGAATAGAGAATTTGTTAAATTTAGGGAATGACGAACTTTTTTGTTTGTTATTGAAATTTTAGATGAAGTTTAAAATGTATCTTTATAAGTTTTTTTTTTCTCTAATTTTTTTAATAAAAATTAATTAACATAAATTGTATACGTTTAATTTTCTGAACTAAATTTTTAAGTTATAATATATTTTATGATAAAAATAAATGAAAAAGGCTTCAACAAATGATTTCTCTTATTGAGATTTTGAATGTTGAAGAAGGAAGATTTTTATTCAAAGTTAATGTGCAGACATCATTTAAATTAATTAATATTAATTACATTGAAAAAATATCACGCTATCCAATGGAAATTTTAATGAAACATACATTACATACATCTTTATACAATTTTTGCTTGAGATTGTATATGTGAAGGTTTTTTTTTTTTAAATAATACAAATTCTATATACCTACTACTGAAATACATCAGCCTAGTTCTAGTAGAAGACTTAGCACTATTTAATTGAACTTGTTGAATTATTGATTCAAAATAGCTTTTAATAGCTTTAGTATATAGAACTAGCAAAACCCCCGCCCGCTTCGCAGGGCGTTAAAAAAAATAGTTTTTTTTTTATTTGTTTTGCAGCGAATGTGTTGAAATTTAATGACTAGGAATTCTAGTTTTGTTGGATATAGTTCACACTAGACATTCGTCGTGAAATCTATGTTAGATGAACCGAACTTAACAAAAAAAGCGTATTGACAAGGTCCTCACTAGTCAACGCCGGGACGAAACGCCTACATTTTTGTGGACTAAAGGCCGTTAAAGGCTATTTTGAATCGGTATATGGCCAGTGTTATATGAATTCGTAAAAATGAGAAGAAAAGTGGGTCTTGTAATTCTGTCCGTTTGTCTGCAGCCTTAACGGGTGGGGGTCAATTTTCTTCTTTATTTTTTTTTTGAACCAAAAGTAACGGTATCTGCCATATAAATTGATTTACCAATTAATTAAAATCTATTTTTTTAAAAACTTTAAAAAAAATCATTAAATTTTTTTACAGAAAGTCTAAATTTTTTTAAAACAAAATTTCCGAAAAATGGCTATAAATTATCAACAATTTGTTTATTTTCGATTTTTTGTTGTTCAGTTGAACTGATTTTGATCAATTTTTTTATGGAGATTATTTTCAAAAAATTAAAAGTTACCAAAATTTTAAATTTAGGTATATTATGTATTTTGGATTTTTTAAAAATGTTTTAATTTTTTTTTTTTTATTTATAATTCGAAAACGGCTTGGTCGATTTTTATTTTATTTGGCATCCAGCAGTTTTAAAATACTATCTATTATAATTTTAACAAAACTTTTTCTTAAAAATAACAGTCCTTAGAAGTGTTTAAAAAGTGGTAAGGAAAATCTCATTTTTCTCAAAAACGACAGCTAAAATTTTGATTAAAATATTTATGATAGCTAAAATATTAGTATACCTAAAATCTAGGGGAGAGGGGGGCACGTTTGAAAGCGGGGTACCTTTGAACATGGCTAATCAAATCTTAACAAATAAATATTTCAAAGTGCGAATTTAATTTTAAACATGGGAATACTGATATCTATACACGTCAACGATTTTGCGGAGTCTCTCTTATGTTCATCTGACAGTAGCTGTTTATGCAGTTTTTATGCGTAAATTGAATTTTTGTAATATTTTGCTTGTAAAGGTTTAAAATTTTTTTGCTAAGGTTTTCGTTTTTGAAAAATAAATATTAAGTTCACACCTTCATTTTGATTAACAAAAGGTACAATTCTTGGTAAATATGTTAGGTATAATAACTATGGCCGAGTTTTATGTTTTTTAGCATGTTGGGGCAGTTTTGAACGAAACAGGCGGGGCACCTTTGAACGGGTTTAAAACTAATTATTGAAAAAAAAAAATTATTTTTTTCTTCGTAGGACCGATGGAATGTTAAAGGCATTAAGATTTAAGCTTAAATGACACTTTTTGCTTAAAAAATTTTGTTTTAATCTTTTTATTTCCAAAAGTCTACTTTTTAACTAGTGATTTACACCCTTAAAATGATTTTAAAACATATTAAAGTTTTTTGTATATTCAGCTTCTACATAATTAATTTATTCATACAGTGTATTCTTTCCTTCAATAGATAAGCTCTAATACTCACATTATTAACTTTTGAAAATAATTATAAATACTTCCGTTCAAAAGTGCCCCAGGTAAATTCAAACCTACCCCACATGTGGGGTACCTTTGAACATAAGGACCTACTTTGTATTTTAATAAAAATAGAATATAAATCTTTACTAAATTTAATCAAAAATGGATTTAAATTAAACTTTAAATACATATCTCGAATTGCCAATATCTTACAGGCCAATAATTTTAGCACACTGGGTTTTTTGGAGACTCTAAACCAAAAAGTGTTCAAAGGTGCCCCCCTCTCCTCTACTTATCTTCTGTCTTTAAATTTAAGTACAACAAAGTGTTTGTCAAATATCATCGAAATTTTGTATTCGTGTGAAAGGCCTATATCGTTGCCATTATGGGCGTTTTTCTTTTTTTAGTTAAGAGTAGGGCTCTGAACAGAGTCTAAACACTCCAAAAATACTCTGAGTGATCTCTGAACGTACTTTGTTCTGAGAGTTCAGATTTATTTACTTCCGGCATTTTTACTGTTTTGATGTTTTTTTTTCCACTTGTCAAATTTGTGTCCAGCTATTTAACTCCGTCTGCTCTATCAATTTATTCTGAGCTCATAGAGCAGCATTGCCAAAGTGGCACGATCGTGCTTTTTTGACACGAAAATTTTATCATGGCACGGTGGCCCGAAAAAATTCAATATGGCACGCTTTTTTTGTTTCTATTTTTTACTCCAAATAAAGCGAATTTTGAGAAATTTTGAGAAAATTGCTCCAAATGGAGGCCAGATGGAAGAAAAACTGGCAAAAACTATTATTTTTTAGAAAATGTGGCACGGAAATTTTTTTATGGGCGGCAACGCTGTCATAGAGTACGCTCTGAACATGCCCAGAGCGAAAAAAGAAACACAAAATTGGAGCTCTGAATGCTCTGAACCAAAATAAGAAACACGATTTTTTTTGACAGTTCAGATTTTGCTTTGAACTAAAAAAGAAAAACGCCCCATGTACGGAATGTCGGAATATAAAATCGTTCAAATGTCTGTCGCGGCCTCTCTGAGTGGCGCGCGTCCGAAATGCCTAATTCTCCATTAATCTGGTGCATAAAACAGGCTGAATTTGACGTCTCGTGCCACGTATTATGTGTCAAACATTACATTGTAATTGGGTGCGTTTAGTAACAAAACTACGACACTTGGACAAAAATCTTAACCGTGGGTCCCGGCACTCAAACATTTTTTTTTAATTGCCTTTTAAACGTTTACCTTGTAGGTTATGATTTCAAACATTTTCTTACATTTATTGCGGATAAAGAATGCATTTGCTCTGTTGTAAATTGTTAAGAGTTAAATTCGAATACCGCCGAGTATCAAGAGGCCCCTGGTACTGCTCTTGACATTTCTTCAGATGACAACTTATACAAAAGATTTCCCAAGCAATATTTTCTTTGTATCTTCAAATTATAAGAAAGGTTTAAAAATATTATTTCTTCATCATCTTTATAAGATCTCATGAAAAATCAAAGATTCAAAAACTGCAATCATTAGAAATTATTAAAGATTTTCTTCTCAATACGCTTATTTCCATCTTAAATATACCTAAGCTTGATTAATAACCCTGGCGCCTCCGATGTTAATGTCAATGCCTCATAAAAAGTGCGGATTACACTGAAACACAGAAATATACATCATCCACATCAAATATTGTCTAACAGATACTTCTAATTGCACGCGCATAATCTCACTTAATCGTGAGTGTTTTTGCAGCGGGTATACACAGCATAGTAAGAGTGTCTTCTATACATGCCTTATGCCTCTCTTGTTGGGACCCCCGCCCGTCTTCTATACCATGTGACAAATGCAAAAAAAAGACACAAGCATTAATCTTGGTGAAATCCTCTTTCTCTGTCCTTCTGCATGATCAAATAATCGTTTGATGGCCAAAATGAATACAAAAAAAAAAACATTAACAACATGAAAAACAAAATTAAATAAAAAAAAAAAAAAAAAAAATAGTTAAAACTTTTCCTGAACAATTTTCCACTCTTGGAAACATGAAAATTCGCTCCGTCCGTCCGTCGGTGTCGCCCGTTGTCTCGTTTGGCAGTGATTTAGTGGAGCATTTCTGTGATGCCGTTTAGGTAGTCCATCATTTGATTGCAGTGACGGGACGACGGCTACAGCGACGTAGGCGTCACATGCTTATACGCATCCCCACAAATGATAAACTGGCGAATTATGATGTCATGAAAACATTTCGTTCGCCCCATGAGGTCTCTCTGGTATAGGACACAGTTGAGGCAACCTATATATGTATGTAGACGGGTAGTGCTATAGCACTGCTAGCCATAGAGCCAGAAACATGATGGAACTCATTGGTATAATAGAATTTGCTGCACTCCACAACCAGCCCCATAAAGACGCGATGATTGCGCTATGACTCTTCATGCGACACCATCACATCTCCCATCAGGAAAAAGGAAAGGACAAATTCACTTGGATTGGTCTTGGACTGGTCTGCGCAACATTAGACGTCAGTGCGCGATAGATTTACTCAGAAAAGCACCAAAACCGAAGTCTCTTGTCCATCGCAGCACACATCACGCAGTGGGGTCATCAACTGCCAGCAGTGTACGAGTATATGCACATGCGAATCACACTATTCGCAGTCAAGTCTTATATGGATCCCATACCGCCGGGTGGTGTTAGCTGCTGTGAGAAGCAGCAGCAGCAGCATCAATACCCCCCGCCCAAAATGATGTTCGACCGTGTTGACTTATGTCCATCGTGTTAAGAGCACTTGTTTTTGCACGAAGATTACACCGGCTCATCTTCGCACTGCATCCTCAAGTGGAGTAGGTGATCACCTAGGCTTGTTCCAGGCTATATTAGGTTCCGTAGACTGATTTTGCTTAAAGTTTCGCCTTGTGCGTTATTAAAAGCGATTTCTAGAACATGAACATCGCGCAGTCGGAACAAGAAGCTCACGTTTGGTCGTTGGGAGAGACCTGCCGCGCTGTCCTGCAGGCATTTAATTGCAGCATTCAACTATACAGCTATGCACGGCTATTAAATACAAAAAAAAAAAATAAATAAATATAAAGCAGATCCAAGGAAACCCCTAACCTATAACATGGAATTTTTAAAAGAGTGTCATTTTGGCATAGTGGCAGTGGCAGCTGCAGCGGGTAACATCCGTATATTTATGGGAGTTTCCACGGCTAAAGCATCTTGTAACATGCGGCAGGTTGATGAAGTACATATTTATTTTTTTTTCTGTGTTTCGCGGAGGATTCGTAAATAATTAAGATGTGATCACAAATTGTGTGGCAGGGTGATATGTTTGGTACACGGAAAAAACATTAAGGTAGGGTGTAACTCCCTAACCTATCCTATTATTTGCTAAGTGGGAGTTCAGTTGTCAGTTGAAATGAGATGATATGTCAGTGCTCAAGCAGACATTTATGTAATCGCTCTTATTTTGAAAACTCTTGTTCTCGAGCTAAATAAATAAAGGAGTACCTAGAGAAAATTTAGAACTCTGGTTATTTGAATATGGGAATTGGCACTAAAATTTGTTTTTAGTCAAATTATGTCATTTTTTGCGAGATACATAAATTCAACAAAATACGCAACTGATTCGCGTGTTTTGATCTGGGCTTGAAGACATAAGGTGGCGCTATACATTCTGTATGGCAGTCTGAAGCAACTTGGTATAGCTGCCTCTCTCTCTTCCGCACACCAAGTTAGTTGAATTTCTCTTCCACTTGCAAAATCGCCACCTAAGTTGCAGTTTTCCTCAAATGGACTGGAATCAAATGTTTTCTAAGCCGCTCTCCATGGCTCCAACAATAGTATAATGTTGAAGAAGCCGCATGACAATTATCTTTCCAAAGGCATTTTTATGACATCAAAGGTATTGTTGAAGTCTTTGTCGAATAATAGTGATCTCCCCTGTCATCTTGCCCAAACAGACGAGTTTGATAGTGATGCCAAATACATAAATCGCTCTATAGGAATGACTTAGATGCTGCCATAAGCGGCCTCAAGTGATAATGTGAATGTTTGGTATATGATGCGGAATTATACATACCTGGCTTAAAACCAGCGTTGCTAATATTGTTGACAATAGGCTTTAGGTCTTTACGTAATAAGGTCACAGAAAAATTTGTAGGTGATTTTACGAAACATGATGAGTTGGCGCACTGCACAGGACCGGATTTTGAGGGTATATTTATCGGGCATGCTTTTCCACGACCATACTTTGTTTAAGTTAAATGGTTAAATTTACCGGATGGCTGAATTGGAATTAAGGGATATTTAATTCCAACGCGACGAAGCAATGGCACAAACTTCAAGCGCATCGATGGCTGTTTTGTAATTCCGAGTTTTTGACAACCATCCTAGCAACCTAAAAACCTGAAGTTCAACATTCGGAGAAAATGTGCTGCAATGCTTGCTATACGCCAAACGCACCTTCCCGATTTGATTGTCAAGGGTCAAGGGTATGCTAATAGGCTATATAGCCAAGGGTTGTCGTCAAAATTTTGTAATTTATTAGAGAAACTGTACGAAGATACGTGGGCAGCGGTCTGGAACGGAGATACTTCCGAAACGGAGATACTTCCGAAATATTTCAAACAAAATTTGGTGTTACGCAAGAATGTTCCTTGAGCCCTTTATTATTCGCCCTGTTTATCGACGATATTACGGACTATCTGCCCGAAGGTATTGCATTTGGTAACCAACATATTAATGCCCTTCTGTTCGCAGGCGACATTGTACTATTTGCTAATACGCCCGAAAGCTTACAGCGCATGATAAACCGACTTGGAGAGTACTGCACCTTATGGAACCTAACGGTCAATCTGGATAAGTCAAAAGCTATGGTGTTCAGAAAGAACGTAGGAAGGTCAAGCAGAAATGAGCAGTGGACATTTAATGGACGAGGAATAGAAGTGGTCAAAAAATACAGGTACCTCGGGGTTTATTTTACGCAAAATCTTAACATGGAGAGACACCTGGAACAAAATCTAGTAAAGGCCAAAACTGCGATAAATGTCACCTGGAGCAAATGTTTTGCCAACAAATATGTAGCACACAGTAGCAAGTTTCGAGTTTTCGAGGCGGCATCGGAGTCTATATTGTTATATGCAGCATAAGTTTGGGGGGCCAAGCGCTATAACACAGTGGAAAAGCTTTTAAGATATTTCATGAAACGGATGTTCCATCTACCGCCTTGCACACCAATTTTTATAAAAACTCTAAAGCTCCAAGTGGATTATATTTTAAAAGTGATGAACATGCCAGTCGAAAGACTACCGAAGCTAGCCGCACTCAAGGCAATTTCGAGTAAGATAGGCTGGTATAATGATTGGATGGAGCTGGCCAATACATGTGGAATATCTCTGAACCTGGAAGTGGAAAATCATCGACTCTGGAAACCAGTACTTTATGAGCTAATTAAGAAGGTAGATTTACAGTGCAGAGAAACGTTTATCGAAGAGGCATTAAGCTCTGTGCACAGAGCAACGTATAGTGTTTTAGAACATAACCTACAACAAGCGAATTATTTTCGAGATGAAAACAGCATCCAACAAATTTCAATGATGCTAAAACTTCGTGTTGAACTGCTTCAACTTAACTATATTCCGCACCGTGAGGACCTACCAGTTATATGTAGCATCTGCAACCTTGGGGAAAGAGAAGACGTTATTCATTTCTTAGGAAAATGTCCAACTCTAAAAGAAACCAGGAGATATTATCTAGGTAGCGACTTTGTGAGAGAGGAAGACATAAAAAAAATGTTAAATGAAGCGAATGTAACAAAACTGAATAACTACTGTAAAATAGCACTATCTTATCGTGAACGAATTATAAATAAAAACTTTAAAAAAAAAAAGAGAAAAAACTTTTATGTAAAAAACTTAAGCGAATTAAATTATTTATTGTCAATCGGCAGACGGCATAGCCATGCTTAAATTGATTTTGTTAAAATTTGTATACCTATTTAAATGTTTAAATAAAATCTTAATCTAAAATCTAAAATCTAATCTAATAGGCTTTTGACCCATTATGGACTTTTTGCCTCTGGACTTTGACCATGCACCGATTTTAAGACGATATGTAAAACAAGACTTTAAAGAAAAATCTGCAACCCTGCAATTTTGCGGTGGGTCAAAAAGGTCAAAAGTCAAAGGCTGCAAGAATCAGAATTATTGAGAGTTTTACCCGAAAAATATTTGTCATCTTAAAATTTTTTGTTGCCCTAAATTTTAAAAGCTATTGTGAGTTATGCCCGTACAGACTATCCTTCGCCAACTAAATGAATATTTACTAAAAGAATATCCACCCGAAATGAATATTTACAATTATGGGAATTTTACGAACATAAAATTTCGTGTAAAACTCTCAATAGGCGAAAAGTAAAATGTCAAATTTTCCTGGTGGAATGTTGTTCGGGTGGAACTTACTATAAGGTTGAATTGTTTCTTCTTGAATTTCTTCGTAACTTATACAAGTTGTGAAATTTAAAAATGTTTTAGTTTATAATGAAAATTTCGCATGGCTGATAAAGCTTCGTATAGAAAACAAATATTGTATGCTTTAAAAGTTTGCCGCATGTGTTTGCGTGCCTATATGCAAAATTTTGTGTAAAAAATGTTTTCAACGATCTACAGGGCGGGCAAAATTCAAGTTTCTTTTTAAAAATGCAATAAAATGAACAAAATTAAATTTTTTTCCATGTATTAGAAGACTTTGTCAATTGTCTTTCAAGTTGATCTGACGTGTTTTAAAATTGCTCCCTTGTCTATTAATTTTTTTTTATTTTCGTCCATACCGTTTTGTGTACCCATTCGCAAGTTCGAACCTCACAAATTCTTTTTTCCGCGACCCCAATTAAAGTGTATATTGACTATTTATGCATTTATTTTGACTGTTGCATTTATAACCGCTAGTCTGCAAAAATTACTTTTTTTTGTTGTTGTTTTGTTTCTTCTTTTTCGCCAGCCTACATTCACATTTTTTTTTGTTCTTTTTTTTTTTTTACAATAACCTTTTTAAATATGTCGTGTGCCAAAGATATTTGTGTCAACGTTGATGTTAACGCGGATCTTTTAAAATGTAATGGACTTTGTGGTAAATCTCTACACCCTTCATGCGTCGGCCTCAGTAAACGTGCATGTATGTACTTAAATGACTATAAAAACAATTTCGTATTTTATTGCGAGGAATGTAAAATTATTTCAATTTCTGATATAATGCTCGCATTAAAATGCCTTAGAGAAACTCTTTTAAACGATAACGCTACGAATCTGAAAAAAATGCAATCCCTGTCAAAAAAATTCGATCTCCTATTTAAAAGTGTTGAAGAATCTAACTCTCAATCTCAACATTCAGCTACACAATGTTTGTCCAAAATGTGTTCGATCGAAAAACAATTTAGTGCCTTTAAATCCCATATCCCTCTTCCTGACAACGCGACCGTATCCTCTAATGACTTTAACCTGCTTCGCTCGGATATAGACTGTAAGCTTAATTCCTTAAGCAGTTCCGCGAAAGAAATAAACAAAAACTTAGTAGCCAATCTAAACCAAATCCGATCCGATATTGATCTTCACTTACAAAGCTCATCGTCTTGCTTATCCCCTTCCTCCCCTGAAATTCTAAATGAAATAAAAAATATGAACGACATGCTTTCGCGAGTTTCTTCCGCTCTTATAGCTATTGCTTACGAAGTAAGAGACCAAGAACAAAAGTCTTCGTGTGTGCAAAGTGATATCCAATCACTAAATGAACACTCGCGAAAAATAGAATCTCTTCTTAATGAAGTGATTGATATATCGAACGTACCTTCTTCTAAAAAAAAACAATTTATCAATTTTGGATGGAATTCTGTCCGCCGATGCGACTCCTCCCGCTATTCACTCTGCCACCGTGAACCCAATCCCTGCTACGTCTGAGAACGCTATTGACTCCGTTGTTACGAACCCTACCTCTGCTATACCTTCAAATAAACCACCGCCTAGCACCACCCCTTCCGAAACACGGTTTACAAAATTTGGTACATCGTGGTCTACGAAAGAATGGAACCAAAGACTTGATAAACTAAAAAAAAAAACAATAAATCGTCATTCTTCCTAACCAACACCCCTAGAAATGCCAGTTCCGCATGGGTCCAATCGTTTTTTATGAAGTATTATTCCATCCCAGATGTGGAATGTCATCGACTTCTCCCCAAAAAATTCAAGGTGTCGATACCAATTAACTATGATTGGCTTTTCCACCGGCCTGGAAAAAAGATTATCATACAAAATATGAAGATATCAAAATGGATAGAAAACACATCCTTCGATACATCTCGCTCCACTCAGAAGACTAAAACGCCCAGAAGACCTGCAACAACAAGCGCCTCACCAAGTTACACCCCAAAACCTAACCGCAATTGGACCTTCAAAATGGGTATATTTCCCAATTTCTCTAATTTTTTTTTTAAAAAACTTAATGTAAATGCCCCCGATTTTAAACCTCCCGCAACCTCCCTAAATGTTCCATCAACCTCTCACAGTGCTTCCGGCCCATCTAAAGAAACAAAACGAGTATCTTTTAAACTCACTCCAACCCCATCACCACCTCCGTCTCGATCTCCCGCTCCAATTGTCCCCAATTTCGACTTAAGAACAGGGGCTAAATATCCTAATTTCATAAGCTCCCATATTTTGAACCCCACTCAGTCAACTACTCAACAAAATTCAGACAACTCTTTTGATCCTCTTTTACCACCAGTAGTCAAACTTACCCAGCAAACTGCAGATTTCACTGAATGTCGCTATGCTCTCCCTAAATTAATTATGGAAAACAACGTCGTTCAAGTGGCTGTCTCGGCTGGTTTCGCAGTAGCGCATTCTGTCAATCCAAAATTTTCAAAACCTTGTTGATGTTTTCGGGGTGTAGCTTATGGATTGCTTGGAAGATATTGGTTTTAAGTGCTTGTATTGTTTCCGGATTGTTGGCATAAAATCGGTCCTTAACGGTTTCCCACAAAAAAAAAATCCAAATTGCAGCTCCCAGGCAGCCATTTGACATCGGCAAAACGGCTGCTGATATAACACGATTTGGAATTTGTTGCGCAAAAGATCGATTGTGGCATGGGTTGTGTTGGAATGGCGCGCCATCCTGCATGAACCAGAGGTCGTCCAAATCCATGTCTTCAGTTTCAGTAAAAAAAAGTTGGTTAACATGGCTCTGTATAACTCCAACCGTTCACCGTTGGCGAGTTGATGTTCTAGTTCTTGAATTGAGTCTCACACTTTCGGCTACAGAAGCCACATTCTAATCTGTGCGTACTGTACGACGACGGGGACCATGAGTGTTGTCCATTAGCATACCTACCAGTTTCATGAACTTTTTGCACAGATTTGCGTACAGCAGGCCCCGTGGGTTCTTCATTTCGGCCAAAACTTCTGTTAAAAATAAACGCACTGTTTGGGATAAACAGCACACACTTAGGAAATAAGTTTTCAATATTTCTCAACGTTATTCTCTGAAAGGAAGATGTAGAGTTAAAATTAAAAGCTTGATATTCAAAAAACCAAACAAGGGGTTTAATAAACACGGTTAAGTCTTGGTTCATGATTTTAACCCACCATTTTCGACCGTTTAACTGATGTGTACTTTAATTTTAAACCGTGCGTTCTCGTTAACTTCAGTTAATCCGCGAAATCAGATTGTTGAAATTTCTGAACCATCACAGTTGAAGTAAATTTTTATTTTTTTTTTTTAAAGAAAAGCCCTGTAGCCTTAATTATGTCTTAAATCGATTATTGCTTTTACACGAATAGGTATATTTTCTCAGGCCCTTTAAGTCTTCTTAAGTTCACAAACGGAATTAGCTGGACCCGCATTTCTTTTTTAAGAATGCAAATCTAGCTTAGCCATGTATTATACCCCAATTATAGGTACCTAATACACATTATGGCTTTATTGTTAGTAAAGTAAAAATAGACTTATGACTCACAGGACCCAACACAAATCTTATCACAGTCTGGAAACGGATGAATGTCATCACATGAAAATAATATCATGATTTGACGTAATCCCATTGCGAAAGTAAACTCCAATTTCGTCATTTACAAAATGACTTGTTGAAATTTCACCAACATTGGATTGTCCCGGATAATAAATTAAAATCGTCTATGATTATGACATTTAAAGAGCAAACGTCAATAAATACAACCGCACATATAAATATGTAGATATGTACTTAAACGAATGAACGTATACGTAGTATTTATTTTATTTTCTGCGTCGATAGTTACATTAATAATATAGTTGTTTGTAATGTATATTAATTTAATTTTGAATTACAGTGAAAGCAAACCCTTTATTTTACTCGTGAATAAATAAAACAATATTTCAAGATAGATACTCTTGATTTATTGATAAGGATTGTAACTGTAATCAATTTGTATTAATGTTCTATCGTAACTACTACTATTATACTATTACGTAGGTAGGGACTTTCGTAAAGGCATCTGGCATTTATGATAGAAAAAATTAAATATCAGTAACATGGGTAAATTATAGGTACATATATAAACATGTACATGATACCTACCTATTTGTATGTATGTATGTATGTATAATTTGCTTAATTCTACTGTTCAAAAATCAGGGATGTCGTTTGACTAGAAAAATACATTATTACATTTTTATAATTTCAATAAATAAACTGTCGCGTCTTCCAATGAAGTGGAGTATGGAGAGTTTGGCTTAGGAGGCCTAGTTTATTTTTCATTTCGTTCGAAGTGCGGGTCCAGCTAATTCCCTCTGTCAATTTGTATCTTGCCCTACAACTTAAGCCGACTTAAAGGGCTTGAGAAAATATATCTACTCGTCTAAGAGCAATAATCGATGTAAGACATAATTAAGGCTAAAGGGCTTTTCTTCAAGTTATTTTAGTTCTTGGCCTTAAGACAAAAAAATTTCATTAATATTAAGGAAGTGACTATAAGACGAAGAAGAAGGTACTGTTTATGTTTTTGAGGTCTAGCAGGGTCAAGGCCATCCACCGGAGCTCAATGCCCACTGGGCAGGCATACTTCGGACAGCCAGAGCTTTTTACTACAATATAAAGGCACATATGTAAGCAACTTAGGAATTCATAAGAAAATCGAATTGAAGATTTACGAAGGGAATTCGTAAAAAGTAAAAAGTAGGCCTCGCAATTCTAGCCGTTTCTCTGTCTGTTCGGCTGCAACCTAAACGGTTGGGTCGATTTTATTTAAACTTGATATGACGTAGCAATTTTTGGGCATTTCTCCCACACGTTTATTTAATTTTTTTTTTAAGACGAAAAATAATGATACCTGTCGTAGGGGAGAGTGGGATTAAAAATAACAGGGGTAGGAAGTAACAGCTAAAAAAAACAGGGTTCCTCTCAATATTAAGAATCGCGTAAAAGACGTCAGCGGGAGAAGTTATGCTAGTGGTGTCCAAAAAAGGCAGGTTTGTAAATTTTTTTTTTTTTTTTTTATTTTTGGTCTACCTCTTTACACGAAAGAGATATAGTGCTGAGTGTTTTTTTTTCTCTTGCATTTGTGTTTTGGCTAAAATTGTGTGTATATGTTATGGTTATTTGAATTTCGGATTTTTTTCAATTTTGTTTTATATGTTAAATTACATGCAGGGGCTAGTTGTAACATTTTTCCGGGGCAAGTTTTAACATTTTCCCCGTATATTTTTTTCAAACTGATATCTGTGAACAAGAACGATTGAGAACGGTTTCTGTGTTTTGTTTTTCGGTTGGTGTCTGTTGTGGATGAAAAAAGGGTTCGTTCATGTTTGGAGCTAGAAACGCTTCCGGTTGGTTGACGAATATAAAATTCTCATTGGTCCTCATTGATCATTTTATACGACACACAAAAACATCTCCTTCTAACCCAATAACTTCAAGAAAGTCAAGAAAGTCAGCCATTTAAGCTGATACCCCGGAGAAACAAGCACTTCTTCCAGAAAGAAACCAAACCTTGCCCAAAAAGGGAGCAAAACCCAAGCAAAAAAAAAACAGGTGAAGAAAAAAGTTTTAACCTCTTCATTAGAAGAAGAAGATAACCAATATTTGTGCCTTATTTGCTGTGAACCATTTTCTCAGAGTTTGCCTGGGGAAAAATGGGTTCAGTGCATATTATACAAGAACTATTTTGGTCTTATTTATAAACTTTGTCTAACTTAAATTTTTTTTTAAGTTCTTGTTACAATTTACCCCGGTATATGTTAAACTTTGCCCCATAGGCGGGGTAAGTTAAAACAACACGGTTTTTTTTTGAAAGCTATATCTTTTGCACATTACGATTAGGTTTTGCTGAACTTTTTTGATGGATCATGAAGCTAAAACATGGCTCTTTAAATTAAAAAAGGTTTGGTTGACTTATTTCTCAAGTTGTAGGAGGACCATCGGTTTTAGTAAAAAGTGTTACTTTTGGCCCCACTCTCCCCTAAATTTTTTTTTTATCAAATTATGAAAATCTTATTTTTCTCAAAAACGTGCTCACAACTTTTTTTTTTTAAATTCAGTAATTTTTTTTTTACAAAAATGCTACCTTTTATAAACAAAATCGGAAAAAGGGTTATAAGTGGTACCTGCCTCCCATAGATTTTTTTTTTTTTTATAGAAAATCTTTGAAGAAGTTTTAAAAGTTTTGTATAGGTACGAAAACTTTTTTTTTTGAATTTTTAAAAAAGTTAAAATTTTTTTGAAAACTTATTACCTAATTCGAAAACGACTTGGTTCATTTTTATTAAACTTGGCATATTAACAGTATATAGCAGATTTTAAATAAAAATTGTTCTTATGACCAAAAATAACGGTACCTCCCATACAAGTGTTTAAAAACCGGAATGAAAAATATAATTTTGCTTAAAAATGACTACTACGATATTGATTAAAATTTTTATATGCACTAATATTAGTACGACCTACTATATTATTGAAAAAAAAAATGTATCTTTAGTTTAAAAATGGTATCTCTCATAGAATATTTTTTTTTTTTTGGTTTTCGACTATCTCATTATATGTTGAACCGATTTGAATGAAATTTTTTACAAAAAACGCTTCTAATAAATTTGAATAGTATTGGATATCAAAATTTTCAAAAAATACAAATTTTAAAATAATTTCATCTTTTTTTTGTTATTCCGCATTAACGAAAGGTATACAACTTTTTTTTTAATGCTTAGTGCTTAGAACTAAAACGACAGCCCTGTAGTAAATGAATTCAATTTGTTGTCACTCATTACTTATATGAGACCGAATAATAAAGAAAACTGTCGAATCTATTTTTATAACCAAGCAACGATACAAAAAAAAAAAAAGAAACGAATCACCTATACAACCTATACCTATAGCAAACTTTATAATAATGTCCATATTACATATATTGTCACCATATTCTAATTCACCGTCAGATTATAGCTTCAAGTCCATCATTATCTATATCTATAGCATTAAAATATAGATACTGACGTCACTCACACATTTCCATCATGGCAACTAACACGATGATGGTAGCAAAAAATAAAAAAAAAATAAAACAAATTCATTGCCAATTTCCGTCCTCAATATACTGACGATAGCAATTTTCTTCTATTAACTCTCCAGATTGCAACCGGCGGCTGGCCAATGTGGCATACATAGTGTATCAAACGGAATTCTCTCACCCTCGTCATAAAGTTTTTTCCAAATACGCAAACAAAATCGTGGGTAAAATTTTGTTACGTAGGATAACAACCCAAAAAGGACTGGCGTATTTTCATTAATAAAAATAGTAGCTCAAGTATATAGTATAGATATTTACCTAGTCAACGGGACTATATGACAGGGACAACGACGAAGCCATAGGTGTGACAGAGAGGCAGACACGTAGGCATTATCTCTATGATGGGTAGATTTTTTTTTTGTCCAAGGATACCTTTCAAACATTTCTAGGAAACGTGCTAGGCATCAAACAATGAGGACGGGAAAAACACCCAATCAGCCACCCACCTGTTGTCAAGAGACAAGAGCAACTATCCACCAAGCACCCTTATAGGTATCTTCACTTATAACCATGTCAACCATCAGTGGGGTTGGAAAGTGGGGAGAGTGGAAAAGTACCGTTTCATTCATAAAATGGCAAATTTTACGCTCGTTGTATGCCCTCCCCCTCTGCTCTCTCGCTCTCTTTATGGCAAACTTCCCTGCTTTTCACTTCACATGCTGGTTCTTCGTTTTTCGATAATAATTATTCTTCTTTCCGAAAACTCAATGGATGGCGTAGGGGTTGATGTTGTTTTTTTTTTTTCGAAAATCAAACAAAAACAAAAGGGGAGCAGATTGTGTGTATATATGTATGTGTGTTAGGTGGCTTAGAACTCGGAGCTCGATCGATTTTTCGTGCTGAAATTCATTGAGGCATGCGGGGAGGCATTTTATTATGTGGGGAGGGCTTTCGAATTAAGCTTATATTTGCCAAAGGGAAAGTCCATTCATATGTATGTATGTATATATATAGTAAACTTGACTTTGAATACTCATGGTTGGAGCTGTTGGAGGACTTCGAAGGGGTTGATGGTTTTTATAGTGGTATAGTCATGAACTTGATTTTCATGCCGGGGCTATATAGTTTGCAGCTTTGAAATCCTCTCTCATGCAGTTTGGCAAATCATTCAATGTTAAATAATAAAAAAAAAAAACACAAAAAATGTTCATGGTCATATGGAGAATTAAGCAGAGATTTTTTTTTTTTTTTTTTATTTTTATGACTTAAGTTTTTTTAATGACTATTTTATAGATTACGGAAGAAAAGACTTACTTGGAAACATTGATGTTTTTTTTTTTTAAAGATAATATTTTTTTGAGAATAATCCCTTACCTGGAAAGTAAAGAAAAATTGTTATGTAGTATTGGAATAAAATTTAATTGAAAAATTATAAAAAAGATTATGTAACATTAAAATTTTTAATGAATGTGGATGTTAGATCCTACCTATGCGATATTTTTGCCAAAGGTAGTTATCAAAAATAATTGGGCTTTTATTTGGAAACGATGAAGCTTTGTTAAATTCAATACAATATTTTCAAGGCTTATAAAATTAGGGTAGGTATGGTATGTTTGTAAAAATTGGTTGGCTAACTAACGTTTCGCGGGGCTCAATTAGCCTTTTTTCGTTTCGCATTTTTTTTTGGAATTTTTCGTTTCAAAATTACGTTTTGTATTTTAAAAATGATAAATATGTATATCATCCTTTTGATCCTTTTAATTTCGCAATTTTCATTTAGTTTTTTTTTGGTTTGATTGGCTTTTTTAAGTTAGGAATTTTTTTAAAAAAGAATTTTAGAATTAGAATTTTGTTATTTTGCCTTTTTTTATTTGCCATTTTATTATTTCACTATTTTTTATTTGTCATTTTGTTGTTTTTCTTCTTTATTTGCGATAAATTGATATACTATTATGGCAATTTATGGATTCGTAAAAAAAAATTGAACCCGAGATTTTGATCACACTTGACATTACGATGATAGCAAAGTCGATTTTGACCAATTTTTTATAGAGAAGGTTTCAAAAAGTTTTTATTGTTAAAAAAAGTTTTAAATTTTTTTTTCTAAGAACTCTTTAACTATACGAAAACGACTTGGTCGATTTTTATTGAACTTGGTAAATTTGTATGTGAGTTAATTTTAGTACTGTCTACCATATTATTTTTATTTTATTTTTTTATTATTTTATTATTTATCGATTAAAAATGGTATGTATTTCTGTTTTATGATGTATGTATTTCTCATAGAACCATTTTTTTTTGACTATCTCATGAATTAATGAAATTTTTTACACAAAAAATTCTGATAAGTTTGAATAATAGGTATTGCATATAAAAATATACAAAAAAACAAATTTTGGATTTTAAAAAAATATTTCAAAATTATTTTTGGAAAATCCGATATTTCAAAAATGATTAGATGATTTTTTTTTTCAAATAAATAAAGGCTAAAAAATGTTTTCAAAATTTTATATATAAAAAAATATTTTTTTTAAAAAACCGTCAAAACGATTTTTAAAAATTTTTTCTCATAAATTGAGATTTGTTTGAGAAATCAAATGAGATATGTACAATGTACATTTCGGTGGTGTCAAAATAATTTCAGAAGTTGTTTAATCAATTTATTTCTAATTATATTGTCTTAAAATTTCACGCGAAAATTTGTTAAAGGAACATTAAGAGGTTCTTTTAAACGGTAAGTCGATCTTGGAGGAATATTAATATTAAGTATTAACGTAGTTGGGAATTTTCTATAGGTGGGCAGCCAGCAAGTTTTAAATTTAATTTTTAATATCTGCTAAAAACACTGCCAAAAATATTTGCTTTAAATAGAAAATCAATAGGTTTTTGGGTAATTTTCGTTGTAATTTGACACGTAGACTCACCGAGTTTTCGCTGAAAAAAATTCTTTCTGTAACAACTATGTAATAGAGAACTAAAGTGTATATTTTTTGTCTTAATAAAATGGCATCAGTCTAAAATTTGGCCAAAAATGAATACCTATATAGAGTCCTAATTACATTCACTTATGTAGGTATATCCAGGATTTCTTGATCATTTATGAATCATTTAAAAGATTTATATATGTGAGGTATCGTTACCCCGGAGTTTGGATTCAAATCGATTTAAAAATTAATTTTGATTTTGGAACCTTTCTTATTTGTTTCAGTTAAAAATGAAAATTAAAATATGTAGGTGGATACAATTTTTGATGCAGAAACCAAGGATGGAATCGGCTAAGGTGATAAACTGATAAAAGTGATTATCGAAAATGGTTATCTATCCATTTAATTAATTTTTATTGCCTACTTCGCATCAAGTAGGTATTATAAAGAATGGTGTATTTATTTTTTCCTTAAAAATTCAAAATTTTATATATAAAAAATTACCTAAAATAAATAAATAATGTTTAAAAAAAGAAACAAATGGTGTACATTCCTTGCGTTCAAGGAACTATCAAATAGGCTATCCACCTAACACAAAAACTTTCAGATACGTTGGGTTGCTTCAGCTGTTTTTTCACAAGGTATTACAATAACACAAACCTTTTCGGGATAGCTTTGGATAGATCCCCGAACGCGACCATTATTATTGTCAAAATAATTTCAGTTGTTTATAATCAATTTATTTCTAATTCTATTAAATTTGGGCATTATGGTTACGGTGACCATCCGTTCATTATAATAATGAACAGTTCTGTATTTGAAGATGATGTTCATTCTGAATTATTTGCTAAACAAAAACACATAAATGTTCTGTATATCAGAAGTTGTTAATTATTTATTCTGTATTTCGTACAAATTCTTAAAAACAATAATATAAATATTAAAGCAAAATTCAATGACAAAAAAAAATAGTAATGCCAACGTGCCCTTACCGATTGAACGAACGAACAAGACATCTAGTACAATTTAATTTTGTTTTGTTGAACTTAGTGAAGGAAAAATAATATCACAATCCCCAAAAATGGACTTTTTTAAATTTGTATGTTTTATTTGTTTGTTTAAAAGACTTTTTGTTTTAGAGTTATTTTGTTTTTAATTTGAAATCGTATGCAAACAAAGACTGAATTTATGTACCTTCTTTTTTTTAACTTAAGTATGTAGATATGTTTTAATTAAATGGAAAAATTTAAAATTGAATTTGGGTTTTTTTTTATTTTTCATTATTTGCAATTTGAAAAAATGGTCACCGTAATTATGGTGCACTTAATTTAATTCTTAAATAATTTAACTACTGACATCATTTTGAATTTAGGTCAAAAAAGTTATAAAATTTGGGAAAAACAACACATACAAGAATCTATAAAAAAAACCTCAAACAAATTTAAAAAAAAACATTGAACATTAATTAACCACACTTTAACATTTATTGATGTGTACAAATCTATGCCGAGGGTAAGGTAAACTAGAAATATTATGTGCCTTACTTGTAGCACGTTACGTATCACACGTACATACATATATGATACGATATGTTTATACATCTTAACTGTGAGTCCACGCACTCACAAATTTTTTTTCAATATTCAGATTTTGAAAGATGATTTGATCATTGTTAAAAAAAAAACAATTATCTATCTACCACCATGACACCGACTGTATGAAATTGCATCAAAAATAACAGACATAGAAGGTACCTATAAACTGTGCATCATTAGTTGGATCCGAAGTCCAAATACCAAATTAATGGTTTTGATATTTTATTTGCAGTGAATACAAAAATCCCTAAATTGTATTTTATTGATATTGATATTTTAGACTACTTTTTCACACGAGGAAATCATGAAACAAATCGTTGATTTTTTTTTTTTTGACAAGTCTAGTGATGTTGGATTCATATAACTGACAAGTGACAAAATTATACATAATTTTTAAAATTTTGTTTATTGTTTATTTATAACTTCAGCCTTAAAATGGTCTCAAACCTACCAGTGGTTATAAGAAACTTACAAGTGCAACTGCCGTTTATAATTGGTCGTATATTTATGGATTAACAAAATTAAGAAAATTGGTTCTATCCTAAAAGTTACAAAATATTTGACAAAATTTAATTTAATTTAATGGTTACAAAAAGTGTGAGTGCCGGAACTAACGGTTAAGATGTGTAAACATCTAATTAAATATTCAAATTTCGACTCAAACTCAACTCAACCTTTCGATTTATTTTGAGCTACGAAGAAACGTACCCAATATTGAACGTATCCAATATACATAAACGTATCGTAACGTCTAACAGCACAACGTAATGTGCAACAAAAATGTCCACGTTTTTAGTAAGCGTATCAATGATTACACATCAAAAGGAAATAAAGCAAAATTTGACATGCCACATACACAATAAAAAAAAAAATGTCCCATTTTGTGTTCGTTTTGCCACAAAAAAAAAACCAATCCCATAGCTAAATCCCTTTAATTCCTTTAGCTTTTACAGTTATTTCATTTCAAATTAAAATTTTCCGTCCGTTAAAATTTCAACCTGTATTCCAGGTATACAAATATACATACCAGTCATCAAATCAGAAAAAAAAACTTTCCAACATTTTATACCAACACAAACCTGCTGGTTTAAAACGTTCTTAACCAACCTCAATTTAAAACTGATATTAAGTATAGAATTCAATAAAAAAAAATACAAAAAAAAAAATATTTTAAATAAAATAAAATAAAAAACAAAAATAATTTAAAACTTATCCAAGCGACAGCCACATGGCCAACGACAAACGACAAATTTATTCGACATAATTTATGTTCGCAAGTAGGCCGCGCAGCTAAATTGCCTGCTGCACTACGAAATGGCTTATACACAAAACTAAAAATAATATATATTAAAAAAAAAAAATCCAAAAGAGCCTGTCTGTGTACTGTAATCGGGTGGACGTGGCGTCGCTAACCGCCAACACAAAAACGCTCATTCCACTTCGAAATGCAAGCAAACAAAGCACAGAAAAAAAAAAACCGAAAAACAAAAACTCAAATAAAAAAAAAAATGTCAAATAATCAAAATAAACCGAAAAATCGAAAATTAACTTCAACCACCGATTTGACAGCACGGAGGCATGAAACCGTAAAAAGTGACGTGAATAACAAATAAATTCCCTGCCACACACAGAAAATTTGTAAAAAAAAAAAACAAAATATTAAAAAAATCGAACAGAACTCTCGAAGCAAACTAAAAACAAAAATACACCGAAGGAAGAAAAAATATCGAAAAATGAATTTTTGAGGAGGCGACTTGATTCTCAACTCAACTGGCAACTGATATTATATTATTTGCCAGTTCTTATAGATCCGCACACTTCTTATTTCAGAAATCTTTTTGCGGAGGACGTAAACACTGCCTGATGCCGCTGCTAACTGCTGCCTGCTGCTTGCTGCTTGCTGCCACACGACACTTTGGACGGACTTCCATTGGAAAACATCCAGATTCATTTTTCTCATTCCTCACTCGAGCCGCGATGACGACGCGACGCACGCACGGACAGACGTGTGTCATCTGGGGGATGGATGCCACGCGACACTTGATCGCTTTTGCAGAATTTAAGGGGGCGAAGCGCCAATCTGTCCGCCCAGTGTTTACGTCTTGCCACTTTGCACCCACGGCGATTTAGTGGCGATGACTGCGTGGTGGTGGTGGTGGCGCACGCCACTGACCATGACCTTGTATAAGACAGGTGGTGTCTTCTGTTTTTGTTCCAATTATTCAACTGTCGATTTTACGGAGGGGCATCCGCGTGGTATCGTTGGAAAAGGCATTGGCACACAAAAGAGAAACGCCCCCGATCGCATTCACCATGTTCTCTCACCGATCTTTATGGTTAAAGCGGATGTGTCTAGAGCAGCATATTCGATTAGGTATATCTGCTCTGCATCCGATTATATCCAAAGAACGCAACGTTGTACGGATGCCCGCGCTCAATTAGCCAAGATCATGGGTGACCACAATATATGTAGCTAGCTGCTGTGGAGGTCGTGGACCCAACTCTGTACAGTACATTCATATATTACGAGGGTGTGGGAAATTTGTTTGTATGTACGATCAGTTGTTACCAGATCCGGGGATTCGCCTACCCTTAATTGAATTATATTCATATACACATATTTTATGTATATAATATTTGTTTTGTTGTTGGCTACGTCTCGTCTGGAAGTGCAACTTTGAAGAGGCGTTTATTCGTTCTTTGGTATATAAGATCGCTGTTTAAGTGGTTACGATCAGTTTAGGAAATTGAGAAAAGTGGAGTGGCCTTGTTTGGTGATCATGACATGGATGAAAAAAAAAGTGTCTTGATGGGAATTCATTGAATTAACATAAATTTTGATTATAGAAAATGATGAGTCTCAAATTAAGTACGTAGGTGTTTTTTTTGGTATAAGACCCTTAATCAGTCTTACCTACATACATATATAGCCACTGAACCTATAAACATAAACTAAGCAAAAACAATAAACACTTTTTAAAATTGAATTTATGGTTTATACAAATTTTGTTTTTGATAACAAGATTGTAAAAAGTAATTCAATAAAAGCGAAAAATCGGGAAATAATTTGTAACAAAACTATATTAATAGGTCCTTAACCTTTAATTAAAAAAATGTGTTTTCAAAACATTAAAAACTCAACAAATTCTCTTAGAAATAAAATAAAATATGGTAGTAGGTATAGACGGTTGATTTAATTTATTGAAGAATTACAGGTTGAGGTCATAATTCTGTATGTGCCATGCAAAATTCGGTTTCCAGAATTCTATATTCCAATATTTTTTTTATTTCAAAAGTGCGCACTTTTTTCATTATGAAAACAATTTTTTTTATAATTTACAAAATTTTAAAATTTAGGGTTTTAAAGTTCGAAAAAAATGATAAATTGTTTATATCTATATAAAAGAGCTTTTATTAAAGTTCAAAAACTTCAAATTAGTTTGTTTCAACATTTTTGGAAAAATTGTGTTTATCTAAAGATTGTTATAATTTAGTTTGACAGCTGATAAAACTTCCGAAATAATTTTGATCAATCTAATTTTTTAGAGTACTTAATCATTTGTATTACTATCATTCGTTACAATGTTAACGATCGAGCATTTAGAGTGGTATTTATTCAATGACGCGATTAACGTTGCATTCCAATTCATAAACATTAACCTTTCGATTTAGAAAATTTTGAAGAGTGTAAGTTAAATCTTAATTTTGGTGAAATTTATGAATAAGAAATAAAATTTCAATAAAAAAACGACAAAAAGAAAAAAGTTATTTTTTTTAATTTTTACTTACGACTTAGAGGTTGAAGTCATGATTTTGATCAAACTTGACATTAGGATGATAGCGAAGTAAAAAAAGTGGGTCTCGCAATTATTTCCGTCTGTCATTATGTGAGTCTGTCCTTTGGGCTTCAGTCTATAAGCGGGTGGATCGATTTCTTTTAAACTTAGTACCTAGCGGTTTTTAGGCACTCCCGATACGTTTTTTTATACCAAATATAACAGTACCTACCTTACCAAATTATGAAAATCTAATTTTTATCAAAAAAGTGTCCACAACTTAAAATAAAATTTTATATTTTTTTTATAATATTTTATATTTTTTTGAAAAATTGTTATAAATGATACCTCCCCACCCCATAGACCCATTTATTTGATTTTCGATTTTCTTAAAAATGACATTAACTGATTTTGACCATTTTTATTTTTATTAGAGAAAATCTTTCAAGAAATTCTAAAAAGTATTGGTTACCAAAATTTTCAAAACATTTTTTTTAAATTTTTTAAAAAAAGTTTAAATTTTTTTTGAGAACTTTATAATTCGAAAACGGCTTGGTTGATTTTTATTTAACTTGGCATTTAGCTATGTTTTAACATTATCTAGCATATTTTAAATACAAATTATTCTTATGGCAGAAAATAGCTGCACCTCCTCTCCTATAGAAGTGTTAAGAAACTCGTGAGGATTTTTCTTAAAAATGGCTCCTACGATTTTAATTAAAATTTTTGTACTAACTTATATCATTTGATCTACCATATTATTTAAAAAAAAATGTATCTATCGATTAAAAATGATATCTCTAATATGAACCATTTTTTTGGGTTTTTACTATATCTCACAATCTGTTGAATCGATTTTAATGATTTATTTTACACAAGAGTTTCTTACTAATTCAAATAATATTGCTTGTAAAAAATAAAAAGCAAAACAGATTTTGGATTTTTTCGAAAATGATGATTTGTATTCAAAATTAACAAATCTGCATTAACAAATACTAAAAAATTGTGGATTTTTTTTTAATGTTTTTAAAATTTTATATATAAAAAAACCAGTCCAAAGATTTCAATTTTTTTTTTTTTTTAGATTGAGATTTGTATAAGAAATCAGATGATGCATATGTGCAACAGGGTGCTATATTGCTATAACTAATTTATTTCTTTTAAAATCAGATAAATAGATCTAAACTATTCAGTCGTGCGTTTTATTTATTTTTGCCAAGAATTTGGCATTTTTACACTGAGTGCGAATTCTCAAAAAAAACATGATTTCATGTAAACGAAATTTTAAACAAATCATAATTAATTGTTAAAAAATAATTGTATAATACATAAATGTATTAGTATCTACAGTAACTTTATACATCAGACCAATATCATAAACAACTCAGCGAAAAATCAGAACTACCGAATTTAACGCAAGGCTGTCGTCTTTAAGGCAACAAGGCTACTCGACTGTATTTATCAAAGTAGATTTTGGTATTTTTTTTTCTCAAAACTAGAAGACATACAAGCATCTGGTTTTCGGTGTTTGACTATAAATTGATAAGAGCATTGAATATTAAACACAAAAATATTGCTAAGTAACGTAAAATTTGCAAAAAAAAATTAGTTTAAAAACAAATGCCTGTTTTTTGTTTTTAATTTTGTGTTAAAAAATAAATTTTTTAAAAACTATTGATTAAAACAACTTTATTTAAAATGAAAATACAAGAATGGATTTCTGGCTTTAAGGAAAGCTATAAAAGTTTTTTGTAGGTTGTGCTTTTTATATTGCAAGTCTTTTTTTTTTATAAAAACGGGGAGAGATCCCCTCCCATAATTTTTTTCCTTCTTTTGACCCAGACTACAAGCCTTAGTAGTTTGATGCATCTTATGCCAAAGACCCTAAATTTGTAATTATTCTGTTTTTTTTGTATACTACTTGTTGTTATTAAGCAATTATTGCTAGTTTTTGAGGAGCTGTATTTTGGAAACAGCTCGAATTAAAGAAAATTTAGTGAGTTTGAAATTGTAGAACAAAGTTAAAATCGAAAACTAGTCCTTTAGGGTTAAAATCGCCAATAACTATAAAAAAAAGCGAAAATATCGCGTTTTTTTCGATTTATGACCATGATGCGTTTGGCGCTCGAGGTCGAAAACTTGGTTTCTCCATTAGGCCAACATCATAAACAACTAAGCTAAAAATTTTAACTACCGGATTTGACGCAATCTTTTCCCGTGGCGATATGGCTATAGTGCGTTGGACTGTTACGCCGCCGAAGGTCTTGGGTTTGATTCCCAGCCTATGTTTTTCACGGGTTACTGCCTTTTGCGAGGTATTGACAAATCCTCCAAAATTATCTCTTGCCATGAAAAAGTGCTTCTCACCCTAGCCGTTCGGATTTGGCAGAAAATTGTAGATTCCCTCTATTCCTGCCAATAACACGTTCACAGGAATGGTTGAGAGTTGTAAGTCACTATAGTCTACACGAGCTGTCACGCCGACGAATTTATTTTATTTTCGTTTCTATCAACTAATCACCCACTTCGATATGCCTTTTACTGATTGCTTGGCTTAATTAATCAAGTTAGCAAAGCAGGAAAAAACTTATAACAATTTGAACGAGGAAACATTAAATTCGTCATATCTACTAATTAACGGCAAATTAACAAAGTAAAGGGTTTTTCAACAGGGACGCTACAAAAGTAGAGCAACAGGGACAGCAAACGACGCCATATTTCTTGCCGCTCTTTTGACATTTCTCTTTAGTAAAGTTTGCCATTTCATGATGAAAAGATATACGAGCCAACAACGAGTCGAAATTATTAAAATTTACTACCGAAGTTCGGAGTCATCGAAAAATCATCTTCAGCGATGAGGCTCATTTCTGGCTAAATGGCTTCGTCAATAAACAAAATATGCGGTATTGGTCAGGCAGCAATCCACACGTACTCCATGAGTCATCATTGCATCCCGAAAAAATTACGGTTTGGTGTGGTTTATGGGCCCGCGGCGTCATTAGACCGTACTTCTTCCGTGATGATCAAGACCGGCACGCTACCGTTATCGCTACCGTTGAATGATAACCGAATATTTTTGGCCCCAATTGGATGATATGGACTTGGAGGACATGTGGTTCCAACAGGACGGCGCCACAAGCCACACAGCGAATGTCACAATCAATTTATTAGAAACCAAGTTTGGAGAACGTGTTATCTCACGAAATGGTCCAGTCGCTTGGCCGCCTCGGTCGTGCGATTTGACGCCGTTAGACTATTTCCTGTGGGGCTACGTCAAGTCTATGGTCTATGCCAACAAGCCAGCGACGATTGATGAACTTCGTACGAATATCGAACGTGAAATTGCAGCAGTATCGGCCGATTTATGGTTGAAATCCGTCGAAAATTGGGTTCAGCGTCTGGACTTCTGCAAGCGTGCCCGTGGTGGCCATGCAAAAGAAATCGAGTTCCATACATAATGGCATCGAACGTACTTTCACATGAATAAAGAATTTCATTGATATCCAAAACCGTTTTTGTTTTATTTAAAAAAAACTTTTGTAGCGCTCTTATTGAAAAACCCGATATATTTAAATAATTATATTCTGTGATTCTTCAATTTAAGAGAATATGGAGATGTTTTTACTGTATACATTCATAATGTATCTTGTCCATAAACGGCATAAGTTGGAGTTATCTATGCATGTATATATGTATCAATTGTCCACCAATATAGTTTTGAATTTCGCTCATATATCAAATTGTGTGATGTCCTTCAAATTTTTTGATTACGCTCCAGAATAACATGACAAAAATTTATGACTTTAAAAAAACTATTTTCAAGTGAAAGAAAATTTACCACTATTTTCACTCCCACAATAATTTTTCCGAATTGAATAAAATAAACTTTATGACCTAAATTCTTTTGCCCACGTTATATATTTATTATATGAAATCATAAACCAAAAACTTATTCCATTTATTGGTTGACTCTTGACTTTATTTGCGCTTATGAGATACACTCGTATACGTCAAGGACAATTTTTTATGAATGAAAACAATATCCTTGAATGAAAGTCTTTACATTTTGGACACAATTTAAAATATAATATAAATTAATTCTCACAATACTCCTTTGAAGGTATTATTGATTTATACCTACTTAAGTACTCGCAATGAAATCGTTTTTCATTCTATATTAAATTCTATATAAGTGACTTCTTCGAAACCTTATTTAATAAGCTTTTCGTATAAGTTGTTCCTTCTTTAGTTGTAGATTTGACAAAAAAAAAGTGAAGTGTTATAGCTTTCTTTTAATTTGCAATTGCTATACAGTTTTTTTTTAATTTTTAATCTGGTAGAGAGTTCCAAAAGGCGCAAAAAATTCGAGTAATTTATTGCAAAAGAGGTTTAGTTGTTTTGTAGTCTCCATGTTGTGTGTTTTGAGTAAAAATGTGAAATAAAATAAATTTATAAAACTTTTTTATTTTTTTATTAATTTATTTATCAAAATCACAACATAAATTTTTTATATTTTAGCGACGCGTTTCGATCTTTTAGATCATCATCGGGTTTTAATTTTTGAACCGTGTTGTTATGTCAAATTCAAAAACACAAAATGATTTTGACATAACAACACGGTTCAAAAATTATAGCCCGATGATGATCTAAGAGATCTAAACGCGTCGCTAAAATATAAAAAAAAATTAATGTTGTGATAAATAAATTAATAAAAAAATTTTATAAATTTTATTTTATTTCACATTTTTACGCCAAAAAGGTGTCGCAAGAATAAGAGTTCTAATAGAAGGAAGATTTTCATAAATTTAATTAATTTATTTTTTATTAAGTTCAATGATTTTGTGCATAAACTTAAGTACAAAATCTTGCATTCAGGTATTATTGAAAAGATCAAACAAGTGTCAGTTTATAAAAAATGTGATCAATGTTATCGTGTCACTGAATGCTAGAAAAATTTTATGAAAAAAAAAAACCTTTTGCAAACCTTTTCCTTGGACTTACTCCGGACGTCTCTCTGTTTGTCCGTTCCTCTGCAGCCTATACGGGTGAGTCGATTTTCTTTAAACGTGTTATTTTGGCATTCCCCCAACAGTTAAATAATTTTTTTATAAGACCAAAAATAACGGTCCAACGGTCCGTCCAAATTTTTTAGCAGTTAATGAATATCTTATTTTCCTCTAAAACGTGCCCACAATTTTTTTTTAATATACAGTAATGTTAAAAAAAACACAAAAATTGTTATAAATAGAACCATTTTTTTAAACCGATTTTGATAAATTTTTTTATGGAGATGATTTTAAAAGTTTTGTATACCAAAATTTTCATTTTTTTTTGTTTAAAATATTTTTATTCAGAACTTAATAATTAGAAAAAAACTTACTCGATTTTTATTAAAATGGGCACACAGCTGTTTTTTTTTTAAATTAACAAGCAAATTTTAAACAAAAATTATCTTGGGTTGGGTACGAGAGCCCGTTTTTGAGAATTCTGTTTTTTTTTTTAAATCCCGCCTTCAAAATCTTGTTTTTTTTATACCGTTTTTTATAATTCCGCTTTTAAAATTCCGTTTTTATAATCCCGCTTTTAAAATCCCGTTTTTATAATCCCGCTTTTCGAATCAACATAAGGCGTTTTATTTTAAGAATCGCGCGAAAAGAGAAAAAAGCAAAAAAAGAAAAAAATAAAGAACATAAAACATAACAAAAAAGTGGTTTCAAAAAAGAATATATTTTTTCAAAATAAGAAGAGACTATAAAGTTTGATATTGTGAGCTATACGGCGGCGCAGGAAATCCGTTTTACTTATTGCTTTTCTATTTTTCATAATTTTTGATATTGCTTCTTCTCAATTTTTTATTTTTTATATTTCAGATTTAACAACAATATTTTCTTTAATTAAATCTTCAATGAGTTTATAATATAAACCTATTCTTTTGCATCCAACTAATACTTTCAATCTTTGATGTCACCTTCAGCATTATTTTAAGTTCGCGGAAACTGTTGTATTGCACTGTCTGAAACACACCAAAAGTCAGGAGAGTATATTGAATTACTCTATTACGAAACGGGTTAAGCGGGATTAGACGGGATTTTAAGAAGCAGGCTTTGTAGAGACGGGATTTATTTAAGCAGGATTATTAAAAGCGGGATTTCAAAAACACAGTATTTTCGAAAAGTGATTTTAAACATTTTAAACGGAATTTTAAAAAACGAGATTTTGAAATACGGGCTTCCGTTTCGCTCCAAATTATCCTTATAACCAAAAAACAATGATACATACAGAAGTTGTAAACCGGTAAGGAATATCTCATTTTCTCAAAAACGACGTCTACTCTAATATCCAGTAGGTACGATTTATTGGAAAAAAAATTATTAATCGATTATGTTAACGGTATCTTTCCATAGAACAATTTGTTGGTTATTTTCAACTATCTAATTATTGATTGAACCGATTTAAATAAAAATTTGTACACAAAAGTTTTTAATAAAATTGCACATCAAAATTTTCAAGAAATAAAAAAATTAAGTTTTAGATTAAAAACAAAAAAAAAAACTAAAATTATTGTATGGAGATTCGATATTTCCAAAAAGGGTAGGTGTTTTTTTTTTTTTAATTAAGTTTTTAACTCCCCAATAATAAATACTAAAAACTGACGCACCAAATTTTGTTTCTTTAAAATGTTTTAAAACTATATTTTATTTACATTTATATAAAAAAAAAATATTAAAAAAAAAACGCTCCAACGATTTTTAAATTTTTTTCTCATAAATTGGAATTTGTTCAAGAAATCCGATTATTTCAAAGGTTAAATAATTAATTTATTTCTAATTATGTATATTTAAAAAAAAAAAAAATTAAGTCTAAACCAGTGTTGTTCCTCTACGTGTCGACTTTAATTGTCTACATTTAAAGGTAGACAATTGCGTCGAAAATGTCAACAATGTAAACAATGTCGACAATGTCAACAATCATGTAGACAATGTAAACAATTGCTGTCACATTTGTCAAATTGCAAATCAATAAAATTCATTCCAGAACAACGCGTGCTGATAACCGTCTTCGAAGGCATAGGTTATATAAATTCTTATTATTTTTTTAGAATAAAATATAATCTGTTGAATAAACGAATAATGCTACAATAGGAGTGTTTGGCAGCTAAACTCTGTTCAACAAAAATGTCTGTTCAATAAAAAAAATTATGAATTGTTTACATTGTCGACGTTGATATGTAGACAATTACCAATTGTCTACGTTAAATTGTCTACACGTAGACAATCGTGTAGTCTACATTTATAGTCTACATGGCACAACACTGGTCTAAACTTTAAGGTTCCATGCAAATGATCAACACAGTACGATAAGCCTACAATTTGCCTTACCATTTGCAAAACTGAAAGAGCCACCTACTCGCCAGAGTAAAAACTAATTTATGGATCCATAAAGGAAACGCCGATAGGAATTTATATCCAAAATGTTGTTTTTGTATTACTTGTTAAAAGATAATTCAGAACCGTATATAAGAAAAAGGCGCCTAATACTACAGGGTGTCCGCCGGGAAGGTATACTACTCTGTTTTTTGCCGCCATTTTGGCAGTCGTGAAGTGACACGTGGCAAATTTATTACGGAAAAATATTCGATAAATCAACGTGTTTTAATCGTTAAAACATTTTATCAAAATCAATCATCGATCACTGTGACGATGAGAAAGTTACGTGAAATTTTTGGGAGAAACAACGTGCCAACAAAACACACTATTTATCGTGTAGTGAATGATTTCGAAGAAAGAGGGTCTGTAGGTGATATGCCCAAGCATGGACCACAACGTACTGCAAGATCAGCTGAAAACACTACTGCTGCTCAAGGAAGTGTTCAAAACAATCCATCAACCTTAATTCGGAGCTTGGTCTTCAAAGAACAACTTTGGCCACAATTTTGCACAAGGATTTGCCATAACTGCATGCTTTGGGCTTGATTAACATGTGGTATGAACAAGACGGTGCCACATCGCATACAGCCAGGATTACAATGGAATTACTGCGATACTTCTTTCCACAACAAGTTATTTCAAGAAATGGTGATTATGATTGGCCTCCACGGTCGCCTGATTTGACTGCTCCGGACTTCTTTTTGTGGGGATATCTGAAAAGCAAGGTTTATGCAAACAAACCAGAAACGCTTGAGCAACTCAAACGAAATATTCGTGATCAAATTAATGAAATACCGCGTGAAATGTGTGAGAATGTAATGAAAAATGTGCTCAAAAGGGCTCGCATTTATGAGACTAACAGAGGCACAGAGGCGGACATTTACCTGATATTGTATTCCATACATAATTGCCGACATTAAATAAAACATTTATCAATATAAGATCCTTTCTCTTTCATTTAATCAAAAATTATAAACAAACAAAGTAGTATACCTTCCCGGCGGACACCCTGTTCCTTAAAATAAAAAAGTAGCATAAAATATAGGCATTACTAATTTCTTGCTTTCATCAAATGGTTTTACAACAATCGGACTTTAAAACCGCAGTGATGTGATCGTTAATAAGAGAGCAAGTTCGTGCGACCCAGTCGCGCATTTTCTTTTCTTTAGGACTTAATTAAATAAATATTCAAAAAACATAAAATGCTTTATAATAATATGTTGATGGTAAAATACCCAAACTTTCAAAAAATATAAAAATTCCTATGATTATACAGATATACCCGCCCAAAAATATAAGTAAACCATATAAATTTTAAGTTAAAAAATGCTCTCCTGAAAAGTAAAGTTTTTGGCGTAGTTATAGGACAAATAAAGAACTCACGTGACATTTTATGTATATAAATTGACAAACACCCGAATTCTATTAAGCACTTATGTACCTATGTGGATAATTATAGAGGCAAACCCAATTAAAAAAAAAAACAATATTTTCAAATACTAACTGAATGTGTATTTTGGGAAATTGTTTTACAAAATCATAATAAGAAAAAAAAAAAAAAACAAAAAAACTAAAATTGTCTCATTTGACACAGTTTCGGAATGGTTGTCAGAATTTTTTTTTTTTATTTGTCTGGAAGAATATAGGCGTCCAAGGGGTAGGGTATTATGTATACACGGAAAAGCACAAGAGGCGTCTTAAAGTCGAAAGTATTTTTAACGATTTTGAAATGTTTTCCATTCAAATTATTTTTTTAAAAATAAACATATTGATGCTATACATAATATTTCGAAACTCATCATGAGTATTAGAGTGATGAAGTGTGGAAATATAGATCTTTAAGTTGTTGTCACCTTAATGCAATATTGTGCACGTCAATTATTACAAATTCGTATATACGAAACTTCTTGAGTGGCTTATAGCAATATTTGATTTTTTAGGTTATATTGCTTGTTGCTTAAATTTATTATTAATAATAATTCGAAACTTGAGCATATTTAGGAAGAAGGAACTCAACAAAGTATTTATTAGTTTGAGTCTATCAAAATTATAAATATGAATTGTTGTCGAATCGGACAACATTTAAGTCGACTGCACAATGACATTCCGCTTTAACAAATAAAATCAAAATTCTTTCAACTGACTCGTTTCAGTCAAATAATTTTTTTCTTTACAGAAACAATTGCTAATGATGACATTAGTTTAACATTCATGTTCTTGTTCGAACCCCTCTTTACGTCACATTCATTCTTTAACAAAATTATGACATTTCGTCACACAATTTTTGCTTAAATCTGCATACATCAACTTGTGCCAGCCACTATACAATATACTATATAATACTTATTCAAATCTACGAAACTAATTTTGATTAATGTTTAAAATAACCACAACAACAATATGTATATGGACCTACAAGCGGTGAGGCACTACTACGACGACCTCTGTCGGGATCTTTTATTTTAATAATTTAATGTGCTATTGTTGCAAGAATTTTGCATCTATCGGCTTATGATTGAACTATTCCTATACACATTTAAAAAAAAAGAAGAAAAGTTCTCACAAGTAACCGCCTTTTGATTTAAGTGTATAATGTATGTTGTGAGTATTTGTAGAGTTTACTGTTATAATCTATACCTAATCATTAATCATTGTTTCATCGTTTTTCCTCTATATACCTACTAATGGTGCAAGGATTACCTGAAGAGTGTGTCTGATGTGCACGTATATACCTAACCAAAAAAAGGCAACATGTCCTTTTTCTTAATTTCAAATATACATAGGTTCCTATCATACATGTATACATATACTTTATGGAATATTTTTGATGTTAATTCTTATTAATGATTTTATAAGAAGACTAACTTGAGAAAAATGAAATTGAAATTTTTACCGCCAAATAGATTAACTATAGATAGGTAAATTTAGGAACAAAAAATATTGGGACTAATTTTATTATTCTTAACGCACAACCTCATGTTATCTGATATTATAAAATGATAATAAATCTTATAAATCTCAGCATGTCAATTGCACTCGTCTATGCGTGGGAGGATTACCATAGTTATATCTATAGCTGAAGAAGCACGGATGCAAAAGGTGCACATATAACGCGAGGGTATTGGTATCCCCCCAGAAAAAGGAATTATTTAATAGTCTAATGTCCAATTTCATAAACAAACACTAAAAGCACTTTTATCAAAAACCCTCTTAAATTTTATCAGGCCCTTAAATATTTTTAGTTTCACCAATCTATAAAAGGGAAATTTCAGGGAAATTTTTGTTAAAATCGAGTTCTCTTCACATCCCTGGAAAAATAAATTGGTTTTTTCTTTCTAATAAGCGAAATGTATGAGAAAACATGAGAAAGCATTATGTATTGAAACAAATGCCGAAAATTGCAAAATAAACGGCAAACAGTTTATTTTGAAATGTTAAATATTATCTCCAACGCAGATTTGGAAAAATCCTGTGGCATAAAATCGCACATCGATAGGTTCTAAATCACGACTAAACAAACAACAACTGGTCAACACAAATTTGTTTACCTATTCATTTTGTATCTCCAAAAATTGAAAATTAAAATGTTTCAAAATTTTTTTCTGCAAATGTCATCTGATATATCCACATGTTAACTGCATCTGATGACATTTCAATGACACTTTTAAAATTTAAAGAGCCAAAAATGGGCATTAAGTTTATAAGGGTGTTTAAAAGCTTGTTTAATTTAAAATTGCTTGGTGAAACCAAAAAATCCCATTTTAAGGTTTAGAAGCTTGTTAAATGTTTAAAAGCTCTTCGTGAAATCGGCCATAAATATCCTTATTCATATCAACTTCTAAAACTTTGTTATTTGTATCGATTAAAGTTCGTGAGTGCTCCCTCTGTTATGCTCAGACGTCGCAACTTAAACCTTATAGGAGGTATATACTGTACAATGTACATATATATCTTATGGCATGGTTTATGTTGGCAACCCACAACATTGTGGTTCGTGGCGTGTTCGCATAGACTGCTTTTAAACGCTGCAAATATGTTGCAATTACCCTTGCAATTTTTAAGCATGTAGGCGGGGGACGTATGCGTTGTCCGGGGTGGAAAAAGTTGCAGAGGTTGAAATAATTGCAGAGTTATCGCTCTTTCTTCTTTGTGCTTTTTCGTATTGTTTGAGACATAAGCGGAGTAAAGAGTGAGGAGATATATTATCCTTCTCATTTAACAAAAATTTCAGGTATTAAAATTTGCAGCGTTTAAATGGATGCTGCAATCGGAAAGAAACTTAAAAGAGAATTGCGGATAGAAATTGCCTTTGTCTAAAAGCAGTCCTTGACCTGCGACTTCAGAAAACCCCACAAGAATAAAGCCTGATCCACAATGCGACGAGGGAACGAGACTAGAGCGTGACGTAAAGTCATTGTAGTTGTCAAACCAAATTCAATCAATGAAAATATATCAGAGTATACACAATAAAGCGTGTCTTGCGCGTCGGCACGTCACGCAAATAGTTCGAAAAATTGAAAAAAAAAAATGTATCGACGCGACGACGACTTTGTTAATTTGACAAGTTAGTGACAGAGAAAGAAAACAAAATCACAGAAAGCCATTGATCTCCTCAACTGTAATAGCGTAGGTATCTTTTAATTTTCAATTAAATATAAAAAAAAAAACAAAAATGAAGGAACATAAAAAGCGTTTTTTTTTGTTAGTTTCTGTCCTCATTATTTTCTTCAAAATATTTTCTTTAATTATTATAAAACTCTTTTTTCGCACACCGCACTCAAAGCAAACAAAACGAATAAATTAACGCTGTCAAAAAAAAAACTCGTCAAGAAACTCGTCGCATTGTGAATTGTGGAACGATCTTATAACGAGAAAAAGATGGCAGCGGTTCACGTCACGCTCTCGTCTCGTTTCCTCGTCGCATTGTGAATCAGGCTTAAGACTAATCGCACGGTCTCGGTGGACAGTTCACATCGACTTCACATGAGATGACCATGCCCTCGTATTACTAGTGCAGAACTTCCAATGTAGCGTGAGCTGTGTGGCACGTAGCACCGGCGCCGCCACAGCTATAGTCCTGTAAAAACCACATGTCGTAGGTGCCCATATAATCTAATTCAGGCCCAAAAGAAGTTGGTTATCATAAACTTATAGCGCTCGCTATTAACGGCGATGACCTGGCCGATGGACCGATGACACCGCCAGCCCAAAATCTACACCAAACAGTGACTTTTTCGGGATGCTTTTGGACGCTCTTGGATCTCATATGGATTGGTTACGTCCCAAATTCGACAATTTTGTTTGTTGGCGTATCCATTCATTCAGAAATGAGCCTCATCGCTGATATGATTTTTGGATGAAAATTAGGTTCGGTTTCCAACTGTTCCAGAACCCATTCAGCGAACACACGTCGTTGTCTATGGTCGTTTACCTTCAGCTCCTGGGTCAGCTGAATTTTGCACAGAGGTAGATACAAGTCACGACGCAAAATTCACCAAGTTGTGGTATGGGAAAAGCTGAGTTCTTGTGAGCAACGCGAAATCGACTGCCTGGGATTCTCCTGCAAACTCTCATGGACAGCGGCGATGTTTTCGGAAGATCTTGCATTTCGTCGACGTATACGGATGTTGGTTAATCGTTTACTGAACCAATGAACTCAAATTTATCCACCACACTGCATAAAATCCTCTCGGTCGAAAGATTAAGGCGGACGTAAAATGGGCGAAGCACGCAGAACGTTATCCGAACAGATCCCCCATTTTGATAAAACAATTTTATTATTTGCACGTGTTGTTGAACGCTTTATCTGTCCATGGTGATGAATAAATGAAAGTCAATTTGACACAGAAAGCTTCAATATTATGCCCGCTATCAACTGTCAAAATTAAGAAGACCTTTTAGTTCAATATTATAAAAAAAAACTAGTTGAGCTTGAATATTAAATGAATTCTATTTTGAATTTGAAGCAAAATAAAAATAAAATATCACAGGCACAGCAACTAAATTATACAGTCTATCGTTAAGCCTAATACGCAGCTGAAGCGAAACGAAAATTTTCTTAGGTCTTAAAATTTTGAGGGAAAAAGTAAACGAAAAGCCTACGGAAAAATATTAATGGAGAGCTTTATCAGAAGATGCGTAACGAAATTTGTGTGTGGTCTAACTTTTCCACACACAATTAATGGTTCTTGCAAATAATTCAGTGTCAAAAAGGAGCGGAGACTTCTCCAAATAATTTACTATAATTATCGATTTCGCTCATTATGAACAGCGTAATACAAAACGTGGAGCAGAACGAAATTTTTTGTTTATGATTTCGTTGTGTCATTTTTGTATGAAAATTTTCGTTTCATTTTAGCTGCGTATACTATTGTATTGCTTTAGTCTGAACTTCTATCGGAGCTATTGATTAACTTTAATAGTCTTGTTGCTTTGATATGTTTATTAATTTGGCTTCAAAATCAATAAATATTACACGCGTTTAACAATAAAGCTATTTTGGTAGTTGCACGGTTGATCCCAGCGAACGCATTGGTTTCGAATTGGAATGAAACTCAGTACACAATTGAATCAGAACGTTCTTTTTTCGAAGTTTTTGTGCTATCTTTTGAGAATTATAACCCATATTTGGGCAATTTCAGTCCAGCCTTTATATTTAGAGCTTCCAAGATAATGGACGAATATTTAAAAAAAAGAAACAATGGTTCCAGAAGAAAAAATCGATCAAATCAAGAAATCAATTTTAAGTTTATTTTATTTGAAAAAAACACATTAACTATAAAGTTGAAAATGTGCCTCGTCACTCGTCAGAGAAAAAAGCGACGGTAAACCCAAATTTCTAAAAGTAGATTTTGACTACAATATGTACTGCTCAACAAACTACTCCATACAAAAAAATCTGATTCAGTTCGTTTTTTTTTTAATTTCGACTAACCGAGCGTGTTAAAGCTGCCAAAACATTATTTTACTTAAGCACAACCGGTTCCCTGGCATGGGTCAATGGGTTAAATGCCTTCCCTTATTTTTGAACTTCTTGGTTGAGTCAACAATTTTCTATAATCTGAATTTGTAGCTTATCAAATTTAAAATTTCTCCGCAAACCAAAAAGCAACAAGCTCCAATACTTTCTTCAGTATACAAATTTTCACATCAAAATTTTCACATCGAAATTTTCACATCAATATTAAAATTTTCGCTAAAATGAATCTGAAGCAAGCGAGCAAAATGTAAAATAATACGAGTTAAATTTTTGAATTGGTGCCCCTGAATTTTTAGAAAATAAATAAAATATTTATACATCTTCTTAACTTAATATCAAAACATGTTTTTCTTTAGATTTTAGCAGCTCGATTAAGAGCTAATTTTAGAGCTTATATTTTTGTGGCATACAAAATCTGGATTTGAGCAAAAAAAAAAAAACAGTTCAAAATCTATTAAATTAAATTCAATTAAAATATCATTTTTTCCGACAAACTTCAGTCTTACTTTAGGCGAAAAATGCGCTTTTCTTAAGTTTACGTTTTAAATAAATACAAAATTTCTATAAGAATTAAAAAATTTATTTGTTGTACAGCAAGAAAACCAGCAATAAAAAGGTAAGACACAAGAAAAACTTTTAAGATTTTATTTGCTATTTTTCAGGCACACTTAGTGAAAACATGCGTTTCGAAATTATATTTTGAATTACAAACATTTTTTAAAAGTTTGAAAATCAATTATGTGCAACATAGGGACGTGGACATGTGGTGAAATGATATGGATCTGAAGATTAAAACAGATTTTCCCATATATAGAAGAATTTAGACGAACTATACATAAACGTCAAACACCTTAAATGGTAGCATTCAGACAAGAACAATGGAATTGACCTATAAGATTTTCTTAGGCGGTTCTCTAGTTAAACAGTATCCGATGGGTTTTCTTTAACAATAGTAGGTACCTCGGGTGGATTGCTTCGCAGGTTAAAAGGATTTGTACTCTCTTTTTGGGTCCTCTCTATACCGCTTACGCAACTCCGTCCACAGGAAATGCTTGTGGTCTTCAATGCTATCGATTGTGGATTCAGTCTATTAACTTTATTTTTTTATTTTATTTATTTATTTATTGAGAGCTTATGACAGAAAGACACTTTTAATCTGTGCCGGAGATCAGGGTTCGATTTCCAGTCTCTTCCACCTAAAAACAAAAATAATTCTGTGACGTTAAAATTCCGTAGAAAATTGTAGGTCAACTTTTTTTCTGTCTAATCAGACGCAAACGTCAGGAATTGTTGAGAATTGTAAGTTTCTATAGGCCCTGGTTATCTACGAACTGTCTTTGGCCACCAAATTTATTTATTTGTTTTTATAACCCCCAACAAGATTAACCAATTATTTCAAGGATCCGGACCTGGCATTTGTATAACTCAGTTTAGACTTGAGTACCTTGAACCAAACTGATTTCCATCACAATCTGCATATTGTCAGGCTATAATGCTGAAACAGTCGTCTCACTATTTGTATATCTTAACCCATTCATACATTACACACACATGCATATATCACTTATTCATGAATGAAAGTGAAGACTGTTCCAAAAAAAAAAGCAACTGACATCGACTCCAATTCAAGAATCACAATATAATGCGTTTTTGTCGATTGATTGTATCTGATGACAGTTTCATTCATAGATTCAGCAATGATTGACAAAAAAAAAAAAACTCTAACTAGTCTTTCGAGCTGAGTTAACCTCAGAGTATTTTACAAGACATTGCATCACTGTTGGCATAGTGTATTTGGTTTTTATTTAGCTATTTTATACGCAACCTACACACATATTGAATCGGATGCGTTTGAGTGTTCATTGTCAAAGCGATTTAGAAATCTAAAACGCCAACACTAAAGATTAATGCCGATTCAAATCAGATTCACTAAATCTAAGCACGTAATACGTGGAGTTTAAATCGAATCAAGTGCGCCGATTGTCATTTGTATTTTGTGATATGTGACCTTAAGAAAATGTGTGCTTCACGAGACTTGAGATCTCTTCGTCTCACTCTCTCTTTCTCTTTATCTGACCAGCTGGTCATTTGAGTTTTTGGCGCATTTTAAATCGAGCGGCTTAAATAAATTTCCATTCATAGATTTTTATGTTTTGAAGGTGTAGTATGTTTTTAATTGATGTTGTTTTGCAACCGGTCTAGTATGTTTGTATGTATTTATATAAATGTATATTAAACCACCTACTCCATGGCTAATATTAAACAACACAGACCTACCTACTTCAATCTCTAAACTCTGACTATAAGAAGCTGCCGTGACTTTTCTCACCTTTTTGCCATATTTGTGCATCCAACCCAACCCACACGATTAAAGATATTTTTTTTTTTTTTTTTCGTTGTTGTTTCGAGAAAAGATACAAATAAAATGTGCAGAACAGCAACTTCCTGTCGTTTTGAAGGTAACAAATGAAGAGAGTGGGGATTTTTAATAATAATTGTCTTTGTGTTTATGAATGGAGCTAGTTTGTTATGTGAGTTTATGAGATTTGTAATTTAGAGTGCTTGAGGGTTGGGCACCAGCAATGGCACTGGCCTACTGGAACAGAGTTATTAATGCGTAAATCTAATTTCTAATACACATATACCATCCTACATATTATAGTTTTGTGAATGACGATAGTTTATAAAAATAAATTAGAACTTCTTGTCTTCGATAATAAATATAACTTTTGTACTCATATTTGATCTAGAAATAATTTTAAGGAGAAAAAGTTGTTCTGAAAATTGCAATTTCTTTAAAAATTAAATTTCCTTCGAAGAAAAATTTTAGTTTGATCCATTGGACTGACCAAAATTGCCAATTTTGTCGCAAGTTTTTGTCGAGAGTCGCTTTCAACACTTCAAAAATTTGAGAGTAGGGTGAGCCAAAAACAAGTTTCTTTTTAAAAATGCAATAAAATGAACAAATTTGAAATTTTTTCCATGTATGTATTATGGCTTTATTAGTAAGAACAAACATTCCCATTAATTATGGAACACAACGTCGTTCAAGTGGCTGCCTCGGCTGGCTTCGCAGTATAGCGCATTCTGTCACTTCAATTTTCCAAAACCTTGTTGATGGTTTAGGGTTGTAGCTCACGGATTGCTTGGATGATATTGGCTTTAAGTGCTTGAATCGTTTCCAGATTCTTGGCATAACATCGGTTCCCCAGAAAAAAAAGTCCAAAGGTGTCAAATTGAAGCTCCCAGGCAGCCAATTGACAAGACGGTTGATATAACATGATTTGGGAATTTGGTGCACAAAAGATCGGTTGTAAATCAGAGGTCGTCCAAATCCATGTCTTCAATTTTAGTAGAAAAAAAGTCGGTTAACATATCTCTGTAATGCTCACCGTTGACGGTTGGCGAGTTGATGGTCGTAAATCTTACTCTGGTAGCATACTAGTCTCACGAACTTTTTGCACAAATTTGCCTACAGCAGGCGCAGGTGGGTGCTTCATTTCGGTCAAAATTTCTTTAAAAAAACGAAATCAGTTTTCAATATTTCTCAATTTTGTTAAAGCGACTCATTTCGTTCCGCTGAAGTATGATACTGACTTTCTGTTTTCTGACAAGATTTCGAGCGGGAAACAGCTGTCAGTGTCAAAATAACCTATGATTTAAAAAGAAATCACTAGACGACCCACCCGTTATTTATTATTCAGAAGGCTGGCTCATATTGGATTAAAACATTAACCTTTGTTGACAATTTTTGCCCAAGAAATTTCTTTGAGCAGAAATCAACAGTTTTGCGTTTTGTCAAAAATGTTCAAATTCAAATTACAAAGGAAAATTCAAATAAAGTTATTGACTGTTTAAGTTTTCTATTGGTAAAATAAATAAATCTATTTTTATTTTCGATTTGTCAGTAACCGATTTTGAAATGTTTTTTAATTTATTAGAGAAAACAAACTGCTACTGAACATCATTTCCCAGGTAGCTCCCAAACTGTGAATTACAACGACCGCATATAGTCCAATAATAATGTAACTTATCCTCAAGGTCTGATTACAAGGGATAAGCTGAAATGAGCAATAAATAGCTTTGAGCCATACAAGTTAGATGGGCCATATGGCATAATACCAGCCGAACTCCAAATGACTTCAGATATTGAAGGTTGATGTGATAAATGAAACAACAACACTTGGGTAAGCTGCCACTAAGATTTTTATAGGCTGGAGTGTTAGCTATTTCACTACTGCCAGTCCGATCATCAGACTCCTTTTAAATTTAAATTTTCAGTATTAATATGATGGTGCGAAAGCTTTGCAACCTCGCCAATTCTGGAAATGTTCCTCATATGTTGATCAGAACTGGTCCCAATTCCCTTGTCATGAAGAGAAGTAAAGGTTGTATTTATTTCCAAAGCTGGCAAATGCTTCCATGTTAGCCCAAAAGGCTAAAAGATCTCAGATCTATCCACCTATCATCATCCCTTCTTTAAACTTTTAATCGATTAATTGATATCTATTTAAGAACAAGCATTGACAAAAGACTTCTGTATTCAGCTCAACATGCTTATTGCAAAAAGAAATTCAGGCCACTTCAAATTAATATAGAATAAATTACCCTTAAGCATCAGTTCAATAAAACTTTCATGTTAATTATCTCCTCCATAACTCTTTGAGAGGACTTACCGTTCTTAGAGGGTGAATCCATCCATTTTTTCACAGACGCACGGTTCAAAAACTGATGATGGGGAGGTGTGATACTCAGACAGACTGAAATTAAGTGAAAGTGAAATGTAGAACCTGGCTGAAGTCTCTCCTTTCGTCTTCTCAATCATTGTAGTGTGTTCCAGGCGGAGCTTTTGGCGATAAATTTTGAAGGAGACAAAGTCGCCAAATGTGCAACATTACTTCCTATATCGTTCAATCGGACAAATATTGGTATTTGCCCCATTGCTACCTAATATGTAAACTCATGCTTAAGCAAGATGTAAAAGAGAAAACAAACCTCAGGTGGAACAACAACGCCACATGTCTGACCACAAAACATATCTGGCTTGGTCTGAAGCGCTCTAAGAGTTTAATATCTTTAAGCAGATTGCACAGTAGCTCCATTATAGGTGTCATTACCGGACACTGGTATTCAAAGATCTTATCAATTTTTTGTCAAACTTTAAAAACCAGATGCTAAAATGTCTTCTAGTTTTTGAGAAAATTGAAAATAACAAAATGTACCAATAGGATTTTTAGAGTAATTTCAGAATCTCAGAATTAAGTTCCCGATCTTCAAGAAAAAAAAAAAGAGACCCTCTAAGGCTCTAACCAGCAGCAAGTCCAGAGCTACATACATTCTCCTCAACATCGTTCACAAGATCTTTTGACTTATATAATGCGATCCCCTGGAGCCAATCGTCAACAACTTAATAGGTCCATATCGTTGTGCGCTTAAAGCCAGACAATTCCATCATTCACAATATTCAAACCATGGCGGTTTTCGGAAAAAAAACCGAGTAACTTCAAATTGACATACAACAACATATTAATACCCATTATAAAACCTTTATAATATAGGTCCTGCCACATAGTTCAGAGGCATAAACCTTGTTAGAACAACACGAATCTAGCAAAAAAAAGTTAAAATCTAACTACTGTGATCGCTGGGCCATGAATAGCGAATGGACATCATTCCAGTCCGGGAAACCTTTGAATCCACTCCAGGGGAAAACCTCGACACAGATAGCGCACTAAAAGTGAAGAGGACCTCAATCAACTTGGCAAAATTGGACACAGCTAACTAGGGACTGAGGTCATCGCAAGAAACTTGTTGATTGAGGCCCTGATATACTCCCTACTGTAGCGCCTTTAATAGTGCGTTCAAAAAAAAAAAAAATTTTACGAATTGAAAGTAGCCTCTGTGGTATAAAAATATTTCATATTAAATGTTTAGAATTACAAACCGAGCTTTTTTTTTCCTGCAAACAGGGGGACTATTAGAAAATTTTACCAATTTTTGAGGATTATTTATATTCAAATTTCGAAAATTGTTGTAACTACAAAAACTTTTTAATCAAATAAACAGCATGTTTTACAAACCATTTGAAAATTCCTTCAAAAGATCAAACAAAGAAAATATGTACCCCTGTCAAGTTATGCCAATACCCATATTCCCTGGCAATCAATTAGCAGCTATAATCGATTACCAGTCCACTCCATCTCTTTGAGAAACTACAAAATAACATGGACACAAAGTCCCGTTCTACATAGGTTTTTACAAAATAAAAAAAAAAAATAAGTACGATTCGACAACGTGTTCTCCCGGATCCATTCTCACCACATATATGTAGGTATACAAAATCAAAATGTTAATCTCACCCACCTTAGCATTTTGTCTGCCTTCTGGTCACACTTCGCATACTGCCCACCTCAGTTTGCTATAAAAAAAAAAAAAATAAGTAAAACCAGATCCACCTCCGCCGACACTGAACTGTTGCTGCTGTTCAGTCACACGTCAAAGTGATTTTCGATTTCTGAACAAATGCCGCCATTACCGCTGTGCGTGCAAATTAAGCGGAAAAAAAATTGCATGCTTACACACACCCCCACAAACATATACTACCTACCAACAATGTTGATTTGTCTTATACCTCTATGCGACCTACGAGGAGGACGAGGCTTGGTTTCGAAGTCGGAGTTGGAGCTCGCTCGGACAGCAGAAGCCATTTGTATCAGCTGCACCAAGAGACACACAGAATTTCACATCCCATCGATCGTTTTTCACCTACGAAAAGCTTGCCAGTGAATGAGTCTGCCCACATACTCTTGACGAGCACCGAATTCACCGCCATTCATAAACCGAGAACATACCGCCTGGGGACCCAAAAAAAAAAAAAAAAACGCAACTCTTCATACTGCGCGCCACCGGTGATGGTGGTGGTGCTCCACTTTTGAGCTGTGGATTCAACCAGGTGGCAGAAACTAATCTTTGTCACTGTGCTTGCTGCCAACTGACAGCATTTCCAGCTGAGTTTCAGCTGTCAACTGCGCTGTATGGAAATTTTCTTAAAAAAGTTGTTTTAGTTTTGTTATAGAGTTACTGTTGTTTCTGGGCCAGTTCTATATAAAGGAGGTGATCTCTTCACATCACCTCTATAATGTTGAATTTGAAGCCATCATGGTCTTGACAGGAACTCGTTTGGATTTGGCTATGACACTGCGCAGCACACTGCTGTCGCCCATTCTGTGTGTGAGATGGCAAATTCTGCGTTTAAGTTGAAGCGAGACATCCGAGGAAGTGTATGTTGTGCAACAATTTTATTGCTCGCTGAACGCTTGCTTTCATAACAAAATTCAAAACGTACTTAACTGTCTTATGGGAGACGTTATAAAGCGGGGGCGCACTGATGAGATTCTAGGTCTTGGGGCAGACGACAGTAGATATATCGTTCTCTGCATTGGCTGTGCCATTTGAAGCCACGATTTATTGGTTTCTGTTGTCGACAACGTCACGGATATACATTATAGTGATGCTGCTTGGCCAGTGGACAGTGGAGGACGGTTTTGATAAGTTTATCAGGCCTTATAGACGACCAGTAGATTAAAAAAAAAAAAAAAAAAACTTGAATTCAAAACCGAACCGAACCGAGGCCCTAGCTTTAGGTGATTGTGACCTTTTTGGAATCGCCTATTGAACGCACATAATATGTATGTACCTATTGATGTATATGGCTGCGAATCGTCGTGTCGTTAAGTCACTCCTGTGGAGGCGGACAAACATTTCCGATTAGATTTTGAAATTGGAAATGCTCAACTCTGAGCCGAGATGCCCGCAGCAGAAGGAGCAGCACTGAGCACATCGTCGCATCATTACTGAAGAGTGATGACGATGTGATGACACGTTCAACCCGCCCTCCCGTCCACCCAGCATAATATATAAAACGTGTGTGTGTGTGTTTTCATAGGATTTTTGATTTTTGTATTGGTTTTTTTTTTTTAACGCGTGTGCTTGTTCACCGCGCAGCGAGAAATATCTTGCTGTAGAGACGCGCGTGTATATCTTCTTCGATTGGATAATAAATTGTTTGCGTCAAATTCAATTACGATTCGATTGGTGGCAACAGGCAATGATGAATGAATCGATGTTGGGCTGGAGCGCACTTTGCACTTTTGTTAACGATTAAATGTAAAAAACGTTTTGTGTCTTCGGATAAAGCAATCTTTTTTTTTCGCCAGAGGAGTGATTCTGATGCTTACTGTTTAATATTCCTACTAACACTGGAATAGTGTTTGTTGTCTGAATGATTGAATGTAATGTCCTTTACCAAGACAACAATAAAAAATAAGAAATAATTCTTAGAGTACGATACGAAGTAGTAAAGACTTCTGTTTGATTCCATCATTTTTTCGAAACTATTTGTTTTGATAAACATGAAGTATTTGTTGAAAGGTTTTTTTTTTTTTTTTTATTGATCGCAGGTTTTCGATTCGATAATCGTAACACAGAAAATTAGAAAATGTCATCTATGGGCGTTTTTCTTTTTTAGTTCAGAGCAGAGCCTGAACTGTCAAAAAAAAATAATTATGTTTCTTTTTTAGCTCAGAGCATTCAGAGCTCTAGTTTTGTGTTTCTTTTTTCGCTCTGGGCATGTTAAGAGTGCGTTCTATGAGCTCAGAATAATTTGATAGAGCAGACGGAGTTGAATAGCTGAATACAAATTTGACAAGTGGAAAAAAACATCAAAATAGTAAAAATGGCGGACGAGAATAGTCGACTTGCGAAAAAAATGTAAAATAATTTATTAAATTTTATAATAATAATAAAATTATTGTTTTCAATTGTGACAGCTGGTAAAGCGTATTTCTTTAAATAAATTTGAACTCTCAGAGCAGAGCACATTCAGTTCAGAGATCGCTCAGAGTATATTCGGAGTGTTCAGACTCTGTTCAGAGCTCTACTCTGAACTAAAAAAGAAAGACGACCTTATATAGTCAAGTGAATTTCAAACAAAATAACTTCTCAGAACACCTGGAACCCAATGATTTTCATATTGATCTTATGCTTGTTAATACTAATAATTTGAACGGCTTTTATAGTACTTCCTCATTTTTTTAAGGCATTTAAAAAATATATAATCTTTGTATACATTTTTTTTTTAAACAGTAAAAACAAACAAGCTTCTGTTACAATAACAAAGCAAATGGACAATGATTCAACACGCATTCAACTCAGACGTCAAAATGATGTCTAATTTTGTCACTAAGCTGTTAAGGCATGTGATCGTCAATAGTCGTGTTTTCTTGGAAAAGCTATTCACAGTACAGTAGGATTTTACACGAGTTACAAATACAACATCCACAGTAGAATTACTGCCAATAAAAGCAGAAGTAGAATCCTACTGCGGATAGGTTTGTGACGTTTATTCGAGTATATCGAATGGATTTTTGGTGGTTTTGTTTTCAGATGTTGGTGCGATTGATTATCATTTGCATCTCGATGGCTGTGTTTATAAAGTAGTTGTGTGTTTTTCATGGCTGTTTTTCCATTGACCAAAAAAATCAATCTATCATTTTCGATTCAACCAAAAAAATCAATTGATTTTATTCGTTATCGGTTTTTTTAAAACTTGTTTAAAGAAAAATGCATTTAAATGCACTTCTGATTGAAGAACTACATAGAATTCAGTTAAAAAATCTATATGATCTAACAAAAATGATCGCCGATGACGTCATCTACTACATGATACATAAACGACAACTTACTTCGACCATAATCTACGAACAAACCCCTTTCCTGAAACATATGTTTATCGCTGCCTTTTCCTGAAGAATTTATTTTTATTGCTGAAACCGAAATGTCTTACAAAGGAAAAAGGTAAAAAGAAAATTAATATAAATTATATGATTAAACAATTCTTATCAGTATGTAGGAAGGTTAGAACCTAGAACGAACTGGACAAAAGAAAGCGTTATTGGATTTTTATGCGGCGAGGGCCGAAGAGTTTCAGCTTCGTTTCCACTTTCAGTCTTTCACTGGACTCCAACAATTCACGCAAAATCTACAATTATTTCATGAATTATTTAAGAAAGAATATCTTTTTCTATGTTTTCTTACCATATCTTTTGAAAAATTGTCCATTTTATGAAACTATAATTAATTTTTGGCTCAAGTTTTTTTTTGTTTTCCTTTTCATCTGTAGCAAATTTTCTTTTATTTGTATTTTTTTAAAATTATTCTGACAGCTGTTATTCGGTAGTGCCAAACGTGAAATATAAAAACCAGGCTACTGCCGATGCGTTTTTTTGGGAATTTCTTACTGTACTATGTATAGATTCCCAAAAAAACACGGCTAATGAAGAATAATGTCAATGCATCGACGGCTGCATTGACACTCGGGTTGACAAGAAAGGCGTTGATTATTTTATGTGACCGTAGTGACCGTATAGTCACCCTGATGTCAACGCAATTAGGACGCATCGACAACTACTCGTCTGCAAGGTGACTGTATTGCTTTCGGTTAAGTATTAGGACTGTGTCTAAACGGCACTGAAGAAATAGGGTAAAGCAGGAGAAATAGTCCTGGTGGTTAAAATTGGTAAATGATAATAATGATATTTATCGTTGATTGGATTTTATTGTCTTAAATAGGTTTAGGTTTAAAAATTTTAAGAAGGGCGGACAGGGCAGCACCAAAAAAACAAAATAAAAATGCTTAATGTGGCTGTTCTAATTTTAGTATCATAAAGTTTTAAGGCCGAAAGACATTAGTATTAGGATATCATAGTTAAACTTAGAGCGCCGCAAGGGCCCAGGCAGTTAGTTGTATGATTTTGATAAAGTTAGTTATAAGTTTAATGAAAAATAAAAATGAATTAAAAAAAGGGTTACCTACTGTATCTCAATTTTCAAAGTTGAAACAGCAGAACATGCCATCCACCGTGTCAACGTAGAGCTGCGATTAATCTCAAAAATTTCTATTTGTTTATAGATTGGACAGACAATTCGAGAAGTAGGCATAGGTACAACCTATATTTTTTTGTTCATAGAATATTTTATAACCAAGTGTCACCCAAAAACCATCAATTCGCATTTTTCGGAAGCAAACAAAATTTCAGTAATGCCTGGGGTGTAAGGTGATTTGCGATAAGTGATTGTCACAATCAACCAATTTCGTCTGTGTATATCACATTGTACATTTGATAGCTAAAAAAACTATCACATCCAAAATGTGATTGTCATTTTCCAACACATTTGACGTTTCTGCCGCAGTACGACTAGAGTTACCACCACCCTACAAAAATTGTACAACTTTTTCTAAGTTCTTTTTGTAACTATTCAGAATAAACAAAAATAAAAATTCCTGTGAATGAAAAAGATTCTTACATCTCTTACATCTCTTACGTCATTTTCGTTTTATAATTTCGATAGCGTATTAAATATTTGAAAAATTTACTATTGTAACCATGTTTTTGACAAATGCCATTTGAATGTATATTTAATTGAATTGAATTGAGTTGAATCACCTTACCCAGACAGAAAACTCAATAACAATCACATTTGAGTGTGACTATGGTTGATTTGATAAAGGTCGCGTTCGGGTATCAATCCAAAGCTATCCGGATAGGTTTGTGTTGTTGTAATCCCTTGTGAAAAAACAGCTGATGCAATAACAACCAAACGCATCTGAAATTTTTTTGCATAGGTGGATAGCCTATATCTGATAGTTCCTCGAACGCAAGGAATCGCTTATCACCTTAGCCGATTCCACCCCTGATTTTTTTTTTGAGGTTTTAAGATTCATCGGAAGCGATGCCATTTTTTAATTGAACTTGATAGTTTATTGCATGACAGATAGACATCAAATGATATTTTGACGTATATATTAAATATTTTGTTAAAAAAAGTGTTTTAACGTCTTTTTTTGCAGCAAACTAAAAAATTTCACATATACTTCATTCGTGTAATAATCAACGTTTTATCCGTTGAGACGGTCTTCCTTGACAGTATAATAATGACGTCACGAGGTCAATGCGTTTACCATTTACGTTTACCACCTTACATTGATGTTTAAACGGTAACAAGCTGAATTTCAGAAAAATTTACAAGCTAGTTTTCAATACATTGAACTTTCAAACAAATAAAGTTCCGAAAAATTCATTAAAACAATTCCATATGACATCATATACCTACATTTTTAAAGACTTCATTTTAAGAATTGCCTACTGACTTCAAATTTTCATTTTGTATACAAATTTAATCTTCTAGAAAGGCTTTGTTTAGATTTAAATATTTCTAAAAAGTTAGCTTAGCTTCAATGTTGGTCATTTATGGTTAAATATATTTAGTAGCAAAATATCTGTGTAATTTTATAACATCTAAAAACATTATATTTTGTTAAAGAAAATTGCCACCATTACAAAATTCGGCAGTGTAGTAAGACTCCATTTCGTCATATTCACAATTACAACGAATCTATATATCCATATGCATTGGAACTTACACTTTAGACCATAGTGTTCCCCAAACTTTTTTTTGGCTATGTCCCACCAGAACCATTTCAAAATCCTCATGTCCCCTCATAATTTCGGCAATCTTAGTTAAATGAACATGACTCCCCAGCAAAACTTCTCAGTTTTGCTGTTAAAAGGCTGAGAAAAAAAAAATCTCTGAGATCCCATTTTTCTGAACTCGCCTATTACCTAAACAATTTTTAATATAAAAAATTTGAAATGTTAAAAAAAAAAAAATTATGGCTGATATTATTATTTTTATTATGTTATTTTTAAACTTAAGAAAAAACATGAAAATAGTTTGTTGATGGCCTGTCCAAAAAACGCTAGGCAACAAGTTTAAGGAAAAAAGACCCACCTGTTTAGAATACAGCCAAAAGGACAGACAGACATAGAAACAAAATTGCGAAATCAACTTTTTTCGACTTCGATATCATCGTTATGTCAACTTTGATAAAAATATTGAGTTTGTTTTTTTTTTACGAATTCATAAGTTGACATATGTACATTACCTACATACATATATACCGCAAGTAAAAATAATTCCCACTCGAATTTCGAAGAAATATTAAGCTATCAATTTTAATGTATCTAATATACTCACTAACTTACAAATAAGTTAGGCTTTATCTTTATTTTAATTGAATATTCAATTCAAACACTTTGATCAAATTATAAGTATTATTAATAATTCATAAATTACCCGTATGTACATATGTATATATTATAATAAAGTGCAAGAGTTGTTTTAATTAATTCAAAACAATTTTACCCATAAAAGTACACAAAAACATCATAACCGCCCCAATCGTAGGTGTGTTATGCATTTGCAATCCAACCACAATAAAAATTTAAAAAAAAAATAAAATAATAACCATCGTATATTAATCTGGTTGGCTCCATATAGAAGCAGTTAATAAGACGATAACTGCAGCGGAAATCCATTTGACACCACAAGATTAATATATGTTAAGCAACAACAACACTCCAGCTATAAATGAATAAAAATTATATTTTTATTCATAAACCACCTACATTCATAGCTCACAGGAGAAAAAATTAAAAAAAAAAAAAACCAACAACATAACGCATAATCTTTAACCATTGATGTATTAATCAAGCTTCTTTAAGTGTTCTTTAAGCTTATTCATAAGAACAAAAATAAATTTTATGCTATATATACAAGAAGACGACCTCAATAACTCTTAAGATTCTAAATAAAAAAGGCAAAACCACCTCAAGTAAGGCTTAAGCTAGTCTGCCCACAGATAAAAAAAAAAATATAAAAAAAAAATATAGCGAAAACCCTTTCTCAATTCCAAGTCATATTTTTAATTAAAAATCAATATCACGACCGCAAGGTGATTGAAAATCATTAGAGACACCAAAGCTGCTGCTGCTGATGATGATATGGCTTGGTGTCAACTTAGCAGCGACGACGACGGACGGCGGCAGCGGCGCCAAAAACAACGTAGGCCGACCACGACGACGACGACGCACTTCCAACTTTAAATACCACGAAGTTTGATACACGATTGCATCATTGATCTGAAAATATATATTTTCCATCAAAACTTACCTGTTTCAATCAATCGTTAATGACGACGACGACGACGAAGAGACACGGTGATAGAGGCGCTCGCTGTAGTGGGGGACAGTTTGCGGCATGGTATAGTGGCAGTGTGTCCAACCTACACACTCTCGCGCCATCACCAAACGACCGACCGGCCGGCCGCATAGATTCTTCGAATGAATTGCCAACCGCAAAATTATCATTTTGCTGCCAGAAAAGCATCTAATCCCCGCAACAACAAGCAAGATTGCTAGCGATTGCAGTCCATTAGCATGGAGTCACGTTAAGGTGGTACAGCTAGCAGCCAGCAGCACCAGCAGCAGCGGTCAAATTTCATTCATAAAAATCGAAAGTAGCTTCGCTATATAGCTGCAAACCTGCAAATCACCAGCGCTTACGTTCCGCTACGTTGCGCCACCACCAGCCATACCACCTACTTAACGTGTATACAGGTGGTGTAGTACAGCGTCGCGTGCCTCACTCACTTTTCTGGGGCGATGACAACAACTATATGCAACAAAGATAAAAGCAGTGGCAGCAGCTACGCTCCAGTCGGTCGGCCTCGGCTTGGAGTCGGCATTCGGCAGTCGGAATTCCTTCTTATGGCACGATTGGTGGTTTAAAACTCTCTTGGTTTGCAGAAATGCAGACCAGAGCGAAATAATAGATCAAAAAAGATACTTTTACCCCTTCCCACAGTCCATATTATATAGGTAAGTCATCGCAGCTTTGAACGACTGCCGGAACAGTGAAAACAGCAAGCCTGATAAAAGATCTACAGATCGATAAGTATCTAGATACACGATAGAGATATAAATCAACCGTATGGAATGGATGGCGCGCCGATTTAATACCAAAAAAGGTTCGTTCGATTGTCGAGATTTTGCGAGTGGGCAACACTCGCCTCCTCAGTCATCGAAAAGCACAGCACAACAAGTCAACAAACCAGACACTAGTAGTTCTCGAGATCAATATATTTATTATGATTAAATTCTTATTTCATCTTAAGTGTCTGTGTATCCATAGAAAACATACCACACAGTCTTTTGTACATTAAAAGTATAAAAAGATGATTTTTTTAATTTCTGTATATCCAAGAAACTATACTAGGTATAGGTACCTACTACTGCTGTGCTACCCACATTTCCAGCAGCACACTTCTTGTCTTGCTTATATAAAAAACAATATAAAATAATTTTTAAATATAAATTGAATCTATAGGATGGATGTATTTTTATTTTGTTCACTGCATAAGGTAGGTGTCACATTGTTGATTACTAAGTAAAGTCTATATTTATGTTATGTTACATTTTTTTTTTGTATTCGAATAAACCTTGTAACTTTGATTGAGTTATTTTAGGGGAACAAACAATAGTAGGTATCGATACCGAATACAGTCCGATCCGATAAAATAGTCTTTACACAAGAAACAATGAGATGAGTTTATTCGGTATCATTGGTCGCCTAATATTAGGTGAAAAAAAGCATTCCCGACGACATGTGAACGATCAGCTCCATGTGCCTTATCGTCATTGGAGGCGATCCTATGTCTTTGCATTAGACGTGTTTCTTTTTTAGTTCAGAGCAGAGCCTGAAGTGTAAAAAAAAATCGTATTTCTTTTTTAGCTCAGAGCTTTCAGAGCGCCAATTTTGTGTTTCTTTTTTCGCTCTGAGCATGTTCAGGACACGCTTTATGAGCTTAAAATAAATTGATAGAGCAGACGGAGTTGAATAGCTGAATTTTGACAAGTGGAAAAAAACATTAAAATAGTAAAAATGGCGGACGAGAATAGTCGACTTGCGAAAAAAATGTAAAATAATTTATTAAATTTTATAATAATAATAAAATTATTGTTTTCAATTGTGACAGCTGGTGAAGCGTGTTTCTTTAAATAAATCTGAACTCTCAGAGCAGATCACGCTCAGTTAAGAGACCGCTCGGAGTATGTTCGGAGTGTCCAGACCCTGTTCAGAGCTCTAATCTGATCTGAAAAAGAAAAAACGCCCACTGAGGAAAGCTTATGATTTTACGCATATGCATTACTGACCACCTTCTGTGGCACGATCACCAAATTGTCCCTCATCTGACGAACTGACCTATAACTGTTTTTTTTTTTAATATATTAGGAAAACACATATTTGAGCTACAGTTTTTCCTTAAACCATTAAATCGATCATTAAATTTAAAAATAGAAATCTAGAAGTTTACAAAACAATAGGAAACAACAAAATAGTTTTAACAACGGCAAACACCTCTAAGAAGCCTATTTGAAAAATGTGAAAAAAAAAACAGTTCGTGAGATAGGGCCATGGGACGATATTAGATTTATGATATTGCTAAAAATGCTTAGGTTTCCTAAGACGATTTAAGAACTTATTTTTCACTTCTGATCTGGGTACAATTTACAGGGCGTATACATACAATATACATACATATCCCCAAATCAAAGAGTACAACTCTCATATCTGGTCTGGCGTATCAAAAATATTATTGTACCTACTGGATAGAATTCAGAATAGAAGGCTGATAGGTGACAGATCAATTTCTGAAATATTTGTTTCTATAGAACGTCGTCGTCAAAATGTCTCTTATGTCACTGTTTTGTTGCTATTTTTTTAAACAGTGCTCATTTCGAATAGCCACCGACATTCTTCCCTAAAATAATTTAATTTCACTGTAATACCTGCTCCGCCAGAAATGCCCATCAAGTTACCCTTAAACCTAACTTCGGACGAACAGTTAAATGCAGAGATTCTTCGTACAGTCGTGTAGACTGTGGAATTCCCTCCAACTCTGTGTTTTCTTTCCATTTCAATCTCCAGAACCCTTATTCCAGAAAACGATCAAACGATATCGTTTTTGCAATAGCTTTCCCTATTTTACTCTTTTAGATCTGATTGATGTGGTGTGGGTACTTTCAAAGCGATATCGTTCGATCGTTTTCGTTTTACGGAACTAGGCTCCAGGCAATCAAGACAAAATGTAGGTATACATCGTTATATCCTACTCAACCCTGCTTCTGCTTCCTAATTCCTAAATGCTCATACTATTTGGCCTTATTGTGAGTTTCACCCGAACAACATTTCACCCGGAAAATTTGACATTTTACTTTTCGGCTATTGTGAGTTTCAGCCGAAATTTCTTGTTCGAAAATTTCCTCTTATTGTGAACATTCATTTGGGCGGATGGGGTAATGCCATTGACAGCCAAAATTTTAACTTTTTTTTTTTTTTTTAGTAGGGTTTTAAAATTCTGGGCAAACCAAAAATTTTATGGTGAAATATTTTTCGGGATACATTTACAAAAAGGCTGATTAATTTAATTCACAAATTAATCTTAAATATTAGCCAGGTTTGTAGTGCGATTAATTAGTTGAAAGTTTTCCACACTGACCGCAAAAATCGTAATAAAAAATAAAAAAATATAAAATATATTTAGCACGAATGTATTTCGGTTCTCAGCTGCAAAACCATCATCAGCGGACGGCAATTAAACAAAATTACAAAGAGATAAGTTACACAGTACCTACATTGTTCGCGTTCGGGGATCAATTCAAAGCTATCCGCATAGGTATGTGTTGTTGTAATCCCTTGTGACAAAACAGCTAATGCAACAATAACCCAACGTATCTGAAATTTTTTTGGATAGGTTTCCCAAACGCAAAGATTGAATTAGTTATAATAAGAGAAAGTAAAATAAAACAAAGAGAGTGATAACAACAATTTCTACTTTTTTTCTCCTTCTTAAGAGCGTTGAATAAAAGAGAACCAATTTGTCAATGTTCCAATGTGTATTGATTCATATTCATATGCGTTAAATTTGCGGGATTTGTTGATATTTTTTATCCGTAGATATACGCGAGGTACCGCACTATACAAATCCTTATACTGCCAGGCTCCTCCTTTACGGCGGCGCTGACTGCTGGGCGCCGCGCCGCGCCTAATCGGAATTAAAGGGAGCGAGAAAGATAGGATTCTTTCGAAAGCAGAATTCTTCAACGGATGTTTGGTTCTGTGTGCGGGGAGGACTAATAGAAGAGCAGATATAACTCCGAACTCTATAAGCTATACAAAGATGGGGATGTAGATCAGAAAGTCAAAATACTTCGACCATATGGTTCGGCCATATGGAGTGAATGAACAATAATCGAGTCTTCAAAACCTAGCCCCTAATTTCGAGACGACAAAGAAGACTGAACCCGAAGTTTAAAGGTGCGTGTCCATTTGAGAGTAAAACGATTGGGAGTAGCTGTCAGGCCAATCTCGGGAGCAAACTAGCATAGCGGACAAAGACTTAAGAGTAGTTCGCGAAGAGTTGAATTTTTGCTCTCGACATTCCAACTTTTTGATAGTTACTCGCAAGTGGAAACTCATGTTTTGATAGCTATCGGAGATTGGCTCGCAGAATTCCAACATTGTTCGTATTTTGTAGAGAGTTAATATGGTGAAACTGCAGTGGTCTTTAGATAGGATACAAATCAATCAATAGAAAAAATAGTCGAGCAATGTTTATAGAATTAATTGTATCTTAGAACCCGGTTAAATTGAATGGATTTGAATGATCCTGATTTTATTGATTTTGAAATACTTATCATATTTTTTTTTTGTTTTTGAAAAATTTTTAAAACATGTTTAAAAATAAAAAAACTATTAAAATTTTGTAGAAAACACCTGATCAATCATTTAGCGATTGGAATGAAAAACTGTAGTGTAATTGTAAGAAATTTAATCATAACGTCTTGAGCTTTCAAATTTAACTTATTCGAAAAAATCACAACTTGAGCAAACAGGTTAAATAATAATTTCAAGGGGAGACCACTTACCGAATTTTTCATGAATATATGTATGTACCTACCCGTGGGGTAACCCATCAATTTTAAGCTTATGTATTTATTTAAGAACAGAGCCAAAAAATTTTTACAATTTTTATACTTGTAACAAGAATAAATGCCACTTTTACTACTTCCATCTAGAAGGAAAAATTTATCAAGTGGACACGGTTATGAAAGTCCTCTCAAGAAATTAAATATCAAAATTTAACAATAATGAACTCGTGATATTAAAATCGCGAAAAAATTACTTTGAAATGGACAGGCACCCGACAGTAATTCTAGAGATTTTACTAGCGACAGAATTCTCAAATGGCCACCCACCTTAATATATCTATCAGTCACGTCTCACCCAGGTCTCGATATCGTCGGGTAATCGTTGCCAATTTTTGTGTGAATGAAATATCGAACTAGATTTTGAATCTAGAACAGCTGCTTAGTATTTAACTATTTATGGAAAAATTCAAATTTCTAATTCAAAAATGCAAAGAAACTCCTGTACCTATAAGTTTTGATTGAAATTGGTTAATCTGGTTACTAGAAAGTCGAAAATTACAAACAGGGTTCTATGTTTGACAAATTATACCAAAATGTAGACCTTAAAATAAAAGAGTTCAATCAATCATTTTTATCAATGGAGCTGTTTTTGAAATAAATACCTAACCTCTTTCGTAACGCTTATCACACAACATCATTAAATAACCTTAAGTTCAAAATTTTAAGACAATCATTACCTTTTCGAGCTATACAGGCAGACATACGCATTCAGACAGAATTGCGGAACCCACTTTTTCGAGTTCCAATTATTATCGTTAGTCAATTTTTTTTTTTTTTTTATATTCTCACAAGTTCGGTTTTTTTACGAATTCAGAACTTGCTGTGTTTAAGTGAATATACGTATATATTCACTTTTTAAAAAGAGTAATTTTATAAATACTTACTTGTTTTATCTAAAAGTAGGTATGTTAAAATTAAAATGTTAAATTGTTTTTACTTAAAAAATTAAACGAAGCAACGCAAGCATGGGTTTGCTAGTGTATTTTCTATACACTAACAGACCCATGTTTGCGTATTCTCTGCCTTGATATTCTCAGAAATTTTGATTGAAAACAAATTTCTAAACCTCCTACTGTTGATTTTAAGTGCGTCATCTATACCATCTATTTAGTGTAGGTACTTTATTTTTATTTGTCAACAACATCATCGTTAGGTCCCTTTTATTATAAACGTAACCTTTTTTTGGTTTCCGAAATTATTGTTAAATTCTCAATTCAACCTAAAATACTACATAATTATTGATTTCAAATTTTGAAAAATTTGGTAGCTCAGTGCATTCTTGAATAGACTAACGACCTTAACAGTTTCTTGGAGGAATTAATAATGTTATTTTATTTAGAATTCTTCTGTTGGTAGGTACCTTTATCAAAACATATAGTCGCGTTGAATGAACCTGTTAAAGCAACCCGAGAAACAACCTTGATAATTTCTTTAGTCTTTCGGTCGCTTGCACCAGCCACCAGCACAACTTGATTATCTAAATTCGATGGCGTCGATTAAACATAACAAGCGCCATTTTCTTTAACAATGGTCAAATATGGGGCAGACATAGATATCTTATTCACGTCTTGACATTATCGTCACACCAAACACGACATCCACTGTCAATATACACTGAACCAACCACTGGTGTAGAGACACAGGCAAACAACACACCCTTTACCAATACGACACATTGCTGCATGCATTGTTGTCACATACAGTTTGCAATTTTTAATGCGATTGCCATTTGACAGGTAACATAGTTTGCAAGTTGTCTGTTCAATTTTATATCGCTATCTCTTTTTTCCTGGATGATTATATAGTGCTGTGCAAAATTAAATTAATTTTTCCGAGTTTCTGAGATGAGAACTCTCGAAACTCACGAAATGGCTCTCTTCTGTGTAAAAATACAAATTTTTGAAGTGAAACTTCTCTATCTAGAATTTTGTGTTAGAAATAAGGAGAGGATTTTGCTATAAAAAATGGGGGAAAAGTTTTGTTAAACATTTTGGTGTGAGTTATGAGGATTTCTCATAAATAAAGTGAGAAAGAGAATAAAGAAACATTGAACTTTAATTTCGCTTTTTCAAAACAAGCCGTGTTCCCAATATTTCTTGAACTAAATACCGTTTAAATTCCAAATTTGAAGAGTGGTGATGAAATGTTCTCAAAGAGAAAGACAACTGTCAAAATGTCGGGAATGGTTTTTGCACTAATTCTGGACACTTTTTAAACGTCAAAAAATATACCTACTTGACTAGAGTTGCCGAAGATCAATGATAATTTTTCAAGAATCTGAATAAAATGCTAACAAAATATAAAAAATTCTCAACTGTCAATTCTAAATTTTCTTCTTAAAAAATAGTTCTCATAATTCACACACCTACAATTGTTTGTTTAGTTAAAAGATTAATAAATTAATTAAAAATATGCTTATCTATCAAAAATAAAATATAATAAAATGCAGTTGGGTAATCCTTGGTCGAATTTGATATTTGATAAAAATAAAAGTTTTAAATACATATTTACAATTAATTGTAAAAATAGTTTGATATAACTCTTACTTAAAAAAAAAAAGTGTGAGTGCCGGGACTCACGGTTAATATGTGTAAACATCAAATTAAATATTCAAATGCTAGTGTTACATCACAGAAGCCGGCCAGTTCAAACTGTCAACCAAATTTCAACCCAAACTCAACTCGACCTATCGATTTAGTTTTAGCTGAGAAGTAACATACCCAATATTGAACGTTTGAGCTCAGAAGTAACGTACCCAATATTAAACGTATCCAGTATATGTACATCAACGTATCGTAACGTGTAACAGCACAACGTAATGTGCTACAGAAATTTCCACATTTTTAGTTTACCCAACAGCCGGCATAGATGTTTACACATAAAAAAAGAACCAGAATTATGGCTGAGTTTCAATACGCACCAGATTGATGAGTTTCTAAACGCATCCCAAACGTCTGCGATGCTGATTCACTGAGCAGCAAACGCATCCAATTTTATTTGACAGTTTGACGTTGGAACTGTAAAGGAAACAAAAATAAGTGTGTTCTTTTGTGCCTTGGAAAGTAATTTTCCCACAAGATGATGAATGGACCGCTTTAATTTTGTCAAAAGAAAAATCTTAATCATTGTAGATTTAATTTTTGTTGGTTGTACATATTTGTATTGAATTTTTGGATTAGATAAACACATCAACAACAATAATTTACTACGTAATTTCTTTTTACTGATGGTGTCGCTTTCTTGCGTGGATTCATTTCGTTGCTATATTATTTGAAGTGCTTTGAACTTCTTTGACCACAAATAGAAGTAATTGACTGCAACTAGAAGTACATTGCAGTAAATGCTGCATCCCAAACGAACGCGCCTAGTATTAAGGGTATTCATGCAATGATGTAAAATTAGATAAGTTTACCATTTGAATAATTTTACGAATTGGTTAATGAACTTTAAAATTTTGTATGAAAAATGATTTACACGAATTGGTAAAAATTCGCCAAGGATTTTGCTGCCTAAAATTAATCAAATGTTTTTGGTAAACTTAACCAAACGTCATTTTGTGACTTTTAGAATTGAAGCAATTTGTTCATATAATTGAATAAATTCATTTTTTTGTGCTTATTTTTGGTATCTCTGAATTATTTTTTAATTTTGTGAGTTTATAAAAAAAAAAAAAAACAATTTTTGACGTTTAATATTTGACATTTGCCGAACAGCAAATTCAATTGGCGCGTTCAGAAAAATGAGATCTCAGAGATTTTTCTCACTTAATTTACACAGCATTTAACCAAAAATGGGCGCTCATGCTAACTTTTATGTAAATTTATCATTTTACACAATTTGTAAATTTACGACGTCGCGTTGTATGAATACCCAACCCTTATTAACAAAATCGATGTAATTTTATTTTTCTGTTATGTGTTTTTTTTTTGTTGTAAATTATCCGCTCTTTCATTTTATGCTGTATAAAATGCGCTCCGAAATGTCAAACTCCTAAACATTTATTTAAAGCATCCGGGATGCGTTCAAGATGCTCATGAATAATCAAAACAAAATTCTTACAGCACTGTACCTACGACTGGTAGGTATATTCAACTCATTCATTCGTTTTGGTGCGATATCATTTCAAACTCACCGGATAAGGAAAAGTCAATAATGTATTAAGAGAAGTGGGAATTTATCACAATAACCATGTCGAATCCTGTTCAATACGTCTGGTAAGAGAGTCAGACTATATACGGCAAACTGTCAACATTGCATACAATCCTTGGATTTTTTCACAGCAGAACATGAAAATATTTTGAATTCGTTGTAGTACCCCGAGAACCAAAAAAAAAAAAAAAAAAACACATTAAAAACGATCGCGTGGATCATGTCCAAAGGGCAAAGATGCCAGCGTACGACATTTTTTTAAGAGAACAACACAAATTCTTTCGAATTCTTGACATTTTGCTGATGCGTGCTCGAATGACAAACTTTGAAATGAACTGCATGAAGCAGTCAAAGTGATATTAATTATGACAGTGCACCTGTCTATTTGGTGGTACATAGGGAATTTGCAGGAATTTCTCATCGTACTAAATTTGGTGCTATGTATATTACCGCAACCGACCGTGCGCCGCGCCGCCGCGCCCTCGTGGCTATAATCATCGTTTTGTTTCTTGCCTGGGCGTATTTATCATGATCCACAATTATCACGCCAAATAATTTTTTTTGTTTTTTTTTTTTGATGCAGCTTGATGCCACAAACGTGTCGGTCGACTAAAATGAAAATATATTGACGACATAGAGTGGCGAACTATTTTTGCTCGTTGACCGAAATAGACTATTTTTAACTGTATTATATGTAAATATAGACGAAACGAGAGTGACGTCCTTGTTATGGGTGCTCGATGCTAGACGAGAGTCATGGATACACATTTAGATTGACTACTAAACGCCACCAGGGCACCCGCGCTGCCTCTGCAGTCCTCCTTTCTATCAATTTAAATATATATTTTTTTTGTTTTGGCATGGATATCCCTACTCAGATGTTCTAAATATAGATTAGGCTATCTTCAGCTTCACTGTTGATCGCGTAGAGTATAAGATAAAATTATTATTGGAAAAATACTGATAAATATTTTCTCCAACTGGGGCATACTTATTAGTTGTGAGATGCTGTGAGCTTTGTTGTTAATAGAGGCTCTTGCTTTTTTCTGTAGATGTGCGGAGAGATTTGGTATTTTTGAATCAATCATGTTTTCTTAAATTAAATTTGTGAAATAATTAATAACTTGTAGCTCCATTTCAAAATTGATTTTTATAATGAGTAGGTAGATACTCAATTTAAATCACTTATACTTTAGACCCCCCATGGTTATTTAAAGTGGAAGAAGATCACTCAGCTCTATTTTAAAGCCGATTAATTGCTTGAAACTGTTATACACAATTTTATTCAAAATAACTTTGAATTGTCTTTACTGCCTGAACACAATAGAATGCTGCAACTGGAACTGGAGCTGCAACAGCTGTGAAATAGTGTCGTACCACTGATCTCTATAATACACTGAAGAGTGGATTTCCTACGTGTATGTATGTATAACAGTTTTTGTTGACTTGAATTTAAAATGAGAAGCTGCCAAGTGCATCGTCTGACGTTTGATTTATAAAAAAAAAAAAAATAAAAACAATAAAAATAATTTGACGTCTGTTTTTTTATGTGAACTAACCAAAACTGAAGAACTGTAAATATTTTCATGTGGATTGCTAATCAAGGATCAAGGACATTTATAAAGCGCTTATAGAAAATAAAAAAACAACAACGAGCTTATTTTTCACTTTTTTAATTTCTAATATTTTTCTTTTAATTGATAATATTTTTTGTCCAACAAATAAGCACAAAAAGCTTGAATATTCTTTTCTGGCTCTTTATTTCTTCATATAAATTAAACCGTCAAAAGTGCTCTATATATACTTGAAAAGTTGGTTAACTATTGCAGTGCAGCACAGTCTGGAGCACCGACTACAGTTACGAATTGTGTTGTGCTCGTACAAAATTAAATTTGTGTACAGGGTGGGTCAAATACAAGTTTATTTTAAAATTTGTATTTTCTTTGTATTATGGCTTTATTAGTAAGAGAAAACATTCCCATTAATTATGGAACACAACGTAGCGTCGTTCAAGTGGCTGCCTCGATTGGCTTCGCAGTAGCGCATTCTGGCACTCCCTTTTTCCAAGACCTTGTTTATGGTTTCGGGATGTAGCTCATGGATTGCTTGGATGATATTGGCTTTAAGTGTTTGAATCGTTTCCCGATTGCTGGCATAATATCGGTCTTTCAAGTTTCCCCACCAAAAATGTCCAAATGGGTCAAATCGCAGCTCCGAGGCGGCCAATTGACATCGCCAAGACGGCTGATGATAACACGATTTGGGAATTTGGTGCGCAGAAGATCGATTGTGGTATCAGCTACAAAAGTTGAGGTCATCAGAATTCTTTTACAGCGTGACTTCGATAAGATTCAGCAATATTGCGATGACTGGAAGCTGAAAATCAATTTTCAGAAATCCGAAACCATTCTGTTTAGGACTCCGTTGGCTGGAACTGGCGCAAGCTGGTGATCTCTGGGCCGCATGGGCGTCCACTGGCGAGTAAAAGTGTAGTAAAGTACCTTGGCATCTGCTTGGATCAGTATCTGTATTTCGACAGACATATAGATGCTGCTCTGGCCAGGGCTAGGGGAGCCTTTGCCCTGACGAAACGGTTGTTTTACAGCAGCCGGCTTGACACCAGGGTAAAGGTGATTTGCTACATGGCCCTCATACGGCCGATGATTGCCTATGGTCCCTATGGATGTCCCGTGTGGTTCAACGTTGGCCCATCTCAAATGGAAAAGATTCGGGTGTTTGAGAGGCAGTGCTTACGTCGCTGCCTTGGATTACACAGAACACCAGAGTCGGAGTACAAACATTACTATTCCAACAGGGTTCTATACAACGGAGCCAATATTAACAGAATTGATAATTTCTTATTAAAGCTGATTCGGGGTCACATTGCAAGAGCGATGTCCTCAGCTAATCAGCCAGGCTCTACATTTCACTTTCACTCGAAATAGAATTGAAATCAATTGAAATTAGATTGACTTCAATTTCATTTCGAGTGAAAGTGAAATGTAGAACCTGGCTGAATAGCTTGATCTTTGGGGCTTATTACCCCAACACTGAATATTTCGAGAGTGTACGTTTGAGTGGCTATGTTCCCCCTAACGCATTCCTCTACTTAGACAGTCGAGGGCTGATCCAGAATAGAGAGGCGGTTCCGCTAATCTACCACGTAGGCCGTAGAACTGTAGATAGGCGATTTCGATATGATCGAGACGTCCTTGCACAAGGCGATGCTGAGCGAATTCGGTTCAGTAGGACTGTGTCCGATCGGGACCGAAAAGATAGGAAGAAGCAGGAGAACCAGTTTTGGTGGCTCAATCCTGAATTTGATACTTAAAGTCGACTTGGTATTCTTGTCTTGGCCGACTTACATATAGGTGTAGGTATTAGGTATTAGTATAAGGGACAGTCGGGGTGGCACCCAAAAAAAAATAATAAAAACTTATAAAATCCAAAAAAAATATATAAAATCATAAAAATAAAAAAAAAATAAAATAAAACCGAAAATACTGCTGTGGCTGTTCTAGTTTTTAAGTAGTTTTAAGTAATTTTAAGTAGTTTAAGTAATCTTAAGTACATAGTTTTAATTAGTAGTAAGTTTTATATATAAAAAAAAAAAATGATACAGTTACCAAGTTTTTTTATCCATCTTTCTTGGTGAAAAATAAAACCAATAAAGAATTTTAGTATTAAAATAGTTTTTTAGGCCGAAAGGCATTAGTATTAAGATATATATATAGTTTAACTTAGAGCGCCCGCATAGGGCCAGTAAGTTAGTTGTAAGTTATTGATAAGTAGGCTAGTTTTTATGAATTTTTGTCTAGCTTTAAGTTAGTTGTAAGTTTTGTTGGAAAAAATAAAAATGAATTTAAAATGAAAAATGAAATGAGATCGATTGTGGTGAGGGCTATGGCATTCCGGCCATCCTGCATGAACTAGAGGTCTTCGATTTCAGTAAAAAAAAAAAAACGGTTAATATGGCTCTGTAACGCCCACCGTTGACCGAAATGTTGTTCCCAGCCTCATTTTCGAAGAAAAATTTCCCAATGATGCCACCACTCTACAATTCGCACCAAATTGTCACTCTCTGTGGATACATTGGCTTATCGACAATAACGTGTAGGTTTTCCAAGCCCCAGATGCAGCAATTTTGTTTGTAGCTGCGGAGATGAAAATGCGCCTCTTTTCGAAAAACTCACTGTTTGGGCTACACAGCACTCACTTTGGAAATAAGTTTTCAATATTTCCCAACGTTGTTCAAGCCTAAATCGACTCTTGTCATTCCGCGGAGGTATGGTACTAACTTTCTGTGAAGATTTCGAGCAGAAAACAGCTGTCAGTGTCAAAATAACCTATAATTTAAAAAGAAACCACCCGTTATATATAATATTCTGATAGTTATTCCAGCTGCAGCTCCGTATCTATTGTGTTTACGCAGTTAGTCTGCAAAAATTGGTCTTGGCGAACTCACTTGAACTCATCACTTAACTAGTGAGAACATTGTTCATAACTTTGCAATTTTTCTCAAATTCTTTTCTACTTATGTATGTATATCGATTTTTTGCGAAGATTCTTTTAAGTATGCCCGTAATTTTTAAAATTTTTAACGAAAAACCAATTAAAAGTTACACCATCGAGCTATCTTTTAACATTTAACAAGTTAAAATCACAAAGTGTCTATTAATATCATACTAACTTCAAAAATGTCACTTTGACAATTAAACTTGTTAAAATGATATTTGTACTTACTTGTTTGCCCAAACTGTCACATTTTTATGTAGGTATGTTCAGTTGAAGTTTACTATGAAAATAGATTCATCATGATATTAGTTAAAATATGTTTAAAACTAAGAACATTTTAATAAAGAGCTTTAAATATGTATAAGGCTCATTAAAATTTTCCGCCAATATTTTAATGAGATAGCATAATAGGAGGGAAGAGGGAGACTTGACCCTTCTTGCAGTTTTTGTATCATAACTTTTTTTTACGTTTACCAGAAGATATTTATTAGCTTCCTTGTTTGTATCTGTTTTCTATACAAAGAGCTGTTTTATAATAAGTAGAAAAAATATGAAGCCTCCTCCAGTTATGGGAGACTTGATCCGTAGCTCCAGGTCGAATTCGCAACATACATATTTCAATTTCCCTAAGAAAAAATATTTTTTTTTTTTTTGAACGAGTAATTATTAAATAATTTATTAATTCAACGAAAGAACAAAAAACATCAATGCATTACGAATTTATTATATAAAAAAGAAAAATCAATTTAATTAAGATATTAAAAAAAAAAACATACTTAATTATTTTCTTTAAAATATTTAATTGGGAATAATCGCAGTGATTTTGGGAAAAAAACATCCCTCGCACTTGCTCTACAATAGCTATAAGTCCCCAAGTTGGATTTGCCAATTTTTGTATGATATCAAGTTGAGACACTTCGCTGATATCCCCAGATCAAGTATTCCAGTTTGGGTAAATTAGAAAAAAAAAAATAATCATAATTTATTTTTTGAAACATAAAAGTAACTTGTGGTTGGTATTTACAACGGTCCAGACCGAATCGACAAAACCACAAAATATACTGTATACCTATAAACTAACAAAAACTAGAAACTGTCACGTGTGGAATTGTGACTGGAATAGACGATATGATTTGAAAGATACTAACTTGTCAATGGTGCGAAATAAGTTTTTTTTTTTTAACTCGTCTGGATCTGCAGATTTGGGAAGGGGGGGGGCGTCAAGTCTCCCAGTAAATGAATTATCCCTCTCTGCTCTGCCGAATTTTTTTTTTTTTTTAATTCTAATATTTTTGAAAAAATACTGTACCTATAACTTAAAACCTCATAAACTTAAGAGCGCCCGATAATTACCATTCTAAAACTGAAAATGTTTGCGCAGGGAATAATAAACCCTTAAGGCACATACAATTTTAGAGCAAGTTCATCCGTGGTATATAATTCGAGGTATATTTAACTCTTGGAACATAGTTTTTATTCAATTAAAATCTCGAGTTAACTTTGAGTTAACACTGGATTAATTGCAGAGTAATATTTTAAAATAATAAATAGCATTTTACGATAGTTCCATAATTGAAACCTTTTCATCAACTTTTGCTTGGTTAAGTAAGATCACTTCCGACCGCTTAAGTGAAGCTGACAATTATTGGTGTCATCGAAATAAAATAAAATGCGCGACACTGTATCGCACGTATACCTACTTGGTCTATCTCTATGATTGTGTGATTCAAACATAGAATTTTAAAAATACCTAAGCATAAAAAACATTGATGTCAAAAATTGTCAAATTATTTTGAAAAGCATGAAAAAATAAAACAACTCCAATACAAAAATTTTTTAGCTGAAAAATATAAATCATGTCTGATTGATTGAATAAATAAAGAGTGTCTCCGAATTACACACAGCTTTTGGTCGAATTTGCATATTTAAGTGTTGGCAACCCTAGAAAAAAAAAAAAAAAAAACAATTTGTCAGTTGACAATTAAGTATAAAAATGGAGCATTACACGAGTTTTCATTGTTTAACAATATTTTTAAAATAACGAAAGTTTTTAGAAAATTTTCCTCCAAAATATTCATATTTATTTAAATTCAAAAACGTGAAGGAAGCAATTGAAAAATTGAGGGAGATTTAATTTCTTTACTTTTGTGTTGTTTGAAGTGTGTTAAAGATGTAAAAAATTGATTGATTTTCTGAAGAGCCTTTTTCAAGACTTTCAATTTTTAAACTAATAATAAAAAATAAAATAAAATAAAATAAAATAAAATAAAATAAAATAAAATAAAATAAAATAAAATAAAATAAAATAAAATAAAATAAAATAAAATAAAATATAATATAGAAATAGTAACAGAGGATACTAAACCCTTGCTGCTTTTTGTCATTTTTTTAGGAGTAAGAGATCAGAAGAAGAACGTAAACACGTTCAAAACTTCTTCAAAAACAAGACTTGAAGCCCGTACTTAGTGATACAATTTTATAATTTTAAAAATTCACAAAAAAAAGGAATTATAATTATTGTAGGTTCATTTCATACATTAGTCATACTCAATACTCATACAGCTTAAATCCCGTAAAAACTTTTACTTATTTTTTTGGCGTGATACGTTCGCTAGTTATTGATTCTTTGAGAAAGAGTGGAAATTGTTAATCTTCGTTGCCAAATTTTATTCTTACCATTTTTGGACATTGAATGTCTTGTTATTTTTTTTTTTTTTTTTAACTTTCAATAATTAATGTCTTGCGTCAGCTTTTGTCATCGTTTGGTTATCTGCTTAGTCAGGGCTAAATTTAATTGTGAAATAAATTGAAATTTGTTTATCCAAATTTATTTCACTTCATTGTCATAGCCTCGAAGTTAAACTTGTCTTATAGACCGTAAAACCTTGATTGAAACATTTTTTGTACAGGATTTTAAAAAGAAAAACAATTCGTGGATGATTCATATGACTCATTGACATTGAACAAGTTAAAGCTTAGTAACTTGTTTAAACCATTAACTATACCGATTATATCAAAAGAAAGATCGCATAATACTTCTTTACATGAATGTCTTATAAATATAATAAGCCTGGCACATTTTCACTGATACCTCCATCTCCCCTTATACTGTGTTCCACATAAATAAAAATGATTTCCGCGTTTACGTCTTGTTTTCCAAATACGTCGAAAACCACTCTGCTCTCACATCAGCTTGTACTAATAAACCCCATTCAATATAAATGCCAAACTGACAACTGTTTGTTCAAAGATGGCAAGCCCAAAAAAGTTTGTCCAAAAAACTGTACAAGATTCCTCTCCAAATGAAGTCCATGGAATCAACATCCAAAACATAATAAATATATATCTATACCAACCACAACAACAACAACAACTAAAATCACACAAAAGAACAACCATCAGCGAACAAGTTGGAAACCAATGTATCTTTTCGCATGCAAATGGATTGGAATTAACATTTTTCGTCAAAGATGAAGATGAAGAAATGAAGCAGAGGGACAAGGTTTTTGTTTTTTTTTTTGCCAGGCAAATCTGGATTCTTGCTTCCATTTGTGAAAAACGGTCAATACGACCAAAAATGGAAAACTCAACCAGACACAATTTGAATTTCGTTTTGAGGTTCACGGCTACCAATAATGTTGGTTGTTCTTAGCTTAAGACTTGTTTGGTTTTGGTCTTGGTCTTGGTCTCGGTCAGTATTTTGTATCTTAACCTGCAATACACAATTTCAAAGATGAAAAGCATAAATGCGCAATCAAATGGCCGTGAATAGCAAGGCAAAAAAAAAACAACATATTATAACAACAGCTAGTCCACAGGTCCAGAACCATCACACACGGAACAAAAAAAAAAAAACATTAAAAACATTCACAAAGTTATAAATGTTGAATTTCCTTCCGTGGAGAAGTTGTTGGCCAAAAAGAGTTCCACGATCTGCCTGATTTGGTCAAAGTGAATTGGTGACGATGCGAGAACAGACTAACAGTTGTTCTTTTTCAGATATACAATGAGTGGGAAGGTGGTGCGCGTGGCGACTAATTTTACTTCGGGTTCGGGTAACTTGCAGGTAAGGAGAAGAAATTCAATAGGTTCAGCAGATGCTAAATACTGATGGAAAATTGGAGTGGGTCACTTAGTAAAATGGATTTGATTTGACGTTTGCTTTTAAGCCTTTAGAATTTTACTTTATTTCAGATTAATAAATAAAATTTGTAGGTTTTTTGAAGTTCCGGACAAAATGTATTCGAAACACTTGGAACTTAAAGACAACACAAGACGAGACGTGTTGTTAGCAATTTCGAGCAGTTTAATTTTATTATAAGCTTAACACAAGCTAGACTTAATATGAAATTTCTTAAATCTGTTCTTTCTTAAACATATTCTTAAACATATTCTTTCTTAAACATAAAGGTATAGATGTTCAAGGTGGGAGATTTGAATAAGTATAAAAGAGAAGGATGAAAGGATAGCATGTTTTAAAGCAAGCTTACTTATGTTGAGTTTGAAGCCTTACGTTTAATTCGAGTCAAAGATTCGTTTAGGCCATAGTCGGTACGATGGAAGGCAATAAAGAAGAAAGGAACAGACCTTAACGAAGAGGGTTTGAATTCAAAAAGATTTTTTGGAAAAGATTAGAGCAATCAATGACCCCATTTAATAATTGGTGAACAAAACCGATGTCGGCAGTATGATGGCGTAAATTAAGGAATTGAAGGTTCAAAAGTTTAAGACGTTCTGCAAAAGAAGGGGGTTTTAGGGATCATCCCAGCCAAGACCCCGCAAAGCGAAGCATAAAAATATGAACTGGACGATTTCAACGCGTTTTTATGTGAACTTGAGGATATGGTGACCATGACTTGGGAGGCATATTCTAGTAGAGGCCTTACGGAAGTCATATAAAGGAATTTGGTCACATAAGGACAAGGGAATTCTTTTGACCAGCGCTTTACGAAGGCGATAGTTGAATTGGCTTTGCTTATAATAATAATGCTTTCGTAGTAGGAGTGAAAATTAAATTGGGTGTCAAAAATGACTTTCATATCGCGAATGGAGGTTACAGTAAAAACAGGCATACCATTAATACAGTATTGTCTTTGGGACAAACGAGAACGATTTCGAGTGAAAGTTATAGCTTGACATTTCTTAAAATTCAGCAAGAAAGTTTTTTTGGCACCAAGTAAAAAAGCTATTTAAATCTGTTTGCAGCATAAGAGCATCTCGTCAGCAGTAAAAATTTGTTTTTTTCCTCATATCGTCAACGTAAATTTCCACATATTGGGTTAAAATCAGCTTAACATCATTTATAGTCAAAACAAAGATAAGTGGTCCCAAATGTCTTCCCTGAGGTACTCCAGATAATGAATGAGACACTTGCTCTGCAATCTGCAAAGCACTCGATACTGACAGTCATGCTTATGTAGGACTTGAGTCCACTTTTTTTTCGAAATTTTTGGCACTTTTCGAGAATTGGAACCGGAACTAAAGCAATTTTAATGAGGATGTTACTTTTAAGGATTTCAGGGTCCTGACATATGTACCTACCCACATGAAAAAATCACACTATGACAAATCAATAGAGCATGGAGGCTGGAGTATCTTATCTTTGGGGGTTGTTATTTGTCGGGCTTCATAATCACGAGGAAGCTTTTCTTGAACGATTTTGTAGAAAAGCAAATGTTCACTGATGTTCACAGATTGTAATGATTGTTCATGGATATGCACGGATGTTCATGAATTTTTGGCGAAAGTTCATGGATGTTCAAGGACCATCCAATAAATGGAAAATCTGGAAATAGCAAGAATTCTAATCAGTGCGCCTGGGAGGTTATGTAATGCCATTTTGAACTTGTCCGATGTCAAATAATCTTGTGATTAAAGTCCCTTTCTCCAATAACAGCAGACAATACTGCAGTTTTAAAGCAATAAATTTTCTCAGTTTTTGATTCACCATGAGAAAATATTGAGATCTGAATTTACTGAGCTTTTTATACGCTGCCATTGTAGTTCCACGTTAGCAAAATTAAGATATTTGTATGTATAAAAGCTGAAGCGATTGTTTTTAGCAAAATAATTAGAAGTTTCAGACAAGAAGTAGTTGATAAAAATATGAGAAAGTTAATCGGAGACAAAACGACTTAAAACCATCCATCATGACATGATTTGTTTTTAGCGGCCTGTAAGGTAATTTCCAATCCATTGATGCATTTGCGATCAAAGATCTTGATGCTAAAATCTAACAACACTTTTAAAATACCAATTGCAGTCAAATCTTACTTTCTCCAAAGCAAATCTAACTTAGTTTTGGTAAGCGATGACACATTTGTCTGTCCCTAGAAGCGATAACAATTTGCTTCATATTGACGAGGGTCATTAAAGTTAAAAATGAGTCTAGAGTTTAAGCGTTTTGATGTGGAATTTCAGGGGTTTCAGATTGCTCATCAACAAGCTGAGTTTATATAATTTCTTTATCATTAAACTTTAACATTGAGCTTTGCGTAGAATTTGTATGTAGTTCAGGGAGGTCAGGATGAGTTCCAAAATTGTATGGCTATCATGCTGATGGTCAAATATGTAAGCACTTGTAAAAAAGACAGGAGCCCACAAAACTGGCGCCCAACGTGGGTCCAACTATTATTTTTTTTTTTAATTACTTTTCTGCACTATAATGGAAAAAAACATAAGGATCCACTTCAGAACTAACTAAGATTGAAGTGTGAAGCAATCACAAAAGTGGCGCCCAACTTGGGTCCAACTATTATTTTTTTTTTAAATTACTTTTCTGCACTATAATGGAAAAAACATTAAGATCCATTTCAGAACTAACTAAGATTGAAGTGCGAGGCAGTCAATTTCTCGTTCCTTACACGAATTTGAACTTTCTGCGAGACTTGGCGAATTTCACGTCAGGACCTGGGTCTCTATCCGTTTTAAATCCAATCCCTTCCCATTCAATTCAAGTTGCACTCAAAAGACTTTAAGGTTTACAGGCATTATTTTATTATATTAGATATTTATTTTATTGGTTATTCCTTTTTCGTGACCTTTATTTCTTAATTCAAAATATTTGAATCCTATTTCTGTGGGCTTCAGGTCTTTCTTTCTTTATCTACTTTTTGATAGACGACGTTTCGTACTTGTTTAAGTACTTATTTTATTGGTTATCTTAAACAAAAGTCGAGATTTTAATTAAACATTAATTCATTTTACGCTACGTTTAAATTTCTTTAGAATTCAAAAACATTATGTTCTGCATTTTTCTTCCTTCCCTTTCCGTTTTGTTAATTATTTTAACGATAATTTTTTTTTTTAATCCTTCCACTATTATAAAGCACTATTGTTACTTGCACTCCAGATAAATCTTTTTGACCCTTATATTCCCAGTAATTTCAATCAACTAATTCCCATAACAAAGTTGTCAACCCCTGACCCAATCCTTCCACACTAAACATCTTGATTAGCTTGCGAAAAAAAAAAAATCATCATTAATCTCCATTCCATGCCAAATGGTATACATATATTCAACGTCATCATCATAAGTCACAAGCGCAACTAAACGTCGCTTTGCCGTCGTCGTCATCACATCATGATCTTCAAATAATTAACCCGACACACAACCGATGTGAGTGAGGATTTTTCTATTTAAAAAATTACCTAAAGGAGGCATCGCATCGTGCAAACAGCTCAGTTCACACCTGAGATGTTTGCAGCAACTCCAGCAGCCAGTCAGCACCAATGCAACTTGTCAAAGTCATTCAACGGAGTTGTTGTTGTTGTTGTTGTTTTTTGTCGTTGTCGTCGTCGTTGTTGTTGTTGTTGTCTGTCTATTCCATGCGGATCGTTCCAATCGTTCACCATCGAGTTAATTAACAATCAATGAAAACGAGCAAGCCGTCTTCTCTCCATCCCATATCCTATACCTATACGCCGCTGTGTACCTTCGGAGATACTAGCCAGAGGCACCAAACAGTCAGTGTGGCATTTCCGTTTGGCACGATCTTGCTGATGCTGATGACGACAAAGATCACCCAAGAAGGTCAAACCTGCGCAGAAGCAATTGTGTCACAATATCTGCACGGAGCTGAGGACAGCTACAAATACATATACACCGGAAGGCCAGTACCCTCTGGTAATTAAAGCCCTTCCGAGTCAATTATAATTAAGTTCGAATTGAAATCTGAAAATCTCTGCGAAAAATCCGGTTGAGATGATCCAATAGAATTGTGTACAGTGACACCAGAGTCATTGCAAAAAAAAACAAATCCAAGGCGTGCGGTGCAGAAGAACTTTAATGAAGATTAATTGCTGGGAGTTGAAAACTGGTCTAGAATCCTCCCTCTAGGTATACAAAGCGATGACAATTGGACAAGGCACGATCATTTGGCGGACCTACATCTGAGATTTTGTGCAATGCGCCTGTTATTCGTTAGAGCCTTTGGTAAAAGGAAAAGTTTCTTCGCCACTCGGATAACCACCACCGTCGTCGTCGGTGTTTGCGACGTCGTCCGTCGGTCGTCGTGAAGCTTGCAGGCGATCTATTGAACTTGATGCAGTTGTCCATGATGACGATGACGACGACCACGACGCCAGTCGTCTTTGCGGGCCTTAATTACTTAATAAGTCAATAGTTGTGCGCTCATAGGTCAACATCAGTCACAGACACAACACCACCACAACATACCGCATGACGGACATACAGACAGCTAGACCCGGTGTGGAGCAATTAGTGGATAAAAAAAACTTTGTGTACAGTCTTCACAGAATTCCATATAGTCCAGTGGTCATTAGTGCAGTGGTTACAAGGCTCTTGACTATTGCAAAAAGGATTTCAAGGATGTCTCCCATGGAGGGAGACGTCACATGGACTGTTGTTTGACACATCTTGGACTTCCCGCAACGAAGCAACAATAATGTCGAATTTGCATTTGAATGAGAGTGTGTCTCTGAGAGGCATACACACAGAAACACACACAGTCAAACAACGGCACTAATTAAATGACACAAAGAGCCATTAATGAGAGAGTGGTAGAGCTTTGAAAGATTGATGCGGTTTCCGGTCGATTAGGGTCGCATATATACAATACACAGATCTACTATAGCTGGATGCTGCCCGTTGTATTATATAGTTGGCTGAAGACGGAGAGGCTTCCTGTTTTACATTTGTTAATTGTTTGGTGACCAACGATCATCAAGATGACGAAATTCATGCTTCTGCGCAACTTATGTACATAATGTTCGAAGTTCAACAGTGGGCCAGCTTTCTTATCTGGCTGAATCTAAATAAATAAAAAAAAAAAAAAATTAACTGAAAAAACAAGAATTTTTAGGGTGAGATTTTCCTCAAACCACCTATTTATTCTTTTTTTTTTTTTATTTAAGAATGACAACACTGATTCCAGTGACAGTTAATTTAAGAGCTGTCAGATGAAATGTGTTCAGTACGTTTTGTCAATTCATCATGATTAGCTTAACTCCATGACAAAGCTTGTAAATTGTGAACAATACTAATTTAATTTAGATGACTCTAACAGTTGTACTGAATGGAACAAAGACTCAACCATCAATAAGCCCGAACTTGGGGACTGAGGACTGGGGCCTTCTTTCGTAAGATAACTAAGTCCTTTAGGGGTTAACTGTAAAACTCGTCGAACTGATGGTGCATCGCTCCCCACATAAAGGGGGTTTTTATTTTAGATGTATAGAACTTTAAGTTGGCAACACTATTTTAACTGGCGGCCATTTTGTCAGCTGTCAAGTGATTTATTTTTAGTTTGGTTTGGCATTTCAAGAACTGAAGCCACAGGATCACCTAGCAAGGCGTAGATTCGGTGAATGGGCCCAAAACAAGATTGCCGTTAATCCCAATTTTCATAAGCGAATTTTGTTTAGCGATGAAGCTCAATTTTAGTTGAATGGATACGTCAATAAACAAAACTGCCGTATTTGGAATGATGATAATCCTTTAGTGTATGTTGAGACACCATTACATCCACAAAAACTGACTGTTTGGTGTGCTTTATGGGTTGGTGGAATAATTGGTCTGTACTTCTTTAAAAACAATGCTGGCCAGAACGTTACAGTCAATGGTGACCGCTATAGAGCCATGATTACTGACTTTTTCGTTTATCAATTGAACAACCATGATGTGCAGGAGCTGTGATTTCAACAAGACGGTGCAACATGTCACACAGCTCGTGCCACAATTGATTTACTGAAGGAAACATTTGGTAACCGCATAGCTTCACGTTACGGACCCGTGGCCTCCAAGATCGTGCGATTTAACGCCGCTTGACTATTTTCTGTGGGGATATGTGAAGTCGCTAGTCTTCGCCGATAAGCCCGAAATGATTGACCACTTGGAGACCAACATTCGCCACGTTATTGCCGATATACGGCCACAAGTGTTGGAAAAAGTCATCGAAAATTGGACCTCCAGATTAGACTACGTCCGAGCCAGCTGTGACGGTCATATGCCAGAAATCATATTTAAACTATAATGCCAGAAGATTATATTTCGAATAAAGTAAATTTCATGTCAATTTAAAAAAATCATCATCTTTCCATTTCAAAGTTCTATACCTCTAAAAAAAAACACCCTTTATTTACATTCTTCCTGTCGCAGCCATTTCAGCTGCACTGAAGAACATTTTCACGGTTTTGAAATAATTGAGCAATTTCTGCTCCAAAATTGTTCCAGATTTAAAAGCTATTTTTGTCCACTGTACATCAATTCAATATACTGTGCAATGTTGTGTTCTAGTAATTAAAGTTAAAACAAAGATAAAAACACGAGGGACAACAGTGAACGACGATCACGACGGATACACAGATGCATGGTCAATTAAACGTGATATGATGTTGATGATGATGATGATGATGATGGTGGTGATGATGATGATGGTGATGATGATGATGATGATCTACATGGGGAGATGGACGCGGTGAATTAAGTGATAGAGATTGGCAAATTGATTATAATTGCTGATTTTATTAGAATTCCCACAAGCTTATATGGCGGCGGAAAAGGAGGGTTATAATATAATATGTCATCTGGGACAGTAGTTTTTCACTGCGCGTATTCTTATTCTCTGTGCAAGGGCAAGTGTGTGACACTTGCTATGGATATAATTTGATCAGGGGGTCTAATTCGATGAATGAATTGCATATAAAGTATTTGTTTTTTTCTCTTGTTATATTATTAGATTATATTATGTATAAAGGTCTTCTAGCAAAGTGATTAAGATAAACAAAAAAATTGAGCCTAGTCCTAATAACACAGCTGTTATTTTCAACTCTTAACTAACACTAACCTTACAGGGCAATTAAAAAAGTATTTAATTGACTGCATGCAATTACAATTGAATTAGTAAATAAATCCTTACTTTGAGGCACAACACATGTGCAGAAACATAAAAATATTGTGTAAACAAAAATTGAACTTTTTATATTGTGTTGGTAGAGGAGGGGGGAAGATAGACTGAGCTACTTCCTATTAGATTGTTGATAAAAACTGTTCTATTAATCTTTATGGGTCTGTTTTTTTTTTTTTTTTATTTATTTGGTTCCCCGTCTCCTGTTCGTATACTTTTCAAAATGTTATAATTTTCTGGGCTTACTATTAGTAAAGTATGTAGGTGATGCAAGGAGCTACCTACTTTTAGATTTTTATAACCATATTAATAAAAAAAATGCTTAGTTATCTTTTAATTCCCAATTGAACTAAAACTTCCATCAAAAATTAATACACGAATTAATATTAATAAACAATTAACTGCTAATTCAGTAGCAAATTTTAATGAAAACCTATTACATTCAACAAGAACTCTGCTGTCTCAAAAGAGTATTATTAAGTCTTCACACATACAATTACTCACAAAGTTTGAACTTGTGCACAAAATCATACTTTCTGATTTGAGCTTGTAATGTTTCATTAGCATTGCATTTGTTTCCTTTACATCTTTAATTGTTGGCAAAAATATCTTATTTTTAAATTAATTCCTAGTTAATGCACCTTTTTAGGTAAATTAGCCCGCTTCGCAGGGCGTCAAAAAAATAGTTTTTTTTTGTCCTAAACCTTTTACCCTTATTCCTCTTTAATTAAAAAAAAAATAAGAAAATCGGTCCACCGGTTTGGCTGGTTAGCGAACGTACACAAAACAAAACTTTATTTTATATACATTATATCGAAGATATTATTTATTTTACAAATTTTATGTATTTTACTTATTTTATTTATTTTATTTGCTTTATTTTTTTTATTTATTTCATTTATTTTATTTATTTTTATATTTTATCTATTTTATTTTTTTTTTATTTTATTTATATGATGATTTTTTTAAATTTTGAGTTTGGAAGTGATATTTGTTTTTTAAACATAACTTTTACTAAAAATTAGCTTAAGCCTTTAATAAATAATAGACAACTGTACAGCTTTGGAAAATGTGTTTAAAAGCCTTGTTTATTGTTGTTTTACAGCTGCCTATATCTTAGACACAAGATAGATTGTCTTAACCGTGATTAAGGGTGATATTAATTTTTAATAAATAAATAATATTTCCACCAATTTGAAAATAGTTAGACAGTGTCTAAGTAGACAAAAATCTAATAAATACGACTGATTGTTTTCAGTACAAATGTTCGGAACGGTTTTATATGTTAAGTTTGATCAAAATATCCGAAATTTGAAATTTTTAACAAATACATAACATGCACCAATTTCGATTTTTTTTTTTTTTTAAATCGCAAATAAAAATTACTAAAATTACTTTTTGTAAACCTAAGAACATCTCCGAATTCTGTTCAAATTCTATACGAATCTGGTATTTTAAGAAAAAAAAATTATGTCATAAATCAATTAATCGACCATTTTGTTTTCTTTTTCTTCCATTAATGCGAAAACGCCTCCTTTTATACAATTATCCAGAACTCATGTCCTATTTTCCGGTAGATATATCCTGTTTTATAAATTTCATTGCCATCATCATCATTGTCCCGTAAAAAATCTAGTGGGCTATTCTAGCTCAGCACGGCCCAAAGTAAGTGTAAAACAAAACGAAATGCCATAAAAAATAAAATAATTGTCGCGCCACAGCGGGATTATAAAGATGTGACACACAATTACAAACTGATCAAGTTCAGCCCACTTTTGATGATGTCTTCGTCGCAAGTCCTCATGGAATTCTCAATTTACATTCCATACCTTTATACCTATGCTTATATACAAGTTAAACCGAAGTAGAATGCCTATTCCTCATAAATTTAAAAAAAGAATCTATAAAATTGAAATAATTTAAAAATATCTTCTTATTCTAATCTCAGTTCCTTCAGTAAGAGTCGGTATATCTATTTCTATAGCCCAAGAGTAATTATTGCACAAAAAGGACATAATATTCAATTACATGGCATGTTTGAATTTTATTTGTGCATATTATGTGGTTCGGCACATTGCACAATGCACATGATTAATATGCTCTTTACACTCCGTTTTACTTGCTTAGGGATCTAAATATGTTTTATGAAGATTAAATGCTAGGTAGGTAATAGTACATCATTAAACAAATTGTTGATCGAAGTTATAGTCAAACAACAAACAAATCAAGCTCACACTGATGCAACTCTTCTTAATCACAAATATTTGAAGTAGTTTTAAATGTAACGAGTAAGATTTATCGAATATACAGGGTGTTTTGCATAAGTTGCGAAAAAATGCTAGGGCGTGTAAATTGGGTTGAGCCAAACAAACAATCGTATCTATGCGAAGTTTTTGGGCATTCCTCCGACAAGCTTTTTTCATTTCATTTTTAAGACCAAAAATAACGGTACCTACCGTAAACATTTAGTAAAAAAAAAACAAATTATGAAAATATTATTTTTCATAAAAGCGTGTAATTTGTCGGTAATTTTTTTTTTTTTAAAAGGCGACCATTTATGCAAAAAGTTTTTTTGGAAAAATGGTTATGTATAATTGGTACCTTCCATAGAATCATTTTTTTAATTTTCGATTTTCTCAAAAACTGCTCAACTGATTTTGAGCACTTTTTTTTATAGAAAAAGTTCTAAAAGTATTGTATACCAAAATTTTCAAATTTTTTTGTGTGGATTTTTCAAAAATGTTTCTAATTTTTTCTTTTTAAAGCTAAATAATTTGTTTGGAGATGTTTGTTATAAAATCGAATCGCAACTTTACTCCTCTTTTAGGACGTGACTGGTTGGATATTTTGTTTCCAAGTTGGAGAAACAGTTTTGCCGTAAACACATTGGATGATATGGTAGGAATGAAGGTTAAAAATTTAATGCGGCAGTTTCCGAAAGTTTTTTCTAATGACATGAGGGATCCAATTGTCGGGTACACTGTGCAGTTAAAGTTGAAAGAAAATGTGACTCCCATTTTTTCGAAACCCTATTCAGTTCCATTTGGCATTCGTGATAGAGTAGATGCAGAGATTGACCAACTGGTGTCGCAAAAAGTTTTAGAACCGATCAAATATAGCGAGTGGGCTTCTCCAATGGTGGTGGTGCCCAAGAAAAATGGAGAATTAAGGTTATGTCTCAACTGTAAAGTAGCTGTAAATAAATCTATCGAAAATAGTATTTACCATCTTCCAATTATGGAAGAGTTATTTACAAAGTTTGTTGGGTGCAAAATATTTTGCGTTCTCGATTTAACAGGGGCATATTTACAGTTAGCCGTGCATGAAAATTCACAACACTTGTTAACCGTAAATACTAGGAAAGGGCTATACAGATTTACCAGAGTACCTTTTGGGGTTGCAGTTGCTCCCGCGGAGTTCCAAAAAGTGATGGATGAAATTTTGAAAGATTTGGATAGGGTTGGTGTATATTTAGATGATCTATTGGTTGGAGGGTTTGATGTTGAGGATTGCGAAGCTAATATTAGGAGAGTTTTAGAGAGATTGTAAAAACATAATGTTCGAGTTAATTGGAATAAGTGTAAATGGTTTAAATCAGAGGTTGAATATTTGGGACACGTTATTAGTGGTAATGGAATCAAACCAAACGAAGAAAAAATTCGCGTTATTTTGGAAGCTCCTAGCCCAAAGAATATAACACAACTAAAAAGTTTTTTTGGCATTTTAAATTTTTACAATAGGTTTATACCTGATTTGGCGTCAAAATTGAGAAAGTTGTACGATCTTTTAAATAAAAATAATAAATTTGAATGGGGGCCGGAACATGAGAAAACTTTTGAAGAAGCAAAAAAACTTTTAGTTAGCAATAATATTTTAGAGTATTTTGACCCAAAGAAGCCTATTATTTTAACATGTGATGCTAGTCCATATGGTGTTGGTGCGGTGCTTGCTCATATAATTAACGGCGAGGAAAAGCCAGTACTTTTTGCATCTACAACTCTAAGTGCATCAGAACAAAATTATTCGCAAACTCATAGAGAAGCTCTAGCCATTATTTATGCTTTTAAAAAGTTTCACAAATATTTGTATGGACACAAATTTACCATTGTGACAGATCATCAGGCACTAAGGGAAATATTTAGTGAAAAAAAAGGACACTTAGCTGTAGCTGCAGCAAGACTTCAAAGATGGGCTATTCAATTATCAATGTATAACTTTGATGTTAAGTATAAAAGGGGGTCGCAAGTAGGACATGCAGATGCATTGTCTAGGCTACCCTTACTGGGTTCGACAAACATTCCAGAAGATTTCATTAATGTACTCAATTTTGGTCCTAATAACATGAAACTCTTGAAACTAGAAGATGTCAAAATTGAAACAAACAAAGATTTTATTTTGAGTAAAGTTTATAGTCGGCTTATTAATAGGGATAATTTTAAAAATGATGTGGAAATTAAATATTATATGGATAGAGGAGAAAGTTTTTCGTGTAATGATGGTTGCATATATTATGGGGACAGAGTGGTGATTCCTGAGACATTGAAATATGACGTGATTAGATTGTTGCATGATACACACGTTGGAATGACAAGAATGAAAATGCTTGCAAGAAGTTATGTTTGGTGGAAAGGCTTAGATGCAGACATAGAGGAGTTTGTGAAATGTTGCCAGGTTTGCGCTCAGACGCAAAATTTTACAAAATTGACGAAAGAATCGAGCTGGATTCCTTCTTCTTACCCATTTGAAAGGGTTCACATCGATTTGTTTGAGATAGATGGGTTAAAGTTTTATTATTAGTAGACAGCTTCTTTAAATGGATTGAGATTGCCGAAATGAAAAGCACTCAGGCAGAAAAGGTAATTTGTAAATTGCGTAATTGGTTTGCTGTCTTTGGTCTACCAACTCAGCTAGTATCTGACAATGGACCTCCTTTTCAATCTTCGGAATTTGTTGAATTTTGTGAAAAAAATGCTATTGAAGTTTTAAAGAGTCCACCATACCATCCACAGTCGAACGGACTAGCTGAAAGAGCAGTTCAAACAGTAAAACGAGTTTTTAAGAAATTTTTAATCGAAAAACAGTCTATTAAAAACCTAAGTTACAAAATTGACAATTTCCTTCTTAGATACCGAAATACTCCCACAGTTTCCACTAATCAAACACCTGCTAGTATGATTTTCAAATTTAAAACTATAACTTTATTAGATGTTCTAACATCAAAGTCTAAAACCAAAGCTAATACTGTTGAGAATGAAATTGCTGATAAACATAGATTAAGTTATGTAAATAAAATTGTAAAATTTAAGGAAAAGGAAAATATATATTATAAAAATAACTTTAAATCACATGTAAAATGGATTCCTGGACATATTATTAAGCAAATATCTAAATCGCTATACAAAATCTCCGTTAATGGAGTCCAGAAAATAGCTCACATAAATCAAATAAAACATAGAAATTGTTCAGTTCGATTTAGTCCACATACTACTTTAATAAATAAAACTAATGCAGAAAAAAATATACAAAACCAACCGCAACGTGAAGAGGAAAATGATGAGTTTCATAGTGCGGAAGAAGATATTGTTAGTGATAAGGAAGAACTAAAAAAGCAATTTTTGAAAGATCAAAAAAATTTAATTTAAGAATAAAGAAATCATGAATTATTTGTTAACAAGAAACATTTTAAATTATATTATATATTATTACTTCATTATGGATATTATTTAACTTGAAAGTAAGAAGGGAGGAGTTGATATATATTAAGTATAAGAGAATTATTCTTATGTACATAATCATCTCTTCTTTTTACTAATATAGATAAATATGTCGATGTGTTATATAAATAAATGAGATGTACGCTTGAGTCAAGTGACAGGTTAGAATATAAGTTAGTCTTAAGAATGTTGTATAGAAATAAAGTCATAGCTCGCAATTGGTGTTCTTTATAATGTTTCACCCGACTTGGTCGATTTATACATGAAACTTGGCATTAACAGTATGTATTTTAAATTATCAAGCAGGTTTTTAAATAAAAATTATTCTTATGACCAAAAATAACGGTACCTCCCATACAAGTGTTTAAAAACCGGTAAGAAAAATCTTATTTTTCTCAAAACCGGCTCTTACGATTTTGATTAAAATTTTTATATGGGCTAATATTAGTAAAAATTTATCTATCGATGGAAAATTGTATCTTTCATAATTAGAAACAGTTTTTTGGTTTATCTTTGGTTTATCTGTTGAACCGATTTTAATTAAATTTTTTATATAAGATCTTCTAATAAGTTTAATGAATATCTATATCAAAAAACAAATTTTTGGTTATTACACAAACTTTCAAAATAATTTTTTGAAAATTTAATAGTTCGAAAATGGATAGATGTTTTGTTTTCTAATTTAATTTTTAAATGATAATAAAGACTCCAAAAGGCCTACATTTTTTTGTACTTAAAAATACGGCTCTAACGATTTGGATGAAATTTTTAGTTTATTTCTATAAATGACAAAAAAAATTTAAAAATTAAATAAATCAAAGTCCACCCACTGTCACGCCCTCTTTTCTTATTTCTTAGTTTCTCGAAATCGGTCGGAAACATCTCTATTTCTCGAAAACCGCGCAAATTATTTGAATGAAATTTTCAGAGTTTGTTCTGATGAATGAGGCAAAAATTTAAAAAATTATTAAGTAAAATCCGCCCACTGCCACGCCCACCTCTATTGTTTTTTTAGTTTTTCAGAAACGACTCTTAGGTACGATTTGGAGGAAATTTATAGAGTTTGTTCAAATCAATGAGGAACATTTTTTAAAACAAAATCCGCCCACTACCACGCCCAATTTTCTTAGAAATTGGGTTCTCGATAATGACTCTTACGATTTGAATAAAATTGGGAGGTATGTAGTATTCTGATGAACAAGAAATTCAAAAAATATTTTCAGGAAAATTTGCCTACTGCCACGCCCAATTTTATTGTTTCTTGGTTTTACGAAATGGCTCTAACGATTTGGAAGAAATTTATAGCGAGTGTTATGATGAAAGAGAAAAAATGTTAGAAAATAATTTTGGGAATATCCGCCCAATGCCACGTTGAGATAAACGTGAAAATACCTCCATATTATTTGGGGATACAAGTGGGAGATACTTCCATTATACATAATGTATGTGGAGTCGTCAGGCAGGGGCCTATATCAAAAGTTCGACTTGTGGACCATGGAATGACACCATTGAAATTTACCATAAAGTTTACCATGACAATAAACAAGACTTAAAGCCAATTTTTTAAGTTTGTTATAGTAAACTTAATAATAAAAAAAAAAACTAGCCGAGCGAAGCTCGGTCGCTTAGATATTTATTATTTAAATTAAACTTTCAGCGAATAATATAAATATTACTAGCTAGCTAACTGTTTTTCCACATTCATATTTAAAATATAATCAGTAATAATGAAAAAAATATTTAATAATCAGTAGGCCTTGCATTTAAAAAAAAAAAAAATTAATTTCTAATAAATGTAATTTTTTTAAAAAGTTGAATTCTGATTGTGTAGCTTGTGACCTAGGACTTGATTAATAAAGAATTGAAAGCTTTTGTTTAATTTTATAGTTTATTTAACCCTAATTGTATTTTGCAAGATTAATGTTTTTATTATAAGTTCTCCAAAATTTGTCAATCCTATAATCAAAAAAATAAAACTCATATACATGCTAATGCAATTTAATTTAAAAGAAAAACAAAATTGAGTAAGGCATTGAATCCTCTCTCTGCGCAATCGACCGTTGGCCAAGTGATTTAATTCAAGCTTTATCGCTGAACACAGAATATCCACATTGATGTGGATAAAAGTATAATCAGCTTTTATAAGTCTATAAGTCTAGAGGAGAGTTGCGAATATCTGAAATAAAAAAAAACATCCAGTCCTAAGCTTGTAATCGACTTATGAATTAAAAATAATCAATTCGTAAGCTAGTTGCTGGCTTATATGAATTAAATAAAATTTAAATCATTTGAGTGAACTAATTTACATATTTTTGAAATGATTTAATTATTTTTGTAAAAAGTAAAATAAAAATTCGCATTCATTAAAAAATGACGAATATTAGAATAAATAATTTATAAAAAAATCTGTCCTCAAACAAATGCAACGGAGTGTATATACATATTATGTTGCTATTGAGTATGCATATTGCATATTCTATATCTACATTATGTTTAGTTACTTCAATTTAATTAAAACGATTTCAAATGAAAACAAAAATATTCTGTCGCGCAGTGCAGTGGATAATTAGCAGAAATGTCTTGTCGATGACAGTCGACCAACCGACAGAATGATAGACCGGCATTTCTCAAATGAATTGCATATTGCAAGTAAATTGGTATCAACTTCAATATTCAACATGATTGCTTGGCTATAGGAAGTTCCGGTTGGTATATTTTATATACTGTGTGCTGGGCTGCTGACTAACTGTCTGTCTGCCTATATAAGCGCCCACCATATCAGAGGAGCTGTTCGTTCGTTCAGAATTGCGCGTGTCGGTTCGGTGTCGATTGAGTTAGATATCAGATGTATATAAATATATATTCACTTCACCAACAGACGAAGGACTTGGCTAATTATTTCCGAATTGCTGTCATTTAAGATATAAGTTTCCAATAATTGACGATGGTGCATTGGGATTTGACAAGTGACGATGACTGAAAATTCAGTGTGAAAAGATTTTTGTTTAGTTTTGGAAGCATGTATATTTATAAGAATTCCCTTTTTTCCGATTTAAACTTAATGAGAGATGCTATATACCTATGCAAGCTTAAACCATGTCTCAAATCTAATTTTGTAAAATAGAGATTTTGGTTTGGTGTAAAAAAAAATCCAGGTTATAATGTGCGTTTATTGTTTCATACGTCCAGGTGTACATCAAGATCAAGCTAGAGCCTAAAAGGATTGTCAGATTTGCTAGAAATTTGGCACAGATCAATGTAACGTGCTGCTCCTTCAAAGTTGGCAAAGACTTCACCAATTCCTTAAATACATATGTGTTGTCATATGCGACTTCCTTAATATCATTCTTGAAAGAATAGTTATGGTCCTATGGTCGAGGTTTGAAACTTGTCAATGTTGAATGAGCATATTTTCAGCTATTTTGAGAGAGGGATTCTCCTAATGGAAGTAAAGAAACATCAACTAACTGTACGGGATGTACAGCGATACTAGTAAAGTTCGTAACTATTTTGCATACTTCCCTAATTGCCATTAGTTCCGCCTGGAAAATACTCGAACAAGATCCTAACCAAAATCGAAATACTGCTATCTTGACAGATAGTCAGGAATTCGTGAAAGCCATTGATTCGACTGTATATCAGCATCAAGATTGGTTCAGCAATGTCGTGATGGAGCTCATCAGCCTTAATGTTAACCTCTTGGTCACTCTTATCTGGGTTCCGGGTCACTGTGGCATTGAAGGAAACGAGTACCCGGATAAACTGGCCAGGCAAGGATCAGCCCTTAATAGCTCACTTGCGGAAAGAGTCAACATTCATTGAAGGGCAATATAATCTTAATTTTTCTAAACGAATCAAACCACAGGTGGGGAAGTTTAACAAAATTCATTATTTCTAGAAATATTTGGCCTACCTATAACAGATCCTGAATAAATAATTTAATTTGCAGACCCAGGCAAGACAAATCCAGGGGGGTCATTCCGTAATTTTCTAAACGATAATCGTCGACGAGATCGTCCATGATTTGCTTCACGTAACTCGAACACTATCGTCTCGTTTATCTTTCGCAGTTTGAGAGCGTTTGGTGAATTTTAAAAGTCAAATTGGCTGTCATAATTGCCTTAAAATGAAATTTAGTGTTTGTTGTTTTGTGTTAGGTGCCGATTGAAACTATAGGGAAATCATTTTGAGATGCAAGTTGTTTTTTTTATATTTTTTACAAATTAATATATGTAAATGTAAATACGTCTTAATAGGTCAATAGTCATGCAATCTCAAATTGCGATTTTAACTTCGTTTATGAATGAACATCCTGGTTTGGCCAGGGTAGGGGATATGAGCGGAAGGGATAAGGGATTTGATTTATCTCTCAAATGTCGCCGCATGCGCATAAGTTATATTTTTTTTTTTTTTCATTTTCATTTTCTACAATAAGAAAATTGATTCGCCGAAACATTTTAAATTTAATTTGTAAATCCAACAATAATAACACATGATGATATATTACAGTGGCAACTCCATCATTCAACTACAGTCACCTACAGAGTACAAAATTAATGCAAGACGATACCAATTTAGCTATCGTCGAAACTCTATCGTTTTGACGATAGCGTTTCGACGATTATCGACTTACGTGAAGCCAATAAAGGCAACACTATCGCTCAAACGATATCGTCTGACGATAATCGAGTTACGGAATGACCCCCCAGTATCGTTGTAACCTGTTCTGGACACTGAGCATTAGAAGAGCATGCGGCAAAGCTGTGAATCCCTCACAGCACTTACTGCCGTAGTTGTGGGGACCAGCAGGAAAATGAAACAGTCGCTCACTTCCTCTGCAAATGCCCCGCTCTAGCCAGAATGAGTTTACAGTCATTTGATAAACCATTATCCGAAGACTTCGACGAACTCTCTGAAATAAAGATCAATGATTTGGCCACTTTTCTCAACACTTTTCTTGGCTCTAAGATGAACTTCGACTGCGAGTAAGTGGACGATCGGTGAACTACTCTCTTAAAGCAAACACCATCAAGTGGTACACTGATGGATCGAGAACAACTGATGGGACAAGGGCTAGGACAGGTTTCTTTGGGCCAGTCTACCAGCATTTCCCAGGCGGAGGTAAATCCCATAGAAAAAAGTGTGGAATAAAATCTCGAAAGAAATGACCGAAAATAAAATATTGCAACCATGTCAGACTCAGACAGCCAAGCCGCACTCAAAGTAATAAACTCATATGCGACCAATTCTAAACTAGAATAGGAGTACGTGGGGAGGTTAAATGAGTTCAGAAAAAACAACAAGTTAAAAATTCATTGGGTATCAGGCCACATTGGTGTCCAGGGCAATGAAGAAGCAGACCAGATGGTCTAGAGCCCTATTGCGGGAAGAAGCAGACTCCTTAGTGAAAAAACCCTTTATGGGTCCAGACTCCAGAGCACTATTGCGAGATACGGAGGACGAGGCCAAACGATAAAAAAAAAACCTGGAATGAACTCCCAGAAGCTAAGACAGGCCAAAATACTACTTGGGAATTACAACCAAAAACCACGTATTAGTTTAAGTAGAAATAACCTAAAAATAATAACGGGTCTCCTCACTGCCACTGTAAGTTTCCGAAGACATCTCCACATCCTCGGCTTGGTAAGCAGCGCCAATTGCAGATTCTGCAAAGCTCCAAGAGGAGATACCTACCGAACCACATTTTAGGTAGTTGCGTAACACTTATGCCCAAACGTCAAAGATATCTGGAACGACACCAGATAGAAGGGAGTAAATTATACTCTATAAAAATACCTAAAATATTACCGTTACTCAAAGGAACAATTTGGGAGGAACTGAGACACCATATTCTATAGCTCTGAATGGGGCAGAATAGATCTTAAGCTCACAGTGCATTGTGCAACTATAAAACCCAAAAACTTGCATTCATTTATAGCCCTTTGGGTTCGGAAGAAAATTGTAGGTCCCCTATATTCCTCCCAATAACAGGCACACAGGAATGCTTGGGAGTTGTACATAAGTCACTAGACAAGGCACTTCTTCTATAAAGAGCTGTTGCGCCACCCAATTTATTTATTTTTTTTTTTTAATAAAAAAAATTCAAGTAAAAAAGCTAAAAAAAAATTAAAATAAAAATTAAAAATATTAAAAATTGGTGTAATGTTTTTATAAATTTCCTATCAGCACTATTTCAAATTCGCTTGGACGCAATGCAAATCGAAAATGAATAACTGAATATTTCATATCATGAACTAAACTTTAAAGTGACAGCTGACAGATCATTTGACATTTGAAACTATATTTGCCACAAAGTAGTTTCATTAACTACTGTTAACAAATGTACAGATTTTTTGTTTTGTTTTAATTGCGTTCGGTCAACCCTGATTTTGCTATTCATAACAATCCCCTTAACAAACCAAGTCAGGCTCAATAAAACAACACTTAAAAACAATTACAAATACTCTCACTCACTCATAATATAAATACTCTCGAGTTGGCTTTGTGATTTTGAGAAATTTATTTGCTGTTCATATTTGGAACTATGGTGCTAAATTTAATATAAACAAAATTATATGTACATAAATATAAAAAATATTTTCGAGTAGGTATAATTTGCTTAAAAGCAAGACAGGCCAAACCCCTTGCAGACAGCCTTCCGTTGGCGGACACAAATGTGTAAAGTATCTTTTTCCAGATATTTTATCTTTATTGGCGTCCCCTATATTCGTTTTTTTTTTTTTTTTTTTTTTATTTCGTATCTCTCAAGAAAATTCAATTAATAAATAAAATACAGCCAGTGTGTTTTGTTTTTGGGGAAAACTTCTCGATTGGCTAAGCGATAGAGGGACCCAGTTAGGGGAATAAAAAATAAAAATAAAAAAAAGGTGTTATGGCCTTAAGAATAATTTTTTTTTTACGATTTATTTATTATCTGCGATATAGACTTAAATATTGCGAAATATTGCAAACATATTGCAATGGAGACATAACTCAATTAGCAATTGACCAATGAACGTTTTAGATTTAGAGCAGACAAATTTGTAAGTCTGACAGCAAGTGTCGCCAATATTTTGCTTATAGAATTTTTTTTTTTCACACATTTCTATAAAAGTCTGTAAAAATTAATCGATTGCATTTTTTGGTCAAATATATTTTTTTAGAGGTAAAAAAGAAAAAAAAAATATATGTACTTAATGGTTAAAGTTGTTTAGAATCTGAATAATAGTTGCAGACCAATAATTTCACCAAAGGCTAGCTTTGCTTTGCGCATGCAGTGTAGTAATAATTTAACACTAAGGTTGTTAAATTATTTGAGTTTGTTCTTTTTTTGTTTTGCAAACAATAAATTGTAGGCTCTAACAAGACAAGCTTTTATTTTAATTTGAACAAAATAAACAGCTTCAAAAATGAAAATCTACCAATTAAAAAACATTGAAAAAAACAGCTGATTACGTTACCACACATTTTAACATACACCTATTATTGCTTTGATCCTTTGTATTTAACACAAGTTGCTTTCTAATAAGCTTCGCTGGACTCGATCCCACTTGTTGAGCTGAGTCGAGTCAAAAATAGAGACGGAACACATGGGACATGGGATTCTAAACATAATCTTAAATTATATTGTTCAAAACTCTCCAAAAAATCTTACTTCTAAATTTTATTTTTATGGAAATTTGTACGAAAATTAGAACAATTAGTTTCCCTTTCGACGGATAGAAGGATATAAACTAACTTTGACGCTAAAGTTCAGCAGAATAGAACGCTTCATATAAAAAAAAAATTAATTATAAATTAATAATAATAAATAAATTGAAATGGCGCGACAGCTCGTGACTTGCAATTCTCAACCATTCTTCTGTGCGTGTTATTGAAAGGAATGGAATGGACCTACAATTTTCTGCCGAATCCGAAGAGTTAATGATGAGAAGCAATTTTTCATGGCGAACTGTATGGTTACCTAAAGTTCACCAACGAGCCGAAACTCTAGCCCTTTGGAGCTACATTCGCAGAACTTCAAACTAATTTATAAACTTTTTTCATTATTTTCTAAAATTTCAAAACATGAAAGTTCTAAGTCAACAATCCCGTTTCTCCAAGAGCTTATAAAGGGTTTTTCAACAGGGACACTACAAAAGTAGAGCAACAGGGACAGCAAACGACACGCCATATTTCTTGCCGCTCTTTTGACATTTCTCTTCAGTAAGGTTTGCCATTTCATGATGGAAAGATATACGAGCCAACAACGAGTCGAAATTATTAAAATTTACTACCAAAATTCGGAGTCAGTGGCCTCAACGTTAAGAGCGGATTTTCATCGAAAAATCATCTTCAGCGATTTCTGGCTCATTTCTGGCTGAATGGCTTCGTCAATAAACAAAATATGCGGTATTGGTCAGGCAGCAATTCACACGTACTCCATGAGTCATCATTGCATCCCGAAAAAATTACGGTTTGGTGTGGTTTATGGGCCGGCGGCGTCATTGGGCCGTACTTCTTCCGTGATGATCAAGACCGGCACGTTACTGTGAATGGGGATCGCTACCGTTCAATGATAACCGAATGTTTTTGGCCCCAATTGGATGATATGGACTTGGAGGACATGTGGTTCCAACAGGACGGCGCCACAAGCCACACAGCGAATGTCACAATCAATTTATTGGAAACCAAGTTTAGAGAACGTGTTATCTCACGAAATGGTCCAGTCGCTTGGCCGCCTCGGTCGTGCGATTTGACACCGTTAGACTACTTCCTGTGGGGCTACGTCAAGTCTATGGTTTATACCAACAAGCCAGCGACGATTGATGAACTTCGTACGAATATCGAACGTGAAATTGCAGCAGTATCGGCCGATTTATGCTTGAAAACCGTCGAAAATTGGGTTCAGCGTCTGGACTTCTGCAAGCGTGCCCGTGGTGGCCATGCAAAAGAAATCGAGTTCCATACATAATGGCGAACGTACTTTCACATGAATAAAGAATTTCATTGATATCCAAAACCGTTTTTGTTTTATTTAAAAAAAAACTTTTGTAGCGCTCTTATTGAAAAACCCGATATATACGCCTTTTACTTAATTTTATTTCCTTCTGTCCCGAAAGCCACCCCCGGTAATTCTATAGCATGTTTCGACTTTTTAGTAAAACATCAACAGACCACCACGTCTTCGGAAAAAAGGTCACAATAAAATTTACTTTAATATCCAAATAAGGAGAAGATCTCATTTCCAGAATATTTTGATTACCTCATTCGCCGTATGTTACATATCTAATAGCAACGTGAACTTTCAGGAAAACATTTTGTTTTTAATCAGATTTCCTTTTAATATAGATATACAAAAAAAATGTGAAATATTATGCTTCTAGTTTAACTGGAACTGGAAGGAGTAATAGGTTAAGTTGCGAAATAAGGAAAATTTGTAACAAAAAAAAAAAAAAATCTAAATTTACCTTCTTTTGTTTCAATTGTTTGCGGATATATATATAATTATACAATATACATGTACGCTAAATCTGTCTGCACCTGTTATGAAATTTGAACTTAAATAAAAATGCCATTAGTTCATCAACAACTTTGAGTAAAAGAAATGACCATTACGAAATAGGAAGAAATGTGCCGAATTCTAAGAAAAAACAATAGTGTGAGTGCCGGGACTGACTTGGTTTGGATCTGTAAACATAAACGTTCGCCCTAGTTCGACAGATTGCAGTTTACATATCTTACAGTGTACGTGTAACACGTAACGTTTTGCACGTAACGTTCTACACATAAAGCACACGTTTTTAGTTTAACCTACTACCTACATCAAATATTGAAAGATTAAACGTCAAATGGATTGCAAAAAAATTGACTGAAGTTGATTCAACAGATTTTGTGAAAGCAGGACAATTGCATATCCGGGAAGGTATACTACTTTGTTTTGCCGCCATTTTGGTGAACATTAGTCTTGACAGTTCATATTTGGCAGTCGTGAAGTAGACAGGTGGCAAATTTATTATGGAAAAATATTCGATAAACCAACGTGTTTTAATCGTTAAAACATTTTATCAAAATCAATCATCGATTACTGTGACGATGAAAAAGTTACGTGAAATTTTTGGGAGAAACAACGTGCCAACAAAACGCACTATTTATCGTGTAGTGAACGATTTCGAAGAAAGAGGGTCTGTAGGTGATAGGCCCAAGCATGGACCACAACGTACTGCAAGATCGGCTGAAAACATTACTGCTGCTCAAGGAAGTGTTCAAAACAATCCATCAACCTCAATTCGACGCCGTGCTCAGCAGCTTGGTCTTCAAAGAACAACTTTGGCCACTTTTTAACGCCACAACTGCATGCTTTGGGCTTGATTAACATGTGGTATCAACAAGACGGTGCCACATCGCATACAGCCAGGATTACAATGGAACTACTACAAGACCTCTTTCCACAACAAGTTATTTCAAGAAATGGTGATGTTGATTGGCCTCCACGGTCGCCTGATTTGACTGCTCCGGACTTCTTTTTGTGGGGATATCTGAAAAGCAAGGTTTATGCAAACAAACCAGAAACGCTTGAGCAACTCAAACAAAATATTCGTGATGAAATTAATGAAATACCGCGTGAAATGTGTGAGAATGTAATGAAAAATGTGCTCAAAAGGGCTCGTATTTGTGAGACTAACAGAGGCGGACATTTACCTGATATTGTATTCCATACATAATTGCCGACATTAAATAAAACATTTATCAATATAAATTCGGAAACGGCTCTAACGATTTGGATGAAATTTGTAAAGTTTTATCAAATAAAAGAGAAATTAGTCTGATAAATTCGCTCACTGCCAACTAACATTCCTAATAAATTAGTTCTCGGAAATGGCTCTTACCATTTCAATTGGAATTTGGAACGGAATATCTTGATAAGCGAGAAAAACTTCAGACCACTGCCTCGATCACCACTTCGCCCACTTTTTTTGTTTTCGGAAATGGCTATAACGATTTGGATGAAATTTTCAGTGTTTGTCGTGATGAACGAGAAAACAAAAATAGAAAATGATTTTATTGAAATCTGCTCACTGTGTCCATTTTTTTACTTCTTGGTTTCTCGCAAACATGCTCCTACAGTATGGATAAAATTTTTAGCGTAGTTTATATTCCAAGTCTGGTGGTACCTATCTGCCTCTGGATATGTTTACTTATATATTGTAGATACATGTGGAAATACCTCCACATATTTATGTGGGAAAACAAGTGGTGATACATAGAGTGGAGATGAATGTGGAAATAACTTCACACTTGTGAAGATACCTAAACATATGTGGGTATACCTTGAAATTTATGGATATACATGTAGGATACCAAGTTTCATAGTACAAACTACAAAGTTCCCAAATACAAGAAGTCAGTATCACCCTGTAAGATACATTAAAGTAGAATCGAAACATCGCAACAAAACCCAAGAGATGATATAATGAAATTCGAAGAAGAAGAGAGATTACGAAGCAGCCGAACGAAGAAGACGTCACATCTATTCATTTTTACAACTTTTAATTATATTTTCTACTATTTGTTTAGTCAAGTAATAAACCCTGAATTAAATTATCCAATAAGCAAGATTGAACTTTTATTTCCCACATATATGTGGAAATACACTTGTGGAAGTACATGTGAAGATATCTCCACACTTGTGGATATATCTCTTAAAACAAAAATAGGTACTATGGGTGACATGCTTCTTGGGCTAAAAGTATCTTAACTCTCTTTTTGGATCCTCAGTACCACATACTCCGTTTGCTCCGCTTAGGGTATGTACCTTAATTGTACAGTCGCCACGCAGGTGCCTATGTCAACAGTTTGACGGATTTACCATGGAGTAACACCACTCACCAGTGAGATCCGCATTTGCCATGACAATAAAAGAGACTCAAAGCCAAATTTGTTTAGTTTTTTTTTTATAGTAAATTTATTAAAATAAAAAAAGTAGGCGAGATATTTTTATTTAAAAGTTGTTTAAGCAATAATTCTATAAACAAATTAAATGCCTTCTTTAATTTTTGTACAATTATTATGTAAAAAACATAATTTAAATCACATATTTTATTATATTAAATAACTTGAACTATTATAGATGAAGTAGGTCGATAAGTGAACCATAAGTGTTTTTTTTATAGAAATATCTGTTATTGACTTTCAAGCATAAAGGTTTCCTAATGTACCAAAAATCTATTTTGCAATCGCAACTGATATTTTCAATATTATCTAATATTTTTATAAAACAAAAATTATTATTATTTCTTTTCCTCTTTTCCGGTGAAATGCAATAAATGATATACAGGAAATGTGGTTATAAAATTTCTAGGAATTATTTACCTTTAAGGCATAACAAAATTGTAATATTTTGTACATAATAACAACATTCATCCCAGATGTTTGAACTTGCTTTTCTTTTTTTTTTGTTTATTTGGTTTGTATAACTGGAATTTCTTGAGACATTATACAATTTCATTATTATGCTTCCTGAAATGTGATGTAATCATTGTCATTGTTTAAGATTTTGTTTTGAGAGAAGAAGAATATGTATTATTTTGTTGACAGTTTTACCGGATAATATTGATATTGTGGTACGAAATTTCTATTTTATTTGAGATTATATACATAATATATAGGAAATTTGGAATTTTTTCAACTGCATCGCATTAAACCGTAAATAATGTGATAGATGTAGATAGTCTTGGGTGGTCCTTATATTTATAAAGGTCATCATTACTTAGGTTTTGATAGTTACGCCCCTTTTATTTCTTTCAAATCAAATCAATAGATAAAAATTCTTGCATATTAACTAAGCAGTAATTTTAATGTTAACCCAACCCTCAAAATGACGTAAGTTTTATAATAGGAAACACTGGCGCAAAATTTTAAAGAGTCTGATGTAGTTTTGCATGATACTTTCTTTACAAATTACATACTTTAAGTCTGTTTACTAAAATGTTCTTACAGCTAATTTCTTCACAGAGTTCTAACGCTAGTACCAGTACTAGTCCTGAATTGAGTACTCATATCAGTATCAACTCATTTCTTCACACAAGTTCTAAGCCCTAAATCTATCAATTTGGTACCAAGTATTAGTTAAGACTAACTATAGATAGATAGCTAGCTAGCTAGCTCCTCAAAATCAGCTAGTACCTGGTTATTATACCAGTTGTTAGTACTCAAATCGGTACCAAGTGATTTCTTCACACAAATACTAAGCTCTAGTCCTGTCAAATTGGTACCGAGTTGGGACTCGGTATTAGCTAGTACCTCGGAATCGGCAGTCTAGCATGTTAATACTCAAATCAGACCAATTAATTTTATTCGTTTAATAATTTATTGGCTGTCATTTGTTTAGAAATAGTTAATACATTATTTTTTATATTCGAAATTTTAAGATTAAATTTTTTGTTTCGGAAAAAACGCGTTTTTAGGGCTTTTGGATGACATTTGGATCAAAATAATGAATAGATCGAAATATTGAATATGTCAAAATTGTAGTTTGTTACCTATCTGCCAAGCCATAAACTATCAAATTCCATTGGAGGATGGTCACGATGTTGATGGATTAAAAAACCTCTAAAAAATCAAACATTTATGAAATTTTTTATTTTGTACTTTTGAAATTTGGGTCTTTCGGGTGACATTCGGAATGAAAAATCTGATATACTACAAAATATAGCTTGTTATCTATCTGTCAAGCTGTAAAATGTGCAATTCCATTGAAGGATGGCTACGATACCGATGGATTAAAAAACCTCTACAAAATCAGAAATTTTTAAAATTGAAATAAAGTTCAACGCAGGTTACGTTGACACGATTAAAAATTCTACTGTGTCAGCGTTGAGATATACATAGTTAACCTGCTGACGAGCATTCTGTCAATGTTTCATAACTGCGTTGATCGGGTGATTACATTACACGGTGTCACAAATTATTCAACACGTTGACCCTAAAATTCATGTTAACGCGAGTCAAAATCGAGTCAAAATCTGAATTAGACCAGTTTTAGAAGTACATATTAAGTTCCTAGTACCGCTTTGTGAACTTAGGGCCGGTACTAGTGATATTGATGTGTTGGGACCGAGTAGCTAGAGCTAGTAACGAGTCTAACTAGACTGGGTACTAGGTTGGCTTAGTACTTCTGTGAACAAAATTGGGCGTTATAGTTTTAAAAATTTTGTAATTAGCTCACCACGCCTAAAAAAGTGACAGTTCGTGCAAATAAGTAGGGAAACATACCATTTTGACATTTTTAACCGTCAAAATGGGATTAGGGCTTAGTATGATACTAAAAAGTTAAAATAGACATTTTGTTATTTTATCTTTAGTAAAATGTAATGAAGATATGGCACGATGCTAACATCGTATTTAATCGCTTAAAATTCGGCACCACTGATTTTTGTTTACAAAAAAAATTTGTAGTTGTTTCTGGCTATATGTATATAAAACTGCTATGCATCTTGGTGATCGGGTTTAAGTTTACAGGAATAAATAATAATAACCTTTTGTAAGCTTTAGGTCAGTTTTCGATTTAAAAAAAAGGGAAATAATTTTAAAATTAACAGGCTTAAAGTTCCAGTATAAGAGACATACATTTAAATTATAATACTGGCCGAATAACTGAAAATATCCGTCCGGTTCGGTGTCCGAACAAACCGCCGCATCAAGCAAGCTATAAACCTGCATGGTAAAATAAAAGAGATATAAACTCTACTACCACCTATTATAAAAAAAAAGAACTTATGTATTCTTATGTTTGTATAAAATCTAAATCGACAAAAATGGCATCTATGGTCCTGTTGCCCTGATGTCTTAGTTTTTAAATAAATTTATAAATTTATTTTATAGATTATTTTTGTTAAATAAATAAATAAATAAATATCACAACACTATATATGTATGTATCTACAAAAAAGATTGGGTCAAAGCGTCGTCGTCGGCTGAGTTCTATCTTATCCATAGACCAATTTTTGCCAAATTGTAAGTATGCAATTAATACTAATTTCCAGACGCTCTTTCGTTTGTTGAGATCCGTTTTGTTCTATTTCTTCTAGTTTTCATTAGTTTTCATGTTAAAGAGATCTATTTTTTTTTCAATAACTTTATATTATAATTTTTGTATTAATATTTAACCAGATTTCGTAGACTTTAAAAAGAATTTCTTTATTTTTTCTATTTTGCCCAATATCTAATTTCTTGTATTTTTTTGTTCAAAATCCAACATTAAGTTTTTGCTATATCTTATTCAATACCAAATGCAACTATAGGTGCTTTCATGAATGCATTGTGTTGCGAAAGTCTGAAGAATGCATAACTTTCATAAATGCAAATGATAAATGTTAGATTTTCATAAAAGCAAAACGCAAATTTTTGCAGCGCAAATGTGCAACTATAAAATTTCATTTGCAATCTGAATTTCTTTATTAAATAAAGAGACAGTTATAGTATAAACGATTTCGTTTCCTTTATTATTTTTGACATAACTATGACGCAAATCAGAAAAAGTGTTCATAAATGCAACGTAAAACACAATATGTGCAAATATTTTGTATGACGTTAATATGATTGCAATTGATCGCATGGAAACAAAGCAACCATGATGCATTTATTAAAGCACCCTACTATTATTTCGGACTGTTGGTATATGCAATCATTTAGTTTCGATCTCGTCGGTTTTGGGAAAGCGCATGTACTGTACAGTGTTATTGCCAAAATTAATAAGGCATCATATTGTGATTCGATAAAATTTTCTGTATTCTCAGATAATCCTCACAAGATCCCTTACAAAAAATTGACCACAGCAAGTTGAATTTTTACTGTGATTGTTAAGTTTTGAAATTTTGCTAAACGGACCCATTAGTCGTGTTTTTTGGGATTTTAAATAAAGTACAGCAAGAAATGTCAAAAAAAAAAAACCGTCCGCAGTAGCCTAGTTTTTATATTTCACATTTGTACTGCCGAATAACAGCTGTCAGAATAATAAAAATGGATTCTTCTTCTACTACTACTACTGCTGCTACTACTACTTCTGCTTTTATTGACAGTAATTCTCGGTTCGTTACTGTTTGTCTCCGCCAGTTCACCTCTGTCAGTTTACCACCGCCGGTTTACCTCCCACGAGAGCAGGTCAGGTAATGTGAAATGTCACGTAGAACTACCTATTTTTTTTGCTTCTTTCGTAGTGCAGAAATTTACTCTGAAAGTGCAATAAATCGGTGCTAATAAATAAGAGGTAGAGGTAAATTTAGCTCGGGAGAAACTCAGATTCAGGAAATAATTTGCACTAAATGGTCTACAAATGCGAAAATATAGTTCGCCCACCATTTGTCAAGTTAAAAAGTGTCGAATTCCAGAGGAAGATGGCCTCGATGTTAATGGATTGAGAAAGCTCTGAACTCAGCCATTCGAAGAAGACTAGGATTTTCGGAATTTTCGAAGGATTGTAAAATTAACATATCTTTTTTAAAATCTATTCGAGATAAACCGGCGGCGGCGGCGGCGGCGGCGGCGGAATTAAAGTAGAGGTGGCAAACTGTCCAGAGGTAAACTCGCGGGGGAGGTAAACTAATGGAGGTAAACTAACGGAGGTAAACTGGCGGAGGTAAACAGTCCTGCTTCGGTAATTCTACTGTGGATGTTGTATTTGTAACTCTTGTACAGTGAATAGCTTTCGCAAAAAAACACAACTATTAAATAATTTTTCTTCGTGATTATGAAATGTCAAACTTGTGAGTTGTGAGCTAACACTCTTACCAGGGAATTGGGAATTTTTGTTGCTTTAAAAAAAATGACAATTGTTTTTGACAAGCCTTCTTAATTCTCAGTTACAGCATTGTGAGTAAAATAAAATTATTCCGGAGTCGATAGCATTGTTCTCCTGCTGTTGCATTGGACATTCTATTCCATCTAATACCTACTCTCGATATATTTTGCAAACAAACGGGTGCAAGCACATGCATCCGTGTTAACACTTCCTCACAATGGACCAATAATGAAATTGGCCACTCCATAATTCTGAACTCATTCAGATCACTTCAAAGTATTAGACTACACCAACCCAAAGCTACAGTTCGAAAAAAAATTTCATATTACTATCCCTTCCAGAACTCTCTGCCAGGGCTTAGCGTTCTTAGAGGAAGAATCGATCAATTTTTACACAGACAGACGCAGACGGTTCAATAACTGATGATGGGATTGATGGAGGTGTGTACTCAGACAGACTGAAATTAAGTCTCTCCTTTCGTCTTCCCAATTATTGTAGCATGATCCAGGCGGAGCTTTTGGCGATAAAAGAAGTCCTGTCTTGGCTCAAGGAAAACTTGATATCAAACACAGATATCCGTATCTTCTCAGATAGCCAGGCAGCTATTAAATCTCTGGATTCTATTGTTTGTTCTCAAAATATAAGCACGGAAAAAAATGTTTTCAACAAATTTAGCATGTTTTTTTGTTTTTTAATTTCTTTCCAATTCTTCATTGCATCATTATGTGTAGAATAAGATTAATCTTAAGACGATGACATTTCTTTTTCTTAAATTGATGTAGTTAAATATCAGGTCCGTCAAGGTGGAAACACCACAACTGAAATTCAAAATTCCAATGATGCAGGAATTAAGAGCTAATTAGCTTGGAACTAAAATCCCCTCCCTTAAGGGGAGGAGTATTTAATTTGTAGTACCTCCAAATAAGGTGCACCAAAATAGCTCCTAAATACCTCATCATTAATTTTTTAAAATTTTGTTTTTGGAGATGTGATGTTTCTAGCACAGGTTTGAGGGGGACGGGATTTTAGTTCCAAGCTAGGATTACGTAACTAAATTAGCACTTAATTTCTACATCATTAGAATTTTGAATTTCAGTTGTGGTGTTTCCACCTTGACGGACCTGATATTTAACTACATCAATTTAAAAAATGTTGTAAAAAATGTTTCGTCTCGAATATTTCGAGAACAAGAAATGCCATCGACTTAAGCCCAATTTTATTCTACACATAATGGCATAATGAAAATATCCACTAATTTATTCCAAGTCTATATCTCTTTGCGTTCTTCAGATACAATAACGAAAAAATGTATCACGAACGTACGAATGTTCGTACGCACACATATATGTACATATGTACATCTCTCTTAAAACGATTGATTTGGAATCTTTGGACTTCGAAACATGGAGATATGTCAAAATTTTCGATTCGAAAAAACCACACTAATTATAATAACTTCCAATTAGAAGTTAATAAAATTAATATGAAATTTCATACATCTATCTTAAGGGGACTACTTTTAAAAATATTTAACATAAAGTGAGGATTGGGAAAATAGGGAATGATTTATCAGGAGATATTATACCCATACCGATGCAAATTGGTTTTTTAGGTTCTTACTATAAAAATTAGAGGGAAATATAGAACTTGGTTAAGACTTTCACATTCATGTAGTGCCGCTAAAAATTGATTTTCAAATTTATTTAATTTAGTTCGGATAATTCGGATGAAAAGAGGGAATGAGTTTTAAGTGCTCATTGTGTTGACGAAGATTTTGCACCAAAACAAACATACACGGAGAAATATCTTGTAACAAAATTAATCGCACTAATCTAAATTATCAGTGGAACATTTCTTAAGGATACTCTTAAGTTTTTATGATTAATTTGACTTTTAGAGAATTGAACCGAAACGTTATGTTAGTAGAGAGAGTTAGTCGAATAAATAAAGTGAATTTGAAACGCACCTGATCCATTGCTGCCAAACCAAAGGGCAACGAGATCTTCATTTGGCGAGGTGTGATAATGGTTTCCATACAAATAAGGACTAGGATAGTCTAATAATACTCGACGAGATGAAGGGGATTCAGCTAAATTAATTTGGAACAAGAGGAGACAGAGAATCAAATGTCATATATGAAGGACAATAAATTATATTTTTAAGTTAAATAAAATTAGAAAATATTATTCAGTTTTTTTTTTTTTTTTTATGAAAAATACCTTGAATTTGTGCAGCGTACTCAGAAGCCTTCTGTAAGTTAATTCTAGGCCTTGGAAGTGGCTTCGGAAGATATTGTGAATTGGAAATAGTTGTTGAGGAAGTTGAAGTTCCACTTGAACTTCCCGATGACGAATCCAAAAGAAGTTGTTGAACTTGAAGAATATCCACGTATTCGTCAAGTCCACTACCTGATGAATGTGGCAGAACCGAACGACTTGTAGTACTTGTGAGTGGAGGTGGAGGTGGTGGTGGCGGTAAGGGTAATTGTGATAGATGATGTGAATGCAAATAACTTCCACTGGAACTTGGATTACTATAAAATCCGTATTGTGGAACTGATAGCTGCTGATGTGAAGCTGTAGACGTTGGAGGAGGCAGATTAAGAGATTCAGATGTCGATTGAAAATTAGTTACTGAAGAAGATGATGACGCTGTTGTTGTTGTTGGTGTTGTTGTTATTGTTGTTGCACTTATGTGATGGCTTTCCTGTTGGTCTTGATCGTCTTGTATTATTGGATTTTGATGATGGAGAATGCCACTTTGATGATCAGATTCACGACGCATTGCTAACAACATTTTCTCCTTTACAGAAGTATTCTTGAGATAATAATTGACGTTTTAGAAAACAATAATAAAGAAAAATAGTGCTTGTTATAATAATTGATGATCGTAACTCCATTGATACTTTAGTAAAAATTGATCTGCATGCATATATGTTTTGCTTTCAGTCTTATATTGCGATTAATTATATTTTCTTATTATTTATTTGAAATTTTAACAGAAAACTCCTGAAATGAAAAAAAAAAATTATTTAAAATTTTAGGAAAGTTCAACAAGTTATTTTAATTTGTATTTGTATTTTTTTAAGCATGATAATATAATTGAGCATAAGAATTTATTCAGTTATAAAATTGATAATACAATATATTTATTTATTATGAAAATTCATTTCATTTTTCATACTTATTATAGTCGAGGCATACAACTTTAACTATATGCCATTTTTTTTTATTCATATTATGGTACATAATAAATCATTAATCGATAGATAAATCGATATTTTCCCATTAATATCTAGGTGCTAAAATTAGCTGACATACAAAAATTTTATCAAAATCGTAGGAGCCGTTTTTGAGAAAAATGAGATTTTTCTTACCGGTTTTTAAACAATTGTATGGGAGGTACTGTTATGTTTGGTCATAAGATTTATTTAAAATCTGCTAGATAATGCTAAAAAAACTGTTGGGGGCCAAGTTTAATAAAAATCGAACAGCTCGTTCTCAAAAAAAAAAAAAAAATTACCAAACTTTCTTTAAAAATCCAAAAAAAAATATTTTTGAAAATTTTGATATGTGAATACTTTTTAAACTTTTTGAAAAATTCTCTATAAAAATAATGATCACAGTCAGTTGAACCATTTTTGAGAAAATCGATAATCAAAAAAATGGTTCTATGGGGGGGTACCACTTATAACCATTTTTCCAATTTTTGTTTCAATAAAATGGTCGCCTTTTTGAAAAAAATTTACTTATTTAAAAAAAAAAGTTGTAGGCAAGTTTTTGAGAAAAATAAGATTTTCATAATTTGCTAAACAAAATTGTAAGGTTATTTTTGATCCAAAATAAATGAAAAAAAATCGTGTGGGGAAAAAAATGCTAATTACGATGATAGCGAAGTCGAAAAAAGCGGCTCTCGCAATTCTGTCCGTCTGTTGTTTCAGTTGTAGCCTAAACGGGTGGATCGATTTTCTTTAAATTTGGTGCCTAGCGTTTTTTGGATACAATTTTTTTACCAATTTTAACATTGAAAATGTTTATAGGGTCGTTTTAATAAAGGTATGGTGTTACCAAAATGAACAAAGATAGAGAATGAACTCTAGCGTATAGGGGGAGAAAGATTGAATTTTTGGTTGGTGTTACCAAAGAAACTATAACCAAAATGAATAAAATGAAGAAAAAAGCACAAGTGATGAATTTCAGCCAACGTACCTACATGTTGATCATTGCCAACGGACGAGATTCAGTGAAGGAATGTATAAAATTCGAAAAATGATTGATTTGAGCCCACTTAGAAGCCTATAATTTTAGTTATAATTATTGGATGTTCAATATTAAGCTAGATAATTAAAGTTTCAATGACAAGCTACAAATCTGCATAAAAATGTTTGCAAAGGCGTACAAAATTTCATACTAGAAACTTGAAAAATTGTCTTTTTAGAACTAATTTCAACACGGCAAAAAAAAAAAAAAAAAAAATAAACAAAATATGTACATACATATTATGTATGTACATTGTACGTACCTACAAAGAATATATTTATAGAAGAGAGAAGGCGGTGGAGTGTGTGCAATAAAAAAACACCACGTGGCAAACAAAATTGGCTTTGCATTGGGCATAATAATGATTATGTAGGTATGTAATTATGTATGTATGTAGGTATGTGCATAAAATTTGTAGTAGGTATTTTACAAAATAATAAAATCGTAAAGGTTGGATTCTGTTGGTTTGTTTGTATTATAACTTCTGTTCTAATAATCGGATGTTTGAAGTTAAAGTCTTAAAATTAAGGTAAAATGTTAGGCTATAGGTACAATTTATGTGACCAAATTTAACTTACATCTATATCAACTCGATTGTTGAACCTAGAATATGCATAGGTACCTGCTTGAACCTCTTAAATAAAATTATAGCTTCAGTTCTAAGGAACAAATCATCAAGGTTAAGGTCTTGGTTAGCTTCTAACTTCTATTCTAATAATCGGATTTTTGGTTGGTCTTAAAATTAAGGTAAATTGTGACAAAAGTTGATTTTTTTCTAAATCAACCTAAAGAACGTAGAATATACTAGACAACGATTGGGTAAATTACGCGACTCGATATTGTTAAATTGATTAAGAGATGAGTTCAAAATATTTTAAAATAAAATATTATAGAATAAAAACAATTACCAGTGAGGTGGGGCTTCGCATCAAATTCTTTGTAAATTTTGTCTCGATTTAAAAAAGGTTTGCCTGGACAGTAAATCAAATGTCTTGGCTTTATACAATATACATAGTTCAATGATTTGAAATACTTGTAAATCAGTTTGAAAAAAATTCAATATCTTTTGATTTTCTCATCAACCGTCAAATTGATAAAATTACAAGCCAACTCGCGGGTTGATTCAACAACAACCAACTGAGTCGAGAACTAAGTTGAACCGTATATGATGTATACTTTAATCGATCTGTAATAATTCAGTTACCTTTCTGCAATGCTTAACTATGCAAAAATGTCAAATACCTAGATATACGTTAAGATAGATGATACCTATATATATTTTTAATTTCGTGTATAAGTGCTGTACCGGTGCGGATGAAAATGAGTATGATTGTGTAATTGCGAGATAAGCCACAATTAAGACTAAGATTCATCTTATTAAAAAAATTAACAACATTAATTTAACCGCCAACTGGGAAGTGACACTAAATATACAAATTGGTACTTCAGACTGTAGAATGGTTTCTAAGAAAATTTGTGAAGTTATATTGCAACAAAAGTATACAAAATAAAAATCACAAAGATTTGGCATGTTTTTGTTTTATTGACGTAATACAAGTCATTTTCAATGTCCCCATAGTTACTCTATGAGTGAAATCTGTAAATTTTTTTTTTACCAAAACCTGCCCACAATTAAAAAAAAAATAGTATTTTTTTAACAAAAAGCTCCCATTTGCTTAAAAAAAAAATTTCAATTTTTTTTACATAAGAGCATCTGATGAATTTAAATAATATTGGGTATTAAAAAAAGAAATTTAATTTAAATTTTTTTTTTGAAAATTCGATATTTAAAAAATGGGTAAATGATTTTTTTTTTAAATTAATTTTTTATCTCCGCATTAATAAAAGTTAAAAAATGGCTTTCCAATTTTTTCTTAAAAATATTTTCAAAAATAAATTGATAGCTCTCATAACTAATTTATTTCTTTTAAAATCAATAGATTAATCAATAGATTTTAGATATTCATACTTTAAAACCACAGTGTTATCGCACATAAGAGCAAGTTTGTGAGACCCTGTCGTGCATTTTCATTTACTAAGCGTTAATTTTCTAGGGGGTAGTTATTATAATGTACGTATTGGTGATACTTGAATGTCGATGATTAAATGTCATTGTGAAAAACAAAAGCCATACCTTAATTATTTAACAAAGATCATTTGGTTATTATGAATTTATAAGGCTTCTCCATTTAGTTCTGATAAACTCTTTTGTATCTACAAACGAAACAAACTATGTACAACTGAGATAATGTCAGTTTTGAGAAGACATAAATAAAAAAAAAAATTATATAAAAAAGAGACAGATCTTACTGTTTGATCAATCTTAAAACACAAAAAAAAAATTCATGTACAAGCTGCTTGTAATAAATTACATCATTTTATTTAAATTGTATTTGAAATGCATCTCACGAATAACCATTTATGGAAATAGCATGCAATATAACGTTTTGATTTGGAGAGTGTTAACAAGAAGTATAGAAAATGATTTGTAATTATCGTTATAATGCATCAGCAGCGCAAAGAGACAATCACCATTCACCGATCAACATCCACCATAGCGCGTCAACTTAGTAGTAATAGGAATCATCATCATCATCATAATCATGCACGTCAACACCAATGTCTGATGTTTAGATTACTTCCATGTCATGTTTTGTGGTTCGAAGCGATTGACGTCCAGGAAAGTGAGAGTGCAAATAAACAGTAATGATTTGATTGGTGATAATTTTTTTTTCACATTTGAATGCAAAAAAAAAAATGCAAGGATGATATTAGCATGTTGTCCATTTGAGTTTAAAAAAAGGAGCGTGCATGTTTTAATGTTCTAAGATCTTACGACTTGATTCACACCGATACCGATACCAATCTCGATTTAATTAAATGTTCTTATTCTTACACAATGAGCAGTAAATTCACACTATCGATTGTAGTTACGCTCTTCCTCCCTCTCATTGCATCTTATGTGAGAATATTTTATCCTCTCGAGAGTCCAGACGGACATTTTAATTATTTTAATAAAGGACGGGCTACTTGTATTGAGTGTTCATTTAACTCTGAGTTAAATAACGCCCAATTTCTTCGCAAAAGTACTTAGTCGGGCTACTGGCAACCTAGCTAGATGCGGTACTAGCTCTCATATACTCGGTCCCAACGAAAAGTAAGTAGGTACCTGAGAATTTCTTCACATCACTAGTACCGGACCTAATTTCACAATGCGGTACTAGGAACTTAATACGTCTAAAACTGGTCTAATTCAGATTTTGACTCGATTTTGACATTTTTAAATAAAATGTCATTTTTAGAATACTCTTCAGCAATTTTTGCTCTCTGTAATTCTATTTACATAGCTCTTTTTTAATTTTGTTTCTTTGGAACTCAATGAACTATCAATATCAACGCCAAATGAAATTACCATCGACAAGTTGAGTGGAGAATTGTTAATTCAAACACTTTTCCATGTCCAAGCAACACTGGGGACTGGGACGAGGAGCGCAAGTTGATGGCAGAATTTGGAGACCTACCTATGCAGTTCTATGAAGACGTGTGTAGGTACAGGTTGTTTGGACGAAATAGAGCAACAAAAAGCATTCAGTCTTGATTTGTATCAAAAGCAATTGAAGTTTTGGAGTGTTCCTAGCGCTCGCGTCGGGAATTCTTCAGCACAATCATTGCCAGTCGGCATTGTTATACTTCGATTAGATGATCAACATAAATCGTTAACACGTTGACTCTCTAACGTCAAAATGACGTCAAATTTTGTCCAAAAGTTGTCAAGGCTTGTGATATTTAATGCAGAACACACCGATAATGGATTGACACTCGCGTTGACATGAATTTTAGGGTCAACGTGTTGATTAATTTGTGAGATCATGTCATCACCCGGTGGACGCAGTTAGGGCGCATTGACATAATGCTCGTCAGCGGGTTAACTGTATCACAATGATGACACAGCATTTTTTTGTAACCTGCGTTTAACTTCATCTCGATTTCAAAAATTTCTGATTTTGTAGAGGTTTTTTAATCCATCGGCATCGTAGCCATCCTCCAATGGAATTTGACAGTTTATGGCTTGACACATAGGTAACAAACTATAATTTTGACATATTCAATATTTCGATTCGAATATCATCCAAAAGCCCTAAAAGCTAGTTTTTCCGGAGCAAAAAAATTTAATCTTTCGAATCAACAAAATTAAACGACAACCAATAAATTATTAAACGAATAAAATTAATTGGCCTGATTTGAGTATTAACGTGCTAGACTGCCGATTCCGAGGTACCGAGTCCCAACTCAATTAGCAATTCTGTCCGTCTGACCATGCGGCTGCAGCCTAAATGAGTGGCTCGATTTTCTTTAAACTTGGTTCCTTCCTAGCGGTTTTTGGGCATTCGCCCCGCACGTTTTTTTTTCATTTTTTAAGACCAAAAATAACGGTACCTGCCATACAATTTCTTTTTACCAAATTGGAAAACCTTATTTTTCTCAAAAACGTGCCTGGAACTTTTTGCTTTTCGATTTTCTCAAAAATTTCTCAACTGATTTTGACCAACTTTCTTATAGAAAATCTTTTAAATTTTGTTTAGAGTATTGTACATATACTAAAATTGTAATTTTTGTTTCTGATTTTGTTTTGAGAACTTAATAACTCGAAAACGACTTGGTCGATTTTAATTAAACTTGGCATTTAGCTGTTTTTAACATTATCTATCAGATTTTAAATAAAAACTGAACTGATTTAAATGAAATTTTTTGCACAAGACCTTCCAATAAGATTAAATAATATTGCATATAAAAATTGCCAAAAAAGATAGATAAATTTTGTATTTAAAAAAAAATTAAAAAATTATTTTTTGGAAATTTGATATTTCGAAAATGAGTAGATGTTTTTTTTTTTCAAAACTTATTTCTCAATAAATAATAAACAAATGGCGTAAAATTTTTTTTTCTTGAAAAAAGATTTTATTTTTGTAATTTTATACATAACAAAATATTTAAAAAAAAACCGTCTCAACGATTTTTAAATTTTTTGTTCTCATAAATTGAGATTTGTTTAAGAGATCTTATGGAGTACATATATTGTGTTGGTGTCAAAAAATTTCAGGCGTTGTTTAAACAATGTATGTCTAAATATAAAAAAGGTTAAAAAAATTTAGGTATGGAAAGTATTTTTTGATTATTTTTGATGTTTTCTTAAAAATCTGTGGTATACCTTTCATACGAAGAAAATTTTCTGTAGTTTCCTATTAAAGTCTAGCTTAGTTAAACACACAATTTAGTAGTGTGTGTGTGAATAGTAAATCGTTGGCCGGAGAGATTTCATTTCTCATCTAAAAACTTAGATTTGCTGGGAATTAAGTTTCCTCGTGTGAAACGATAGCAAGACTATCTCACTGTAGTTTATAAGAAAAATTAAGCAGTATTTGACAGTATAGATATTTCGGGACAATCAGTAGCGATGGTAGATAATTTCCAATATCTTGGGAGTTTTGTCCCTATTGGTGGCAGAACTGAACTGCATATAAATAGCCGAATCGGGAAGAAAAATGCTGCGTTCGGAATGCTGGAGAAACAACTCTATCAGCTTAAAGATCAAGCTACGACTGTTCTGTTCCAATTCTGAATCCGAGCTGCATTTGGATACAGCACTTGGGAAGTCACATCCATTGTCACAAAAAAGCTGTAAACCTTCAATAATAGATGTCTTCGTAACATCATGAGGATTTTCTGGCCTAACTGTATATCCAATGATAAACTTTATGCGGGAACAGTTCAAAATTCCCTATGCGGCTTAGCTTAGTTCAAAGAGCTTAAATTTACAAAAGATAAAAACTTGAGGTCTTAGTTCAAATAAATTATTATAAAACAAAAATGAAAATAAAACTGTTTTACCGACGGGAATTACTACTTCACTAACAATTATTATGTATTTTTAGTCCAATTAATTTCAAGCTATGCCTATTATTTGGGAAGATATTATTTTTAAATGTAAATTGAATTAAGATTTTTTTTTTTAGATTTCTAGTTTTAATAAAAATCTAATAAAGGAAAATAAATTCAATTTTTTCCAATATAAGCAAATGAATTCTTGAAAAAATAATTTGATACTCAATTTTTTTTTTAATATTTAAATATATTTAAGAATTTTTATTGTAAAATGAACAGAAAATTTTTGTTTTTAAAAATAGCTTCTTTTTTTTGAAACAAAATGTTTGCTTCATAAAACAAAATTCAATTAATTTCATCTCTCACCTGTTGCTCTCGATTAGTTGTTCAGATTTTTAATATCTAAAATTGACACAAATTTCCTTTACATATCTAAAAAAACTATTTTAAAAAAATATATCAACTTAATTTATGTGATTATCTTCACGAAAAAAAAAATAAAAAAAAATATCACATCACACAAAGAACAGCACTAAAATAAACAAATTGACGTAAGATTTAAAAAAAAAAAAAAAAAAAAAAAAAACACAAAATAAAAACTATTTTCAAAACATTTGCTTTGAAAGATTTTTCTAAAAAAAGAGACCATCCGTATCGCGTCGGTTACGTTGTCATTTTCACGCACGATAAATAGCCGGCGGCGTCATTTTGATAAAAATAAAACACAAAACAAAAAATCACTTAAAAATAAAACTCTAAACTTTCTCAAACCGTTGTATACAACAATTTTTGAAATATAAAAACTTTCCTGTTTAACGGAAGAAATATCGAACCGGATTATTGAAATCCACCAACCGAAAGTTTTTTTGATATCGTTTTAATTTTGATTAATTTTTATCATCGGCCATATACGTTTTTTGTTTTCTTTTATATCGATATTTTATTCTATTTGTTTTAAAACAAAAAAAAACAGTGTGTCCGTCCGCAGATGAAAACCGCCACTGATCGGAAGGCAAAATAAGTCCGAGCTATAGCACGTTTCACCGGCTGTTTTTCTATTTGTGATTATATGTTCTACTATATGAGGTCGACTTTACCGGCGACAATCTGCCTCAAAATGTGCGGCACAACGAAGACGAAAGAAAATTTTCAACTTGTTGCGGCGGCGGGTGTTTTGAAGGAAATAATAATACAAAAAAAAAACACAACTCCCAATCCCTCAGTTTTCCTTCCAAAGAAAAATGTGAAAGTGAAAATCAACGAAAATATTTCAATGAATCATATTCACAACACAACCACCCAACGCTGACGTAGGGGGTTTGTGGCTGAATTGTTTTTGTAAAATGAGAATTGTTTCTCTGTTTACGAGCAAGAGAACATTTTTATTACCGTCCTCGCACAATTATTCGCATTAGGCAATAGATACACTTGTTGAGTTGTATACTGTTTCAAAATTATCCCTTAAATTGCTGTGTGGATTGTGGATTGTGGAACCTATTATAGATTTGCCGGTAAAAAAGGTTGGTTGTATAAAACATTTTCCACCCGTGTCGCCGCCGCCAGCACCACCGCCCATCACAGCCATCAACTCCCACATAATTTATTACTCAACCCCATGAGAGAAATCAAATCGAGAATGTCGTGAGAGAAAGAGACATGATAAAATAAAAGGCTATAAAAAAATAAAAAAATATGATAAACTGTTGATCCGTTTTCATAAAGGAGGTTTATTTCGTTTACAAAGAGGCTGGTAAGACAGGGGCGTATTTGAGTGACAGTATAGGCGCATGAATATAAAAGTTAAGTAATCCTTACAAATAAAAAAATTGTCTTTTAAAGTTTCTGTGGTAATTTTTTATAAATTTATTATTTATTTTTGAAGGATAATTAATGTGATCTCTCTCTAAATTTTATTTGCAATTCCTAAACACGTTTCTGATTTTTTTTTTCATTTTTTTAAGATAAAAAATAACGCTACCTGCCGTACAATTTTTTTTCCAAATTATGAAAATCTTATTTTTCTCAAAAACATGCAAACAACTTTAAAAAAAAAATTCATTATTTTTTTTTTACAAAAATGCTATTATATAAGAAAAAAATTTGATTTTCGATGTTCTCAAAAACGGTTCAACTGATTTTGACCAATTTTTTTGTAGAGAATGTTTACAATAATTTTAAAAATGTTGTGTACCAAAATTTTCAAGAATTTTTTTTTTGATTTTTAAAAAGAGTTTCAATTTTTTTTTTATTGAGAACTTAATAATTTGAAAACCACTTGGTCGATTTTTATTAAACTTAGTAACCAGCAGTTTTTTAACATTATCTAGCAGATTTTAAATAAATTTTTTTCTTATAACCAAAAATAACGGTACAACCCATACAAATGTTTAAAATGCGCTATTGAAAATCTCATTTTTCTCAAAAACGGCTCCTACGATTTTGATTAAAATTTTTGTGTGAACTAATATCAGAACGATCTACCATATTATTGGGAAAAAAATGTATCTATCGTTTAAGAATGGCACCCCTCATAAAACCATTTTTTGGCTTTTTGACTATCTCATTATCTGTTCAAGCAATTTTAATGAACTTTTTTACACTTTCAAAAATTCAAATTTTGGATTTTTTTTTTAAAAATTTCAAAATAGTTTTTTGAAAATTCGATATTTCGAAAATGGTGGATAATTTTTTTTTTAAATTAATTTTTAAACTCTTACTTACTTTTTTATAAGTAATAAAAATTGGCGTAACAATTTTTTATCTTAAAAAATATTCAAAATTTTATATATAAAAAATAATCCTTTAAAAAATCGCAACACAACAATCACTTGGATAAGCTACCACCAAGATTTTATAGGCTGGATTTATAACTATTTCACGACTGCCACGCCGCCGCACAGTGGTGCTGAGGCGGAAAAAAGTACCAAAAATGAAATTTGTAATATAGATTTGTTTCATTTATTTTTTTTATAGATATACAACTGTTCTATGTTTTACTAAAATTTATATCAAGGAATAAGCGAGATACAGCGCTTTAAAGCTACCCTTTTTTTAGTTTTGAAATTCATGTATTTTCTTGCAATAACTTTTTGGCCGGAAAAGTAGCATTTTTATAACTGTTTGTTAAAACATAATTTCTTAAATAAATAAAATGTTAATTAAGCTTCCAAAATAAAAAAAAATAAATAAAAAAAGTGTTAATTAATATTTTAATATTCTTTCCCTTTAGCTACAATTTTAGCTATATTAAGCTCCGTCTTGTTACAATTTTCAGAAAGCTACCGTATTCAACCAACTATTTTTGGTAAAATTGTATCCGCCCTTATCCAACCTTGAACTCAGTGTACAAATTTGTTCTGCTGAATCAGATTTAAAAAAACACGTTTTGACATTGGTAATGTTACAAAAGTTATAATTTCTTAGCTAATAATGGTTGGAAAGAAGGCAACCAGGACATTTTTGTTGGAATAAATACAAATCTTTCTTTAAATATAAAATAAAATTAATTTATTGGTGGAGTTCTATAAGATATTCAATTTTTAGCTCAACCTTTTTTTTTCTTGCCTCAATATTTTTTTCCAATTTCAAACTTACTTTTCTTAGAAAAATATGTGGTAAGCATATGTATATTGTATATTGTTTTATGGTGTTATTTAAATAAAATCTTAGTACTTAAAAATATGTGTACCTAAATATTTTATTCCAATAATTTGTATCAGGTATGAACTAGGGACAGGTAGAAATAAAAATAGGCACTTTTTTTTAAATATTATTTATTAATTGAATGCGAATGTTTCGTATTTTTGTATTTATTTTTATTTATTATTGTTACTACTATTTTTGATGTATCTGTTTTTTTCTTGCGTTTTTAATATAGTTTGTAATATTAAATTCAGAATAAAAAGTTTAGATTTAACTTAAATTTTAAAATTTAATTTCAGCACAAACCTAAAATTTTAGAAAAATTCCAATAATTTATTTTAATCATATTTTCTTAATAAAATTTTGACCAAATATGTTTAAAACTAATCTTAGCATGTGTGCCAAATTTCATTTAAACTAGGTGAATAGTTTATATTTAACAGACTTTTTTTTTTGGAATTTCAGTACAATACCAAAACTCTCAAATTTAAGAAAATTGTCAATATCTTTGTTTCTAACATTTTTTTCTAAACCAAATTTTGACCCAATATGTATGTATGTACAAGAGTAATTTAAACATGAGTACCAGATTTGATAAGAAATCTTTAAACATTTCAGATTTAACAGACTTTTTCTGAAATTTCAGTAAATCATCAAAACCTTCAAATTTTAGAAAAAAGTCTAAAATTTTTTTCTTATCATTTTGTTTTTAAACCAAATTTTGAACAAATATGTATAAGAGAAATCTACATATGTGTGCCAAATTTCATTAAAATCCGTTGAACAGTTCTAAATTGAAAGATTTTTTTCTGCTCTCGCATATACAAAAGGCACCACTGTGCGCCGATCATTAGACTCTTTTTAGTGGGTGGCCCTTGGTTTTATTGTTTGACAACTGCATTTGAATCAACCAGAGGCCTGATTCCGTAAAACGAAAACGATCGAACGACATCATTTTGACCAATACCTATCTCTTTCACATCTAAAGAGAAAGATAGGGTAGCTATCGCCAAAACGATATCGGTCGTTCGTTTTCGTTTTACGGAATTAGGCCCCAGTATTTTTTAATATTCGCACACAAATTGTTTGTTGTACGTTTTTGGTCTTATTTATAAACGTTGCCTATTTTTAGACAACTGTCAAATTTGAAAAATGTGTTAAAAAAACCTTGTTTATTGTTGTCTTATAAAGGGTGTTTTTTTCATGATTTACTTTATTCGAAAGATAATCTCCTGGCATTATAATTTAAATATGATTTCTGGCCTATGACCGCCACGGCTGGCTCAGACGTAGTCTAATATGGATCCCATTTTTGGTAAGTTTTCCCAACATTTGTAGCCGTATATTGGCAATAACGCGCGAATGTTATCCGCCAAGTGGTCAATCGCAAAATCTTCAATAAAGTGGATGGACACATATTCAATTCCTGTGCACGATGCCGTTTAGACTGATTCGGGTCTTCCTATACGCTACGCTCTACAGCAGCAATGACTTGTTCTGTACGCACTATACAACGTCTCTGTGGATGCGTATTATTATTTAGAGTAAACGTAGTGTTATGTTGACCGTAAAATGGACGTAGTTTGCGATACGTATTTCGAACAGAACCATGATTTTCAAAATAATTTTGCACAATTTGGAAGCATTGTTTAATGTTTAGGCGTCAGTCTATTCATGTTGAAAACAAATGCCAAACAAAACTAAAAATAAATCACTTGACAGCTGACAAAATGGTCGCCAGTTAAAATAGTGTTGCCAACTTAGTTCTATACAAGTTTGTGCAAAAAGTTCATGCATGACACTGGTATACTAGTGGATAATACTCTACGGTGCACACAGACGAGAATGTTGCTGCTGTAGCTGAGAGTGTGATACTCGAAAATGAGGCTGGGAACAATGTGGGCGTTACACCATGCTAACCGATTACTTAAATTGAAGACATGGATTTTGACGACTTCTGTTTCATACAAGATGGCGCGCCATACCCGCAGCTCATGCCACAATTGATCTCTTGTGCACCAAATTCCCAAATCGTGTTATCAGCCGTCTTCGCGATGTCAATAGGCCGCTTTGGAGCTGCGATTTGACCCCTTTGCAATTTTTTTTTGTGGGGAAACGTTAAGGACCGATGTTATGCCAACAATCCGGAAACGATTCAAGCACTTAAGGCCAATATCATCCAAGTAATCCGTGAGCAACAGACCCAAACCATCAACAAGGTCTTTGAAAATTGGAGTAACAGAATGCGTTCCTGCGAATCCAGCCAAGACAGCCACTTGAATGACGTTGTATTCCATAATTAATGGGAATGTTTACTAATAAAGCCATAATACATGGAAAAAATTAATTTCAGTTTTTTTGTCAGTTTTTTTTAAATTTTGTTCATTTTATTGAATTTTTAAAAAGATACTTAGATTTGGCCCACCCAAAACGTGTGTCACACTTAGCATTAAAAACTCTTCCTATGCAAAAAATCAAAAATTTAGGATAAATATAAATGTGGATTTCTCATGAAAATATTCAAATAAAAATTAAAATTCCTTATAAGGAAAAAATCTTATTTATTGAATCATTTCTATACTCTTCTCTGCATCATTTTGTCAAAACACAACCTTTTCACACCAAAAGTAGACAGAATATGATTTTTTTTCTAACTCAACTGAAATTGGTATAGCCGTCGGAATAATGTGTTAACCATACGAAGAGTGAAAAAAGCCATTCTCAATAGAATTCTCTTAAAAAAAAAAAAAAATTGCCAAACCTACTGACAAATACAGCCATGTTCATCATGTGTAAAATAATTACGAGACACGACCTCTACTCTTTTCGCCCACCCTCAAATTTTCTTCGTATGAAAATGCCAAAAGAAAAGTTCAAAGGCCATCGTTCTTTCTTGAGAAAATCTATAGGAAAACTGCCAGGGAAATTATCAAAACAAACCCCAAAAGTTGTGCGTTTATATTATATTCTTCCTTTGACGCAGCACATTCTACTTTACCACCCGCTTTGATAAGTGAAGGAGCGACATTTACAAAAGGGCAAGTTAAAGAGAAAAAAAAAATAAAAAACAAGTGAGTATTATGGTTATTTTGGCGAATGCGAACTTTCCAAAGAGCTACATTATACGATACTTATGTCTCTAAAGCTTAAGCTGTCTTACAAATGTTTTGTTAACATTTCCAGTGGAACTTTCATGGAATGATTATTATGTATGTTGTTCTTGTTTTTGTTGTTGTTGTTTTTAATACCCTGCTGTTTGATTATTCGTACACCCACAACCCTATAGCCAAGCACCTCAACCTGTGCCACCTACACGCGTAGGTGGGCAGCTCCAGAGTTGTGTTACTTTGACGACAAACGACCGACACGACGACAACGGCAACGATAACGAAGAACAACAAAAATGAAATATATATTAAAATCTTTTGCACAGTAATTTGTAAACAGGCAAATAGAAAAAAAAATACAGTTTTTTGCAGCCATTATGATTATGAATGAAAGTGTTTTTTTTACATTATTTTTTTTTTTTTTTTGTGGGGAGGGGATTTTCGATACACCCCCACATTTGAGAATATGTCTATGAGACATCGGCAGAGAGAAAGAAGAGCTGGAAAATAAATATATGATAGTTCGATTTACGTTACACTGTTCTTGTGCTTTTAAGGTTAAGTTGAGTTTAAGACCAAAGCACAGTGGGACAACTTTCCTCTAGAATTGGATACGTTTAAACAAACAAACAAATTTGTGTTTAAAATATTTTTTTCATTCGGCATCATATTTCATTTTTAAACTTGGCTTATTTCTTATGTTTATAAAAAAATGACTAACAGTCGTATTTATTAGATTTTTGTCTACTTAGACACTGTCTAACTATTTTCAAATTGGTGGAAATACGGTTTATTAAATAAGAATAAATATATTATTCACTGTGAAGACCATTTACTCTTGTGTCTTAGTTAGACAGCTATAAGAGGACAATAAACAAGATTTTTGAACACATTTTCTAAGGTTAGACAGTTGTCTAAAGTTAGAAAACGTTTAAAAATAAGATCATAAGTTCGTAATATTTTAGAAGAAGGGTAATATGAAAAAAACGGAGCAACTACTCAAAATTCCACTTTTCGGAGCAGATTTTTCATTTGGTATATGAATACAATATTTAGCATTTTCATAGCATCTGCTCAGCTTTTTGTATGGAGCATTTGCTCTGAGCACGTGCTCCGTTTTATTCGTATCACCCAAAAAATTTAGTTTTTCGTTTCGGTTTGCAGACACAGACATGAATGTGAAGGGATTTAGAATTTTAAGATAAATTTTTTCGGAAAATGTTGATAAAAGTTATGAGTTTGTTGAAGGTTTGAATAAAACAACAACAATTTGGTGAGCTACCACCAAGATTTTAAAGGCTGGAGTTATAGCTATTTCACGACTCCCACGCCGATTATGAGTTTATTTTTACAAATTTAGTGGGTGATGAAGCATTCGATTGTCAGTAAACCCGTAGACATGGAATTTTTTTTCATCACTTTTAAATTTAAAGTCAAAATATTTCTAATCTGTCTTTAGTTCATAATTCGTCCAAATTTTAGTTTCCATTTTGGCTATAATTTAATTCCAGCATTAAATCTATTCTGCACTACTGTGGGAGTATTTCTTATTGATAAGGGATGTGAGGTAAAATAGGTACCCTATACCTACAAAATATTTTTTTTAAATTGATTGTAAGAGAGAAAAGCATAAGAGAAAAACAGGTCTATAATATTCTCTTAAAAATTTATTTCTAACACCTGTTTGATTTCCGGTGATGTGGGATTGGTGGAATTTGACTTGTTGCTTTTCTGAATGAGTAAAGGTACATATATGTATATTAAGTTTGTTAAAGAAACCGATATTTATATGGAATACCTTTTTAGAAGGTATTCAACTTAAAATTTAAATCAATTTTGATAAATTTTATTATTTGCTAGACGAGTGCGGTGGAAAAAGTTCATGTTTATATTAAAAATTCATATACATATTATATGTATGTATGAAAGGACGTTTAAATTCATATTTTTATACAAGAAATTAAATGATGTCTATCAAATTGAGAATTTTAAATAACGCAATAACATTTGACATTTAAGTTGAATTTAATTAAATTAAACAGCGCGTGATTTACAAAGAAAATAACACAGAGGTTCAGACTAGACAAGAAAAACATCGTATGCAGTCTATTTTCTCACGTTTAGGCGGGAGGTTTAATTTTCTTTGGAAAAAGAAGAAAAAACGATTTAAAATGAAGAGAAAAAATATTTAAAATCACGGGGCATCATTAACAATTATTTTGGCATTTTATCAATGAAAACAGGAATTTTAAGAAATAAAAATGAATGCATATACATACCTATATCTACTCAGAACAAAGGAAAATTAAAATTTTACTTTGAATAAATTCTAACCAAGCTGAATTTTAGTGCAGAGCTTTATTTTTGTGCAGTGGTTATAATTTACTAAAATGTAGGTACCTTTAATTTGAAACAGGGTTTTTGATTTTGTGGGGTCAAATAGGTGAAATATAGTTATTTGGTAAATTGCTCCAAAACTATCGGTTTTTTGTTAAGTAATTCAAAGATTTTATTTAAAGCCCACGTAGGTTTTATTAAAATGTAAAAGGGGATAGTAATAGAATAATAGAAGCATTTTGTTTCTTTAAAAAAAAAAATTTGTTTTGCTTGCGCTTTGCTTTGCTTGCGTTTGCACTTCAGATCTTTTGTACGTGCATTTGGTCACGTGAAAGGTCATGCATGTGCACGTTAGGTCACCCATCAGGTATATTGTCAAGTCTTGCGTGCGTGAGATGGAGCGTTAAGTTTTTTGTCGGGTCTTTCATGCGTTAGTTCATGCGTCAGGTCGTGGGTGCATGCATTTTCGAGGCGTGCATCAGGTCTTGCTCACGTTAGGTCGCACGTCAGGTCATGCGTTAGGTCGTACGTCAGGTCATGCGTGCGTGCGTCAGGTCGTGTTTTTGTTTCATATTTCAAAACCAAGTGATTTTCAATGCTCCCATAGTTACTCTCAGAGATGTAAAAGAATGCAATACCGTAAAACCCCCCTTGGGCGGACGACGAAAGTCTCCGTCTAAGGGAGTTTACCGTTTAAGGGAAAAAATTAAAAAAAAAAATTGTTATACAAGAAATGATTTACAAAAACTGACAAATAAAATACTTCAGGCATTGCATAATAAACACTTACTTATGCACTACACACACACTGTGCAACATTGTTGCAATTTTGTTGTTTTCATTAGTTTTGTTAGCTCGTTTGTCTTTATCTTTCTTATCTATTGTCGCTATAATGAACGAATGAGAACGTTTTTAATGCAAAAGAAGATATATGGGCAAGTAGGTATATTGTTGAAAATACGGGTTGAAGTTTACAATTACAAAAAAGTTGTTGTCCACCTAAGAGAATTAAATTTGACAAATTGTGTCTGAAATTCTTGTCCGCGTTCAGGTAAAGTAGTGTTCGCTTAAGATATCATATAATGTATGGAATTTAAATTCAAGATCTACAGTCGTGAGAATTTGTCCTCTCAAGGAGATTGTCCACATAAGAGAGTTTTCCGCAGTAAGAAGTTTCACTGTACTTTGGTAACACAGTCAGTAAAGTCAAAGTTAATTAACTTAATAATTGAATGCAAGTTAATACTGTGACACGAGCCGAGCACTTTTACTGCAAAAAAAACAGGAAGCTGTCAGTATTAATATTCTAATTCTCCTGTCAAAACAAGCAGTTAATTGACTGAAATTTAATAAACTATAGAATACTTTTTGACCACCATTTCGGATTATCGATTTATTTGTAGCGACCGCGACATGGTGATTGTTATGAAAAATATTTCTTTATAAAATGTTAATCTGACTATTGAGCAGTATTAATGAAATAAAATGCACGACTGAGTCGGACGAACTTGCTCTTATGTGCGATCATACTGTGGTTTTAAAGTCTGACTCGTTTGAATTTATTCATCAGATTTTAAAAGAAATAAATTAGTTATGAAAGCCTATATTTTATGCAGCCTGCCAAAAACGTAGTTTAAAGAACATTTTAGCACCGTGATGCATACATGCATGGAATTTACACTTTAGACTGAAAAATTGTTAAAAACTCAACATAATTACAAATAAGTTGATTAAACATCTGAAATTATTTTGACACAAACGCGATGAACATCCATCTGATTTTTTAAACAAATCTCAATTAATCAGAAAAAAAACAAATTGAAATCCGTTTGAACGATTTTATAAAAAAAAATAATTTTTTATAAATAAAATTTTAAAAACTTTTCTAAAAAAAAAAAATTGGTACGCAATGTTTTAGTATTTATTAATGCCAAATTTTACCCATTTTCGAAATATTGAATTTTTAAAAAAATAATTTTGAAATTTTTTAAAAAAGTCTAAAATTTGTTATTTTAAAAATTTTGGTATGCAATATTATGCAAACTTTTTAGAAGCTCTTTTGCAAAAAAAAATCATTAAAATCGGTTCAACAGATAATAAGATAGTCGAAAACCAAAAAAAAAGTGGTTCTATGAGAGATATCATTTTTTATCGATAGATATTTTTTTTTTCTGATATCATGGTATGTTCGTTTAATAAAAATCGACTGACTCGTTTTGGAATAATTAAGTTCTCAAAAAAAAAAAAATGTTTAAATCAAAAAAAAAAAAATATATATTTAAAATTTTGGTTTGCAATAAAATCAGTCGAGGCGTACCCCTTTTTTAGAAAAGAAAAAAATACAAATTTGTTTTTAAAGTTTTGGGCGCATTTTTGAGGAAAGTAAGATTTACATAATTTGTTAAAACAAATTTTTACGGCAGGTACCTATATTTTTGCTCTTAGGTAGGTACCCAGTTTAAAGAAAATCAACCCAGTCGTTTAGGCTGCAGCTAAAAGGAAAGACAGACCCACAACCAGACCCACTTTTTTCGACTCGCTATCAACAATATCTCAAGTTCGATTTTTTTGTAAGAATCCATAACTTGCCAAATAGTACCTACATATGTATCGTAAGAAAAAACAGTAAAAACAAGAATCAATTTCGGACAGGGTGACCAAAAAATTAAATCAAAGTGGAGAAAAACCGTTCGGATTTAATATTAAATTTAATATTAATTAATATTAAAAAAAAATAAGAGGTTATGAAATTCTTAAGAAAATGGTTTTAAAAAAAAAATCATTTCGCACCTTGTACGGTATGATATGAGTTATTTCTAATATCACGGTTAAAGTGTTTTTATGAAAATATTGTCTAAACACAATTAAGCAGAAAATGAACTTAGGGGCAGGTTCTTGTTCACTAAAAGCATTTTCAGTGCAAACAGACGTAATTTAAAGGGAACATATCCCTTGCAGTTTTTGCCTGTAGATCCTTACTCTTATGTTATAAATAAAACAAAATTTGATTTTCAAATAATTTTGTTGGAAAAAAAACGCGAAAGCTACCTCGATTTTGAAGTTTTTAGTCCTAATCATTTGGATTTAATCTAAGCTTCATAATTTCGCCCGGTCCCGGTTTAATTTCAAGAAAGGTGTTTTTTTTTTTTTTGAATCACCCTACTGATGATGTCCATAATTATCGACCAAACATTGTAGAAATAAAGAAAGTTATGTGTTTCCTTTAATTAAAGATCAAAAGACCTTAAAAAAGAAATAAAATGGCTGCAAATCTTTAAACAATTTTGCTACGCTCTGGTTTTGTCTTGTCGTCTGTCGGTCTTTGTGTATGTGCTTTCATGCTTTCAATATAATTTGACCTAGATCTTAAACGGGTCGACCAATTTACTTTGAAATTGTTATATGGCAGTTTTTATTTGATTTCTTAGAGGGAAACATTTTAATTTTAGCTTAATCCCATCTAAGACACGTGTAACTCCCTTAAAAAATTTTTTTTATATATCTTGGTAAACGGAACTAACAATTTTGATAAAACTATATACCTGTAATAATCAAAGCAATCTCAAAAACAATGCATTTCAGAATTCTGGCCGAAAAATTCAAATTATGGTTTTTACGTTGCTTAAAAAATTGGGTTATTTTTGGGTTATTTCCGTATATCTTTTTAATAGCTATACCGAGGTTGTTGAAATTTTGATATTCAGTTGTTTTCAGTAATTGAAACAATATGGCATTTAAAAATATTATAAATTAGTTTTAAAAACGTAAAAATAATTAATTTTCAATTTTTTTACTCTTGTAAAAATAATCAAAATCAAAATTAACACATTGATGATAAAGAACTTTTAAAAGGTGAGTTTTGTTGTGTCCACTTAAATTTAAATAAGAACCTAAACGGGTTGACTAATTGACTTAAAATTTGGTACAAGTCATTTTGATGTGAATTTTTTAAGAGGAGAAATTCGATTTTTTGTTTTACCTCATTTATATAGCTGTCATGCAAACATTTCTTTTTTTTTTCAAATTTTCTCAAAAATGGCTTTAACGATTTTGATTAAACTTTGTACCTGTAATGATGAAAGTAATTTTTAGAAAACTGTGTTTCAAATTTTTGGAAAAAAAAATCGAATTACGAAATTACGGTATTTGACATCTTTTAAGAATATTGCCTTTGTTTTTTAAATAAACATTTGTATATTTTTTTAATGGCTTGACTAATTTTGTTGTAAATTTATAATCGGGGCCAAAATAGGGTGCTTTCATAAATGCATGGCTGCTTTGTTTATATGCGATCAATTGCAATCATATTAACGTCATACAAAATATTTGCGAATGTGTTTTACTCTGCATTTATGAACACTTTTTCTGATTTACGTCATATGTCAAAAACAATAAAGAAACAATAAAAGAAAGGAAATCGTTTATATTATACCTGTCTCTTTCTTTAAGAAAGAAACTCAGATTGCATGTGAGTTTTTATAGTTGCACATTTGCGCTGCAAATATTTGCGTTTTGCTTTTATGAAAATCTGACATTTATCATTTGCATTTATGAAAGTTCTGCATTCGTCAGACTTTCGCAACCATGCATTTATGAAAACACCCATAGTTTAAACAATATTGCATTCAAAAATTTTGAAAATATGAAATGTTTTGTGTCATGTGTACAACAGATCTTATTTTTCGCATATATCTGTAAAATTTGAGGGAATAAATTATTTTGAATTGAACTGACCAAAGATATCTTTTAAAGATAAGTTTAAACGGGTTAAATCACACAAGCCGTTTTTATTGGTAATTCGATATCTAGGTAATGCCAGTAAAATTTTACACAGTAAACAACAACAAATGAATAAGTGTCGATAACTTAGTCAGTAAAATTAGTGAATATAATAGTTGAAATATCATTTTGGAGTGTCTGGAATAGTTTGACAATCAATGGGATTGCAGAAAAATATTTTTTACTGAAGTTTGGCATTTAAGGATGAGTTCGTTAATATTTTTCAATGTTTATGCTATGTTTTCATTAGCACCAAAATGTGTTAGTTTGAAAAATTAAGCTATACGGTAAGACGGTCAATGTGAGTAATCAATCCGTTGACTCCTCGACGTCACAAAAAATCATTAGTACTGACAATGTTTTTCCTAGATACTCAGGGCCGTTCCCAGCCAAACTTGCGCCCTGTACAAAATTTGTATAAAGCGCCCCTTTTGTATATTTGCACACATACATATACATACTGATACACATGCATAAGACTTTTCCACATTACCCAGGAGGTGGACTTCCAACGCGTTTTCTTTATTGAGGTACCCCCGGTAGGTGATGTTAATTAGTGTGCAAAAAATAACTTAACACAGTTGTGATGAATTTTATTTTGGTATAATTTGGACAAGTTTTATGGCAATATATATTTGTTTGCGCAATATCACATTCCTTTTTTTTTTGCTCCTGGTAATGCGCCCCCAGAATTTTGCGCCCTGTGCATATACACATCCTGCACATATGGTTGGTGTGGCCCTGTAAATATTTGACATGTAGATGATACGTGTAAACATATGTGTAAATGCATTAGGTTCTTAATTAAATCTAAATGCCTATCGAAAACTCTCTTTGCACTTTCTGGTGACAGTTTAGTTAAAAATTTACCGAATAAAAGCAAGACGCAGTTCGTTTTCCATCTGACAAGAAAGGGTATGTGGTAACTACTATAGCGCAGGATGGCTACGATTCAAAAATGGTAAACCCAACAAAATTTTTGTTTTACATTTCGCCTTGGAAATTGAGCGCATTGCCGTTGCATTTAGAACAAAATACTTTATACACGTTAAAAACTGATCGTCCCTATCATTTAAGTTAAAGCGTCAAATTCTATTGAAAAATGATAACAATGCTTCTTCTTCTATAAAATGTCGGAATATGAATGTGAAATGCACGGTTAAAACCTCAGAAGTAAAATTTCCGGAGCAGATTTGAAAATGAAAAAAAAAACTCAAGTTTTCAATAAAAAATATTTAACAAAAAAAAAAAAAACGCGTAATTTGCATTCGATTCACAACATAATAAAATTTCAGATTTGGTTAGAATATTGAATAATACAAGGCTGTCATTTCCTTTGATCTGATTTCGCTAAAGAATTTTTAAATTTTTCAGTGTGGAAAAAAGAAGTAGATCTTAAAATAAGCTGAGTAGATTTATTTTCTTTCTTAAAATTTGAGTAAATGTACTTCGATTGGAGTAAGGTTCTAACGCTGGAGAAATGTAGGAAAAATTCCACCAGAACTGATCAAAATGTCATTCTCAAAGAACACATCTAATGGCAGTTTTAGACGACTGACAACTTTTCATAATTTCTTATATTTTCCTAAGATTTATAACTTCATCGTGTTAATGGTTTAAAATCCGTCATTTTGTTCGTCATTAAAACTGACAAGTGTAACTGGATACCATTCAACAAAATGTATGAAGTTTAATTTAGATATAACAATAGGCCTTGCGTTGTATACAAATTGAGAGAATAATGTTCTTCATTCTTTTTTAACTTCGTGTAAACAAATGTCGTTTATTATTTTGGGACAAAAATTTGGACAGTTGTGTTAATAATCCAGCATAAAATAAAACCATCTGTTTACGTTTTAATTGAGTTTACAATTTTTAGTTGTATTTATAACTCAAGCAACGTGAAAATATTATTTTTTACTACTTAACGCGAGATAAATTTATTTATTTATTTATTTATTCACATATTCGCTAATGACTAGCTCAAAAAAAAAAATAGGTGACTACTTAGGTCTATAGTACAGTTAAATAATTGAATAAAAATCTTGTAAAGTTCATAAAAATTTGATTGAAAAATTGATATAAACTTAGTTGAAAAATTTAGTGATTGGTCAAATAAGTTATTACATCTTTTATAAAGAAGATTAAATAATTTAAACATTTTATTTAATGAAAAAAATCTTTCATAATTAGTACGATAGTTTGAAATATACATGCAGTTGGGTATATATTTCTAAAGTGTCTCTGAGGAATATTAAAATTTATTCGGGACAAAAGGTAAAAGGAGTCTATATTTCTATTAATTATTTTAACAATAAAAACGAAACTTAAATAAGAGCGTCTGTTCTCAAGACTAGGCAAGTCAATAAGCTTTAGTCTATTGATGTATGCAGGGAGCTCGCAGGGATTTTCCCAGTCTAAGCCTCTGAAGGCAAACCGCAGAAATCTTTTTTGGACACGTTCAAGTCTCGCTATATGGCACTCATAATAAGGTGACCAAACATGGCAAGAATATTCAAGAATAGGTCGAAAAAAATGTTATGAAAAGCTGTTTTGTAACATATGGGTCTGTTAATTGTCGTGACTCTCTCTCTTTATCCATCCAAGAAGTGAATTGGCTCTATTTGATATGGCGTTAATGTGTTGAATGAATTCATGTGATGGGATCACATGTTATTGGTTTCCATAATTTTAATCTAGTAGCTTGACGTTAGCGGTTAATGCAATAACTGGTATATGGACCGGTGATTTCGCCAGAACAAAACTTAAAAAGTGACTTTTTCGGGATACATTTATTGCTGGACTGGTTTATCTCATCTCATGTGGATAAGTATCGTCTCAAATCTCACATATTGCTTGTCATCAAAAATAGGAAATTTTGTCACTTAAGATTTTTTACTTGATTTATTTTATCGAAAAAAAAAAACCGTTTCCCAAATGTAGCACTGATTTTAAAAAAATGATAATTTACACACGTTGTAAAGGGTGTTTTTTTTTTTTAGAGGTATAGTAGAATTTTGAAATGGAATAAAACAAAGATGATTTTTTTTTTTAAATTAACATGAAATTTACTTTATTCGAAAGATAATCTTCTGGTATTATAATTTAAATATGATTTCTGGCATATGACCGCCACGGCTGGCTCGGACGTAGTCTAATCTGGAGGTGTAATTTTCGATGACTTTTCCCAACATTTGTGGCCGTATGTCGGCAATAACCCGGCGAATGTTGTCCTCCAAGTAATCAATTATTTCGGGCTTATCGGCGTAGACGAGCGACTTCACATATCCCCACTGAAACTTGTCAAGCGGCGTTAAATCGCACGATCTTGGAGGCCAATTCACGGGTCCGTAACGTGAAACTATGCGGTTACCAAACGTTTCCTTCAATAAATCAATTGTGGCACGAGCTGTGTGACATGTTGGGCCGTTTTGTTGAAACCACAGCTTCTGCTTATCACGGTTGTTCAATTGATGAACGAAAAAGTCAGTAATCATGGCTCTATAGCGGTCACCATTGACTGTAACGTTCTGGTCAGCATCGTTTTTAAAGAAGTATACAGACCAATTATTCCACCAATCCATAAAGTACACCAAACTGTCAGTTTTTGTGGATCTAACAGCGTCTCAACAATGCAACAATTTTCTTGTAAAAACCGGGGTTAACAGCAATCTAGTTCCAAGCCCATTCACAACATTTTGTATGCGTTGTTCAGGCGTCAGTCTATTCATGTTGAAATGCCAAACCAAACTAAAAATAAATCACTTGACAGCTGACAAAACGTTCGCTCGAGTCCCATATTTCACTTTACATATCGTACCGTGTATGTGTAATACGTAACGTATTACAAGTAACGTGCTACACGTAATGCACACGTTTTTATTTTACCCTACCTCCAGCATAGATGTTTACACACATCAAAAATTAAACATTTGAGTGGCAGAACTCACGGTTAAGATGTGTATAGACCTCCACGTTTTTCCGAGTGCCGCATAACGCTGATGCCGGATCGTAAAGTGACGTTTGAAATGTTATATATTATACGGAACATAATAACTGGAATAAAACCAATATTTTTAGTTTACTCTACCACCGGCATAGATGTCTAAGACATCAAAAAATAAATTAGATAATTTTGTTGTAACTCAAAATTAAAAATATAACGGTTAAATATAGAACAAAATCCTATGCAAATTATAGAACCATCAAAATGAAATGATGACGTCTTTTGTAATTTTTGAGATACAAACAATAATTTGAAAAAAAAAATACAAAATATTGTTTTAGAATGGAAAAAAAAAATCATTTCATTGTTATTTATGTTTTTCTTCAAAGAAAAAATTATTAATTTGAGTTAATCAATTTTACAATTTTGTTAATTCCATCCATAAATGACTCGTTGGTAGACTTGCTAAGAACTTATAACATTACCGTTAAAATTTAACTATGAAATATTTTAAAACAAAGTAACAAATCTATTTTACCGACGCAAACGCAACAATTTGAATTTAAATTGACTTTAGGAAAATTTGCAAAATAAGGTTAATATCGTAAATGAACACAATGAAGAAAATGAACAAAAAAAAATCTTTTGCTTTTATTTATACAGGTAAAAGTAATTATAATAAATAAGTACATACTTTAATATTCTTATTAAAATTGGAACTAAAAACTCAGATCAGCAGACAAAATAAAAAAAATAAATAATTTTTTTTTTTTAAATAAGTACATAAATTTAATTCGCGTTCTTAATTATTTACATAAAATAATTATCATAAAAATTTACTTTATTTACCTTGATATAAAACTTTCACTTTAATGTTTTCATTGAATTTTATACATAAAATATGTTGTTGGTTAAGGCAGGTACATAAAATCGAAATATTACATAATTTGATCTCACAAAACATATGGTCACAATTTACATATATATTGGAGTGCCTTCTCATTAAGAACACTAAGGATCTTTAATTAATTTATCAATCACAATTTTCATTCACAAAACTTCCATAAAACTCCAAAGCTTGATAACTTAATCCTTCACCAACAAATAACTAATTCACTACTAACTCGATAAAACTTAAACCCACGTGTTTTTTATGTTTTTTTTTTTTTTAATTAAGAATCGACATCGATGTGTTTGTTTTTACACTTTGCAACTACCACTTTTACGCGCAATCCTCGTATTGTTGTATATACTAAAACCAAGAACAAGTAGAACAGTGTTCAAAATTCTCGCGCTCGCCGAAAAAAACGATTCCGATCTTTCACGGCGAAAAAAAGTCCTCCGAATGCGACGACACGACAACGATCGGTGGTGGTGTGCACATTTGCCGGTATGGCTAAGAAACTGCTACAAAATAATAAAAAAAAAAAACAAACAGAAACAGAAACAGAAAAAAAAAAAATAGGTAGTGAAAAAGAAGAGAGAGCAAGCTTCAAAAAGCCCACACTCTCTCGCACTTGAAAAGAATACTAACGCAGATGGATTGGCATTGGATATAATAATATGGCCTACAACGACGAAGGCGGATTTGTATAGTTGACTTTTCGCAACGCTCCATTCGCACAGCAGAGTAAAAATGAAAGCGATTTGTCTGTCAGCAGTGGCGGCGGCGGCGGTGACGCGACGACAACGTGGAAAGCCTGACGAAAGATGCGATCTGATTTCGAATGCACCAAACGACGACAAGCGGAACCTCCATTCAGAGCCACCATTTTGTTATACCCTGCTGTTATTGCGTATAAAGTATATATTGTTGGTGAGATTCATTGCACTGTTTTTCTCAATATTCTGTTTTTCATTATGGGGCTTGTTCTATTTGAAATTATTATTTTTCTGTTTGGTTTTGATTCGCTTTTGCCTTATTCGGATTTGTTTTTTTTTTTTTCTTCTTACCTAAATGACAGTAGGTCGTCGTCGATTTCGATGTGATATCCCCCGCAATATGTATTACCCTTCTTGCTGAGCTCTGAATTATATTGTGGAGTTTTTTTATATGTGATGTGATGATGATTATTATGAAGACTGCAAAGTGGGCTTATAATATTCGTTCGGTTGAATGGATTGGTGTTTGTTAAGCAGGTAAGCCAATCGAGACTAGCATTGAACATTTTTGGGGGTAGAAATGTTCAAGTAGGCACGTACTATTACTACGTATATGAAGTCAAGTGTTTAATACAGATTTGCTCTTAAATAAAAATTTCTTAGAAAATGTGAGAGGACAATAATGGAAAAATGAGCAGTTAAGAAGTAAAGTTAAAGATTTATTTTTATCTCAAATTATAACAAAATAAAAAATCAAGCAATGGATTAATCATTTTCAAAATAAAAGATTTTATTTCTATAATTACATATTATGAATATTATCTTCTAGGTACCTATTACCTTTTCTTTTAATTAAAGAATATTAAATGTACAGATTTCTTTAAATATAGCCTTAAGGACATAGAAGATTTTAAAGATTTTTTTAGATTTCAAAAATCGATGGAAATTGACAAAATTAGACAAAAAGCCATATTTATATTTAACCAAAAATTCATTAATAATAAATTGTGTATGATAATATTTAAAAATTGGCATAATTCATAACGAATACAATCTTTCCAAAATCATGGAATTTGTATTCAATGTAGTTAATTTTGATTATTTTTTTTTTTATTTCTTTTAAGTTTGAATATTTTCTATATTTTAGTTTAACAATACCAATACCAATCTCGACACGACCAAATATTTTTTACACAAGAAGAAAAATTTGTTCACATTACCGTTTCATAGACACTCTCACGATGCTCTCATTGTTTCTTATGTGATCATATTTTATCATTTCTAGACTGGTATAATTATCCTTAGCACTATAGCACTATACTATGTATAAGGCCTTGATTATAAAAAAAATATCAAATTTTTCTTTATGATTTTTTGTAAAATCATCATCGAGAAAAATGTATTTAAACAAAAAGTACGTATACGCAACAGTGAACCATTCCTTTAGTTGTATAGAGAAATTAATAAAATCTGAATGCCTCTCTCGTATTCAATAAAATTATCAGATTAGTTTGAAAATGATTTGAGGAATAATCATAGACAATATTCACCCCTTGGCACGCCCACTTTAATTTTAAAATATTGAAATCTTATCGAAAATATTTATAAAAATTACATATTATGTAGTTTAGTTTTTTTGAAAATTGTTATAATAATTTTGTTCAACTACATTTGACTTTACAGAGTGATTTGAGTGTGAATAATGGATTAATAATATTTTTTTTAATAATATTTTATTAAATGAAAAAAATAAAATTGAAATCAACGATAAAACTTATAATATTTGGTCAGATCTTATTTCAGAGTCCTCAATCAGTTTGCATCGCCAAAATTGAGGTGCACCCATAATTTTATTTCCTCAGTATTTGATTAAAATTACAACTACAATTACAATTACAATTACAATTACAATTACAATTACAACTACAATTACAATTACAATTACAATTACAATTACAATTACAATTACAATTACAATTACAATTACAATTACAATTACAATTACAATTACAATTACAATTACAATTACAACTACAATTACAATTACAATTATTATTACAATTACAATTACAATTACAATTACAATTACAATTACAATTACAATTACAATTACAATTACAATTACAATTACAATTACAATTACAATTACAATTACAATTACAATTACAATTACAATTACAATTACAATTACAATTACAATTACAATTACAATTACAATTACAATTACAATTACAATTACAATTACAATTACAATTACAATTACAATTACAATTACAATTACAATTACAATTACAATTACAATTACAATTACAATTACAATTACAATTACAATTACAATTACAATTACAATTACAATTACAATTACAATTACAATTACAATTACAATTACAATTACAATTACAATTACAATTACAATTACAATTACAATTACAATTACAATTACAATTACAATTACAATTACAATTACAATTACAATTACAATTACAATTACAATTACAATTACAATTACAATTACAATTACAATTACAATTACAATTACAATTACAATTACAATTACAATTACAATTACAATTACAATTACAATTACAATTACAATTACAATTACAATTACAATTACAATTACAATTACAATTACAATTACAATTACAATTACAATTACAATTACAATTACAATTACAATTACAATTACAATTACAATTACAATTACAATTACAATTACAATTACAATTACAATTACAATTACAATTACAATTACAATTACAATTACAATTACAATTACAATTACAATTACAATTACAATTACAATTACAATTACAATTACAATTACAATTACAATTACAATTACAATTACAATTACAATTACAATTACAATTACAATACAATTACAATTACAATTACAATTACAATTACAATTACAATTACAATTACAATTACAATTACAATTACAATTACAATTACAATTACAATTACAATTACAATTACAATTACAATTACAATTACAATTACAATTACAATTACAATTACAATTACAATTACAATTACAATTACAAGTCGTGATAGTAAGACTCACGGAAAAAAGGCTTTCACTTACTAGTTACCTACATAAAAGTATTTTTAGCCTGTATAGATTTTTCACAAGTAACAATTCATTTGAAATAAAAAATTCTTCGCTCTCCTTATGTTCGTTTTTAGCATGGTTTCAATTCTTATTCTTACAAAAATGAAAACAAAAAAGAAACACTTTGTCGTCGTCATTTCACATCTTAAAGTAATTCTTCACCTTCAGTTGGTCTCGTGGGCACACGCTTATCTCCTTCGCTACGCCATCTCAACCCACGTCAAAAATCAAATGGCGCGAGCCACTATAAAAAGATATACCTACATATACCTACCTTTATATATTTGCTGCACGCTAGAAATTTTCGTTGTTTTATTTGTTTTCAATTCAGCAAACAAGTAAATTTTCTCCTTACCTCACTTAGAAGAGCAGGAAATTAAAGAAAAAAAAAATAATAATCGTATTTTGGTCTAAAGATACTAAGAAGTGATATTTTTGTCGTCTCCTTGTCAACGCTTCCAGTGTGCCGTATGTGTCACATTTATACAATAATAATGTGCTTTTGTATTGCTTTTGACGACGACAACAAAAACTGAATCACAAAAATACACTCCAAAGCTTTTCAGTCTATAATTCCATTTATTTCTTCCAGAAAGTGCAATAACATTAATTAAGCATCTAAATTAAATTAAAGACTTTAAAACTAAAGCGAAAAGCTTTTATGAATGTTTTCTATCCCAGTCCCAGTCACAGTGTCAGAATTAGAGTTAGAATTGCAATTCTATTGCTTTGCTTTTACTTCTAATGGAATGGGAGAGATAAACCGTAATTCGTGCGATAAGTGGGTGGATTCATTGATGAATTTAAACTGAAATTGAGCTCTAGTTGTATGATGGTGTATGAATGTATATAGGGTCTATAGGAGTTGTGAACTTATAGTCGTGACGTGGAAGTGGAGGACGACGGGGATGAATTGGATGTTTTGTCAACAAGATAGTGTGGGTGGATCGGTGTTTTGGTTGTTGTTGTTGTTGTTGATGTTATTGGTTTTTACTACTCTATACGGATATGACACTATACATCGCCCCCACATTAATGATACTCATACAAACATAGATATATTTTTTTTTCGTTGTAAATGCTGTGTGTATTGAGGGTTAGAAGGCAGGTCCAAATTTGGAATTTAACAGGCCCTAGTCTATTACTGCTCCAGTTTATTGACAACAAGAGACTGTAGAAATTGAGGAAGGTAAAACAATTATATATTGACGCGAGTAAATGAACATTGTGATTTAGTTATATATCTCGTAGCACTTTCAAAGTTTAAAGTTATAAAAGAAAATATTTTAGAATGCTTTAATTTAAAGCTGAAGCTGTAATGTTGGTTTACTTCAACTTCAACAGCCAGTAAACCAAAATTTAGGTTGTTGTTGGATAATAGATAATAGATAATAAATAGAATAAAACGCATCAAAAATATACTTTATTTTAAAATATAAAAAAAAATCCTTAGAAACTGGAGCCAAATTTTTCAATATTCGATTTCTGCTAAGCAGCCAGTCACCTCCGCAAATCAGATCATTTAGTAGGTACAACATAAAGCAACATACATTGACTAAAATTGCATCTGATTAATTAAATTAACGACAGTCGTTCATATTTTTTTGTGGCTTACAACAACTAGAATGTACATATTTCGGTACATTGGTTCTAAAAGGGCCAATGTCCAATTTCTTAATTTGAGTGAAATTGAAAATTTAGTTTTTAAATTTCTGTGAGTACCTACTTAAAAACCTTAAATATTTATCTTTCTAAAAGGTTTCTTAATAAAATAGATTGCTTTTCTTGAAAATACAGCATTGTGAAATTTCAATTTATCTTACTCTGAGTTCAGAAGTCAATATTTAAAAAAAATAAACACTAGTTCTTTTAGAACTAAGGTACAGATTTAATCTTAAAAAAGTAAAGAAAAAAATTTAAAAAAGTAGTATCAAATTTTTTATTTAATATTTTCAAAAATTTTAAAATGTTATACATATGTATGTACCTACAATCGTATTTACTAGATTTTTGTCTACTTAGACACTGTCTAACTATTTTAAAATTGGTGGTGATTTATGCTTTATTTAATAAAAATAAAAATCACATTATTCACAGTTAAGACAATTTACTCTTGTGTTAGGCAGCTATAAGACAGCAAGGTTAATGAATACATTTTATAAAGCTGGACAGTTTTTTAACAACGTTTATAAATAAGACCACTTTTGTTTAAACTATTTACAAGGAAATTGGTAACAAAATTTATCGAACCATTGCGTTGAAGAGTTATACATGAATAACTAAAACAAAAGTCAAAAAAAAAATATAAGTAGTAACATCTACGTAAACCTGAAGAGCAGCTTTCTTACAATCAATTTGATTATTACAAAATCGTTAGAGCAAATTTTGTGAATACATATTAAAAAAAAAAAAACAAACGATATATTTATATAGCAGCTAATCGTGTAGCTCATCTCATGAAACAAAAATTCGAGTTTCCTTTTTAAGGAGTAAAATAAAAATGCTCTCTACCAATTTTAAAGAAAATCGGTATACCAGTTTAGGCTCAGACTGAAATAACAGTGGACACACAGACGCACAGACTGACAGATGGTATGACGAAACTCACTTATTCGGACCATCATCGTCTAAATCGCTAATTTGGATAAAAATACTGAATTTTTGAACACGAAATAATTATTTGGTCTAATAGAGCAAGTAAAATTGAACAATATGATAAGAAGTACAATTTTTACTCTGATATTTCTTCCAAAATAAAAACATAAAATGTAAGACTGGGTCGCACGAACTTGCTCTTATGTACGATCACACTGTGGTTTTAAAGTATGCATGATACTTACGCTTAAGACTGAAAAATTGTTAAAAAATCAATATATGTAATTACAAGTAAATTTATTAAACAATTTCTAAAACTATTTTCACACCAACGCAATGTAGGTACACCATTCGATTACACAAATCTCAATTTATGAGACGAAAATTTAAAAAATCGTTGAAGCTGTTTTTTGAAAATTAATTTTATATGCATATATAAAATTTTGAAAACATTTTTAAGAAAAAAAATTGGTATTTATTAATGCGGGGTTTAAAAATTAATTTTGAAAATAAAATCATCTACCCATTTTCGATTTTTATTTTTAAATCTAAAATTAATTTTTTTGAAAATTTTGATACGCAATATTATTCTTGTGTAAAAAATTTCATTAAAATCATTTAAACAGATAATAAAATAGGTGAAAACCAAAAAAGGATTCTATGAGAGATACCATTTATAAACGATAGATAAATTTCGTAAGGAAGTAACCGTTATTTTTGGTCATAAGAATAATTTTTAAATAAAATCTGCTAGATAATGTTAATAAACTGCTGGGTGCGAAAAAAATCGACCAAGTCATTTTCGAATTATTAAGTTTTCAACAAAAAATTTCAAACTTTTTTAAAAATTAAAAAAATAATGTGAATACACAAAACTTAAAAGATTAATTTGGTAAAAAAAAATTGTACGGCAGTTACCGTTATTTTTGGTCTTAAAAAAATGAAAAATCAAAATAAAATCGACCCCACTCATTTAGATTTAGGCTGCAGCCGAAAGGACAGGACAGACAGACAGAATTTGCGATACCAACTTTTTTTCGACTTCGCTATCATCGTAATGTCAAGTTTGATCAAAATCTCGAGTTCAATAACAATATGGTCCAAACTTACAGATTTTTTTTTTAGAAAATGATTAACAAATAAAAAAAAAAACACGACAAATCAGAATTTTTTAGATCTTCTTAAGTAGATTGGGTCCGGGATTAAGTTTTTGAGAGGTGAGAGAAATGAAACTCTTTTTTGTATGATTAATTATCTTAAAAAAATGGACTTTAACACTATTTTGTAAAGGCCATCAATTTTGAGAAAATTTAAATAAAGGTTGTGATTAATTTGTAATTATTCTTCTAATGGTATGAAAACTTCTTTTTTTATCCTCAAAAAAGCAAAACTTATAGAGCGCTCTGATGCAAACAAAATAAATTCTTTTCTTAGATGCTATCGAAGGATGGCAACGATATCGATGGATTAAAAAACCTCTAATAAATTAAAATTAAAAAAAAAATGAGATTTTATAAATTAGAACTTTAAGAATAAAATTGAAGAAAAAATTAATGACTCGCTCAATGGATTTAGTAAACCTCAAAAAAAGATAACAACATTTGTGGCCTTTTTAGAGTATAGCAATTAGGCCTATCATATACAAATTTTAAAACTCACGAGGCTGTTATTGCCATTGACATTGGTTATTGGCATTAAACCTCACATTTTAAATGTTGCTTTAGTAATGTTGATAAAATCCCGTTGGACATACTAAGATTGCTCACATCGAATCGTTTAACGCAGCAAAATAATAAGGGTATGTTTAAGTATCATCGTACCATATATCTTATCTATGGTATACATAAGAAGGTGTTCTTCAACGCTCGTAAGTCCATTGTTAAAGCTTTTTCCATTTGTCCTATTATCTAATATCTTCTGGATTCTAATTATAGTTCTTCCAATTACCGATTAATTACACTAAATTTCTGTCTTTCCAAGAGATTATTGAAATGCTGATCAATAAATATAATCAGCTCAAGTAATGTCTTGAAGAACAAAAGCAAAAGCAAGACCTTCTATTCTTTGTTGGAGTTGAAATTACGTTTCAAGTCTGATTTTCATAACGAAAAAAAGACTGCATTGTGTCTCCGTCAGTGACTGAGAAAGAGTCTTAATTTCATCGACAATCTCTTTTCGCTAATTTCGTCTTGTCATCGAAAAATTGAAACTCAATATTCAATATTGAATATGACGCGACTGTTATAGTGGTAATATAGCTGATATTGTATTTAAGTCAGCAAGTTGACCGATCCTCCAAACAATAACCAACCTTCATATAAACAATGCCAGGCCCTGGGCAAAAAACAAAAACTTCCAATGACTTAATGACTAGGAATTCTAGTCTTGTTGGATATAGGTCACACTAGATATTCGTCATGAAATCTATGTTAGATGGACTGAACTTAACAAAAATTGCGTATTGACAAGGTCCTCACTAGTCAACTGATGAGTCCAAGTGAGATCGCCGGGACGAAACGCCTAAATTTTTGTGGACTAAAGGCCGTAAAAAGCTATTTTGAATCAATAATTCAACAAATCCAATTAAATAGTGCTAAGTCTTCTACTTGGCTGATGTATTTCAGTAGTATATAGAGTTTGTATTATTAAAAAAACCTTCATATAACCATTTCAGTCTTTATGATTTTGAAAAGCTTGAAGAAAATCCACTGTTTTCGATTATGTTGTAATCTTGTTGACATTTTGTTCCAGCAAGATGCCACTGTGGGGCTACTTGCTACTGAGAGAACATTTCGGAGAATATTTAATTTCGTTTATTGGACGAGTGAATTAAGCATCTCTTATATGATATCACACCCCTGGAATTTCTCAGCTGCATAAAGTTAGCATTACAATATCTTTCGAAAAAGTAAGTTTTAACTTGTTTTACTTGCGATAAAGAAAGGGTGTTTTCTTAAAGGTATAGAACTTTGAAATGGAATAAAACAAAGATGATTTTTTTAAATTGACATGAAATTTACTTTATTCGAAAGATAATCTTCTGGTATTATATGATTTTTGGCATATGACCGCCACGGCTGGCTCGGACGTAGTCTAATCTGGAGGTTCAATTTTCGGCAATAACGCGGCGAATGTTGTCCTCCAAGTGGTCAATCATTTCGGGTTTATCGGCGTAAACTAGCGACTTCACATATCTCCACAGAAAATAGTCAAGCGGCGTTAAATCGCACGATCTTGGAGGCCAATTCACGGGTTCGTAACGTGAATCTATAATGCGGTTACCAAACGTTTCCTTCAATAAATCAATTGTGGTACGAGCTGTGTGACATGTTGCGCCGCCGCCGTCTTGTTGAAACCACAGCTCCTGCACATCATGGTTGTTCAATTGATGAACGAAAAAGTCAGTAATCATGGCTCTGTAGCGGTCACCATTGACTGTAATGTTCTGGTCAGCATCGTTTTTAAAGAAGTACGGACCAATTATCCTACCAACCCATAAAGCACACCAAACAGTTAGTTTTTGTGGAAGCGTTGTTCAGGCGTCAGTCTATTTATGCCGAAATGCCAAACCAAACTAAAAATAAATTACTTGACAGCTGACAAAATGGCCGGCAGTTAAAATAGTGCTGCCAACTTAAACTTCTATACCTCTAAAAAAACAACATCTTTTATATGCAAGTTATGGATTCTTACAAAAATCGAACTCAAGATTCTGATCAAACTTGACATTACAATGATATCGAAGTCGACAAAAGTGGGTATCGCAATTATATCCGTCTGTCGGTGGATCTGTCTGTCTTTTCGTTTATCAGCAGCCTAAACGATTGGCTCAATTCTTTTCTTATACTTGATATCTAGCGGTTTTTGGCCATTACCTCGACATTTGTTTTCAGAAGTTTTTTAATCAATTTATTTCTAATTATATTAATTTTTAACAATTTTTTAGCCTTAACTATAAGTTCTATGCATTGCATATGTGCAACATGGTGCCATATTATTTATAATAATGTACTCACATAATACTACCTGAAACTTAACCACATTTTTGGCAGGTGGTATAAAATATAGGCTTCCATAACTAATTTATTTTTTTTATCAGATGAAAAGATTTTAAAATATTAAGACTTTAAAACCACAGAATCGTAAATAAGAGCAAGTTCGTTCGACTTTGTCGTGCATTTTATTTTTTTTTTTCTGTGGGGCTAGACTTAAAGTTTGAACTAAATTTGATTGTTTTGTTTTTTGTTCTTAAAAATGTATGACTTAAATAAGAAGCGATTTTAAAATAGTAAATGCAACACTGATAAAACTGTTATGCCAAATCAATAAATTTACTTCTACTCCTGGATTTTTCTACTTAATATTTGATGAGATTTGAATCCTTGTCAAATTTAAATCAAATTAGACTTGATTCACGGAAACTCATGCACGAGACGAAGTATATACATATATGAATGTATTGCCAGGAATAACAAAAAAAATTATAAGAAACCGGTTAAGCTTCAATGAGTAATAATATATTTTGTTTTTACTTTGTTTCCGAAGGAGAAACAAACAATAATTGCGTGGCTTATTTATTTTTATCAATGAATTAATATATTAAACAGATAGCTATTAAAATTTTTTAAGAGTTTGTTCAGAATTCTTTGTATAGCTGTAATTGTCCCAATTAGAAAGTAACAAGAATAATATTTTACGCCCATATATTTATATGTTTTTTGAGTGTTAAACATCGTGGGATTGGTTTTATTTAATATTCGGTATAAAATAACAAAACGAAACAAATTCATAAAAGTTAAATCAATATTTTTGTTCGTATATTATATGGAACCGGAATTGATTTGGAAACCTAAAAAAACATAGATTTAATTTGCTATTTTGCTAACGTTAATTTATACAAAAAAAGTACAAAACTTGCTTGGATTCCAGGACATGCTGGAATAAAGGGCAATGAATTAGCCGACATGACTGCAAAATGAGCTTTAAACGAACCGCTCTTTATTTTTCATTGCTTCAACAAAAAAGATACGAAAAACCTTATAAAAAAAACTTACAACGAAATAAAAAAAAACAATTGTAAAGAATACATTCACCATTATTCATCAATAAATCCTAAAGCTACAAATCCGATATAACCAATAAATATACCCATTCAAATGATCCGCATTTTTATACGACTTCGGTTAGGTCATACCAACTTAACCCACAGCCACATCCTCACCAAAAACCAACCAGTAACCTGTCAATTTTGTAACCAACAAAACATACTCTCAATTAAACACCTCACCACTGAATGCGTTAGAGTAAACTCCATCTGCAGAAACCAATTCTGTAAAGACAAACTTACCGATTTTTTGATAACGCCATCAGAAGAAAATATTAAAAATGTTTATAAAATTTTATGTATACTCAAAATTGATATGAATATAATATAAATGTAATTAATTTTGACTACATTATAAATTATTATTAATTTTATAAATTCAATTTACTTAACTATGTATTTATTTTTGCTTTTATCAAATAGCCGCAGACTCTGGTAGTTAGTGCTATTAGTTTAAGTTTATATTGTAATTTATTACATATAAATAAAGTTATAATAATAAAATAATAATAATAATTTATTTATAGCTAACTTTGACTAACTAACTAACTAAATTTAGCTAATGAAAAGGCTGGCGTTCTTAGCTAAACAGTTATAACTTAATGAAATTTGTATCATCGTATTTTTAAACTAAAACATTATGTTTTTTTTTATCGAAAAAAATTTAACAAAAATTTACCCGATTTGCCATTCCAGCATAGTTGAGGAACATTAGAAATGAAAAAAGCTTTATGTATTTATGTATGTACATTGAATGTCAAATTTAAATGTTGAGCAACTTTTCTGAACATAGGTACCAACATCATAACTTTCCTAAAAAGGGTCAAATACATGTGGTTTAAAAAATTATTGTTTTGTATTAAATTTTTGTTTCTATTAAATACGCAATTTAATAAGGTTTTTCATATATAGTTTTATGTGACTGTGCAATGATATAATACAAAAAATGTAGTCCGATATTCTAGCTATCTTAGGGTGCACACTTGCGTCATTTTGACGCGCGGTGACGCTGCGGTGAAGCTGCCTCTGCCGCCGGCTTTAGAACACTATCTCCCTCTCGCCAATTGGTGGTTGAAAGTATTTTAATGCTTTTTTTGTTTTTATCAACTTCCTCATTGAATTAAATTATTTGTCCGATATTTATTTTCATGTTTTTAGTATAACATTTTGAATGATTGTAATGATCCCAAATGAGAGAATGGGACCACTATACAGTAGTATACAAATAATACTGTGCTGCAATTGTCATGTGGATAAAATTCATTCTTGTGTCGACGGTGAACTGTATAGTAACTAACTACATAAGTCTACTATTTACAGTCCTTAAATAAAGTCTTGTTAACGTATGTATTAAATCGTTTGTATTTATTTATTTTGATAAATTAGTAATTTATTAAACCCGTTCTCAAGGAAGTTAAATGATTTTGAAAATTTTGTTTGCTCTAACACGCCAGTCATTTTTCCTTTAATTATATACCTTAATATTGAAAATCAGATAATTGGATCGAAAGATATAAGCATTTAAGTAAACGCAAATCGGGTATTTTTCGGATTTCGCAAAAATCATCATCAAAAACATACCCATTTTTTCCTACGAACATTTCTCCTTTTTTTCTGTTCGTTTTATCATCTTCTTCGTTTTCTGTTTCCTCAAACTAGTAACAACAAAGCAAAAACGAAATAATTTTGTTTATTTTCTTCAGTTTGTTTATTTTTTTTATTTTGTTGATTTTGTTTATTTTGTTTATTCCCCTCACGTTTCGCCCCCTTTGTCTACTAGGCGTTTCATATTTTTGAAATTCTGTTGATTTTTTTATATTGTATGCCTCCGTTTAAACATTTCTAATGTTAAAATATTTGTGGGGGCAAGTATTTTCATCAAATTTTAAAATCAAAATAAAAAAAAACGAAAATCGTTTTTTTTAGAAAAATCAAATAAAATGCACTCACACCCTATCTTGTTGTATTTAATATATAAATCAACAGTACCGGGTCATAAATTCACCGACCAAAAGTGCAAAACGAACTTTTGACAAAATTAACTTTTGACCCACTTTCTTAGGTTACAAGTCCACAAATAAAAAATTGTCGTTTTATAACATAAATATCCATATTCCATTTGAACTTTTGACAAAATGAACTTTTGGCTTTTAATTTTTGATTTTAAAAGAAATAAATTAGTTATGGGAGGCTATATATTATGCCACCTTAACACCTGCCAAAAACGTAGTTTAGTTTAAGGTATTATTATGTGAATAAATAAATATGAACAATAAAGTATATGTGTTGCACATAGTGTAGTGCAATAACCCCCACGAAAATAAAGCCCAAAATCCTACAAAATCGTAGGAGCCGTTTTCGAGGAAAATAGATTCTCAATTAAGTTTTCAAAAAAAAAATTTTTTTTTTTTTTAAATCCTATGAAAAATGTTTGCATACAATACTATTAAAACTTTTTGATAAATTTTCTGTAAAAAAATGTTCAAATCAGTTTTGAGTAAAATCGAACATCAAAAAAATTGTTCTATACGAAAAACCATTTTCCAGGGAATTTTGTATTTATAATATTGTAGGCTTTTTTGTAAAAAAAAAAAAATTACTGAATATTCTTTAAAAAAAGTTGTCGCTGGGCATCATTTTTGTTAATAGTTAAAATAATATTGCATATAAAAATTTTTAAAATAATTTTTTGTTTATGCTTAATAAACAAAAAAAATATATTTTTTATTAATTTTGAATTTTTTAATGTTTGGTAAAATCTTTCTCCATTATATTTATTGACAAAAAGAGAAAGTTAGTGTGATCCAGTGGCATGAGATTTTGAGCTCAATTGAGAGTTGAGCTCATTACAGCTTATGTCGCAAATTATTTTTTCGGTCGTGAAAATTAAATTTTTTAATTTCTTCCAAAATTCCGCAAATACTAAGTACAAATCAGTATACCTAATGTGTTTGGGGAATTTGAAAAAATGGTTTGTCAAATTTGTAGTGGCGGCGGCGGCGGTGCCAAATTTAGGCAATGGCGATTCGAAAAATTTATTTTGCCCCGGAAAAGTTATTTATATGCGATATTTTATTTCTTCGGTTCCTAAGCGCAAAACAATACAACTTTAATTTAGAAAAAAAATTGCATCCGTAAAATTAACAAATTAGCGTTTATTTTTTGTTTGAAATAACAACACTTTGCAAGACTAGTTGACCACATTACAGTATGTACCCGTTAGAGCAAATTTTTTGCTTACTCAGTTCGCCATGTATGTCTTAAACTATAGAAAGCGCCACTGTACCTATACGATAGACCAGTGTTTTCCCACCTTTTTTTGTCCCACCAAAACCTTTCCCAAATCCTCATGTTCCCTCATGATCTCGGAGATCTCAGCAATCTTAGTTAAATGAACATGACTCCTCAGCAAAATTTCTTAGTTTTGCTGTCAAAACTCTGAGGAAAAAAATCTCTGAGATCAGATCCCATTTTTCCGAACGCGCCCATTATACCTAAACAATTTTTAACATACTAATGTTCAATAAAAAAAAATTTAATGGCGACACGTCGTTGAATGTGAAACTCCGTAATAGTTCACATTCAACGACGTGTCGCCCGACCTAAGTCGTTTTGATAGCGTTCACATTCAACAACACGAATATGCCGCGCAGCTCATTATTTGCATTAATAATAATTATAAGCGCATTAATTTCATTTGTTTCCTCTCTCTATCATTATTTTGCTTACATTTCAACCCATTCTCTTTTAATCGTACGAAAAATATTGAAAGAAGACGAAAAATTTGAATTTTCGGTCGACCGACTTCTGTTCACATTTACTACAGCGTTCCTTCGACAGAGCAAATTATTAAAAAAAAAAAATTGAACAACAGAGCTAGTTCGACTGGTTCACATTACAAAAATCTAATGACACGACGGACTCATGTTGATGAACATGTCGATGAATGTGAACGGCCCTATTAGGAAGAAATCCAGAGAAAATAAGTAAACACAGTAAGTTTGTTTTCAAAATATTGTAGAACCGAACTTCAAGTAAAAAATAATCAATAATAGTAATATGAACATTATTTAATATTTAAGTTTAGTGAAAACCTTGCCTCCTGCAAATTTAGAAAACTTCTGTTCCATTTCCTTTTTTTTTAAATCCAGGCGATTTCTTTTTTATCAGTAAGACGCTGATTACACGATTCGTTTTTTCGTTCGTTTCGTCTTTCGTGCTTTTGACAGCTTGGGTGAGGGGCGTAGAAATGTAGGGGGAATGAAGTAACGAAAGCAGGAATGAAAATTTGAAGATTTTTTCTGGTTGAACATTGACGTTTATGGTTTGACAACAGGGTAGAGATGAGCGATAGGCAGTTGTCAGCAAAAATCGTAGTTGAATCGATTTCAGATATCGATTTTAAGATTAAATACATCGACTACAGAAGATTACAAAAATGCAAATAAAATGGTATATGTAACTAAAATTGCAAAGAAAGCAACTTCAAATATGTGTGCTTTCTAAAAAAACATCATTCTTATAAATATTAAATGTGAAAGTACATTTTTTTTCCGCTTTTTCGCTGGAAGGATTTTGGAAATCGATTATTATTTAATGGGAAAGGAACATGAATACTTTTCATACTACATGGGGTTTGCGGGGTCTCAGCAAAGGGAGTGGGTAATAACTAATTATAAATAAAGTATTCCAAATCATTGCCCATACGTTCTGTAACTCTCGCATTGATAAAATTGGTCGAGAAAGGTTGAAAAGTGAAACAAAACTCATACGATTTGTTTCAATTTTCATAGTTTCTCGACTGATTTTATCGATGCGAGAATTACAGAACGTAGGCACATGTTAATATCAACTTTCCTTTCTCATTTCTGCTGTACTCATTTTATAAAAAGTAATTCTCTTTGTGTATAATTTTCGTTTTTAAAATTAAGAATTCATGTGGTCATTTAAGATTTAATCCCGAATGTTCACACCACGTAAATTTAAAAATGTACTTGATAAAACAATATGTAGGATGGAAATTTTTGTTTCTTTTTACATTTTCTATAGGGCAAGTATTGGTTTCGTGTAAGAAGTCTAAAAAAGTAGTTTTACCAAACCGTCCGTTGATTTCTACGTTCTTTGCACTATACGAGGTCCATTGAGACAGAGGTTAAACAGGTGGACCGATTTGCTCCAAATATCGTACAGAGAAACGTTGAAAAATAAATTAAAACTCATAATGTGTTTTAATTTCCATCATTTCTCGACTAATTTTATCGATGTGAGTTACAGAACGTAGCCACAGATCATTTTAATGGAATTTCTTAGAGGAGAAAATCGATTAAATGAATCCTTAATCTGAAATTTTAATCATCAGAACCAGAGTCGGAAACTTTATTACAGATTTAACCTACTATGAACAAACGGCCCTAAATCATGTAAATTGATGTAAATTTACATATTATAATAATATTATATTTTGAAAACCATCGATGTTTCAGGTTCGATAAATTTTCCCACCGATTTTAAAATCGAAAAATTTAATGGCCCATCCCTCAAATCAGAGCAATGTGCGAAGAACTTATAAACTTTTAATTTCGAGCTGTAAAACAATTTTTTACACTTAAATAAGCTGTAGATATGAATAAGAAGTGATTAAAAAACATTTTTAATTATTATTTCTGTTTATTTTCCAACAAATCCACCGCAATGTTTCTGAACGTCAAAATAACGAAAGAGTCTTCACGAATGTAAAAAAGAACCATGTTATCACGAGGATACGTGCCTGTCAAAAGACGAAACGAACGAAAAAACGAATCGTGTAATCAGCGTCTAAGTCATTTATGACATTAAAGATTAAATCCACATTTGATGAATGACAGATGCGAATGATGGATGCGTTCAGAAATATATCTCCACGGGTGGAAACACAAGAAGCATAGATTTTTCGGAATGAAAGTGTAATGCAGCATAATTTTAAACTGCCCCCTATAAAATCAAATTGCCCCCTGTGGGGCATGGGCCCCACGTTGGGAAACACTGCAATAGACTACATATGTATAATGTAAATATATTTTTATCATGCTTGTTTTAAAAATTAAATTTATATTATTTTCAACAATATTATTCTAAGTGTGTACCCTGTATATATATGTATGTAATTAGAAGTCTTTGCAGTGTCTTTGTATTTGTATTTGCAAGTGAAAATGCAACCAACCGAATATTTTCATTTATTTTTTCTATATATGTAGGTATATAATAGTAATAAAGATAATAAATTAATGAACCAGTTGATTGTATAAATATAGACATCGCATGCTGTTGACATTCCTTAGAACATGCCATTGGGCCATAAATAAATTGTTTTCTTCACCTGTTGATCATAATTCAAACGATTTATTACCCAATGAGTTGATTCGATGCAAGACAACTATAAACAGGTCTATTAACAAAAGCATAATTAAAATGCCTGAAGAAACTGCAGTCCATGCAAAAAATTGATTTTTTTTTTCTTTATAATGCCATCAAGTTTTGGCAGCAAATTGCTCTTTCAACATAAACACTTTTTTTTTTTTTAATGCAATTTAATAGAAAAAGATACATATTGCAAAATTCAAGAAGTCTTCAAATAAAATTGTATCGTTTTAAATTTTTTTTTTTCCCAAGTGAAGTGACAACCTTATTTGGAGTTTTTCTCAATGACTCTTTATACAATTCAATCAATTTTATTCTAAAATTGATGAATGAATTCATCTATCATAAAAATATACTCCCGAGCAATTTTTGCAATTAATGATGTCGTATGGAGCCCATGGTGGCTGTGGCGGCAAGCAAGTCGTGGGTTGTAACTAAATTCTATAGACGATAGACCATAAAATTCATAGATAAATTGAGAGACCGCGACTCACCATCAACCTACGGTTTTTTTTGGGGGAGCGTCTCGTTAATAGTAAGTTTGTCTATTATAGAAAAATAGACAAAAAAAAAAAAAAAACAATCTTCCAGCTTGTTGCACATTCATGAAACAAATTCATTCATATATTTTCGTTCCTCAAAGATGGTTAAGTGTTTGTATTATGCTCTTTGCATCCAAACAGCTGGTGATGCTTACTCTATGCGGGGTATTTAACCTTGCAGATATAATTTTGATGAATGCCATGAGATGAAGAAGAGTGGGTTGATGATGTGTATATATATATACATATGTACAAGCTTTGGTCGCCGATAAAACAAAAAGTATTTAAGTTTGAACTCTCAAGTATTCAATCAATACATAGTTTATTTACTTATGATAAAACAGCAATGTGCAGAGTTTAAAGGATAAACTGATAAGTTGGTGGTATATTTGGGTAGAAAGTTTTTACTGAGCGGTATAATTAATTTAAAAATACATAGTTTTATAAAATATTGAGAAATTATGAAGAATCATGCAATCGTCTGGTGTCAATATTTTGCTCAAATTGTGCAGAGCCGTAACAACCTCTTCTGCTGTGAGATAGCTAATTTTCACTGTTTTAAGGCTTTTTTTCTTTTCTTTAGATCCACCCAATATAAAAAAAAGGATGAATTATCTGGATCTGATGGCTTACTAGTAGAGCTCTTGAAATGTCTTGATGCATCAAATCATCAACCAAGTATCTGTGAAAGGAAGCGTGTCCGATTACTGAACTCTCAGCTCCATTAGCCATATAAAGGGTGGTTAAATTTTAAGGGCCGATGTTGATTTAGAATAGAACACAAATTATTTAGGAAATTATTGTCATTTCTTATTGTAAAAAATGGAACCTGTCTGTAAATTTATCCAAGACAAAAATGATGATTTTTAGAAACGGTGGCGGAAGATACTCAAGAAATGAGGAGTGGAATTTTGATGGGGAGAGAATTGAGGTTGTAAGAGAGTACAAATATTTGGGAGTTCTTATCACAGCCAACCTTAATATGAAAAAACACTTTGAAGCAAAATTAGCAGAGGCAAAACGTGCGATCGGCTCAGTTTGGGGAAGGTGTATTGGAAACAAATATTTAAGCCACTGCGCAAAACAAAAAATCATACGTGCAACTGCAACATCCATTATGTTATACGGAGCTCAAGCATGGGGATACCGTTCTTTTACTTCCGTGGAAGTTTTTCAGCGTTACTGCGTCAAAAGAGTATTCAAACTGCCAAGTACCACACCCAATTACATGATACATCTAGAGACAGGGATACCACCACTATTTTTGGATACGCTTAAACTACACTTCGATTATATTAACAAAGTTATGGATATGGAAGAGGGAAGACTGCCAAGAATTATACTCTCCTACCTACTGTCGACAAGAAGTAATTGTATTGAAGAATGGGAAAACTTGGCACGCGATGGTGGTTTAAGCACGAATTTTGAAAACGTGGAAGATGTCCATTTTTTTAAATGTAAATTGTCTAAAATATTAGAAAAAACAGGCAATCGTTTATACGAATCATATTTAAATGAAGCTCAATCCTCGCAATATCGAATATACTTCAGTAAGCTAAACTACAACTTACAAGAAAAAACATATTTTTTGAACATGAACTCAACAGAAAAAATTAACACAATATTCAAAATAAGAGGTGAACTCACAAGCTTAAATTTCATACCACATCGACCTGACCTTCCAATTGAGTGTAACCTCTGCAATCTTAAAGAGAGAGAAGATGTTTACCATTTTATCGGAAAATGTCCTATTCTGCGCGAACTGCGAAGGATTTACTTTGGAGCTAATCTACTGCAGATAGAGGATGTGTTGTGCATTTTGAATGGAGACCGAGGATGGGAGCTGCTATACAAATATACTGTAAATGCGTTGCGATACAGAAAACGAATTATTGAAGGCGACTTTTGAACATCGAACTATCTTTTTATATTAAATTTAAACATTTCTATTCAAACATCGTATACAAATAAAAACGTCAATCTGGTAGACGGCATTATGCCAAACCAATAGACTAAGATATTTGCATAGTTTATGTACATATATGAATTTTAAATAAGTCAACTAAAATTGTCATTTCTTTTTATTATGATAATATTGGTATAGTTCAATTATGTATGGAACAAAATATCGGCCAAATGGCCGCCGCGACTTCGGCGGCACACCTCCATCCGATGGTCCAAATTTTCGAGGACGCTGAGGCATAATTGAGGTTCTATGCCGTTAATGTGCCGAATTATCTCATCCTTTAGCTCTTGAATTGTTGCTGGCTTATCTTTCAAATAACCCCAAAGAAAGAAGTCCAACGGTGTCAAATCACATGATCTTGGCGGCCAATTAATTGACATCGCCACCACTTGAGATAACACAGCCATTGAATTTTTCGCGCAAAAGAGCCATTGTTTCGTTAGCTGTGTGGCAAGTGGCACCGTCCTGTTGAAACCACATATCGTCCACATCCATATATTCCAATTCGGAACATAAAAAGTTCGTTAGATCTAACGAAAGCGAACACCATTCACAGTAACTGCCTGACCGGCCTCATTTTGGAAAAAATACGGCCCGATGATGCCGCCAGCCTATAAACCGCACCAAACAGTCACTCTTTGTGGGTGCATTGGTTTTTCGACAATCACTCTTGGATTGGATTATCATTCTCTCAAATGCGGCAATTCTACTTATTGACGAATCCACTGAGGTGAAAATGTGCCTCATCACTGAAGATGATTTTCTTCGAAAATTGATCATCCACTGTTGCCATTTCTTGCCACCATTCTGACCATTGACGACGCTTGAAATGGTCAAGAGAAAGTTTTAGATTTTGAATTGTGATCGTACATAAGAGCAAGTTCATACGACCCAGTCGTGCATTATATTTTTTTTATAATGGACTTTGATTTTTTATTTGAACGTTTATGCAGAAATTTGTTGGCTAGTAATTTTTTAGATTGCTAAAACCAATCCCTGATCTTTTAATATCCGCTCATCGATCTCACAATCTCATAACTTTTAAATGAAAATAGACCGAGGAGTAGATAGCTCTAAAAATAATTTACTTAAATAGCTTTAAGGAAGTATAGGTATTTATTCCATTTTTGTATACTGTACTGATCTTAATTTCATTTTCCCAATATAAAATTTAAATTGATTTTAATGTCTTACCTTAAAATAATAATTACTTAATTAGACTCGAACGTATGCTCAATGCCGATACATCACCATTTTTACCACATAAGTTAACGCAACTTCCTTATTATCATAGAAAATCGAAAGGGACAATTATATTACCTATTTCCATATGTTTACCTTCTTTAACTCTGCCTCTCATAAAAGTTGATGTTCCTCATCGTAACTGATCATTTCTAAAATCGTATTTTGATTCGTTATGAGCTTCAGCTAGCTTGCACCAACTTTACTTGAACTGTTCCTTGAGTGCAGTTGATGTAAGAGATGAAAAAAAAAAAAAAAAAAAAAACAGCAATAAAACTGTCGCCCATAAATCAACTTTACGCGCAAGATTGGCTTGATTTTTCCATTTTATCCAACAAAATGAAAATCACTTTTCTTCAGCGGATGCAGTTGCTCTGAAATAAAAAATAAAACTAAAAAAAAAAATACATAATATTTAAATGAGTCCAAAATGAAGAGAAACCACAAATCCAGATCCAGAACAGAGGAGACTCAAGAGAGGAAGAAGAGATAAAGTGAAGTGACGGACGGACGGACGGCGACGGACAAGCAATTTTTATATTTAATAAAAAAAAAAAAACTGGGCACATTGACTCGTGCCACAACGACAACGATATACACGAGTTGTCTTGGTCCAGTAAAACCAATGGCGATGGGGCAACTAATGCATTTTGGGGCCAACTGTCATACAGCAGCCAGCAACGTCCTCTCCACTTAACGACAAATCCAATTACGCAATTCACGCTGATCAGCCAGAATAGGTACTCAGCATCACCATCATCATGAGCATTATAGTATGAGGATCGTGTGTGATTGTGATGGCGCACTAAGTTGCAATGTATATAGTCAGGATGGGATGCATTTTTCGGAGGGCACACTTCTCGACTCGGTTTGAAATGTCACAGAGCTCATTAGCCCTTTCGGCTTAAATGAGTCAGTCGCCTGTTTAACAGTTTATCACTCGAAATTGATCCAAGCTCCGGCTCAGTAATAATGGAGATGATAACTTACATCGCTAACGGCACATATATGGTTATTGTGTCATTCAGTTAAATTGACGCTGAATGATTTGTTGCATTCGGAAGTGACAAAACAAAATTACCGTCATAACATTATACTAGCACGACAGTCATCAGACTGGTGTTCACTCACTCACCCCCGACGATGCTCGGCCTGCTCCAACTATCTCTCATATACTCACATCACATGATCATAACATCAGTGCTTCCCTGCTAACTAAGTGAATATTTTGGAGAGCAAAATGCGAGCATTTTAGAACAAAGTGGACGTAATTCGTGCCATAGGGGTGCGATATGCGGTGCGCTGCGCCGCTGCTGTGGTCATTGAGAGACCAAAACAATTTAACTTAAAATATGCGACATGGCGCGTGCATCATGATGGGGACATAATATGTCATCTAACTCGTTTAGACATGGAGAGTGTGAGGAAAGTTGACATTTCCTACTTAAAAACAACATCAGACATACATTTGTAGATGGCGGGGAATGAGGACGAAGAAAAATCTGTTGAGTGTAGTTTCATGTAAAAGATGACAACATTGGGCAAGAATTTTATTTGTCGACAAATTTCCGCATGCTTTATAATTATTTTGTTGAAATCCGATTTATTTTGGTTTTTGTAAACTTTGAAATTCCTTAAAAAAAAAAAAAAACATGGAGACAAAAGAAGTTTTGCAGATTTGACTGAAGACGATTAAAATTTTCAGAAAAGAGATTTAATTCTAAAGAAAATAGCATTTATATTCTTTAGCCCCTTAATTAAAAAAAAATCTGGATCAAATTGCAATTATTCTACACACTTTTATATATTTTTGATTCAACCTGAGTACCAACTGTAAAAAAAAATAATTTTACCTTAAAACTTAGAGCATAAAAAAAGGGATTAGTGCCGAGACTCGCGGTTAAGATTTGTAAATATCAAATTAAATATTCAAGTGCTGGTTTTACATCACAGAACGCGGCAAATTGAACTATCAACCAAATTTTAACCCAAACTCAACTCGACCTTTCGATGTACATAGTTTGAGCTACGAAGGAACGTACCCTATATTAAACGTACCTATCCAATATACATCAACGTATCGTAACGTGTAACAGCACAACGTAATGTGCTACAGAAATGTCCACGTTTTTAGTTTACCATACCACCGCGCCGCCGGCGGCGCGCTGTCATAGATACACATTTACACATCTAAAACTTGACATAATTCCATCTCCAGACGTTAATGGGCCTTTTTATTTTTCAAATTAATTTATTTAAATTCTTTTTGGTTGGAGAGAAAAATTGTTTATTCAAAAATGTAATCAGCTTGAAATTCTGAACTTTCGTGTCACAACTCTTAGTCATAGATCGGATTTTATTGTAATTATGGAAATGACTGGAGCGCTCATCAATAGAAGACACATCGTCGTAAGTCAGAGATATGCCTTACTGTACAATTATTATTGATTTAGATAGCTCAAAAAAAGGATCAACAGTTGGTATGTCCTTTTTTTTGTCTTCCCATAGATTTCGATGGAGACCTTTACTAACGCAGAAATATACAGAATCTCTCTCAAACAACCATTACAACTTATTTGCAATGCTTGAAAAATTTTATTAATTTATGTTTGCTCACAAAATGGTCAAGTTCAATGTAAGAGGTATTAAAAATTAAAAAGAAAAATCATTTGGCTTTCCTCGAAGTTATAGGAAAATCAATGGCTTAAATCTTCAAACAAGTCATCAAACGAGACAAGCCGATCTTTATAGGATCCCTCAATTTATATATTAAATCCTAATTCTTCAAGCAGCTGTCTCCGGATTATGCAAGAGAAAGATCTGCATTTACGAATGAATTATAAGATGCACATTTCTCCAAAAATGAAGTTGAGTAGGCATTCAATTATTTCATAAATCCAACATAACAAAACTGCAGTTTCCGATGAAGTTCCAAAAAATCAGCAACAAAGTACTTAGGAATCAATTTTTCCAACAAAATGAAATTCAAGAGACATGCTGAGTTGATGTTGAAAAGAGACAACTTTTCTCTGCACTTGGTCCATCCGCTCCTAAGAAAGCGAAATAGACTGAGAAAGACGAAGCAACTGATCCGACCCATTCTGACGTATAGATTCTCCATCTGGTTCACCATGTCACCGGCAGAGATGAAGAAGATGAAGCTCATTGAGAGGAAGATGCTCCGCATTTGCACAGGCATACACCGTAACCCACTGACGAAAAAATTTCATGAAAAAGCTGTATGAAGAAGCGAAATTGATTCCACTGGATCAATACCTCCTTCATTTTTCCGGACGCATTATCAGGAACCTAGAAGGCCATCCAAACCCAGAAGTACAACAACTCCTCCAACAACAACTACAACTTAGTGACAGGTATCTGTACTTCGGAGCCATTACCAACCAACAATTTGAAGACTTCATCCACAACGAAGATGAACCGTTTAACGAGCGGACCAACACACAACATTACAGCGGTTAACACCCTGTTATATTTCTTTTTAACCACATCATACATCATGTAATAGGTTAAGTAAACATAAATATGATATATGTAAAACGTAGAATTGTATAAAGCCAAAGCAAAATTGTTGAGCCAACAAGATTTAATTTAATTATAAGTTAGTTCTAGGACAATTATATATAAAACAAATTTGAAAAATAATAATTAAAAAAAAAATGAAGTTTCAACGGAATTCTTTCTGCCAGTAAAGGAGGAAGTCTTTAATTTTTTTAAAGAATATTCCTAGTGCTCAAAGAAGTAGAGAGATCACTTTGATAAAAAAAAATGTTGGCAGAAATTGATAGATTATCTAAAAATAATATATATCAGCGCATGAATATATAAATAGATCTAAAATAGTTTATGAAAAAAAAAGTCATGAAGTAGGTACCTAAATTTTTTTAGAAGTTTTTTTAAAATACAAACTATCAAGCCACGTCTTATTGATTAAAGAAATATGGCTTTCTACAGACTCTTACATTTTCCAGGCATGCTAAGGCGTCCTACGTCGAATTTCTTATTCTAGGTGGTTCAATTGTGTGGAGAGCACCAGATTTTATTATGGATCCAATTTCGGAAATATTTTGTATCATCATAACTGGAATCTAATTCCGTAAAACATGTAGCATACAAGGGGGTTTTTAAATCGTAGGAGAAGGCCAGAGATCAGGGTTGCTGGATTCCCAAATATTTTCAGTACTTGCCACGCTTGCAGTGCTCAGCAATCAGCTTGCCGTAGGGTGGAATCTTTGCTGCGTATCACCCTATGCTATCAGAATTTTCGTGCCATTAGAAACAAGTAGAAAAAAAAAATATGACTATTCTTTTTTATTTTTGATTACCTTGCATACCCAAGGTTTAAATTAAAGAAAGAAAAGGACCGGAATAAAAAAAAAAAAACAAAAAAAAAAATAAACCATAGAAAAGATAATGAATGAAGATAATATGAAAATAATTAGAACCATAATATAAGTTTTGAGAAGAAATAGATGTATATGAAATGAACCAATTTTTTTCTTTTTTTTCTGATGAGGTCTAGGTTGTATGACCTCCGAGGGAAATGACATTCTGTCATCGCTCCATACCTACCACTTCCTCAATGCCTGTTTAGGGAGTCCCTAACTTAAGCTTTCTCTCATTCTTCAATTTAGTTTAGTTTCGTTTAATTAATTAATTTTCTTAACACGTGTAGTTTGTTGCATTAAGCTTGATTTATCGCTTGACTTTTAATCCATCTATAGTATTTTACTTTTGATATATTTTGTTTTAATATTTTATTCCTGATCGAGTTCTGACACTACGATCAGTAAAGGAATGTGAATATGGCCGATTTCTCCTTTCCCTTTTGGTATACATTCGATGTTCGATCTTATTCGAAAATCTGTTGAATTGGTTCCGATATATTTTTTTTTTTGTAGCAATTGAAGTGTAAATTCTTCCGGTTATCGTTTCCTTATCTTTATATTTTAAGTAATTTTAAAAGTGTGGTATTTGTGATTTTTCTGTTCAAATTATTTTAATAAGATGAGATATTTAAAGAAATTAATCAAGGGTCACCCTACAAACGAACCCGGTCAAGTGATACAGTTTTGGCAATAAATGTCCCTATTTTTGTCTTTAAATGTGATAGAGATGGGTATTGTCAAAACCATATCGTTCGATAGTTTTCGTTTTACGGAATTAGGCTACTGATCGTGATCACGTCCTGAATTGCAGTAATACCTTCCCTTGATTTCAGTACTGCTTATGTTATAAATTATTCTTAAGTTTCAGATACAAATTTTAACCCTCAAGTCTCTATTAAGAATAATAATTTACGAGCCATGTGTCTTTAAACCATATACTGATGACGATATAACCCCCCCCCCCCTCGCCATGGCCTTTGGGACAGGACCCTTGTTTGACTTGACTCAGGGTTGCGAATTTTTGAATTAAAAAATCTTTAAGTCATAAGTTTGTAGATGACTTGTGAATTTAAAAAAATTAATTCGTAAGTTAGTTAGTGACTTATGATTTAAAAAAAAAAAATTATTCAAAACTTACTAAGTGACTTATGAATTAAAAAATGTAATTCATAAGCTAGTTGGTAGATTGGAAATTCTTAAGCTTGTTTTGAGTACATAATTATTTTGAATCTATTTTTAGCTTTCAAATCTGGTTTATAAATCATAAAATGATCATGCTTGCTTATAAATTCATAATTTTTCTAATCAGAATTCACCCATGAGCTTATGACTTAAATTTTTTTAATTCATAAGTCACTTCGTAGGTAGTGAATTAAATTTTTTTAATTCATATGTCACTAACTAACTTAGAAATTAAATCTTTTTTAACTCATAAGTCACTAACTAGCTTGTGAATTAAAGCAAAGCTTAAGCTAGAAAGTGACTTAAGCTTTTGCAACACTCTGGTTTGACTTTAAGACAGTAAGACAGTGGCAATAATTGCACTATAAGAACGTGAGAGCCGCCAATGCCTCATTAAAGGTTTACCCGGCACCTTTTTTTTTTTCAGAAACATGACTAGTTCTTAACTCTTACTGAATTAAGCTGTAAATTTATCAAAGAAGTTCATACGTAAGATGTTTGCCAAGTAGGTACTTCGGACTAACCACCACCGTTGATTCTATTATGTATTCTATTCTTCCGCTACGGTGTTTTCGAGAGAGCCAGCCAAGGTGATGTTGGTTCATATTATGCACAGATTTGAAAAATGTCTTCAACAACTATAAAAAAGATATTTATATCAAAACCTTCCTCAACTAGAATAGAAGCTGTTTCTTATTTGGTTTAAAATTAAAATTTTAGAAACACCAAAACAAGAAACAACACAAAGCAATCCACACGTCGTTGTCGGTTGTTGGCCGTCGTCGCGTCTCGTGTCGTCGTGTCATAGAATAAAACGCACATTTGCTCACCAACAAACAGCATCCAAAAATGATTTATAGCATGCTCTACTTTGCATATACAATACAAAACACCGACTGGTCTAGACATTGCCTAAACGTTAAAAGGCTAAAAGCAAGGTACAGTATCTATCTATGGTAGGATATATTCAGTTTAAGCTGTGACGGTTGCGCTTGCGTATTGATGTCGATGTCAACGCGCTATGATTTACAGCAATGCACAATGGAAGGACAACAATCTCGGTATAAGTGTGTCCTTCATTCTATGTATATACTCGGACAGCAGCATAAGTTTTGCTGTATATGATTATTGTCCGCCATTATATGTGTATATTTGCATACTGAACATGTTAGAGGGATTAAGAACATCCCATATCACATCAAAGGTGATTAAAGGACTTTTTTATCTTTTTTTTTTTTTGGAGTGATGATAATCCAATCAAAGTAAATCGAGCGCAACCGACATATGCGCTGCTCGCGTCGCGAGAACTAATCCTATACGAAGGTGCTCATGTCACTTTTGGTCAGCTACTGGCATTTGCAAATCGAATTAAGCCATAGAAACGGGCATCGTCAACAGCAGCAGCAGCTGTGGCTAATGCTCATCATCACTGTTGCCAAGGTGATCTCGGTGCTCAGTTCGTCATAGTCGTCGATTTAAGCAGAGTTTCAAGCGATGCGCGATGATGCTTATAAAATCGTGGCAATTTTAATTACATCATACCATCTTATATACCTACTTTACCGATTATACCAATAGACATCCGAAGGGAATCATGGTGTGATGGTGGCAATTGACCCTTACTACGTCTTAGAAGAGTTGTTGCATATCAGTTGCGTTACAGTTCTTAAGTATCTCTTTAGGTTCTGGTTCGAAATAAAAAAGGAAAAATGTAGGTAGGTACTTTTACAGCGAACAAAAGCGTCTTTATTTTTGTATGAGAAATACTACTCTAAATTTCATTGCTAAATCAGCTGCTCAAAAAGCAATCAAAGTCGAAAACTAGCATGCAAGAAAACATGGAACTCGCAAGATAGTTTTTCCGCATTATATTTTCTTGCATAAAAGTTTTCTCTCATGATATAAAGGGTGGGCCATTTGGTTTTGAACGGTGTATAGGCTGCATGCGTTTCTTTTTAAATCATATGTTATTTTGACATGAACACATGACAGCTGTTCCCTCTCGAAATCTTGACAGAAACTCATTATCATACCTCCGCAGAATGAAATGAGTCATTTTACGTTAAAACAACGTTGGGAAATATTGAAAACTTATTTCCAAAGTGAGTGCTGTGTAGCCCAAACAGTGCGTTTTTTGAAAAGAAGTTTTGGCTGAAATGAAGCCACCATCGCGCCTGCTGTACGCAAGTTTGTGCAAAAAGTTCGTTAAACTGTTAGTGGACATACACTCATGGTCCCCGTCGTCGTACGGTGTACACAGACGAGAATGTGGCTGCTGTAGGCAAGAGTGTAAGACTCGAAAATGAGGCTGAGAACAACGTTTCGGTCAACAGTGGGCGTTACAGAGCCATGATAACCGACTTTTTTTTACTGAAATTGAAGAAATAAATTTGGACTACCTCTGGTTCATGCAGAATGGCGCGCCACGCAACATAGCCCGTGCCACAATCGATCTTTTGCGTACCAAATTCCCAAATCGTGTTATCAGCCGGCTTGGCTATGTCCATTGGCCGCTTTGGAGCTGCGATTTGACCCCTTTGGACTTTTTTTTTGTGGGGAACCGTGAAGGACCGATGTTATGCCAATAATCCGGAAACGATTCAAGCACTTAAGGCCAATATCATCCAAGTAATCCGTGAGCTACAGCCCGAAACTATCAACAAGGTCTTGGATAATTGGAGTAATAGAATGCGCTACTGCGAAGCCAGCCAAGGCAGCCACTTAAACGACGTTGTGCTCCATAATTAATGGGTTTGTTTGCTCTTGCTAATAAAGCCATAATAATAATAATGGATGATCAATTTTCAAAGAAAATCATCTTCAGTGATGAGGCACATTTTCACCTCAGTGGATTCGTCAATAAGTAGAATTGCCGCATTTGAGAGAATGATAATCCAAGAGTGATTGTCGAAAAACCAGTGCACCCACAAAGAGTGACTGTTTGGTGCGGTTTATGGGCTGGTGGCATCATCGGGCGTATTTTTTCCAAAATGAGGCCGGTCAGGCAGTTACTGTGAATGGTGTTCGCTCTTGTTAGATCTAACGATTTTTATGTTCCAAATTGGAAGATATGGATGTGGACGATATGTGGTTTCAACAGGACGGTGTGCCACTTGCCACACAGCTAACGAAACAATGGCTCTTTTGCGTGACAAATTCAATGGCCGTGTTATCTCACGTGGTGGCGATGTCAATTGGCCGCCAAGATCATGTGATTTGACACCGTTGGACTTCTTTCTTTGGGGTTATTTGAAAGCAAAGGTGTAGGTCGATAAGCCAGCAACAGTTCAAGAGCTAAAGGATGAGATAATTCGGCACATTAACGGCATAGAACCTCAATTATGCCTCAGCGTCATAGAAAATTTGGACCATCGGATGGAGGTGTGCCGCCGAGGTCGCGGCGGCCATTTGGCCGATATTTTGTTCCATACATAATTGAACTATACCAATATTATCATAATAAAAAGAAATGACATAATTTCTTAAATAATTTGTGTTTTATTCAAAATCAACATCGGCCCTTAAAACTTAACCACCCTTAACATTATATTGCATCTTATTTCTCTCGCATGACAGTTTTCTCGCAAAATATTTGTTATGTAAGAAACACTACTCGCATGTTTTTGTTTTCTCGCATGATATATTTTGCCATGACATTCTACTCGTTTTTTTTCTAGCGTCATAATTTTCTCGCATGAAAAATTCCCAGCATATAAATAGTAGTTAAGGTATCTTAAAAAATAATTGGTTAACAAATTATTTTCGTTATTAAATCTCAATTATTGACTGAAAAAAAAAATGATTAATTGCCATTAATTTGAATTAAATTTGTGTTATGAATAAACCTATAGAATTTAAATAACTCATAAAAGTGCTTACTAATGATTTATTACTATATATTTTTTTTATTATTTGTGATCACATATCAAAAGTCATATATGTAAATGCCACATCAAAAATAATGATTAACTAATAAATCTAAGTTATTGTAATAATAACGCGAAAAAATTGCTGCTTGAAAAGCCGCCTTTCAATCGCCAAAACACTCTCCACAACATCATACGATCGATGTAACAAATAAATGGAATAATCAATTTTGTGATCATATACAACAGCTCACCAACCCAAAACGGTGCAGTGATGTGCCAGTTAAAACCAACCATTAGGCGTCATTAAGTCTGATCACGAAAATATCATAAAAATGTACCTACATATGTATATGTATCTATAATGTAGGTAAATCTGAAGAGCGTCTTTAGCGGTAAAATAAAAACAGATTGTTATAGTGTTCTTCCCTTAAGGGCAATCTGCATTTCCGTTTTAGAATTTGTGCTTTTCGTGACATGAGCGTTTTATTCGATTTCAGTAAACATCAAGAAAAATAAAGAAAACAGCACGGAGCTGTGCGAAATTTGTATTGAGATGAAAGTGTTCAAACTTAATTTTAATTGATAATAACACCACATATCATTGAAATAGAAAGGGAACGTGCTAATAAGGTTAATAATAATAAGGTTCTTCAAGGTCATTAAAGATTTTAAGTTAATCATTTTTAAAATAGAAAAAAAAAAAAAACAATTAAGAATAAGAATAACAACATAAAATGGTTATTATATTTGGGTCGTAATATTGGTCAGCCTCAGATAAAGTATTTTTAACTTGGGATATATAGGACATAGGTACTATATGGCAAGTTATGGATTCGTAAAAAAATCGAACTCGAGATTTCGGCTGCAGCCTTAACGGTTGGGTCGATTTTCTTTAAACTTGATACCTATAGTAGTATTTGGGCATTCCATCACACCTTTGTTTTAAATTTTTTTTAAGACCAAAAATAACGGTACCTGCCGTATAAATTTTTTTACCAAATTATGAAAATCTTATTTTTCTCAAAAACGTGCCCACAACTTTTTGTTTTTGTTTTAATTAGTTTTATTTACAAAAATGTTATCATTTTATAAAAAAAAAATTTTTCGGAAAAAAGGTTTTAAATGGTACCTCCATTTTCCATTTTAAATGGAACCATTTTCTTTATTTTCGATTTTTTTCAAAAACGGCTCAACTAACTTAACCAATTTTTTTATAGAAAATCTTTCAAGAAATTTTAAAAGTTTTGTTTGCTAAAATTTTCAATTTTGTTTTTTTTTTTTATAAAAAAAAAAAAAGTTCATTCTTTTTTTGAGAACTTAATAATTCCAGAATGGCTAGATTTATTTTTATGAAACTTGGCATTCAGTATTTGTTTAACATTATCTAGCAGATTTTAAATAAAAATAATTCTTGTGACCAAAAAAAACGGTACCTCCCGTACAAGTGTTTAAAACCTCGTAAGGAAAATCTCATTTTTCTCAAAAGCGGTTACTACGATTTTGATTAAAATTTTTATAGAACCTTTTCTTTTTAGTTTTCGACTATGTCATTATCTGTTGAACCGATTTTAATACAAAAATTTACACAAGGGCTTCTAATAAATATGAAAAATATTGAATATCAAAATTAAAAAAAAAACAGTTTTGAATTAAACAAAAAAAATTTCAACATTTTTTTCAAAATTCTATATTTTGAAAATGGGTAGATGATTTTTTTTTGTCAAAATTAATTTTTAAACTCTGCATTAATAAATACCTACTTAAAAATGGCAATTTTAGGTAGGATGGGAAATTTTAATTAAAAAAGAAAAAAACAAATTATTAAAAAAACAGCAGCAACACTAACAATGACATGCCATAAACTTTCTTCTATAATTTTTTGTTTTGTTTTAAATAGATAGTTTTATAAGCCGACTACACGCATTGAATAAAAATTGACTTGTCCAATTACTGTAATGTTGTCTAAAAATGCCAAAACAAACATTACAGCATTCAGCTCTTAGCAACAATATTTGGCAAAATAAAAATAACGGTTGGGCAATCTAGTGGTTTCTTTTTAAATCATAGGTTATTTTGACACTGACACCTGTTTTCTGCTCGAAATCTTAACAGAAAGTCAGTATTATACCTCCGCAGAACAAAATGAGTCGCTTTATGCTTGAATAACGTTGGGAAATATTGAAAACTTATTTTCAAATTGAGTGCTGTTTACCCCAAAAAGTGCGTTTTTTGTGAAAAGAAATGAAGCACCCACCGCTCCTGCTGTAAGCAAGTTTGTGCAAACAGGTTCGTGAGACTGGTATGCTAGTGGACAACACTCATGGTCCCCACCGCCGTTGTACGGTGCGCACAGACAAAAATGTGAGACTCAATTCATAAATATCAACTCGCTATCGATCTCAACAGTTCAACATGTTAACGGACTTTTTTTTTTACTCAGATTTGGGTTTAGACGACCTCTGGTTCATGCAGGATGGCCCGCCATGCCACACAGCCCATGCCATAATCGATTTTTTGCGCACCAAATTCCCAAATCATGCTATCAGCCGTCTTGGCGATGTCAATTGGCCACCTTGGCCACCTTTGGACTTTTTTTTTGTGGGGAACCGTGGTCCGTGAAGGACCGATGTTATGCCAACAATCCGGAAACGAATCAAGCACTTTAGACCATTTTCATTCAAGCAATCCGTAATCTACAAGCCAGCCGAGGCAGGCACTTGAACTACCTTGTGTTCCATTAAAGGTAATGGCGCAAAATTTTAAACAATTTAGTACGATGTTAAAGCCATTTTATCATAGTAAAAAATGCTTTAAAATAGTACTAAATCGTTTAAAATTTTGCGCTAATGTTTGCTGTTGCTAATAAAGCCATAATAAATACAAGACAAAAAATTAATTTTGTTCAGTTTATTGCATTTTTAAAAAGGAACTTGTATTTGGCTCATCCTGGGGAATAAGAACTAGAAAGATTGAAACAAAATATGCCTCCACTTATTATCTCCTTACAGTAGTTAGATGGTCAGATGCATCATCGGGATGAGAATGATAATATGATATCCTCAGAAACCTTAAAGCCCTATAGAAGTATAGATGGCCACGGCTAAAGAGAAAGAAATGAATGAAACAATTTCATGAGCTATCTATACGATATTCATTTATGTCCGTTAATCATGGATCGTGGTGTCAATTATTATTATGGTCAAACGCCTTAATTGAATTAATTTATATTATATAGCTTTATAGTATGTACTAAATTTCCATAATGCAATCCAAAATCATGCATTTTAATCGCACAATCACTTTCATTTCAGCAATTCGTTAGCAAAAAGCACATTAACCTCAAAAGATCACCACGACCGACATGGTTAACAGAACGGCGCAAAAAGGCTGTCAAAATAGAACTGAGAAAAAAATGCATATAAACAGCGCGCCTCTGACACTCCAAATCATTATGGTATTGTTGTATAACGTTCCATATTTGGTGTCACTTGGACTAATTAAATTGCACACACGGTGACCGAAGCGAGTCACATCCGAATCCATGTTCCAATGACATCGATGTTTATGGCAAAACTCTTGTCGGTCTCATACTTACTCTTGAGATTGTATTGCAGATGAATTAAGAGACAACGTTGATGGTAATGATGATGATGGTGACATCATTGAGGCCAATTGGATATATATATACCTATACTACCGCCATTCATTGTTGGTTTGCAAAATACATAAATGCATTGTAGTTTATGTCTATATATGTAGGTAACCGCTGAGCGCACTATACCTACTCCAACAGTTGATGCTAATTGTAATTGACCTGGTCATTAAGTTTTGCGTGAAGTTATCATGAGTTTAACACGTCTTGGGGGAATGGGTTAGACATTAGAGTGATGGGTTTGATCTTAATTGTTGGGAATATATTTTTTAAGGTATTTTTAAGAATGATTTTTTTTTGTATACCCAAATCTTTATCGGTTTTTAAATGGATACTAATGTTTGTTGAATTAGTCCACACATCACTGGAGGAAGTGGTTAAATTGATGGGGATTAATGTTTTCTGTAATTATTTAAATGTACCTACATATCAATGTCGTTTTTAAAATATTTTTAAGTAAGTGAATAGAACAAACCTTTCCAAAAACCTGAAACAGAGTACCTACGAGTCTTAACTCTATAGCCTCTAGATATCCCTCTATGACTAAAATATTGATATCTGTACACTTTTTAGGGTTCGTCTTGGTATAAGAACACTTAGGATGGAAATAATTCGAAAACCAGAACTTGCAGAAGTTTTTGGTTTCCAGGCATGGATATAGTTCTTAAGCAAACCGAAAATTTCCACACAAAAATGGCACAACAATAACAAAATCATAAACGAAAATTTCGTTCTGATCTACGTTTTGCAGTACGCTGCTATTTAAAGGACGAAATTGATAATTATAGCAGATTATTTGGAGAAATCTCCGCTCGTTTTTCACACTGAATTATTCGCACGAACCTTTAATTGTGTGCGGAAAAGGTGAGACCATCATCTGATAAAACTCTCCATTAATATTTATCCATATAGGTTAGGATAGGTTGGGAGGGGCGATTAAACTAGACAAGAGTACAAGCCGCATTATCTCACTCGGATATCAAATTCGTATTCATTGTGCTCCCCAAAAATTTATTTTTTGGCAGGGTAGGAAGAAGTAAGAGTAGGGAAAGGAGTGGGTGGAAGCTTAGGTATGAGTATGGGGGCCTCCTTGATCCATCCTGAATTCTAGAAGAATTTTAGAATGTTCTTTAGTGGCAAAAACGAAATGTCGCCTAGATCGTCGAAATAGTATTCTCCGAGGATTGTCTTCCTGGTTTTAGCTATAGGCTGGGGCATTCACAGAGGAAGTGATTGGAGGTAGGACACTTCATCCTGACACTATCTGTATAGGTCAGATGTGGTTATACTTATTTCGCTCATGTGGGTTCCGATTGAGTTGTGACCCGTTAGGATTCCAACCAAGAAGGACAGTTGAGGCCTACTTAGCTCGAGTAAGAAGTCTTTTTTTTTCCTAGAAATATCCGGCCATAGATTCCTCTAGACCCAACAAGTGTCAATTGCTGACCATCTGTCGTTTGCGACTTTGAGGAAACCTTGGTGAATTCTATTCTTTTTATGCTCTGGTGATATAAGTGCCAAGGAATCCGTTTGAATCGGATCAAGAGATGACCCGTTCTGGGCCAATTCATCTGCCTTTTTGTTCCTTTGAATATCACGGTGTCTCGGGAACCTACGAAGAGTAACTGTGTTGGTTCCTCTGAGTAGTCTTAACTCGCTGTGACAACGGTCTACTAGTTTTGACTTTGTGACAATCGAGGTGATAGCTTTGATTGCCGCTTGGCTATCAATGAAGATATTAATATTACTATTTACTAATTGATGTTAGAAAAGGCTATTTGCGGCCTCACAGACAGCAAGTACGTACTTCCACTTGAAATACACTGCAGAAGTTTGAAAAGAAGCCTGACCCTACCTTATAATGTGTCTTGGAGCCGCCTATAAAGACCGGTACATGATTTGTGTTCATGACCGGGTTTTTTAGGATATTCGGGGTTTTGGGGATATTCGTTACGGCCAGTGGATTAAGATCAATGTGCGGTATTGTATTGTCAGTTTGAATGTCTATATTCGTAAAATTCATAATAGTACTGTGACCAAAATAGCCTCTATTTCAATTTTTGAACTGTTTTAGCCGTGGCACAGTTATTTACCAGTTCTTTCGTGAAAATATCTAATGGGACAAGTGCAAGGAAAGTCTCCAGGGCTGCAGTTGGTGTTGTTTGATGGCACTAGTTGTACTTATAATAGCTAATCTTTGAATTTTGGTCATGGTTTTGAAATTGGTTCCCTTGTCAAGAGTCAAGGGCTGGCATATGTCAATATTGGCCTTACTATGGCTGTGTACATCCAATTAATGGTTTTGGGGCTGGGACCTCTTCTCTTTCCAAAAAAATTGTCCATAACCTTTTCGTTAACGTTTTCTCTGTTGATTTGGAGACCAAAGAAAATTTTCGTTTCACATTAGTTGCGTACTAGGCTTTAAGTTTAAATTCATTTTCCTCGTAAAATTCTGTCGTACCTTCCGAAACTCTCTATGTCTGGCTTCCAATGCTTCTTCTAATAACTTTCAAATAGGTACGAGAGCATTTCGAATTATATCGGCTCCACATGGACCAATATTTTATGTGCATTACCATGGGTATTATTTCACATACATTTCAGTTGTTCCCCACTTCTAGCACTCCATTTCTTAATATTTAAATTATACGAAACATGTAAAAGCCATTACATGCATCTTATCCATGCATGTAAGGGAGAAATTCCAAAATTATAATATTCATTATTTTTGTTCCTTTTTTGCATGCATTCATTTCAGTTAACTTTGCTTTACAGATATTATAACATCGCATAAAAGATGAGTTGTTGGAAATACTGTTGCAGATTTTTTCATTAATCATGGTTACCAACATAATATGCCTGACTTAAAAAGATTCTATTGAAGTGGGTACTAAATTTTCAATAAGGTTTCGAATTTCTTCATTTTCTTTTTTTTATTAAATGGTCAGTTTCTTTTTTGAATTGGAATCTTATAGGTCAACATTAGCGAGTTGAAGATGGCTTTGTGTTTGTTTCCCCAAATTATGTTATTGTCGTCTTCATTGTATAATTTAATGGGCACCATACTTGTGACAAAAACAGACACATCATCACTATTTTCACATGAAAACTTTTGTTTGTAGCTGCTTCGGTCTAATGCTTCATCAAAACCCCATTTTGTTACCAGAGAAAGATTGTTACTTTTAATCGTTGACATTTAAAGACAAATACATATTATCTTGGTTGTAAGATCTAAAAGAGCTTGAAGGTCAACACTTCCACTTGTCTCATCTACAGTAACACTAACACTAGTCTTAGGTGAAGGGCATTCCTGTTTTGTTTGTATTTTATAATAGTAAGGATACAAATTGACTCCTTCGTCTGATGCAGCATTCTGTAGTCCTTTATATTGGGTTTTTTAATGTAATATAAATATTTATATAAACCAAGAGGAGTCATTTGATGCTGGTAACCACAGAACTCATGTACTGCTTTGGCTTTTTGTGGATTTTCCATCAAATATTCGATAACCCGGGGGGCATCGAGTTGTTCATCTGCTTAAAGTTTCATTGTTGATGTGTAAAGCAGCTCATTACCAAGAGATTTGAGATTTTGACGAAATGGCTACGTTCTTCGTCTTTTTTGTCGATCAGATAGATTGTCAAATGTCGATGTATTATTTTTAGAGGTTGATGGTAAAGCTTCATTTTCAAAATTTGAAAGGATCAAATTCAATTTGAAGCCATTTTGCATTTCGACTTAGAAATCGCGTTTGATTATAACTGCTTTCCAAAATTCTTTCTTTTTTTTTCAAAGCTAAACAAAACTTACGGAAATACTCATTTAATTTTATATTACGACAAGTTATTGTTGTTTTTTTTTTGTTTTGGACAACAGTGGCCAGTTAAATATTTATATTTACTAAAGTCAGGAACGTTTTCTTTTAATATAATAAAAAAATCTTCAAACGTGTATCGCACCATTATTTTTATTTAAGTTTATATTTAGAAATGAAATAATAAATGAAAAGTCACACCAGCTGAAAATCTACAATGCAACAAAAATGTATGTCTATATTTCATAAAAAAAAAATATTATTTACCGTTTTTCAAACTTGAAGAGACCATATGATCAGGATTGTACTGTTACTTTTTTAATTTTTTAGTTCGTCATAAAATGCATGATATTCCTCGGGATCACCTTCTTTAGTTCCTGTAAATGCAAGTACTTCTCTTTTTTTATTTTCCTTTCTTCTTCATACATTCTTAGCCGGACTTCGGACTTCATATGGAAATGGTTCTTTTCTAGCTTTTCTAGCTTCCTTCCAGTAACACAAACCGCACGAGTAGCAAGGTTATAAACCGTAAAGTTGTGGCAACAAAGCTTCGTTTTATTAAAAATGGCACTCGCTTGAATCCATGGGCTCACTTTCACTGCTTGCAAGTCCATTGTAAGTACTACGCACTTTTTCTGCTGAGCAAGTTCTTTGTCTTGCGCTTGTGAAGTTGCCAATCTTCGTCGGAAAGTTGGCCTACCTCGTGTGTGAAACACGTGTCGCACTTGTCTTTTTTACAGGATGTATGTATAGAGGTATACGAGGTATTTCAGCAACGAAAAAGCATGGGGGGATACGATTTATTGCTATTTTTGCGTTTAGCTTTGAAACTATCGTTCTTAGGCTTACAGTGTATTTTTCATTAGATCCGGAAAGTTGCTTACAATAAAAGTGCATCATTACCTAAAAAATGAACTTTTCTGGGTTACGAGGTAATCGATCTACAGCGACGATATATGAGCATAGGTTTGAAATCAGAAAATGTTTTAATTCTAAACAAACAAATAAAAACAAGAAAAAAATAATAATAAGCATACAATTCTGACTATCTTGAAACTATGAGTAAAGAGGTACGTGTTGAGTGCCATCTAGTTGAATTTCGATGAAAATATTAGAATTTTTTCAATCTAGTATTTTTTTTGTTGCTTTAAACTGCGGAAATAAATAAATTTTCTTTAAAAATTCAATACATATGTTTTTGAAAATTATTTTAGGAGCAGGATCAATATTTGAAAGTTGAGAAAAATGGCCTTTATATATTAATTTTTTTATTTAAAAAAATAGTTCATATATTTACATACATATATGCATACAATTGTCCTTTTTGCTGTATCTACAATTAGCCCGGTGCAGAAAAAATAAAGGAACAGAAATTTGCAGACAAAGAATAACAAAGGCTTTTTTGTTAAAACTCATGCATAAGTAAGCGGGGTCCGATCCGGTCGTATCCAATTTTTTTTGAATATTACTTAGAAAAAGCATAAAAATTTGTTAAAGTGAACCAGAAAGCAGAAATATGCAAGCATTTTTTTAAAAGCTTACCGAAAGTTCAAATTATTTTTTTTTTTAGAAACAGGAATAAAGACGGATGTTTTCAAATTAAAATATTTTTAATTAGGCTTGTTTTTTAATGTTTATAAATTTAATCAAAATTTCTCATAATAACAAAATTTGTTTTAAAAAGTTTTCTTTAAAAATGAATGAAAAAAAAAATGAAAAACAAATAAAGGCTTATTATTATGACATTATATTCGGTTAGGAAAAGAAGAACTTTAGACGTTATTTTTTTAGAACCATTATGTGCAAACAAAAATTCTGTGTTTACAAAACAAATTATGTTCATATAAAAAAAAATCACCCCATGACCGGAATTTTGTGTTGATCGTTCCACTGTGCGACCTATGCCTTAAGCGTTTTTCTGAACCTTTTATCACTTGATCTTCATATCAAATATAGTATCGTGCAGCGCGAGATTCCAATATTTGGTTGGCCAAACCTTATGGCCGTCGTCGCAACATCACTAATGGGATTCCCACAGATATTTTTTCAACAACTGCTGACTGCTATGTTCCTACTATGTGTCTCGAAACGGATTTTAAAGTTGTCTTCCATCCAGAAAGGATTGGAAGGGCGAGATTTACGTCGTCGTGAGTAAAGACTTCGAGTTTGGTGTTGGTTCAAAAATGTTTTCGAATCTTTAAAAATCCTCTTTTTGCAGTTCACACTGTCTTTTATCCCTGAAAATAAAAAGAGAAAGTAAAGGAAATGGCTGAATTGTCTTCTATTCTCGTCCAGTGTTGGATACCAATCAAGATTATAGAGAATTCATGATCGGGCTGAGACGGAAATCCTACTCAGATATCTCGGTGGCAGATAAGCATTATTTAGTAGCTCATTGGAAAAGATTCTCCTCCGAGAGTTCCGACCGTTTATTTCCCTAGGTTTCTTACTAGGGACAAGAGTTTTCTTCGAGATTCTCGACCGTTAAGTTCCTTTGGGCGCCTCTTCAAGAAGCTAACTGGACAAGGTTCTCTACGAGAGTTCCGATCATTTGGTTCCTCAGGTTGCGTGCTAGGGACATTTAGAGTTTCCGATAAGGATCCTCGAACTGGTTTTGTTCCTTCGTGGTCCTCTTTAAGGTTCCCGCTGGACAAGGTACTCCTCTGAGAGTGTCCGACCGTTTTGTTTCCCATGATGCTGAAAACATTTTATATGAAATACCATGTTAAATATTTAAGTTGCCGAACATTGTAGTATATGAAATACCATGTTAGTTATTTAAGTCAACACTGTATTATATGAAATACCGTGTCAATTTATATCAAGGATATCGCTATTGTAAAAGAACATTAGATGAAATACCGTGTTAGAAACAAATAAGTTATAAACGAATATTATAAAAAGAATTAAAAAGGGAAGGAAATTAAAATCATTATTTTATTTGGAGTTACCAGACCCTTCAATCCCAAGTTTTGTTGCTTCTTTGGGAAGAATCTTGGACAGCGGTGAGTCTACCTCAGACGTGAAGAAAAAGCATCACAGTTACATCTCATTTATACATAACGAAGGCATATGTCAACTAGTTCTATCAATTATATCTCAACTCGTTTTTATAGACCAAGGCTTCAAAATTGTGAAGATTAGGTACCTAATTTTTTTTTAAAGCACGTTTCATTGCTAATTTTCTTCGTAATCTTGCTCGCCAATTTTAATGTCGATAAATTTATCCACTTGGCCTATCTTGGTCGTTGAAATGCCAACAACTAAACGAAAGTGTGGAAATTTCCAATTCAGCAGCGTTTCATCAAGGCCAGCATGCAATGCAATTCTGACAGAACCTACTTTTTATGGACATTTTTTTGCTCCTATTGCTATGAACATTTGTATTATAATTATCTGCAATATAAAATAACTGATCCAACTTGCTGCAAATTAAAATGCTTTCCGTCCGGATTATTGTCAATAATCCGGTGATTACATTCACCACAAGCAGGCGACGCAAATCAAATCATATTTTTGTCTGCCTCTCTATAAGCTGCCCTGGGTTTTAATTTTTTTTTTTTTTATTTTGCTCGTGGGCACAATCAAAAGGTGTCTTCCTCGCAACAAGCAGTGGCAATAGTTAATTTATGGGCAAAGCCTTAAAGCACACGTAATCATTGCTAAGCTTGCAATATTATTTCTGATTTAAGGCCCAATCGTCGAGCCGGCCGCCGCGCAGTGCGCCCGTCGCGTCTTGGCTTGTCTTGTCTCGTCCGAGAAGGAGAAAATTTCTGGCTTTGGCAAACCTGGTCAAATTTATAGGGAAACTTACAATTCCCAACTTCGCCACAAATTGTTATTTATCGCATCGGGTCTAATAAATTCCGTTTTTCCCGCCATTACTCTCGAATCAATAAATTCGTTTTACACCTCTTTAAGAACCAACACCATCAGGGAAGATAGTAAGGCAATGTTGCTGTGGCTCTCTATATAGAAAGATTGTATTTTTTTGTTGTTGTTTTGTTTGGGTTGCCTTAAGGAACTCTGGCACTCTCCTCGCCAAGATATGGGACGTGTCAAGAACGACACCAGCCAGCGACATCGGTGTGTTTCTTCTGGGGCGAGCGCCTTTGTTGTGCGATTCGGCAGACAATGTGACAGGCTATCGCCACAATTGGCCTGGAATCGCAGAACATGGTGTCTCGGGGGGCCATCTTCGGCCTGGGGCCACCACAAGCCAGCAAAAATATCTATCTGAGGTGCCCTCCATGTATCTGTATCGGAAAATAATAAATTTATCATCGCACAAGTATTTTGCATTTAACAATCTTGTTTGCTGGTCGCGCGCGCACTCGCACTCGTATTCGTACATACTCTCTCTCCTGGGTCCTGGCCTGGCTGGCTGGCTGGCTGAAGATGGAGATGGAGTTGAAGCTGGACGAAGAACCGACCCCGGCTGTCCGTCGTGTCACATGGCAACACGCTGCCGCGTGCAATCGCAATTTATTGGTTGGCGTTGTGGCGCGTCTATATGAGATTTTAATTTATCCACGCGCTCGACTTGTGACACTCTTATACCAAGTGGAGCAGCGTTTTGGAGAGAACTATGCTCCTTCGAGGGTTTTTTTTTTTGTATTATTTTGTTTGTTTTGTTTCTGCAAAGCAACACACGCTTGGATGTTGTAATCAGTAAGTGGAGGGCCGGATATTGGGGACAATTCGATTTGTGCCCAAGTCGGACAGGAAACATCTTGTAGAACTAGCAGCAGATGAACATGAACAGAACATGCATTGGGAACAGCATCACCACCAACCAACCAGTACCCAACTACCGAGAGATTTTCAATTGTCACAAGCACTACGACCGAAACGACGCGACGCGACGTAAAGTTCCTATGCGAGAGGACGATTTATGAATGCACTTTGGGTTGGGCTGGGCGCACACTATCCAGCTCTATATAGACCAGGGTTACTCTGGGAAACGCAAAAGACGAAGACGGTGACGGTGACGGTTGAAGTAAGAATGCTTTATCAGGAGCTGAGCTGAGGTACATCGATGTCGTCGTGTGAGTTTTTTGAGACACTTTGTGGTATTTTTCTGGCTAAAGCAAAGGCTTGGCGTTTATCGGTGTGAGTGTTGTTTGACACACCAACTGAACAGACACTGGACAGTGACACTTGAATGTACTACAACAATGTTTGTTTTTTTTTTTTTTGTTTCTCTTCGTAAAGAGATAAATATGGAACGGAATGGGCATAAGTCATAAACATGTCCACTTTACCGAGAATAGGCGACAGTATTTGGTGTTATTTTTATCAACTCGAACATTTCAAGGTGTCATTGTTGTTGGTATATAAAGTGAATTAAAAGAATTGAAAACGTTTTTTTAAGAAGAAGATAGCAAAGTACAAGAATTGAAGGTCTTTCATAACTTGTATTACACATAATATTTAAGTGTTATAATGGAATGTCAGTCATTTTCGGAAAGCTTTTCGTCTTCATGAAAATTCTATCCCAAAACCACTGCTATTTGTAATAGACATTGGTCACTCAGGTCTTCAGACAACTGCAAGGTTTGAACCCAAGGGGTTTATTTCATACTTTTGCACTTACAAAAAGAATTTAAAAATTCTTAAGATACATACAAACAAGAGATGAATTTTGGGTTTTTTAGACTAATGCTCGTGTCGTGTCGCTCGACCCAAGTCGTTTTTATTGCGTTCACATTCAATGACTCACAACTGTAATGACATGAAATAGATTTTCAAAGAACGAACATGGAGCGCAGCTCATTATTTGCACTAATACTAGCGTATTAATTTCATTGGTTTCCTCTCTCTAGTTTTATTATTTTTCTTACATTTCAGCCCATTCTCTTTTAATCTTACCGAAAATATTGAAAGAAGACATAAAATTGAAATTTTCGGTCTTCCGGCAGAGCAAATTATTAAAAAAAATGTACAACAGAGCAAGTTCGACTGGTGTTCACATTACAAAAATCTAACGACACGACGCATGTTGATGAACATGTCGTTGAATGTGAACGGCCCCATTAGAAAAAAATTCATAGAAAATAAGTAAACACAGTGTTTGTTTTCAAAACATTGTAAAACCGAATAATATTTAAGTTTAGTGAAAATCATATTAAAATTTTGAAAACTTCTGCTTCATTTCCTTTTTTTAAATCCAGACGATTTCTTTTTTATCAGTCATTTATTGGATTAAATCCGCATTTAATGAGTGACAGACCCTCCAAGGGTGGAAACACAAGAAGCATAGAAGTGTTATGCAGTATAAATTTAAATTGCCCCCTGTGGGTCGTGGGCCCACGTTGGGAAACACTTTTATATGTCAAAAAATTTCAAGAATTGTTTAATCAAATTATTTCTAATATATTATTGATTTGTTAACAATTTTCCAGTTAAAACTGTAAAACTGCGTTTTTGGCAGGTGGCATAAAATATAGGCTCCAGTAAACTAATTTATGTCTTTTATAAGATGAACAGTTTTTTAAAATGATAAGACTTTAAAACCACATCAGTGTGATCGTGCATTTTATTTTTAGCCAAAAGTTAGGTAATTTATATGTACTTGTTTAAACTAATTCTTTTTTTTAAAATATGTTGCGAATTTTGTTGATTGCTAAAAATATATTGTGTACCTATCACAAGTACCGTTATTGTTGGTCCTAGAAATAATGGAAAAAAAATGTGTCACCGGAATGCTTAAAAACGCTAAGCAAGAAGTTTAAAGAAAGTGTAGTTATTTATTAAGGCAAAATCTTGAAAGATACCAGTGAAGCTTGAAGTGTTGGACTCATTTTATAGCAATCAGAATTACTCCATTTAATTGATCAAGAAAGTAGGTGGATACCAATTCTCCTGAATGGTAAACTTCAAATTTTCAATTTTTTCCTTGTATGCACTTCAATTTCTAAAGGTCTACCAAATTTCATGAGTCTACATAAATCGGAAGTGCTCCAAATAATTGATAACAATTCTGAGAAAGTGACAGATACCGATTTTTCAATTATATGCACCACAAGACCTACTGCTGTGCGAAATTACAAGATTCTGCGGTGTCGCTAAGTGCTCCATAATTTTAATGGTCTGTCAGTCAGTTACGGTTCTTGCGATTTTTGAAGTCTTATATCTCAGGAACCACTTATGCTAAACTGTTGAAATTTAGCAAAGCGCCTGATATTGGCGATCCTAAGAAATTTTCGAATTTGAAGTTTCTGACTTCATTGATACCTACTGAAGTTAGAGGGGTTCGAAAATCGGCTGAGTTTGCCAGATACTACCATTCCCTTCGATAGTCTTGAACCATAAGAGAAACTTCATGCGATCCAACCATACATTTAATTTGTAATCTTCGCTATAAAGATAATAATTCAATTATTTAAACCTATCTCAAACAAGAAATCAATATGGTAAGTTAACTAGTATAAATAATTTTTATGATCAATGAGCAAAAAATGAATAATAATTATTATATATTTTCACAAAAGCTGTCATGAAAATGTTAAAGGAATAATAATCAAAAAGCAAAGGCCTGAACTCAAGTTTGAAGATTTATACCTTAACTAAATTTCCTGAATCCCTCTTTTGTGCACAACAAAAAAAAAAAATCAAAAATAATAAAAACAAAAGCGTGAGAATCTTAAACCGTCAAGCTCTGGTTATTTTCAAATTCTCACACACAAATAATGAACTGTCAAAATAATAATATAAAACCTAAGTTTTATTTATTCACCGGAACCATCATTAAAATAAATCTTAAATCAATTGTCACACACACAATTGTTAATGTTTTATTCATAAGACTTATAATGTCTTCCCGCACCCATCCCAAAAAACCCACTATAAGTAGGTATACCCAAGAAACTAATCATTCACGACCAGACAATTGTCTCCTCATCATCATCATCATAGTGGTTATATAATAATATGTAACTCACTTAATGTTTACCCACCTGATGCAGCAGCGCACAATCATTTTTGTTGAACGGGGATTGCACGGTGGTCGCTAGCTATACACTTGTCAAAGTGACATTTTTCCAATCGAATGGGGATTGGCGCGCAAACAAATACACCGCCGCCGCCGCCGCTGAATGCTTTCAAGCGATCAGTGTATAGAAGGATCGTAAAAGAAGCCAACAATAATACTAATAACAACAACACGAACCAAGTCAAGTAAACAAAATGACGAATTGTACAACGATCGCGATCGATTGCATTTCCATTGGTAAGCTTCAATTGAAGTGATTGTCTCTGGGTGAATGATGATGGAAAATTATGTCATTAAACTTCCATTTTTGGTTGAAAGGAGAAGATGAATGAAAGATTGTGAAGTGGTGTCAAGATGTGACGAGGATTTATTCATGATCTTGTTTGCAAGTTGATTTGATGCGAGAGAGAGAGAGAGAAGTGGACGACGACTATTGAATGGATTGATGAATACCCATTTGAGACAAATTGTATTCATTCAATTATGTGGTTTGCGATGCAGGTGATCAGAGAGTCATCGTTTATTATTTCATTTGCATAAATGAAATGTGATACTGTCATTGGGTATTATGCATTATGTACTGGAAGAGTATGTGAAGAATTATGCTTAAAAGCAGGGAATTGAACCCCTGACATCTGTAATTTCCAGTACGAAGATTTATAGAGCCTCTACACTGGCTTTAAGTCGGGCAATAACTTTTTGTTTCTAATCTCAGAATTGGGGCAATTATAATTTAGATGATGATGTTAGCAAGAAGGGGGTGGGGAGAGGGGGATGAAATTCTTGTTTAGCAAAGTATACTCTATCGGAGACGATTTCCAAGTAGATGAGGTTTTTAAAAATTTCAGAAGCCTGAGGAACTTTCTCTATAGACCGAGCTCTCGGAGATGGTGTATTTGTGCATCCTTTCGACAAGCTAAGATACCTACCCTCCTATTGACTTTGAGCGCGATGTACCTACATAGTTAAGGAATACAGTTTTTAATTAACACAGATTTTTTTAAGAATTTCTTAGATTAGAAATCACTGGAAAGGATATGAGGTTCAATTTGATCCCAGCTAAAGACATCCCCTTCATTTTTACAGCAAAAAACTTGTACATCAGGGTGGGCCAAATACAATTTTATTTTTAAAAATGCAATAAAATTAACAAAATTAAATTTTTTTCATGTATTATGGCTTTATTAGTAAGATCAAACATTCCCATCAATTATGGATGACAACGTCGTTCAAGTGGCTGCCTCACCTGGCCTCGGAGTAGTGCATTCTGTCACTCTAATTTACCAAGACCTTGTTGATGGTTTCGGGCTGTAGCTCACGGATTGCTTGCCAATTGACATCACCAAGACGGCTGATAACACGATTTAGGAATTTGGTGCGCAAAATTTCGATGCATTGGCTTCTCGACAATAACGTCCGGGTTTTCCGAGCCCGAAATGCGGCAATTTTGTTTGTTAACGTAACGTTAACGCTTCATTTTGGCCAAAACTTCTTTTCAAAGAAATAAGTTTTCAATATTTCCCAACGTTGTTGAAGCGTAAAGCGACTCATTTCGTTCCACGGAGGTATGATACTGACTTTCTGTCCAGATTTGGAGTTGGAAACAACTGTCAGTGTCAAAATAACGTATGACTTAAAAAGAAACCACTAGATGGCCCCACCCGTTGTTAGGTTATCTCACTTGGACATCAGGCCAAGTAGGCTTCTGAGGGCTAATCTGTTGGTTTCAACTACTGTTACTAAGTATTCCTGAGAAAAAGGACCCATATAAGGACAGCCTAGGGCGAGGGGGACTCGAAAAGACTTAACATAAAAGTCTGTTTTAAAAATTAAGGTTTTGTAAGGAATCAAATATCAACAAAGTAAATAACATAATTGGAGCCAGGAACATTAATGAAAAGTTCCCATCTAGCAACCATACAGTGGCCCGTTGTGATTCATTCACAAGAAAGTGATTTCAGTGCAGATATTGTGTGCCAAATTAAGAAAAACAAGTTCAGATTATACCGGGACAAACTAACTCAAGTTGAACTTAGAGTTCAGCTCAATCACTGAAAAACTAAAGCATTGGCGTAATATGTTGTTCGAAAAGTCAAAACAAGTCGACAACATAGACATTATAAGGCCAAATAGACCGAATTGCGCCGTAGAATTCCAAGCCCTAGGTTCGAACTAACAAAGTAGATCAAAACTTCAGTTTAGAGATCAAATCATATATAGCAAATCAGCGTATCATGCCATTAAAGCCGCGGTGTCTCATGCTTAGATTCTTTACGGTGCGGGATCCCGTTAGGTAAAGTAAGTTAAGTAATTATATTTGTTAAATAAATTGTGAAAATTGATGTCACACCTACCTAATAACTGTTGGAAGATGTCTCAAAGTTAAACAATCTCTTAATCTCTGGTTGTTTATATTTGTTTAAGAAAAAAATACCTACAAAGTATAAACGTGCTGTTCATTCTAATAAAATGGTTGTATCTCTTTAGTATACCAATAAACTTTGTTAATTTTCATCATGTTGTTTAGAAATCATAATAAACTTTTCATTTCTAATTGAACCTCTTATATTAAGGGACTTAAACATACACCATCATTATTGCATATAAAAATTATCATTATCACATTGGGAAACAATTTTAATTGAACATGTTCAACCCCATCTTCCTATCTTTCATGCTGTGCTGATTTTAATCTTTAAAACAACCTGTCCCGACATTCAGACATACTGACAAAATTATTGAACGATTGCCTTTGAATCTTATAATTACTGCTAAATCGCAGAAATTGAATGGCAAAAAAAAAAACAGTCCCTGCATCAATAATAATAATTAATCTAAGTAAGAAGTATAATAAAACATAAATTACACACAGTAACACAGTGTCCGCGAGTGTGGAATTCTACCCAGGGGTACTCTTGTAATGGGTGATTTTTTAAGAGGTTTAGAACTTTTTTTTAAAAAAAAACACAAAAAATTCGAAAAAATGATTGAAATATTTATTTGAATCGATAGTTTGAACCTTGCAATTTAATGTTTAAAGATAATTTCATGCAAATGTTGACCGCGGCTGCGTCTCAGGTAGCCCATCCGCTGAGTCCAATTTTGGCATACTCTTTCACACATATCGGCCGGTATCTCACGAATGAATGCATGGATGTTGGCTTCCAGTGCGTCAATCGAAGCGGGCTTGTCCCTATAGACATTAGCCTTGACATACCCCCACAAAAAATAATCTAATGGTGTCAAATCGCACGATCTAGGCGGCCAATTGACCGGCCCGAAACGTGAAATTAACTGTTCACCAAACTCGCCTCGCAATTGCGCCATTGTTTCGCGTGCTGTGTGGCATGTGGCACCGTCTTGTTGAAACCACATATCATGCAAGTCAAGAACTTCCATTTCGGGCAAAAAAAAGTTTGTTATCATCGCTCGGTAGCGTTCACCATTGACAGTAACGCTGCGATTCGCATCATCTTTGAAGAAATATGGCCCAATAATGCCGCCGGCCCATAAACCGCACCAAACAGTGGCTTTTTCGGGATGCATTGGTAGCTGTTGCAATGCTTCTGGATGATCTTCACTCCAAATGCGGCAATTTTGCTTATTTACGTACCCATTCAACCAAAAATGAGCCTCATCGCTGAACACAATTTTTCGATAAACAACATTTCGAACCGAGCACGAATTTTGATAGTAAAATTCAATAATTTGCAAGCGTTGTTCATTTGTAAGACGATCCATGGTTAAATTGCAAACCAAACTGAAGCTGTTTGACAGTGACACAAGGTACTAAACACACGTCAGCTGTCAAAACCAGTGTTGCCAAAACCAAACCAGCTTAAAAATCACCCGTTATAATGCTCAAAGGATTGCGGCACAGATTTCTGCCCGATCTCTCTCATCACACTGTATACGAAGTTTAACTTTCAAAGACAAAAAAAAAAAAACGAACAAACATTTTGACTCATTAAATTATTTTTATTTCTCTGTTGTGTCACAACAGGCGATTCTTCGTGTCCAGGGTTATATTCCATTCCAACACATCCCGATTGCATATCAAACATAAAACAGCTTCTGTCGAGCTTCTCTCTCTCTGATGGGTTTGGATACACACACTTTCGATCAGCTTTTTTATAAGATGGATGTTAACTTTGCAGCTAGGTATAATCTGAATGGAAAGGAACATAAATCTACAACCAGGTCGTACGAAGTTGCTCTGTGAGCTTTAATATAACTTCTTCTATTTTTTTTATCAAACATTTTGACAAGCAAACAGTTTAACAGCCCAAATAACATTTTTGCTCTCATAAGATGCTCCAAGAGTTTAACTAGACTAATGTAAGGGAGCTAAAAGTAATCTTGAAGACTACTTCTAGATTGTTAAAATACTGTTAAAAGCGTTAAATGGCCTAGTTATGGGAGGCTCTCACCTCAACTTAGTCTTGCTATGAGAATGCGTCTCTTCTAATGAGATGCGCTCAAAAGAGAACAATATTTGTATTTGAATTTGTAAATTTTAAACAATTATGTATCTTTCTCTTGGAATAATATTGTCTTTCTCATTTTCTCAGAGAGCAACAAACTACTTTTTTATTTTGTGTGTATGTCGCATGTCAAAAAACTGATAGGCTTGTGTTTTTGCTTGTGAATTTATTTTGTAAGTCAATCAGTTATGTTATGCGTTATAATGGCGAAAGTTTATATTTATTATTTTTCACACACGGGAACCAAAATATATAAGCGGTTGAAAATGTATCTACTAATTTGAGCTTTTACCTCGAAAAACAACAACGCGCATCTAAAATAATGCAAATTTCAATTTTTTTATTTATAATTTTTAAATATTGATGATCTCATTAGCATCCTATTGCAAAGCTTTTGGTATTTCAACTCCCGATATTCTTGATATAGGAGGTATTATACTCAGATCCCGTAAGGGTTTTCATAGAAGTATAGAATGACTAAAACTCTTATAATTGTGTTGTTGTGGGATCATGAAGTCTTCGAACATATGTTTAGAGCTGAAGTTTCACAAAAGGATTATTATAAGACTATAAGTTTATAAAATCCTATTTCAAGAAGAGAAATTTATTTAAATATAAGATTTGAATATTTTGAAGAGAGAAAAGTGTTTGACTCTCAAAATAAAAACGCTACGAGATTATTTTAAGTTTCATAACAAGATACTAGTTCTTATGTATAGCAATGGGATATAAAAGAGTCTTATGCGAGTTTTTTTCAGATTTCGAGAGCTAAGCTCTTGAGAGTTTGTTAGTTGGGAGTAACACTGTTTTTCTGTGTGCTTAAGTTAAGCTCGGAGAATTCACTGCGTTTAGCTTAGCCCGCAGCGAATTAGTTGTTGTTGCATTTAACATTGGTGATTGTTTAGCACCGACATCGTTTTTACGTCCAAATCCCCCCGGGATTGCAAAAAAACACACCTAATGTTAAGTTGTAACACTATTGCAATACACTCGCACTTAAATTCGAAGATTCGAAGATAACCGGGACACTTTATTATCCACGAAGATCCATTTGGATCTTCCCATGAAAATAAAACGATACGGATCCTAATGACAACAGTATAGTATGCTCATCTCTTTTTTTCTTATGTTTGTTAATATTTCATGTATTTGTTTAATTTTTTTTTTACACTACAGAGTTTACACTGCCTTTCCGGTTTCCAAAACTAAAACACCATCTATCCACCAGAACTAATTTTCAGATCTTTAAAACAGATAAAGAGCAGAATCCAAAATTGTTGTTGTATTACGTATTTAAAAATGATCATGTAGATAATAAAACACGGCTGTTGTTGGCATCTCGACGAGTCACATAATATAATCTCAATAATTTCTTTCTACACAAATCCAATACTTGCCTTTTACTGTAACAAAAAAAAAATCAAACAACCGAGAACCTTTTCGATTTTATGCTAATTAATATGGCGACGAATAAAAGGTATAGAATACACCAGAACCTTTCTTCATCTTCATGATGGCAAAGATAGATACATAGGTAGGTACTATATGGATGGGGTAGGGTGTGAAAAAAACATCGCATTTACATCATTGCTGCAACATCAAAATGTATACGCTACTAATTACCATGAAATGTATTCCGAATAATGTTCAGCAGAAGATGCAAGCAAAAAGCTATAAAAAAAAGTTTTATAATTTCCTCTGGCTTGACCGATTTTCGTTTATCATTTTTCTGAAAGTATACTTTTACATTTAAAAACTATACATGACTAGTTAATGGGGTAACTATTAACTCCAACTGGATATTTAAACCCAGTACGCTGCTGATGCGAAACGAAAACTTAGAAAACTTTATTGCTTTCAGTCCTTGTCGTTTTTGTCGCATTGTCATTTTTCCGACGTGTTTCTTTACTTTATCGCTTTCCCACAGTGTCGCTTTTGCCGTTTTCCCTCTTTGAAGCTTTACCGCAGCTTTGACACTTTGTCGCCTTGTCGGTTTGTCGTTTACGCACAGTGTGGCTTTATTGGATTTTACTCTTTGTAGATTTATTGCCGCTTTGCCGTTTTTACTAGTAAGCTGCTGACGCGAAACGAAAACTTTATTGCTTTCAATCCTTGTCGTTTTTGCTTTGCCGTTTTGCAACCTTTTGTCTCTTTACTTTGTCATTTTTCCACATTGTCGCTTTGTCGTTTTACCGCCGCCACTTTGACGCTTAGCCGCTATTCCAATTTTCCCCTTTTTCTTTTTGCTACTTGGCCGATTTGGTATAAAAATCGTTACCATATTTTAAGGGTTTTGTTTTCAGTTTACCTTATAATTTAAATATGTTTTGATTACACGTCAAAAAATGAATTTTAAATAAAACCAAAAAAAAGGAAATATTAGGGGGATTCATGAAACGTTGTAAAATACTAGATAAGTTTATCTTTTGGATAAATTTATCTTTTATAAATGAATAACTGTCAAATTTTGTATGGGAAATAGTTTACGCAAATTGGGTAAAATTATCTAAGGATTTTGGTGCGGAAACTTATAAAAAATTTATTTGAATAAACTTATACAAACGTCATTGTGACTTTTAGAATTAAACGTTTAATATTTGACGTTTAACGAACAGCTGATTCAATTACGCGGCATTTATCCAAATAAATAAAAAGGACGTTCACGCAAACTTTTGCGTAAGCTTATCTTTTTACACAATTGGTAAACTTATCTCGTTGCATAAATACCCTTATTATTTTTTCTTCCACACTTTTATAAAATGTAATTCAAAAAGCAAAGATAATAACTTATTGCCATTGTAGGTTTGAATGAAACAACAAATACTTACGTAAACTACCACCAAGTTTTTATAGGTTGAAGTTAAAACTATTTAACGATTGCCACCGATCATCAGATTCCTTAAAGGCTTTAAGAAGAGCTTGGTCTATATGATTAGTTTAATTTGACAAACATTTCGCCGTCATCTTGGCGGCCAATTGACATCGCCAGCACGTAAGATAACACGGCCATTGAATTTGTCGCGCAAAAGAGCCATTGTTTCGTTAGCTGTGTGGCAAGTGGCACCGTCCTATTGAAACCACATATTGTCCACATCTATATCTTCCAATTCGGGCCATAAAAAGTTCGTTATCATCTCACGATAGCAAACACCATTCACAGTAACTGCCTGACCGGCCTCATTTTGGAAAAAATACGGCCCGATGATGCCGCCATCATCCACCCTTTGTGGGTGCATTGGTTTTTCGACAATCACTCTTGGATTATCATTCGCCCAAATGCAGCAATTCTGCTTATTGACGAATCCACTGAGGTGAAAATGTGCCTCATCACTGAAGATGATTTTCTTCGAAAATTGATCATCCACTGTTGCCATTTCTTGAATGACTTTAACGCGTTGCTCGATTCACGATTGTGTATCATTCCATAGTTCAAATTGAGTTAGCCTGAAATTGAGAAATGTCAAAGGAAATGCAGAAAAAAACTTTAGGTACGTTTAGGTGTGGTTCAAGTTCAACATCGGCCCTTAAAATTTAACCACCCGTTATTTTAAAATTGATGGAAGTATGCTTTATTCACTTAAAATAAATATCTAATTATTCACGGTTAAGAAAATCTTCTCTTGTGTCTAAGTTATGAGACAACAATAAACAAGATCTTTAAACACATTTTCCAAAGTTGGACAGTTGTCTGGGGTAATATATACATAAGAGTGAAATAGAAAAAAACGGAGTAGATTTTTTGCTTTTTTTGTATAATTGAAGTAGGTTTACGTTGAAATAGAGATTTTGAAAATGAGGTAGATATTAATATTTTGGTGCGAAGTAGGAAGTAGATTCTAAATTTTTTTTGAAAAAAAAGAAGATCTACTTGAAGTTTGGTGGTACCACTGGATCGGGCATTTGTAATTAAATTCGATCTACTTTATTTTATTTACTTACAATAGGCGTGTTTTTTTGCAAGCCCGGTGGGAATTGCAGGAAAAAAACGACCACAGGGATTGGTGACAGCAACACAGAAACAAAATGGAGTTTTCATACAAACTATCGATAACAAGTATATAATTTATGCCGGTAACACAGTTTTTCTGTGTGCTTAAGTTAAGCCCGGAGAATTATCTGGGTTTAGCTTAGCCCGTAGCGGATTAGTTGTTGTTGTATTTAACATGGTGATTGTTTAGCACCGACGTTGTTTTTTTCGACTAATTCCCTCTGGGCTTACAAAAAAACACGCCTAATATTTATCTATTTTGGAGCATTATAATAAATTTCATCATTTGTGTGAATCTTTTAAATGACTGTTTACAATGTTTACAAATAGACTGTAATTTGACATCTGCATTTGACGTTTGACAAATATAACGAAAAATAAACTTCAGAATCGAAAAAGAGTTGCCATTTGTTCGTTTGGCATCACGAATTGCGGATTTTTCTAAAGTTTCTCCGGATTGTCAAACGAAAACGCTATTATACGCCCATGTTCTGCATTTCGGATGAAATCGAATTTCAATTTCACGTGAATTGAAATTCCATGTTCTACAATTAGTTCGTTTTCGAAAATTTCGCAAATACTTTTAACTTTCAAAATTTAAGGTGCGTCCATTTTTAATAGTTTTTTAAAGTGAAATTACTCTGCAGATCAACTCAACTCAAGAAATTTCACAAATAATTCACGAAGCAAGTAAACATAATAAATTAATTATTTTTAAAGTAGTTTTTCAAGCTACATTATTATATGGATCATCCGTTTGGAGAAATTGTGCTGCAATGTATAGGAAAAAAAAATACAAATATTGCAAAACAAAATTTTAAAAATGATCCTTAAGGTCCCCAGCCATCTTTCAACTCACAAGTTGCACGTTCGGGCAAAAGCATTGAAAATAGATAGGAAAATTGAAGTTCTCAATGAAAACTTTTTTTAGAAAATGTGAATTAAGTGAAAACACTCTCATTAGAGGCTTGATTTAAAAATAAATGTGAAATAATTACTCAAAAAAAAAATTAACTATATTTATTTTTCTTTTGTTCTTATTTATAATATTATATATTTATTTTCTTATATTTATTTTCTCATTTACATACATGTTAACTTAATATTTACTTTCTGTTTTGTTTTATTTATATATTTATTTATTTACCTGCTTGTTAATTAATTTATTTACTTGTTTAGTAATTTATTTATTTTCTTGTTTGTTTATTCATTTAATTACTTATTTATTTATTTACTTTTTTATTTATTATTTTTTATTTAATTATTTATTTATATTCATTTAGGTACTAATAGTTTTAAGCATGATCTGTGATATAATTATAAACAAAATTCAAATGAAGGTTTGTTTAGCCCATTTTCCTTCAAATTCAAAAATATTAAAATATAAGCTTTTCAGAAATCTAATTTTGATTTTCAGTAGTGAGATAAAATTTATTATCATATCTCTGTACTGTGCAATGAATTTAAAATATTGTACACTTTGTATTTTTCTTTGAAATAATAAAATATATCTATCTAAACAAAGCGGATTGAATACGTTCGGAAAATGGAATCAACCGAAATGCAGAACATCAATTTTCATTTTCGAATATCCAATTCACAATTAGCATTTCGAACGAATTGTAGAACACCCAAATTTAATTTCATTATGCGAATTCATAATAAGTGGAATGCAGAACATGGGCGATATTCTTAAATTCTTAGATCTATTTATTTAAAATGAAATTCGAAAGCGTCAAGTAAAAAGCTATTATTTTCTTTTAAATATTATTTGCAATCTATACTTATTCATAGTATTCAAATCAAAAACCAGTCCTGTCTGCAGCTGCTCATGTTTATATCTCATGGCAAGTAATCATATGCATAAAAACAAATAACACCATACAGCTTTGGTTACGCTAAATTAACTCCATAAAATCAGAAACCTAACGCCCCTGTCTTTACAAATAATATATGTAATCTACAATCCGTCCTCTTCGTAAATCAGATAACCTAATCAACTGTTGCAAGTTAGTAGTTAGCTACTACTAAATCGTGATCTAACCACCAATCTATGCTTCCAAATGGTGTTATCTACAGCAACATGGTCTTCTAACATATGACCATCGTTCCAGAGCGTTATCATTCCATCGAACTATGGCACACTTCAAAGTTTGCCGCAAATCAACTTCCTTCAAGTCTCATATAGGTATACCTATGGTTAACATATTGCAACCAAAATATTCAGATGAAGGAAAACTATTTTCCCCCTATAATACGCTTCGGTCGACAGCGGATAAGATTCAGTGCTGATCTGTGACCGCTATCTATCGTTGGAAACCTAATGGAGCAAGGCGGTAAATTACCAAGTTTTTCATAGTATATGTATGTTAGGAGCAAAAACAGATAAATCTTGTAGCTAAAGAACTTTCGTTTCGTTTCTTTTTTGTTTTGTTTTTTGTTTTTTGCTTTTTTTTTATTTGTGGCACAACGCACGGTAGGGTGTAAAGGTTGCTAACTCTATCTTATGCAGCTTCTTGCTGTGCAATACAAGATTAGTATCCTTACGGGTTATAGCCAGCCGGCTGCTGGCCGACCAGCATGGGTTTCAACAACTAACACAACTCGTTGCAGTAATAAAGATGCAAGAAGCAACTTAACTAATTGTCGGCATAGAAGTTCAGGGCAGTTCAAGCCATTTGTTTCGGGTTAAGTTTCTGTGCAATTTGTATATTTTCTTATGGCAGTTTTCACATGATGGTTATGCAAGGGATTACACATTCAACAACAAAAAATCTAGGTAATATAAAATTTAATAATTGCATATAGGATGTGTGTGTTGCGTATGTATTGTATGTCACTGTTTGCAGTGCATGTTGAGGACAAACATATTAAATAAAAGTCAAACAAAGGACTTTTTTAGAAGAAAATATATTAGTGAAAGTTTGATGAAACAATCAGACGAAGATTAGTTAAGTCTAAAGCTAGAATGTTTTAGCATGACAAAAGGTCTTAAACGAATGTCTTTAAGTACGTGAGCTAAGTCGCGGTCTCCTTCTACTGCATCGCCATTTTTCGGGGTGGGATTCAAAGATTTTCCGGAGCGGAGATTTAATATCAATAAAGTAACAAAATGTTGCGATTAACTGCACTAAATCTTAAAAACCATCTTTGCAAGTCGGATGGCTTTTAATGTAAGAGGCAAAGTTGGAGTAGGTAACAATTTGAGAACATGAGCTGCCAATGTTTTAAATTTTCTCCATAGGAAGCCGGCGGTGGCCCCGGCGCATTGGAAGTAGTGCTTGACTGCTAACTTGGATGTGTGGGTTCGTTCCCCAGTCTAGGCAGCATTCTTTTCTATATTCCCTCAACTGAACGCCACCCCTGGGATTTAATGAGAAAAATCAAAACCTAATTTCTCAATCCAACAAAAATCTATCCTATCCTTCTATTCCTTCTAACATTGCCTAATTTATAAGACCCTAGGTCTTACTGGCAAATATATGTTTGTGTTTGTTTTTTTTTTTAGGAACTGTTATTGCATTGTTGCTCGAAAGATTCTTTCGTGATATTTGGTTCAGTCTGTACTGTAGTGTATCGATGGAGTGTGGAGGAAAATATTCAACGACGATCTCTATATTAAACAGCAACGTGGCACTGGTCAAAAACTTTAAAGTAGTGACTGGACCAGCGACGCACTAGTTCTTTCGCGCCTTTGAACCTACCCTTGAAGGACTACGCATCACAGGAAGAAAACATCTTAATTGGATCTCAACCACCTTGAAGTGAGGATACTAGATAGCGATTCAGCTGGCTCGAGGAGTTTGTTGATTGAGGTTATAGTATACATTCTGTACTGTAAATGCTATATTAAGTACATAAATCAACGCCCAATTTCTGCACAGAAGTACTAAGCCAACCTTAGTGCCCAGTCTAGCTAAACCCGGTACAAGCTAAGATACTCGGTCTCAACAAAAAGTTAATACCTGAGCATTTCTCAAGTACTAGTACCGGACCTAAGTTCACAAAGCTGTACTAGAAATTTAATACGTCTAAGACTGGTCTAATTCAGATTTTGACTCTATTTTGACATTTTTAAATATTATTTGATGATGTTTTTAAATAAAATGTCATTTTTAGGATAACCTTCAGCATAATTTATTTGCTCTCTGTAATCCATTTGCCAAGCTCTTTCTTTATTGGAACTTTCTTTGGAACTCATTCTCAATGAAGTATCAACGCCGTATGAAATTACTATCGGCAAGTTGAGTAGAGAATTGTCAATTCAAACACTTTTCCATGCCCAAGCAACACTATGACGAGGAGCGCAAAGTTGATGGCAAATTTTGGAGACCTACGTAAGCATTCAGTCTTGCTTTGCATTAAAAGCAATTAAAGTTTTGGAGTATTCTATTCCTATCCAATGAATACAGTCTAGCGCTCGCGTCGGGAATTCTTCAGCACAATCATTGCCAGTCGGCATTTTTAAGCTACGATTAGACGATCAACGTAAATGGTCAACACGTTGACTCTCTGATGTCAAAACGACGTCAAATCCTCCTCCCGAAGTTGTCAAGGCTTGTGATCTTTAACGCAGAACAAACCGTCAATGGATTAACAATCGCGTTGACATGAATTTTAGAGTCAACGCGTTGATTAATTTGTGAGACAATATAACCACCCGGTCAACGCAGTTGACATAATGCTTGTCAGCGGGTTTACCTTCGTTTACCATCATCTCGATTTCAAAAATTTCTAATTTTGTAGGGGTTTTTTAATCCATCGGCATCGTAGCCATCATTCAATGGAATTGGAGTATTGGACATTTTATATAGCTTGATAGATAAATAACAAGCTATATTTTGTGGTATATCGGATACTTCATTTCGAATGTCACCCCAAAGACCCAAAATCGAATTTTTCAGGCGTACAAAATAAAATTTCATAAATTTGTGAATTTTTAGAGGTTTTTTTAATCCATCAACATCGTAACCATTCTTAAATGGAATTTGACAGTTTATGGCTTGACAAATAGGTAACAAACTATAATTTTCAATATTCAATATTTTGATCCAAATGTCATCAAAAAACCGTTAAAACGCGTTTTTCCGAAGCAAAAAATTTAATCTTAAAATTTCGCATACCTATATAAAATGAAAATAAACAAAAAAACCAACAAATTATTAAACGAAAAAAATTAATTGGACTGATTTGAGTATTAACGCGAGTCATTACTAGTACTCGGTACCAATTTGAAAGGACTAGAGTTTAGTAGTTGTGTGAAGAAATCGTTTGGTACCGATTTCAGTACTAACAACTGGTATAATAACAAGGTACTAGCTGATTTTGAGGATCTAGCTTGTACCGAGTCCTAACTAATACTCGGTACCAATCTGATAGATTTAGGGCTTAGAACTTATGTGAAGAAATGAGTTGATATACTGATTTGAGTACTATCTTCAGAACTAGTATCGGTACTAGCGTTAGAACTCTGTGAAAAAATTGGCTGTAAGACAGACTTTTCCCTAAAACAAATAATAATCGAGTAAGAATATATTCGAGTAATAGACAGTTTTTTTTTATTAAACCAAGGTGCCATCACCAACGGATTTTGGTAATTCAAAATATTTTTAAATTTTAGTTGTGTAATGTGTTAGATATGTAGGTAGTGTTCTTACTCAAATAATATAGCGAGACACTGCAGCTAATTTAACATAAAATTTATATAGGTACTCACTGCTCACCCTTTATTAAATACATATAGAGGTCCTTTCTATTGGCCTCGTTTTCAACTGTTTTTATTCAATTAATCAGCATTTATTTTGTGATAAATCATTCACTTAAATTCATCTGCCAACGCCTCCACAAATCTAGCGCGTGTGCCTTCCTTTCACTTTTTTTTTTTTTTTTAATTTTAATACAAAACTTGGGTGCAGTATGCATCAGGTACCTACATTTTGCCTTAAAGCATTCACATGTCACGCGATTGTCACGATCCATAGACTTCAAACATCGATCATTTAGTATACCTCTCTATGAACTCTTAAATCCTTTCCCTTGTATTTTTCATCATCATCAATGCATCGTCTGTACATTGTACAACCAGGGTCCGAAAGATCCAACTGTGATCGTCTAGTCCATTGAAGACAGATCACCACACACACACGACGACGACGATCCTGGAGGCATCATTCATCCCAGATGAGGACACTAGCTTTTGAAATTAAGTAATCTTAGTGGCATGGGAATTACTATATTATTTTTTTCTCATTACGTTGATTGTGATGGTTGCACGCATATTAAAACACATTACATAAATCATCGTAGTTTTGCTTAAACGTATTAAATCTGAAAATATTTCAGGAAATATTAAAATTAACGAAATTCTATTGCCACTATAAGCCCTGTACTCTTGTTTTTGCGGATCGATGATATGCATATAATAAGTATTTGATATGTTTAATTTAACAACATCAGACATGTATAAACAACGAAATCGTTGATTGACACAAAGGCCGAACATTACTATTTACATTTTGTTGTTAAAAAAAGGGTGCCTCAGAATTCACAAAAGATTTGTATTTCACGCCATTTGTGCGGTAGGGTGTTCCCAGTGAAAAATTAAATACAATTCCACAGCGCTGACAGTTGAGGATTATTAAAAATAGAACGCAACACAAACAAAACAACTCATTTTCATTTTTAAGCAACAGTTTTAAAAAGTAATAAAGATTTATCGTTGCTTTCTGGAATAAAATCATTTTCAACCGCGAGACTCATTTTCATCCTGATGGCTTCATTAATCGTTATAAAGCCATAATTGGTCGTGTTGTGTTGCTTGTTGCCCGGTCTTGTTGGAAACACATATCATCCATCCAAGCCATGATCTTTAATCGCCGGTAAAAAAAAATCGGTTAATTGCTGAGAACCCCGGAAAATCGATAAATTCGGATCGTAAGCAACACTTGCACTTGCAGCAGCAATGTTTTCGACTGAGCGTGCATTACACTACACAGGCCTTACGACATTAGTAACGCTCCCATTCTCTTCAATTTTCTTCACAATTTTACCGATTGCTTGCATAGTCGGTCGATTGTCGAAATAATCGACATAATCATCGCGTAATTAGCGAAAAGTGGCTACGTTTGAATCACAACTTTTGTAGTAAGTTTTAATAATTTTTAACGCGTTGTTCGATTGTCAAGCGATTCATTATCGTAAATGGCAGACATTCAACTATTATTATGATACTTCAAATGACAGCTGAGTTTGAGAGGTATCAAATGCCAGCCCTACTAACTTCAAACCACAAAATGAATGACTCGTTATAAAGGGTTTTCCAATAGGGACGGGTTGATTTTGACAGCTCGTGGCGGCCATATTGTTTCTTTTACTTACTGTCAAAATATCGTCTTTTAGTTACGACAGTTAATTACAGTTACTAAGGCAAGTTACAGCGTCGAGCAACACGTGCAAATGATAAAACTTTATCATCAAAATTCAAAATGGGTAGTTGGAAGTTGATCCCAATTTTGGTCGAAAAATCATCTTTAGCAATGAGGCCCATTTTTGGATCAATGGGTACGTGAATAAACAAAATTGCTGGACTTGAGACGACACCAATCCACGTGAGATTCACGAGGTGCCAATGCATCCAAATAAAGTTTCTGTTTGGTGTGGATTTTGAGCTGGAGGCGTCATCGGTCCTTTCTTCTTCGAAAATGATGCTGGTCAGGGCATCACCGTCAAGGGCGATCGCTATAGGTCGATGATCACCAACTTCTTGTGGCCTGAATTGGATGATATGGACACCGAAGACATAATGGTTTCAACAAGATGGCGCTACGTGCCACACAGTTCAAGACACAATCGATATTCTGCACGAGCGGTTTCATGGCATGGTTACCTTGCGCCGATGCGACGTGAATTGGCCACCAAGATCGTGTGATTTGACCCCTTTGGACTTTTTCTTGTGGGGCTTTCTTAAGTCGCAGGTCTATGCGAATAAGCCGCAAACCACCGCGGCCCTCAAAGACAACATAATCGATGCCATCGGTCGAATTCAGCCTGATTTATGCACCAAAGTCATCGAAAACTGGACCTTTCAAATCTGCGCCATTTAAACGATGTTATATTTCAGACAAATCGACCTGCCCTTATTTAGTACCAGTTTCACAGTGCACACTTACCAGAATAAGTGCCCCACTGCCACTTAAGATCTCCATTTTGGCATTTTCAGCCAAGTTTTGAAGTCTGAGTAAGCGACACTTAAGTTGCCAATATGGGAGACTTAAGTGTCACTTATAGATGTTAGTTTGTACTACGAAATTGTTCTTAATTTTTTCGCATTGGCCACTTAACTGCCTGTTTGTTCATATTGCGACTGTCCGCCGCTTAATACAACCCGGACTCAATCCCCTGCGCGGGCAGTTGTAATACGTGTAAACAAACCTACTCTTTTGTGTTTTCCTCCACGGGTGAACGCGGCCCATCTCCCGGTATTTTGATATTACCTAATTTTGTCTTTTGTGCGACTCGGCTTCTCCTTTTATAAATTTTTCTATTTTACTTAAAATTAACTTAAACCTACAACCTAAAGTAACTTAAAAATATTTGTCCTATAAATAAACGTATTACTGTATACTTAAAACTATTAATTACAACAAATAAAAAAAACTACAAATTCACCACCAAATTTCTTTGTGGATTACTCGTTGATGCTATTGCTGTGTTCCTGTGGTTCTAATTTGCTGGTTAGGAGTTGCAGGGGTAAGTTTTCCCACCACAAAACTTTTGGTCAATTACAACAACGCCACTTACTACAACTGTCTAACTGGGCTTTAATGAATCAATAAAATAATAAAACTTTTAATTAAAAAGCAATCAAAATTACTTTTTGCATGAATTTTGGGACACTTTTATATATTGAAGATATAAAATTGATAGAAGCGTATAGATAGATGGAAGCATAGAAAGAAGAAAGTGCAGTGTTCAAATTAATCAAAGAGTCTCGCAATCTTGACTGTCTTGAAAACCAGAACGCAAGCTTTACGAAAAAGTGAAGATTCATTTTAAACTGCATAAAATGCGTGTCAAAATGTCAAACTAATGTAAAGAAAAATGGGTTCCAGGTTTGGCCAGACAAATACATATGCTCAAAACAACGCGTAAGTAAAATGAACGCTCAACAAAACTTTTATATTGCCTCAGCCATCAGGACCCAGGGTTAAACGAAAAAGGAAGATTGAACTTTTTGGTTTAAATTATAGCTATGGCAGGTACCAGTGAACTTAGTCTGATGTGTGACTGGAAGCAGCGTGCTTGAGATCGTAGAAGAATCTTCTACGATCTCAAGCATCTTCTAAGAAGATAGAAAACTGACATGTCTCAGGTGTAGAGAAGTTCAAGGGTCGGGATGTCGTTGAAAAAAGTAGATAGGCAGCTTCTTGTCTTCAAACGCTCTTCAAAATCCTTCGGGTGTTCCTTAATTCTTGTCTTTCAACGGGACTATGAGCCGCCTTCTTCCATAATACAACCAATAATGATCACACCTCGTTACAAAGATCAAGAGTGAAATCCACCAAATAGCCTTTATCCCTGCAGACCATCTCTATAAGATGATAATATACCAACATTCAGAAATTCAACATCTACTTGGCTACATCAGTAATTGGCTATAAAATGCATGTTAATGGCCAATTAATCATCCGGGCAATTAAATTCGTCTCTGAACACACATTTCGCATGACTAGGGGGCCTAAAGGTAAAAAGAACAACAACAACAAAAATCAAAAAATAAAATAAAATAGAATGGAAACCTTACTCCTTTGCAGTGCTTGTCGTATAGTAAAGCATCATGAAGACAAGTTCCCCGCTCGCTCTATGTCTGCTTAGCCATAGTTCAGCTCAAGTTGATTTTGCCATTGATTTTGTTACACGATCGACAGTAATCAATAATCCCATTCTATAAAAGCAGATCACCACCACCACCATTACCAATATACTAGAGGCCAGGGCCAGCGCCATCCAGTTGCATGTTTGCTTCACCGTCCTTATAACGATGGGAATCTCTTCTGGACTTTATATAGAGAGCAAGTATAAGCTCTGCTTTTGGCTGGAAAAGATTATAAAAAAACTGACGAAGATAAAGATAACCCTCCTGCGGGAAGACCCTGCCATAAAATATTTGCATAAACAGGGAAGCTAATTCGGACCTCGCTACATACAAATGTGCTGCAATCTAACGGTTAATTTGCATAACTTAAGTGGCCTTAGCTGGCGTGCTGCACATGCTGGCGCATGGTCCCTACTCGCATTGTTGGTGTGCGCGCAGTCTACTGCACCAGCGCAACGCAGCACTGCTGATCTATGATTTATGGATTGCGCTGGTCAGAATATATCTGTAAGTCTGTCGAAGAGATGCCGAGCGCGAATGCACGCGTATATGATGGCGGCGTGGTGGTGCGGCAGCGGCAGCGGCGCTGGAGATGGCTATATGGCGTTGCGAGCACAAGCTTGCAAGAACAGTGTTTGCGATTCTGCGTCCGCCGTGGTCGTTGCACAGTTTTGTTGAACATATGTTCACTGCCAACGGAAATAGTCAATACATGTATTTTTTTATTCGGTTGCTACATATAGTAGGTAAGTTGGACTTTGTTTTGCCATAGAAGCGTGTGGTCAATCGGAGTGTAGTGGTGGTGGATGGTGATGGAGCAAGCGTTCGCGTGAATTTTGGTTCGTGTCGTGTGGCGGCGGCAGCGGTGGCATGCGGTCAGTGGTAACACTGCACTTTGAGAAAATTGTTCAATGAATAGCGCAATCGAGTTGGAAATATGCGGAATTTTTCTTTACTGCTGTGGTGCACGAAGAAATTGTTTCCTCAGGTCATGCAATTTTGGGGGAGCAAAAAAGCATTATTTGTGCGATGAAATTGAATTGGCATGTTAAGGATCAACGAGAGGGAATTCGAATTATAAATATATGTAAGTTGAACTGACACGGTAGGAATTTGTCTAAATGAGTTTTGAAAGACGTGGTTTTAAATAAAATTTGCCCACCTCTTCAAACTTCTTGCGTTAATCGATAATATCGTTTCGAATAAAAACCGGCTACGTTCATTGTTATTTATATTTTTGTAGATTATTTATAAACATGATCAAAAATATACTAAGCTAAGAATTAGGTATTTTTTTTTAATTAAGTTAACTTCTATTTGCCAATTGTTTGCTTCGACCTCACGTGCTCTTTCCAGAGCATTTTCTATTATTTTTTTAGAATTTCAGATCCCAGTGCCTTCTCTTCTTTTTGGATATTGGCCTTAAGCTATTGCGTTGCATGGTTCATGGCTTAATGGCATAAACGTTAGGTACTTTTTAGGTAGCCCCAAAGAATAAAAATTTGGAATCGTTAAATCGGGCGAATGCGGTGGTCAGTAAAAATCAGAAAAACGCGATATTATGCGATTCCTGAAAACGTCTCCGAGCGTACTGAATGTGTACTTGTGGATCATTTGCTTTCATTTCGTAAATCATATATGAATGAATCTTATATGAAAAGTGGTGTAACTGCCCTAAAATGTTTTTCAAAGACCCCTTAGATTGAGACATCACCAACTGTTGAGAACATTGTCGGTTGTCGCCGCCGCACAGTGGATCGATCAGTACAAAATTCCGGTCATGAGGCGATTTATTTTTTTTTTAGATATGAACCTAATTTTTCATTGCAATTGTTTCTTCTTTCATAAGCCAAACTTTTTTTTTGTAAAAAAAAACAGTTCCCAAGTTATAACGTCTTAAGTAAAGACATATTTTTCTTAACCGAATAAAATGTGATATCAAGCTCATATTTGTTTTTCGTTTTTTTTTTAACTCAATTTTCAAGATATCTCTTTGAAACAAATTTTGTTGGCTTGAAAATGATTAATTTAATTAATTATTACTTAAAAAACGGTTGAATTCAAAATATTTATATTCAAGAACACCAATTTTTGTAGCTGTTCTTAAAAAAAGAATAATTTGAACTTTCGTTAAGCTTAATAAAAAAATGCTTGCATATGCCTGCTTTTTAGATCTCTTTAATGGAATTGTATGCTTTTTCTAAGTAGTATTTAGTAAAAGTTGGATCCGACCGTATCCGACCCCGCTTACCTATGAGTTTTAAAAAAACGTCTATTTATTATTCTTTGTCTGCAAATTTGTATTCTTTTTTTTAATGTCTGTACCAAGTTAATGTACGGCAAAAAGGATAACATTTTTAATTATATAAACAAAACTTCTTTTTAAAATAAAAAAAAAAACAGTTAGTTAAAACCCATTGTTTGTAAATACTGAACTTTTAGTGTTAGAAACAAAATAATTAAAAAACAGCGCCATACTTGGAAGTCCCAAAACTATTGAGAACATCTTCATCCGCAAACATTTCTTAAATTTGTTTAGGACACGATGAATGCTTTGGCAAACTATTATTTTTGATTCTTGTTAAGTTTCTTGACATCTTTCCAAACTAAATTAAACTGGCGCTTTCTTTGTTTTCACATTGTTTGTCAAAAATTTCCCTAGTTGCACTTCCTTTAAGGGTAACTTTGCTGCATTCTCTTTTTATTTTATTTGTTATATCTATCTTTTGTGAATGGGTTGCACCTTTTTTTAATTGGAAACATTTATTTCCTTCCTTGTATAGCATTAAACTCACTTTACAGCCCGAAAAATAACAAACGTTCTTTTATTTGTCTATATAAATTTGTTCTTCAGATTTAACGTGAAGCAAAACACTATTGTTTCTCGACCCCGGAATTAACTTGAAGCTAATTACTTCCTCTTTTAAAATTTCGTTTTCCATTTTTAATGTTATCACGACAATGTTTAGTACGAGAATAAAATATTTCTTGCATGAGTCTGAAAACTCCCTATCTGGATAAAGTAACTACTTTTGCGGGATTATGGCCTGATGTATCAAATTTACTCTAATTGCAACAACATAATTATCAGCTGATATTACAGAATTATGGCCTGACTAAAATTTTCAGGTCATGCCACAAAGATGAGCCGTTTTTATTAGCATGGACATTATGTCAATTTCAAAAAAAAATCAAACGGACATAATGTCCATTTTTTTGTCGGTCATAATGTCCATTTGGCCTTTATGTCTTCTGTCAAGGGAAATAATGTCCAACGGACATTTTGTCATTCTTAAAAAGAAAAATAATGTGGAAATGAACATTAAGTCTTTTTTAAACTGACTTAATGTCCAAATGAACGGTATGTCTTCTTTAATTTGCATTTTTATCTGGTCATAATGTCCATGGACCTAATGAGTTTTTGAGATTGGGCTTTATTTCTCAACATAATGTCCATGGACCTTATGTCCATCTGTGCGGAATTAATGTCCGTGGGCATTATGTCTACGGACGTTATATGTCATCCCACCCTTTAGCTATCATCTTACACTGACTGTATTGGTTGATTATGACTCTCACTTATCGCAAATCACTTTACAAGATTCCATCCCTGAATTTTCAGTTTTCGGAATTTTTCGAACTTCTTATTTGTCAGCTGTCAAATAAAGACATTTTTGAAACGTTTATTTACGTTTATTCTGGATATTCAGACTTGAATTCTTTTCTTTAAATTCAAATGTAAGTGCTTGTTATGGGGGAATTTCCTAGTTTATTTGAATGTTCTAAGGATGTCTTGGTTTTAGAGCTTCAGAATATAATAGAAGAAATAGATTTCTCCGAGGAACAATTAGATTCGGTTAAATTATGGGCCAGTCTTAAAGACAAGAAAAATTTTAATGAAATTTTTTTATAGAATAACATTTGCTCTTTCGCGATTAATATTTTAAGTTTACCTCTTAATAATATTAAAACAGACAATCGAAATAGACTCAGCTATTACTGCTGTATATTATTATTAATACGTTTAGCATTTTCCTTTTTACTATACTTTCACCGAACGCCCGACAATAAAAAATATAGGTACCATTTAAAATTTAATATTAATTATAAGTGCCATAAGAAGAGAGTATGTGAATTGTGAATCGGTCGACTACATTGCCATATGTGAAATCATATTTTGTCGCTCAGATACCAGTTTTATTAAATACGGAAAAAGTAAGTGGCCCCAAAAATGTTAAAACGGCCCCAAAAATGGCCCTAATATTTTTTTTTCCCAGGAACAACGCTGGTCCGAGCTCAACTCAACTGAAATTTGGTGAAAAAGGAATCATTAAAATAAATGGTTCCTTTCACTTCGATGACAATTCAAAAAGCATAAGGCTTCGGCCACGCAATGAGCGACAAGCGACTGAGCGATTGAGCGACAAGTCGCTGAACGACGAATCTGAGCGATGGGTGGCCATTTACTGAACGTCATCGCTGAGCGATTAGTTTAGAAAATGCCATCGTCAAGTGCGGTTCGTCGTAAAGTCGCGTTCATATTTATACAGCTATAATAAGATCGAGAACACGTAGATTTGGTGTGCACCCCTGACCCCATTAATCGTGAAAGGGCAAATTATGGCGAATTCCATCACTTATATCAAAATCAGATTTCCAGATCGATTTTGGAAATATTGTCGTATGTCAATACATACCATCTTTTGATTTGATGTTTTCTTTTTTTTTAATTTTTTTATTATTTATTTTTATTTAATTCATTCGTTTGCTTGCTTTCAGTGCGGTGTGCGAAAAAGTGATTTAAAGAAAAACAATAAAAAAAAGAAATACGTTTAGAACAAAGAAAAATGAAAAACAATTTGAGAAAAAAAAGCTTGTATTGTGATCAATAAGGCGAGCCTAGACGGCGTCGGACGATGCTACCATAACTAAAGTATCGGGCAGGATATAAAATATGGCATTTTCACCTGCAATTACAATACGCACAAGTTTTGAATTATAGTTCTTCATTTTTGATGTTCTTTCATTTTTGTTTTATTGTATTTAATTGAATTAGTTTAAAATTAAAATATACATGCCTTTTCTATCCAGTTGAGATGCAGTGGTCTTCCGTGTTTTTGTTTTCTTTCTCTGTCACTAACTTTTAAAATGAAGAAAACCGTCGTCGTCTCGTCGCGTCTTTTTTCAATTTTTCGAACTCTTGGCGTGACGTGACGACGAGAAACTCTTTATTGTGTATACTTTGGAATACTTTCATTGCTTGCTTGGTTTGACAACTGCGACGATTTCACGTCATGCTCCCGTCTCGTTTCCTCGTCGCATTGTGAAGCAGGCATAATTAGGTTTATACCAAAAACATTTGGTTATTTTGCTTTCAACAGATGCATTTATGATTTATAGTTATCTTTTCTCCGAACAACGCAGATAACGCAATTTTTGGTTCGCTGTGCTACATGATGTGGAATTTTTGTCCGTACTTTTTGTGCTCAACTGGTTATGTTGAACGATATATACGCCACTGTCCCCTCCAACTATACGCGCATGTTTATATATGTTTATGGTTATGTGAAATAAATTGGACACAGAATTCTCTTTATTTTGAACGACTTTATTGTAAAGATTTCAGTTAAGCTTGATTAGGCGTGTTCCGGAAAATGAGAACTCGGAGATCTCAGCAATCTCAGTTACACGAGCAGCAGTGCCGTAGCCAGGATTTTGGTTCGGGGGGGGGGCTTGCTTCCAAATTTTACGAGGAATTCTTTAAACAAAAAACTATATAAATATTCCAATTTATTGATTTTTATTAGTTTTTAAATTGTATGTACTCAAACGAACATATACTTAAATTATTTTTTTATACACACATTTTTTCAAAGCAGAAGACGTCTTGATTTTCTTTTTGACATGAGATCAATCACCTTATCTGGATCCACATTAATATCTGAATGAGCAGATATCATAGCAAGTGAGCTTAATCTTGCATTCCCCATAACTCTTCGGGACACTGTTTTAATCCTTTTCATAGTTGGAAAGGTTCTTTCAACACTAGCTGTTAGTCTTGTCACATATATCAAGCAATTTTAAAACTTCGATAGAAGGATCAATCGACGATATTTTTTCGCACCAGAGAATGTACTCAGCTTTCACAGTTGACAACGAAATTGCATTATCAAAGTAACATGTTAGCTTTTCCATTTCGTTGACTCGAAACTGCAGACAAAGGTGGGAGAAGAGCTTGAAACGACGGTAGAACGTCGTCGTTGACCATGAATCTGTCCGTAAGATTTTGTATTAAAGAATCTATGCAAGGAATCAATACAGACACTCATAAATAGGATTCAGTAGAAGAGGTTTCTGGATTGGAACGCGTTGTTTGTTTCAATGAAGTTCTTGGAGCTCTTAATTCAACTTCAAGTAAGTCCTCGGCAAGTTTAGACGCGGATTAAAAAGCCCCTCTGAAAAAATCTTCGGCTTTTTCTCTGATGTTCTTATGAAATTAAATTAAATACCTAAATTGTCTCCTACATTCAATACAAAATTGTATGCATGACTTAATAGTTTCTTAACGAAGTGTGTTCAAGTAGTTGAGAACTTCAAATAAACTATACCTACCTGGATAGTCTCCTTGTTTTTATAGATTTGAATTAGTATATTAGAAAGTTTTAGTTTTAATTTTAGACTTTCGGGGGGGGGGGGGGGGGGCTTCAGCCCCTCAAGCCCCCCCTCTGGCTACGTGCCTGACGAGCAGGATTCCTCATCAAAATTTCTCAGTTTTGCTGTGAAAACTCTGAGGAAAAAAAATCTTGGATTCGTCTGCTCCCATTTTTGAGTGAGATCTTATTTTTCTGAACGCACCAATTTATGATTTAAATTTTCATATAATTACTTATTTAATCCTCGGATTAAAACACATACGTTGAATTTAGGAAATATTAGTTGATTTTATTTATTTATTTTTTATTAATATTTAACGTAGTTATAATTTAGTTTGTAAGTTAACAAAAAATAATAATTAACTTAGATTTTAAGAAATACATATAAGTACAACAATTGCATAGGCTGATCTTATCTGCGCACAAGTTGAATCAGAAGTGAATAAAATAAACGAAAAGAATAAGAAAGATAAGATTAAGAAATAAGATGAGGCCAGGCTGTGATAAGCTGAATAAAAGCTCTGTCTAATCCTCTGGCGTCACTTAGTTGCTAGGCGGATGTAATTGTTATTATTGGTAGTTCTGCAGCTCCATCTTCATAGAAGATGGAATGGAGAACACCTAAAGAGGTTGACAGTGGATACACTGTGGTATTTGGTATGCAAAAAACCAAGTGCGGTGAATATAATTCACTGTGGGTGTATTAGGGGGAATGTGGAGCACATTTGTTATGTAACACCTCCCCTACCAAATTGTTTTTGGTCCCCAAAAACATTTTTCTTTTTAAATCTTCTTTATAGTAGTTAAATTTTCACTTTTGATTCATCTTACTCGATACTTTTAATTTGATTCGTTATTTTACAAATTTTATTTGATCAAAGGTTGAAATTAAAAGTTAAATTAACATAATATTTACAATTCCATAATACATAGCATCAAATTGTACTATTTGCACAATAATTTTACTAAAATTAAATAAGAAAAAGAAGTATTTTATAGATATAATTATGTGTTTAGTTTCATTTAAAGTAACGAATGCTTAATTTTGACATAAATTAATCGAATTTGTGATTTTTTTTTTTGTTTACAATGCGTATTTTACACAATAATCCTATTAATTTCCTTATTTTATTACATTAACATTTAATTTTGAATACATTGAGGTAAATTTATCATAATTTTACAAAATCATTTTATTAATTTAGTATAATAATCCTGGTCAGGGTATTTTTATAGCTGTTTATTAATTTTTACTTATCCGAAAAATAATCTTGCTAAATGGTTTCATTCTCAAATTCAACGATTTTACACCTGAACGCTGAACGCCGAACAACGAATGACGAACACGCCCATAAACAACGATCAATTCAACTGCATGCATTCATTATCACTTATTTGGTACCTGAATGCACTGAATTGAAGATGGAAATGAAAGGAAGGAAATGTTTTTTTTTTTTTCTTTTTGGTATGTTGGTTTAACTGTTGCGATTTCAAAACGGCATCTGAATCTGAAGTGCGAATTGAGCTTTTATTTTGTATCTGTTCTGTTTTATTAAATATTTAATAGTTTGTAAATAATATTCGGCCAACAAGAGTTAAGAAACAAAAGAAGAACTATAAATTTAGTCGGTTTGCGATACAAATAATTTTCAGATGCAAAGTGGAAAAAGAAAATTGAAAAATAAAAATGGAAAAATAAAAGGAGCATCTATCAAATACCTATACCTACAGCTGCGAATAGGTACGGAATTGAAAACTGTAAATATGGTTGTGAATGTGAAATTGTGAGTATAAGTGAACATAAAATGTTACTTTTATTTGTTTTGGTTTTGGTATTTATACCTTCTTTTAAGTTGTTTTTTATAATATTTGGTGTTCCTTTTGGTGGATGTATCTATGACGTAGTTGCCGTCGGATCTAAATCTGTTTAACTTTTTGTATTTCGGTTTACTTTTTACAACTGTCCTGTTTTTAACCAAATTTGGACATTGATTAACGTTTTTGGTTTTAATGCGTGAGTTTTTATTTGTGATAAATTTCTCTTTTTGTGTTTTAAAGGCATTTGATAGTTTTTCAATGTCTTCCCTGGCTATATTTTTGTTTATAAAATCTATCGGCTTGCATTTTGTCGTGGAATGAATAGTGCTATTATAAATGTTGATTATTTTAAATAATTTGTCTTCTAATTCCGAGTTATCTTTTGAAGCATTGAGAATCCTAAGATGTTCGTTGAGTGTTCCGTGCAGTCTTTCTATATCTGCGTTGCCGGTTTTAATTGAAGCTGTTGTTCTATGGATAACAATGTTTTGTTCCTTCAAAAATTCCTCAACAGCAGAGTGCAAAATGCAAGTTTCCCCATCAGATATAATTTTGTTCGGTTTCCCTAAAAATTGGATTCTTTGCTTAAGTGCATTTAAAATTGCTATCCAATTCCTATCCTCTAATTTGTGAATTGTTGCATATTTTGAATATTTGTCAATTGTCGTGAAAAACATTTTACCACGCTCGGGGAACCATATATCGACGTGAATTATATCATTTATGCAATTTGGTGTTTCGGTGATTTGCATCGGAGTTTGTATTGGCTGCCGATCGTGTTTAGCTTCATTACATATATCGCAATTATTTATAAATTTTTGAATCTCTATTTGTAACTTGGGGTAAAAATACAACTGTTGAAGTTCAGAAAAAACTTCGTTTATACCTCGGTGATTATTTTTAAAATGTTCATTTTTGATTATGGTAAGTAGTTCATTTTTGTCTGTTATGTCCTTGAGTCGTGATGTGGATCGTAGAACTTTCAAGTTTTTATTTAGTGCAAAATATTTAACATATAGGGATTGAAATTCGAGAAACAAAGATGTATCATCACAATAAACACAAATGAGACCTTTTGTCGAAAGAAATCGTTTCATTATATCGATTAAAATGCTTTTGTTTTTTTCTAATTGAATGAAATTTTGTATCTTTTTATGGACTATCTTTATCGTTAACTTTTCTTTTTGACCGTAAGATAGATAGACTTGATTTTTGAATAGATTTATTGGCTTTTCAGTGATAAATATATGAAGTGTTTCATCCTCCATTGCACTATGGATAGTTGCATCAGTAGAGATAACATCATTGTTATCATTCTGAACTGTTGAACTTGAGGTTATAACATCTTGGTTATTTCTGCTTATTTCAACATCGGAGTTCAATTCGTTGTTAAAAATTTGTCCGAAACTAATTTCTTTATTAGAATCTAAAGAATTCTCAACAACACCTTCACCGTTCACAAAATTGTTTTCTAAAACAACTTCTTTGTCGTTTTTAGAGTTATTATGATGAACTTGTTCAATAAATCTACTCAGTCCGTCCGCTACACAGTTTTCCTTTCCTCTAAGATACTCTATGTTAAAGTCGTATTCATTAAGCATAATCTTCCACCTTTGCAACTTCATATTAGGCTCTTTTATGCCACTCAACCAAGTAAGAGGCTTGTGATCTGTCTTGACGGTAAATTTTCTGCCGTAAAGGTACGTTCTGAAGTACTTAACCGACCAGACAACGGCAAGTAACTCTTTTTCGATGGGTGAATAACTGAGTTCATGCTTATTTAGAGTGCGAGACGCATAGCAAATAGGATGGTTGCTCTGGCTGAGCACTGCTCCCAGGGCATAGTTTGATGCGTCGGTGGTAAGAACGAACGGTTTGTTAAAATCAGGACTCCTAAGGATAGGCTCGGATGTAAGTAAAGTTTTTAAATTTTTGAATGCCTTAACATACTGAGGGTCGGATACGTTTATTTTTTCTGACTTTTTTAAGTATCTTATCATTGGGTGGGCTACCTTGGCATAATCTTTTATGAACTTCCGGTAGTACCCAGTTATTCCTAAGAATTGTCTTATACCTTTTATGTTTGTAGGTAATTGCATTTCGGTTATTGACGTTACTTTATTTGGGTCTGGTCTAATACCATTACTAACAACAATGTGACCCAAATAAGGTGTTGAAAGATCGGCAAAGCGACATTTATTAACCTGAATTTTCAGGTTGTATTGTTTTAAAACTTGGAAAATTTTTTTCAGAGATTGCAGATGTTCTTCAAAGCTGGTCGAATATACCAGAATGTCGTCCAAATAGACTACACAAATAACGTTAATGTAATCTTTAAGGATGTGGTTCATAAGCCTTTGAAATGTTTTTGGCGCGTTTTTTAAACCGAAAGGCATCCTTAAAAATTCATAATGACCTCTTTTTGTGGAAAACGCGGTTTTTGCTCGGTCACGTGGGTCAACTTCTATTTGGTGGAATCCTTTGACGAGATCAATGACTGAAAAATAATTGCATTTCCCAAGCTTATCGAACATTTCATCTGACCCATTTATAGGAAAGCCATCATCGATTGTATTTTCGTTAAGCTTCCTATAATCTATTACGATTCGCCACTGTTTCCTTCCATTCGTATCGTCTTTCTTTGGAACGACCCAAAGTGGCGAATTGTAGGGGCTGTTACTTGGTGCAATTATATTCATTCTTAGCATCTCGTCTATTTGTTTATTGACCTCTTCTGTATGGATTTCCGGATATCTATACATTTTACAATAAATCGGAAGTTCATTTTTAGTTATAATTTGATGTTGTATTTCGTTTGTAAATGATAAATCATCGCCTTCCTTATAAAAAATGGGCTTGTAGTTACGTAGAAGCGATTTTAATTTTGAAGTATCATCAGGACTGAGGTGTTTTGCAAATATCTTATCGTCAATTTCGGCTTGAAAAACCTCATTACAAAAAATTTTAAAAGAATCATCTTCAAAACACCTTCCAGCATAAATTTCTTCTTCTTTGCTAAAGAAGATTGGAATTCTTGAGGTATCTGTTCTTAGATAACGGTTTTTGTAATCTATAATTGGATTTACATCCATAAGAATGTTATTACCTATCAGTCCATCGAAATAATCGTGAAATTTATACTCTATAAAATTTACAAAATGGTTGGGTTTATTAAATTCTTTAAAAATGGGTATTTGGTATTCAGAATTTGTTTCTATATTGCGGTCAAGAACTTTTAGCGTGTATTTTCTGGAAGGAATCTTCCATTTTGGATCGCATAAATTTGTATTAATGATGCTATATTCCGCACCGCAATCTATAATAAATCTGAGGGTTTTTAGTGGAGTTTGGCAAACTATATAGGGTAATTGCTTCTTCGACCCCTTTGAAAATTCTGATTATTGTTTTCAGAACGTTCATTTTCAGTTTCCCCCTGTTCATTCAGCGAAATATCCATTTGCTCATGGGCATTGGGCTGCCTATTCCTGTTTGTATTTCGAGACTGATTACTATTTGCATTGTTGTTGCTTTGACGAGATGTGCCACTGGTATTATTATTGAAGCTTCGACGTGATTGTCCACTCTGATTAAAATTATTATTTCGATTAGAAGAATATTGATTTAAACGTGATTGTCCATTCTGATTAACATTACGATTTTGGTTAGTAGAAGAATGGTTTGGACCAGATAAACCGCTTTGGTTATAATTATTGTATTGTCTATTATGACCTTGAGAAAAATTATTATTCCGTGAAAATGAATTATAATTCGAGCTAGAATTATTATAACTACTACCTAAATCATTGCGCCCAGTGCTAGGACCAAGTCGTTGGTGGTTAATTTCTTGTATAATTTTAAATGCGTCACGCAATGATTTCGGATTTCTACTAAGAATTATGGACTTTGTTGGCTCTGGGAGATTATTTTTAAATGCTTGAAGTGCAATTCTCTGATTTGACTCAATCATTTGAGTCATTTCATTTGTATTATTTGTTAGCAGGTAAACGCTATTTATCCTACTTAATAAAATATTTATTTTGTTATAGTAATCCTCGATTGTAGTAGAAACTCTTGCTGTGCGAATACTATCTATAAGTTTTTCAATTGACATTCGTTCGCCAAAATTATTTTTTAAAACTTCTTTAACTTCAGGCCAAGTTGTTAGCCTACCATGACTTTGCAATTGAGACCTAGCTCTGCCAATAATTTTGTCTTTAACATACCCAACAAGAATTGCTTTTGCGGATTCTTCAAATGACTCAACAGCATAAATAATACAATCTACCCTGTCCAGGAAATCAACTAAATTTTTACTATTTCCATCAAAGTCGGGAATCTTTGTGATTAGATCTAAAACTAGCTTAAATTTTTCAGGAGGACTTAAAACTTCCATTTTGATGATGCAATATAATTAAAGTTGTGGATATGATGACAGCGTACTCACGATAATTTTCATTCGCCTTTTCCTGACTGGACGATAGGATAGGGTATACTCACGGAAATTTTCCTTCGCCTTTTTCCTGATTTAATGATGGGGTACTCACAAGAATTACATAACTTCTTTTACTGGTTTGGCCTTGGTTTATAGTTGATGTTAATTTTTCACAAAATAGTTTTGTTTGTCTTTAAGTTTAGTTTTTTGTTTTCTTTTTTTTTTATTTTAAATTATGTTTAAATTATTTCGATATTCCTGAGCAGAGGAAGCGTTGTAGTGTAGCAGTGGAAATTAAGCTCAAAATTCTTATAATTGTTTGGTTATAGCTTTCTTTTAAGAAAAAAGAATTTGTTTTATTCTTTGTGTAATTTTATAAAATACATTTAGGGCACACTTTTGCAAATATTTTTTTTTGTGTTTTTCGTTTTATTAAAGGTTTTATTTTTCACATTTTTATTGTTTTTTAGCAAAAAGAGTTTAAAAAACACTGCCGTACAATTTTTTTTTTTTCCACATGCACACTTTTTTCGACTGCGCCAATTACTTATTTAATCCTCGGATTAAAACACATACGTTGAATTTAGGAAATATTAGTTGATTTTATTTATTTATTTTTTATTAATATTTAACGTAGTTATAATTTAGTTTGTAAGTTAACAAAAAATAATAATTAACTTAGATTTTAAGAAATACATATAAGTACAACAATTGCATAGGCTGATCTTATCTGCGCACAAGTTGAATCAGAAGTGAATAAAATAAACGAAAAGAATAAGAAAGATAAGATTAAGAAATAAGATGAGGCCAGGCTGTGATAAGCTGAATAAAAGCTCTGTCTAATCCTCTGGCGTCACTTAGTTGCTAGGCGGATGTAATTGTTATTATTGGTAGTTCTGCAGCTCCATCTTCATAGAAGATGGAATGGAGAACACCTAAAGAGGTTGACAGTGGATACACTGTGGTATTTGGTATGCAAAAAACCAAGTGCGGTGAATATAATTCACTGTGGGTGTATTAGGGGGAATGTGGAGCACATTTGTTATGTAACAATATAAATAGAAATTCTAATAATGTGATGTGCTGTGTGTTTCTTTTTTTCTGTTTCTGACGCTCGATCAGCCAAATTTCTGAAATTTGCAACTTTGACAACCTACACATATAATACCTTAGATTTATGTAGTGTGAGTCTGTTATAAGCATCGTGACCTACCTATATGAAGGCTTATTTAAACAGTGCTCATTTTCACGGCATAGAGCGGGTCCATTAGACTTTTGTTGTAATAGTTACTGATGTCAGGATTAATAAATTTTCGTAAACCTTGTCATTAAGCCTAAGGAATATTGTCCGGCAAACAAAAATTGTTTTTTGAAGTGTCTACAAAAAAATCATGTCATTCCAAAATTAAATAGCTTCCCAAAATACAATGGGCGCATTCACTAATGTAGTGACTACGTAGTCGAAATTCAACTAGCTTTGTGAATGCAAAATTGCACTACAAAGGTAGTCACTTTTAAACTGTCTATTAATGACAGATGTAAACACACACGAAATAAGAAACAGTTGTGTTTTGAGAATTTAAATAATATTTTCTTTTTAAATTAAATAATATCAAATATAAGATATAATATGAGTGATTTGGAAGAAGATAAATTCATAATTATGCAAAATAATTTAATTGTGGTCAAGTTTCATTTTGAATAGTTTGAATCTTTTGTATTTTAACCGAACAGAACCGATTGTGAAACGTCAAAATCATTCTCCACTAACTTTGAAGCCGAAATTTTTACACTACGTCGGAGGGGAAATTTCAACTCATTTTGTAGTTGTATGTAGCCAATCAGAATGACTTGACTACGTAGTGACTACATTAGTGAATGCGCCCAATCTTACAATCTTACAATCTACATAAAAATAATGATGTTTTATTTTAAAAATTAATACAAAATATACAAAAGAATCCATTACTAAGCCTCAAGCCCTTCACTGATGGTATAGGTATAAAGTAATGCAAAAAATAATTAGACGAAGAAATATCAACTGCCCCAAGTAACTTACGCGTAAATTGTTTCCGCACATTAACACTCCGTCTCCGTAAGATATCCGAGTTGAAGCATCAGTTATGTAGGTACCCCACCAGCTGTATAGCCATCGCGCATCTGATTCCAAAGACTTCCTGGTTTTACCATCAGTCAGTGGTATGATTTAAAAAAAAAAAAAAAACATCGTCTACGACCACCAAAGACTTTACATATATAGAAGTCGCCCCCATCCACATAAATATACTTAGATAGATAGATACTCATCTTCTCCATTCTTGAGAAAATTCTAGATAGGTATGCAAATGCAAACTAAACAGTCATCCATTGAAATGAATAATTTTCACCGCAAATTGAATGCCAATTTAGTTTAGTGTAACCAAATCAAATGCGGAACTTCAGAACACAGAGATGCACAGAGCACAGCTCACAGCTCACAGGGAATCGCAAGAAGCATCATGTTTGCAAAACATGATCTCTTAATTGCATTATCATCGGGATCACACACATCATGTATCTTTCAATGTATCTATGTATTTGCAGAGATCTATCTTATTCTGTTGTGCGGTCTCATGGACCACGATTACACACTCCGAACTCCGTGTAATAGCCGGTCATTTGGTGCGCATCACTAGTTTAAACCTAGAGAAACTATATACGAACACTTTGCCATAGATAGATAGGAATCTTTTTGCTAAATGTATCTAAGTATCTTTTAAGAGTATTTTTTTATTATTTTTTTTTTTTTTGTGGTGGCGGGGTGAGCGGTGGCGGCGGCATCGGTAACCGGCGCTCGTGCAATCATTCGACTCAGCGGAGTCCTTTTGGCTGGTTGCAAAAACACATGACAGCAATAATGCAGCTTTTTACACATAACATGCAAATTATTATTGCGTTCTCTGACCATAAATGAAAGCCATCCTAGGGGGTAGTAAAGGAAAACTAAACACAACACAACACAAACCGGGTCAGGCGGACAGAGCAGAAGGAATTTTATTGCAACACACACTCGATTTTATGAAGTGAAGGTCTTTAGGCCGCACAACGCAACGCACTTATAATATACCTAGCTACATATAAGTATGTGCATATCGTAGATCTTTCATTTAAATGAAAAATGTGGCCTCTGTCCATCTCGCTTCGAACCGATCATCGGCCGATTTAATGGTTAGTTTGGACTATGTATCGCCGATACAAACATATATGTATATATTAAGATGTATGTAATTTGAGGCCATAATATATTAAATGCAAGAAAGTCAGTCAGAGTTCAAAAACATCTAACATCAGGTGGACGGATGTTGCCAGTATGCAGTTGGGTTTGATGGCAGCAGTAAACTGATTGCTCAATAATAACTTTGAGTTTGCAAATTTAAATGAGATGGAAACGAAAATATTATGAATGATTTGTTTTATGAATGAATATAGATATATGTTATATTCTTCATAACCGCAAATCAAATTGCAGGGAAATCACCAAAGTTGTATTATTTGTTCTTCCACAGAACCAAAATTATTTTTGATATCCTCGCTTAAAATTTTAGCCAATTTTAATATTTTTTAACGGGAGTTATCCATAGCTTAACAACTTGTACAAAGATCTATAGATCTTGTTTTACATGTTAACCCTATTACGCTGCTGATTCGAAACGGAATGTTTTTGTGGTCTCCAACACGACAGCGAAATACTTAAGGAAACAGCAACGAAAAAATATGAATTGGAAATGTCACTCTTAGTCCTCTTTTACACGACAAAACTGAGTTTCCAGCAACTTTCAAAAACACTGATTGCTTCCTTCCGCGAAAATAAGATTGTATTAAATTAGCTGAGTTGTCAGTAAAGCCTTTTAAGTTTTGATACTAAAAGCATGTGGTCAACGGTATCAAAGGCCTTTGAGAAGTCCGACAGGGTTAAAAAAAAGTTACTAAGTCATTACTGACTGAAATTCGTCTATCATCAGATACTTTTATCAACGCAGATACACAGCTATGTTTAGTTTAGCCTTAAAACCAGACTATTTGTTACAAATAAGATTATTTGTGCTAAAAAAAAACGGAGATTTGAAAGTGCAGAAGTTTTTTCATGACTTTTGAAAAATATGGCAAAATAGAAATGGGTCTGTTGTATTCTGGTGCAGAGAGTCGAGTACCTAGTGTCTTAAGCACAGGAATAACTTTTGCAGACTTCCATACAGAAGGAAAACATGATGTCAGGATAATTGAGTTGAAAACGTATGTTAAAAGGGGTAGAATATGTGGGAGAATTATTTTGACAAAGTGTGGATGGATTTCATCCAGACCAACAGATTTAGATTTTATACTTAATATAGCCTGAACCACATCGGTTTGCTCTACAGTTGAAAACTGAAAACAATTATCATTACTTATGGAAACGTTAACAGGTTCGATTACATTAGTGAAAGTCCTTTGGGACATTAAAAATTTTGCTGTTGAGTTCATCCGGATCGATAGCATCCAAGTCTTGCTTTTTATTACGCCCAACCCCTAAGTCACGCAGATTTTTCCATAAAACTGACGATGGAAGATTGTTGTCAAGTCTCTTGGAATAATATAGTTTTTTAGCTTGTTGTATTTTAGATTTAACTTTATTACGTAGCAAACGAAAAACATTGTAGAAGTCGGGTAACTTGAACCTTTTCCATCTATTGTATGCTGATTTTTTAATTCATAAATTTCAGGAGTAAACCAACAGTTATTCGGATACCTCACCACTCTTGCCTTCAGTGGTACATGAATATTGAAGAGGTCACGTATGTTATTCTGCAAAAATTCTATTTGCTCATCTGGATGTAACATAAGATACACTAATTGCCAGTTAATTTGGAATATGTTATGCTCTAAGAGCTCAGTATTTACATTTTTGAAGTCCCTGTAGGTGTAGGTAAGAGCAGCAGCTCACTTTTTAGTGTAACGAAAACAAGATCATGTTTAGAAAAAACTGGAACGGATAATAATTGACTATATAGTACAACATTGGCAAGGTCGGTTACAAAAAATAGGTCCAATAGAGTGTTATTTGTATTTGAAAAATGAGTAGGTGTTATTACATTTACTGGATTTAGACTAAGAGAGCGCATTGTTTGAACAAACGATACTGAATTTTCAGGAACAAATAGATTGCAGTTGAAATCCCCGCAAATGATAATATCAGTGAAAGAAGAAGAAATATCTTCGAGAATTGTGTAAATAAGATTTAAATTTATGTAGTTGTGAGGTCTATACACTACTCCTACCAGAGTATTTTTTCTTCCATTCATAATTTCTAAAAAGCAATATTCAATGCCCTCACTTGAACGGGATGAGGCAACCACTTTTACATAAATGTTATTTTTAATGTATAGAGCAACTCCCCCGCCCTTACAATGCTACCTATCGACACAAAAAACCCTATAGCCATTGAGCGAATAAAAAACATCACTAATTCCAGGTTTAAACCACGTTTCTGATACACACAAAACATCTATACATGATTCAATAAACAAACTGCGAAATTCATCAATCTTTGCATTAAGGCTTTGAACATTTATATGACACATGTTCAAACCCTTTTTCTGACTACCCAATATCTTTAACATTAAACGAGTGTTATCAAGGGCACCACCACCATGAATTCTATTACCACCATTAATTATATTCATTAACGAAAATAATAAAACAATAATATAATATATTATTGTTTTCAATATATTTGAATCCTATTTCTGTGGGCTTCAGGTCTTTCTTTCTTTATCTACTTTTTGATAGACTTAGAAGGTCTTAGTAATATCTATGGCCAATTTATTGATAGATAGTTAATATTTTATGTTTAACTTTGTTTTTATTTATGAGTATTTTGAATAATTTGAAATTGTATTCAGAATTAAATATTATTATTTAAATTTTAATAATTTAAAACGTCTTTTTCAAGATATTCAAATTAAAAAAGATAAATATAATTTTATAATAGATTACAAAATAGATATAAAAACAATTCTTTTTCCAAATAATTTTTAGGACAGAATAGACCTGAAGAAGTACTTAAACAAGTACGAAACGTCGTCTATCAAAAAGTAGATAAAGAAAGAAAGACCTGAAGCCCACAGAAATAGGATTCAAATATATTGAATTAAGAATAATAAAGGTCACGAAAAAAGAATAAATATTATTGTTTTATTATGCATAAAATTATAAGAGACAGACCGCACATTTGACGATTTGAAGAGATTTTTTTGACATTCTCTTCACACACAAAGTAGTGTGTGTTCAACCAAGCTACTGTAAAAGGAACTGCATAAAATAACTACTGAAACCAAAGATTTAGTTAAAGAGAAACGAAAAGCACGCAAGAAATGGTAGCAAACTCGTGCTCCTCAACACAAAGCAATCTTAAATCGCTTGTGTAATTTACTAAAAAAGACGGATATCAGATTTCAAAAACAATGAGGTTGGAAATTACCTTTAAAACTTGACAGCAGTAAAAGAATCCAAATACTCGCTGTGAAAAGCTTTTAAAGTAATGAAAAAACTAAAGCTCCCAGCGCCTCCGATTAGGAATGACCAAAACGAATGGAAAAAAAGCAACAAAGAAAAAGCGAATATATTCGCGGAATATCTGGAGAAAACTTTTAAGACATTCAATGGACAAAAACTTAATGAAAATAATATTAATGTGAATCTTACCCCAAGTGAAAGGTACATAACAACAAATGTTGCGTTTAGCGAATTAAATAGAGAAATAAAAAAGCTGAAGTCCAAAAAGGCTCCGTGATAATATGCTCCCTGGTAAAGGATTAATAAACCTCCTGTATGTAAAAAATGCCGCTCTAAGGCTAAAGTATGTCACGAACCAATGGAAAGTTGCTGAAGTTACATATAATGGTTCTGAGATCAGGTAAACCATCTTATAAACCCATTTCGCTTCTTCCTGCAATGTCGAGAGAATATTACTATTCGTAAGCCTTTGAAAAGGTCTGGCTGATGGACTTAAAACGATGTTTAAAGAATATCTGGAGAATAGACTCTTTCGTGTGAGACATGGAAATGAGTATTCTGATTTTAAAGAAATAGTGGCGGGGGCGGTACCACAAGGAAGTGTTCTAGGTCCAATTTTGTACCTTTTGTTTACAAACGATATACCTCCAAAACTATTGTAGCCACGTTTGCTGACAACACTGCAATACTTACAGTGGGCAAAAAAACGCACTTAATAATGTCAATAAATGGACAAAAACATGGCGGAAAGCGCTCAATGAAATAAAACTAGTCCACGTGGACTTTACGTATAAGAAAATCGATAGATTACCTGTATTTGTAAATAAAAAAATAAATTAAATTAAATCGGTCGTTGGGAAATTTCGTGTAGAACCAGGGCTTAGTAACTTACAACTCTCAACCGTTCCTGTGTCTGTGTTATTGGCAGGAATAAAGGGGACCTACAATTTTCTGCCGAATTGAAACGGCTACGGTAGGAAAAACTTTTTCATGACAAGAGATACTCTTGGAGGATTTATCAATTCCTCGCAAGAGGCAGTAACCCGTGAAAAACTTTTCTGTTTTTAGGTGGCATATGCTGGGAATCGAACCCAAGAACTAACAGGCGTAACAGTCCAACTTACCATTACGCCATTTGTAAATACAACTCGAATTCCATTTGCAAATGAGTAATAACTCTAAACGCGAAATTAAAATGGAAGCCCCATGTAAAAAATAAATACGAAGAATTAAACATTGAACATTAAACTCTACTGGTTACTCGGGAAAAACTCTAAACTTAATATAGAAAACAAGCTGATTTAATACAAACAGGTAGATACTTAAGCCTGTCTGGACTTATGGTAGGTATACAACCATGGGGTCTTACTCGCGATACTAATTTAAATATCATAAGAACGTTTGAAAATAAATTGCTTAGATGATGACAGGAATCTTGGAATCCACAAGGTACGAAATGAAATAATTTCTTTTGCGCGAAAGCATAGAACACGGCTTTTTTAGAACACGCTAATAGTATGATTATCGAAATTCCGCTTACGAATGACAAAACCTTCTGACTTGGTGCTGTAAACGGGAAGCCGCTTTAAAAATCGCGGTATACCTACGCAGGAACTATCACTGGAAAGTTACCTGCAACACATTGTACCTTTGTTAAAAATAATTGGGAGGAGGAGGTGGTTCTAGTTAAGTAAGAATCTCACACTCCTATGTCTTATGAGCACGCGTTTTCCCGTCCTTATAGAGCCTTTTGAAGGTTTAAACACCTACCCACGGAAAAAAAAACTACAGAAAATTTTTACGATTTTGTTTCCACGTGTAAAAGATACAAGAGATTTTTAAAGAAATTAAAAGAAAACGTCAAAGCGACTCCAGCAACTTGTTTCCTCGTCTGAAAGGGAATTAACAACATGTAGCTTATCCTCGTGGTCGTTCTTTTTCATGCAATTCCCCACGGGCTTGCAAAAAATACCTAAATAATATGTGAAACCTTATTCTTTTTCTATTTAAAGTAAATTTTTTTTAAAGTACTTTTTGAAAATTATTAAAAAAATAAATTTAAAACTTGCAATGGTTTATCAACTGACTGGATTCCCCCAGTAGATAAAATTCCTAAGTACGCCAATGCTGGGCTCAAAGCTACCACCGACCGACGCAGCAACTCCTATAAAGACGTGAAGAAATAAACCTTTGAATTTTCTCCTGATAAATAGAAAGAAAACTTTTAATTGGGAACCCTGTTGTGAAGCTCTTGACTTCCGTTTTCCATTGGTTCACTTGACATATTTTTTTGCTAAATAAAGAAACTGCCATATAGCTAGGCAATAAAATGGAGGACATGCAGAAAACCGTAAAACCTATAACTTTGTAATAACCTACTACTACAACACACCAAGACTAAGTAAAACCCCATAATATGGTGTTTTGAAGTTTTTTTCTGAATTATTGATCCTATCCAGAAGATGGTCATCATTTAATCGAATTCCCTAAGAATCTGCATATGATTTGATATTTAATAGCTAAACATAATTTTTTGTCCATTTTATGTCACTAAAATTCAGACAATTTTATTACCGCAGGTACACAGGTAATTGGGTACGTAAAAAGCTACATGTCTGAATGTTTGGCTCAAATATATGAAAGTCTATGTTAAATCTGGAAATGACAAAAAAAAAAAAAAAACTAACAGTTATACGTACCTGATAGAGTAGGTAAGGCAAGATATTTCATTTCAGTAAGACTCATTACTATGTGCCCCAAAGAAGAAAAAAAAAATGAGTTTCTTTAGAGAAGGCTTTTTATTAAATGATAACGAGCCACAGAAGACTCCTCAACCGATAGAGGACTGAAGCAAGCAATCTGTGCATCATATTTGCTCTTCATTAAAACAAACTGAAGGCTGCTGCAGTCAAACCCATTGCAAGCAGGCTATATGTAGGTATAGCCGGCAATTTATCACAGAATAATATTTCATTTTTGTTCAAATAATATCCGACGACACACTTCAGGCGCGACATATAGAGTAGTGGATCCAGTTTTAAAACCTGACTCATGGCTGTATAGTGTGTCCCTTCATCATCATCAGCATGCGAGAGCTACTTTAACTTCTTTTCTTTTTTTTTCTTTTTTTTTTGTTGGTCGTAACTTAACGCCTTGGGAATCACAGTGATAATACCATTCCAGGCCGCAAATCGCTGTCAATAATTGCAGTTTGCATTGAGGACAAAGTCATTTTTCCAGGTAGGATCAGTCTTCTTGGTACGAACCAACAAGCCAAACTATAAGCTAAGCCAAGTCAACTGTATGTATAACTGCAATCTGAGGTATTTTTTGTGAGCGATTATTTATTAACTTGTTTTCATTTTGTAAAATTGAGAGTTTTAATGTGTTATATACACCGTGGTCATATCAACACACACAGTCATTTGGCACACAAGCTGATAAGGTTTTGTTTAAGTTCCAAAGAAGAACCCTGCGTCACGTCTCGCGTCGTTGATTCGTTCGTCCCAAACCATAAGAGACCTGGGCTGTTTTAATTTAATGTACTTACATGATCAGGACGTTATCAAGTAGAGACTCTTATCGTGTCCTTAGTGTTGCCGAAGAAGAAATCCTGGTATTAAATTGTTTTTGTTCATTTTATTAAGGAATGATCCGCATATGTATATACCTTTATTAGGGGCCCCGCTTCCGCCGCCGCCGTCGCCGCACCGGACGGCCGTTGTTGGATTCGATTTGTTCGTTTTGTGAGGTGGCGTGTGGGATTATGTGCATGACATCTCTCATGATCTTTCGTTGGTGCGAAGTACCTGATTTGGAACGTATTAAGTGCCAATTTTAATTTACTGATAATAAATGAAATACGAGAAACGATTGAGAGAGGCGGTTTTTTGAGGAGGCAGAAAGCTGGACTTTGCTACAAAAAAAAAAAAAAATTAAAAATACCCAGTTGATAAACAAATAAAATTATTATTTTTCTAGTGAATTTTTGCATTTTGACATAACTATGAGAAAAACTCTCTTGAAAATTACATAAAAAAAGCATCTACATATATACACAACTGTGTTGCACCATGTTCATTTGAAAGTTAAAATACTGCTAGAAGTAGCTCTCAAGCAAGAGAGAACTTGTAAAAGGAGAAGTGAACATTAGACGGGTTAGGTACGATTGATCTCATTTCAAAATCTTGTTTTGCAAATCTTGCGCGTAACGAAAACATGCATTATCAAAATAGCAATATCAAAATTTCACAATTATTATAAAATCTACCAAAATTAGAATCTGCTGCCGCCGCCAGACAGAGTCCTAGCTTGCAAAGAAGAAAAGTGTAACCTGAAATATGTATTTCGGCCGCGGCATTTAAAAGTAACACCTCTTGGAGCATAGGGCTGCAACAGATGCCTTCCATCTATTCCGATTTGCGGCATGGTGCTTTAGCGGTGCCCACGTTTGCGTTTTTAGAGACTGAGCTTCGTTTAGTACAATTGACCTCCATGTTGTCCTTGGTCTTCCAACTCTCCCTGGACCTTCAAAATTCCATACGAAGGACTACTGACATGGTGAATGTTGTCGTTAGGTTTTAAAGATGGACTCAAAAAGTTTAAATTTTTGAGATCACCTTTCATTTGTATCTTCACAATAACACCATCTTCCAGTCTTTGGGATAGGTTACGTTCCCCAATACATCCTGAACAACGGAAGCCACTGTTTCATCAAGTCCTGACTTTAAAAGAAGGATCGCATGTTTACTGCGTGAACACAGCTGCAGCTGGAATATAGCTGTCAAAATATTCAATACACAAAAATTCAATGTTACGAACACAACTCAACGCAACTGCTGTCAGTGCTACAGATGGTGCTCCAAGAGTTCACCAACTTTTAACTTTTCACGTGCAGCACTTTTGACGTTTCAATTTGTATGAAAAAAAAAAGAGCTGGAAAAAAATATTGAAGTTTTTTGTGGTTTTTGTTCCGCGAAAAATATTATTAATTAAAAGAAAACTATTGGAAATTAAAAAAAGTGAATAATAAGACCGAAGAAGATATGCGGGCCATTTCTTATTGGCCCCGGGCCAAGGGCCTCAATTAAAAACAGAGGGCCAATTGGCCCGTTTGGGCACATTATGGCATCGCTGGTTTGTATATCAACTGGGAAATTATTCCACTCTTTTATCGCTGAAACATAGAAAGATCGCTCTGCAATGGTGTGGGAAAATCGCGGTAAAATGAGCTTAAGGCCTCTACGAGACTGCGCAAATTGCAGTATGTCTTTTAGATATTCTGGGCACCTGCCATGGGTAATATTATGCAATTTATAAATATTTCTAAAATTATAATAAGTATCAAAAGAAATTCCCAGAATAGATCTGTTAAGATGAGATACACTGACAAATCTAGGTTTATTATAAATAAAACGTAAACAATCATTGAATGCAACAATTAACTTAAGCTTACATTCAAAATCTAAGCATGGATAAACTGAACAGTTAAAAATGAAAAATGGCATTAAAAGGGCTTTAAGCACACGAAGCTTCATGTCCCGTGAAAGTAATTGTGCGGGGTATCTCAAACCTCGTAAACATGCATAAATTTTTCGTATAGCAACTGAGACTGCATCACAACAACTAAGAGAACTATTTAAAGTTAAGCCTAAATAGATATCCTTGTCTAAGTAAGGAATTATTTCTCCACTGAGAATAATTGGGGGAAAATCAACCGAATGAAATTCATTTCTAGAACAGATCATAGCAACAGTTTTAGAGGGCTTAAGTCTAAGTCTATTCTCACTTACCCACAGTTGAATTCGCTCTAAATCCTCATTAGTTCGACTTACAGCGTCTTCCATGTTCGAAGCTGTGTCCATGAATTTAATGAATTAATTTTGACTTATGTTTGGATCAGTTAGGGCACTTGTGAATAATCTTGGCCTTCTAGCTGCTACCTCTGAGCTTCCCTGGATAACCGTTGTTTGGAGCTGAAGAGTTGCTATAATATAAGGTGGTTATCGCTGCAATCATCGGCTCTGCTTACATTCCGAACATCGCGAAGTGATATTCTCAATTCTTGTTGCATAATGAAGTGGTCAATTTGGTTTTTTGTTTGACCATCGGGAGAAATCCAAGTGACTTTATGGAACGTCTTGTGACAAAACAAGTATAAGCTGATAAGCATTGTAGAAGTCGACAAGCTTATCACCATTTTCGTTTCGCTGACATATGCAATGTTTACCCAGGACGCATTCGAGACCGAGACTTTCCTGAAAAGTATTATCAAATTTTCAGTAAATATAAAATTATCGAAAATCTTGGTATAGCAATGCGGCGGCGGTAACGATTTCTTGGCTCAGTTAAACTCCGTTTACTGAAAATTAAAATTTAAAAATTAATAAAGCTACGCCAACATCTTACTGATGAGCCCAACTTGTCATACTTAGCCGAAACGCAGCATGAACATGCTGTGAATTTTATAAGAGTCGCATATAATTTGAAAAAAGCATTTGGATTACCCTAAATATGTATAAGCACTTTATTTTGGCAATAGAAAAATTAAAGAGTATAGTAAAGGGAAGCTGGAATACAAATGAAAAGCAATTTTTTCCAATTTAATAAATTATTTCACTGGCTGAAAAAATAAGTTTGCTTGAATCAAAATTTTTTTATTGTAACGGGTCATTCATTTCGTGGTTTGAAGTTGGTAGCGTTGGCATTTGACACCTGTCAAACTCAGCTTTCATTTGAAGTGTCATAATATTAGTTGAATATCTGCCATTTACGATAATGAATCGCTTGACTATCGAACAACGCGTTAAAAATTATTAAAACTTACTACAAAAGTTGTGATTCAAACGTAGCCACTTTTCGCTAATTACGCGATATTTATGGTCGAAATAATCGACCGACTACGCAAGCAATCGCTAAAATTGTAAAGAAATTTAAAGAGAATGGGAGCGTTACTGATGTCGTAAGGCCTGTACATCATCGTAATGCACGCTCAGTCGGATATATTGCTGCTGCGAGTGTTGCTGATGATGCGAATTTATCGATTTCCCCGCTTTCGCAGCAATTAACTGATTTTTTTTTGGCCGCCGATTGAATATCATGACTTGGACGATATGTGTTTCCAACGCGACGGGGCAACAAGCAACACAACACGACCAATTATGGCTTTATTGCGTGAGAAGTTTCTTGGTCGCATAATTTCACATTTTGGCGACGTCAATTGGCCACCAAGATCATGTGATTTGACACCGATAGATTTTTTTCTGTTGGCCTACGCAAAATACCGTGTTTACGCGAATAATCTCTGCACTCTAGACGCATTAAAAACCAACATTATTCAAACTATGGCCGAGATACCACCCAAAAAGTCCAAAATTTATAATGAAATTTTCATTAAAAATTGTATCGCTCTGTGTGTTTTATTTCGCTTCACTTTCAAAACCGAAAATGAATGACCCGTCATTTATGAAATTGTCCCAATTGCGTACATAAATTTTGTATAGATTATTTAAAATTCTAAAAAGTCACAAAATCAGGCAAAAAAGCTTACTGTTAACGTCAGAATTATTTTAGCAAAAAACGTTTAAAATTATTGACAATTTTTATTTTTTGCGTAACAAATGAGTATTTAAAAAGCTACGATACCAAAAAAATGGACATTATTTTTAATTTAAAGGACAAATTTCTGAAATTTTGTTCAATATCAATTACAAAAAATGTCGAAACGAATCATTTTGACACATTTTTGAATAAATAAATGTGCACATTAACCCTTCAATATATTCTATCACCCCTACAGGTTTTTCAACTTTTCAAAAATACTTCTTCCATATCGTTTCACTAACGACAACACACACAATTTGACAGTAGGCGGTCAGGTCTTCAATCATCTAACTGACTTGAAATTCACGCCATTATTTTTCAAGTAGCCAAAGATGGGCATTTATCGCATCAAAACAAACGTCCAGCCAATTATCTTATTGGCCAAGATAACCTTTGACACCAAACTAGACAGGATATGTGTGTATAACTAAACGTGCGACCACCAAACGTATAATATACCGACTCCATGTTTCTATCTTAACCAGAAGGCAAATTTCTTAAACATATCCTACATATACATTTAGATTTGCTGCTCTGATGCTGCTTTCTGCCATAAAGCCCGAAAGACAAACGAAAGCCGCTGGATTTCAAATTTGAAAAATGACAAATCGCATCCGCGATATGTGTACCTGTACTTCATATACTCATATATACTCGTTGTACAAGCGGAGGAGGCTGATAGCGATGCTTAAATCTGCCCATTACATCCAGCCCACTGGGATGAGCGCAACAGGTTGTTGTTGTGTCTGTCCATTTACCATATGGCACCGCACAACTATGCCGTCTCCTTTACAAAGTTTAAATTTATGAAATGTGAACATATCTGACAGCTGGCCATAGCCACACAGAGTTCATAAATCGACGACGACGCGCATATGCGCAACTCCTCCACCATTCAAAATTGCTCGGCCGGCCGGATCAGCCAAAGCCAAAGCCAACGAATGTTCATTGTAACTTAGCCACTGGCGTTTTGTTTTTTTGAAGAATTGGAAAGATTTCAACTCCTCCACTCGAGTCATTTCTTTACTCTTAACACCTCGCTAAGCGCGAGACGAAGAATATCCAAGGAATCTAAAGGCGTATTGGATTGTACCGAAAAATAAAAGAAACATTTTATTGCCCATTTAATAAGACGAATGTGATGTTCGCACGCGGAAGTAATCACAACACACTTTGCACACCCTAAAGTCTTCAAGTGCGCATCACGACCCTATTGAATACAAAATTGCCACACCGTTATAGGGGGCGCTATAATCTCAAGTGTATATTGGAACCATAAAACCGATTTTAATAAAGTTATTTTATCTCTGTTTCTTTATACAGCCAACATAACTTCCAAGCTAGTTAAAAGCTCGTTAAATTCCGAATGTCCCGAAGTCGAAATAAAAAACTCCGATATATGTTGTCCGGATTTAAGTGCTTTTAATTTGTCCAATCTCGAAAATAAAAAAAATAAAAAACGGTATCACATAGTGAAATGACAACTTAATTGAAAGTTTTGTTTTATATTCCTATAAAAATGTGGCCCAATAAACGAAACCTGCGGTACGTCAAACGCAATGGGTGCAGACTGCAGATGGGTTAGTTTGCTGTTAAAGCTGGGATATGGTTGATGTGAGTTTGACATTCGATGAAATTTGTTAAACGGTTATGTTTGACGTGTTATGACATTTTTATTGTTCACGGCGCCAGTTCGTAAATTCTTATGTCTCTCGATCGGTGACAGTGGTCATCAAAACTATATGCTTATGCGCTCTATTCGGTTGTTGTCGTAAAAAAATAAAAATTACAAAAAAACACGCTTGCTGTCCCGCTTAACGGACAACGGCAACTACACTAAAAAAATTTATATCGCAACCCCAATGGCGGTTGAATTGAAACGTTTATGAGTTTTTTTCTCGTGTGTTCATCAACATCATCATCATCTTCATTTGGCCGGTCATTCGAATCCATTAGATGCATTCACATCAAATTTTGATTGTTTTACTGTCATTCTAAGATTGTAGAGCAAAGACATTTAAGTGTGTGTGTGGGGGGAGGGTAGGAAAAACAGTGATACATCAAGCGGGAGGGCAGTTTTATAGCATTTACGATAGTCTTGTTATCTGATTTAGAATAAATTTATGATCAGGAACCTATGGTAGTTGACCATTCGAAAAGATCAAAAGCCGCTTATGTATACAAAATAGTAAATTAACAATTCATAACTATCATAAAATAATAACGTATCTTAATTGGATTGATTTATGGAGAAAATGAGCGATGTATTGTTAAGTTACCCAAGAACTATTTGGAATCAGAAGAACGATTGCAGAGTTATGTCTTGAGGGTCAAATAAAAAATTGAAAATAACTAAATCTAATTATTTAGTTTCTTAGTCAAATAGGAGCCTTAAACAACTTGAATAACGAATTGAGATAAATTAAGGGAAACTTATTTTGGTTGTTTTCAATTTTGTTTTGTTTTTAACTAGAAGACATTTTAGCATCCGGCTTTATCTTATTGACTAAAAATTAATAAGAAAATTGAATTTTGGAAATAAAATTAACTACGTAAAATTTTGAAAAAATTATTTTGAATTTTTTTATTTCAATATCTAGATTTTTGAAATATTGTTAAATACATCAGACAATTTCATTTTATTTATTAAGACTAATACTCATTTCACCGGTATGAAATTCACAACATGAAGTTAGTACCAAAATATGAAATCAAAATATGAACCCGTTCTTCAATCAATTTCATGTAACCATTTTCATTTGCTAATATACGACAGCTAGGTAAAAATCTAAGATGTTGTGGAAAATCGAAATTGAAAATCAATTTGATTGATAATAATCAATTTTTTTATGTCAAAATACAAATTCTAAAGTTAAAAAAAAACTATTGTGGATTATAATTTCATCAAGGAGAAAAAAAAAAAACAAATCATTTCAAATCATCTTGGGAGGGACTCTTGCCAATTAAGGATTGCGAATTAAACAAAATATTTAACGTCTAAATCAAAACAAAAATATGCTAAATGAATTTTGCTAACCAATTGTGGCCCAAAATGAATGCTAGATTCGGAATAATGATGAAATATGAAATATGATTTCTCAAAATTAGTACAAAATGAAGTAGAGTGTTCGAGTCCTGGAAATACCAACATAAGACTTTAGTCGAATACGAGTCATAAATACGAGTTTCAGACAATTTTTTAATTTAAGTTGTGTAGCATAATAATTAATTTTTTAATTTTTATTTTAATATTTCATTTTTATTTTTCAAAACACATAACAAATTTATGTAAAAATATCCATTAAAATAAAAAAAATGATGTTATCTGTAAGAGTAAACATTTTTAAATTTGTAAAAAAAAAAAACGGCAAATAAAAAAGTAATAAACAAACTCAGATTGAAAATTTAATTTTTTTTCCACTTAATAGTTTGAAATTGTTACGGATTAATATGCTGCCATTACGTATGAAAAATAAAATGCACGACTGGGTCGCATGAACTTGCTCTAATGGGCGGTCACACTGTGGTTTTAAAGTCTTTATAATTTTAAAAACTTTTCTTCTGATAAAAGAAATTTTATTAATTACTGGAGTCTTATTTGATCCAACCTGCCAAAAATATGGCCTTATAGTTTAGGAAGTATTATGTGAGTACATTTATATATAAACGATATATAGCACCATGTTGTCTTGCATTTCGCACATATGCATTAAATTTACAGTTTAAACTGAAAAATATGTTAAAAAATCAATAAAATTAGAAATAAAAAAAAATAATTTTTTATATACACAATTTTTAATATATTTTTAAGAAAAAAAAATTGGTGCGCCAATTTTTAGTACTAATTAATATGCAGTTAAAAAATTAATTTTGAAAAAAAAAAATCATCCACCCATTTTCGAAATATTCAATTTTCAAAAAACTATTTTGAAATTTTTTTTAAAAATCCAAAATTTGATTTTTTGAAAATTTTGAAATGCAATATTATTTTAACTTACTAATAGCTTTAGTGTAAAAAAAATTCATTAAAATTGGTTCAACAGACAATGAGATAGTCGAAAACCCAAAAAATGGTTCTATGAGAGGTACCATTTTTAAACGATAGATAAATTGTTTTTCCCAATAATATAGTAAATCGTTCTGATATTAGTTCACATAAAAATTTTAATCAAATTTCGTAGGAGCTGTTTTGGAGAAAAATGAGATTTTCAATACGGGTTTTTAAAAATTTGTATGTACCGTTATTTTTAGTTATAAGAAAAAAATTCATTTAAAATCTACTAGATAATGTAAAGAAACTGCTTGGTGCTAAGTTTAATAAAAATCGGTTTCGTTCTCAAAAAAAAAAAATTGAAACTTTTTTTAAAAATCTAAAAAAAAAATGTTTTCAAAATTTTGGTACATAATGGCGTGAAATTTTTAACGATTGAGTATCATATTAAAAATGCTTTAACATCATACTAAATCTTTTAAAATGTTGAGCCAATATTTTTTTATAATTATTGTAAACATTCTCTATAAAAAAAATTCATCAAAATCAGTTGAATCGTTTTTGAGAAAATCGAAAATCAAAAAAAAAAATTGTTTTATGAGAGGTACTATAATTTAAAACCATTTTTCCGATTTTGTTTATAAAATGGTAGCATATTTGTAAAAAAAATTAATTAATTTTTTTTTAAGTTTTTTTTTTTTAAGTTTAGTAAAAAAAAATTGTACCCCAGGTACCGTTATTTTAGGTCTAGGTACCAAGTTTAAAGAACATCAATCCACCCGTTTAGGCTTCAGCCGAAAGGACAGACAGAATTGCGAGATCCACTTTTTTCGACTTCGCTATTATCGTAATGTCAACTTTGATCGAAATCTCAAGTTCCCATAATATCGGAAGTAAAAAGAATTAATAGCTTAGCTAACTGAGTGCACAACATTTAACATATAGCAGATGCACCTTTAAGCACCACATTCCGGGGATAATCATTTGCACCAGAAATCCTTATATTTCTGAGTTTAACTAAAACAAAGAGCCTTTAATTAGAAAGAAAATCGACAAATTAAACCAGATGCTCCATAAAAAATTGAAGATTTAAATATTGCAAATCCCCTGCCGATATGGATTCAAAAGTAATTAAATATTCTAAATCATTATTTTTAGATGATGATTCATACGAAGCAAGCCAAAAAGTTGAATTGACACCTTTGAACGAGAATGCCATTCAGCTTAATGTAATTAGGCATTGATATATAAATTCGTATCTGTTTCTATTAATTAAAATCATTTACATCTGATATCGATTTGGTTGTCAATAGTTTCGGATAAAAGAAATACTGTAATATAGCTCGTAATTATTACATTTTTAAATAAAAGAGCTGATGTCCGAACTTCCTTATATTAAATAGATGCCTTAGAATATAGAAATAGATTTTTATTGCATTATGACCAAGTTAAATTGTTTCCTCATCTATATTCTACAGGAAAAATATTAGGAGAAAATTTTAACACTAATTAAGAGTTAATTTTAATTGAAAATTTGGTTTTGTGTGATAATTAGTATGAGCATTATTTTATATAATTAATAGTTGATACCTAAAACCATATCAATTTATATTTGCTGCGTTCAACGTTTTACGTAGGAAACCAATACTCAGATAAAATTTTTATTCTAGAAGAGTGCGATAACACTGGCTTTTTTGAAATGCATCATAAATAGAGCTGATTGCTTATACACAACCAAATTGATGATTCCCATTTAAATAAAAACTTAAACCTTTCTGAGTTTGGGTTAAAAAAATAACATTCTAATTTGCACTTTTTTTTTTCATTGATAAGCCCTTCCTTTATATCTAACACCTTCCCTCCACATCCTAAGCAATGCGTTTGGAATTTTTTTATTCATCACATATGGGATAGGATTTAAGAGTGTTCCATATAACACCTTTCTTAAAAAAAAAAAATAAACAAAACCTGTGACACTTTTTGTTTCCGACTGAACGAATGTCTTTAATATAAGGAACAAAACCTTAACAAGGGAACAATTTGGCTTGCTATAGTGGCCGGCCAGCGGCGGCGGCATGCACGGTGTTATTTATGGCTAATTAATAACCTCTAATGGATCGGAGCACGGCGGGTAATTTATAGTTGTTAACCAAAATGTTTTTGTTGTTGTAGCTGTTTGTTGTGCATAAATCGTCAGGTTTTTGTTTTGTTATAAATCCAATGTATATATGTGTATGGGTTTTCTGGTGATGTATCCTTTTTTTCGAACGTCCATCGTCCATGGTCGCATCGTCCATCGTCGGTCGGTCATCGTCGTCGTCATCTTTTTTTAACTTCTTTCTCTTGTGTGTGGAATGAATAGCATGAATTATCATATAAACATCAGAGTCGAATGAAGCTGAAGGTTTAATAGTTTCATATATTATGACACCAAGGTGCGGGTGGTCTCGTTTTTACATTGAGTTCGTTTTTTTTTTTTGTTTATTTTTTTTCTTTTCATATCTTCGGTTACAAAGATAGTGTAATTCATAAAATAAAAGACGGAACTGATTTTGATTCGATTTAAATTAAATTGAATTAATTAAAGTTGAAAGTGTGACTCTTAAGTAAATATTTGTAAAAGGAACACAATAACAGTTCGATTAAATTAATAAAAAAAAATTCTAAAGTAACCCATAGGAATTATTTTTATTTCTTTGTTGTTGTTGTTGTTGGATTTTACCTAATTGTGTTATTTAAAAAAAAAAAATGTTTTAATCCCATTGAACAAAGGTTTTTGGAATTATCAAATTTCGTTCAGGAAACCGCTTCATTTTTGTGATGGGGAAGGAAACGTTCGCAAAATACTTTAAGAATTTTTTAAGAGCGGCTATTTGTATAATTCAATTTTTAAAAAGTCGAAACAAAGGACACTTAAACGTTTAACCCCTTATTTTACCTTAAAGCCTAGTAAGCATATATCGCGCTAAATGTTTGCTCCTACTTTTCTCTCAAAAAACCCTATTTTGACGTAAGAGCCTTGTGGAAAATATTTGGGAACAAATTATTCTATTCGCACATTTCAAAGAATTTGTTTCCACTATGTGAAATGAATTTAATCAAATAAAATTAATTTTTTTGTTTAGCTGAGATAAATCGTCTAAACCCAAATATTAATCCATTTCTATTTTTTTTTTTTGACACTCCACCCTTTGCACTTGGCTCTCCGCATTTGACAATCCGTAATTTTAGTCAACAATTTATTTTTGTTTAAAGTCTAGTACACATATCGCACTATAAGTTTTAGCTCTCACTTTTCGCTCCAAAAATCAGCTAAAACTGTAAGTAGATTTTGACGTAAGAGTGTTATGGAGAATATGTCACGGAAAACAGCTGTTCTCTTAGAAAAAATTATATTCACTCATTTCAAAGAATTTTTGTTTTCATTATTTCAATGAAATTTAATAAAATAAAATAGTTTTTTTTTTTTTTTTTTGGCTGACATAAATCTATTATTCACAAATATTCGTCCATTTTGATTTTTATTTTCACAAAGTAAAAATCACTCACAGTTTCAGAATTACAGAATTTGTCAAAATTTAATGCACCGAACAATTTTATTTCATGCGTTAAATTTTGACAAATAAGTGGTGTTCAGTTAGATTCACTAATTTAATTTTCTAGCTGAATCTGCGTACCTCTTAGCTTAAATGCTTTGATTTATTTTAACTTGGCTTAATTTTGTATGAAAATTAAAATTAAGCGTGATTTGCGTACTAGGCTTAATCAAAAATTCCTCACTTGGCAATCTGCACATAGAACACCGCACTTCGACTTCGCATTTGACACTCCGCACTTGGCACTCCGCACTTGACACTCCGCACTTGGAACTCCGCACTTGGCGCTTGGAATTCTGCACTTTACTGCCTGCACACAATAGATATGGAGCTGCAGCTGGAATAGCTATTCCAAAATATTCAATTCACACATATTCAATGTTACGAACGCAACTGCAGTCAGTGCTGCAGACGGTGCTGCAAGAGTTCACTAACTTTTTACGTACAGCACTTTTGATGTTTCAATTTAAATATAAAATAAATTGTTCGGCGCGACAGCCCGTGTAGAACCAGTGACTTACAACTCTCAACCATTCATGTGTGCGTGTTATTGGCAGGAATAGAGGGGGCCTACAATTTTTCTGCCGAATCCAAACGACTATTGTGAGAAACACTTTTTCATGACAAGAGACACTCTTGGAGAATTTGTCAATTCCTCGCAAGAGGCAGTAGCCCGTAAAAAACATTTTTGTTTTTTTTTAAGTGGCATAGGCTGGGAATCGAACCCAAGACCTTCGGCGTAACAGTCCAACGCACTAACCATTACGTCAGGGGCCACTGCGACGACGTTTCAATTTGTATGAAGAAAAAAATAGCCGGACAAAAATATTGAAGCTTTTTGTGTTAATATTATCAGAAATAAAAAAGTCAAAAATAAGCTCGTGGTTGTTTTTTTTTTTTTTTTTTCTTTAAAATATACAAGAAGCTGTACAGCTGCATTGTGGGCACGTAAAAAAGAGCACGTGCGACACTTTTTTACAGCTGTTGCAACTCCAGCTTAAGTTCCAGTTCCAGCATTCTATTACATTGAGGCAGTTATACTTCACACTTGGCACTCCGCACTTTATTTAAGTTTAGATTGGCTTAATTTTGGAGGGAAATTTGTATGAAAACTAAAATTTTGTTCCTCTGCGTACTAACTTTAAACAAGAACTCTGCACTTGGCACTCTGCACTCGGAATGCCGCACTCCGACCTTCACACTTGGCACTCCACACTTGGCACTCCGCACTTGGCATTCTGCACTTGGGACTCTGACCTTTGCACTTGACACTCTGCGCTTACCCCTCCTTATTTGACAACCCGCACTTGGCACTCCGCAGAGTTCCAAGTGCAAAATGCCAAGTCATAAATGGAGACTACTGGTCAGTACCTTAATTAAACTAAGCGTTAAATTAACGTAAATTTATGTGTGTTTGTTATTCAAATACGATCATCTAAATAATCGACTTAGGGGCTTCGTTCTTTTTCACCCTAAGCTGTGATGAGGTAATTCTAACCAATTTTCTGAGCATATATTTTAGTATTCCATTGCATTTTAAATGACAGCACAAATATAGCACAAAACATCTTCGAATCCCAACCAACTGGTTCCAAAGTAACAGGGAGAACCAAACTTCGGTTTAGAGATCAAAGCATCGCGGATGCCAGAAAGCTTGGTCTGAATGACTGGAAGCAACGTGTTTTGGATTAAATAAGCTAAAAAACTTCTTTCACAAATTTGAAGCTCATTAACTGCCTGAACACAATAGATACGGAGCTAAAGCTGGACTAGAATAGCTGTCAAAATACTCAATACATACAAATTCAATATAACGAACACAACGCAACGCAGCTGCAAACGGAGCTGCAGTCGGTGTGGCAAAAGTTTAATTTTAATTTTGACATTTTTTCAGTAATCAATTTAATGCAATCTTTTGGGAATCCATGCATTCTTTTGCATTTACACATAGGAAATGGCAATGTAAAGAATAAAAATAATGCAAGAATGCATGGATTTCCAAAAGATTGCATTCAATTGATTGCTGTAAAATGAAAAAAGTAGGTATAACAACAGAAGTAGTTCTTATTATGTTTAAACCCTAAAATTAATTGTAAAACTCCAGGTGTGGTCTAATGTTTATGCAAGCTTTTATATATGCCTTGGATTTATTTGAATAACACAAACTGCTTTAAGATTCTAGTGATAATTAACTGTTCTACAAATTGTCAAAATGTCAAATGTTGGGTGGCAATAACTAATTACAAAATGTCTTTCCATTTGCCAATTTAAACAATTTTACAACTAACAGCTAATTGCAATTCACTATATCTATATATTCATCAACTTACAGGTTCTTTACTTTATTTATATAAGTAGTAAATAATATCTCCAGACTAACAAGTCTGATCCCTTAAGGCATTGTATATACCAACCAAACGATTATGCAAATGCAACTGCACCATATGGCTTGATTGAGAGCCATTTCCTGTTTAGACAAAATCCATGCCAAATATGGCGGAGACTTTGGTAGCTTTGCATCAAAAAATCTCTACAAATTGGTCAACAATTACGATTCATATCATTAAATAGAATATATAAGCATAAGCAAATTCAAAACAACAATTTGCAACAAAACATTTTTGTGGTAGTCACTCATGTCAGTCAATTTGATTTGATTGCATTCAATTACTTTTCTCATCTGTCAGTTGTTGCAAATCTATGTGGCATCATATCTAAGCGCAAAAATCTCTTGAACTAAGCCACCTGCTTTCAATATTTTATAACCTACATATAAACAGAAATGCATTCCAGAAATTCACCTCTAAAAGGTTTTTAATTGCATTCTACGTAACGCACGTAGTATATACATATTATATACTTATAAAAATGCACTACTGGTTAAACTTAAAGGTAATTCCACACAAGTGTCAAATCGAATGTCAAAAGGCAAAATGCATTCACCAATGGAATATGCTTAGAGATCATAAATCCATTATGCAGTCCATATGACAAATCGTGATCGATATGAAATTAGATGGAGGGTAAGAGATATCGAAGACAGAAGGAGATTGTGAATGAGATTGAGAACGAGAGAGAGGGAGCGAGAGACAGAATGTTAAAATGCGAATAAGCCTTGAGGCAATGATTGGAGGAATAATTGAAAATCATGTTCATCTTTTAAGACTGTCAACAGAAATCCAATTTGTCTGAAGTGAAATTCAAACAGGAGCGGCTGATAAACACATTGACTTTGGGCCCTTTGCAAATTTTATTTTATTGCTATCTAAGCTCTAAGCTCAAACCCAATATTTTAAATTTAGAAAACATTTTAAAAATCAATCTTTAGCAGGTCGTGGACTTTCCTTATTCAATTATCTTTATCTTAAAAGTTTTTTGACTTGCGATATATTGGTACTATAATATATGGCAAGTTGTGCATTCGTAAAAAAAAAATCGAACTCGAGATTTTAATCAAAGTTGACATTACGATGATAGCGAAGTCGAAAAAAGTGGGTCTCGCAATTCTGTCTGCCTGTCCTATCAGCTGCAGCCTAAACGGGTGGGTCAAATTTCTTTAAACTTGGTATTTAGTGTTTATGGGAATTCCTCCCACACGGTTTTTACATTTTTTTTAGCAAAAAGTGAAAATCTTGTTTTTTCTCAAAAACGTGCCCACAACTTTTATTAAAACAAATTCAGTTATTTTTTTTACAAAAATGCTACCATTTTATGAAAAAAAAATTTTCGCAAAAATGGTTTTAAATGGTACCTCCCAGTCCCATAGAACAATTTTTTGATTTTCGATTTTCTCAAAAACTGATTTTGATAAATTTTTTTTATAGAGAATGTTTAAAATAATTTTAAAAATATTGTGTACCGAAATTAAATTAATTTTTTTTTTTTGATTTTTTAAAAAAAGCTAAAAAATTTTTTTGAGAACTTATTAATTCGAAAACGACTTAAACGATTTTTGCTAAACTTAGCATCCAGCAGATTTTTGACATTATCTAGCAGATTCTAAATAATTTTTTTTCTTATTACCAAAAATAACGGTACCCCTCATACAAATATTTAAAAACCGGTATTGAAAATCTCATTTTTATCAAAAACGGCTCCTAAAATTTTGATTAAATTTTACCAAATTTACCAATCAATTTTAATGAAGCAATAGCTCCTAATAAGTTTGAATAATATTGCGTGTCAAAATTTAAAAAAAAAACAAAGTTTGGATTTTTAAAAAATTTTCAAAATTATTTTTTAAAAATTCGATATTTCGAAAATGGGTTAATGATTTTTTTTTTAAACTAATTTTTTAACTCTGCATTAATAAGTACTAAAAATTGGTGTAGTAATTCTTTTTCTTAAAAATATATTCAAAATTTTTAATACATAATTATGTAGATATAAAAAATTATTAAAAAAAAACGTTCCAACGATTTTTACAAATTTTTGCTCATACATTTTTGGCAGGTGGCATAAAATATAGTCTCCAATAACTAATAAATTTCTTTTATCAGATGAAGTTTTTAAAATTATTAAGACTTTAAAACCACAGTGTGATCGCCCATAAGAGTATGAGTTCGTACTTTTCAGTCGTGCAATTTATTTAAATTGAAAGCAAACAAAAAATTAAAAATGCAATAATTTTTAAAATTTTTAAAAGCAACAGATTGTTAAATTGTATAAAAAATAGGCTGAAAACTGAAAAAAAGTCAATTTCCTCTAAAATCGTCAAGATTACGGAATACGATTTTTTGGCCAAAATCTGAAATTGCGCACTTTTTTTTCAGTATTTCTTTTATAATTTACAAAATTGTCAAGTATAGTTCCTCATTTTAACTGAACATTACCGAAGAATTGGCTTCTTTAATTTATGGTTATTGTATTGAAATACAAACCTTGATAACACAGTTCTGAGTTAGTTCTAGTTAAGCGTGATAAAAAGTGAAAACAAATTATATAACGATTATTAAACTGTTAAAATACAATAGAGGAAAAAATATATTGCGTGTCGATTATTTTTAACATGCATAAAATAACTTGCTTAAAACTTTACAAAATTTTTTATGTTAAAAGCAGAATTATGGATTTACAGAATTATAAATTTACAAACATTTGGAATACATAATAATAGATTTACAGAATAATGGAAAAGATAATTTTGTTCATACAGAATTTAAGTCATACAGATGAACTTTGGAATACAGAAAAACGACGCGTTCCCTTTTTTTTTTACAATCGCTTTGGGCATTACAAATACGAAGTTTAATAAAAATAATTAGAACCATTTTAAAGAAAACTTAAAAACACCAAAATCATTGTATGACAGCTATGTATATATCCTAAAAATGAGCTTAACAAAAATACTAATTTCCCCTCTAGGAAATGCTCTGTACCAATTTTGAAGCAAATCGGCCCACACAGGCGCACGGACGCACGAACACACGGACGAACAAACGCACAGATTGACAGTGACGGTATGACAAAACTCATGTTTTGGCAATTCTCCATCATCACATCGTAGTATTAATTTTTATTACAACCTCGAAATTTTTTTCAAACGAATCTATTTGTTCTCAGGGCATAGAAATACACAGTTCTGCAAAATGTCCGCAAATATATTTTCCTTTTTGTTTAATAATTTGTGTGTAAAATAAAATGCATAATACAACCTCAATTTTATTGATTCTTCACTTAAAAATTTTCTCCTTTTTGTCATTTTCATATCGTAACGACTCTGGCATAATTTCTATACCAAAAGGGAATTTATAAATTGATTCCTATTGCTATATGGATGCACAAGCGCCCCAAGGAATAACACACCTCGATAAGCACATGGACAATAAGTGCATACCTATTTCTATAAAATATTTCCTTTAGGTTTTATTTTTTGACGTCCAATACCCAGCTAACCTGTTCTTTCCTATATATGAGAGTTGATTCAATCTCCCCCGCTAAAGTAGTGCAAACAATATATTGTCTTGGTGGCTGTGTCTGCTCGGGGAATATATGTACCTACCTTCAGAATTGGACTAGACAAAAAAAAAACCAAGTCACGACTTTACCATTGAAACTTATCGATTTTCTTCGGGATTAATGTGATTCACTGAACTCGCACACTCTGTGGAGCAAATGGATTGTGCCAACGATAGCGAGAGATCAAAGATCAATAAAGGATATTTTCATTATTATTGTTTGTGGAGTTTCATTTTATTTTTGTATACCAGGTATATATACATTTTTGTGCTACCATCAATATGCCCATGCCCATTGCCCACTCTATCATCAAGGGTCAAAATGATTTCATTCAAATTGATCGCTTTCAAATCGAATAATGGATAGCTACCGTTTGCCAATTTAGTTGTTTGGGGTTAATTAAGTGAGCTGAAATGTCTTAAGAATATTGCTTAAATGAAGTTAAGTTTGAAACATGATGGATGGCTTAGAATAATTTAGGGTACACGCATTGGTTTTGTGCATTTTTTTTCTTTTTGGTACCTACGAGATTGCGTTTAAGATACACGAATGTAAATAACTTGTTGGACAAATGGCGTCCCTTCTGTTCCGGAGTTCATCCCGTGGAAGCTTTTTTTCAAAGTTTTCGTGCATTCTTTCGAGCCTTACGACTGGAATTTTGGCAATATTGATCTGGATATTATATCTTAGGGCTTCAGGGTATCCTTAGATAATGATTAACACAATGCGGATTTCAGATAACCCAATAAATAAGAAGCAAAGGACCTCAAATCATAAGCGCCTTGGGGCCAGATGAAATCGCCTACAAGCAAGATGAGTCAACTGGAAAATCTTTGGGTCCTTAAGCTCCACTTCTCCCAAAGTAGTACGATCATTTCGGGGAAGCGTTTTTTTAAGTTTTCGTGCATTCTTCCGAGCATTGTGACGGGAATTTGGGTGGTTTTGATCCGGATATTATCTCTTGGGGCTTCAGGGCCCTTAGATAATTATTGAAATAATGTGGATTTCAGATAGCCCAATAAGTAAGAATCAAAGGGGGTCAAATCAGAAGATCGTTCGAGCCAAATGAAATCCTTAAGCTCCTCTTCTCCCAAAGCTGTATGATCATTTCGCGGAAGCGTTTTTTTAAGTTTTCGTGCATTCTTTCGAGCATTACGACTGAAATTTTGGCGATATTGATCCAGATATTATCTCTTAGGGCTTCAGGGTTTCTTAGATAATTATTGACACACAATACGGATTTCAGATAGCCCAATAAGTAAGAATCAAAGGGGGTCAAATCAGAAGAGCGTTGGGGCTAGATGAAATCGCATACAAGCTAGATGAGTTCACCGGGAAATCTTTCGGTAGTTGGTCCTCAAGCTCCACTTCTTCCAAAGCAGTACGATCATTTCAAGGAAGCTTTTTTTTTAAGTTTTCGTGCATTTTTTCAAATATTGTGACCGGAATTTAGTTGGTTTTGATCCGGGCTTCAGAGTCCTGACCTGAGACGATTATTGAAAAAATGCGTTGGGGCCAGATGAGATCGCCTACAAGCAAGATGATTCAATCGGGAAATCTTGGGATAGGTGGTCCTCAAGCTCTACTTCTTCTCATGCTGTACCATATCAAAATCAGCGTGAACGTTCGATCATTTCGCGGAAGCCTTTTTTAAGGTTTTCGTGCATTCTTTCGAGCATTTTGACCGGAATTTGGGTGGTTTTGATCCGGATATTATCTTTTAGGGCTTCAGGGTTCTGAGACGATTATTAAAAAAATGCGAATTTCAGATAGCCGAATAAGGAAGAATCAAAGGGTTTCAAGAGCGTTAGGTCCAGAAGAGATTTCCTAAAAGCAAGATGAGTCAATGGGGAAATCTTGGGATAGGTGGTCCTCAAGTTCCACTTCTTCTAATGCAGTACCATATCGAAATAAACGTAAACGCTCGATCATTTCGCGGAAGCCTTTTTGTTAATTTTTCGTGCATTCTTTCGAGCAATGTGACCGCAATTTGGTTGGTTTTGATCTGGATATTATCTCTTAGGGCTTCAGGGTTTTGAGACGATTATTAAAAAAATGCGAATTTCAGATAGCCGAAAAAGGAAGACTCAAAGGGGTTCAAGAGCGTAAGGTACAGATGAGATCGCTTATAAGCGAGATGAGTCAACCGGAGTCTTGAGTCTTGGGATAGGTGGTCCTCAAGTTATACTTCTTCTAATACAGTACCATGTCGAAATCAGCAGGACTCATTTCCTCTAAAAAAGTAAGGACCGATGATCTCTAATCTTAAGGCTGCAAACAATACGTTCACTAAAAAGCATGCTGCTGAATGGACCATTCCATTTTTCGACTGAAAAGTGTTATCTCTAATTTCCAATGTTGTGCAATACGAAAAAAAAATTAAAGAAATTGTTCTGATTCAATTCATTATTCCAATTAAAAACTATGCATCTGCATTCTGCAGAACTCCATACTCGGCATATCCACTTCTAAAATTTTGCTGTCGGCTCTTAAACTAAGACTTAAACCGTTTTTTTTGCATCATTATTTAAATTTCAAAAGAATTTATTGAACATTTTACTGCAGATGTGCACAAAAAACTTTCAACTAGGCAAGTACTTAAAATTTCCATTAAAAATATTTTCTTACAATAAATTCAGCGACTTCCAACAAGCTTTCTTATTTCTTGTCATATACCGTTGCCTGCAGTTTAATTGTTTGCTCCACCACCGCGGGATAATTGCACATACTCAACCAACTATATATCCAACTAAAATAAAATTAATTTCATTTCCATCATTCGGGGCAAAAAAAAACACGTCACAGTTGGAGTTGGAACCTCCTCATACAAACACTATTAGCTCCGCACTCATCCCTGTTTACGATGTGTAAATTGGTTATAGGATTTCAAATCAATCTGCGGAACGCTCCTGAAGTCAAGAAGCCAGCAATATAGGTAAGGTATATATAACTCTCTCTGCTTCCATCTGAATCTGACAAAATTGACTGACAGCTGGACTCCATTAGACCCGTGGGGCATACCTATATATGTGTTTATTTATTTATTTTTTTTTACTTCAGTTTATTTGCGCATGCGTGCACCTCTACCGGTTTCTGGAACACTCTTGTGGTTCCGTTGATTGATTGAACACTCTATTCTGCTCACCTCGAATCATGCCACTTGTCTCAACGAATCCCAACTGCCGATGCAATTTTGATGAACTCATTTGCATCTCGAAGTCAGTGGCCAATTCCCATGGTGATTTCGTCACCATCATTTTAGTCTTTGGTCTCTGGAGCACTGGAAAAGCAAACGACGACGAGACGATCGTTTTTCTCTCATAAATAAGTATCTGAGCCCGCTGGGAGATTAACGTCAGCTTGAATGTGTGAAATCTTGGAATTTCATATATTTAATATGCGTATCGGGGTATTTCGATTTGTTTGCTGTTGGTTTCTCCCCCAAACCCATTTTGATATATCTGGTTACTTATCTATGTATGTACATATGTATATGGGAAAAAAGAATATTTAAGATTAACAGATCTCTCACTCAGAGAATCAGAGGGTATCATGAGGGAGATTATGTCACTTCGAACGTGAGCTCAGCTTAGTTTCAATTGGCTGCTGTTCGGTCAATCTTCTTATTAACAGTTGCTTTTGTTCCAGGAATTGTTCTAAGACCAAAATGTATACAAAATTCTTTTTTGTTTTGAAAATGCCGTCCAGGAAGTATGATAGAATTATGTTAAAGAAAAGATTAGTTTGTGACATTTATGCTTGGATGCAATCTTTTACAAAAAGTATTAAGAGCAATCATTTTTTTTTAAGGAATTTTATAATATACAATCATTTATAAGTAGGTACTAACAAGTTTTAGCTCTGTTAATTAATCTATATTCTTCGTTTGCATCTAAAAACTCAGATCAAAGACGTTTTTGACATTTGCTTTGTTCTTGTAATTGGAGGAATCTTTGAAAGATTGTGTATCTATATATTGTGTCTCTTTCATATTGAAATATGACATGTGGCGATGGATGTTGTTCCACCTGAGGTTTGTTTTCTCTATTGCATCTTGCTTAAGCATGAGCTTACATGTATGCGATGGGTATACCAACGTTTGTCTGATTAGACGATATTGGAAGTAATGTTCCACTTTTGGCGAGTTCGTCTGCTTTACATTTACCTGGAATGTCCATATGACCCGGCATGGCACCCAGCAAAGGTGAATTTTGAAATGCTTTGCCATCTCAATGAGAGATGATCGACAGTTAAGGGCTGTTTTTGAATTTGTAGAAACAGATCCATAGATTTAATGGCTGCGTGGCTATCTGAGAAGATAGGGATATCTGTGCTTGATATAACGTTTTCCTTGACTTCTTTTATCGCCAAAAGCTACGCTTGCAACACGTTACAATGATTGGGAAGACAAAAGGAGAGACTTAATTTCAGTCTGTCTGAGTACACACCTCCACCTACCCCATCATTAGTTTTTGAACCGCCGTCTGTGTAAAAATTGATCGATTCACCCTCTAAGAATTCTAAGTCCTCCCAAAGAGTTCTGGAAGGGATAGTAACATGAAAGTTTTGATCGAACTGTAGCTTTGGGATGGTGTAGTCTGTAATACTTTGAATCAGAATGATGGAGTGGCCAATTTCATTATTGGTCCACTGTAAGGAAGCTTTAAGACGGATGCATGTGCTTTCAGCCGTTTGTTTGCAAATTGCAAAATATATAGAGAGGTGTTAGATGGAACAGAATGTCCAATACAGCGGCAGGAGTCGTATACGAAGTACTCCGCCGATACACCGGCAGGCTGAGTATTGGACCTTGCTTAGTTTAGCGTAATTCTAAGGCGGTCCAACATACTGACACCACGTATGTTAGAATCGGTGTGACTATACCGAAGTGTATCTGTATATCCTAATAAGCAATGTGTGGTTGGAGACCCCAATTATTGCCTATGGCCTTTTTACATGAGAAGAGGGCTACTGTGGCTTTTTTTTAACTCTTTCGTGTATATTAGGTTTCCAACTTAAGTTCCTATCGAGAATAAGATCCAAGTATTTAGCCTCGTCTGAGAATGTTAATGGTACACTTTTGATTGTAGGAGGGTCTATATGGGAAATTTTGTATTTCTTATAGAAAAGAGGAAAAAATCTTTCTTGTGAGGGTTAACAACCATTCCGCAGCGATCTGCCCAGTTTATCAGCTTATTCGTAAGAAAAAAAAAAAAAAACAAACATATATATATGTCAGTAAGACCGAGGGTCTTATAAATTAGGCAATGTAAGAAGGAATAGAAGGATAGGATAGATTTTTGTGGGTACAGTGGATTGAGAAACTAGGTTTTTGATTTTTTTCTCATAAAATCCCAGGGGTGGCGTTCAGTTGAGGGAATATAGAAAAGAATACTGCCAAGACTGAGGATCGAACCCACACACTTAAAGTGTTAGGATGCTTTCCTGAAACGGCATTAGCAACGTCATCCGCATAGGCAATCACTCTTTACCTCTCCTCCTCCAGACATGTTAGAAGATCATTAACAACCAAGTTCCAAAGAAGGGGAGATAGAACACCACCTTGCGGCCTTCCTAAAACATCATTGTCTTTTTAAAAAAGTATTAAGAAAATTCGCTAATCGGACAATCAGAGTTTGCAAAATATCGCTTATTGTGGAGCTAGAAATCATGTTCCAATGTTAGGATCGATCGTATTGAAAAGCATCAAAGAGTAACAGAATAGCTGACAAAATGTGCGTGATTTTTTTTTTAACTAGCGGTTCGAGTACTCACCACATAGTTAGAAATAGCAACAGGTGGAACAACATCCATCGCCACATGTCATATTTCAATATGAAAGAGACACATTATATAAAAATTTGAAATTAGGCAAGAAAAGGGCCACTGGATCCACTATTTTCCTCGATTTTGACAGATGCAGGACTTGAAGAAAAATGAAAACGCTAATGATATTTTACCTTTCATATGTTTACTGTGGAACGATATACATAGCATTACAAATTTCTATTGAAAGACGATTAATTATTACCCTAAGCCATATCGTTCTAATTAAAATAGTACACTGGAGAAAAAATATGATTCTAATCGAATCCTTAATCCTAATTTAAGGTCCTCATATTAAAACTAAACAACAATCTCTCAAATAAAAATGATTAACGACTTGAAACAAACTAAATATGTAGGTACCTGAGATTTCCTGTCAAGTCAACTTCTCAACTACTAAAACAACAAAATAATTTATTAATTAAAAACAAACAAACAAAAAAATAACATCTTCAACTGGAAAGGTCCCTTAAGGCTGAAAATAATTACCTTATTCATTAACGAATCATAAACCTAAGTGAAATAATAATAAAATAAAAAAAAAAAATTAAAGCACGCATGTGTAACTACTTTCTGCAACAACGGAAGCATGGATACTTCGAGATCAACCACAGTGGAGCCGCGGTGGCGGTGTTCATTTATGTGTCCCAATACCAAGTTCCAAGGGTAAAATTGACACAATCGACCATAAAAATTCCAGCACATACAGGCACAGGGTGACTTAAGTAAGAATAATCTTTAATTTCAACTTTTTTTATATTGTTTTATTTAATTCAAATTCGAAATTGTTTGTTGTTTCGTTCAATTCTTGAATATTAAATTATGAGAGTGCAAAAGTTTCGACTAACTTTGGAACGTGTTAGAACACTAAAACTCTTTTCTATTTCTTGCTGCTTCATAATATCACTCCAAATACTTGATGAATTTTGTAAACGGACACAAAAGCATTTTCAAAAAATGTTTGGATTTGTTTCAGTACAGGACAATTTTAGAAGGGAATTGGAATTTTTTTTTAGCTCATCAACAAAAGGTACCTGCTCATACAACGATTTCGGATTTCTTCAAATATTTTTGCAAAATCTTCACAAAGTGAAAATATCACTATCACCATCATTAGATAAAACCAAAACAGTTATTTTGTTTTTGTCATGGGTAAGCTCAAAAAGTATTTTAATGATTAAGGTGAAACAAATTTTATAATATTCTTTATATTTATAAGAATGTTTATAGCTACTTTTTATTTACTTAATTTATATTTTAGGTTAGTAAATAAATGATTTCATTGCCTATGCAACTTTGGTCTTGAGAAGTTTACCGGTAAAATCAATAGTTTCAGACATATTGTTTAATTTAAAACTAAGTAGGAAGATATACCACAGATTATAAGTCAATTATTAAAAAATTCAATTTTAACTTTAAATTTCAATAATTGACACCCTGTACTACATTCTATACAAACACACCATAGTTAAGTACTTCGGAGGGAAAATTTCAATTTTTCATCTTGAAAATTTATTACATCAATAAAATTTCATTTGGATCGCAGGAAAGAGAATCATTACATATACATATACGATCTTCTTCCGTCATGCCGCCGCCACGTCCCGTCCCGCAACGCAGCATCATGATCTCAGGGGACATCAGTGGAACTAAATCTCGACCATTTCGTCGAATGGACTTAATGAGTAATTGCTACCATCTACGCAATACGTTATCAGCACCATAATTAAATAACGTCAGGTGGCCCCGCGAACCACGAGGATGCGGTCGTGTCGTGTCGTATAGAGGTGCGGAGTAGTATCTCTTTCGAAAGATCGGGAGCAGGATTATCTGAAATTAAAATATCACCCCACGGTATGAAATCGATTGCCAGGCGATTATTTATCTTTCAAAATCTGGTTGGTTGATTCCCCCCCTCCGCCCCCCTCACTCACGCTTTACACCCGTGGGGGAATTCGACTACTGTGGACGATGCCATACCATCATGTGACTGATGTTATGATAGATCAAAAGGATTCACTATACGAGTATATAATGTAGCATGCACGCAAGAGTCAGAATTTTGAAATCCACAATTATACTGGCAGTCGTGGTGATGGTGGTTGTGTGACGGTCGGTTAGTTGGCACCATAAATGATGCTGGCGACTGGTCACTTTAATGTGTGACTTGTCGCCATTGGCACTGCTTATGCTGGTTGGAAAGCCCAAGGGCAAATCTTGTGCCATCGAAATGTGAAAAAATATTCAAGAAGCCTCCGGAACTACCGTTGGGGGTCAAACGGTTTTAGAGCGGATAACTCGAAGGTGACGACGGATTCCATCAACTATACTGATTCATACGTGATTTTTCACCGATATCATGGATCGGAAGGCTTGGGACTTAGGATATTAAATCTTGAATCAGATATCACTATGAAGTGCTAAATTTAATTTACAAATACGTTTTTTGAAGAAATGGTCTATTTTTGACAATGTCAGGTATATGTGAAATAAAATACACGATAAATGAATCGACAAAAAAATTGGAAAATTAAATTTATTTAAAGCTACGTTGACCAACCGTACTTTATAATCCATTAACTAGTTTTTTACAGGGAGAAATAAAATTATTAGAGGGGAACTATTTATTGTCTTTTGTTGAGATATAGGAGCGGTAATTTTCTAAGAAATTGACTTAAATTGGATCGATTTTCTGTAAACTTTGTACATAGCGTTTTTTGGGGATTCCCACAACTGGATTGTTTCATTTTTTTTAAGAAACAAAAATAACGGTAACTGCCGTACAGTATTATTTTTTTTCACACAAACTTCATAACTTTTTTTTAAATTTTTTTTTTAATTTTTTCACAAAAAGGCTACAATTTAATTAAAAAATCCGAAAAATGGTTATAAATGGTACTTTACAAAGAGCAATTTTTTTATTTCATATTTTCAAAAAAAAACCATTGAACTGATTTTGGTCAATTTTTTAAAGAGAATGTTTTTTTATTTAGTAGATTTAAACAGAAATTATTTTTCTAACCAAAAATAACGGTACCTCTCATAAAAGTGTTTAAGAACCGGTAAGGAAAATCTCACTTTTCTCAGGAACCACTCCTACGAATTTGATTAAGATTTGTAAGTGATCTAATATTACAACGATCTACGATAGTATTGGAAAAAATTATATTAAACCATTATTAACGGTAGCTCTCATAGAACAATTTTTTAATACTATTGAATATCAAAAAAACAAGTTTTAAATTAAAAAAAAAAGAGTGGGGTACGACCCACACTGGTAACTTCTCATTGGTGCCCGTGGAAATTGGACACCAATGTTATTTTGTTATAAGGAAATTCCTGATTCAAAATCTTAAAAAAGTGAAAACCTATTTTAGTTGTATTTTTGGCAGATGCTATCAATTCTTAGTTATTTATTTATTATATGTAGAATAAAATTATGGTGGAGTCCATAATATTATTTATTTTGGATATATAAGAGCTGAGTTTTTATTTGTTTTGTTTTGCACTTTTTTTGGCGGTTTAAAAAAATACTGTAAATGGAATATTTCTACTAACTTTATCAATTATTGACTACATCATTTTGTGTATATAATAAAAGTTGTCATAATCATGATATTCGACCGGAAAAATGATTTTCAAAGGTATTTAGTATTGTGTTGTAGTTTTTTTTTTTGCTTTTTTACAACCCCCATCAATTCTTAGTTACATCATTGTGTGTAAAATAAAATTATTCCGGAGTCGGTAGCTTTGTTTGTTTTTGAGATATTCGAGTCGAAAAACATTTTTTTTAAATTTTTTTTAGTGGTTTTAGTTTGAAAATTTGTTGATTAAAAAAAAAACTGTTAATTGAACAATTCTAGAAACCTTATCAGTTATTGATTACGCCACAATGTATAGCATAAAATTGGTCAGGCTTCTAAACTATGGTTTGTTTTCAAAATATTAGAGCCGAAAAACGTTTTTCAACGAATTTTAGTATTTTCTTGAATTGTTTTTTTTTTTTAATTATATCAGTAACCAAATATGGCATTGTGTGTAGAATAAAATTTTCCCGAAGTTAATACCGTTGTTTGTTCTCAAAATATTACAACCGAAACACGTTTTTCACAAAATTTTAGCATGTTTTATTTATCTAAACTGATTTTTTTTTAAATTCTTTTCAATTCTTTGTTACGTCATTATGTGTGGAGTAAAATCAACCTGAAGTTTCTTGTTCTCCAAATATTCTTGACGAAACATTTCTTAAAACTTTTTTTTTTAATTACTGTAGTAAAAAAAAAAACGCTCATTGAATTTTTTGGGAACTCTTTCTGCACTTCGTGATGTTATTATCTGTAAAATAGAATTTACTCGAGTTCGATATCTCTATTCATTCTCGAGATACAGTGAACGATAGAAAGCCTCACGAACGTACGAACGTACATACACACACACATACAGACATATCTCTTTAAAAATTATGGATTCGGACTCCTAGACTCTAAAAAAGACGAGAAATGTCAAAATTTTCAATTCGACAAATCGGACCAATTACAATAACTTCCAACGTGAAGTTAAAAATTTAAATTATTTTTTTTTTTTGAAAATTCGATATATCGAAAACGGGAGATGATTTTTTTTCAAAGTTATTTTATTTTAACTCGACATTAATAAATACTAAAAAATTGGGTACCAAATTAAAAAAAAAACTAAACAAAGAAGTTATTTTTATCTTACGGTCGGTGCGTCTCTGCCTCTTTGCTTCCGTTACCTACGTCATGTCCCACAGTAGGGCAAAACGACCCAAAAGCTAGCAATAATTCAAAAAACTGAATTGCAAATATCTTTCCTTTTTAAATGTTTTCTAATAGAGTAATATCCAATCTTTTTCTTTATAGACTCTCCTGTTTTTCACAACTAAACTTTTTTTAAGCTTAATCAGTTGAACCAAAAGAAAAATTGTAACGCATAAAAAGGCTGACAACTCAATACCTATTTGAAATAAACCATTTCAATGGCGATCTTAAAATGATGCAACTCAAATGAACCTCAGAGATTCTGGGCAGATTCAGGCCAACAATGTTCAAGGAATTTATTAAAATTGACGAAATGATATGATGAATTTCGTTATGAACTAGTAAGAGTCTCGAAAGTATACCTATATACGAAATTTTAGGTTCCTAGCTCTAATGTCTGATTTAATACCACGTTTAAAGGCATTCTGTCCCACTGTGCATCCGTCCATGAGCGTTTTTACTTAAATACTTAGATATTTATAAAATTCGAAGTTTTTGTTTCCCAAAAGCGTTATAATAGCTTTTTGTGTAGACTCTGATTTAAATTTTTTAAAGATGACATTACTCCAAGAAAGCTGATTGTTTTTGAGATATTTACATCGTGTGGAACAAAATTTCCGCACAGGCAAGTTGAGGTCTAAATTTTACTTACTTTATCACCATGTTTTTGACAACATTTCTAAGAAAATCCTTGAATGATTTTTGAACAAATTTTAGAAATTCTCTGAAACTAAACTTTAGTTACATTTTCAAATACGAAATAACCAATACGTCAGCTAATGATAGTCAATAAATTATTAATCTTTTGTTCAGCATTAAATTATTGATTTTGTTTTCAAGTAAGCACATCTTATAATCGAGAAGTGTATATAACCGCAAAAACTATTCACATCAACTTTATCATGATGGTCAATTCATTTAAGCTGCTGTTAGATTTTTTTTTTGGTTCAAGTCCTCACATTCAATATCAATTCTTCTGTCTCTCTACGCGCAGGGATAATAATAAATGATCCTTGGGCGCGCGAAAATGCCCTCAAACTCTGACACTATATACATAGCTGGTGGGGATATTTATACTATACAGTGCATGCATATAGCGAGATTTTGATTCATTGCGCGATTATGTGCGCACACGCAGTTTATCTTTTCCACGAAAATGGAAAGGAAGCTACTTGACAGTTTTGCCCACCGAAAAAAAAGGATATAGGTATAACCATTATACGGATCATGCTGTAAAATATAAGGAAAATGGTCTTGGACAAGATGCTTCTGAAGTAGTGCATATATGACTGCTGGATGATTGTGGATTCCTTGTGAATTTTTTTATTCATTGAAAAGACTAAACAAAAATAAGACCAGTTACATATTATGCCTTATACTGCTTCTGTTCTTCTTGATTTCTTGCAAACAGTAGATATACATACCTCAGCATCAGTGTTCTTTTAAAATACAAGTTACGCGAATGCAGATATTGGTATTTTTGTTCATTATTTTTTCTGGAATGTCGCGTGACACATCCTCGTACATTAAATAGCCACCATTGAACATTAAGCACACGACCTTATATAATTGGTGGCTTTCAGTAGGAAACCAAATAAATTTGAGAACATTTTTAAGATGAACATAGTTGGTAGCTTCGAAAGGCACCAAGAAACCAGTGGGAGATTGTGGAAGCAAGAAGATGAATTCAAAATGAAATTGTGATAACTGATAACCAATTATAATTTTTTTTATTTTAGATAGAAAGGTCAAGGTTTAAACTCCTAACCAACAAATACAGATATGTACATATATGAAGAATATCAATTTTTGCAAACCAATTTTTTGATTTTGCGATGCTTTGAGGAAGAATAATTAATTTCAATAACAAAGCAATTGTTGCTTTAATCTAAATCTTATATATTAGGTAGATATGTTTTAAAATTCTCAGGTAAATCAAAACACTTCTGAAAGTAAGATTTAGAGCTTAGGCACGCAGATATCCCCACAAGGGAATTCTGGACGGAAAACTGGGTCAACAACTCAAATCGTGTATCGGTCTTTACGGACGCCATCTTTTCAGATAACCGACCCCTAATAATAAATTTATAAAGCTTCCAAATTTCTGCAGTGTCTTTTAAGCGGAAGTACTTGCAGTTTACTAGGCCGCACTAGTTAATAGGAACATCGATATCTTCATCGATAGTGAGGCGGCACGGCACACAAAGCAATCTCATCAATTGTCACAAATTCCAACTTGGTTAACCGATACCGCAATGAATTGAGAATACTTAGTGCAACAAAACACAGTTATCCCCTTGATGGATCCCAGTCCAGGACACCGTGATTTATAAGGGATTGAAATAACGGATGAATTTGTCAAAAACAAGTTAACGACCTATGCCACTGGTGCAAGGATAAAGTAGAATCTACCAGAATTTTCTCAAAGCCGCAAACGAGAGATGGTAAGAAATTGACATATTTCTGGCGTTAATTGCTCTAAGAAAAACAACCTGTTGCGGCACCCAATTTATTTTATTTATTTATTTTTCTGTTCTCTATCTTTTTAAGCAGCAAATAACCACAGAGATTCGGACCTTAGGCAACAAATGTTTGAAATTGCAGAATAGAATATTGCCTACACATTTTTTCTTCCCCTATAGGGACAAAATGATGGAAGCACTGGGAGTGATTTGGACCATGAGCTGAAAACAAATTTTGCAGTGTGTCGCTTGTCAAGTGTAGCTTAAAGGAGTGTCGCTTGCCCCTTGCCACTTTCCGCCTATCGCTCGACTCGTTTTGCTTACAACAGATGGTGGCGTTTACTCACACTAGGCAGACCTTAATTGTTTCTCTTGATTGGAATCCTAACGGGTCACAACTTAATGGGAACCCACATGAGCAGAATGTGCATCAGCACATTTAATTTATGCAAAGGGTGTCAAGATGAAGAGGTGGGGGAGGGATCCTATGAATTCCTCTATGAAAGACCCAAACTAGCAAGAACCAGAAAGACATATAGACCAACCCTTGGAGAATACTTTTTCGATGATCTGGGGGTTTTTGCCACTAAGACAGATCTCGTAATTCATCCAGAATTCAAGAAGGTTCAGGGAGGCAACCCAAACATAAGATCCACTAGCTCTCCTTTCCTAACCTTCCTTATACCCTTGTTACCAAATCATGAGGACCACAATGGATCCATTGAGATCCGAGTGAGGTAATACGGCTTACCTTCTAACCTAAACTAACGTCGCTTCACTTTTAAATCCGTTCTATTTTTGTTACTGATTTCTGAGCGAAATATGTCCGGGGTAATTACAATGCTTCCGAACATTATTTACCAATGGAATTTTCACAAGCAACCTGTCAATAGTATTGCCACTAAATAAATTGCCAGTTACTGCTTAAACTTTTCGCTCGACTGTACTATCGCTCACTGCATGGCCAAGTAATTAAAACGCTTGCGGAATTAACCGAGTGTTAATGGAATAGCGTGTCACAGCTGGACGAACCCTTGGCGTTCTGCGACACGCCACCACAGCAGTTGTAAGCAAAACTAGACAAGCTCCAAGCGATAGGTGGAAAGTGACAAGGGGTAAGCGATACTCGTTAAGCTACACGTAACAAGTGACACACGGTAAAATTTGTTTTCGGCTCTTGGTCTTAACCATTTCCAGTGTTTCCAGTTTTCCACCAATTTGTCCCTTTGGGAAGAGAAAAATTTCAAACATTTGTTTTCTAAGATTCCAATCCTTGTGGTGATCGGTTGGGTTAAGATATAGAGAACTGTTAAAAAATAAATAAAATAAATAAATTGAGTGGCGTGACTGCTCGTGTAGAACCAGGACCATGTGACTTACAACTCTCAACCATTTCTGTATGCGTTTTATTGCTAGAAATGTAGGGAACCAACAATTTTCTGCTGAAAACCCGAACGGCTATGAATGAATAAATGAATGAAAGTTTTGGGGTTATAAATAGTTGCACTGCGACCTTTAGATCTATCGTCCTCCTATTCAGAGCTTGATAAGGTGGTTCATTTACCGCTCTTCTTCCAAAATTGTTCCTTTGGCTTTAATATTTGGAGTATTTTAAGAGAGTATAATTGTGTTTTTTTTTTTTTAAGGTTGCATAGGCTGGAACGAAGAACTAGACGAAGACTTTCGGCATTACAATCTTACGCAGAAAACTATAAATTTCCAAAAATCACATGAAGAAAGTTAACTTTTAAGCTATCTATGTATATGAAAAAACTTTATTTTTAAAAAGGGGAAGGGGATGTTTGAGACTATGCAATCTCGAACATTCTAAAGTTTATGTTTTAAAATAAATAATTTCTTGTAAAAATTCATCAACACATTACCTATTCATTTACGTGTTTTATTTATCTATGATCTCTGCTAAAAGAAGCTTTAAAAGAAAAAAAAACATGCCTCCCAACCATTATTGGCTTATCCTATCATACCATCTACATTATATTCCGATGTCCACACAACCAATCTTAGCTAATTAATTGATTGTAATTTCGATCGAACGTTCAAAAATTAAATTACGATAATTGCAAAAATCAACTATCGATCGGATCGATTTCGAGCTCGAAACCTCGAACGGTTATCGGTGATGGTAGCAAGCACGGGCAGTATAAGCAGTAGGTGGAATTATATTCCGGAATGGCCACCAAATGGTTCTTACATACCTGTAAAGTATGTTGTACTGCAGTGTCGCTGCCGCTAAAGTGACGCACTTATACATGGAAATGCGGAAGCCACATTCAGTAGTATAGATACACTGAGTATAGCGTGTCCAATAACAGAAAATAAGGTGGCACATTGCCATAGCTATACTTTTTGAGATATTTTATTGGAACGACACGAGTATTAATTTTGAATCAGGGAATTAAATTTTCATTATTATTTCATTAGTTTCTTTTACCACATATAACATAGGCGGATTAACAAATATGAATATAATAATTCTCATGAAATGAAAACAACATTCGGTGATATGAATAAAACGGAGCTTATGCTCAGAGTATATGCTCTAAGAATGTGCTCAGAGAAGATTCTCAATAAATGTGTTCAAAAAAACATAAAACTATTTGTTTAAAAATACTTATTTCATTCTCAGCAATTCAGCTTTTGTTCAATTCTTTATATTTTAAGTTTTTCTAAAATTTAGAACAATTATTCATTCACTTAAAAACATTCTATAAGATCGGAACTAGTTGTTCATTTTCTATTTAAATGTAAATGAGCTACTAATGTGCCTAGAAGCTGAAAGCTACAGGGTGATTGCCTATGCGGACGATGTTGCCATAGCAGTATCTGGCAAGCATCCAAACACCTTGAAAGAACTCTTACAAAACGCTCTAAACAAGCTAACCCTTTGGGCAGATCGGTGTGGACTTGGTGTAAACCCTCACAAGACTGATCTTGTCCTCTTCTCCCGGAAATATAAAATTCCGCACGTAGACCCCCCATCTATTAAAGGTATACCACTGACATTCACAGATCAAGCGAAATATCTGGGTCTTATTTTAGATAAGAAGTTAAGCTGGAAACCTAATATACAAGAAAGAGTAAAAAAAGGACCGGTGGCTCTTTTCTCCTGTAAAAAAGCCATTGGGAATAAATGGGGTCTTCAACCCCGCATCACTCACTGGCTATACACTTCGGTAATAAGACCGATTCTAACATATGGGGTAGCAGTCTGGTGGACCGCTCTAGATAAAACCACAAAATGTGATAAACTTAGTAAGGTCCAACGTACGCACTTCGCTCCACTCCCTCTGCGGCACTAAACATTCTTTTCCATCTGATACCCCTAGACATTTTTAGTAAACAAACGGCCGCAAGCACAGCTATTCGTCCTAAGGCCTCTTCACAGTGGATCAATAATGAAATTGGCCATTCGGTAATTCTGAATTCGTTCAGATCATTCTCAAGTAACATTGACTACACTATACCCCAAGCACATTTCAACAAAAACTTTCAAGTTACCATCCCATCCAGATCAACTTTTGAGGATGAGAATTTCTTGAAAGATGAATCCGTTAACTTTTATACTGATGGATCAAAAACCGCTGACGGGGTTGGTGGAGGCGTGTACTCAGACAGACTTAATTTAGGTCTATCATTCCGTCTTCCTAATCATTGTAGCGTGTTCCAGGCAGAACTTTTAGCGATTAAAGACGCTTTATCTTGGCGTAAAGAAAACGTGATATCAACTACTGATATCCGCATCTTCTCAGACAGCCAAGCTGCCATCAAATCTCTGGACTCTGTTTCTACAAACTCTATAACAGCCCAAAACTGCCGATCATCTCTCATTGAGATGGCGGAGCAGTTCAACATTCACCTTTGTTGGGTGCCGGGCCACAGGGACATTCCAGGAAACTGTAAAGCTGACGAACTCGCTAAAAGTGGAACAACAGTACCCATACTACCAAATAAGACAGCTATTGGTATACCTATTGCTACTTTTGAACATATGCTAAAGCAAGATGCTATAAACAAAACAAACCTTAGGTGGAACAACCTCACCACTTGCTTAACGACAAAACAAATCTGGCCAATGCTGGATCTGAAACACTCTAAGCAATTGATATCTTTAAGCAGATTGCACATTAGTTCCGTAATAGGTGTCATAAGTGGACACTGTCTAATAGGTAGGCACGCCATGCGACTAGGCGTTCACTCTAATGATTTCTGCAGAAGCTGCATGGATGAGGAAGAGGAGAAAACAATTCCTCACCTTCTTTGTACATGTCCTGCTCTGTCACAGAGACGTAGACTCCACCTGGGAGACTTCTAGTACAACGATACGAGTGATCTAGCAAACACTTCTATAAGTAATCTCGTACGCTTCATAAGAAGCTCAAATTGGTTTAATTGAGTAAGGAAAAGCTTTCCTAGATCCATGTGGTATCACAACAATTGGCCTAAGTGTGTCGGTTTTTCCACCGACAGCCACTTCAACTTAACCTAACCATATTCCTGTAAAATATACGCACAAAGGAATGGTTGAGAATTATAAGAATTATTGGAATAGGGTAGGTATAGCATATTTTTAATAATGCAAGGCGGACGTGGTGTACGTCCCATGCAAAAAGAGGTCTCCAACTCAAACATTTCGAAATCAGAAAGAAAACAAGTTTTAAAATCTTTTTACGTTGATGCAATTTTACAACACTATATTGGTCATTCAAGGTGTTTGGGATAGAAAGTCTTTACTCTATTAACGATTCGCCCAAGGAAAAGTTTCTCGAAAAGACAATCGATTCATATAAACTTTCAAACAAATAAAATGAAGAGACACGTCCTTTGCTGATGATGGTTTATTCAAGAAGGAAGGTAGTTTTACAAGAGAGACTATCAATATGGCACAGTGAGTTCCGGATATTTAAAAAAAAAACTTTAAGCTATGAAAAAGCCATCTGTTAGTGAATTAAAGAAATAATAACACAGTAATAGAATTAATTTTTAGTTAGAGATGTGCTAGTTTTCTTCTGAACACAAGGAATATTTCAATTTTTTCATAAAAAGAAAAGAATGAAATGGGACCGGTGATCCTTTAGAATTAGATTTCTTCTTTTCCATATGCAGCTTCTGAAATCTTAATCCGCTCCTGCATACAATACAGTTTTAGATACATTAACATTCGATTGAAATATGCCATTCCATTAAATTTTTCTCAAATTTAGTGAATTTTTTTTTGTCGTCAGAAAGGAATTTTTTTCAGTGACAATTTTATGCTGATTGCCATTGCAACAATTTGAAGGCTTGATAACAAATGGAATGGAAACTTCCATAAGATAAATAGTATTATAGTCCTCAAAATAGTAATAGTGGAATTTAATAGTCTGCGCGATAACATTTTTGTGTGTAGTGATTTTTTGTTTAGATAGATCTAGGTCGTTTAGCCGTAGACACCCTGAAAATAAAAGTAGAACTAATAGTAAAAGGCTTGGAATTTAGATATTTGTTGTTGCTTATAGCTGTGTTTACAAAGCAATGTGATGACAAAAATTGGAGCTTATAAAATTATACCCAAAAAATATTCATTACTGTTCTGTTAACGAAATTGATTTCTGCATAGATTCAATAAAAGTGTTCTGATTTTCACTTTTAGGTTATCCAGTATTCTTTCGAAATTAGTAAAAACCCAATTCCAATCTTCAAATTTGTTAAAAAATAAAATGCTCGGCTGGGTCGAACGAACTAGCTCTTATGTGCGATCACACTGTGGTTTTTTAAGTATGCTTGGTAATTTAATTACACTTTAGATTGAAAAATTGCAAAAAAATCAATATAATTAGAAATAAATTGATTAAACAACTTCTGAAACTGTTTTGACACCAACGCAATGTACACCATGTGATTTCTTACACAAATTTCAATTTATGAGAAAAATGTTTAAAAATCACTGAAGCGGCTTTTTAAAAACATAATTCTTTATATATACAATTTTGAAAACATTAAAAAAAAAATGGTACCTACGCCATTTTTAGTATTTAGTAATGCGGAGCTTAAAAATTGATTTTGAAACAAAAATCATCTACCCAATTTCGAAATATCGAATTTTCAAAAATAAATGTTGTTTTTTTTTTTAAAAACCCAAAATTTGTTTTTTTTTTTTTAACTTTAATCATGTCGATTATGGAATCCGCAATACTGGATCCGCAGCGATTCACAGTATAGTGTTCTCTTTTCTTTTCACGACAAATGAGTAAGGAGAAAAGAGACCCCTGCACTGCGAATCACTAGGGATCCAGTATTTCGGATTCCATAATCGACATGAATATAAAATATTATGTACATATTTAAATTCATTAGAAGTTCTTGTGTAAAAAAATTCATTAATATGGGTTTAACAGATAATAAGATAGTCGAAAACCAAAAAAATGGTTCTATGAGAGATACCATTTTTAGACGATAGATACATTTTTTTTGTACTAATACCTATAAGTTCACATAAAAAATTTGTTCACAATCGTAGGAGCCGTTTTAAAAAAAATGTTATTTTCCATTCCGGTTTTTAAACACTTGTATGGGAGGTACCATTATTTTTCGTCATAACAATGGGTTCCAAGTCCAATAAAAATCAACGGAGTCATTTTCGAATTATTAAGTTCTAAAAAAAAAATTAAACTTTTTTTTTAAATAAAAAAAAAATTAAAATTTTGGTATGCAAGATTTTTAAAACTTCTTGAAAAATTTTCTATAAAAAAAATTTATCAAAATCAGTTGAACATTTTTTGAGAAAATCGAAAATCAAAAAAAAACGTTTCTATGGGGAATACTATTTGTAACCATTTTTCCGAAATTTGTTTTTTATGCTTAGGTATTTATTTATTTAGCTTAATACAAGCTAATATTATATCTTAACATATTATATTATTAAAACTAAACTTAATAGAGAAAACTTAAATATATGGTGGGTTTTTCGTTTTTTCGTGAAAAAAACAGGGGGGCTTTTGGATTATGAGGGGTGATCCTATGAATTGTAGAGGGAGTTTCTGAGAGTTGATATATGTTGGTGTGAAAGTCGAGGATTGTCGTTGAGTTATTTGCTAAATGCAACATTCTTGATATCGGCTCAAAGAATCCATAGTTAGTGCGGCGGTAAGGTGGGCGGAAGAGTGGAGCAGATCTTAGTTTACGTGGGTTAGTATAGATCGGAATCATTTCCAACAGAATAGGTGAATCAATAGTCCCTGTTAAGAGTTGGAGCACGAAGAGTATATCAGCGACTTCTCGACGTTTTTTAAGGTATTTGCAAATTGATCAATTTCAGTCGATCTTCATAGGTAAAGATAAAGATAAAGTTATCTGACCACGGAAGGCCGCGAAGGGCGAACCGAACAAACCTACGTTACGTTGTATACAGCTTCAATTCTAAGGGAGTGGGAGTTATGGAATGGTGACCAGATTTAGCCAGCGTATTCGAGGAGGGATCCTACAAAAGTTATGTAAAGGGACTTAGTAACATAGGGGTCAGCGTCAGAGAATTCTTTAGACCACCGTTTTATGAAGCCAAGAGAGGAATTGGCCTTGTTAATTATTTGATCAAAATGGGAGCGGAAGTTAAGCTCTTTATCACAAATAACTCCAAGGCCTCGGATGGAATGAACGATTGGAATGGTTACGTTATGAAAGTAATGTGTTCTAGGGTAGTGAGGGTCAAGGCCGTAGCCAGACAATTTTTTCGGGGGGGATATAATTTTTCGGAAAGCAAAATTCACCAATTAGTAATCAAAAAAAGCCCACACAATTTTTTTTTAACATTTGGTCATGCAGGTTTATGCATATACATAATTATGTCCGTTAAATAGGTACCGAAGCAGAAAAATTTACGAAAAGTTATTATTTATACAAAATATAATCGTACAGTTATTATTTATTAAATAGTATCATTACAAAAGTATTACATATTTTTACAAAACTATATTCAGTCTTCTGGCCTTCTTAGCTGCAAATACATCGATAACTTCCTCAGTGTCAATCTCAATTTGTCGATGAACTGACATTAACGCCAATCCTGTTAGTCTTTCTTCACCGGTAGAATTTATTAAATAAGTTTTCAGACGTTTCATTGTCGAAAATGTTCTTTCCGGTGTGCACGTTGAAACCGGTAATGTCGCCAGAATTTTTAGAAGCTTGTGGATGTTAGGAAACAGATCCTTGTTACACTCTCCAAGAGCTGCTATTGCACTCTTTGACCGCTGTTAAACTAGTTATTTATGACATTTTGTCTTCCATAGCATTTATTCAGCATTTAAAGTGTCCCAATCCAAAAACTTTTTATAAAATTTGAAATTTTCTTCATTAAAATTTTGTTAATTTTTGCCCTGAATTGATGGACTCAGAATGCACAAAGAGGAAAGTATGAACTTATGGTTTTCGAATCGCATTTTAAGCTGACTTAATAAATCATCTAAAAGAGGAATCATTATAATTATCCTAAAATAGGTTTCAGGATCTGTTGTGCTAACGTTTTGCCTATGCTGCTGCCTTGATAGTATTCGTGGAATTTTCAGTTTCTCATCTGCAACATTTAGTAAGTTTTGTGCAGTCTCAAAAATTACTTTGAATTCCGTGGTGATATTTTTTTCGAATTCCTTGGAACGTGTTTGATATTAATTCCAAATGCTCCAAACCAGATACTAAGTCGCATGAAGGGGATTGTAAGATCTTACAAAGTCGCAATGTATACGTAAACAAAATGCTCAAACAACACAAACTTACTGCAAAATCACTAGCTAAAATAGATCTTAAAAAGCAGCTTGCCTTCGATGAAGTTTCAGAGTCCTTATCACTACACAACCCTTCCAAAGCATTGATTATCGCTTTAAAAATTTCCTTAAATCTCATCAACCCATCATTGTTTTCCACCCAGCGAGTTTCGCACATGGCACTTAAATTTTTCCAGTTATTTTGCGGATAATTCTGTTTAATAATTTCCTGCAATAAATGTGTGCGCTTTGCCGATAATTTAAAAAAATTTCCAACGGGTTTTATGATACCAATAGTATTACGAATAGGCTGAATTTGGCAGGAATGCCCTAAGGCCAGATTTAAAGAGTGTGCGCTACAATGCACGTATAAGACTTCTGGATGAGACTCGCGTACTACAGCTTATACAGCTTATAGTGGCAGCACTCATAGCAGAAGCACCATCGTACCTTTGTCCAATCAAATTGCTGCAATTTATGCCCATGGTTTGAAGTGCAGAGAGAATTGTTCTATAATATCATACCTACTGAAGCGAAAAAGTGTGATTTAGAAATGCACTCCTCAAACATTTCGGGGGGATCAAACCCCTGTGATCCCCCCCCCCCCCCCCTGGCTACGGCCTTGGTGAGGGTAGCTGTTTACGGGAGAAGGTTATGGATTGGCATTTAGCAACGTTCAATTCTAAAAAAATTTTGTTAGGAGAAAGAGACAATCAGCGGGGATGGAAATGACCTTCATGATTTTCATATCATCTGCGTAGATAGATAGATGTGAATCATTTATTATATTATCGACATCGTTTATTGTTAAGACCTGCCTTAAGGAACGTCTGAGATGACATTAATTGGATCAGAGATTGGAAACCTGAATATAATAAAATGGTAGCCGTTTTGTAAACAAAAATTATTGAATAAAAAAAAAAAGTTGTGAATCCTAATTTTGTGGGCTTCAACTATTTTGAATTAAAAGATCACGAAAAAGGAATAATTGTTTTTGAAAACGTTCATAATTTGGTAAAAAAAAAATTGTACGGCAGTATTTTTGGTCTTAAAAAAAATATATAGTATTGTACCCACCTATGTACATATGTATCGCAAGTAAAAAAAAAATACTGTTATTTTTTGTTTATAGAAACCTTTGAAGCTCATTAATTTTTAATTGAAATTCAAGAGCTTCATCGTAATAAATATAATATAAAACTATTTAATTCTGATTCACGATTATGGAAATTCTATTTATTTTATGTATCTTACTATTCTTTTTGCAATTTCCATGGCCTATAAGTTTACAAGACACTTAACATAACATTCCATTCTGTATAATATGCTTCCAGTTTCAAGAAACCCATTTATTCCACCACCAACATCAATTAGGTCATCCATTTGCAACATAGCAGCTAAACTATATGAGTCATTTATCACCTTAACCTAATGCTTCTATATCATAAACAGATACATAATAACTACAGTTTACATCTTTTACTCACAACTATAACGGGTGTCTAATCAGCACAAAATACTTGTATCTAAATTTATATAATTTCTCGAATAAAGCTGTCAATTGCTCCTTGAATGCATAGTCTTTAAAATAAAAATTCCAATCACAAACTTCGCAACAAAATACCAGCAATTTTGAGTCCATTATACTTATATACTTTACTTACACGCCGACTTTAATATCAACGAATCTCTGAACCCCATCACAACCGATTATAAAGAACGTGACTAAATTTCTAAGTTTGATCTAAATTTTTACTGTTCACTGCACTTTTAGCTCAACATCAGCAATTATAATTTATTTATTATTTAAGACACCTTGAAAAATCAAATCATTGCAAAAAGGAAGTTTTCTCTCAATAGATACGTAGATACAGAGAATTTTGACGATTATATCTAGCAAGAAAATAAAGCTGACTAAATTTTACCAGAAAAGCTGTTGTTAAATTTTGCAGTAGTTAGGTGCTTGTTTTTAAACTTTAACTTTTCTAAAATCGATTGAGAATCACTAATTTAACAAAAAAAAGGATATAAAGAATTTCACAAAATGTAGGTAAATTAATAAATATAAATAAAACAGGTGTTAAATGGTTACCCCGTGGTATTCCACAATAATTGAAGTTTTTTGATGCCGAATTGTTTTACATTTTTTAGTAATAGCTTGCTAAGAAATTTTCAATAATAATTTAAAAAAAAATTAGGTGGCGTGACAGCTTCTACATGCGCCAGGGTCTAGTGACTTACAATTCTTAACCATTCCTTTGTTATGGTGTTATTTCCAGGAATGAAGGAGACCTAAAATTTTCTTCCGATCCGAAAGGCTAGGGTGAGAAACACATTTTCATGACCAGAGATACTCTTGGAGGATTTTTCAATTTCTCCTAAGAAGCAGAAACATTTCAGATTTTTTTTTTAAATTGCATAGGCTGGTAATGGAACCCAAACCCTTCGGTGTTATTTACAATTCTACGCACTAACCATTATTTACGCCATGGCCTTCTACTTGATGTCCAATTGTCCAACATTATTTCAGTAAGAGCTTGCTAAGAAATTTTTAGAACTGTGCATAAAATAGCTTAAATAATATTTCTGGAATACCACATAGTAGCCATTTAGGACCTTTCCTATTTATATTATTATTATTTCAACAAGAAAATGGCAGATTCAGTTAGGGTTCCCAACATTTTTTCGATTGAGTATAGTATTTTTCAGAATTAGCCATAAAAAATATAGTACTCTTCAAAAAAATATAGTATTCTATAACAATATAGTATTTTATCACAATCAATTTTCAAATTTACATACATACATAGATCAAAAGTTCAATTTTTATTAATGAGATACTCGCTCTGTTAACTTCTTCTCACCATTTTTATAATTGAAAATATTCTTTCTGTGAATGAACAGAATGTGGGAAAAGGAAAATTTGAAAGATGTTTTTAATTTGAATTTAAACGTTTGACAGCAAGACTCAGGCGCATTCGGATACATGTATAAAATAGAACCTCAAAGTGCAATCAAAGTGTGTTTGCTGTTTGTTCCTATGATTGATTAATTTAACTTAAATATAGTACTTTTGCGTACTATATATTTCTTTAACAGTATATAGTACACAGACCCGAAATATAGTACAATACTATATATTATAGTACGATTGGGAAGCCTAGATTCAGTGCCCCTTGTCTTAAACCAATATTTTCCTGTTGTTTCTAATGCGGTGTGAAATTTGTTTGGACTTTGACAACCTGCGCATCCTGATCAGGCGTTTTCAGGAAAATGCAATCTCGGAGTTCTCAGAAATCTCAGTTACATGAACAGGATTCCTTAGCAAAATTTCTCAGGCATTTTGTCCAAACTCTGAGGAAAAAAAATCTTGGATTCGCTTGCTCACCTTTTGAGTAAGAAAAATCTCTGAGATCTCATTTTTCTGAACGCGCCAAATTATGTGCGTTGACAGACTACCAATCAGTTCGATATTTACCTGATCGTCAGCCAACAAGTTTCTCCAGTTAGCTTTCACCAGTTTTGCAAGGCAAGTTGTTTGGGTTGGGTTCATCTTACATTTGCGTGTGCCATTTAAGTTGCGATCTTCCTCTATTGGGCCTTGAAGGTGGACTAAAAAGACTTTTCATGTCATAGCATTGCTGTTCATATACATTATAATAACCGAGCCATCTCTGTCGTTTGACCTTTACTCTTTTGGATAGATCAGTTTCGCTGTACAGTTCCTTGCAGACTGAACCAAAACTCAATCGGCGAACAGTCAAGTATGTTCTCTTCCAAGAATACAGCACATATAAGATCTTCTAGGGGATTTTAATGAGACTAATGCCTCTGAAGTTGGCGCAGTTCAGAAGGCCTCAATTTCAATGTCAAAGCCAGGGCACCGATCAAATATTTTGTCCAGGAGATCATAGATCAAGATCCTATCTTTATTTTTGTGCTACCATCTTGTTCTTAATTTTTGTCTAATTATGATTATAAGCTCTTGACTTAGAACGAAACTCAAAAATATATACGCTGCTCTTAGAATTATGAATTTTAAATTTCATAAAATATTATCGTAGTGAAATTCACCCCAACTGTATGACGATCATGATACTTAAAATTAAAACCTTAGCTTCTGGGTAGCATCACCACATCATCTGTGGTTGTGCACAATCAGTCACGATTTCCTTTTGGAGTCAATTTATTCCATGAAGTGCACTGTACACCGCTACTGTAATTAAATTATTTCACCTTTGTGATTGACGATCCATCCAGACAGCATATCGACACAACTCTCTGATCATCGAGTTGTCGTCGGTCTTCGATCTTCGGTCGGTCGATCGCTATATGCTCTCACTATTGCGATTGATCATGCTGATGAAGATCATGCTATAATCGATTTGTCTAAACAAGTGACGAAGATGGCTATACCTACATATATGCAGACGAACGCGGGGAATGCTGTTGGGTGCGGGCCTGACATCGCCCGGATCAACTCAATCGGAAAATAAATTCAATGAGCAAATGCCTTCTCATCTAATTCTCCAATCGATGGATGATTGTAGCGAAAGTGTTTGTCGTGACGATCGAATTAATTGATCAATCAAATGAAGCAAAAAAAAAATAATGAAAAAAATAATGATCGCGATCAAAGTGTTGATAGTTAAGCAAAAAAAATAAAAAAAAAAAAAAAAAAAACTATAAATGGCATACATTTATTGATCACTACACTATTAACGGACCGAGTTGCCCAAAAACAGGAACAACTCTATATATATGTATTCTAGTCAGGAGTGTATATGTATTTAAAAGTAATGGCTCAAGAGAGTTATTTGGTGTGTCATATCAACACGACATGACTTTTAACACTTTACCTTACAGCTAATGACTGCGCGATTTCGTTTGGGTCCATTGACATATTTTTGACAGTTTTTTTTACAGTTTACGCGATTAAGAGAGAACGTACATATAAGCTAAGCCACTCAGAGGATTTTTTTTTTATGAAACTTAAAATTAATGATCGAATAAAAATCGCGCTTTGCATTAATGAGAAAAGATCGATCGACTGATTATCCTAATGGAAAGCAAGTGATTAAAATTTTGTTTCGTATATCTATACGTATTTTATTTAAAGTGGTATCAAAATAGCTAAAAAAAATGCAAGTGTTTTAATTTTGATTGAGTTGTTTGAAAAGGAATATAAATATTTAATTATGGTCGAACGAAACATCATTTAGAAAGGCTAGGTGCCAAATTGGTTGATATTTATAGGTATAGCTAGTTTGACAGAGAACAAGTTATTTAAAATATTTAATTCGAATAAAAACATGACGGAAGATAATATTATTATGATGAATTGGTTTATATGGATTTGGAAAAAAAAATACAACATTATTTAACATTTTCAGAGTACCTAATTAAAGAAAACGAAAGATGGCAAAGTTTTGAAAATGATGACTTTTAAAATGAGATATTTGTGGATATCTACTTTCACTAGATTAGGGTTAGAACCTCAGAAGTAAAATTTCGGAGCAGATTTGTTAAAAAAGTGGAGTAAATCGAAAATTTCAGGAGTAGATTTGAAAGCGAAAGAAATTCTCAAGCTTTTTAATAAGTGTTTTATTTTAACAAAAAAGTTATTTTACCAAAAAATTAATATTTAAAAAAAAATCACATTACTTTCCATTCGTTTCACAACACATTAAAATTATTTTAGATTTAAACATTCAGGTCCAGAGTTGGTTAGAAATGGAGTAACACAGTGCTGTCATTTCCTTTCATTTGGTTTGGCTAAAGATTTTTAAATTTTTCAGTGTGGAAAAAAATGAGTAGATTTTGAAAGCAGAGTTGCGGAGTTAATTTATTTTCTTTCTTAAAATTCGAGTAAATTTACTCCGATTGCAGTACCTTAGGTTTGAACGCATGCATTATTCATCTATTTCGAGACAACAGATGGCTGGTTTAGAATAGAATATGGCATTAGGCGGTAACGATAGGTACAATGTGGCTCGTAAAGTTATACAAAGGTGACTTCTTTATAGTCCTATAAGGCAGAGCTGCCCTCTATTCAATAGGGATATGCATGGGATTGGGACCGAGAGACAGTTGAAACAGGAAAACCAATACTGGTATCGTTGAACATAAATTTATTCATCGTCCTTTCTGACCTCGACATAACTGTAGTTGAATAATTTTTAAGCAATGACAGTTTTGTTAGATAGTTGCCGCTTACATCAGAAACGGCAAAATCTCACAATATTTTACTTAAGCGGAGTTCGAATAAATGAAAGACGAATTTTAAAAATCCATTTAGCGGAAATTTAAAGTTAAAAAAATTGAACTTATCTTTTGGAGATGCCCAGAAAAAATTTAAATAAAATAGGTAATAGATGGATAAAATGGTTGTGACATGTAAGAAATTCAAATGTCATTTTTGTGGTGAAAATGGTGGTGGTAAAAAGTAAAAAAGAAGTGAAAGCGTTCAGCAAATTTTTTGTTCTGTTCGTTTTAATTTTTTTTTTTTTTCAAATAAGGGATTTTTTTCAATGAAAAATATAAAATTTAACTGAAAATATTATGTATGTTTCAGGTAAGCAGGTTTTTCACTTAAGCGAGTTTCACTTAAGCGGAGTGGTTTATAGGTACGGTGACCATATTTGCAAATTGCAAATAATGAACAAATAAAAAAAAACAAAATTCAATTCAATTTAAAATTTTTCCATTTAATCAAAAAATATCTACGGAAAAAAGACTTAAGTTAAAAAGAGAAGGTATAGAAATTCAGTGCATGTTTGCAATAAACTTTAAATTGAAAACAAAATAACTCTAAAACAAAAAAGTCTTACAAACAAACAAAAAAACATAAAAACTTATGGTCTTGTTTATAAACGTTGTCTAACTTTAGACAACTGCACAACTTTGAAAAATGTGTTCAAAAACCTTGTTTATTGTAGTCTTTTAGCTGCCTAACTTAGACACAAGAGTAGATTGCCTTAATTGTGAATAATGTGATATTAATTTTTATTAAATAAACTTTTTGCACCAATTTGAAAATAGTTGGACGGTGTCTAAGTAGACAAAAATCAAATACAACCGTTAAAGTTCAAATTAACACAGTTCATTTTTAGGGACGTTGATATTTTTCTGAAGAGTAAATTTCCTTTACTAAGTTCTGTTTTTTTTTTTTGTAAATATTCTTTGAACTCTAAACAACTGAGCAATGAACTCAGTTATTTAGTTATCAAAATAGATTTTACATTCTCGGTGGCATCAGGGATTAGGGTTGACTAAAATAAATTTCAATATTTTTGTTTGCTTTTAATACAAAATATTAAGTAAAAGTTACCAATTTTAACAACGCAGGCAGGAGACAACCGATATGTTTTTTTTTATTTTAATTTAATTTCTGGTGTGTACATGGCAGATGATGTCAAAACCAATGGAATGCGTTCAGGACAAAAATAAAAACTATATAGATGTCTTGTTTGTTCGTTAAATTGGTAAGGGCACGTAAGCATTACTATTTTTTTGTCAATGAATTGGTCGAAAATTGCTCGGGGATGAAAAAAAGTGTTTCAGATAAGCGGGTTTTTCTCTTAAACAGGTTTTTCTATAGCGGGGTTTACTGTACTAAACAAAGGAAAATACAAACAAATGGAAAACATTTAAAAAACGGAAAATTCTTGATGTGGATGTTCTAATTTTCTTTAGTGTAGTTCTACTAAATATTGTCTAGATATTCAATGTTTGTCTGTATAAAAAAAGCTTAAGAAGCTTAAACCTTCTGCGAGGTCAAGATCTCGAAATATTTCCATTCAAAGAAATTCGATCTTAACTTAAACAAATATTTCGATTTTTGTTTGGTTATTTCCAGAATCGAGTCTCGAAACAATTTGTTATTTAGTGTTGGAGAATATTTCCACAGACCTTTCCATCGAAAATGTCCATAAATCTTCAAAAAAAAAAAAAAAAAAAAACGGTTGCATTTGGCGATAGGTTTATTATCAATATCGTTCAATACCTACATCATACATAAGTACTCGCAATGGCAAAAATCAATTAAGTTTGAATATTTCTTTCCTCTCCTGAAACCTGGTGAAATTATTATACTTTGTTCAACAAAAATTGTCAGTACAGGGAATATATTTAGAACGTTTTCCTCTCACTCTGGTTACATTGGCTTGCATAAACCTATCTCTATTTAAAGCTCTTACACGGCTTCCGTAGTTTGTATCATATAAATCACTGCAAATCGGCATTTCCTCCAAAACTTCAAAAATCTACAAAACGCAAAAATTTCATCGTGACGCGAAAAAATTCAATATGGCACGCTCTTCTTATTTTCATTTTTTTACTTCAAATAAATGTAATTTTGAAGAAATATCAGGAAAAATGCTGCAAATGGAATAAAAACTTTTATTTTTTTGACAATACACGGCTAAACCTAGTACGCTGCTAATACGAAACGAAATTTTTTCAACGAAAAATTACCCACTCAAAGTGTGACCAAGACACAAATTGCAAAACTAAAATACCTACAAAAACACAATGCATAAAAATCACAGAGAGGCAGCTAATATGAAAGAAACAACATTATATACGAACACGAATATGACTCAAATTTCACTTTTCCGCACATAATTAATCGTGTGGGAAAAGGAACGGTGACTTCTCCAAATAATCTGCTGCAATAATCAATTTCGCTCATCGAACTGCGTGCTGCAAAACAAAAACCAGAACGAAATTATTCGTTTATGATTTCGTTGTGTCGTTTTGTATGGGATTTTTCGTTTCGCATCAGCAGCTAACTAGGCTTGAGAACAAATTATTTCTTCTGAATTTTTGTTGTATTTCACGTCACAATTGAATTAGGTATATTTTAAAAAAATATATATTACGTTTATTTTAATAGTTAAAGATGGCACCACTTTCAATTTTTGTTGAACACAGTATAGCCCTTTTAGATTAGTTTTAATTGGACCATATGGCCTATTGTTATGAATTTGTAAGTTCCGTGTAAAAAAATCAGTCTGACATTTTAATAAAAAAAAATGGCTGCCGAGACTCACGATTAAGATGTGTAAACAACAAATTGGACGCTGTTTAGATTGGGAAGATTAAGTCCGGTATCACGGCAGTTGATGGGGGTGAAAATTCTCGTGAGGCGCGAAAAAAACATAAACACGGACTCATGAGTCCCATTTGTTGTTGTTTTAAAGAGCGAAATATCAAAATTGATGTTGTTTCAATGTGATATGATTTTTCCATAAGAGCGCTACAAAAGTTTTTTTAAATAAAACAAAAACGGTTTTGGATATCAATGAAATTCTTTATTTCTGTAAAAGTACGTTCGATGCCATTATGTATGGAACTCGATTTCTTTTGCATGGCCACCAAGGGCACGCTTGCAGAAGTCCAGACGCTGAACCCAATTTTTGACGGTTTTCAAACATAAATCGGCCGATACTGCTACAATTTCACGTTCGATATTCGTACGAAGTTCATCAATCGTCGCTGACTTGTTGGCATAAACCATAGACTTGATGTAGCCCCACAGGAAATTATCTAACGGCGTCAAATCGCACGATCGAGGCGGCCAAGCGACTGGACCATTTCGTGAGATAACACGTTCTCCAAACTTGGTTTCCAATAAATTAATTGTGACATTCGCTGTGTGGCTTGTGGCGCCGCCGTCCTGTTGGAACCACATGTCTTCCAAGTCCATATCATCTAATTGGGGCCAAAAATATTCGGTTATCATTGAACGGTAGCGATCCCCATTCACAGTAACGTGCCGGTCTTGATCATCACGGAAGAAGTACGGCCCATTTACGCCGCCGGCCCATAAACCACACCAAACCGTAATTTTTTCGGGATGCAATGATGACTCATGGAGTAGGTGTGGATTGCTGCCTGACCAATACCACATATTTTGTTTATTGACGAAGCCATTCAGCCAGAAATGAGCCTCATCGCTGAAGATGATTTTTCGATGAAAATCCGCTCTTAACGTTGAGGCCACTGACTCCGAATTTCGGTAGTAAATTTTAATAATTTCGACTCGTTGTTGGCTCGTATATCTTTCCATCATGAAATGGCAAACCTTACTGAAGAGAAATGTCAAAAGAGCGGCAAGAAATATGGCGTCGTTTGCTGTCCCTGTTGCTCTACTTTTGTAGCGTCCCTGTTGAAAAACCCTTTATTTTGAGGCTCTTAAAAGTTTCTAATGTAAATAGGATGCGACTCATCAGTCCGGACTCAATCGAATACAAATCTAAACAGGATCTTAAATATTCAATTGCTGGTTTTGCATCACAGAATGCAGCGAGTTCGAACTGTCAACCAAATTTCAAATCAAACTGAACTCGATCTTTCAATTTAGTGCTACAGATATTTCCACGTTTTTAGTTTACACTACCGCCCACATAATATAGATGTTTACCTACACATTAAAAATCGAATAGACCGGGAGATAATTGTAAGATTACTTATCTCATCGCATCAGCTGTTGTAAAAGAGCATACTAGCAGATAGCTTTAAATCAATCATTTAAAAAATAGCTGGTAAGAAAAGGTTTTTCAGGTAGCTCATATAGAAAGTGCACTTTTTTTTGGTTATTGACGCGACCACGTTTTATTTTTTTTTTTTTTTATTTTTATTTAATAAAGGTTAAAACTATTTTAAATAAAAAAAAAGTGGTGAGGGCTTCTCAATAAGCTTTATTTGATACAATTTTACGAAGGTTTTTCATATGTGAAGTGCAATATCAATGGTCAACTAGTTATAAATGTGTTAACGGCTTAATTCACACTTGGGTTGACACGAATCACGAATTTCAGGGTCAACGCGTTGATTATTTTTTGTGACCCCTGTAATCACCCTATCAAAGCAGCACAATGCCTTTATCTTAACGTTGACACAACAGAATTTTGTTCTGCGTTGTCCTCTGAGTGTTCAGATGTGGTCCAGTCGTGTGATCGTCAAAAAAAAGACGCGTAGATACAGATGATGCCAACGCATTTCTGAAGAACATTGATCGACTGGCGTTACGTTTCATGCGTTGGCACAGTCTACGTTGGCAGTATATTATTGATATTTATGGTAACATCAAGGAATCAAGGCATTGACCATTTACGTTGACCGTCTAATCTTAGCTTATTTAAAAGTCTGTCCGATCAGAGGGTCCATTGAGATTTGTTAAGAAGGAGTTTTAACTTTTGTTTCATGCCCCATTTATATATATTCTGTAACTGGGCAATTGGATGCAAACCTGGGATAAGGAATCGGAAATGGGAAGAGGATAGGATTCAGGGTAGGAAATCGAATCAGTGCTGGAAGTGTCAAATCCTTCGTTAGTTCCATAGTAGGGCCGATCGGTATGGAAAGGATAGGAATTGAATTAGAAGGGAAGGGTTCGAATGTTCAGAGGAAGGTGCAGTGACATGCTGGCTGGGCACGGCTTAGCTCGCCGGACGTAGGGGGGGGATCTTGCACCTCTCTTGAACCTCACCTCGCTACAAAAACTAAATTTCATGCCTAACTTCGGTTCAAGAATGTAATGGCTAGGGCAACCATTGCTTCCACCAAGTCGATATCTGCGCGGAAAAACCTTCCCATCTTTATGTGTGGTAGGCGGCCGTAACAATTCTTAACTGATTCTTTGTTTTCCAATAGGTGAAATTCTTCACAGATATTTTTCTGTTGTGTTTTCGCAAATTTCGTTGTGCTGATGTTTGCAGATCACAAAAAAATTTCCTTTCGCATTTCAACAACGTACTTTAAAAACGCAAAAAATCACATAAATCTAGAAACCCATAAACAAAAACAAACACTTATTTTTTTTCCCCATAAAATAAAATAGTCTGTACAATTAGAAGGTGCTGAGACTTCTCCATTAATCTGCTGCAATCATAAATTTCCCCTTTTCGAATAGCGTACTGTGTAAAGCCTAGTACGCAGCTGAAGCGAAACAAACATTTTCTGTAGTCTCCAAATCGACGGCGAAAACGTAAGCGTAAAGATAACGGACAAATATTAGTGGAGAGTTTTATCTGTGGATAAGTAAAAAAATTTGGTTGTGACACGGCACCAAAAAGCTAACGAAAATCACAGCAAAATAACTCCATTAAAAGTGTCACTAAATAAAAAAAAAAAGCAAACGAATCACAGAAACCTTTGCTGTAACGAAAGAAACAAAAATAAAAATAAAACTTAAATGTCACTTTCCGCATAGTTCGTGCAAATAATTCAGTGAGAAAAAATAGCGGAGACTTCTCCAAATAATCTGCTACAATTTTTAATGTCGCTCGTACTGCAAAACGAATTTTTTCGCCTATGATTTCGTTTTGTCATTTGTGTACCTACGGTATTTTTCATTTGCATCAGAAGCTGCGTAAATAGGTAATATAGACTTAAATAAACAAGTTCGTGCGAAATATTCGTGTATGTTGATGTTTATGCTACATACAAATATACATTCTTTTCTTCTTGGTCTACGGATTTGTATTAATATCATCTGAACTGAGTTATCACAATTCTTCCATTTACATTTATTAAAGCGATCTGGTTGAAAATTTTGGTATTTTTAAGTTTAACTTAAAAAAAAACTCCAAGCCCTTACTTAGCCTTCCCATTGCATTTGTCTTCATCTTAATAATAGTCTCATGAAATATGTCACCTGTGATTTGTGATCAAATTTCCTCAACTCTTAACTTATCCCTAAATACATAAAAAGAAAGAATATACAAAACCTGTCCCAGGGAATTCCCCATCACTTATCATTCAATGGTCCGCTAGTTACAGGGTGTGTTTCCAATCTCATGCATAAACACAACACCAATCACCGATCAATTTGACATTTTTATGTTGCCTTTTGACAGTTGAATGGTTCGAACCTTTTTGTTCTGCGGTAGGTAACGATGATAGTGACCAATTCCCAGGCCCGTAACCTTTTAAAAAGCAATTTTCCTATCATCCGAACAATCGGTGGTATCGGTTTAAGGTGTGTGTGGTCGGTTGGTCGAACGTTTTCGTTTCGGCGACGGTGGCCATTCACAGTGTGCTCCAGTTAAATTTGTTGGTTTGAACTTCCCCCGCGTGCGTGTGTCTGACCCGTTTATAGTTAGTTCCTCGTTCCCTGCTGGCTATATATTTACACAATATAACAATTATATACATAGAGACATTCTCATTGTTCTGCTGGCAATGTGAAAGGATTCCCAGGGCACCCATCCAGAGATACCATCGAAGCGCATCCGAAAAAGTCCAAATGAAACAGATGTTCCAAGTGTGCGGAGGTGGAACCGTTTATATATTTAGTTAACACTGTGGCTGCAGAAAAATAGGCACGCGCCTAATGCACCCACGCGCGAATCTCGCTCGCTTCTTGCAGCGCGGCGGCGGCGGCAGTGGCTGTGACGGCAGCGGAGATGGGTTCTTATTCTTTGGGTTCATTTTTGGTCTGTTTTGAAGTAGCTCTTGATGTTATTTGTATCTTCTTGTTCGCGGAGATGTAACAAACAAATTGAATTGGACGACCGACACAACGCAAGCGAAGATGATGATGATGATGATTATGATGATGACGATGATGATGATGATGCTAAAACAAAACTGTAAATCTATCGTTTTGTATATGTCTTTGGAAAGTGAGTATAAAATCTGTGTGGGCTTTTGTTCGAGGCACAGCGGTGGCTGACATCATGAATCATGATGATGCGAAATGTGCGCTGTCAGAGACATTGCGCATCTATCAGAGAGAAGTCCCATCTATCAGTCAAAAAATCAAATCTTATGCTTTGGACAATCTTTCAAGAGGTCTTAGGTCTTAAGTCTTGGACTTGGTCATTTGTTTTCCAAGGAGCATCGACTTAAATGGAAACATTATCTTGACTAAAGATCAGAAAGAAAAAAAAAAAAAAAAGAGAATTTCAAGAAAATCTTTTTGTTTAGAGTGTAAGTGATGGCTTTTAAAATATTGTTACTTTGATGGAGAAATATACTCGTACATATACATCAGTTGGTCTATAAGGTTTCTTCAAAAAATGTCTTGTTGGGTGAGAGCTACTGTGCAGAATTGACATTATCAGTTTGTAGGAATCTAGAGATGTAGTGGTTCAAATATGACTGAAGAACTCTTTCTTATATTATGAGAAAACGGTTTTTATTATTCTACATCAACTATGTGTGTCAAGTGTAAAGGTATGAAGAAATTTCTGAAAACAACTCAGGGAGAAAGAAATCTCACAATCTTATCAATCAATTTCAAAGAAACATTTAAATTTTTTAAAGTCAACAAATAATATAAAATAAAAAAATAATATGGGATTAATTTAATGTGAAAATCTACCGAAGCTGAGCAAAAAAATGTCCATGTTTTTGTAAAATTACTCCATTTCCAAAATATCGAATTTTCAAAAATTATTTTTATTTTTTTTTTATCCAAAATTTGGTTTTTTCAATATTTTGATATGCAATATTATTTGATCTTATCAGAAGCTTAAAAAAAATTTCATTCACATTGCTTGAACAGATAATGAGATAGTTGAAATCCAAAAAAAAAGGTTCTATTAGAGATACCATTTTTAGACGATATATAAAATTATCTTTTCAATAATATGATAGATCGCACTGATATTAGCTCACAAAAAATTTTAATCACAATCGTATGAGTCGTTTTTGAGAAAAATGCGATTTTCCATAGCAGTTTTATAACACTTGTATGGAAGGTACCGATATTTTTGGCTGTAAGAATAATTTGTATTTAAAATCTGGTAGATAATGTCAAAAAACTGCTGGATGCAAAGTTTAAAAAAAATCGACCAAGTCGTTGTAGAATTATTTTCAAAAAAAAAAAATTTAAAACTTTTTTAAAAATCAAAAAAAAAAAAAAATGAAAATCTTGGTATGCAATACTTTTTTAAACTTTTTGAAAAATTCTCTACGTATATAAAAAAAATTGATCAAATTCAGTTGAACCATTTTTGAGAAAATCGAAAATAAAAAAAATGGTTTTATGGGAGGTACCGTCTTGCGGATCTTTTTTTTTTTTAATGGTAGTAGTCTTTTTGTAAAAAAAATGTGCATTAAATATATGTAACACTTTTTTGGTTCACCTTGGGATCAATTGGCAAAGGTACTCCATTGGCAAATGATCCCCCGTCTACCCTATGGTCTGGACATAGGTAGGTACTATATTGCAAGTTATGGATTCGTCAAAAAAATCAAACTCGAGATTTTGATCAAACTTAACACAACGATGATAGCGAAATCAAAAAAAAAGTGGGTCTCGCAATTCTGTATGTCTGTCTGTCCTTCCGGCTGCAGCCTATATAGGGTGGGTCGATTTTCTTTAAACTTGGTACCTACCGTTTTTTGGGCATTCCCCCACACGTTTTTTTTTTTTTCAATTTTTTCAAGACCAAAAATAATTACCTGCCGTACAATTTTTTTTTAAGCAAAAAATAATTCTCAAAAACGTGCCCACAACTTTTTATTTAAAAAATTCAGTAATTTTTTTTACAAAAAGACTATCATTTTATAAAAAAATTCCCAAAAATAAATTAAGGTTATAAAAATGTTACCTGCAATAGAACCAATTTTTTTATTTTCCATTTTCTCAAAAACGGTTTAACTGATTTTGATCATTTTTTTTATAGAGAATGTTTACAAAAATTTTAAAAATATTGTGTAGGTATCAAAATTTTCAAAAATTTTTTCTTTTTGATTTTCAATTTTTTTTTGAGAACTTAATACATATTTCGAAAACGACTTGGTCGATTTTTATTAAACTTAGCACCCAGCAGTTTTTTGATATTATCTAGCACATTTTAAATAAATTTTTTTCTTATAACCGAAAATAACGGTACGTCCCATACAAATTTTTAAAAACCAGTATTGAACTTAAAATCGGCTCCTACTATTTTTATAAAAAAATTTGCGTGAACTAATATCAGAACGGTCTACAATAATGTTGAACCAATTTTAATGAAATTTTTTACACAAAAGCTACTAATAAGTTTTAATAACATTACATATCAAAATTTTCAAAAAATTAAATTTTTTTCAATATTTAGAAAATGGGTGAATGATCTTTTCAAAATTAATTTTTAAACTCCGCATAAATTTTAAATTGGCGTAGAAATTTTTTTTCTTAAAAATATATTCAACATTTTAAATGTAAAAAATTAATTTAGAAAAAACGCCCCAACGATTTAAAAAAAAAATTTCTCATAAATTGAGATTTATGTAAGAAATCACTTGGTGTACCTACATTGCGTTGGTGTCAAATCAATCTCTGATATTTTTTTAATCAATTATCATTTCTAATTTCATTGATTTCTTAACATTTTTTTAGTCTAAACTGTAAATTCCATGCATATGTGCGAAGTGCAAGACAGCATATTTATGCACTCACATAATACATCCTTAAACTACACTATATTTTTGGCAGGTGGAATATAGGCTCCAATAACTACATAATACATTTCTTTTATCAGATGATCGTACATAAGAGCAAGGTCGTTCGACCCAGTCGTGCATTTTATTTTTTTTTTTTTTTAATTTAGTATTTTTTTTTTACAAAAAGGCTGCCATTTTGTAGAAAAAAAATTTAAAAAAAATAGTCCCATAGAACCGGTTTTCATTGTTGTTTTTTCAAAAAGAATGTTTCATATAGTTTTGTATACCAAAATTTTCAACATTTTTTTTTTTTTTTTTTGATTTTTAAAAAAAGTTTGAACATTTTTTTCAGATTTTAATAAAATTCGAAATTATTTTTTTTTTTTTAACATTAGATTTCTTGGATAGTTAAGGCGCTTTCTATGATCTTCCTCAAATGAAGATCTCTGTTTTGGTCTTCTCTCTCTATATTCAACAAATGTGAATTTTATAACTTACATCTCTTTTTATTTTTTGCAGAACTCGCATTAAAATGAATGTAAATCCACTATCCACTTTTGAAGGAATAAACGAAAACATTAAATTAAAAAAAATACAACCTAAATATCTATCAACTTCTACAAAATTGTCGCAAATATAAAGATGGAGAAATACAATTTTCTTGGTATAGTATTTGCACATAAACTTGATGTATTTGCTTTTTAGAAAAAAATACTTAATCCCTATTTCTTAAGTTTTTTAATAATAAACAAAATTCAAATTTATTTCAATCAATTTCATTTAACTCCCACTGTTCGCAGTAAATCCTTTCAAATTAAATTAAAAATTGTCCCTAATTGACTTCAATAACAAAAAATCTCGTAATATAAAGCTGCATTTGGTCTTACAAAGTTACAAGAAACGTGTTTAATTTTTTTTACTTCCATGCGAGACAACTCTAATGTCAATTCCAATTGCAATAATTCTATCCCGCTTTAAAATACCATTGCGCATAGCGAATTAAGATTACGTCTGTCCAGCATTTATGTGTCCAGTAGTATTTCACCACCTCCGCGTTGGCCATTAGGCTTGCAGTTAACAACTTGATCACAACCGTTACAACAATTGCCAATAATCCCGACTCCACCTTAACTATAGATACCTATATTTTCCAAAACAGCAGCAACAAAAAAAAAAAAAAAAACTAGCCCAGATCGTCGGCAAGTGATTAGTATTACAATGCTCCCGACACAGAAATTCCAATCCGCCATGTGACAGTCCCCTAGGCGACATCAACACACAAGCAAATAAAGATATTCCTCCCAATTTAAGGCCCAACCAGAGACATGCACATTGGGCACACATATAGGTAACCGATCGGGATCAGGACAATTAATTGCAAAAAATAACCAAACTTGAGCAGAGTTTAATCGGCCGATGATACTTTTTCCCTCAAAGATAGAAGATACAATGGCTGAATGTTTGCCACAAAAGTTGTCGAACCATTATCTGGTCTTCAATTATTGTCCACTGGCGCGGCGGTGGACAACCGCAAGCATTGGAATGGAGCAGCAGGTCTTATACTCTTGCCAGGAAAGTCTGGGACCCTATAGCTTACTTCTGAAAGATGCAGCTAGATGAATAGATCCACTTATTCATATGAACCGATGTCCGATGCAGGGCGGAAAATTAACTTTATGGTCATTTCATTTACCATCTTTGTGGCCAGCTACTGGTTTGAGCTTGAGTTTTGGTCACTGTGGCCAGTGGCCACCGGCCACGGCCGCAGCGGCGGCGGCGTATCCCAGCATTGAACAGAACACGGCCTGGTCATTTATCTCGATCGGATTTATCTGTGATTAATCGAAGTCCAGAGTCATGTGATGTGTGTTCTGCATACCGAATCTATATGAGGCAGGCAACATATGGGCATAGCCACAGGAGAAGCGGTACCATTCAAGGCACCTCTCTCTTTGGGCTCTTCTGATATCACAATTGTGGCCGCAATGGCGGTCTAATTTGTATTGTGTCCTCAGAGCACTTAGAGGAGGGTCTTTATGGACGAGCGGTGGTGGTGGTGGTGGTGATGGTGGTGGCAGGCGGCATGGCACATAGTGACAAGTCAGTGCAGTTCATGGATAGAGTTGGGGTCATCCTCATGTGAAGTGGAGATTCTTGAGCTCCTGGCGCGTTTTTGTTTATGTGCTTAGATTGTGGATGAAGAATGGCGTGAAGATCGAGCGCATTCAAGACCATTCATCATTTGGGACAAACAAAACCAGAACGTGTTTATCGTACCTAAATAAGATGCACCGGCTGGCAATGGCTACCGCGGAAGCAGTGCCAGTAGCAGCTGCGGGCACCGTCTTTGTTTTTCCGTACCGGGCGACAAAAATGCCACACCATAAATTCTTTTTTTCATCGCAGTTATGTATATATTGTGAGATCGGTTTTGGTTATGGTTATAGCTTTTTTTGGACATTCCTTGCTGAATATTCAAGCCAACAGGAACTCTGAGTAAAGGTATATAATGCTGCGTGTATATGATGCGAATAGCTCCTGCAAAAATATGGTTTGGTCAGTTTTAAAGAAGATTGCAGGTTGTTGGTTTTGCGGTGTCTTTTTGAAAAAGGAAAATTAATAATAATTTAAGTTGTATATTGATATGATTAAATTGCCATATAGGTACATGGTGAAGCGTGGCAGACGCAATTGGTTTTAAATTTTATATATCTAATTGTTTTTAAAAATGTTTGATCGTAAATGACCTCCACGTTAATTCACGCATATGCAATACCTTACCAGAAAATTATTCATTGCGGCCTGAAGGGTTAAAGTCGGGATCGCCTCAATTATCGTTTTAATTGACTGCTTCAATTCATTCAAATTTCTTGGTTAAGTTTTGTACACCTCTTGCTTGACATAACCCCATATACAAAAATCTGATGCAGTCAGGTCGGATGACCTTAAGGGCCAGAGGAAATTAATTTATTTTGGAATTTTCGTTGTACCGCCGCCATAACCGAACTGGCTATGTGTGCAGTTGCTCCACTATCCTGGAACCAAATTCAGCTGAAAGGATATTATGTCTTCGACGCAGTTCTGGGTAAAAAATAAATTGCTTCAACATCTTTAAATAATGGTCCCCAGTGACAGTTACTGTTACACCATTTTCTGCACAACTACACACTGGGTGCAGTTACATCTCATGGAGCATTTATAAATTGAAGTCGCTCAATATACGCAAATTTTGCCGTTTAGACCAAAATGACTCAAACAACGAACGATATACGAGACGATAGTGGTCGAGTTACGTGAAGCAAATCATGGATGATCTCGTCAACGATTAGGTATCGTTTAGAAAATTACGGAATTACCTGGATTTTTTCGATCGAACGTCCAAACCGAGGCCTGCCCGAACGCCTCACATTTCTAACGTTCTCATCTCAAATTTGGCCAACACAGCACGAATTTGGGTACTCTTGAAACATTACGCCATAAAAAGGCACGTACAAATTATTGACTGGCTATTTTCAAAAAATAATTTAGCAATTTCTATTCGCTGTGCGATCGTGTTGTGCTCCATGCTTAATCTCCCAAGCGTTATGTCTGAAACAAAAAAAAAAGGCTGGGTGCGACCCACACTTGTAACTTCACATTGGTGTCAACTGGACACCCAACCCAGTGTTATTTAAACCAAAGTTGGGGCGTATTATATTTTTTAACTATATTGAAGTTGTATTTTTGGCAGATGTTTTTGCTTAAAAAAAAAAAAAAACTATCAATTCAAATTTTTACAAACCCCCCCAATTCATAGTTACAGCATTGTGTGTAAAATAAAATTATTCCGGAATCGATAGCCTTGTTTGTTTTCGAGATATTCGAGTCGAAAAACATTTAAAAAATTTTTTTAGTGGTTTTAGTTTGAAAATTTGTTGATTAAAAAAAAAAACTGTCAATTGAATAATTTTACAAACCTTATCAGTTATTGACTACGTCACTATGTATAGAATAAAATTGGCCCGGCTTGTAAGCTAGTGTTTGTTTTCAAAATATTCGAGTCGAAAAACGTTTTTCAACGATTTTTAGTATTTTCTTGTAGTTTTTTTGCTTTAAAAAAAACCGTCACTTGATTTTTTTTCTTTTTTTTTAATTTTTATCAATAATCAAACATGGAATCGTGTATAGAATAATTGAATTTTTTTGGCAACCCTTTCTGCACTTTTTGATGTTATTGTCTGTAAAATTAAATTTATTCGAGGTCTATATCTCTATTCGTTCTCGAGATACAGTGAACGATAGAAAGGCTCACGAACGTACGAACGTACATCAGAGGGGGGGCTTGAGGGGCTGAAGTTTTTCTGCGGTTGGGTAAGTCAACGAAATGGAAAAGCTAACATGTTACTTTGATAATGCAATTTCGTTGTCAGCTGTGAGAGCTGAGTACATTCTCAGGTGCGAAAAAATATCGTCGATTGATCCTTCTATCGAAGTTTTAAAATTGCTTGATATATGTGACAAGACTTACTTTAGAGGTATAAACTTCTTGCTTACGGTTTTGGGCACGCCTCCAGTGACCACAGCTAGTGTTGAAAGAACCTTTTCAACTATGAAAAGGATTAAAACAGTGCCCGAAGGCGTTATGGGGAATGCAAGATTAAGCTCACTTGCTATGATATCTGCTCATTCAGATATAAATGTGGATCCAGATAAGGTGATTGATCTCATGTCAAGAAGAAAATCAAGACGTCTTCTGCTTTGAAAAAGTGTGCGTATAAAAAAATAATTTAAGTATATGTTCGTTTGAGTACATACAATTTAAAAACTAATAAAAATCAATAAATTGGGATATATATAGTTTTTTGTTAAAAGAATTCCTCGTAAAATTTGGAAGCAAGCCCCCCCCCCCCCCCCCCCGAACCAAAATCCTGGCTACGGCACTGGTCTAATCGTATAATAAAACTGCGTTTCAGGAGCGGAAGTGGCTAAGGTGATTTACAGATTATAATATTACTTAATATTCCACAGTTGATAATATTTTTTCACTCACTTGTATTACTAGGTCTTATCTTGATAGGGGAAAAAAGTTATATGGATTCTTTGTTGATTTCAAAGCAGCGTTTGACTCAATAGGATAGGAATGCGCTCTTTTACAAGTTAAGCTGCCTCGGAATGTCCACAAAAATGCTAATGGTAATACAAGGTCTTTATGACAATAATGCAACGGCAGTTTGGGATGGAAACGAGAGGTCCGCTTGATTTCATACGAATACTGGAGTTAAACAAGGCTGTTTGCTTAGTCCACTTCTCTTTTGGATCTTTTTTTTGGATGATCTACGATCGGCTTTGACTGGAGGAATTAGTTTTGCTGGAATTAACATCAAAGTGCTTATGTATGCTGACGATATCGTCATGCTAGCTGAGTCCCCGAAAATGATGCAAATGATGATTAACAAATTGCAGGACTAATGTCGCTTGTGGAGCCTCACAGTTAACACCAACAAATCGAAAATACTGATTTTCCGCAATGGTACAGGCAGATATACAAGAGAGGAAAAATAGTCCTGGGAAAATGAACCGCTTGAAATCGTAAAGAAATATAAATAATATCTCGGAGTACTCATAACATCAAAACTTTCTTTTAAAAAGCATCTACAAGGTAAACTCATAGATTCAAAAAAGGCTATGTATTGCAACTGGAAGGGAGTCCTTGGGATGCGAGCAATAATATGCTATGCTGGTCAGGTTTGGGGTTTTCGACAATTTGATGAAGTAGAAAAATTGTTAAGGTACTTTCTCAAAAAGATATTTCGATTACCGGAAAATACACCTACATATAATATACTGCATTTTGAGACTGGTGTCTCGCCGCTTTACATTTTCTCACTCAGAATGAATTTTATTTACATAAGAAAAAATATTAGCCCCCTCCCAAATCATCGACTACCAAACATAATTGCAAGGAATCTGCTGCAGCGAAAATCTCAGTTTTTCGCCGGAATGGTCACAGCTAGAACTTCAGTATAACGAGGAATTGGCGGAGAAGGGGTTGGAGGATTGGAGTAGAACCTTCGAGGTGTTGCTGGCAAAGATCGAGGAAACATGTTTTGAACAGTTTGCTGAGATGGCGTTACGGAGTGAATCTAGAACCATGTATAAAACCTTGCGGCATAACCTTGGTGTCAATAATTTATTATTTCAATGACCGATATTCGGTTCATACAATCTCTACAATCTTTAAAATCAGAGGGGAGCTACTTCGTCTGAATTACCAACCGTATGGTCCAGAGAGAATTACAGAGTGTTCGCTGTGCAATCTCAGATCATCAGAAAACACATACCATTTCATAGCCATCTGTCCCGTTCTGAAAGAAATAAGACATGCCTATTGGGGAAGGTCTACCTTAACTTGGAGTGAAGCTGTTGAAGCCTTAAACGGCCAAGATGAGTGGACTGTGTTATACGGTTATGTAAAAGCCGCAATCAAAATATCGCAATCAAATTTTAAATGAAGCATTTTGAAACCTTTAGAAAATCTTTAAACTTTCAATATTTTACGAAACATATATTTTACTTTTACTTAAATATTTTTAAAACAAATTCAATTGTAATTTATCGAAAATAATACTCTCTTTTTCTGGCTGACATGACGGCAAAAGCCAATGTTATATATTCTGAAATTTGTAAATATGATTTTTAATTCTTTTGTTCAATAAAATCACACTTTTACTACTACTACTACATACTACTAATATTAATATTATTAATGATAATTACATGTTAATATTGACTCGCCCAATCTGATCCATTTAAAATTTCAATCGTTTCCTTTTTTGAGAGTGTTGTAAATCACTTAGCTCCCAGTCATTTTTTTCGCCCAATTCTTTATGGACTTGCAGAAAAACATGCGTATAATTGTTTTTTTCTTTCTGCAGGTTATATGTAATTAAGTCCTTTAAAATACACATCAAATCGCTAAATTTATTGATTTTTTTCTATTCTTGTCAACGATCAATATTATCGCCAATATTTTAATTCAAGATCAGCTCCCACAGCCTTCATGGTTAGAAGTTTTCTTTGACCATATTGAGGAACGAAATTCCGACTATCCTGGAAGAGGTGGTTATTCGAAGACAACAAGGAAACGTGCTGTACATCAGAATGTGGTGTTGCAAATAATCAATCTGTCTCAACTCGTCGTCGTTCGGGCTAATTGGGAATGTTGAGAACAACATTCCGGAGACTTTTTAAATTTGAATCTTAAGATGTACCAATACAAAATTCTAATAGTGCAAACACTGCTACTGCAAGCTCAATGACAACGACTCAAATAAGTAAGGTATTATTTGACCCACCATGGTAGATTGTTAGGTTCTTCCAAACAAATTCTCTACTGAAAAAGTGGTAAATAAAATAATGTATGTCCAAAATTAACTAACTCTGGTTTAGTTCACCTCTAGAAAACTGAACCCAAGTGACCAAGTATCAAATTTAATTTAATTTCGTTTGAGTTGTTTCCAAAACTTTAGTTGAAATACGCATAAAGTCATGAATCTATAAACTCTTTCAAGTTCTATTTCCATCTTTTTTATACCTCTGCAGGTTTTTTTTTTTTACATAAAAGCAAGTAAACCAAACTTCGTTTTCTCAACAAACTTGCGTTACCATCATGACAAAAACTAATAAATTACACATTTAAAGATTAAAATGTGTCACCATCATTCGTTTAATTATATCTACTCCTTTGGCCATTTGGTGTTTATATATGGTGGAGCTTAAAACTCTTTCTTATCCATATCCTGGCATCAGCATTTAAGCCTGCCCAGCAATACCCTAACAAATCTTAAATTCTCGCCTGGAATCTTCATCTTTATTTAAGTCTTCCTCTAAGTTTGTATATATTCTATACATACGTAAATATTAGCGGTGGTGGCGGCACACGGATGATTATTGTCTGCTTCGCTTAAACCGCCGAAAAATTTATTTTTCAAATCCTTGTGGCGAACACATGTTGCGTGTCACCCCATCATCTTATCGGTAAACCATTTCTTCGCCTGTCTCCCTACTGGTCGTCCTCACAGTCTATATAGAGAAGCAGCTATAGGTACATTATTTATGTACATATATGTATATAAAAAAAACAACGATGAAGCTATGGTCAGCTTGAAGCGCGTGTGTTTTAATTTAAGTGCACCTCCACCATGATGCGGTAAACTGCTGCTGCTGGCTCGAGGATCTTATCAGTTTGCTTAATCGGAATACTAAGAGTCTGGTGTTGCGAGTTTCGGAGTGCAGAACCTCATTCAGCGGTACCAATCTCATTTGCTTATCAGGAACTCACGCATATTTGGATTTTCTGATTACTAAACTGAGATATATGTATATGTATACCATTATATATAGTTGCCTTATAAGAAGAAGCTGATATCCATGGAAGATTCGTTTGTAATAAATGAGGTGACTACAGCTGGGCCAAAGTGAAGATGTCCATGTGGGGTTGAAATATGGCACAAGCCTTAAATTGGCCAGCTTCAAACATACATACATATATATAGAATGAGGATATTGCTGCACGATCTAGGCATTTATTTCTTTGTATACCTCGTTCTTGTTGTTGATAGTAACCTTTTTTCATAGATCCTAATGCTACTAGGGATTCAGGTAAAGAGTGCATGCACGAAATCAATTGAGATAAGATTCGATGGCTTGGATGTTCACTTCTTAAAAACACATCTTATACAAGTTCTTTAAATGCGTATGAAACTATGGAATGAATTGGCTGGAAGAAAATTGTTGACCCTTTGGACCAAACGGACACCAATGCTCTGGGCCGAAAAATTTGTGAATTCACCCCAAAGGGACGGGTGCGCAGTAGAATAGGGCCCCAACGCAACTCAGGTGGGACACGCAGGTGGAAGAGGACCTCAATCAATGGGAACGGGGCCTGCTTACGAAGCACGACTTAGCTCGCTGGAATTGGGGGAATCTAAATATGGCCGTCGGATTACTAGGTTGGGTTGGAAAAATGCCCACGCTATACCGACAATCAGCAGCGCCCTAGTGTGGTGAAGTCCGTCCGTGGTCTTTCCTTTTTTGAACTTTCATCTAGGCCTGATGATAAGTGTTTTTTTGGGAGGTGAGGTCTAGCTAGGGACCTAACTGACTGGAAGAAGCTTGTTAGTTCAGGATCTGGTCTTCACCGCGGAGTTGCGCAATACGACGAACACCAGTGATCGGAAAATATTTACAGCCACCCCCGAGGCATGAAACTGCAGTAGAAGTAGACCATAACTCAGGTGGGACACCCAAGTGGAAAGATCACCTCAATGAATTTACCGTGCGTAACTGAAGACAGCTATAGCTAGGAAGAAGTTTGCTGTTTGAAACCTTGGTCTAGAATGTGTGTCACCCTCCATCAAACTATTTGTATACCACTCGTGTATCCAAAGTAATGTTTTGATAAACTTGAACTGTAGTCTACATATCCCATCATTTAAATAAACCTCAGAAAGTGCATATACCTACCTTACCTACACATTGCATTACCCAACTCATCTAGGTTGTGACCGACTATTTTGCCAGCGATCTATTTTTCCCAAAAGACCGGTCATGAATAAAAAAAAAAAAAATCAAAATCCTTAACTTCACTTGGACGTTTAGGTTACTTTGATATCGAAAAAGTAATCGCCCCATTAATTGATCGATAATTGAAAAAGTTAATTTGAAAACTTACACGCGTGCTATTTTCACAGATAAAAGTCCTTCAGACTTCTCTCGGCCGGCCTCAGAAAATCAGAAAGCATTTTGAATGTGCATTGAACTGAAGACTCTGTATTTACATCCAGGTCCAAAGAACTATTTATGTATACCAAAGATATAACATACGGCTACTGTGTTTGTTTCGTTTGGCATTTTCATCTGATTTGAGTGACAAATGACCATATGGAATATGACAATATTCTTCAACAAATTCTTCCCCTCCCTTCATCACTCTTTGGCTGAGTGATGAGAATCTTACACTTAAAACGAATTAAACATTGCGTTTTTCTTATCTCGATCGATGTAGGATTTCGATCATATTTATCAATTAAAAATCAATCTTGCCGACGATCAATCGATATTTATATCTAGATATACATTCGATAGTTGCATTCAAAAGAGATTGCAACTGCAGATGAAGCTTAGAGCATAAAGGGGGCTTTAGTTGAATATAAATAAAAAAAATTGATTGATATGCAAATTATGCCGACTGACATCATCTTGGCATGAAGCGATTGAATTTTCTGCAAACACTTATATAAGGAGGGGCATTGGGCACTGGGCAGAGGAAGTGGAAAACAGAATGACAAAATGATGCACTAAGTCATAATTTAAAAAGAAACAACTTACTGTCAATCAAAGAATTGTTATTGAGTTCTACACGCAAGTGGATCCTTGCGGTTTTCTGGCTAGTTCCAGAATATTATTTGAGTGGAGAATTATGTATAGGTATACAAATATAATTTTTTATTTCACGAAATTTAAACCTTGAGTGAGTTTAATAGTTTGTTAAAAGGAATGCAGAAGTAGTAGTATTGGAAGATTTTAAGTAATTTAATTTCACACACTTGAGATAAACATCGAGTTCGTAAAATGTAAAAAAAAATGATACATTATATTTTTTTCACGAAAATTATTGTTTCTACGAAATAAAGTAATAGTACAATTTTTTCAACAAATTTTAAAGTTTTCGAGATACATACATATTTACAAATAAAAAACGAATTTACTTATAAAATAATAAATGCTCTTATGTACGATCACACTGTGGTTTTAAAGTCTTAGTAGTTTTAAAAACTTTACATCTGTAAAAAAAAATTATTAGTTATTGGAGCCTATATTTTATGCCACCTGCCAAAAATATAGCTTTGTTCAAGGAAGTATTATTTGAGTACATAAATATGAACAATATAGCACCGTGCTGTCTTGCATTTCGCACACATGCAAAAAAAAAAAATGTTAAAAAATCAATAAAATTAGAACAAAATTGATTAAAACAAATTAAATGAAGGTTTTTTAACATAGTTTTCCTTCAAATGTAATCTTCACTTCCAAATTAATTCTATATTATAAAATTTTTCAGTTGTAAGATATAATTTAAATATCAAATCTCTGAGCAAGCCGCGTATTTTTATATTGTAAAGCCTCTATCTATGAAAAATAAAGTATCTATCTATCTCTCTAAATTGATTAAAAAAAATATATGAAATTTATTTGACACCAACGCAATGTACACCAAGTGATTTCTTACACAAATCTAAATTTATGAGAACATTTTTTTTTTTAAATCTTTGGAGCGGTTTTTAAAAAAAATATTTTTTTAATTATAAAATGTTTAATATATTTAAAAAAAAAAAATTGTTACGCCAATTTGTAATACTTATTTATGCTGAGTTTAAAAATTAATTTTGAAATAAAAAATCATCTACCCATTTTCGAAATATCGAATTTTCAAAAAATAATTTTCAATTTTTTTTTTAAATCCAAAATTTGTTTTTTTTGAAAATATTATTCAAACTTATCAGTAGCTTTTGCTTTTAAGCAATTTTAATTTCATTAAAATTGGTACAACAGATACTTAGTCGAAAACCAAAAAAATGGTTCTATGAGAGGTACCATTTTTTTAACGATAGATTAAATATCTTTCCCAATGAATATGATGGATCGTTTACTATTAGTTAACACAAAAATTTTAATCAAAATCGTAGGAGCCGTTTTTGAAAAAAGTGAGATTTTCAATGCCGGTTTTTAAAATTTTTTATGGGAGGTACCGTTAATTTTGGTTACAAGAAATAAATGTACATTTTAAATCTCCTAGATAATGTCAAAAACTGCTGGGTGCTAATTTTAATAAAAATTGACAAAGTCGTTTTTCAAAAAAAAAAAATTTAAACTTTTTTTAATGATCCAAAAATTGTTTTAATTTTAGAACACAATATTTTTAAAATTATTATAAACATTATCTATAAAAAAAATTGATTAAACTCAGTTGAATTGATTGATTCATCTTCGATTTTCTCAAAAACAGTTTGAGAAAATCGAAAATCAAAAAAATTGTTATATGGGAGGTACCATGTAAAACTATTTTTCCGAAATTTCTTTTCTTAAATTGGTAGCATTTTTATAAAAAAAATTACTGAATTTTTTGTAAAAAAAAAAGTTGTGGGCACGCTTTTTGAGAAAAATAAGATTTTCATAATTTGGTAAAAAAATTGTAGGAACGGCAGTACGGTACCGTTATTTTTGGACTAAACAAAAATTAAAGAAACGTGGGGGGAGTAGTACCAAGTTTAAAAAAGAAATCGATCCACCAACTTAGGCAACAGCCGAAAGCACAGACAGACCGACAGACAGACGAGAACCACTTTTTTCAACTTCGCTATCATCGTAATGTAACTTTTATAAATTGCGAATTCGATTTTTTTTACGAATGCATAACTTGCCATATAAATACAAAGTACCTATATATCACAATTAAAAAGTTATAGTTCGTGCGAACAAATTAATCAATGATACCAATAATTTAACTTTATTAATTGTCAAAGTGACTTTTGGAACTACATAGTATGTAACTAAAAAGTTAAATTTTAACATTAATATAAAATGTTAGAAAGATAGCACGATACTAATCCGTTTAAAATTTCGAAAATTCTGTTTTTATTCTAACATCATACAAAAAATGCTTTAACATCTTACTAAATCGTCTAAAATTTTTCGCAAACACAAAGTCGAAAAAGTGATTCTCGCAATTCTGTCTGTCTGTCTGTTTGTCCTTTCGGTTGTAGCCTAAACGGGTGGATCGATTTTCTTTAAACTTGGTACCCCCACAAGTTTTTTTTATCTTTTTTTAAAGACCATAAATAACGCTACCTGCCGTACAATTTTTTTTAGCAAATCATGAAAATCTTATTTTTCTCAAAAATGTGCCTACAACTTAACAAAAAAAAAATTTACAAAAATGCTACCATTTTATAAAAAAAACATTTTCGGAAAAATAGTTTTAAATGGTACCTCCCATAGAACCATTTTTTTTTGTTTTCGATTTTCTTAAAAACGGTATATGTATTGATTTTGATCAATTTTTGTATACAGAATTTTTTACAATAATTTTAAAAATATTTTGTATCAAAATTTTCAAAAAAAAATTTGTTTGCATTTTTAAAAAAAGTTTCAAAACATTTTTTTTGAGAACTTCGAAAACGACTTGGTTGATTTTTATTAAACTAAGCACCAAGCAGGTTTTTGACATTATCAAGCATTTTAAATACAATTTTTTGTTATAACCAAAAATAACGGTACTTCCCATTTTTTGGGTTTTCAACTATGTATCTCATTATCTGTTAAACCTATTTTAAAGACATTTTTTTACACAAAAGCTACTAATAAGTTTAAATAATATTGCATATCAAAATTTTCAAAAAAATAAAATTTTGTGTTTTTAAAAATTATTTCAAAATTATTTCTTAAAAATTCGATATTTAGAAAACGTGTGCATGATTTTTTTTTAATTTTTAATCTGCGCATAGTACTAAAAATTGGCGTACCATTTTTTTTTCCTTAAAATTATATTCAAAATTTTATATAGATATGTATTTATAAAAAATTAATTTAAAAAAAGCTCCAACGATTTTTAAAATTATTCCCATAAATTGAGATTTATGTGAGAAATCTTTTGGTGTACATTGCGTTGGTGTCAAATCAATTTCAGATATTTTTTTAATCAATTTATTTCTAATTTTATTGATTTTTAACATTTTTTCAGTGTAAACTTCAAATTGCATGCATTATTGTATGTGTGCGAAGTGCAAGACAGCACGGTGCTATATTGTGCACAAAAGAGCAAATTCGTGCGACACAGTCGTGCATTTTATTTAAATTCTTAACGCTTTACATTTTTACATCGATTTAAACATATATTACCTTCGAACAAGTAATTTGCTGGCTTAGATGTGTAAGTTAAAATTCAAACTTAAAATTAATGGCGCAAAATTTTAAACAGTCTGATGTTAAGGTATTAGAATGATTCTACTGAACAATTAACTTAATTTAAAGCTCTTTACTTTTTCCACTAGTAGGTATCATACTAAACCTATTTTCTTAATAAAAGTCAGCTCAGCACGCCTAACAAATTGGTAGTTCGTGCAAAAAACACACCATTTTCACATTTTTAATTATCAAATTGACATTTGGAATTAGTAGTGTACTAAAAATTAAAAACAGGCATTTTGTGATAGCACGATGCTAACTCGTTTAAAATTTGGAAAATCCTATTTTCAACCTACCACCATACTAAAAATGCTTTAACATCGTACTTAACCGCCTTAAATTTTGCATTTTTTTAATATACATATTTAATTTTAGTTTTAATTAATTAATTTAAATTCAAATAAAACCCTCTATATAAGGATTTCTAGATTTAATTATTGAGCAGTTTTTGACCAGAAAACAACATTCTTTTTGGGACTCATATATAAATTTGTTTGGTAGTTTTATTTCTTTTTCAAAGCATACATTGGTATGAAAACAGAAAGTGAGTTCTAAAACCTATCTAATATCACTTATACTATTATAACGGTGCAGTATAAGTTGGCCATCATTATAGCCACTGGTCAGACACGAGTTTCCAATTTTATTATTTACTTTGGGTTGTTCATTAGCTCTAGCAAGTGTAAACCAATTTCAATTTAAATGAAACTCTACACGAAATATAATAAAAAATATATATATATATACATACATATATGACATACTAATAAATTTGAAACTGAAGAAATTTTAACACCAACGAAAATATAAATTTTCCAAGATCCCATTAAAGCTAATCGCTACCTTGTCCCAAAGATCTGCCTTTTTAATTCTATACCATCCTTATACCATAGTCAATACTCTACTCATGCATGAATGCTTGTTTCTTTTAATGAAAATTTATCACTTTATCGGTGGCAACAATTTGATATGCCTCTCGCTACACATTTATGCGGCAGGTAATCAGTTGCCTAAACAAAGATAATAGAACGAAATATAAGAAATCCCAAAATTTACACCTTTGAGTGGGGGCCATTTGGATTGACTACTGACCGCGATCAGCTCATCAAAAACTCTAATTCGAAGCCAACGATCGATCTACAAATCAAAGAGCTATTAACATAGCCAGAAGCATTAGCTCGAGTGATATCGTCTTGCAACAAAATTCAGTGCACTATATACATATACTGACTGCATCAGCAGCAACAGCAGCAGCAGCAGCGAGACCCGAATGTGTTAGCATCATCTTTGAAAAATTGATCCCAATCAAAGGGTGTCTCTGAATCGGTACTTTAGGTAAACGATCCATAAACTACTGTGTTAGTTTTTGTTTGTCACTTTATGTTTACACTACCGCTTAAGTGAATAGGTACAACTATTTTCTGGCTGAAAATAAAGTCGTCAAATCTCAAAGTTGGATAAAATTTGTTTCAAAAAAATTAAGAATTGATAAATAAAATTAAAAATTAATTTTGAAGAACTAAATTTCTGTTGGCTTTATTGCCTTTTCAAGAGAACGGTGAGTGATCCTACTTCTGAGATGTATGTAATATCCACAAAATAAATAAAAAGTGCAAACGCTTAAATGTTTTGAGATTTGATCAAAGTCAAACTCATGCTTAAAATAATTATAATAAAATCCATCATTTGATTTTGGGTTTAAGAGATTTATTAAATGTTAGGTAAGACCATTTCCAACGTTGTACCTATTCAACCGAAACAGAGTGTAATTCCTTTCGTCACATTCCACGATCGATTAAAAAGATTTTGTTTTTATTAGACACAATGGATCGCCAGATTTAATGACGCAAAATAAATTAAATAAACTCAGAGAAAATGCTAGAAAAAGAATACATTTTTTTTTTTTATAAAAGAAAGAGATTAAGAGATTCTTGCATCTTTAAGTGTATGAAATTTGATCCGCAACAATTTTTGACACGATCATTGAAGGTAAAGATCGGAGCTAGACGTGAAACGGCATATGTAGGTATATTCCGGTGATGGGTCCATTTATTTTCCGGCAAATTGTCTCGATGACATATACGGTTTTCAGTCTTGGTCTTCCTCCAATCCTCTTATACAAAAACTCCTCACTGGGTGACAACTTCGAACGAACAACGTTAAACTTATATACGCGAACAATGAGTTAGCAATTAATCATTGCGTCGTATTGAGAGAGAGTAAAATCGCGCCAAACAAGCAAAATGCAATCGATCATTAATTAATGCTTGACATGAGGATTAAGGCTTATTATGAGGTTACACAATAGGTCATGAACTTTTCGTGGTTAGATCAAGCGGGATGGTGTACGAGTAGGTATATTCTTAAATGGCTAAGCATTCGATCTTCCTCTCAAAAGTATGAGAACCAGCATTGTCTTGTTCTTCATAGTGTGTCTTATTAAAAGTAATGACAAAAGCGTTTCCGGTCTCAAGCTATAAAAGGTATCGTTTAAAAAAGTTGACTGAACGCCTGAAGTAAATGATTCAAGTAAAACATTTACAGTTAACTGCTTGAGAGAATTCTTGATGAGTAGAGTCTTAAGATTAGGTGACACTCCAACTAATAGATAATAATAGAAAAAATAAGTATTGAATTTTATTTGAGAAAGGAAATTTCTTTCTTATTGAGATGAGGGGCTGTTTTATTAAAAATAAAATGCAAAACTGAGTCACACGAACTTGCTGTTAAGTACGAACAGACTTTGGTTTTAAAGTATTAACATTTAAAAAAACTATTCTTCGAATTTTTAAAAAAATAATTTTTTATATATAAAATTTTGAACGTATTTTTGAGAAAAAAAATTGGTAAACCAATTTTTAGTACTTATTTATGCGGATTTTAAAAATCAATTTTGAAAAAAAGTCATCTTTTGAAATATCGAATTTTCAAAAAATCATTTTATTTTTTTTTTTTTTAATCCAAACTTTGAGTTTTTGAAAATATTGATATGCAATATTATTCTAACTTATTAGAAGCTTTTGTGTAAGAAATTTCATTAAAATTGGTTCAAAAGATAATGAGATAGTCGAAAACCAAAAACATGATTCTATGAGAGGTACCATTTTTAAACGATAGATAATAATTTTTTTTAATAATATGCGTAGATCGTTCTGATATTAGTTTACACAAAAATTTTAAACAAAATCGTAGCAGCCGTTTTTGAGAAAAAAGAGATTTTCAATATGTATGGGAGGTACCGTTATTTTTGGTTATAAGAAAAAAATGTATTTAAAATATGCTAGATAATGTCAAAAAACTGCTGGGTGCTAAGTTTAATAAGAATCGATCAAGTCGTTTTCGAATTATTAAATTATTAAAAAAAAAAAAACATGAAACTTTTTTTTTTCAAACAAAATTTTTTGAACATTTTGATACACAATATTTTTGAAATTATTGCAAACATTCTCTATGAAAAAATTGATTAAAATCAGTTGAATTGTTTTGGAGAAAATCGAAAATCAAAAAATGGTTCTATGGGCGGTATCATTTAAAACCATTTTTCTGAATTTTTTTTATAAAATGGTAGCATTTTTGTAAAAAAAATTACTGAATTTAAAAAAAAAGTGGGGGCGCTTTTCATCTGTACGGCAGGTACCTATATTTTTGGTCTTAAAACAAAAATTAAAAAAAAAAAACTTGGGGGAATGCCTAAAAAATGCTAGGTACCAAGTTTAAGGAAAATTGACCTACCAGTTTAGGCTCCAGCCCAACAGACAAACGGAGAGAATTGCGAGACCAATTGCATTTGCAAAACAAAACATTTTAAAAAAAAGCGAATTCGAACTGTCAACCAAATTTCAACCCAAGCTCAACTCGACCTTTCGATTTAGTTTAAGGTATGAAGGAACGTACTCAATATTGAACGTATCCAATATACATCTTAAATCGTAAGACTGCTTTTAAAAGCTACAATTACCCCCTGCAATTTTTAAGCATGTAGGCGGGGGACTTATGCGGTGTCCGGGGTAGACAAAGTTACAGAGGTTGAAATAATTGCAGAGTTATCGCTCTTTCTTCTTTGTGCTTTTTCTTATTGTTTGAGACATAAGTGTAGTAAAGAGTGAGGAGATGTATTTCCTTCTCATTTAACAAAAATTGCAGGTATTAAAATTTGCAGCGTTTAAATGGATGCTGCAATCGGAAAGAAACACGAAAGAGAATTGCGGATAGAAATTGCAGTAGTCTAAAAGCAGTCTAACGTGTAACTGCACAACATTGTGCTATAGAAATTTCCACGTTTGTAGTTTACCCTACAGCCGCCGGTATAGGTGTTTACAAATCAAACAATTTCTTCCTTTCAGGGGTACCTAACTTCTTGTCATGAAAAAGTCTTCATCATCTATAAGGTGTTCCGATTCAGCAAAAAATGCTAGGTTTCCTCCATTTCTACCCATCAACAGCTACAGGAATGGTTTTTATTTTTAAGTCACTATATACCTAAGTCTGATTCTTCAAGAGCTGTCGCATCACTATTAATTTATTTATTTTATGTATCAGATCACAGAAACCAAATCACAGATAAATCACATAATAATCATACAACAAAAAGCAAATAACAATTCAAATGAAACATGCATCATTTCGATAACTTTAAAGACAACAAAAAGTACTCTTCCCTTTATTTTCTTTCATATTTATTATCTATAATCTTCAATCTCCAATAAAAAATTATTAACATCATATAAATATTATATTTCCTTCACTGAAATTGGCCTTCCGAAAAGCCATATCCAAGCCAACAGACCTTTATTTACGACGAAAAACCAAAATCAAGTAAACTGCCTCATTCCTCATTTGAATGGCCACTGATAACACAACACTCTGAGCTCTGGATATGTACATATGTATATAAAAATAAATATTATAAATTTATAAAACCAAATAAAAAAAACAAAAAAATCATTCACATAACATATACCGTTGGTTTATAATCTGGCACAATATCAAGAAAGGACGAAAAATCGACCGCTGCTACGCACATGAGTATATTTGTTTATTTTATTTTTATTTTTTTTTTTCAATCAAAATTTATTAACACATATCTTCGATTGAACATGGCGCCCTGCCGTGTCAAATGTTCTGCCCATTTAACATACCAACCGATCCTCATAAATTGCAACAAAAGGGAAACACTGATGCGAAAATAACCACAAACAAAAAAAAATCAACAAAAAAAAGAAGAAGAAGGCAAAAGGGTCCAATTCCTCCTCTCCAGACTTTATATGCGAGAAGTTCAAATCGATCGATCGATTGGTAAGATTGGGCCATCGAAAGATCAGAAGATATCGGTATGATCAATGCGGCATCCTTTATTTAAAAACATGGTGATGGTGCAGCAGTGCAGTGTAGGGTTTGTGAGAGGAGATATCGAAAAGTATACACCATCTGTGTGCGGCAGTTGCGGATTTGTTAAATATAAAACCAGCACTTGATGAGAATTAATATTTAAAGGGGGCCAACGAAAAAAAGTTTGTGATTTTTCTTTATTACTTGCATATCCTGAGTATCTCAAAACTATGTCGAAAAATATGATTTTTATGGTCAAGAATTATCTAGGCAACATTGGTTTTCTAAAAATATCCATACCAATAAAATTGATATAAAGGCATAAAATTTAAACCCAACTAAGAAGCCGGCTTTCTAGAGCTATAACTTTGGACTGCAATATCGCATAGTTTTCAAAAATAAGTGAAAGCGGTAAATATTTCACCGTCTATAATTTTTTATTAAATGGGAACTATTCCCAAGATTCTCAGGGAATGAGAAAAATGCGATAAATAAAAAAAAAAAAAAAATCAAATAACATAACCTCCAAAATATTGCCCGCACATAAAAAATATATACATTGAAAGAGAATTTCCCTGCCCACAACTTTGGTTTTGACAGGTTTCCCTCTAAAACCAATAATTACGAAGATATTATTCAATTCTCGTTTTCCAAAATGGTGGAACCCGGCAGGGTCATAGATTGCGACCCGAAAAATTTTAGCTTTTCTTTATTTTGTTCCACAAAAAAGTCCATCGCTTACTCTTGTTTCGTCAAAGTAGGGATGAAACCGGTAGATAGGTTGGGTGTCTCGCACTGGATGCGCTGATTATCGATGAACTTGCTGGAATCGACGGTTAGTTTCAATACACTTAGTGTGGGACATCTAATTTGTTTCCGGACGTGCCTATACTAATTACCTCTTCGTGGTTCATCCAGGAAACATGGCTAGTGCGTGGCTAAATAGTAAGGCTTTAAAAGGCTCTGGCTTGACGAAAGCGATGTGCAAAAAATGGTAGACTGTTTTGTCTGTGAATTAGTACTTGATGATTAAGGGACTGTTTCCACATGAACTGATTAATAACAGTAATGCATGAATTTGGGTTCAAGAGAGTACTATGGAACGGACAACTCTGGTTTTGACAACAGGGCTTAATTAGATCCACCTGGTAGGAGATAGCTGCGTCTCTTTGCAAACAGATCAAGGAATATCTTATCCTTCGGGCAAGGAAGATAATCCGGGGAAGGTAAGGTTCCTAGTCTATGTCTACCTTGGTTGCTGAAGGGTTCCTTACCGAAAAATAACCCAAATTGAGTACCGCGGGGTGCAGTTGCCCTGTAAGTGTTGCGCAAGTAATGCTTACGTCTGCACGTTGGTGTTGGTTTGTACCATGTATGCGCATGGCTATCGGTGATTGGGCACTAATAATTAGATTGAAAAAGTCAAACCAAGATGACTTCAAATCAGAATGCAAAGTCAATTGGTAATAATATTAATTGAATGAGATCAAAATATGGTTGATGGGACTCGGCGAGTGTTGGCTCCCAAGCTAAACATTTTTAATCATGTGCAGATCAATCTTCTTTTGTTACGTCAAAAATCGTTATCTGGTAAATAAAATAAAACTTTTCAGAAATAAAATATTTCAGGTATTGGGGGCCTTAATTCGTCTAAATCCGTCACTGAAATTCGAGGCAATCAGGAAAAAATCGCGCGGATCGATTCAACAAGAGGAACCCTACAAATAAACAATCATTCATGCGAATTTGCTCAATTGACTCAATCCGATCCAACTGTGCAAGAGACTTCGCTGGCTCGGATATAGTGCCCATCTTAACTGCCTTGCATTCCGCAAGGGATTTGTCGTTGTTTGTCCACTTCCTGGATAGATTTATGCAATCGGTTTGGAAGGATATAACATTTCTCCTTTTTTTTTATTATTTTTATAGATACTGCATTGGCCTAGGTTTTGGCACCTAAAGGCATTTTATTTGAGGTTCATCGAAAGCCGATCGGTAATTAATTAAATTCAATTGGCAAACGTAGTGATCGTGTGTGGTGAGTGTGTTTCTATGTTCCTGCGTGCTGATGCGGCACCTGGAGCAACATTATCAATCATTTAACAGAATGCTGCACATGCAAATGAGCTCGAATATATGCATAACGACAAAAACAAAATAAACGATTTCACAACCTGTGCCACAATTAATTATCGATCACATAGTAAAGGGGGGGATTCACCGAATGCGATGTGCCGCGCCGCCGCCGCTCTGGCCAGCCGGCTCGATGTGGATATAAGAGACTGAAGTATCCTGCTGATTGTAGCTCAACTGATCATTCCCGATCATGCCCAACAATCACCACTACTACCCCACCCGCAGTTTGATATGATGCCGGATGAATGGAACCGACATGATGAGTTGCCTTAAACACGATCCACTATATCACCGTTGGTGGTAATTAATTCCATGTGGATCGCATGATCTGTCAAATTAGTCAAAATCGCTAAGGGCCTCATTCATCTCCGGATCGTCTGGGGGCCACTTGACTTAGTCACAGAACTCAATTGGGAAATAATTGCAAACATTTTCGATATCAGAGTGACATGTGGTGCAACGTGCTTGTTGGGGTTGGTATGGTCTAGGTTCGAGGATTCTTGAGATCGGAAGGTATAGTCCATGGTCGAGTGTTGTGCAAATAATGTGTTTCTCCTGATTTGTCTAAATATTTACCCTGACAATGCTGTACCTATACTATCTCTCTCACTCAGAATCACACACACTCGCGATGTAACACGCGGTAACATTATAATTGGAGCTGCTTCTGATACAGCCAGCAGTCTCTGCAGTAGATTCACTCGGAAAATTTATATGCATCCAGTTCAGTGCAGTGGCAGAGCATTAATTTTTATTTCATTTGGTTCCAGTGTTATGTTATGGCTGTGCGTCCTTTTGGCGATGGAAGCTCGTTATCAAAACGAAATCATCTCCCAATTGTCTGCAAAGCAGCAAAATCATCAACAGAGCCCAAATCATGGTCGTCATTGTCATACAGCAGGGATATGTGCAAAATTTAAGTCGTGGAACCATTTTCGCAACCTTAACCGAGAGCACATAACAAAGACGATAACAACACTTCACTTCGCCAAACCCTATCACCTTGAAAAAACAAACCGGACGTGTTACCACCAGCTACCCATATAGAAGAACTCTTATTCAATCTGGGTCTGGGACTCTGGGGCTGGCTAGTGGTGAGACTTGCAATGATGATGACAGAAGTGCAGATGAGGAGCACGCGTAAAAACGTGAATCCGCTTTTAATTAAACAATACAGAAGCACTGTGATGCTGACGGAGTTCTTCTTCTTCGAGACTGGTATAAAACAAGTGGTTTTGCGAAGAAGAGCATTGCCATCGGGTGACAACTTCAGTGAGTTATGAGTTTTGTAATCACGACTTCTTGTTTTGATTTCTTGTGCAGTGTATATGTACCTACAATTTGAATTTGATGATCTCCGTCCGGTTGTTGCCGAAAAAAAAAAACTAGATTCTTTGAAACAACTACATGCTGATGGAAGAGCAGACACGAGTGACTAGCTAGCTAAATAAAATTGTTGTATTGAAATGTATCTAATGTGAGATGGATTCGATAGAGGATGCAATGAACCGAAGATGTTAAGTTCAGCTATGTTTAGATTTTTTTATATACCTTACCTACTCTTGATTATAGACTACGGATCTTCATACTTCAAGCATGCAGTTGGGATAGTAATTAGGTAAGGATAAATACATAAATAAATTTGGTGGTGCGGCAGCTCGTGTAGAACTAAAGCCTAGTGACTTACAAGTTACAACCATATGTGCTTATTATGGACAGGAAAGGAAAGCGCCTACAATTTTCTGCTGAATCCGAAGGGCAAAGGTGAGGGGCACTTTTTTATGAAAATATATAGGTACCTAGTATTGGAGGATTTGCCAATTCCTCAAAGATCAAGTTCTTTAAGTGGAGCATAATTTATTTTTATATTCAGACACTAACAATCCCTTCCAAGTTATTTTTAATAAACTTGGCAAAGTCTATCAAAATTCAATAATTTTTCTTATTGAATTTAGTTAAAAAAAACTTATATTAATATCGTCCTTTTTCATTATAGCGTTTTTCGACTGTGGAATAAGGATTTCTTTTATAGATTTTTATGTCCAAAAGGTAAGTTCCTTTTGTTTTTATTTTAGAGATTGCTGCGGACGCCGCCTGGCCGAACATCGAGTTGAAGTAATGCAGACTGGGTTAACACTTCCAGTATGGAGCGCTTTCCCCAGGCGTCAAAATAGACGCGTGTAGGAAAGTCAATAGGGATTTTCTTTTTCATTGCGCCAAAGTAGAGACTAACTTTTAATGCTTGCGTATTGTAAATGCCAAAAAGATGTAATAGTAAACATTGCGCAGCTGTCATTGTGTCAAAGTTTAGACGTTCCACACTTTTTTTTAAAAAGCTTAGGATGAATTCATTTGTATACATTCAAATGTTCTAGGTAATTGTTAGTTACGTGTTACTCGTTCATAATTTATTTTTATGTTTCGGTCGTCGTCACTTCACGTTTACACGCGTCGTTTTTCTTGTCGCTTAAAGTATACGTTTTTATTTATATTCGTGTCGTGGGCGGTTTATTTTTTTTAGATTTCGTGTCCGTCTTGTTTTTTATTAACGTTTTATTTTTAAAGAAAAAAATTCTCACCCGTGTTAAAAAGTTTTGTCGATAAGTTTTTGTAGCTGTTAATTGTTATACTGAGACAGAAATGAAAGGAACGAAGTTTAGACGTATCTAAAAAGTTAAAATAAATTAAAAATATTAATATTTATTTGTTTAAATTTTACAAAAAATAAAATTTTTACCACCCCCATCTGTCGACGAATAGCTAGGTCCTCCAATTTTTATTTGTGCCATTATCGTTAAACATTTATCCATCGCCGAAATTCGAAGAAAAAAAAGAAAAGAAAAAAGAAAAGAAAGTAATTTTTTATTGTTCACCCATATACTAAGGCAACGGATGTAAATACATGTAATGTTTTTTTTATCATTTTTGTTATTATTTTGTGTGCACTACATACAGAGATATGGATTGGATGATGTTTTCCAGTTAGAGAAGAATCACCCGACTTAGTTTTTTTTTTAGAATGTATGTTATTCAAGGCTTCTTTGAACGCGGTGAAGATCTATCTCTTTCTGTCTTGTTTCATTATATTCTTGGTATACCAGTTTTTTCGACTTCTTGTATGTGCCATCTGAATTCGAGTAGGTACCTCATTTTGATTTAACTTCGAAACGATCGTTTGGTACTTCCGCCGTTTGAAAAAAAAGGTTAAAATCGATCCAAAACCAAAAAGTGCAAGTTAAATAAATTAAAAATATTAAAGAAAAGTGAACAAAAAAATAAAAAAATTAAAATTCATTAGTTTTGGGTGCTTTAATTTATATTTAAACCGGGTTCAGAAAAGTTAATTGTTCAGTTTTTTTTCTAGAATCCCTATATGTAATAGTTAGTGCCATTCCATTCAGCTACTGCGATACATTAATTCTGTAAATTAAATTTTGAATAAAACGAAAAAGTGGTGAGTTTGTGGTTACAAAAAAAAATAAAATTTATTGAAAATTGATTAAAAGTTATAATGATAAGTACGGGCCGCCGCATAATTAAAGCGATTGTTCCCGTTTATTAATCGTTCTGACTCTGGTATCCATCTCACAGTGTTCTTCCTGGACTGATAAAACTCTTCGGCCAACTTCTAGTGAGTGCCAGGTTGTCTTTTGATACGCCATATTAAAGGGTTCGAGCCGCCACTCAATTAGAGCTCCGCCATCTTAACGAGGCCATATAAAGAAGTCGGATAAATAAAGTCAGTGAGTCTAAATAATAAGAGAGGGACCTAATAAAAAAAAAATGACTATTTTAATTTAATAACTCTCCAAAAATATATTGATTGGGATTGTCTTTTATTTAACCAAAAATTCTCATGTAAAATTCAAAGGTGTCAAAGTTACTTCCTTACACATATTTATATTATCATTTCGTGAATTTTATTTTAAATCTTAAATTTTGTTTTCATTTTTTTTTCTTCTTTCAATACATACTTTACCTTTGTAAGGGAAAAAGAATCGAATTTCTGAAGTGTCCACGCTGGTTTTTATTTATACGTTTCTTTTGTTCTTGGGTATTTAGGATATTTCTTTAGAGCTCTCTGATAGCGCTTTCCTTCAAACTAAAAAAATACCAAAAAGGGTATACATGATTTTTTTTTTTTTTTGGGCACCAGATGGAACCGTTTTTAGTCTCCTTTTTTTAGTTTTTGTTCTTGTTAATTGTTTAATAATATTTTTTTTCTAAATTTATTTATTTTGATCCGACTAAATGCTTCTTTTCGATATAATTACACAAGTAAATAAAGCTTATGACACCTAAAAGTCGAAAAGATATATTGTTTTCTTGTTCCGATAGACGGGACATGAGTTTTTGAAGACTTTTTTTTCAGGGGTGCTGAGGGCAGCTGAGTTTCGGTGAAGATGGTATGATCTAAAACCGATCATTCACCACTTTGGGGAAATCAAAAAATTGCCAAGGATTCCTATAGTAGGGTGGGTTATGGCCTCACTGCAACAACATCCGCAGTGCCTTGGTGTGACAATAGTCCGTCCGTCAATTTACTAGTCTGTCTTTTTTTTCCCTAGTTTTCGTCAGGCCTGATAAGTGTTTTTGATTGCAGGCGAGGTTAAGTTTCCGGGGGGAAAATCCCCCCCATCCGACGAGCTAACGCCATGCATGTGCAAGCAAGCCGCGTCCCCGGAACTTGACATTCCACCTTACCTTTCCAAACTCTTCCTTTCTCTCTCTCCTACCTCTTCTTTTTCCTACGTTTCCTCTTAACCGACGCCTCCTCCTCCTCTTGCCCGGCAACAAGATGTGTTTTTTTTTTTTTTAATACTCTTCTTTTTATTTTCTCGCGTCCTGGGTTCAGTCCGCATTAAACTAACAGGATGGTTGGCCGGCCAGGCGTCTGCAACAAAATTTGTCGTTTAATTGGATATATTCCCCATTAACATCAAAAACAGACATGGTCGCCTGGGAAAAGTGCCCGTTTACCGTGACAAAAAAAATATAAGCAGACTAACGAAATCACCAAAAGGACGCCGCTGCCGTGCCCGAAAATTTAGGTAATAGCATATTTATTCCAATTCCTTACTTTCAATAAATGTTTTCCAATAATTACAGGTCACTTAATTAAAAGCGCTGACGACAAAGGTGAGGAAATACCCAAGTTCAGTCGGGCAGAAGGAAAGTAAGTACCGTACCTACACCTATAGTCTAGGTACTCTAATCTTAATACCTGCGACTTTTATTGAAATTTCCGAATTCATGCAATGAGTACGAGGTCAACGACCCATCAACGTAATCGGCCCCGTAAAAAAAAAAAAAAAACAATCCAATGTGGATAAGTTCCTGCCCCTCACCTCACTTATATCACATCGTTTAAAATTTGTTTATACTTTTTTTTCATCCCATAGAAGTGGTGAGTAATTTTATTTTATTTTTAAAATTATAATACGTTAAAAGGTCAAGTGCAATGACAAATAGTTACGTGCCTTTAAATAAGCAAATACGCAAGTATATGAAAAAAAACAAGTGGTATTAAATAAATAAATAATAAAATGGAAGTATCAAGGTTAATTATTAAATCTAGTAAAACAGTTTTAAAGTCAATTTAATAAAAATATAAAAAAGTAAATATCACAGATTTTTAAATGTTAGTACAGTTATCAGTGTTAAGGAGAAATAAAGTTAATAAAATATCACAGGAAGCTAAGTGGTTAGTAACTTATACCTAGAAATCACAGATGCTTGTTTATCACAGTTAGTAAAATAATTTTAGTGTAAATAAATAAATATGAATAAAAAATTTCGGGTACTTGGTGAATTGAATTATAGTGTTTTGAAAACGGTCAGATACTACGTGAAAATAAAATAAATTAACATATAAAACAAGAAAATAATAAATAAATAACAGATAACTAATAACAAATAGCAAATAAGCGACGATTAAGAATAGCGATACGAAAAAAGCGAATATTTTTTTTAAACATAATCAAAACTTCGGTGAATTAAATAAAGTTTTTATTTACCGATTCTTTTTCCATTAAGATTTTTAAGTTCATACATTTGATTACCAACTTAATTGGTTTTTCGGCATTTAATATACATATTTTGGTGAAAGCTTTGCGGGTAAATATTTTGAGGAATCTCTCAACACAAAATTCTTTCGATAAACTTTTTGTCCGAGTAAATATCCAACATTTTTAGTATGTAAGTACGGATAATATATATTCTCGCGGCTTTTTCATTGGCTTTCAAAATGTTTTCGCGTATTCGATTCCGGATACATTGCAATCGACTCTGTCAGGGAAGAGGTAACAACTAGTTGTCGTCAGCGTTGCCGTCCAAAAAAAAAAATTCCGTGCCACATTTTCTAAAAAATCGTGTCATTTTCGTGCCATATTAAAAAACCAAAAATTTTTAGATATGTTAAAAAAAATATAAATCAATTGTGGGGTGAAATACAACAAAAAAAAATAAAAGAAATAATTTGTTCTATAAAAAAATAAGAGTTTTTGCCAGTTTTTCCTCCATCTTCCATTAGGAGCAATTTTCTCAAAATTTCTTCTTTATTTGGAGTACAAAATGGAAACAAAAAAAGCGTGCCATATTGAATTTTTTCGTGCCACCGTGCCATGATAAAATTTTCGTGTCAAAAAGGCATGATCGTGCCACTTCGACAACGCTGGTTGTCGTCCATCGCTTTCAATTTTTTTGCAATTTCATAAATAAAATAAATAAAGCACATCTAATATGGGGCTACACCAGTAGAGCTATGAACTGCACTACCTAACGCACACGCTATATCGCCATTGGAGAAGGTGCGTATCCCAGTTTCTTTCATCGTCCATAAGGTACGACCGGATAGCGGCTAACAACGAGTGGTTAACCCACTCCGACGCATTTGACTGTGGTGCATAATAAGCCGTCTTAAAATGCCTAACGCCATAGTTTAGTTGCAAAATTTTAGAATTCTATTGCTATGAATTGTTTGCCGAATGCCGATATCGAAATGAATAATTTTCAGAACTCCGAACATATCAAAAACATGCCTACTCTTTCAAAAAACAAGTGCTTTAACTATTTAAGGCACAAAACTTATTGAAATGAAGGAAAAAGAATAGTTCGCTCAATTTATTAAAATTTTACACATTTCGTCATTATTTTTTTATTTATTTACACAATTTTTGATTATAAGTACTTATTGTTGTTTTTTTTATATTTTATAGGTGAGTTTGTAAAAGCAAAATGGAAAATTTGAGAGACTCTTATAAGAAGTATTTAAAGGAACAGAAAGGAACCGGCTCAGCAAAAAAATACAAAAACTGGCCATGGGCTATTCATTTGTAATTTTTTAATGATTCCCTAACCCTAACTCCTCAGACGACATCTTTCAATATAGATATATACTAAAACCATTTTGAAAATGCAGTTGGCACAATTGTTCGGCAAGTTTGAACTAGCTGCCTTAGATTCTTCCAAGTCACACGTTCTCGAAACGATTTCTCATCTGAAGTTTGAGTTTTTAAGGGCATATAAATTTCCATCAGCTTTCAAACCATTTCATAAAGTTATTAAAAAAAAAAAAAACTGCATTAATTAAAGTGAAAATTGATTGCGTCAACCATTAGTGAAATGCAATAATTTAATTATTTTCCTAAATATTAAATATAAATTTATTAAATTGATCTCTAGACATTCGGAAATATTTGTAGAAACGATCTTCATATAAATTCAGTTCCTCGCAGAGGCGATGGAACTCACCATATTATGCTCTTTTTTGATTAATTTAATGAACCCATTTTCTCCTTTTCCTTGATAGAAGGGAAAGGAGGAGAAGGGCCTCATCTTCACTGCTGCTGCTCATTCTGTTGCTGCTCACTGTCCACGAAAAACTATAAATTCCTCACAAAAATTAACTTTTGCTGTTTATAAACACTGGAATTTTTTGGATTCGCTTGTTGAATTATTTTTTATTGCAGTAAATTGACTTTTATGAGAGAGATTCAATTTATATTATTCACGTGCTCGAACGGAGGAAAATCATTCTAGTACTAGGTCAATAGAACGCCGAAAGCTGACCACGTTCTGTTTGACGTTTCTGAACGCGGAGGACGTGGACGCGTGATATTTGATTAGACGCTTTACATTGCTTACAATTAGAAACATATTCCCGCATATGCACAGTCATATTAGCAGAATAAAAGTATTGTTTAATACGAGTTAGGGTCTTAACTATTTCACCGTGAGCAGCTTTGGGAGGGTCATGGGCTCTACTTATAATTTCTTCAGTCAGACCTGATGGAACCCAAAGAAGCCAAGAATGCTCTAACATTTCATCTTTGCCCAACTTATTAAACACTTTCTTATTTACTTTTTTCTGGAAAAGTCGGGATGGGATAGTACGGGTGCAGTAGTGAAAGCTTTTTTCAGATTCCCCAATTCTTCCAGTGCCTCACAAGTCATCTGGAATTTGCCGGTATTTTTCTTTAGCAGGTCCGTCAAGGGTGCAGTCAGACTCGAAAAGTTTAGAATAAAGTTGCGATACTACCCTGCCTCCGAACCTGACGAGTTTTTTTTTTTTTTAATAGGGAAATCCACTATTGCCTCCACCTTGGCCGGACCAGTTTTGAGTTTCCCACCACCAACGATGAACCTCAAATAGCTTTTTCAGTTCTTTGAAACAGAACTTCGATTTTTTCATGTTGATGGTGAGGTTTGCTTTACGCCACTTCATCCATCATCGTGCAGGAATCACCTTGTCCATTAACTGGCACATTTTTTTTTGGGCTGCATTGCACAACCCAAAAGGTATGACAGTGAATTTGGTACAAGGGTCTTCCCGGTACCGCAAATCCAGTATTTTCCCTACTCGGTCTCTCCAACGGTATCTGCCAGAATGCTTCTTTGAGATCTATACTACTAATGTAGAAAGTATCTGGTAATCAGCTAAGGAGCCCCTCGATATTGGGAAGGTGACTCCAAGATAAATACACACAATTAGCCGAGCAATAACTGTAGAAATTTCCCTATTACTTCAGACATATTATTAAAGAACAAGAAACAACGTTAATTATTTATATTCAATTTATTGAAACGGAGGAACATTTTATTTGTTTATTTTCTATTTAATTATTTTTTCTTTAATTTTTAAAAATAATTTACTTTATTATAAAAAGTTTTATTTTCAATGAATTTTCAACGAAAAAACATGTCTAGCGGCTGGGAGACGCTATAAACGTTTTAGTTTAGTCATCCGGAAGCGTACGGATACGGATGCATTTCAAATGCTTCTGAAATCGTACTTACTTCAGAATAAAAAAAAGTCGTGCAATTTATTCGTAACATCTAAATATTTACATTAAATTTTGTTCATTCTTAGAATTTATAAAAAAGTGTTTTGTTTGTTTGGCCCACCCTTACACATAATATCTGAAGTTTCTGCTGTTAGACACATAAAAAGACAGACAAATATGTTTCTCTATAGTTTATATTCATGGTGTTCAAAACATTTATGAATGTTACAACAGGAAGTGTATGATTAAAATAAATAAAAAAAAAGTCTCCCTTCATGAGACCATCATCGTCTTCTTTGTTTTCCAGAACAAAACAAAACAACAACAAAAAAAGAACTCCTTTTACATCTTCAAATCCATCTGACTTGTCCCCATCATGAGAAACCATCATGGAACATGTTCACAATTACAACATGCAAACGGTGTTTTATGCAAAAATGGCCAACTCATCCTGGCCTCCTGATTCTCCATCCTCATATTAGACATTCAGCACACACTCTCGTATATATTCTGATTTATGAACCATTCCAGAATCAACTCCACTATCCATACAACACCACACCATATTGTGGCATGTACCTAACCAACCAACTCCAAAAGCAGACATAGTATAAAATATGCCACAGAAATCTAGAAATCACAAACAAGTACACCACAAAAACAAACAGCAGATCCTTGCAGCAGCAGCAGAGTAAGCGAGATGAATTGAAAATTAAAAAAAAAAAAAAAACAAACGAACGTTGACCACTGCGTTGTCGTCACTGTAGTTCCAAAAATACAAGACAACCGTCAAGGCTATCTATCCATCTCCTAGTCCAACTCCAAGAGAGACTCCTTGCGGACTCTCCCCAACCAAACAGAGGAATGGACTATCTGATGTCGTATGGAGCATCATTGTTGGTCCAGCAGAAGTACCAGAAGGAGCAGCAGCAAACAGATGATGTTGATGGTGATGATTGCCATCATGACGATGATCACGGTATGCCATTGTGGATGGTGCAACCATCATCTGAAACGGTCATTTGGGAACCTCTCAACATACTGGCCTGATGTTCTTTGGCAGTGTAATTTGTTTAGAAAATTTGTCGCTGGAATAATTTGTGTTATCACAGCTAGAGGATCAGTGTCGAGAAGGATGATCACCCGGTCGGGTTGGTCGGTTGGTCGTTCGGGAAGAGATGGACCATGAGGATGGAGTTTCATATACATTATATAGCTTCGAAGATGTCTCTTGTAGGTGGGTCGGAAAAGAAGCGTGTTTTATTTAAATTCATTCATGGAATTTATACTTTCCGATGGACTTGGAAGTGAATTAGAGTCAGGCAGAATGATGATGCGGTGATTCCAGGAAGATGAGTTGTAAAATCATTCAGAAATATGTTTTAAGCAATCTTTAAGTCAATAACTCGGAGATATGGCGTTGGCTCCTGGGAGTGGTCGTTTGGTAAATTCTGTTCGACTAAAAGAATAAACAGTGGGGTGTGGTTTGCGCGGCAGTTAGTAGCGATATTCATGCATCCAAGCCTCGTTGTCCTAGAGTTATATTGTGTAATTAACGTGGCAAAAAAAGTAGGGCGCAGCACGGATGCGACAAATTATATGAATTGAAAAATTTTGTTGTTATTTTTGGAGCAATAGGCCATAGTCTCAAATCGTCTAAAAATTTCAGGCAAAGTTAATATACGTAACTCAAATTTAGGAGATTTGTTTTCGGACAATTTCTAAGGCATCGTATTTTCTTTTCTATATTTTTAGGGCTTAGAAGTATTCTTTCCTTCCATAATAAAAAAATACTTATATTTTCTGCGTCCCCTTTCCCACTCACACAACTCTATATATAAAGGGGCCGACCCATAAAATTCGTTGCTTGCGTTGCGGCAACGGATCCATTGACGTTGGCAGAAGAAACGGATAGAAGTGATCCAATGAATCCGTTGCTTTGTTTTGACATATTTAATTCGCATATTTAATTCATCGAACAAGCTTATTATTGACACATGATGTCAACGGACTTGCCGAAGAAAAAAGTTAAAAATTCAACTAATTTTTGCATTACTTCCGGTTCATGCGTTGCCTATAGGTCGCTTCTCATAACAACGTTTGTATTCAATCGAGCTGTCAGTTGTATACGTCGATCCAACGCATGCGACGGATTGTATGGGTCGGGCCCTTAACAAATTCTTCAAGGGTAGCTCTTGCAATGATAAAGATGCCTCTCATCTAAGCAGTTCGAAATTGCCAGGAAACTGTAGGTCCCCTCCATTGCTACAAACTAATCGAAAATCAAAAAAATGGTTCTATGGGAAGTTCCGTTTATAACCATTTTTGTGAACTATTTTTTTTAATAAATGGGGGCCCTTGCTTCCAAATTTTACGAGGAATTCTTTAAACAAAAAACTATATATATCCCAATTTATTGATTTTTATTAGTTTTTAAATTTATGTACTCAAACGAACATATACTTAAATTATTTTTTTTATACACACATTTTATCAAAGCAGAAGACGTCTTGATTTTCTTTTTGACATGAGATCAATCACCTTATCTGGATCCACATTAATATCTGAATGAACAGATATCATAGCAAGTGAGCTTAATCTTGCATTCCCCATAACACCTTCGGGCACTGATTTAATCCTTTTCATAGTTGAAAAGGTTCTTTCAATACTAGCTGTGGTCACTGGAGGCGTGGCCAAAACCGTAAGCAAGAAGTTTATACCTCCAAAGTTAGTCTTGTCTTGTTAGAATCTGTCCGTAAGATTTTGTATTAACGAATCTATGCAAGGAATCAATACAGACACTCATAAATAGGATTCAGTAGAAGAGGTTTCTGGATTGGAACGCGTTGTTTGTTTCAATGAAGTTCTTGGAGTCTTAATTCAACTTTAAATAAGTCCTCGGCAAGGTTAGATACGGATTGAAAAGCCTCTCTGAAAAAATCTTCGGCTTTTTCTCTGATGTTCTCAAGAGAATTCAAGACTTCTTTGGTGCGGTCGATTGCAGAAACGAAATCTAAGGATTTGTTCTGTAGGAAAACTGATAAGGGCAGCGTTAAACTGAACAGCTTTTCGCATACAATGGGGCTAACTAGGAAATCACATTTTTGGACCGCTGCCAAAAGTGTTGATGCCTTCGAAGACATCGCCCACGTTCTGCTCGTTATTTCTTTAAGACTTATTGAGATGCATTTAAAGAGCTCTACAAAGGAAATAATACTGTATATTAGAAAGTTTTAGTTTTTATTTTAGACTTTCGGATGGGGCTTCAGCCCCTCAAGCCCCCCCCCCTGGCTACGTGCCTGGTTCGGGTGCGTAAGAAGATGACCCTAGGTGCTGGTATAGCAGTAGTGCTCCGACGTAGTCGATAATAGAAAAAACGTAGGTTTAAATTTTGACTGATTTTTATTACTTGAAGAGAACTTACTTAGACAAAGGTACTATATACAAAAAGAGGAAGTTAGATAACAGCCTGAAAGGAAGGTAGGTAGAATTTACAAAGTGTGGTTATAATATATTACATTTACTATTTAGGAGCGACATCTTTCTGTCAATATGCAATATTAAAATACAATATTTAATGGGCAATCTATTACTTAATTCTATCGTAAACATACATAGTACCTAAATAGCGCGAGTAAAAATGTTAAAAAGTCAAAAGTATAAAATGTATTTTTTGTTTGATTTTTTTATTTAAAAAAAAATGACTAAGTTTGTTTTTTTTTTTTAATTTTAAATATTATAATATAAAAATTATAATTACTTTGATTATTACATGCACAAAATTTTATCAAAATCGTTGAAGCCATTTTCAAGAAAACTAAACAAGAAAACGAAATATTTGTAGGTATAGCAGCTAATCCTTTTGAATGATAAAACATAGAAATGCTCCGTAGCAAATTTGAGGCAAATCAACAAAATTATACGTAGGAACCACAGACTAACGGACGGTATAAAGAAACTCACTTCTTTGTCTTCCCATCTCTAAACGATCCCAAGCTCGCCGAAGCTTCTAGTCATCAGTACGAAGCGCTTTGACATCCTTGGCGCCTCAAACATGGCGGCTGGGACTCGAAGACTCTGCAACCAACTTGACGTTTTGGACTTCACATTCACATCTTGATTCGGGTTTGGGGTTGTTTATATCGTCCTTCATTCGCTCTCCTTGCACAGCTTATCGTCAGTATCAGCTTATCGTTTAATACTCGGGACACTAAAGCAAGACTGGTAAAGGTTTTTTTTAGAGTGTGCACTTCGCGTTAGACATGTTATCTAATTTAAAGTTTCTGTCATCAACAATGAGACAACAATGACAGATTTTTATTTGACCGATGACAGCAAGTAATTAATTTGGTCCCCGTTTACAAGCTTCGTCTGTAAAGGACAATATAACAGCTTAAACACAATAGAACGCTGCAACTGAAACTGGAGCTGCAGCTGCAGCTGCAACAGCATGTGGAAAAGTGTCGCACGTGCTATTTTGTACGTGCCCCCAATGCAGATGTACAGCTTTTTGTATATATTAAAGAAAGAAAAAACAACCACGAGTATATTTTTTACTTTTTTTATTTCTAATATTTTTCGCGAACACGAAAGAACAAAACACAAAAGCAGAAAGCTTAAAACCATTCTGACATTAAATTGTTTATATTTTTATTTAATAAATACAGAACACAATTATAATCATAATGATAATTATAAATCAAATCCACATTAAAATATTTTTTAAAAGCATAATGTGCCTATACCTCTTGAAGGTTTATTTTAGTCCATTTTGCTTTTAATGCAAGTAGTCCATAAACATTTTTAAAATCAAATATTTATCGGACAACAATTCCACAATAAAAAAACAAGTAGCTATGCCTGACAAAACCATAAGCAGCTGACAAGCACCCATAAGCTGATGTAGTGTCATCATACTTGCAACTCTGTTATTTCCAAAACTTTTTTTCCTTAAACTATCTGCTGCTAATTTATCATAAACATGTTTAATAAGTCCACTGGAGGACATTGTTCTTATTTTCCTGTTAAATTCTTCCATGAAAAATGAAAACTTTGGCATGTAAATACAAAGGACATTACTATGAACAGGCTTCTTTAAAGTGCTATAACGTTCATACCGAGATGCATCATTTTTATGCATAATCAATTCATCACACGTTATAAATAATGCAAATTTATCGTCATATTTATCTAATTCGTCAAATAATTCCATAAAAGGAACATCGATGTAAATTATCTTATCTGGTATTGCATTAAAAAAAGGATTCAAAGAGTAGTAGTAGGATGTCTTGGCAATAAATTTATATCCTGCTGCAATGCTTTCTTCGAAACTAGCAGGAATTTTTCGTTGTGGTTGATTGTGAATAAATTTAAATACTGAGCCTTCGTAGGAACTTCTTATGATCAAAATTCCCATTAGCCATGAGAAAATATGTATCCTTGATGAAAATGTCCCTAGACAGAGGAAATTCTTAAAAAACTTCTTCCAAAGAACTTTTCCGATACCTCTTCCAGTTAAAATAAATAAAAGTATCAGCCAAGTATACCGATCGAATGGAAACAGCAGGATCTCCAATGAACTGTAGGTCTTTGGTTTTTTCACAACTAATTGTAAGGAACTTGAGCCAAAGTAATCTGTTCCGGCAAAATTTTCTATTCTATCTTTGGAACATATAAAGCCTCCGATCATAAGATCTCCATCATTTATCTTGAAAGCAGAATAACAAAATGATATTTATTATACAATAAATAGATGAATATTCCTACACTTAATTTACAATACTTACATGGCCAACTAAAAGTCCATCTAAGAATTTAGCTTGTGTTGAATTGTGTTTCTCTGGAATGATTTTCAGGACATCGATTGTAAAATTCATAATATCTGCCAGACTTTTAAGAAAATTCACATCAAAGCCAACAGTATTACCTTCAAACATTCTTAAGAATGGTGGGTCTTCGGCAAAAATTGTCACAAGAGGACATTTCCAGAAGTTATTTAATTTTTGTGGAAATGTTGGGTTAAACCATTTAAGTTTTCCATTTATGAAATAGTTATGAATTATTGGAGTATTATCTCGACATATTTTTTCGCTGAGTGGGTAGTAGGTGTATATTGCAACAATTTCATGTTCTTGTTCAACAAGAACATTTATGTGTTTGATAAAATTCTTCAGGCAAAAATCCATGATCTTATTCAAGATAGGTTGCAAATTTCCGATTTGATTGATTGGATTAAAGAGTAGATAATAGAATTGGTGCATGCCAGATACGTCTTTGCTAAAACTTCGATGATGAGTTACGATGCGTCTGAAAATATAACTCAAATCATTTATTTAGTCAAAATTATTATAAAGATACTTTTAATTAAAACAGGTTTATAATAAAATACTGATTTTAATTTGAACTAGGAGAACATCGAGCATTGCATAAATGCATAACGATTAACGAATGATAATTAGAATGCTTGAGGATCATTGACTAGGGAAGAGAGTGTTCAATAACACAGTGGTTATTTAAAAAACTACCTATATAAAATTAGTTATGGGAGCCAATGCAGTACAGACCCGTGTTGGATATAATATCTGGCTGAATTAATCTAAGGGAGAAAGGTGCTCATTTGAACGTGGGGTACATTTTAACATTGCTACTAAAATCTCAAGAAATAAATGGGTTTGGCCCATAATTCTTTATGTGCCAAAATTCGGTTTCCAAACTCCTGCATTCTAAAATTCTTTATTTCAAAATTCTATTTTTTTAAATACTGTAAATCTATAATTATTCTTAATTATTATGTATTACAAAATTCAGTATTTTAAAATTCTGCTAATTATAAAAGTAAAGGGTTTTTCAACAGGGAAGCTACAAAAGTAGAGCAACAGGGACAGCAAACGACGCCATATTTCTTGCCGCTCTTTTAATATTTCTCTTCAGTAAGGTTTGCCATTTCATGATGGAAAGATATACGAGCCAACAACGAGTCAAAATTATTAAAATTTTCTACCGAAATTCGGAGTCAGTGGCGTCTACGTTAAGAGCGGATTTTCATCGAAAAATCATCTTCAGCGATGAGGCTCATTTCTGGCTGAATGGCTTCGTCAATAAACAAAGTATTGGTCAGGCAGCAATCCACACGTACTCCATGAGTGATCATTGCATCCCGAAAAAATTACGGTTTGGTGTGGTTTATGGGCCGGCGCGGCGGCGTCATTGGGCCGTACTTCTTCCGTGATGATCAAGACCGGCACGTTACTGTGAATGGGGATCGCTACCGTTCAATGATAACCAAATATTTTTAGCCCCAATTGGATGATATGGACTTGGAGAACATGTGGTTTCAACAGGACGCGCCACAAGCCACACAGCGAATGTCACAATCAATTTATTGGAAACCAAGTTTGGAGTACGTGTTATCTCATGAAATGGTCCAGTCGCTTGGCCGCCTCGGTCGTGCGATTTGACGCCGTTAGACTATTTCCTGTGGGGCTACGTCAAGTCTATGGTCTATGCCAACAAGCCAGCGACGATTGATGAACTTCGTAAGAATATCGAACGTGAAATTGCAGCAGTATCGGCCGATTTATGCTTGAAAACCGTCGAAAATTGGGTTCAGCGTCTGGACTTCTGCAAGCGTGCCCGTGGTAGCCATGCAAAGAAACCGATTTCCATACATAATGGCATCGAACTTACTTTCACAGGAATACAAAATTTCATTGATATCCAAAATCGTTTTTGTTTTATTTAAAAAAACTTTTGTAGCGCTCTTATTGAAAAACCGGATAAATTTATTTTGATAATAAAAAAGGCGAAATAAGTACTACAATAAAATGAAGGTGAACTAGATCCAAAAGTACATATTTTTAGAGAACAGCAAGGCAATGCTTCATGAAATTCTGTATGTACATATTTTTAGAGAACAGCAAGGCAATGCTTCATGAAATTCTGTATGAAAACTTTGTGAATATAAATCAATAAAATTCAATATGGAACTTTTCGCGGAATTTGTAAAAATTATTGGTGAGTTAGTTAAAATTAGAGTTAAAATCAATAGCCCAAAATTTTAAACGATTTAGTACGATGTTAAAGCCTTTTTTAGTATGATAAAATGGCTTTAACATCGTACTAAATCGTTTAAAATTTTGCGCCAATGTCTACAGAGATGAAGACTAATCCTACAAAAAAATGGAGTGCTTCAAAGAAACGGATAGTGGATGGGCCCTCATCTGAGTAAAGCTAAAGAAATTAATATCAACAAATATCACTACCAAAGAACATCGTCATACTAGGAAGTGACAGATATTTCGAGTGATATAATTGACCTAGAAAACATCATACTGGATTTCAATGGATTGTTGTTTCCCTTGGAACTTCCAGAAACAAAAATTTTCGAAAAGCGAAACGTTGTGAGCGTTAATGTTGTCTTTGGATTTTCTGAGGGAGAAAATTGAGAAAAGCCTGACATAGAAGGTTCTTACTATATGACTTCCAACGAAAAAAGTCGTCATATAAACCTTCTTTTGTACATATGTGTCTGGAAATAATTCCCATTTTATGTTGATAAAAAACATAAGCAGAATCATCCGAAGTGAAGTTTTGGAAAGCTCAAGAATCGTTCTTCTGCAATAGCTGTTTGCAACATTTTTATAATGACACAACACATAAACAAGAATGTTAAAAGATTGTTAAAAAAAATTGTTAAATTTTCGAGCTACGATAAGCAGATGAAAGTGCCATAGGCAACATATGCATGCAGACTTTGAATGCATTATGCAGCCAAATGATACGTTTCCAGATCATTCCAAATCATCCACAACCACTGTTGACGAACACGTTTCCTGCGCATTTTTATATCACATTAAATATCCTTTTGATCCTTTGGAAGATGTGATCCATAGGTAAATATAAAAAAAAAATTGTATATTTCAATTTTGTTTCATTTCTTTAATTTGTTTTTATTTTATTTGTTATTTGTAGGTGAAACTTAACAGTCTACTTAGAGACGCTCTAGAGAAATATAACGAACAATTGAAAACTGTGATACCAATCAAGACCTTGATAGATTTGCAGAAGGACTTTTTTGGGAAGGCAACGGTCTGCATAATATGCAGCAAGCAAATAATTACAGGTGACATAAAAGTAAGGAATCACTTTCATTTTGACAGATAATTATAAGGGAGCAGCCAATAATTTGTGTAACCTCAAATATAAGTTGCCAAAATGTTTTCCTATTTTTTTGCATAATTTATCTGGGTTCGATTCCCATCGTTTTTTTTTAATCGCTTCGAGAAATTGATGGTGACATCAAGGTAATCGCTTTGAATACGGAAAAATATATTTCTATTTCAAACCGAATTGCCATTGATGAAAAGCATTTCTTAGGTTCTTATAATCCTTTCCCTTTATGAGTGAAAGTATTGATAGCTTAGCCCGAAATTTAGTCGATGAAGATTTCGAGATAACAAAAAAGTATTTCATAACAGATCATAGTCTGGATCGTGTTAAAAGAAATGGAGTTTCTCCTTACGATTTTCTTGATTCTTGGAACAAATTGAATGAACCATATCTTCCTCCAAGATCAAAATTTTTGCAACAAACTTTCGAATGAAAAATCATGATTATGAGTTGGCATTAAAAATATATGGTCACATCATTTCAGTTGCCAGAATTTGATGGATTATTAGGAGGTTTATCTCAAAAGTAATATTGTGTTGCTTGCTGATATTTTTGAGAATTTTAAGAAAGTGTGTAAGTATGCTTATGGATTAGATCCATGCAGGGCCGGCCCCAGCCAAGCTTGCGCCCTGTGCAAGATTTGTGTAAAGCTTCCTTTTTTATATTTGCACATACACTGATACACATGCATACAACTTTTTCACATTACCCAGGACGTAGACTTTCAATGCGTTTTTTTTTTTTTTATTGAGGTATCCCCGATAGGTGATGTTAGTTAGTGTGAAAGAAATAACAGTACAGTTGTGATGGATTTTATTTTGGAATAATTTGGACAAGTTTTATCGCAGCAAATATTTGTTTGCCCAAGATCAGATTTGATTTTCTTGCTCTTGGTAATGCGCCCCCAGAATTTTGCTCCCTGTGCATTAGCACGTCTTGTACCTATGGTTGATCCGGCCCTGGATCCATGTCATTTATTTATACTGCACCTGGTTTATCCTGGTATGCGATGTTAAAAATGACTGGTGTTGAGCTGGAGCTTTTGGTTGACATTGAATAGTACAATTTCTTTCAAAAAGGCATTTAAGGAGGCTTAACTTAATGCAGTCACAGGTATTCCAAAGGTAAAAATAAATCTGTGGCAAAAAGGAAAAACAGCATAAGTCGACTTATGTCGAAATTGAGTTTATTATAGTATTTGATGCGCAATGAGCGATTCTATTTATGATATTTTATTCGTATTTTTATCTCTTACGGTTTATGAACTGTAGACAAGAGAAAAACAACATAAGTCAATGTCTACGCACCTTGCACAAGGAAAAACAACATAAGTACAATATTCTAATTTGTATTTTCTACTTATATGCTCTTATGCCATAACAACAAACCAAATAAATGTACACATAAGTACACTTATGCTCTTTTTCCAGAATTTTAATATTTTAATTTAAGTCATAAGCTTACTTGTGTCCTTTTTCCAAAATAAAATGCGTGTGTATTGCGAACATAAGTTGACTTGTGTAGTTTTTCCTTATACCTTTTTTGTGAGAAAATTGAACACAAGTTAACTTATGCTGTTATTCCAAAAGACGTTAGTTGAAATCCTTGAAAATAAGTACACATGTGTTGTTATTCTGAGAGCAAAATTGTACTCAGTTGTGACTTATGCTGTTTTCTTCTTATAAACGTGTGTGTTCTGGTAGGTTATTATGTTGCAATTTTGTGCCGATTTTTTGTCTGTTTTAATTGTGAGATGCAGATGTGTCAAAAGTATACTTAAATTGTGAATTGTTTTAAGAGTTTTTATAAGTGTAACATCAAAAACTATTATTTACTAATTACTGGACTTTACGAAGTTATAATCAAAAAGTCCTTTATATTTTCTCACTGATTCGCATTTTCGTCAAGAAGAAGACTGGAGTTAAGCAGAGTTAGGTTTAGCTTTCATTGGAAACGATCACTTGAAATTTTCATTCTTAATTTATGTTTTGTAATGATGTTTTGACGAAACAAATAATTTCGTGAGATGCATAATAAATAACAAGTTGAGTTCACTTTTTGCTACTTTAGTTGTCAAAAAAGGATTTTCGAAACCTTCAAATGCACTCTCATAGCAAAAAAGAGGAGATAAAGGCGCACATCCAAAAATTTCTGACATTTGAAAGCCATTGTACATCAAAAAAGTATTTACAACCTGGTTCGACAATATCCAAGGTGTATAGCCTTTATTGTCTGGAATGTGAAGAACCAAGGAGTTTGTCAAATAATACTAATGTTTTTCATGAGCTGAATTTGAAAAATCTCCCTAGCTTAAAACGTGCGATAATTTGCTTCATAAGATACTATGGACATTCCAGATGAAAAGTTAAATGTTGAGGATGCGCCTTCAACTCATCAAATAAAGCTGATTTTGCTTACGTATGCAAAAAAATGACAAAAGATTAGCAAAAAAAAAATACAAAAATGTTGCAGAATATTCATTTCATCTATCAGCAACGATTGCCAATCCCATGTTTGAATTCGAATACATATTGCATTTTATAATCGTCAGTTATGGAATTATACCTAGTTTAACCGGTCTATAATTTGGTCAACTTTATTGGTATATGTGGCATGAAAGAATGACGAAGAGGGTGGTAATGATATGGCATGTTATCTTTTTAGACATATTGATGAAGAATTTCTTGTTGTCATTAATCTAATTTTTTAGAGCGATCCCTGTTCGGGTCAAATTAAATAAATTGCATGTTCAAAGCTGCTTTAGCTAATAGTGAACAACTTGAAGTTTTTGACCACAAATTCCTGAAACCAGGCCATACTCACATGGAATGTGATTCTGATAATTTCGTTTAAAAAAAAGAATAATACTTCAGCTAGGATTCTCCATCCTAGTCAACTTAATTTCCAGAATAAGGCACAGAAAAACTTTTGAAGTTAAGAAAATGCAGCAGACTTTGCAGAAACCTCTAAGGAGAAATGCATGGGGCGAAAAGTTAATACTGGAGGAGTGAAATATTTATGGCTGTAATTTGGATGGCTTAGGTATAAAAAAAAGTGAATTTGGTTCATTACTCTACAAAAACACCTTAAACAGAATGAGCAATTCAAGACAATAAATTTTAAAAACGTTGCGGAAATATTATTAAAAAATCTGACCATAAAATGATTCTACTTGTCCCTCTACTAAGGAAAATGCACAAGATCTTCTGCTGGACTTTATAGACTCGCGATTTCATAGATCTTATAGAAGTTTGGTTGTTGATACCATTACTAATTGCAAAGACGTATATTATTCACTCAATACATCCAATAAAATGCAATACATGTTATACAAATTCAATGTAAATACATCTGGATTTAAGTTTAAATCTGGATGTATCAAGTAAATTGGTGGTAAATGTCTTCATTGAATGTAAATTATTATTTTTATCCTTCTACGATTTTGGCTAATTTTTTAAAATTTCAACAATTTGCCTCGGAATAAGGACTTAAGCCGATTTAAGCCAGTTCATTATTTTGATTTGGATTTGGAAAAACGACATAACTTTACTTAAATAAAATAATTTTATTACATTCATTTATAGGAAAAAAGACATAAGTCGACTTAATCAAGAATTATGTAAAAGTTTAAAAAAGGAAAAACGACATAAGTCATATTTTTGTCAAAATCAACTATAAATTGACAAAAACTTGATTCTTATTAATTAAAAATTAAATCTAATAGTAATTTAAGTTGTTCCTGCGTTAACACCTCTTCCATAAGTTGTGTCCCCGATTTGTAATCACAAAACAAACATTCAAATTGCTCTCCTGAAAACTTGCAAAAACTGACTTATGTTGTTTTTCCTTGTTGCCACAGAAATGTATTCTCAAAAACCATCTTCATATTTAATATAGGTATTTAGACGCTCACAACTTATTATATGGTTGGGCAATGTCTCAAAATCTTCCTTCTGGAGGATTTGAATGGCAAGATCCTGAGTTATTTTCATTTGAATATATAAATAATCTAAACGATACAGATGTGAAATATATTTAAGAAGTTGATTTAGAGTATCCTGATACTCTTCATGGACTTTATAATGATTTGCCTTTTAGTCCTGAAAATATAGCAACACCAGGATCCAAATACATAAAGTTGGTAACAAGCTTTCTACCGAAATTTAATTATATGATTTATTTACAGAGTTTGAAACAAGCAATAAAACATGGTTTTATTTTGGAAAAAAGTAATGTGATGAAATTCAGACAATCAAAATGGATAGAAAAATATATTTCCAAAAATACCGAACCAAGACAAAAGTCGAAAACAAAATCTCAGAAGAGATTTTATAAACATATAAATCTCACTATTTAGATTTACTATCGAAAATATTGAGAAGCGTACCTACTGTTGTTAGAATTGTCACATGGTGGGAAAACAAAATAAAATCGTTGGGTGCTAGTGCTTTGATTGAAAAACCAATTTTCATAGCTTTTTGCAATTCGTTCAAAGTTAAAAAGACGAAGAAAGTGAACACATTGCTTGCTATCCAGCCGAAAAAGTGCGACATTAGGTACTTTAACTAAACCGATATACCTACTTGGGTTTTATAGTAATTGAGTTGTCAAAATTTCTTATGTAGGTATGAAAAATAAAATTAATATTTGTGGTTAACTTCATTTACTTTGAAACTCTGTAATTTTCTGTGGAAAAATACACATTTTTTTTTATTAGAAAATCATAAAGTTTCAAAGTAAGAAAACACTTCGAATGAAAATAAAATAAGAAATAATCTTGAGGCTCCATTAACCGTATTCTTACCTAAACGAATCAAAATTATCGACCAATAGTACGCGTGTATGAATTGTATACGGAGATTTTGGAATACCTTTTGTTCGCAATTCAACAGCTAAATTAATATTATTTTTAACAAAATAACTTGTTAACATATCTTCAAAATTCCACTTTGCCAATTTCGATTTTGTTTCAACACTAATTCGAATATTTTTCTTGAAATCCACATATTCGTTTTTAATCAAAGTTTTTAAACATTCAACTAAATTATAATTAATTATTTTTATTGGCTGCAAAGTTCCATGAGCAGGATTTAAAAATATAACCGTAAATAGGATAAATTTCCAATTAGGTGTCATTGTTTCAAACTTTAAAGTTTAACTGAAAAGAAATAAATTTAAAACTCACGAACATATACCATATCAATTTCTAGCAATCAGTTTAACTGTTTTTTTTTTTTTATTTATCCTGCACTTCAAGATAGTTGCAAGTGATTAAAAAATTATGTATGTACATATACATACATATATAGTGGGTGTTGATAAAAAAACAAATTGGCGTTTTGTAGATTTTCAAGAACTGATAAAAGGTACCAGTTGAATATCAAATATTCAAGTAACGTAGAAGGCAATAAATGTGCATGACTGGATTGCATGAATTGAAAATTGGAATTGTATAAATAAATAAGTGTTATTTTAAGGAAATGAATTGCACACGTTAGTTGATGTTGAAAATGTTTCTAATAGAATTTTGAAATTAAAAGAGCGTCACATCCGACAATATTTTAATCACAAACTTAGCTTCTTAATTATAACATTTCTGTTTCTGAATTATTACTACTTTATTTAATTATTTATTCTATTAATATATTTATTTATTTAATTATTTCCTAAATTTTGAGACTGATAAATGTTTATTCATTTATTTATTAATTTATTAATATATTTATTTATATATTTATCTATTTATTTATTTATTAACTACCTAAATAAAGACTAATAAATGTTTGTTTAGTTAAGTTAAATACTTTGCTTATTTATTTATTTGAGGCAAATCAATCCACTCGTTTAGGGACTGATTACTAAAAAACGCAGAAAAGAACAAACCGAAAAAGAAGGTTATGTAAATATTATTAAAACTACGTTTTTGAAATTCTTTAAGCTCGTAATAATATCGGGTTTTTCAATAAGAGCGCTACAAAAGTTTTTTTTTAAATAAAAGAAAAATGGTTTTGAATATCAATGAAATTCTTTATTCCTGTGAAAGTAAGTTCGATGCCATTATGTATGGAACTCGATTTCTTTTACATGGCCACCACGGGCACGCTTGCAGAAGTCCAGAAGCTGAACCCAATTTTCGACGGTTTTCAAGCATAAATCGGCCGATACTGCTGCAATTTCACGTTCGATATTCGTACGAAGTTCATCAATCGTCGCTGGCTTGTTGGCATAGACCATAGACTTGACGTAGCCCCACAGGAAATAGTCTAACGGCGTCAAATCGCACTTGCGAGGCGTCCAAGCGACTGGACCATTTCGTGAGATAACACGTTCTCCAAACTTGGTTTCCAATAAATTGATTGTGACATTCGCTGTGTGGCTTGTGGCGCCATCCTGTTGGAACCACATGTCCTCCAAGTCCATATCATCCAATTGGGGCCAAAAAAATTTGGTTATCATTGAACGGTAGCGATCCCCATTCACAGTAACGTGCCTGTCTTGATCATCACGGAAGAAGTACGGCCCAATGACGGCGCCGGCCCATAAACCACACCAAACCGTAATTTTTCGGGATGCAATGATGACTCATGGAGTACGTGTGGATTGCTGCCTGACCAATACCGCATATTTTGTTTATTGACGAAGCCATTCAGCCAGAAATGAGCCTCATCGCTGAAGATGATTTTTCGATGAAAATCCGCTCTTAACGTAGACGCCACTGACTCCGAATTTCGGTAGTAAATTTTAATAATTTCGACTCGTTGTTGGCTCGTATATCTTTCCATCATGAAATGGCAAACCTTACTGAAGAGAAATATTAAAAGAGCGGCAAGAAATATGGCGTCGTTTGCTGTCCCTGTTGCTCTACTTTTGTAGCGTCCCTGTTGAAAAACCCTTTATTATAGATTTTGATTACAATCCATACGGAAACTTTCTAATTTTTCACAAAACCAATACTTGCCCTAAAGAACAAATACAAATTAACATGTACCTACTTTTTTATAATTTTGTCTAAACCAACATACTAATAAAAAGGTTCGTGATTTTAATTTTCGATGAATAAATGCCTACTTTATTATGTCCACATGTACATACTTTCGTGTGCATTTTTTTGTGTTATAGATATGAAGTTTTCTTTGAATTTACAACTTTTTAATTTGAAGTTCATTGCGTATTAATTAATTAGTTGAAGTCAAAATATAGAAAAAGAGATTCTCGGGTCTTCTAATTAAGTTCCGCAATTAACGATGACTATTTGTTTTCAAATATTTTTTTAGGTCGAAATTAGATCTTTTTCTCCTTTCCACTTTTTTATAACTTTTTTATATTTTATATTTTTTAAACATATTTTATATTTATATTAGCAAAACCCCCGCCCGCTTCACAGGGCGTTAAAATTTATTTGTTTTGCAGCGAATGTGTTGAAAAAAAGAGAAAATTATTAAAAATTTAAAAAAAAAAAATGTTGCCGGTGACAGGAATCGAACCTGAGACCCCTCACTTCTAAAGCCTTGAAATTTAATTTTTTTTTTACAGATTTTCTTTATTTTTTATATTTTTTTTTGTCCTAAACCTTCTACCCTTATTCCTCTTTAATTATAAAACAAAATTAAGAAAATCGGTCAATCGGTTTGGCTGGTTAGCGAACGTACACAAACTTTAATTTATATATATATATATGTAGATATAAATAAACAAATAAATAAAAAAAAATAGTTTTTTTTATATATAAAACATTTTTAAGAAAAAAAAAATGGTATGCCATTTTTTAGTGTTTATTAATACGAAGTTTAAAAATTCAATTTGAAAAAAAATTATCCACCCATTTTCGAAAACTCGTATTTTCAAAAAAATAATTTTGATTTTTTTTTAAATCCAAAATTTGTTTTTTTTTTGAAAATTATATTAAATTATACATAATATTAATCGAATTTGTTAGAAGATCTTGTGTTAAAAAAAATTGATTAAAATCAGTTCAATGGATAATGAGATAGTCGAAAACCAAAAAAATGGTACCGTTATTTTCGGCTATAAGAATAATTTTTATTTAAAATCTGCTAGATAATGTCAAAAAACTACTGGATGCCAAGTTTAATAAAAGTCGGCCAAGTCGTTTTCAAATTATTGAGTTCTCAAAAAAAAAAATTTGGTATGCAATACTTTTTAAAAAACATCTCTGTAAAAAAAAATTAATCGAATTCAGTTGAACCATTTTTGAGAAAATCGCAAAAAAATGGCTCGCGTAATTTCACGTTTTGGCGACGTCAATTGGCCAACAAGATCATGCAATTTAACACCGTTTGATTTTTTTCTGTGGTGCTACACAAAAGACCATGTATTTACGCGAATAATCCCCGAACTCTAGACGCATTAAAAACCAACATTACTCAAGTTATGGCCGTGATATCGCCGAAATATACGAAAAAGTGTTTAAAAATTACCTCAAAAAAATTGCATGCTGCGAATCTTCCCGAGGCGGCCATTTGAATGAAATTATTTTTCATACTTAATGGCAAAGTCCAAACTTTATAATGAAATAAAATTTTCATCAAAAATGTATCGCTGTGTGTGTTTTATTTAGCTTTACCTTGGAAACCGAAAAATAAATGACCATGTATATCCACGTTACGAGGGTTCTTAGAATTCGAATTAGTCCTTTTCAGAGATTTTGTTTTTATGTATACATACATACTTTTTTAATTTTTCAATTTTTCATTTTTCATTTTTTCTTCATTTTTCAAAACATTGTTTTATATTAAAGCTTATCACTAGGTAATAAGATACCATATCTTAATGTGTAAGCATTCTTCAATAAAGTTAAAGTTAAAGTGAAGTATTACATAAGTATTAACTTACGTTCGCACGTTCGAAGGTTTGTAATACCTATTTTCGTTCACCATAAATCTCGATATCGACTTCAAATTAATTTTATATTCCAGACCAGATGATTCACCTGCTCTATTTCTGACGTAGCAAAACAAAAAAAAGTGAGGACTCAATAACGTGCGTCGGTCGTGCCGGTTTTTTTACTACAGCATTTAAAAAAAAAAAAAAACTTCTATAAGTGTCATAAGTCTCGAATATATCTCGAGACCAAACGACCAAATTCATGATCTTCACTTGAAGGCCATGGTTAGGTTGACAATTTTCTTATAACAAAGTAAGCTCGGGTTTCTATAGTTTCTAATGGTACCAATTTGAAGTTTTACCAGTGTGGGCCAAACTCATTCTCTTTTTATTTATCAGAACTTAGTCTTTTTTTCATAAAGCTCATTGTAAATTTAAACCATTTCTTCTATAAAATATTACCCCATTTAATCAGGTGACATTTAAGACCACATTAATTTCGCTGATTACAAATAATGTGTTTAAAATATTTTTAAGTTATAAAAAGTTTACATAATCTATTATTATTAGTTCTTGTAAGTCCATAACTTCCTATCAACATCATAAAAACCTGTCATTGTCTCAATTATATTCCCGAATCAACAAATTCAGATCAACAGCAAATAATTATATCGAGAACTTGCCCCAACCATTCATTTCATTTATCACCCTAATAACCCAAATATTGTCGTAAAAATAAAATTTAAATGCTTTCAAATAAAATCAACATGCCAACAGAAAACCCCATTGTTGATATAGCTAAAGCTCATTTCGAAACAATACTCTCTTTAAATATAAATTATGTATTGATCATGCCTCTAATATAAACATGTGTGTATACATATAAAAGGGATCACTTCACTGCAGCATCATCAGCATCACAGCAGCAGGTGGTGTCAGTTAAGGAGACAGAGATTCTATTCAATATAAGGAATTTGGTTCACATGATATACAAAGAAAAAAAAAAAGAAAAAGTAGTCGACTAATTTGCTTAAGAATCATAAGGATTAAGAGACATAATTTTTAGACGACTAACGCACGCACGACGCGACGACTAAAAGTGTATCAAGTCACGTTCATCAGATCTAGTACCTATATGTATCGAAGTGAAGATAGAGAATTCTGCCACTGCTTTAAAAAATTATATCTAAAGAAAGCCTACTCCAGCCAAATCGTGATCCAAATGCACTAAAAATAGACTTAATCATTTGTCGTCAAACATTCCAATTGAAATCGTGGTTGCCAATCGTGAAAAATTTTGTATATACATACCAATAATATTTTATGTTAATAATAATTTTTTTTTTCAATATTCAATGCTTTAATTAAAGATTTTAGGTCTTAAACATTTTTTAAGAAAACAAACTATGAAAACGACTTTAAAAAATGTATGGTCTTATTTATAAACGTTGTCTAACTTTAGACAACTGTCTAACTTTGGAAAATGTGTTCAAAAACATTGTTTATTGTTGTCTTATAGCTGCCTTACTTAGACACAAAAGTAGATTGTCTTAACCATGAATCATTTGATATTTATTTTTATTAAATAAAGCATATTTCCACCAATATTAAAATAGTTAGACAGTGTCTAAGTAGACAAAAATTTAATAAATAGGTACGACTATTACATTTTTGACTCAAAAATTATTAAAAAATCAATATAATTAGAAATAAATTGATTAAACAATTTCTGAAATTGTTTTGACACTAACGCGATGTAGCGGTTTTAGAAAAAAAAATATTTTTTTAAATAAAATTTTGAAAAAAATTTTAACAAAAAAAAAATATCGAACTCGAGGTTTTGATCAAAGTTGACATTACGATGATAGTGAAGTCGAAAAAAGTGGGTCTCAATTGGGCAATTCTCTCTGTCAGTCAGTCGTCTATCCTTTCCGCTGTAGACTAAACGGATGGATCGATTTTCTTTAAACTTGTTGCCTAGCGGTTTTTGGGCATTTCCCCCCACAAGTTTTTTTCATTTTTTTAAGACCAAAACTAACGGTACCTGCCCTACACTTTTTTTTTACCAAATTATGAAAATCTTATTTTTCTCAAAAACGATGCCCAAAACTTAAAAATAAAATCATTAATTTTTTTTTACAAAAATGCTACCATTTAAAAAAAATACGGTAAAATGGTTTTATGTAAGTGGTACCTCGAATAGAACCATTTTTGATTTTCGATTTTCTTAAAATGGTTCAATTGATTTTGATCAATTTCTTTATAGAGAATGCCTAACAATAATAATATAATAATAATAATAAATTGCTCCCGAATTCCTTCAACTTTATTTATTGATATAACTAAGGCTTTTGATATGGTTAACCATACTCTCTTATTGGATAAACTTTTCAAAGCTGGTTTTAGAGGCTTGATTGGTTTGCTTCTTAATTGAGTAATCGTAAGCAAATTGTAAAGATTAACAATGTTTTAAGCTCGCCACATTCAATAAATCTAGGTGTTCTTCAAGGCTCTGTCTTGGGTCCGATATTGTTCCTTATATATGTCAATTCATTGTTCATTCAACCTTTTAAGGGAAAAGTAACAGCATTTGCTGATGATACGGCACTTTCCTATGTCAATAATAGTTACCTTGATCTATTTTCGGATGTTAATTATGATTTAGATTTACTTAGACGTTGGTTCAATCAACATAACTTAATTATCAGCAATAAAACAAAGTTTATGCTCTATAATCTTAAGGATAAGGATTGTGAGGACTTTTTTTTCAAACAATTTTTTTGTTTGGATTTTTAAAAAATGTTTCAAAATTTTTTCTCAGAACTTATTAATTTGAAAACAGCTTGGTGAATTTTTACTAAGCACAGAGTAGTTTTTGCACATTATCTAGAAAATTTTAAATACATTTTTTTCTTATAACCAAAAACAACGGTAGGTAGGTACCTCCCATACAAATGTTGAAAATCTCATTTCACTCAAAAACGGGTCCTATGATTTTGATTAAAATTTTTCTGTTAACTAACATTAAAACGATCTACCACATTTTTGGACATTTTTAAAAATAAAATGCACCACTGGGTCGCACGAACTTGCTCTTACCGTCATTTTTGATCATAAGAATAATTTTTATTTATATATCTGCTAGATAATTTAAAAAAAAACTGCAAAATACTAAGTTTAATAAAAATCGAACAAATCGTTTTCGAATTACTAAATATCGGATTTTACAATAGGGACTTGACAACATTGAATTTAATTTGTGAACGCATCCTTTCACTAATCATCGAACTGTCATTTTCAATTTATTCAATAAACTTAACATTTTCATCATGGTAAAGTACACGAAGGAGCAACTTCTGCAAAGTATACAATTTTTTTTTTACCGAAATTCGAAGTCGGTGATCGCAACTTTAAGAGCGTTAACTCAAATTTTCGATCGTAAATGACGAAGCTCAGTTTTGGGCAGCAAAATATGCGTTATTGGTCGGGTGAAAATCCACATTTGCTTCATGAATCACAACTTCATCCACAAAAAATAACTGTTTGGTGCGGTTTGCATGCCGGCGGCGTTATTGGGCCATATTTTTTCGTCGACGATAACAATCGTCACGTTAAGTTACTGTAAATGGCCAGCGTTATCGCGCCATGATTACCGATTAGTTTTGGCCCGAATTGGAAGATATGGACTTGAACGACATGTGGTTTCAACAGGATGGTGCCACAAGCTACACATGCACACCTTACAATCGATTTATTGAAAAGTAAGTTTGATGAGCGTGTTATCTCAAGAAATAGGCCAGTCGATTGGCCGGCTCGTTCGTGCGATTTAACGCCTCTAGACTATTTTCTTTGGGGCTAAGTTAAGTCATTGGTTTATGCCAACAAGCCGACGACGTCGTTGGAAGAGCTCAGAGGCAACATTGAACGCGAAATAGCGGCAATTTCGGCCGAAATGTGTGGCCGAGTCATCGAAAATTGGATCCAACTAATCGACCACTGCAAACGTGCCCGCGGTGGTCATATGAACGAAGTCGAGTTCCATTCATAAATGTTTTCATTGTACTTCAAGCCGATAATAATGTTTTCTAAATATCTCAAATGGTTTGGTATTTAAAAAAAAAAGTTGTTAATTCCTTATTGGAAAACGCTTTACAATATGCTACCGACATTATATTCAACAAATCATAAAACAATTTACAGCTCCTTCAATTCGTCAGCTTATCTTTACCAAAACCTTCCGTTTTTGCCAGCTGGCAGTGTTTTTTTTTTTAGCTCCTTTATACATAAATGAGATGGCAAAATAAACCGATGAAACTATAACATGCCTTGAAAAATCTACTATAAACATATTTACCAAAGTGGTAACCGTATTTATAATTAGTTAGAAGCAGCAGTTGCGGTGAATATAATAGCACCACGGGACATCTTAACGTGCAGTGTCCCAGATCAATCCCAATTCCCAACACCAAAAGAATGCAATCCAATTTAAACCATATAAAAAAAAAATTAAACTAATGTTTGATAATGAGCTAAGCAGCACGCATATAGTTCATTTTCATTCCCCGCAACCCTAACAGGAACAACACTGTTGTCATCGTCGTCGCTATGATCATGATCATGTTAATTAGGCCATTAATGCACCGGATCGCTAATGAACCAGCTATCATTATTTGTTGATCACGTGGAATGGGTTCATTACTTTTGTTCGATGACAAAAAAACGCTACGACAAGAATAAATTTTTGTTTATTGACTCCATAATATAGAATCTGGAATTGCGCTTCAAAATATTCTCTTCGATGTCGAATGTCATCATAAGTATATATAGGTAAGGTATGTATTTATATTGCTCCAGAAGTTGTTACACATCATGGCACAGGTGAGCTGGAAGAACAAATAATGGATTTGGAAGCAACAATATTGTCGGAATCTAAACGATTTTAAACGGTTAAATGCTAACAAAACAACATTATACTGTCATCATAAAGAGCGAATTAACATGACTGTTTTTGTTGTAGGTATGTGCAACGGATTGTTGTCCCTGGCTTAGATGAAAAAAAAAAAGTATCAGATTAATGTTCAAAGGCTATTCATTCGTTTTTGTGGTCTATATACATCTTTTGTTAAGGAATGGTGTTTCTTCACCTTGTTAGGATATTTACAGGGTGTAGTATGTATTACTATAGATTTTGGATTAAATTTATAGGGAATCAACTTCAAGAAAACCATAAATTAAGCTCTTATCATTTTGGACTTTAACGTGTTTGTATTTAAATGAAAGAAATTCAAGTTGTTTTTTTTTTTTAATTTTTTCTCACGATCCTTTTTATCAGATTTAATGTCTAAGCTTAGCTTCCATACAAACTTCTTCTTCAAGATGTAACCAAGCTAAATTTTAGCCAGGCATAGGTAGCATACTTACACTCACTACAGCCAGCTCCAGATATTCACTTATTTGTCAAAATTTAGCGTCAGAAAAATTTGTTCAGCACATTTAGCCAGTTCAGGTTTTTCAGCCTTACTGAAATCTCAGAGATCTCAGTAATCTTAAAAGTCTGAACTTATATTCTCACTTTTGCTGTCAAAAAGCTGAGACTGATATTTTTTGGATTCGCTGATATTTTTTGGATTCGCTTGCTCAATTATTTTTTGTCGCAGTTGTACAAAAAAGAGATGGAGAGTGCTTTTGATTTCTAGCGGACCGGACGTCTCGTTCACCTTAGTGAAGCTGAGGCTGACAGATGCTTGCTCAGTGCTCAGAAACGTAAAGTGGCTAATTAATTTTCGATGTAAATTTTGACAAATTTTGAAAAATTCTGTAATTCTTAAATTTTATGTAGAAATTGCTTGTAAATTAAAAACAAAGAAATAGAAAAATAATTGGAAGTAAATGATTTATGGAAATAAATTAAAATCGCTTGAAATAACAGCTTCTGTGACATAAACGCTCTTATGTAATAATTTAGCCAGGGTTTTCTATAGCTTGTCTTTGGAGAAAAAAGTGGGAGCTAAAATTGGGTGCAAACGGCACATTACTCTCAAAAATTTGAAAGTAGTTACATACATACATAGCTGTACAGGCACGTAGCCAGAGGGGGGCTTGAGGGGCCGAAGCCGCCCCCCCCCCCCGAAAGTCTAAAATAAAAACTAAAACTTTCTAATATACTAATATACAGTATTATTTCCTTTTTGTAGAACTCTTCAAATGCATGTCAATAGGTCTTGAAGAAATAACGAGCAGAACGTGGGTGATGTCTTCGAAGGCATCAACACTTTTGGCAGCGGTCCAAAAAAGTGATTTCCTAGTAAGCCTCATTGTATGCGAAAAGCTGTTCAGTTTAACGCTGCCCTTATCAGTTTTCCTACAGAACAAATCCTTAGATTTCGTTTCTACAATCGGCCGCACCAAAGAAGTTCTGAATTCTCTTGAGAACATCAGAGAAAAAGCCGAAGATTTTTTCAGAGAGGCTTTTCAGTCCGTATCTAACCTTGCCGAGGACTTATTTAAAGTTAAATTAAGACTCCAAGAACTTCATTGAAACCACGCGTTCCAATCCAGAAACCTCTTCTACTGAATCCTATTTTAGAGTGTCTGTATTGATTCCTTGAATAGATTCGTTACAAAATCTTACGGACAGATTCATGATCAACCATCATTTCAAGCTCTTCTCCCAGGTTTTTCTGCGGTTGGGCGAGTCAACGAAATGGAAAATCTAACATGTTACTTTGATAATGCAATTTCGTTGTCAGCTGTGAAAGCTGAGTACATTCTCTAGTGCGAAAAAATATCGTCGATTGATCCTTTTATCGAAGTTTTAAAATTGTTTGATATATGTGACAAGATTTACTTTAGAGGTATAAACTTCTTGCTTACGGTTTTGGCCACGCTTCCAATGACCACAGTTAGTGTTGAAAGAACCTTTTCAACTATGAAAAGGATTAAATCAGTGCCCGAAGGCGTTATGGGGAATGCAAGATTAAGCTCAGTTGCTATGATATCTGTTCATTCAGATATTAATGTGGATCCAGATAAGGTGATTGATCTCATGTCAAAAAGAAAATCAAGACGTATTCTGCTTTGAAAAAATGTGTGTATAAAAAAATAATTTAAGTATTATGTTCGTTTGAGTAAAACTAATAAAAATCAATAAATTGGAATATATATAGTTTTTTGTTTAAAGAATTCCTTGTAAAATTTGGAAGCAAGCCCCTCCTGAACCAAAATCCTGGCTACGGCACTGTAGCTGTAGTAGATCAATTCATTTAAATTCATTTTTATTTGAAACATGTCTTATGGTTGCGAATACGCTGAGCTATATATCGCTGCCGCTGCTTCGCGTTTGTCATTTTGTTAAATTTTGGTCAAAAAACCATTTTCCACCACATTTCTTGGTAAATAATAATGAAATTTAGTACACTTAATGATTTGGGGATGATTAATTCATGGCTTGGCCAACGTCATTCTCAAAGAATTATGAACCAATGACGCCGCCACCAGTCCAAAATCCACACCAGACAGTGACTTTTTCGGGATGCATTGGACGCTCTTGGAACTCATGTGGATTGGTATCGTCCCAAATTTGACAATTTTGTTTATTGTCCTTGGCGTACCCATTCATCCAGAAATGAATCTAATGAAGATGATTTTTCGATGAAAATTACAGTCAGTTTCCAACTGCTCCAAAACCCATTCAGTGAACACACTATGGCTATGGTCGTTTACCTTCAGGACATGAGTCAAACAAATTTTATACGAAAAGGCAGGCCTAACTCACGACGCAAAATTCGCCAAGGCCGAGGTTTTGTGAGCGACACGAAATCGATTCTCCTGCAAACTCTCAAGGACAGCGGCTTACAGTTGTGCTATATCTGTCCATGGTGGTTTTGCAAAAGAGATTAAATAAATGACAGCAAATTTGACAGATGCAGCTTCAACAGTAAGGCTGCTATCAACTGTCAAAATTCGGAAGGTCCCTATTGGAAGACCCTTTATATACACAAATTTGAAGTAACCTTAAATAATAGTTTTAAATATGTTTGTTGTAAAAAATATAAAATACCTGTAAGCTCAAATTCTATGTAAGATTTACAATTTTGTGAGCTGAATTTAGTGACCATAAAATTAAAGAGTTATAAAATTATCTAAACTGTTTAATAAATTAATAATGATAATTTAACGATACCTGTCAAAATTTTAAATCATTTTTTAATAATAAAATATCAAAACAAAAGTAATCTAATTTCAATACTACCTAAAGCTACGATTAGACGGTCAACGCAAATGGTCAACGCGTTGACTCTGTGACGTCAGAATGACATAAAATACTGTATCTGTTGACACTTGCATTGACATGACTTTAAGTGTCAATCCGTTGAATATTTTCGTTGACCGTGTAATCACCCTGTCAACGCTTTGTTTTTTCTTCGGAAGAAAGAACAAAAATTGGAATTAATGAATTTTACGTGGTTGGAGTTATTTGGCTAAGGGATATCCCTTGTTTTTATTTCGGCAGAAGTGTGAAAAATTAATAGTGATTTAAAGGAGTCGCTTCCTGTTCAGCTCGCAGTTCGTGGAACAAATTCACACAAAATCCTTCCTCGTCGCGAAGTATAATAGTCAATTTTCTGCCCAAACTGGACGGCGATTTCGTGATGGCCTTAGATTTAATCGAATGTCGTCTTCTTCGTCTATGCTGCTCTTAATCAAATATGTCAATCAAATATGTTCCCATTTCTAAATTTGTTTTTCACATTTTTATTTCAGCAATAATTTAGAAAGACACAATACACAAACCGAAATAAATCACGTTTGACTATGTCAATGCCGCCGTTTGAAGGTCAACGCGAAAAACTTCAGATTTTTGCTATTGTCAACCGTCAAAGTTTGCCGACTTGGACAAATCGTGTGATCGTTAACGATTACGCGTGAACGCATTGACACTGATTGGGACTAATTTCGTTGACAAATATTAGATGTCAACGCTATTTGGAACAACATTGACGGACTTGGCGTCATTTGTGTGATCGTCAATATTTTATGCGTTGACACGGTGAACGTTGACGGTGAACTGAACTGCCAGTGTTTTGAAGGTTTCTTTGGTGAAGTCAGAAAGTCAACGCGGTGACCATTTTCGTTGACCGTCTAATCGTAGCTTAATATTAGAAACATTTGGCTACAATAAAAATCTACAGCCCTATTCTGGTAAACCCCACAAGTAGGGTTTCCAACATTTTTTTCCATGGATTATATAGTATATTTCAGAATTAATTATAAATAATACAGTGTACTTTTAAAAAATATAGTATAGTATATAATATATATAGTTACCTTATTATTTACTTTCATAAAATATTTTGTTTCTACTTCTACATATATAGTTTCTTTTAACGATTTTTTATTTATTATAAATCATGGAAATATGCTTTATCACAATCAATTTTCAAATTTACATTTTAAAAAGTAAATTTTTTATTAATAAGATACTCGGTCTGTTTCCTTCTTCTCGCCATTTTAAATTCATAATTGAAAATATTCTTTAAGTGAACGCACAGACAGTTGCAACAGGAAAAATTTGAATAACGTTTTTAATTTTGATTTTGGCATTTGACAGGCAAGATTCAAGCGCGTTCGGATACATACACAAAATGGATCCGTAAGGTGTAATGTTTGCTATTTAGTTTTTTGATACATTAATCCAACTTAAATATGTATATTACTTTTGCGCACTTATATTTCTTCAAGAGTATATAAATAGTACTCAGACCCGAAATGTAGTACATAATAATATATAATGTATTAAATTACGGTTGGGAACCCTACTTGCAAGTCACAACAACCTCACAAGGTTGATTTTGTAAGATTTTCATATTTTGGTTACCCCGTTAAAACTTGTGAGCCGCACAAGAACTATCGAAATTGTGATCTTCTTTTAAGTAACTCACAAATTTGACATTTAATAATCATGGAAAAAAAATATTTAATTGATCCGTTCAACAGGAATTCAGAATTTAACAGTCAAATAAAAAAATTCACATTGCTGTGGTGAGTTTTTTTGTGGGAGTTTACTATGAGGATTGTCCACGATAATATTGAAAAAAGTTCAAAAACTATATTATTCTTATCCTTTGGGACCATTACCTAACATTTTGTATGTTGTTGTTTTTTTTTTCAATTAAGTATGTAGGTAGGTTGTCTGAATAAGATTCACTTTTATTTGAGACATTTAAGGAAGAAATTTTTATAAATTACTGACTTAATTACTTTTTTTTAAATATTAAAATTTCTTACCATATTTTGACTTAAATTTTGAAGCTCCCATTTTGAACACGAAAATAAAATAAGCAGTGGGTAATATTGGATTCAGCATTCCAAAAATAAATTTCCTCAGGAAATGGCCTGGGAAATGATTTGTTATGCCACCTGCTAGATTTATGAGTTCCATCCATTGGATTTCACCTAAAAACATATTTCTCAGAAGTGCTGACATTCTCAGTATCTCTTGTCATGATCAATTATTTTGACAGAAAATTGTAGGTCCACTCAATTCGCGCTGACTTATAATACGAACACAGAAATGAATGGAGAATAACAGACACTATATTTAAGATCAGTTATGTGGAAAGTAATGAGATTTAAAAATATAGTACGACAAGTTCTTATTTGTTATTATTTAATGATTACTAGTATTTTTTTTTAATTCTGAGAAAATGACATTAATGTCACACCCTTGCATATAAGATTTCATGTTGAATTTCGATGTCTAATTTCGTTACATAGCAATCCAAGAAATCAATATATTTATCTTCAACATGAAATATAGTGGACAAATTAAAAACAATCGTCTCCAAGCTTAAGACAGAAGAAATGTGATTAGTTAATTTCTAATTGTGTTGTAATTCTATTCATTGTTATAGGCTTTTGCTTTTGTTTAAATAATGAATGCATTATTTTAAATATTTTTACGTAAATGATTTTATTTTAACATTAACATATTCATTTTAACCTGATCTCCATGGCAATTAAAATCATTTGTTATTTGTTAAATTAATATTATATAAATCATTTATATTTCATTTAAATAAACTAAAACAATTTTAATTTTTAAATTTAAATGAAAGAGAAAGAGAATAAAACTGCATAAGTCATCAAGACCTACACAAATTATTTTCACTTGATATGAAGATAATTCACTTAGGCACTAAAAATTTGACAACGCAAAATAAGTCTTATTTTATTATTTATTATGGAAAGAAAAAAATTAATTGGTTGTAAGCTTGTTTTACTGTGAAGTCTGAATCCAGGTATTCCTTATAGTCTAAGATCCCGCCATAGGACGACCTACCCTCATCGAGTTAACGGGTTTTTTAGATAGTGTTTTAACTAAAATTTTGCGCAAGGGCTGCCTGGCGAAATATGGTCAAGGCATAGGGTTGCCACGCTTTTAAGGTCGGTTTTTGGGTTTTTGCAACTATGTGACCCAGCCAATATGAAAAACGGATCTTTTCATTTTTTATAGGCTTCTCAGAAATATAAAATCTGTTTCTAGAAAACATTTCCCTGATTCTATGTGATTTTTTTCTCCAACGTCCATTTTTTAATTTTTTGACTTTAAAATGTTTTTATATCGAGTTTTAGATTTTCTTGAATTTTCTTTTATATATGTATGTGTCTTTCTTGTATTTATATGATCTATCGATAAAAGAAACAAAAAACTCTTTATCACTTTTCATTTAGAAAATAGAATCTAGTACTTTCTCTTCTTAAAAAAAAAACACGTATTTTAAAATTTTAAAATAAAATTTCCTTTCATATAATATTTTTTTTTAGCACTAAAACCTACCATATGGGCTGGGTCACATAACTGAAAAAACCAAAAATTCGATCTTTAAAGCTTGGCAACCCTATGCCTTGACCATATTTCGCCAGGCAACCCTTGCGCAAAATGTTAGTTAAAACACTATCTAAAAAACTGCATACCACTTATCCGGTAACTCGATGGGGGTAGGTCGTCCTATGGCGGGATCTTCTACTATTATCACTTTTCAGAATATATCGCCCATACGTGGTAAGGTTCATTAAGTCCATGTTTAGCTTTAATATTATAACCTTCTACCCAACAAAACGAATACATTACTTTTTATGAGAATCAAATTTCAAAGCAATATTATATTTAATGTTTTATAGAAGGTGTGTCGGCATCTTCAACATTACATTTATAGGATAGCTCGCGTGTTCTAAACGTGCTTATTATGAAAACACTTTGTTATAACCAAGTTTACTGATAATATTCAATTTTTATTAAATGGGTGCAAAGACAAATAGCGCATTATGTTCCAAAGATAAAAAAAATTCCTTTTTAAATAATAACAAGTCCATAAATATACCTCATTATCAATGTTTCCATTATGGTGGTTGAGCATTAATATTTAAATAGATTTCTTTTCAATTTATTATCAACCAGAAAAAAAAAAAAAAAAAACAAAACAAAAAACAACAACGACAACGACAACGACACAATGCATTTTTAATATCACACTTAACCACACCCTAGGACACATGTGAACTTAAAAATATAATATATAGAAAATCATTTTCAGCGTTTTCTATTTTATTACCGAGATGATTGTTTTGATTATACATATTTTAACACCTTAAGTTATCAATATAAGAATACATAAACCCAATATGAATATATTTATGGATTTTAAATAAGGCTATTGGATTGAAGATATTAACAATACCCCACCTTTCTTTCAGATGCACAATGTTTGTGTATTTCTAGGATACCTAAATATAGATGACTACGATTTGTCCAAGAGTATCAAGTATTGTTTTTTTTTTTTCGAAAAAAAGCAAAACATGTTGTTTGTATTGACCTCTTATAATTATTAGTTAACAACTTAGTGATCAGATATTTAAGAGAACTACCGCAAAAGAAGAAATTTTTTTAAGTGATCAGATATTTAAGAGAAGTACCGCAAAAGAAGAAAGTAATAATTGACAGAAAAAACATCAATTCTATTCTGTGTTGATAAAACAATATTAGAAATTTAAAGAAAATATCATATTTTCAAATTTGTGATTTATTCGAGTTAACTTTTTAATTTGTATTCGAGAAAGTGGCATCCCTTAAATTGGTTAAATAAATTAATTTGGTTGGTCGATGTCTCGTGGAGGTTTAGAACAAAACCCCCCATCAAAACGAATTTAAAACTTGTTGTATTGAAATGTTTATTGCTAAATAATTAGCCATTGATTAATTAATTACGTAAAGTTGTATTAATAATATAGTATTGTAATTTTTCCCGTTTTTTACTTGCGATATATTTAAGTAGCTACTATATGGCAAGCTATGGATTCGTAAAAAAAAAATCAAATTCTAGACTCTGATCAAACTTGGCATTATAATGATAGTTAAATCGAAAAGAATGGGTCTCGCAATTCTGTCTGTCTGTCTTTCCATTCAACTGCAGACTAAATGGGTGGGTTGATTTTTTTTTTTTTAATTTTGTACCGAGTGTTTCTGGGCACTGCTCCGACATGTTTTTTAAGATATAACAATAGGTACTTGCGGTACAATGTTTTCTAGAAATTTATAAAAATCTTATTTTTTTCAAAAATTTGCCCACTAATTTAAAAAAAAAAAAAAAAAACAGTAATTTGGTTAAAAGGTTGTCCCAACTATCAAAACTGCTTCCGATTTCAAAATTAAAGAGATTTTCGTATGGAACAATTTTTTGGATTTTCGATTTCCTCAAAACGTTTAACTGGTTTTTATCAATTTTTGTATGGATAATATTTTAAAAGGTTTTGAAAGTATTTAAAGTTTACCAAAAATTTTGTTTGCATTTTTAAAAAATATTTTTAATTTTTTTATTAAAAACTTTATAATTCGAAAACGACTTGGTCGATTTTGATTAAACTTTGGGCCCAGCTGTTATTTAAAAATATCTAACAGAGTTTAAACAAAAATTATTCTTATAACCCAAAATAACGGTACTTTCAATCAAGGCCGTAGCCAGGGGGGGATCACAGGGGTTTGATAACACACACCCCCCACCACCGAAATGTTTGAGGAGTGCATTTCTAAATCACACTTTTTCGCTTCAGTAGGTATGATATTATAGAACAATTCTCTCTGCACTTCAAACCATGGGCATAAATTGCAGTAATTTGATTGGACAACGGTACGATGGTGCTTCTCATAGCAGAAGAAGTGGCAGTTTTAACGGAGTACAAGCTGTAGTACGCGAGTCTCATCCAGAAGCCTTATACGTGCATTGTAGCGCACACTCTTTAAATCTGGCCTTCCTGCCAAATTCAGCCTATTCGTAATACTATTGGTTTTGGTATAATAAAATCCGTTGGAAATTTTTTTAAAATATCGGCAAAGCGTACACATTTTTTTCAGGAAATTATTAAACAGAATTATCCGCAAAATAACTGGAAAAATTTAACTTCCATGTGCGAAACCCGCTGGGTGGAAAACCATGATGGGTTGATGAGATTTAAGGAAATTTTTAAAGCGATAATCAATGCTTCGGAATAGTTGTGTAGTGATAAGGACTCTGAAACTTCATCGAAGGCAAGCCGCTTTTTAAGATCTATTTTAGCTAGTGATTTTGCAGTAAGTTTGTGTTGTTTGAGCATTTTGTTTACGTATACATTGCCACTTTGTAAGATCTTACAATCCCCTTCATGCGACTTAGTATCTGGTTTGGAGCATTTGGAATTAATATCAAACACGTTCCAAGGAATTCGAAAAAAATATCACCACGGAATTCAAAGTAATTTTTGAGACTGCACAAAACTTACTAAATGTTGCAGATGAGAAACTGAAAATTCCACGAATACTATCAAGGCAGCAGCATAGGCAAAACGTTAGCACAACAGATCCTGAAACCTATTTTAGGATAATTATAATGATTCCTCTTTTAGATGATTTCTTAAGTCAGCTTAAAATGCGATTCGAAAACCATAAGTCCATACTTTCCTCTTTGTGCATTATGATTTCATCAATTCAGGGCAAAAATTAACAAAATTTTAATGAAGAAAATTTCAAATTTTATAAAAAGTTTTTGGATTGGGACACTTTAAATGCTGAATACATGCTATGAAAGACAAAATGTCATAAATAACTAGTTACACAGCGGTCAAAGAGTGCAATAACAGCTCTTGGAGAGTGCAACAAGGATCTGTTTCCTAACATCCACAAGCTTCTAAAAATTCTGGCGACATTACCGGTTTCAACGTGCACACCGGAAAGAACATTTTCGACAATGAAACGTCTGAAAACTTATTTAAGAAATTCTACTGGTGAAGAAAGACTAACAGGATTGGCGTTAATGTCAGTTCATCGACAAATTGAGATTGACACTGAGGAAGTTATCGATGTATTTGCAGCTAAGAAGGCCAGAAGACTGAATATAGTTTTGTAAAAATATGTAATACTTTTGTAATGATACAATTTAATTATGTACCTACCTAATAAATAATAACTTTACGATTATTTTTTGTATAAATAATACCTTTTCGTAAATTTTTCTGCTTAGGTACCTATTTAACGGAACTGCATGATATATACATATGTACATATTATGTATATGCATAAACCTGCATTCCCAAATGTTAAAAAAAATTGTGTGGGCTTTTTTTGATTACTAATTGGTGAGTATTTCTTTCCGAAAAATTATACCCCCCCCCCCCCCCCCAAAAAAAAAAAAAAAAATTGTCTGGCTACGGCCTTGCTTTCAATACAATTGTTTAAAAATAAATAAGGAATGTTGTATTTTTCACGAAACGTATTTTTTAAGTGTTTTTTAACACCGCATATAATATAAATTCAATTTTTTTTTCTTAAAATATTTAAATAAATAGATGTCCTATAAAATATAAGAAATATAATTTTTTCAAAACACCGCTTCAATGATTTTTAAAATTTTATTCTCATAAATTAAGATTTGTTAAAGAAATAAGTTAAATATTTTTTTAAAGGATTAGGTAACCTTTCCGATGACATGTATATTTTCCAAAAAAAAAATCGTCAGTACAAGGCTTATGGGAGAGCCTTTTTAAAACAGTAGTGTCTATAGGTACTATCATACTACTGAATTGAAAAAATTACCACTGAAAAATAAACCAATCCACTGAATTACGTACTGTAATTGTTGTTGTAATAACTGCCGATGGCCTGATCGCTGTGTGTGTCGAAAATATGAACATTGAACATCCAAACTGAGTTACTATGATTCCTTATTGAAAGTAAATTATTAAAACTATTTCAATGGCTTATATCAAAGAGCGTCGCGTTTTGTAGCTTTTTGAAACTTTTGAGCAAATACCGATTTGATTTATGCACAAACTACGGAAACACTGTGAGAGATATAAATAGGGACAGGTTTATACAAGCCAATGCAACCAAAGTGAAAGGCAAACACCCTATCTTCCCTGTACTTATAATTTTTGTTAAGCAGAGTATAGTTGACTATCGCTTTGATGATCCATTTGTGTCCCTTGCTATAGGTCCGTAATAATAAATTTGGGAACGGTATACGTTAATTATTTCGTATTTAAAAATTCTGAATGAACAAAATTCTGTAATTTTAAATATTTTCTTGAAATGTTGTTTATTAAATAATGTTTTTCTTTTTATTGTTTTTTTTAAATATTTTTTTTTTTTTAAATCAACAATAAATGGCATATGAACCACATCCGCATAAATAGTTTCAAAATTACTTTTAGTTTTCAATAAATCAATTGTTTTCACGTCAAACTAGAAATAACCATTAATTAATGTTCCTTTAAATAAAAAAATAAAAGAATTACTTACTACATCCTTTATTTATTTAATTGCGTTTAAAAGTCCAAATTTGACTCTTATAAAATTATTATATTAAAATACACAAAGTTTCCAAAAATTGTGTTGGAATTTATGTTAAAAAATTTGAAAGCTCTGACATTTAGTCTCAAACGAAAATAAGTTAAAAAAAAAGTTGTGAAAATGAATTACAAACACAATTTTCCTATAAATGCAACAACAAACTAATTTGAACTATACCTAATGAAAACTAATGAAACATTTGTCTGTATTCTGATAATCCTGAATTATCAAAGAAAAATTATTCTTTTTTAATTTAAAAAAATTTTAAATACAGAATATTGGCCTTAACTTAATTAATTTAATTTAATTTATTCAAAATTTAATAAAATAATTTATCTAATTTAATAGTATAAAACTCCTTTCAGTCATTCTCCTGCGTCATTGCATTTATACTTCATTTACGGCTGTTATTCAAATTCTGATGAAGAATTTGTATTCAAAAAAACATCTTGATTTGAATACCTTTAGTTTATCCATTCTCAGAATCAGAATCCACTTTAAGAAATAATTAGACTTGTATTATATTTATTTTTATTTAATTAATGTCATATATACGAAGAGACTGGATCTCTTAATATAGGTATACATTATGTATTTTTTTTTTATTGTGAATAAGCCACGCGACGAAATTTTTCAATTTTGTTTATTTAATATTAATAATTGCATTGACAATTTATTCTGAACTTTAAACGTGTCAAGTAGGGGTCTAGGGGTCACCACACAATAATAAGCGGACACTCATGGTCCCCCAATTTTTGTCCGGTTATGAGAACTGTCCAGTTAAAGGAAAGAAATAGAAAAATTTTTGTCGACTAAAGGCCGTTAAAAGCTCTTTTGAATTTAAATTTGTCTTTTTTTTCATTATATTTTTCAATTATTACGCAATTAATATTCGGTAATTTGTTCATTAGTTTTTTTTTTTTTTTTTTTTTTTTGAACATTGTTTGATCGCGAAATAACGTTTCGCCGTTTCATTATTTTCCAAAATTTCATCAAGCCGTTTTATTATTTTTCTTATAGATCTTTTCGCCGTTTCGTTGTTTTGATTAATTCAAAATTATTTTTTTTTGAAACCTATTTTAGTGTTTTTTACATGCCCTAAAATTACACGTAAAATTTTATTTTAATAATTTAATTAATTTTAATTTAATGGAAGCCAAAAATTTGCAAAACAATTGAATAAAAAACAAAAAACAAAACAACGAAATGTCAAATAAAAAAAAAACCCAAAAATCAAAAAACTCAAAACAACAACTAAATGTCAAATATAAAAATTGCCACATTTCAAAAATCCAATCCTACAAAATACTAAATGAAAATTTGCGAAATGAAAAATGCGAAAGTATGAAATAATTTGTGGCTAATTTGTGAAATGTGCGAAAAGTAATTTGCAAAACGTAGAATGCGAAGTAACAAAAAGTGCGAAACAAAAAACGGCAAAATGAACTGTCGCGAAACGTTAGTTTGCCAAACAATTCTTGCAAAACATACCATTCCCGTCAAGTACATAGATTATACTAAGTCGTAATGTGATACGATGAAATTAATTCAAATGCAGAAAATTCAAAGTAAAAAGTTGTACTTTGTTGCACTTTTAAGAGTCAGGTACCAAAGTTCTCTTGATTTAAATTTGCGAGGTGGGAATATGGGATGCGAGATGTAAATGCGAAATTGTTAAAAGAGTGATTTTGTAATTGTGATAGATCAAAGAGCGGGATTATTAATTTGCGGTATTTTGTTTTTCGAGATTTAAAAAATAAAAAAAAAGATAGATTTCGATATTCGAGATTTTGATTTTTAGGATATCGTGGCGCTTCCGTTTTTGGGAGAAAGCATAAAATATATGTTTCCATAACTAATTTATTTACTTTAAATTCTAATAAATATAGCTTTATACTCTCAGATTTTAAAACCACCGTGTGTCGTGGTGATATCGTACATACGATCCATGTATTTTCTTGAACTTTATTTTGTAAGTGATGTCCGCTGCTAAAATTAATATTGACTCAAACTTCTACTTTCGATGTGTATGCCCTCGTAAAAGACTAAACTTCAGCTTGGTGCTTAATATTCGTATATTTTTTTAAGAAAAGAATAATAAAGGACACACCTTATATATAGCGGATGTGTTTGGTTCTGGTCGGGCTTATGTACAACTATTATTTCCAGCCCTTTTGCAGAGCAAATGCATATCCATGCGAAAAAGTCATAAAATATATAATCCATATGCGGCGCGAAGATGCAAGCATGAGTAAAATTCATAAACTATTTTGGGAGCGGCTCAAAACTAAACAAACAACAACAACTCCAACCATCCACTCTCTTCTTCGGTCCATATACAATAATGACGATGGTGATGGTGATGACGATTTCTTAAGCGACAACATAATCTCTGGTCTTCAAGAAAAGGGGCTAACTATGGGTGGAGTAGGTAGGTATACATTTTCAGAATTAAAAAAAAAATGGATATAATAATTTTTCTTATGATGCTTCTATAACAGCTAGGACATGTATGTACATAATGTCGCTGGATGTCTCTTATACCCCTGGGATCTGGACAAGATTGGTGCAATTTGGTTAACTTTTCTTTTTTTTTTTTTATTGAACAAGACTCACTTAAAATCATTGTGGTGCGTGTATACCTTAAGGCAGTCAATTTAATGTCTTAAATGAGCTTTAAGAAGAGGTGAAGTAATTGCAAAAAAAAAAGGAGTGTTTGAAATTGCTTTTGAAAAAAACGGAAGTGTTATTTATGATGTGTTTGTTTCATGGAACAGTAGGCCAAAACAAACAGTTTTTTAGTTGCATATATGTATATATTTAATTTATATTTTAAATAATAAAATGCACTAGGCCAAGTCACTTGTAGTTGCTCTTGTAGACCCTACGTGCGTCGTTGTTCGTTAAATTAACAAAATCGTCTTGGACTCTTTAAAGGCTCATTTCACACTTTTTTGGTTTAATTTGGTACGGAACGTATATTAAAATCATATTAACCATCCCAGGATGACCCATAATCAATGGTCCAAACTCAAACTTTCAGAATTTAGTAACCTAACCATCCGAATGCGAATCATACTTGTAACGGTTTTCGATTAACGAGTGTTTCTTGAAATTTCGAAAAACCCCTACTGTGCACCAGGTTGCTACATACTTGGGAAACCTTTCAATGAAGTAGGGCTAAAATCCAAGATCTTTTGAACAAACGAACAGTTGTAACGAATAAAGATGGAACTTTAACACTTCGTCCTGAAAGAAATAAACGGTTTAGAAAAAAGGTCATGAGTTCCGCAATATCTGACATTTTCGTAAGCAAAACACCAAACGAATAAGAAAATGACAATTTTAAGTCTTTTAGAAAAAATCGGCACAACAATGGTGTTAAGAAACCACAATTTTTATATAGCTATACTTATCTTTGTACTACTGCCAAATTTTCCCTCTTCATATGGAAAGCAATTTTCATCTTTCTACCACTTAACTTTCCACCAAAGTTTTCCACAATTTCTCCCAATTTTCCACCCTCGATTTCAAAACATAGAATTCCTCCATTTTTTGTTAACTTTTCGAGATTAAATTTCTATTCTTCTCTCTGAAACTTATCTTAGAACCTCTAATTTGTTCAAATCACGGTAAGGAAGTGTTCTTCCAGGCTTTCACATTGCCTGGATGAATTCTCTTCTCTTTTTCTAACCCAGTACTTTCAACCAATCAGTGACGTGGATTTCGGTCGTTCAGCAACATTTAGCATATTTCCTTGAGTGAGCCAACGCAGTTGAAAACCCAGTAGCCTTTCTTATTCGTTTACTTTAAACCCACAGTCATTACTCATTACTATTGAATTCGCCAACCTTTGGTATGACTTCCAGTGGAGGGCAATTCAATGGGTGCATTCAGCCACCTAATCTCCACCATAATTTTTTTACCAGTAAGTTTAAGAAAACTGAAAAGAAACTCAATTTTCTATCGCGGTCATTCCCCCCCCCCCCCACTCATATTAAAAGTAAGAACATTAGAAATAGTGGAAAACTGATGCAAAGGTAGTTGTTATTATTTACGAAGTATTAATAATAAAGAAATCTGGCAGTAATTACTACTTCGCGAATTAAAACTAGTTCGTTGGGTTTTTGCGCAAATTTGGGGAATGTCTGAGGACTAGACGTTGACGTACGATCCGTCTTTCACATATAAAATATTATAAATTTATATATTAAGGTTGGTCACGCAGCCTTCCTCACAAGGAGTAACTTCCACCTTTGGGAACCAAATGTCGACCATGCTACGGCTACCTTTTGGGTAAGGTTTAAACAGACTGCCCGTCTGTCAATTATTATAATTACACGGTGACCAGCTGCCATCAGCGCTTTAACTTAGTTGGTTTGCACAGACCGCCCGTCTGTCACCAATTCATTTTAAATGTCAAATTTGACAACATCGAATATTGTTTCTTCAAGATACTGAGAGAGTGAACCGATGGGCGATGGCTGATGGACCATGGCTGCCCTTCTCTCTCTCTCTCAGTAGGTTGAAAGAAACACCTGCGAAAAGAAAATTGGCAAAAAAGGAACATAGGATGTGGAACCTGGAAGAATGATTCTTGTTACAGCAAATTTCACCATAATTGATATTTTATTTCAGATGTTGCACTGGAATATTGGATTCTGAGAGCCAATGACCAGTTTAAGTTTGAACCATTGATTGCGGGAGACTCTGTATAACGTAAAACATGTTTTTGACATTATATTTATTTCTTTATCTTTTTAATTTTAAATTTCTTTATACAATAGGTACCCAATTTACATAAAAATCTTTTTTAGAATTTCATCTTCTTATCTGATTGTATGTCGTTTGAAATATAAGTAGGTACTTAGTAGTTATTACGAAACGGAAATGGTTAATTGATTTAACAATAAGTTATTCTGCTAAATAATAAAAAAATATTTTAGAATCCTAATGACGTCTTTTCTGGCAAATTATTTTTCGTTTCTTCATAAACATTTAACAGAGTATGTATTTTAATTCGTTTTATTTATAAATACAAAATTTATTTATGGATGAAATAATACAGATGTGTATTGTGATTTTGCTTTGCAAAGAATATCTGGAAACTTCCCTGAGAATTTTACTTGACGTGCTTTGCTTGCATATATGCACAGCTAGATACACCGGATATGGGGTGGTTCTTGTTCTCAGGCAGCCAGTATTTTTTTTTCTGCCCAAGATGACGGTGAAGTCAGGTTTTATGTCTGCAGAAGTAGTTATATTCCCTCCCTATTTGCTCTTGCAAACGCCTTGACAGCTCGCGAACTCATTTTTTTTAGCTGTCCCTAATCTGTTGCACTGACTGTGGTTACCCCTTATTGACACTTATTGATTACTATACTGACACATTGTTCTTTCAAACTTACTCCCATAACAAACTCAAGCGAACACAAAATTTTTTCCTCGTCCCCGAAGTAAGTAAATTTGACGTAGTTCGACAGGATTTTTTTTTTTTTGAGCTTTTGCTGATTTCAATGCTGATTCCATTGGTGAGAGATTGCTAAATAGGCAAATTCTCTAACATCCAACAGGGGAAAATATATTCCCAAGAGCAGTGTTTGAGTTGGATTGGAGCCTCATATTTTTCTGCAATATCTGAGAAGTACCTACCTACACGTGCGGCCAATACGTCAAAACAGACAGAAGTGCCTAATATAATGGAACAAATTTTAATATCTAGTCTTATGTTTTATTTGCTGTTTTTTTGTTTTCTTTTCTTTTTATTATAAGACTTACTGAGCTCTGATACTCGGTTCCAACGAAAAGTTAGTAACTGAGCATATCTTCACATCACTAGTACCAGAACTAAGTAACAAACTATAATTTTGACATATTCTATATTTCTATCCAAATAAAATAAAAACGCGTTTTTTTTCGGAGCAAAAAATGTTATCTTAAAATTTCGAATATACAAAATTGAAAAACAAAAAATAAAATGAAAATCAACAATATTAACAAAAAATTTATTTATTACCTATTCTAAACAAATAATAGCTAATAAATTATTAAACGAATAAAATTAATAAATTGGTCTGATTTAAATATTAACGTGCTAGACTGCCGACTTCGAGGTACTAGCTAATACCATGTCTAAACTCGGTACCAATTTGACAGGACTAGAGCTTAGCACTTATGTGAAGAAATCACTTGGTACAGATTTGAGTACTACCTTCAGAAATAGTGAGTAGGTACCTACCATTTTGAAGAAGCACCTGTTCGGCTGATGGTCTAAAAGAAAAAGACCGATCAGTTTTCTTTTTTGCCTTAAGCTTTCTTTTTTTTTCGAACAAGACGATTTAGTAGATTGGCACCCACTTCTTCTTAATTCGGAAACTGCAAATCAATAATCTGAAGTTTAAATTCCATACCGAAAACACAGTCACGGAAGAGAGTGTTATAAATTTCATTGCATGTAGACTCAATTTGCCAATGACAAGTTTGGTTTGCCATAAATTGGTTAAAAAAGATAAGGATATATCATCTCTTCGTTATATAAATTTTAAACTTGGTATTCCTGCTGCATCATTTAAAGCTGCTCTTCATGCATCTATCTGGCCAGTTGGGGTTCAAATTAAGCCATTTTTAAGCCGTCCAAAAAACGAGTTGCATCCACAACAACAGAGTGCATTAGCGTAAACCGAACTTCTGATGCTGCTCTCTTAAATGGACATTTTTCTATGTTTTATCATAATGCTGGAGGTATGAGGACAAAATCATATGATTTTTTCATTGCTGTTGCCGATTGTTGTTATGACATTATCGCTCTCACTGAAACGTGGTTAAATGATAATTTTTTCACAACTGAATTCTTCATATCTGATTTCAATGTTTACCGGAAGGATCGCTGCTGCGACCAGACAGGCTTAAGCAGAGGAGGTGGTGTATTGCTGGCTATTCGCTCTGTTTATTTAAGTAAAGGTATAATTTTATCTAATACCAATATTGAGCAAATTTGTGTATGTGTAGATTTACCTATTTTGCAAACTTGTAGAACTATTCATATTTATTTTTTTGTTTCGTATATTCCTCCGTCATCTCATTATTCTATTTATGATGCTCACATAAAAAACATAAAAAACATTGTAAAAAATACTGATGAAAATTGTTATTTTGTAGTTCTTGGAGATTTTAATTTGCCTGATATAAAATGGTTATTTTCAAATGATGAAAAAGAAATGATTCCTTATAATGTATAATTTCGTTCCTACTAAATATTTAAAAAATTCGAAGAGACCTGTATGGTTTAATAAAAGCTTATCTAGGCTGAAAAATGTAATGAATAAGTTTCATAAAAAAAGGAAGATTTCGGATACTTTTCGTGAAAAATTTTATCAAATAAGGAAAGAGTATGAATATTTGAAAAGGTTTATTTACAAGCAATACATTTGCTCTCTGGAGTCAAAGATTAAAAGAAATTCTAAATGTTTTTGGTTATTTCTGAATACTAAACGTAAATCACTTGGAATTCCATCTAACGTATCGTACAAAGGTGCTTCTACTGATAATCTTAAAGACATTTGTAACAATTTTGCCTCATTTTTTCAATCAAATTTTATTGAGTTGAACATTAGTTGTGATAAAATGTTTGGTTATTGTAATCCTAATATTGATGCTGGTAGTTTATTTGTATCTTTCGATGATGTGTTGACAGCCTTATCATCGCTTGACAACAGTTTTTCTGTTGCACCGGATAATATTCCACCAATTCTTTTGAAATATTGTAAATATAATTTAGCAGCCCCGCTATGTTATATTTTCAATTTGTCTCTAAAACAAGGTATATTTTTAGATACTTGGAAAGATTCTTTGATAACACCTTTGCACAAATCCGGACCTAAAGGTTCTGTTGAAAATTATAGACCTATTGCTAAACTACAGCTGATCCCTAAGGTATTTGAAGCAATAGTGAAAAATAAGTTGTATAACTTAGTTCGAAATCATATTTCTGATCACCAACATGGATTTATGAGTGGTAGATCGACAACAACAAATTTGTCCTTGTTCACAAACTACTGTCTTCTTAATTTGGAAAACCGAATGCAAGTCGACGTTATCTATACCGATTTTTCAAAAGCTTTCGATCGTGTGCAACATAATATTCTCGTGAGAAAACTCGAACTGTTTGGATTTCACTCTGCACTTCTTAAATGGACTAATAGTTATTTAGTTGGAAGAAATCAATATGTCAAAATCGGTAATGTACTGTCAAATAAAATTGAAAATTTTTCAGGGGTACCCCAGGGCAGTCATCTCGGACCGCTCCTTTTTATACTTTTTATAAACGATCTACCAAATTATATTTCACATTCAAACTGTCTATTATATGCCGATGATTTAAAGATTTTTAGTAATATAACATCTCCGTTGGATGCTTGCAAAATTCAGGATGATCTTAATAATGTAGTTGAGTGGTGTAATCTAAATGGACTGTACTTCAACAGTAATAAATGCAGTGTTGTAAGTTTTTCGAAAATACTTAATCCTATATGTTATGATTACAAAATTAACAATCATTGTTTACAAAGATTATTAAGTCAAAAAGACCTTGGAGTTATTTTTGACTCTAAAATGAGTTTTTCACTTCAAATCGACCATGTCATTTCCAGAGCAAATTCGATGTTAGGTTTCATTATTAGGAATTCAAAGTCTTTTGAAGATCCTTATACCCTTAAAACCCTTTATTTATCCATTGTTAGGCCATTACTAGAGTATTGTTGCGTTATATGGAATCCCTATACTCAATCAAGTATCCTTCGGATTGAAAAAATCCAGAGGAGGTTTACAAAGTTTTGCTTGCGGAAGACATTTAGAAATTCAAATTTTCCGTCTTATGAGAGCAGATGTGCTTTAATTGACTTAAAACCTCTGGTTGTGAGAAGAAAATTATATTCTGCACTTTTTGCTTTTGATGTCCTCAATTTTAATATTAAATGTCCGGTGTTACTATCGATGTACAATATTTATGCACCTTCTCGTAGCTTGCGACCGAGAGATGGAAATTTTCTATATGTTTCTATTCATAGTAGAAGTTATGCAAAACATAATCCAATTACTGATTCGTGTATTGCTTTTAATGAATTGGAACGTGTCATTGATTTTAATAAAAGTAGAGTTGATATCAAGAAAGATATATTAAAGTTATTGTTATGTATAAAATATATAAGTAAGTTATTTATTTTTTTATTTTTTTTAAATTTATTCTAATGTCTCTATAAAGTATTATAACTTGATTGACAAATAAATAAATAAATAAATAAAAAACAGGGTGCTACAGAATTAGTTGTAATTCGTACGAAATGTGGTATATTAGTAACAATTTATTGATATTTAAACGACCGCATTTTTTGCAATATTTAAGTAAAATATCATATACTTCATACTTTTCTAGTTAATTATAGTGTGTTTTTCTTTAGGATTGATAGAATAATAGATGGAATAATATAAAAATGATGATGGAAATGGTAAATTGTAAATGTCTAAAATAATAATTTTTGTGAAGTGCCATCTCACGGAGTATCAACGTCTTGTGATTTACAACTATTATCTCAACCATTACTCCGAACCAGCGTTTCCGCCCAAAAAAAAATTCCATGCCACATCTTCTTCTAAAAAATAACATGGCATTTTCCTGTCATATGAAAAAAACGCAAATTATTATATTAAAAAAAAATGTAATTCAATTGTGGGGTGAAGTACAAGAAAATAACTAGAAGAAATAATTTTCTCCATTCGTTTAATTTCAAAAAATAAGAGTTTCTGCCAGTTTTTACTCCATTTACACTTCGGCACTGCTCCGAAGGTGTTGTTAGTCGGTAGAAATGAGGGGAACCTAAAAATGTATGCCGGAAAGGGACTCTAAACTTTCTTTTCAAAAGCAGCATCGCTGAAAAAAAGATTTTTTTCTAACAGGTGAAATTCAACGCACTAGCATCTTTCCGTGTGAAATGTTTGTTACGTTTCCATCTAAATTTCTATTGAACATCTTCGATCACTTCTGTTGTCAACGTTTTTCCTTCCAATTCTTCCATACTAGGCCCCTTTAGAATTTCTTAGTAAACGAATAAATAAATAAAAATGAAAAAATCACTTCACCGTGACAGTCGTATTGTTAACAATCAAGCAAGCTATGAATTTGCATTAAGGGCCAGTTTGTTCACAGTGGGTGAAATCTGTGCCATGACTTTCAAATGTTATATTTAAATGGCTTTAATCAACAAAAATAAAGGCCTATTGATATAATGGAATCAATGGAATATAACATCTTTCAAATGTCCGCTGCGGCTTCTCTGGGTGGTGCGCATCCGAAATGTCCAATTTTGTATGACTCTGCCGGATATATCATACTAAATTTTACCGATCTTGGCTTTGAGGGCTGCTGTGAGTTGTAGATTATTCGCATAGACCTACGACTTCAGAAAACCCCGCAAGAAAAATTTTAACTGGGTCAAAACGCACGATTTCTGTGGCCAGTTAACATCTCCTCCATCGTGAGATGCACCATGCTCTAGAATCGCTCATGCAGAAATTCCAATGTAGCGTGAGCTGATTTAGCACGTAGCGCCATCCTGCTGAAACTACATGTCGTTGGTGTCTATATACAATTAAATTCAGGCCAAAAGAAGTTGGTAATCATTGACCTATAGCACTCGCCGTTGACGGTGATGGGTTTTTAAGAAATATGGACAAAATGAAGCCGGACTCAAATTTATCCACAATGCGAATATTCTTCTCGGTTGGACGATTATGGCAACCGTAAAATGGGCGAAGCTCGCGGAACGTTGCCCGAACAAATCGCTCATTTTTTCAATTGTACGTGTTGTTCAACGCTATCCATCCATGGTAATTTGGAAAAAACAGACTGAATAAATGATAGCCAGTTTGACAGGTGTAGCTTCAATAACATGGCCGTTATCAACTGTCAAAGTTTGGAAGTCCCTATTGGAAGTTATAGAGAGATAGAGAAGAATTTTTTTGGCACACTGATGAGAAAAAAGGTGTTTATTACCTATCTCATGAAATCCCACAGATGGCATCCAGTTGTTGGAGGTATACTCGTATAAAAAAGAATGCTCCATAGACTGGTGCTCGAAATAACAACTCTAAGTAAGCTGTCAAATACTAAACCCACTGCGTTATTGTCACTCAGATTTTAGTTAATTTTAATCTAGTACATATGTAAATATTAATCTGTAAGCCAACAGTCCGCAGTAAATAAGAGCTTCTATTCATTAAAAAGGAAAGGTTACATAAACAATTAACAACTATAAAAATGTATCTAAATATTAATTAAAACTGAAATATGAAGTAGGCGCAGGATAATAAATCCACGAAACATGTGTCCAACCCCAACGGAATGCAAGTCTCCAAAACAGAATTATTAACTTTGTATATGTCCCGATATATTTTAAGATATGCCTGCTTAATTTAGATTCATAAACAATGAAACTTTAAAGTTAAAACACGAAATATAGAAATAAAATGTTCAATCGATGAAGTTAATGAATTTTTTTTCCCAACATCGACAGACGTCATCATAATTATTATAACACCTAAATTCTTTTTTTGACAGCTAATTTTCATATAGGTATCTTAATCCTTTTAAAAAAATTCTTGAGAATTAAAAAAAAAAAAAAAAACAGTAGGTACGCCTACGGCCAAGTGATGCGGATCGTCTGGCATTGGTTCCACCTTTAAGGTGTGATAAGCTATCGTTCCACATAAACTATTAAAAATATTGAAATTATAGCAGATCCACATTACCATTTCAGCCGCCAAAGAGCCATCATATATATACACTTACAAATGCCCGCTACCGTTTGATAAGATATTTCAACCAAATTCTTTTGTCTTATGCCGTGTCAGCTCATATAGTAAGTTGTTTGATAACTCAATTAAGTTTTAAAAGTCTTGTATATAGGAACATTTGTTCGACAGCCCATATTGCTATCGCATAAATGAGCTAGTTAGTCTAGGTTTTGCTTCTGAATATTGAGCTGATGGTAAGTTTTTGTTTTTTTTTTTAATTTTTTTGTTGTTGTCGAATACTATAGACTTATAATATATCGTAAATAACCTCTCGACGATTATAATAAAAGCACCGTTTCAGCAGACGTAGGTATATACATATATTAGCTTGCGTGTGTTAAGAGCGTGTGTAATTAAAAGTAACGATCTATGATCTCCCAACCTAATCTAATCTAGTTAAGGCCTAGTTAACACAGCTACTTTAAAGCTGATCCTCCTACCCTGTGACATCCAGCATAGCCAAACTAATGGGCAATGTGGTGATGGCCCTCCAGTCCAGAAAATCAAATTCCCAAAAGTGGAACAAATTTCTGTTCGGACGACGGCGGCGCGGCGGCGCAGTGCGACTCGGCAATTCCATCATTTGCCTAATTTTGAAATAATTTTCTATTTGCTTCGTATGAGAAGATCTGAAGATGCCGCTGCGATTGCTTCTAAAGGTCTTCTCGTGTCAAATGTAAATGTTCAATTTGAATTTCCATCCAACATCATCACTGACTGCTGCTGTTTTAACTTTTATTCCCTTCCGATTCGTCTCTTGTAATAGTCATTTCTTTCAATGGGTAAGACCCCATTGGCATTTCTAAGCGAGTATATAGGTATCATCATTTTATTGCACAAGCTAATTATTTAATTCTGCTTTGACGGTGCCTTCTCTAATAGGCCATTTAAACAATATAGATAAAAAGAAATTGGTATAAGCGGGAGCCTTGTAATTTTAAGAAAATGGCCAAATGTTGTCATCAGACGGCAGATAAGTGCACTGTCCATTTGAGATAAGAATCCGTAATCGAATATTTGAAATCCAGACGACCGACGCACGACGACGCACGCACAACGACGAAGTAATGAAATTCACAATCGCATAATATTCCGTGAAGAATTGATAAGTGGATTTGATGGTATTTTGAAGATTTTTTATTCGTCAATTTTGAATATTAACTATACGACAAAAATAAAAGAAAGAAGTAATATAAGCTTTTTGAAGAATTTTAATTAAGTATCGCACCTGCAGCTGCGTCAGCTAACTTACCGGTTGAATGCTTGATCGTTGATCGTTAAAGTTAATATGGGCTTAAGTATTGTTCTAGCTTATTCTTTAATCTATAACGAAACATTTAAAAGGGCGGTGTTAAAGTAATAATTAAAAAAAAAAAAAAAAAGAATATGGCTCCAGTCTAGTATTGGGCTCGTGGTGCCTTTTAAAACTGTCAAGAGAATACAAAAAGTTTATGGTGTTTCTGTTTTAATACAATAAAACTATAGAGTATTTAATTAAACGGGAAATGGGATATAAATGTACATAAATGTATGTAAATATAAAGCTGTAACTGAAATGGTATTCTTTTGTTTTCTATTCCCATCAGAGGAAATTCCTATAAACACTTATTGCTGAAGTTCAAGCGCATGTTAGAACTAAAATCGATATTAATTTTAAGAAAATACCATTTAAAGAACCGTAGTTTAATGAGTAGTGCACGTGGGCAGAGGAAATCTTTATTATAAATTAGAACGAAGTTGTCCATCAGCTACCGATGCAATTAAAATATTAAACAAATATGAGATTTGAAACGTGTGACAGGGTGGGCGAAATACAAGTTTCTTTTTTTAAATGCAATAAAATGAACAAAATTAAATTTTTTTCTTGTATTATGGCTTTATTAGTAAGAGCAAACATTCCCATTAATTATGGAACACAAATTCGTTCAAGTGGCTGCCCCTGCTGGCTTAGTGTAGCGCATTCTGTCACTCCAATTTTCCAAGACTTTGTTGATGGGCTCAGGGATTGCTTGGATGATATTAGCCTCAACTCAAATGCTTGAATCGTTTCCGGATTGTTGGAATAACATCGGTCCTTCACGCTTCCCTACAAAAAAAAACTCCAAAGGGGTCAAATCGCAGCTCCGAGGCAGCCAATGGGCATCGCTTAGACGGCTGATAACACGATTTGGGAATTTGGTGCGCAAAAGATCGATTGTGGCATGGCGCGCCATATACTGCATGAACCAGACCAGATCGTCCAAATCCATGTCTTCAATTTCAGTAAAAAAAAAGTCGGTTAACATGGCTCTCTGTAACGCTTACCGTTGACCAAAACGTTGTTGTTGTTCCCAGCCTCATTTTCGAAGAAAAATGGTCCAACTATGCCACCACCACCACTCCACAATTCACATCCTCGTCTGTGCGTACCGTACGATGACGACGGGGACCATGAGTGTTGTCCACTAGCATACCAGTCTTACGAACTTTTCGCACAAACTTGCGTACAGCAGGCGCGGTGGGTGATTCCTTTCGGCCAAAACTTCTTTTCAAAAAACGAACTGTTTGGGATCAGCACTCACTTTAGAAATAAGTTTTCAATATTTCCCAACGTTGTTCAAGAGTAAAGCGACTCATTTTGTTATTTGGAGGTATGATACTGATTTTCTGTCAAATTTCGAGCGGGAAACAGCTGTCAGTGTCAATATAACCTATGATTTAAATAGAAACCACTATAGATGGCTCACCCGTTATATGGCAAGTTATGGTTTCGTAAAAAAAATCAAATTCGGGATTTTGATCAAAGTTAACATAATGATGACAGCGAAGTCAAAATAAATGTGTCTCGAAATTCTGCCTGCCTGTCCTTTTAGCTGCAGCCCAAAAGGGTGGGTACTGGGTCGATTTTCTTTAAACCCGGTACATAGTTTTTGAACATTTTCTCCACCCTTTTTTTTTTTTGAGGAACAAAAATATTTTCTGAAAAACGTGCCGACAGTCTTTTTTTTTAAATTCAATATTATTTTTTACAAAATAGCTAACATTTTATAAAAAAAAATTGGAAAATGGTTATAAATGGTGTCTCCCATAGAAACATTATTTTGATGCACTTCAAAAACGGTCCAACTGATTTTGATAAATTTTTTATAGAAAATCTTGCAAAAAATATTAAAATTTTCCAATTTTTTTTTTGATTTAAAAAAAAAATATAATTTTTTTTTTAAACTTAGTAAGATTTTGAAAACTTCTTTATCGATTTTTATTAAACTTGGCATTAAGCAGTTTTTTAATTTGATCTAGCAGATTTTTAAATTATAGCTTAAATTTTTTTTTTCTACAACAGCAAATTTGGAGCCCTATTTCAAACTGATAGCTTTCTTGGTTGTTGAAAAAACAACATGTACCTACTGCTAATTTAATTTGTTCATATTTATATGTAGGTATACTCACTAATCATACGTTTTTGCCAGGTGACATAAAATATAAGCTCCAGTAACTAATTAATTTCTTTTAAAATCAGATGAATAGATCTAAAGTATTCACACTTTAAAGTTTAATACCATCACTGTGTGATCGCACACAAGAAGAGCAAGTTCGTGCGATTTATTTTTAAATTGCATTAAAAAAATATCAGGCATATTGTTGCAGGTACATATGTATACATAATATAATTTTTATTTGACACCTTTAAGGCTAAAAATTAAGGCCTCATACAGCTGGAACCGAAATAAAGACTGAATCTTTTTTTTTTGGATGACCTTTTTTTTATTCCTTGTGTTGAGGAAATATTCGTAACTGGATTTTTGTCTACCAAATACCGTCGCACAGTGAAGCAAAACAGGTCATTTTATGATATTAATTACAGTGTTTTTATATCAGAAACTAGACTATACTTTTTCTATGGTTTTGGAATGCTAAGCTCGAATCCGGACTCAAAATTACTCTATCAGGTATGATTTATAAGATATTTGAGTTTTAAATTGAGAGGATTTTTTTTGCAATAAAAATTGGAACGATTATTGGACTATTAACTAACAAAGGTTTTTTTTTTTAAAAAAAGATATTATAAAGATTCAAACTATATTTTAAAGAAGAATACCGTTAAATATTTTTTTTTTAAAAGAATTACCTCCCATTTTTACATACGAAAAAAAAGTTTCTTCTATTTTAAAACTGAAGTATTTTAAAAACCTAAACTGTAATTCCATTACAAAATTTTCATCTCTTAATTGATTAACTTAACCTGTGTAGCAAATTTAAAAAAAATTACCGTTAATTTCTTTCTGAAACGATAATTTCCGTCTGATTTTCTTAAGAACACAATATATTACTCGCTGAAAGATTGTTTTTTTATATTTTTTAATTTGATAAGTCGGAATCATATACATTTTCTTCTTCAAACATTGTTAAAGCTTCAAAATGAAAACTTTTTTATCTACATTAATTTTTTGACTCCTTAAACTTGTAACAATAGGGTCAGAAGAAATGTTGATATTATAATCAAACACTATGGGATCAGAATTTCGGAAACATGACAAAACTTGACATTTCGAAACATTTAACAGAAGGTGATTTTGCTTGCACCAATTATCCAGCCTCGATAGATCTTCCAAAAGAAGCAAACAGTCAGTTTGACAAGAGATCTTACGGTAAAGTTTGAGATCGTCCGCGAAAAGAAGGCAGTTTGAATTTTGAAAAACATCTGGTATATCGTTTACAAATAACAAGAACAATAATGGACCTAAATGGCTTCCTTGCGGAATACCAGCTGGGACCGAAACAAATTTTGAGAGCGAAGTATCAATTTTAACTATTTGAACTCTACCAGCTAAATATTATTCAAGCCATTTTAATAGAGAAGAGTGAACGCCTAGGGAAGTTAGTTTATTTAATAGGATTGGGTGGTTGACTCTATCTGTTTGAAGACGATTCTCCATATTTGTTATGATGTAATTACTTATTAAAGCCAAGTTTGTTGCCGTTGATTTCCCTGCTACAAACCCATGTTGAGAAACTGAAATATGATTCTGAAATAACTCAGTTAACCTATTACAGACTAGCTTTTCAAATACTTTCAGAATACAAGAAATTTTACAAATGGGTCTACAATTAGTTATATCCTGGTTTGAACCCGATTTATAAATTGTTGATAGATAAGAAACCTTCCAGCAATCCAAGAATTGCCCTTTGGCTAACGAAAGATTAAAAATCCATGAAAGTGGTTGGGCTAATGCAATACCGCATTTCCTCAACAAAATAGTAGGAATCCCATCAGGGCCTTCACTCTTATTAACATCCAATTTATATAAAATTTCTTCTATTTCAAATGGACTAAAAACTAAAGAACCGATATTGGCAACTCTGCTTATATAAGGTAGCTTCTGGATAGGGGGAGTATCTAAAGAGTAAACTGATTGAAAATAGTCAGCGAATAAATTACATACCTATTGTAGGTAGATTAATACTAATTTTATCCCGATACTTCATACTACTAGGAAATCCACTTGATTTACGCCTTGAGCTTATGAAATTCCAAAAACGCTTGTGGCATTATTTATAAACATTGTCTAACTTTAGACAACTGTCCAACTTTGGAAAATGTGTTCAAAAACCTTGTTTATTGTTGTCTTATAGCTGCCTAACTTAGACACAAAGTAGATTGTCTTAACCGTGAATAATGTGATATTTATTTTTATTAAATAAAGCATATTTCCATCAATTTGAAAATAGTTAGACAGTGTCTAAGTAGACAAAAATCAAATAAATACGACTGTTGGTGTTTAATTTGAGGTCACTTTCGATAGAAAACAAGTAATTTCGATATAAAAATTTATTGAGAAAATCGAATTCTCGTTGACGATTTAGATAATTTATACGGAATTCAAAATTATTCTTATCAGATTTATACAATTTGTATGCCTTATTTTTTCTGTTTTTGTGATTTGTCAACCTCCCATTATATCAGACAGGACAAGAATTTTTTTAGAACACTTTTTAGGTACAAAACCATCGATTGCCCCCATCAAAACGCTTACAAAACTAGAATAGAATTCAGATAAACAAAAAACGTTATCCCACGAAAAAGACAAAAAATAATCAACCATACCGTCGTAGTTAGCTTTTTTAAAATCATAGAAAAAAATTCGATCGTTACATACTTTCTTTAAATAATGATAGAAATTGATTTTTCCATCATGATGAATTGAATTTGCAATAACTGGGAAATTACATTTATCAAGACAAATAAGAAAATCATTATCAACAAAAATCAAATCAAGACTTTTATACTGAGAATTGACTTGGATTAAATTATATTGACCAAAAAAGTCTATAACTACACATTCTATTTCAGTTGAAACGTTAAAGGGAACTAAACACTTTTCTTCGGTGTCAAAAGTCCAATCAATATTACTAAGATTAAAATCTCCTGCAAATAAAACATGTTGTAAATATTTTAAATTCTCTAAAATTGATTTTGAGTTATTTAAATGTATATTATAACAATATAAATTGCTCTTTGGAGGAATATAGCTTACAAAAACAAATAATTCGGATTCACCTATTTTTACACTTACAATAAGTAGGTCAATATCAAGGTCTAAATTAGTGGGGTTTGATTCCAATTCAATTAGCCTACATGTCAAGTTGGCACGGACCGCAATAAGTACTCCACCACCTCTTTCCATACTTGTCTTTAACTTACATCTGTCTTTTCTAAATACAGTATAATAATTTGGAAAACATTCGGTTGTTAAATGATTGTCAGATAACCAATTTTCTGTTAAAATTATAATATCATAAGTTAAAGAGGAAAAAGAAAGAAATATATGATCTAGTCTTGTTCTTAGCCACCAACATTTTGGTAATAATAAGATAAACTACGTTTGAGAAACAGATGAAACCTCATTATCAGGAACAATATTTACAGGAACAACACCAGCATCAGCGAAAACATCATCGGCAGGGGTAGTGTAATTAAGTAATTGTACTTTGTTTAAAGATGAATCAGCAACATTAACTGGGTCTGATGTTACGTTAAACTAGGGCGATTGGCGAGAAATTTCGTTTTTTGACAAGTTTATAAATTGCTTTTACTTTCACAGATTAATGCCATATATCTTCATCACTCAATAATTGTTTTAAACAGTCTGCAGGGACCCTTAATTTGAAATTAACAAATTTTAAATCAGATACTTGAATACCTTTTTTAATAAGCTTATAGCACTTAAACACATTAGCAGGTATTTTAGAATTTTCAGAGATATGTTTAACTAAATCAGGATGAAACTTTGAAACTGGCAACTTGAAGCAAGTTTTCAGAAGAAAAAAACACGTTTTTCGTTCGGTTTGAACGGTCCCATTTAATTTTGAACTGGTTTTTAAACCTTTTCAAACCAAAGTTTTATTTTGTAGTTAGAATACAACCTCTATAAGAACGTTTAGTCAGAAGTTTTATGTTTATTTGAGAAGTAAATTTCGATCAGATTTTTTCTTGAATATTTTAAATATCGGCCTTCAGAATTATATAAAAAGAAGTTGCAATATGCAAAATAAGAAATAATTTTTAAAAAGTTAAAGGGCAATTTTTGCTTCAATAATGTAATATGAATAATAGAAAACTAAACATCAAAGATAAAACAATTGCTGACGGAACAATTATTAAAACCATTATATTAATTGGCTTTTGGGACGAGCTGACAATATACTTTGAATTGACTTAAATCCGTTAGACTTTTTTTTTTACAAGAGGTGCCTTAAGGAAAGAGTGTATGTAAAGCCAATAATTAGCATTAGTAAACTCTAAAAACGGATACAATCGGCTGCTCAAGAGATACAGAATTCGAGAAGCACAAAACATTTGAAATGTAAGTTATAAAAGCGTTTTAGTATTGAAAATGTTTATAGGGTCGTTTTGATAAAAGTATGGTGTTACCAAAATGAATAAAGATAGAGAATGAACTCTAGCGTATAGGGGGAGAAAGCAGCGTTGTGCTAAAGTGCCTTTTATTTTGGCCCCGTGCCCCGGGCCATCACGAAATGGCCCCAAAATCGTCAAATTCACAAACTAATAAAACATAATTTAAAAATTTTAGAAATCGGTAATTTCAAAGTAATCGATATTTACTATCATCCATATGCTAATTTTGCCGAACGCAATCAATTCAATTTAACGAGATTCTATTAAACAAATTTCCTAGTTTATTTGAATGTTCTAAGGATCTCTTGGTTTTAGAGCTTCAGAATATAATAGAAGAAATAGATTTCTCCGAGGAACAATAAGATTCGGTTAAATTATGGGCCAGTCTTAAAGACAAGAAAAATTTTAATGAAATTTTTTTATATAATAACATTTGCTCTTTCGCGATTAATATTTTAAGTTTACCTTTTAACAATATTAAAACAGACAATCGAAATAGACTCAGCTATGAAGTTATTACTGCTCTTATGAGCTTTAAAGGTTATCTAAAAAATCTTACCTGTGGACATTTTATTCCGCCTACAAAATTATTTAAAAAAAAAATATAGATAGATAGATAGATAGAAAAACATTTATTCATTCATTAAAACAAATTACAATTACAATTTTGGTATGAACCCATGAATAATAGAATAAATAATAGTAATCATTCATTAACTTACAGTTAGTGTTGAATGATACATACCTACATAAATAAAGTATTACAATAAATAAAGGAAACTGATGTGGGGTGACAACAGATTCTAGGATGTTTACATTATTTTACAATTATTAAATTTATATATTTATCTAGTTACATTAAGTTTTTTAGTTTATAATGGTATTTTATTTGGTATATTGTTTGATTAATATTTTTTTTTTTTTTTTAAGATTACACATTAGAAGAATAATTTACATAGAGAATAGATTTTAATAATAATAATTTATATAGAGAATATACATATTTTAACATTTATATGAACAAATTTTGCAGAGTAAGATAAAAAGAATTTAAATACAATTTTCAATATTATTTAAATCAATCGTGAAAAGCCAGTTTTTTACTTTATTAAGAAACGAGTTAAAATTAGTAGATGTTCTGATTGTTATAGGCAGTTTATTAAAAGATCGAGGTGCTGTTACAGTATAAAAGTTGGAGAACTGGGTTTTTATTACTTTCGGTACAGTCACAAAATGTAAATTGTTTACACGTAGATTGTATAGTTGCGAATTTCTACTTGGGATATTTCCACTTTGTTTGTAAAATTCTTTTAGCACTTTAAAGATGTAAAGGTGTCTCATTGGGAGAATTCGCAGTTCCTTGTATAAAGGCCAACTTTCGGTAAAGCGGTTTTTGTCACAAATCATTCGAATAAAATGTTTTTGCGCGGTCAACAAGGGTCTCAAAGTATTTATATAAGAACCTCCCCAGCTAGATAGACCGTATTGTAATTTGGAGTGTGCAAGACCGTAATATATTGATGTCAATAATTTTTTCGAGCAAAAGGGTTTCAAAAGATACATTTTACGAGTAACAACCATAAGATAACTTTTTAAGCTGTTGGTATGATCTTTCCAATTAAGATTAGAATCGATTGTTACCCCTAGATACTTAAAGTTACTTACTATATCAATCTTGAAACAAGAATTGGAACAGGAACCGCTATGAACAAAATTGTGTTTGCCGCAAGAATGTAAAGGAAAACTGAATTTTTTACAATTTGGGCTATGGAAACTGAAATTATAAGGACATGGATTAAGTCCAGAAGTTTTAAAAGTCATTAATTTTGTTTTTTCACTTATATTCAGTTTATGAACAAAAAACCAAGTCCTCAGGAGTTCAAGATCCTCTTCAATTCTTGTGATACAATCAAGTTGTGAGTTGGATTGGTAGGTAAAGGAGATATCATCTGCAAAAGCTGTTGAGAGACCATTCAGCGGAAGCGAAAATAGTGAGTTGATATAAATAAGAAAGAACATTGGACCAAGAACAGACCCTTGTGGTACTCCTGTTTTCAGAAGGCAAGCTTCACTTGATTTCCCGTTGACATTAACCTTTTGAACTCTATCCTTCAAATATGACTTTAACCATTGGAAAACTAAGCCTCTAAAGCCCGAATTATACAATTTATTAAGCAGTAAATCGTGATCGACCATGTCAAAGGCCTTTGTCATGTCGATAAAGAGAGCAAAAGTGGACTTGTTGTTATTCAAGCTATCATAAAGCTGGCTACATAACCTAAGAATTGCATCTTCGGTTGACATCCCTGAGCGGAAACCAAATTGATTTTCACTAAAAAAATTATTTTTATTTAAGAACGCAGCAATTCTTTTTTGCATAATTTTTTCGAAGATTTTTGAGGTTGTTGGAAGAAGAGAAATAGGTCTGTAATTAGCCATGTTTTTACGAAAATTTCATGTAATCATCAGCTTCGTTTGCAGTGATTCCAGCACATTTACCATGAAAAGTTTTAGTGCAATCAATACACTTGACTTTAAGATCACTTCTTTCGATTTTTTTTCCACACATTCCACAAGACATTATGGTATTTAAGATAAAAAAGTTTAAGCAAAAAATATATGTGTACTTAAGTAAGACTTATTAAGAAATATAAACAAAGGATAGACTTGATATTTGATAAAGAAAGCTCCCGATATGAAGTGCACCCCACAACGTCACAGAGGAAATATATTTTATGTTATACTTATGTAAAAATATCGTATGTTGCTTTTTATAAAAAAAATTTATTAAATTATAAAAATACTAAACACAAACACAAAAATACGAGATATAACCTAATGTTTTATTTGATTATATATATATATTAATACGTTTAGCATTTTCCTTTTTACTATACTTTCACCGAACGCCCGACAATAAAAAATATAGGTACCATTTAAAAGTTAATATTAATTAGAAGTGCCATAAGAAGAGAGTTTGTGAATCGTTCGACTACATGTGTAAAAATAGCCATACCTATGTGAAATCATAATATTTTGTCGCTCAGATGATCGAATTTCGATACCAGTTTTATTAAATACGGAAAAAGTAAGTGGCCCCAAAAATGTTAAAATGGCCCCAACATTTTTTTTTCCAGGAACAACGCTGGGAGAAAAATTGAATTTTTGGTTGGTGTTACCAAAGAAACTACCAAAATGAATAAAATGAAGAAAAAAACACAAGTGATGAATTTCAGCCAGCGTACCTAAATGTTGATCATTGCCAACGGACGAGTTTCAGTGAAGGAATGTATAAAATTCGAAAAATGATTGATTTGAGCCCACTTAGAAGACTATAACTTTGGTTATAATTATTGGATGTTCAATATTAAGCTAGATAATTAAAGATTAAATGACAAGCTACAAATCTGCATAAAATTTTTTGCAAAGGCGTACAAAATTTCATACTAGAAACTTGAAAAATTGTCTTTTTAGAACTAATTTCATCACGGCAAAAGAAAAAAAAACAAACAAAATGTGTACGTACATAATATAGGTACGTACCTATAAAGAACATATTGATAGAAGGGAGAAGACGGTGGAGTGTGTGCAATAAAAAAACCACGTGGCAAACAAAATTGGCTTGCATCGGGCACAAAAATGATATAAACTATGTTTATGTAGGTATGTATATGTATGTATACATGTAGGTATGTGCATGAACATTAATTGTAACTAGTAGTTATTTTACAAATAATAAAATCGTAAAGGTTGGATTTGGGTGGTTTGTTTGGATTATAACTTCTGTTCTAATAATCGGATGTTTGAGGTTAAGGTCTTAAAATGAAAGTAAAATGTCAGTCTTTTAAATCAATCGATTGTTGAACCTAGAATATGCATAGTTTGGGTAAAAACTTTACTAACTTCTAAATCAAACTTATAACTTAAGGGCCAGATGCTCAAGGTTAAAGTAGTGTTTAGGTAAATCAGACAAGAGGTAGAATTAACTTAACTAAACAAATAAAATTCAATATATTTGAATCCTATTTCTGTGGGCTTCAGGTCTTTCTTTCTGTATCTAGATATATTATAATTATAAGAATTGAAGGTCACGAAAAAGGAATAATTATTAAACAAATAAAATATTATAATCGAAAAGGGTCGATTTTGTAAGCTGATATATTCTGTTCTAATCATCGGATGTTTGAGGTTACGCTCTGAAAATGAAGGTAAAATGTTAGACTAGAAAATGCTTTCGACAAAACTTGACTTACTTCTGAATCAGTTTGATTGTTTACCCTAGAATATGCATAGGCACCTACTTGAACCTATTAAATAAAGCCTCATTTTATTATCTACAAAAACGATATAGGATCTATGTGTCTATCGGGGTTTTTTATGGATCCACATAACGGTAAGGTAAAGCAACTTGTAGTGCGAAGAAAAAAGACATACGTATCTACATAAAAAAAAACAAGCATGAGGATTCGCAAATCGCGATGCAATAGTAAAAGGCGGCTAAAAATTCAAATTTAGAATTAGAATTTTACGAGAAAAATACCATGCGAGAAAAGTTCGAGCAGAGCAACATTAAAAAAAATAGCATAGGAAACAATAGCAAGTTGCATGCAATAAACGTTGCATGCAGTTGCATGCAATAAAAGTTGCATGAAGTTGCATGCAATAAAAGTTGCATGAAGTTGCATGCAATAAAAGTTGCATGAAGTTGCATGCAATTAAAGTTGAAATAAAAGTTGCATGAAGTTGCATGCATTTGCATGCAATAAAAGTTGCATGAAGTTGCATGTAGTTGCATGCAATAAAAGTTGCATGAAGTTGCATGCAGTTGCATGCAATAAAAGTTGCATGCAGTTGCATGCAATAAAAGTTGCATGCAGTTACATGCAATAAAAGTTGCATGCAGTTGCATGCAATAAAAGTTGCATGCAGTTGCATGCAATAAAAGTTGCATGCAGTTGCATGCAATAAAAGTTGCACGAAGTTGCATGTAGTTGCATCTAATAAAAGTTGCATGCAGTTACATGCAATAAAAGTTGCATGAAGTTGCATGCAATAAAAGTTGCATGAAGTTGCATGCAGTTGCATGCAATAAAAGTTGCATGAAGTTGCATGCAATACAAGTTGCAATAAAAGTTGCATGCATTTGCATGCAATAAAAGTTGCATGAAGTTGCATGTAGTTGCATGCAATAAAAGTTGCATGAAGTTGCATGAAGTTGCATGCAGTTGCATGCAATAAAAGTTGCATGCAGTTGCATGCAATAAAAGTTGCATGCAGTTGCATGCAATAAAATTTGCATGAAGTTGCATGTAGTTGCATCTAATAAAAGTTGCATGCAGTTACATGCAATAAAAGTTGCATGAAATTGCATGCAATAAAAGTTGCATGAAGTTGCATGCAGTTGCATGCAATTAAAGTTGCATTAAGTTGCATGCAGTTGCATGCAATAAAAGTTGCATGCAGTTGCATGCAATAAAAGTTGCATGAAGTTGCATGTAGTTGCATGCAATAAAAGTTGCATGAAGTTGCATGCAGTTGCATGCAATAAAAGTTGCATGCAGTTGCATGCAATAAAAGTTGCACGCAGTTGCATGCAATAAAAGTTGCATGAAGTTGCATGTAGTTGCATCTAATAAAAGTTGCATGAAGTTGCATGCAATAAAAGTTGCATGCAATTGCAGGCAATAAAAGTTGCATGAAGTTGCATGCAGTAAAAGTTGCATGCAGTTGCATGCAATAAAAGTTGCATGAAGTTGCATGCAGTAAAAGTTGCATGAAGTTGCAGGCAGTTGCATGCAATAAAAGTTGCATGAAGTTGCACGTAGTTGCATGAAGTTGCATGCAATAAAAGTTGCATGCAGTTGCATGCAATAAAAGTTGCATGAAGTTGCATGCAGTTGCATGCAATAAAAGTTGCATGAAGTTGCATTCAGTTCCATGCAATAAAAGTTGCATGAAGTTGCATGCAGTTGTATGCAATAAAAGTTGCATGCAGTTGCATGCAATAAAAGTTGCATGAAGTTGCATGCAATAAAAGTTGCGTGCAACTTGGATGCAGTTGCATGCAATAAAAGTTTTTTGCAATAAAATTGTGATAAAACATGTATGATAAAACTTGCATTCTGCAACATGCTGCATGCAACATCATACATGTATGATCCAACATGTAGGATGCAACATGTATGATCCAACATGTTTGATGCAACATGTATGATTCAACATGTATGATCCAACATGTATGATTCAACATGTATAATTTAACATGTATGATGCAACATGTATGATTTTGATGTATAATGTTGCTTGCAACATGTTGGATCATACATGTTCGATCATACATGTTGCATCAAACATGTTGGATCATACATGTTGCATCATTCATGTTGAATCATACATGTTGCATCATACAAAGTTGCATGAAGTTGCATGCAATAAAAGTTGCATGAAGTTGCATGTAGTTGCATGAAGTTGCATGAAGTTACATGCAGTTGCATGCAATAAAAGTTGCATGCATTTGCATGCAACAAAAGTTGCATGAAGTTGCATGTAGTTGCATGCAATAAAAGTTACATGATGTTACTTGTATTCTGCAACATGCTGCATGCAACATCATACATGTATGATCCAACATGTAGGATGCAACATGTATGATCCAACATGTTTGATGCAACATGTATGATTCAACATGTATGATGCAACATGTATGATCCAACATGTATGATTCAACATGTATGATTTAACATGTATGATGCAACATGTATGATTTTGATGTATAATGTTGCTTGCAACATGTTGGATCATACATGTTCGATCATACATGTTGCATCAAACATGTTGGATCATACATGTTGCATCATACATGTTGAATCATACATGTTGCATCATACAAAGTTGCATGAAGTTGCATGCAATAAAAGTTGCATGAAGTTGCATGTAGTTGCATGAAGTTGCATGCAATAAAAGTTGCATGAAGTTGCATGCATTTGCATGCAATAAAAGTTGCATGAAGTTGCATGTAGTTGCATGCAATAAAAGTTACATGATGTTGCATGCAATAAAAGTTGCATGCAATAAAAGTTGCATGATGTTGCATGCAATAAAAATTGCATGAAGTTGCATGCAGTTGCATGCAATAAAAGTTGCATGCAATTAAAATTGCATGTAGTTTAATGCAGTTGCATGCAATAAAAGTTGCATGAAGTTGCATGTAGTTGCATGCAATAAAAGTTGCATGCAGTCACATGCAATAAAAGTTGCATGATGTTGCATGCAGTTGCATGCAGTTGCATGCAAAAAAAGTTACATGAAGTTGCATGCAGTTGCATGCAATAAAAAATGCATGATGTTGCATGCAGTTGCATGCAATAAAAGTTGCACGCAGTTGCATGCAATAAAAGTTGCATGTAGTTGCATGCAATAAAAGTTGCATGCAGTTGCATGCAATAAAAGATGCACGCAGTTGCATGCAATAAAAGTTGCATGAAGTTGCATGAAGTTGCATGCAGTTGCATGCAATAAAAGTTACATGAAGTTGCATACAATAAAAGTTGCATGAATTTGAATGTAGTTGCATGCAATAAAAGTTGCATGATGTTGCATGCAATAAAAGTTGCATGCAGTTGCATGCATTTGCATGCAATAAAAGTTGCATGAAGTTACATGTAGTTGCATGCAATAAAAGTTGCATGATGTTGCATGCAATAAAAGTTGCATATAGTTGCATGCATTAAAAGTTGCATGCAGTTGCATGCAATAAAAGTTGCATGAAGTTGCATGCATTTGCATGCAATAAAAGTTGCATGAAGTTGCATGTAGTTGCATGCAATAAAAGTTGCATGATGTTGCATGCAATAAAAGTTGCATGCAGTTGCATGCAATAAAAGTTGCATGATGTTGCATGCAGTTGCATGCAATAAAAGTTGCATGCCGTTGCATGCAATAAAAGTTGCATGCAGTTGCATGCAAAAAAAGTTGCACGCAGTTGCATGCAATAAAAGTTGCATGAAGTTGCATGCAGTTGCATGCAATAAAAGTTGCATGAAGTTGCATGCAGTTGCATGCAATAAAAGTTGCATGAAGTTGCATACAATAAAAGTTGCATGAAGTTGCATGCAGTTGCATGCAATAAAAGTTGCATGAAGTTGCATACAATAAAAGTTGCATGAAGTTGCATGTAGTTGCATGCAATAAAAGTTGCATGAAGTTGCATACAGTAAAAGTTGCATGAAGTTGCATGCAGTTGCATGCAATAAAAGTTGCATGAAGTTGCATACAATAAAAGTTGCATGAAGTTGCATGCAGTTGCATGCAATAAAAGTTGCATGAAGTTGCATACAATAAAAGTTGCATGAAGTTGCATGTAGTTGCATGCAATAAAAGTTGCATGCAGTTGCATGCAATAAAAGTTGCACGCAGTTGCATGCAGTAAAAGTTGCATGAAGTTGCATGCAGTTGCATGTAATAAAAGTTGCATGCAGTTGAATGTAGTACAAGTTGCATGAAGTTGCATGCAGTTGCATGCAAAAAAAGTTGCATGCAGTTGCATGCAATAAAAGTTGCATAAAGTTGCATGCAGTTGCATGCAGTAGAAGTTGCATGCAATAACAGTTCTCTAAGAAGTTGAACTTTTAAGAAAGCTCTTTTTTTGGACGAATTTCGTTTTCATGGACATATTTTCCCATATGGATGCTACATCTGTATAGTTTATTATCTGTGATTAAGGTCTTAAAATTTAGCAAGAATATCGGACTACATTTTTTATAAAATCGTTGCGCAGTCACATAAAACTATATATGAAACCTTATTAAATTGAATATTTAAGTCATACGATTTTTTATTTTAGGATGCTCTTTTAAAGATTGAAGTAAAAAAATAGATTTGATCAAGGTGTCGTATTATCTATTAAATGTTAAGAAAAATGGTGCAGAAAATTAAAAATATTTTAATGCTTAAAATTAAAATTTAAAATTTTCAGTAATCTAGTGAAAAAATAAAAAAAAAATAAAAAATAGATTATGGACAGGGTGACCTAAAACCTGGTTCAAAGTAGGGTTTTTTTTTTTCATTTTCAAAAAAACAGCCCTTAATCGAGAACTGTTATGATTTGGTACGGAAAAGTTACTAAATTCTGAGAGGTCATAACCTGGCCTATTTGGACCATTGATTATGGCAAACCCTGTACAAAGAAGTTAGGTCAATTTTGTCACGTGAATTTTGTTAACAACGTTTAAATTAAAAATGAAAAAAAAATATTTGTGGCAAAAGTCAAACACATATTTTTTGTAACTGTGTTAAGGAAATATTCCTTAATGTTTCCATATTTTCAGACCTGCTTAACTTTTGCCCCAATAAAAGATATGGAATAAATTGTAGCGCAAAGCCTTAAAAAAAAATATCTTTTTTCATGACAAATTTTCGAACACAAAGAAATACTTTTTTTCAATTTTTATAATTAAAAACATAATCTATGTACACCAACATATGACATCTGAAATCTTCTTTCTGTCGATCTTAATTCCAATTATTCTATCCAATTTTGCTAGCCCTTTACTTAAGACTCAAACAACAGAAATCACACTCATCATCATCATCATAAGAGACATACTTTATTTTCCAGTTGTTTTAGTTTTGCAAGATGATCTTTTTATCATTGCACCATATATAGCTGCCCCACAATGCGTCGCCACCACAAAATTGTGTAAGTAGGTACTCTCAATCCATTTTGTCTGCAAATAAATTTACATCTCATCAATTTATCCGTCGAATGAATCTCATATAAATCACAAGAAATGACAAACTGAAAAAAGTTCCTGATAACACTAAATTATTGGTAGATAACGTTCGTTAGTCTTAATTCAAACATTTTCTTATCATCAAATATAGTCAGAAAATGAGATTTTGTTTTATTGTGCTCTCCTGTAAGATTTCTTGATTCACCAAAGATTTAGTATTTTAAAGAACAAAAACCAATAATCGATTAGGTATAATGAGAAGAGAAACCATGGCCTTGATTATTCAATATATTTTGTTTTGCCTTTCCTTAATTTAGAAATCTTGTCATACCAATAGTTATTTTGACAAGAGCTTTAAGCGGTGATAAAATATTTAAGCGATTTTCCTAATCTTGCGTTAAAAGCACCATTAATATTCACACATAATTAGGCATTTTAATAATCTAAAAAAAAAAAAAACACAAAACATATTCAAAAGCGGCCTCCTTATGTATAAAGAATTTTAAAATTTAATTTCATGAATAATCATTTTAACAATAAAAATAGAAAATGGAAATTTTATTTTCACTAATGAGGAAGGCTTTTAATATTATTTACGATTGGGCAAATAAATATATGTATGTACCAACTACATGGCACAGATTTTAGAAGGTTTGCAAATGGTGACTTATTATGACACGATTATATGAACGTCGCGGTCGCTAGGGTCATTTTATGTATGTATTAGATAATAATGTCTTGTAATATTTAATAAATATTTGTATTAGAAATTGCACAAATACAATAAGGAAAATATTTGGGCTAAAGAAGTTTTTAATATTTAAATAGAGGATCGTAGGACTTTTTGGGACCTTGTCAGAACTAGGACCTTGACAGAACTTAGATTTTGTTATTTATAATAATTATACCTAAATAAGGTTTATTTTTTTTTATTTTTTAGATCAGGTTTCTATTGACGGCCTAAGATTTAAAATGTTTTTATTTAATACACTTCGGCTCAAAAAATTGTGTTTTAGATATATTTTTGCATTGAATAAATGGTGCCAATCGTAAAGGTTGGATTTGGTTGGTTTGTTTGGATTATAACTTCTGTTCTAATAATCGGATGTTTGAAGTCAATCTTAAAATTAAGGTAAAATGTTAGGCTATACAATTTATTTGACAAAACTCAACTTACTAGAGTAAGTCGATTGTTGAACCTAGAATATGTATAGCTACCTACTTAGATAGATAGATATATTTTATTGTTTCAAAGAAAAATACACAGTTTACAATATTTTAAAGTCATTGCACAGTACAGAGATATGATAATAAATTTTATCTTATTACTGAAAATCAAAATTAGGTTTCTGAAAAGCTTATATTTTAATATTTTTGAATTTGAAGGAAAAATAGGTAAAAAAAAAACCTTCATTTGAATTTTGTTTATAATTATATCACAGATCATGTTTAAAACTATTAGTAAATGAATATAAATAAATAATTAAATAAAAATTTATAAATAAATAAATAAATAAATAAATACAAATAAATAAATAAATAAATAAATATATAAATAAATAAATAAATAAATAAATAAATAAACAAGTAAATAAATAAATAAGTACATAAATTAATAAATAAATAAGTAAGTAAATGAATAAACAAACAAGAAAATAAATTGAATTAATAAACAAGTAAATAAATGAATTAACAAGCAAGTAAATAAATAAATAGATAGATAAATAAATAAAAAAACAAAAAAAAAAAAGAAACAGAAAGTAAATAAGTTAACATGTATGTAAATGAGAAAATAAATGTAAGAAACTAAATATATAATATTATAAATAAGAACAAAAGAAAAATAAATATAGTTACATTTTTTTTTTTTTAATAATTAATTGACATTTATTTTAAATTAAGCCTCTAATGAGAGTGTTTTCACTTAATTCACATTTTCTAAAAAAGTTTTCATTGAGGACTTCAATTTTCCTATCTATTTTTAATGCTTTTGCCTGAACGTGCAACTCGTGAGTTGAAAAATGCCTGGGGACCTTAAGGATCATTTTTAAAATTTTGTTTTGTAATATTTGTATTTTTTTCCTATGCATTGCAGCACAATTTCCCCAAACGGGTGATCCATATAATAATATAGCTTGAAAAACTACTTTAAAAATAATTAATTTGTTATGTTTACTTAGTAAAGACTACCTACCTACTTGAACCTCTTTAAAAAACTTATAACTTAAGCCCTAAGGGTCAGATCTTCATGGTTAAGGTCCTCAAATGCAAATAAAATTTAAGGCTTCATCTTAAAGTATCCCATAATCTATTCAATTTGGTTGTCAACTAAATTGATGCACGCCGCCGCTCGGCCACACATTTCAAAAACTCAGTTAAAAGAATACAGTTCCAAGTGTCCAAAACAAAATTTTTGTCTAAAAAAAATTATACGACTCGATATTGTTAAATTGATTAAAAGATGAGTTCAAAATATTTTAAAATAAAATATTATAGAATAAAAACAATTAGCAGTGAGGTTGGGCTTCGCACCAAATTCTTTGTAAATTTGGCTCGATTTAAAAAAGGCTTGCCTGGACCATAAATTAAATGTCTTGGCTTAACTTGTAAATTAATTTGAAAAAAAAATTCAAAATCTTTTTATTTTCTCATCAACCGTCAAATTGATCAAATAACAAGCCAACACGCGGGTTGATTTGATCAACAACTGACTGGGTCGAGAACTAAGTTGAACTGTATATGATCAAAGAATATGAAGTTACTTTATATTCTTTGATATGATGTATGCTTTAATCGATCTGTAATAATTCAGTTACCTTTCTGCAAAGCTTATCTATGCAAAAATGTCAAATACCTAGATAGGTATACGTTAAGATAGATGGTATGTAACTTTAATTTCGTGTACATATAAGTGCTGTACCGGTGCGGATGAAAATGAGTATGATTGTGTAATTGGGAGTAAAGCTTCAATTAAGAATAAGATTCATCTTATTAAAAAAATTAACATAAAAGTAAGTGACATTAAATATACAAATTAGAAATTCAGACTGTAAAATGGTTTCTAAGACAGTTTGTGAAGTTATAATGCCAAAATATGATACAAAATAAAAATCACAAATATTAGTCATGTTTTTGTTTTATTGACCTAATACAAGTCATTTTCAATGTCCCCATGTTACTCTATGCGTGAAATCTGTAAATTTTTTAGATCAGGTTCCTATTGACGGACTGAGATTTAAAATGTTTTTATTTTATATACTTGGGCTCAAAAAATGTTGTTTTAGATATATTTTTGCATTAAATAAGTGCGCTCCACTTTGAGTACTCGATCGATATTTTTTTTTAGATAGAAAAAATTCTAGACAGCGTAGACGTAGATTTTAAGATTGAATTACATTTTTTTAATAATTTATTTTTATCAAAGATGTAAAGATTACCTTATACCAAATTAAACAAACTGTCTGAGTTTCGGGAAATAAAAATGTTCGTATGGTATCGTAAATAGAGTATCTTAGAGAAGTAAGTTTTTTCCGACATTTTTTTTTTTTAAATAGGGGGGTTGGGGGAAATATTAGGATTTAGAAGCCGTTTATAGATAATTATTTAATACCTGAAATTTTAAAATTTGTAAAGCAAATGCTTTAAAATAAATAAAATATTGGAGAACCTTTTTTTTGCATTCATCATCAAAATCCTTTTTAAAAATACAAATCTTAAATAACTTTAATTTTTTGGAACAATGTTTGGACCACTTTTTGAAACCTGAACAAAATTAAAAATAAGAATTTTGAAGAAAGGGGAATTCGATTTTTTTTTCGAATTTTCATCCAAAACTTCTGAATTTTTTAACATAAAGATCTGCAAAAACTTAGATCAATGTTCAGAACAACTACAACAATCTGGATTTATTAACAAAAAAAAATGATTTTCACAAATTTTTAATATTCAAAAAAAAAATGAAACAATGAAACAATGCCCCTAAAAAGGGGGGCTAACTTTACACGCTCCAAAACTTATAACTAATATGACATTTTGATTAAATCAACAACAATTTGAATTCAAGCAGACAGGATTTTTTCGTTTGAAAGCCTATCGAAGCCGGCTTTATTATTTTTCTGGCGCATAAGTCTGAATTAGAGCAATGGCATGGGTTATGAAAAACTCTAAAGGGATCAAATCGCACGATCCCGGTTGCCAGTTCACATCACCTCCACGTCAGATAACCATGCCCTTGAATCGTTCGTGCCGAATTTCCAATCGTCGAGTGCTATAGATGCTCGTCATTGACGGTGATGGCCTGGCCAACGTCGTTCTCAAAGTAATATGGACCGATGACGCCGCCAGCCCAAAATCCACACCAAAGAGCGACTTTTTAGGAATGCATTGAACGCTCTTGCATCTCATGAGGATTAGTATCGTCCCATGTTTGACAATTTTGTTTGCTGACGTACCCATTCATCCAGAAATGGGCATCACCGATGAAGATGATTTTTCGATGAAAATTAGGATCAGTTTCCAGGTGCTCCAGACCCCATTCAGCAAACACACGTCGTTGTATATTGTCGGTTACTTTCAGCTCCTGGATCAGTTGAATTTTGTACTGATGCAGGGCCAAGTCACGTTGCAAAATTCCCCAAGTTGTGTTGGACAGTGGCGATATTTTCGGCAGATTTTCCGTTTCGTCGAGGTATACGAGTGTTGGTTGATCGTTTGCTGAACTAGTGGACTCAGATTTATGTACCACTCTGCGAATAGTCCTCTCTGTAGGACGATTATGGTGACCGGCAAATGGGCGAAGGACGCGGAATGTTGCCCGAACAGAGCACCAATTTTCATAAAACAATTTTATCATTTGTAGGTACGTGTTGCTGAACGCTATATCTGTCCATGGTGATTTGGCAAAATACACTGAATAAATTACAGCCAATTTGGCATTATGTTGCTTCAACAATATGGCCGCTATCAACTGTCAAAGTTCGGAAGTCCCTAATTGGACCTTTAACATTGTCGGTGATAACAGTGCTTGTGCTTTTTTATCGAAAGTATTTCAATTTCAAGAGGCAAAAAATGTCCTACCTCATAATATCATCATTTTTCATTCAAAAATTTATCAAATTATTTTCAACAGAAAGAGTTAAGTTTTCTAAGCACATTTTAAGCACATTTCTTCAGGACATTGAAGCACAAAATTGCAGCATTAGTGGAAGCGCTGCCGCGCGAAAATAAATCACCTGTGCCACATTATTTTGTTATAAAAACTATAATTTTATTTTATTATACGGAAATTTTCATCAAATTTTTCTTCTTTTTTTTTAAGTAAAAAAATGAGAACAAGAAAAGTGTGCCATATTAAATACTTTCATGCCACAATCGATCCACGGGGAAATTGGCCGTACCACATTGGCAACACTAATTAGAAGCCACAAACATATATCACAGCTTATAACATCATTCTATAAAGCTTTTGTATTATAGTGTTGTCTCACTTATATTTTTTGCGGTTTATTTCAAAAGACCGTTGAGTCCAATCAATAAACACAGAGAAACACATTCACCTGCATAACCAAAACATAAATTTAAAAAAGAATTAATTTCAGGAAGTTTTTTTTTTTCCAAATTCTCGATATACAGAAAACCTTTTGACAAGACTATATAAGAAATCGATAGGTATTGAGATACCGAGAGGGCGGGACATACAATATAGTTACCTCGCGGAACTTTATTACCAGTGGCGCGACAAACAAGATTTTAATTCAAGAATCTTGAGGATGTCACTAATGAGCTGACACATGCATATCAACTGCATACAGCACTATGCACCTGACTATACCTACATTTTCTTATGTTGTTCTTGTCATCCGTATACCGTTTGGTTGTTCCCATTGTGATATGTGTCCATTTGTATGGTCATATCTTTCTAATTGTATCTATGCTCTTGTTGAATAGTTTACCTAATGGTTTTGTGCCACCTATTCATAAATTCTCATCCCTTTTATTAAGAAAAAAAAAAAAAAATCAAGAACGACGTGTCTTTGTTTATGGCTCTCAATGGAATTCTCCTGTTCGCCTGTTCGGCGGCCTTAAGTGGATCTGTGCGTCTGCGTGACTTGCTATTAATTAAAACATTCATAGCAGAACATGGAATTTAAATTGAACGGATTCCGATTCTGAGGCTTTGTCGGTCGTTTTCTGTGTTATTGCTTATAGCCAGCCACTGGGATGCATATCATCGAACTGTCATCGGTAGTTAGTGTCATTGGTTTGGTTTGGTCATGGCATAAGTTCTTATATTATGGAAACTTTTTCAAACCTTTCTTAAATGACGATTATGCTGAAATATTAAATTTCACTCCTCTTTTTGGATGAAGGTTCAATAAATTAAAAAAAAAAAAAAAACTCCACCATTGATGATTGAGGACCACTCTCTCATCGATGAATCTAAAAAGAATTAGTGGAAATTTATTTACGGTTTATACCTACCTATCAGGAGGAGTTGGGCTTTCAAATTCATCATGTTGTATACCTTTGTTGCATTTGTATGTAGTTTATTGAAACAAAAGATTTTTCTAAAGGCTTTTCTCAATAAAAAGAAAGTCAGTCAAGTCTTCGGGAGGAGGCAACACACCGCATGTTTATTCATAAATTTCCAAGTATAAGTTATAGAAGTCTGTGGATAACCAATGTTAATGTTACAGCATGAGCCAATCTCATGTCGTTTGTCAATAGTTTCAAGTTTCAAGTTTCTTTATTTTTTTTTTTGTTGATAAGTGCAAAGCAGTGTAAGTTACAACCTATAATGGATAGTCTTTGTGACGTTTTAAAGACAACACTGTTTAAATCATTTGGAAATTGATTAATATAAATTAGGAAAAGTGGAAGTCGATTTTGAACTACTTAAAATATTTTAGGTTAATAAAATTGAAAACTAAGAATTCTACTACAGATCACACGTGATTGATTTAATGACTCATGGCTATCAAAGGGTAATTAAATTAAATTTACAGGGTGTCACATAATTAATAGTCCAAACTGAAACTAATGTTAGGCCAGGTCATGTGCTCTCAGAATTTAGTAACTAGTCCGTACCGAATCATAACGGTTTTCGATTACGACTGTTTTTTTTTTGAAATTTTGAAAAACCCCTACTTTGAAGCAGGTTTTAGGTCATCCTGTCCATAATTGATTTTTTTTTGGATGTGTCATATATTATCTATTAATTTGGAAGAAATAAATAATATTTGAATGTAAAAATTTACCTTACTATTATCCAATATTATAGTGAAAAAAATTTCGAAAAACAAAAATCAATTATGGACAGGATGACCTAAAACCTGCTTCAAAGTAGGGGTTTTTCGAAATTTCAAAATAAAAAGAGCCGTAATCGAAAACCATTATGATTCGGTACGGACAAGTTACTTAATTCTGAAAGGTCCTGACCTGGCCTATCGATAGTTTCAGTTTGGACCATGGATTATGTGACACCTTGTATAAAATAAATTAAGGGTAAAGTAGGTACCTACACACAAAATTTTTTTTTATGGTGGTTTTATCAAACACAATTGTACTCACACTGAAGGAGTTTTGACTACCCATTAAATGATGAAGCACAATGGGAGCGTTAGAGAAGTAAGAAGGGTTTTAAAAAGAGAAAGTAAAGCTAAATAAAACACATAACGATACATTTTTGATGAAAATTTTATTTCATTATAAAGTTCGGACTTTGCAATTAGGTAAGTGTGAAAATCAATATCATTCAAATGGCCGCCTCGGGAAGATTCGCAGCATGCGATTCTTTTGAGGTAAATTTTAACCACTTTTTCGCACATTTCCGGTGGTATCTCGGCTATAACTTGAGTATTGTTGGTTTTTAATGCATCTAGAGTTTGGAGATTATTCGCGTTAACACGGTCTTTGGCGTAGCACTGCAGAAAAAAATCAAACGGTGTCAAATCGCATGATCTTGGTGACCGATTGAAGTCGCCAAAACGTGAAATTACGCGACCAGGGGGGTCATTCCGTAACTCGATTATCGTCAGACGATATCGTTTGAGCGATAGTGTTGCCTTTATTGGCTTCACGTAAGTCGATAATCGTCAAAACGCTATCGTCGAAACGATAGAGTTTCGACGATAGCTAAATTGGTATCGTCTTGCATTAATCTTGTACTCTGTAGGTGACTGTAGTTGAATGATGGAGTTGCCATTGTAATTTATCATCATGTGTTATTATTGTTGCATTTACAAATTAAATTTAAAATGTTTCGGCGAATCAATTTTCTTATTGTAGAAAATGAAAATGAAAAAAATATAACTTATACGCATGTGGCGCAGTTCAGAGATAAATCAAATCCCTTATCCCCTCCGCTCATATCCCCTACCCTGGCCAAATCACGATGGTCATTCATAAACGAAGTTAAAATCGCAATTTGAGATTGCACGACTGCCCTATTAAGACGTATTTACATTTACATATATTAATTGATTAATGATTAATGTAAAAAATTTAAAAACAACTTGGATCTCAAAATGATTTCCTTATAGTTTCAATCGGCACCAATTTTTCATCACTTTTTGGCAAAACTTGCGATGCCGGCATCGATAAAAACTTTAAAAATCAAAAAACACAAAACCACAAACACTAAATTACATTTTAATGGCAATTATGACAGCCAATTTGATTTTTAAAATTCACCAAACGCTCTCAAACTGCGAACGATAAACGAGACGATAGTGGTCGAGTTACGTGAAGCAAATCATGGACGATCTCGTCGACGATTATCGTTTTGACGATTATCGTTTAGAAAATTACGGAATGACCCCCCAGGAAACTTCTCACGCAATAAAGCCAAAATTGGTCGTGGTGTGTGGCTTATTACCCCCCGTCTTGTTGGAACTACATATTGTCCAAATACAAAATACGACATAGTGAGGTGTACGACACGTTCAATTGCTGCGAACGCCGGAAAATCGATAAATTCGGATCATCAGCAACACTTGCACTTGCAGCAGCAATATTTTCAACTGAGCGTGCATTACGATGATGTACAGGCCTTACGACATCAGTAACGCTTTCACTCTTTTCAAATTTCTTCACAATTGTACAGATTGTTTGCGTTCGGTCGATTATGACGACCATAATCATCGCGTAATTAGCGAAAAGTGGCTACGTTTGAAGTTTTAATAATTTTAACGCGTTGTTCGATTGTTAAGCGGTCCATTATCGTAATTGGAAAACATACAACTAATATTATGACACTTTAAATGACAACTGAGTTTGACAGATGTCAAATGCCAGCGTTACCAACTTTAAACCACTAAATGAATGGCCCGTTATATGTAAACATTAACAACCCTATTATTGAGAATTTGTAAAACTAGAAATGAAATAAGTTTTAGCTAAAACTAGTTTTAGTTTAAACTAGTTTTGTTTCAAGTTCTATAAAAATTAATCAAAACTAGTTTAAAAAAAACGGCATCATTCATTTCTGGAGATAAAACTAGTTGAGGTTTTAAAACCAGTTTCTCGTTTTGACGCCGGCCTTAATAATATTACAACTAGGGATAGGCCACGTCCTGCCAACAATGATAAAATACCATTTTAAGTGATAAGCCCAATGTTGGAACTGGCGTTTCCGATTTGAATGGTTTTGGGTCAGATGCACCAATTTTATTGACACCCTGCCAAATTCTTCGACTGGGTCAGATGAAAATCCACCGTCAGATGTAAGTTATTCTTTCCAACGAACCATGAATGATAATTGGAAAAATATTTTAAATGATGGCATCGAAATCCACAACACTGAATCTGTCAATCAAACTGAAGAATCGCTATCACAAATTGAATCACCTGGCACCGAAACCGAACCGAAGCAAAAAGTCCAAATAACGTGGACTTACCCGTGACTTCGTTTCTTGGTCAGATGCAGAAGTGCTACAGAACTTCATATTGTGATGATTTATCGCTTCTGTACAACGAACGTTCTTCCGTTTCATTGCAATGGTCACATGCTTCGTTTACTTTCTCTGCATTGATAGGAAGTTCCAACTTTGCGTTAATATCAATTAAAACGAATTACGTACCTGTGAACCTCCTGGTGACAATATTTTGACGTGCGTCGCTTGTCTTTCCGCTTCAGTCTGCGGCATTTAAATAAATGTTGAAACATACTTTAGCAACGCATCACAAACTTTAGGCAAAAGTTGGCTGTGATACTCGCACTTCATCACCAACATTTTGTCCAAAGCTTCCCGAAGCCAGGAACCGAATCAAAATTATTAACATCTGCGCAGGGTTAAGATAGCGAGATCTGTAATTGGAAGACAATTAAATGTCTACCAATACATACCCAGTACATAATGAACTCTAATTTGTAACTTACCGTTTTTTTTTTTGGGTTGACATATGCCGTTCCACTAAATCAAAAACACATTAAAAAGTGTGCTTTGTCATTCTGAGCGTTGATTGCCAAATATCGTCTCCCTCTTCCACCTCTGCATATTTCCGCAATGTGTATGGGCACCTGCTCTCTGTCTCTTCGTTATCACTATCAGAAAAATCGTCAAAAAAATCGTATTCTAAATACTTCCCAAAAGTTCTTGACCCCCAATTCGCGGAATATCATTTTACGCGCCATCTTTAAAATTATTTAATATGCCGGATTATTTGCTAAAGTTTCGTAATTTATTTATTTTTGTTGACTTTTCCGAGATTATTTTGTGATAAATAGTAGAAAAAGGTTTCAAAATTAGTTTTGAGGTCCTTAAAACCAGATGATTGTCTTGTACCTATTTTACCGATATCTCTAATAAATATCCCTCGTCTTGGACGGGGCAGTTCAAATTTTTGAAAATTAGTTTATAAATTATGCGCATATATGTACATATATACACACAGACCAATATCTTCTTATATTGTAATCTTTTTGTGGTATTGGCGCGATTTGTCTTGAATTGTTTGGTAATTTAGAAATGCAAAATTGACATCATTTGTCATCTAAAACAGCTGCGTAGTATTGAAAAAATAATAATATCTCCTGACGAATTCGTGTGTAAAACTTTGGATACACAAATATATTTTATTTTTTGTGAATTTGACAACTTTATTCATTGCTGTCATAAAAAACTTATCCAATACACAAACCTGATTTGAATCTTAACTAATTTGAAAGAAACTTAAAGTAAATTTTCAATTGAATATAATTCACTGAAAATTTTTCCCCTCCCGGACGAAACATATCAAAATTGATTCGAATCCCCGTCGGGGGTCTGTTGGGCGGTTACATATCTCATACTAAAATGGTTGACCACATTCCATGATTGTGGGTTTAAATTAATTGTGAAATTCAAAATTTTAAGTTCCGTAAATGTCCGGAGTGTGTTTGTGAATGTTTATGATTTGTGATTAATAAGTGAAAATAGGTTTTAGAGTATTGAGATAACCGTGATCCCCTATTCTCTTTGACATTGTTTTGAATCGTAAGATGTTAGTGTTCAAGAATCGCTTTTTTTATTTTTTTTTATTATTATAATTCAATATGATTATTGAAATAAACTATTTACTAAGAACTGACAATGCTTTATGTATTTTTTTTTTTTACTCAATGGTAATTTTGGAAGGAGAGAATTTCTGAATTATGAGGGAGCAAACTCCAGTTTTTGCTGCTGGTATTTTTCAGGCGTATAAATCTGGCTTAAAATAAATGTAGTTTAATAAGATGGACAGACAGAAAAACATGTTTTGATTAAAAGATTTTTGCAGTCTTTTTGGGTCTTAGGACTAGGGTTCCCAACCGTACTATAATATATAGTATTGTACTATATTTCGAGTCTCTGTACTATATACTGCTGAAGAAATATATAGTACGAAAAAGTACTATATTTCAGTTTGATTTATCAATCATTTTGCAACATATAAACAAATATCAAACACACTTTGATTGCACTTTAAGGTTCCATTTTATACATGTATCCGAATGAGACTAAGTCTTGCTGTCAAACGTCTATAGTTTTCAAATGTTTTAAAAATAAAAGCTTGTTTCAAATATGGAAAGTGGAAGCGACAGTGGAAGTTCGTCAAACTCCAGTGGTAAATTAACACCTAAAAAACGAAAGGTACAAAAAAGTCTACAAAGACTACTAAAACGCAATATTTATCTACAATTGGAAAAAGTGGAATTGGCCAGGTTTTCCAACCTTCTTTGTCGGTTTTTGTATGAATTGTCTCAATTCAAATCAATTGTTGACTGATTTTAATACTAAACGAAATTTTTACGAGAATAAAAAATATGAATGAGTTTAGCGACAGAAAAACAGACCAAAAATGGCAATATATTTTTAAAAAATCCAAAAACAACTTACCAAATGTAATTTCTTTTTTACTCTCTATTCCTGCCACTTCTGCATTTACAGAAAGAATTTTTTTCAATTATGAATTCCAAATGGCGAGAAGAAGCAAACATTTCACTAATCAAAAATGAACTTTTAATCTACATAAATTTGAAAATTGATTGCGATAAAGCCTATGACACATTTATTTTAAATACAAAATTGTTAAACGATGCTAAAAGCACAAAAAAATATAGATTTTATAAAAATAAATAATTACTAATAATATGTTTGGCCTTTTTTTAACCTTTTTATAAAATACTATATATTTTTGAAGAGTACTATATTTTTTATAGCTAATAGTGAAAAATACCATACTCGGTCGAAAAAAAGTTGGGAACCCTACTTAGGACCGATGAATAATTTGAACAAAATTGTTAGTAAATATTCATTTTTCTTGGCTGGGGTTATTTCTTATCCATTTTGATTTTGATTGTTTGATTTTTATTCTTGATATATGTACCTATCGGTTGTTCCCAATTGTTCTTTAATAATTAATTGTTCCCAACAAATTTTAACATACTTTATGTACCCGATACATACATATAGGTACATACATATTTTAAGAAGGAAGAAATCCTTCAAAATATTCTTGTGATAAAAATATTTGAGAATATAATTGAGAGCTGTCTTGAAATTTTTATGAATTCGTATTTGATGTAGGCAATTTAGTGTGGAGTGATCTTATATGAAAAAAAAAATGAGAATATGAAAAAAATACACTCTGCAAAAGTTGTATAGGGTTCTTTTAATAACTTTAAATTTTGTTTTTAATTTTCAAAATGACCGCTAGGGGTCGCGCATCGCAATTTAAAACTAAAAAAGGACTAAGAGTCTAAAAAAAACATACCTCGCGCAAAAGTTTCGTTGGGTAGTTTTATTAGGTTTTTTTTTTAGTTTTATTAATTTTTTTTCTTTTTAAAATGACCGCAAGGGGTCGGGCAATCCCTTTAAAAACTAAAAAAACGAATGTTAAAACAATATTAAAAAGATTCAGGTACTAGGTACTGGGTACTTTTCTTTAATTTTTTTAAATTTTTATAAAGAAGGTCGTTTCTACAAGTTTTTTTTATGTAAAGTTCTCTCAACACATTGAAATAAAACGTTTAATATGGGTTAAACATTTTAGAAACTATTCAAATTTTTCATCCTATTAAAAAAAAACATGATAGTATTTATATATATATATATATATATATTTTTTTTTTTAACTTTTATTTTATATATATATTTTTTTTTTCTAAACATGGCAGTTCTTTTCGAGACATTAAAGTGTTTTTAATAAGTCCATCTCTTTTTTTAAACCCACAAACAGTCTGGGAAGCCTCGGTCACCAACTTAACTGCTCTTTCAACTGCTTGGCTGTGGCATTGAAGCTGTTTTAACAGATTTGACTTAGTGGTTTCATTTTGTTGCACAATGTCCCAAAGGTATTCTTCAGTAAAACCCACTAGTAAAGAAGGTTCAGTCAAATGGTTCCTTTCAATTTGCCACCAATCTATTAACTCGCTGAAATTGTCGGACAACTTCTTCATTATTATTGCAATTGGCTGCTGTTCTTGCTTTAAGTACACGGCGAAGAGCTAGCTCTCGAATATTTTAGCGATCATCAAACAACATAGCTACTAAAATGCTTTCACAGAGCCCAAAATATCTATTCCGAGCGAAGACAGCATGTACTACTTTTTTCATCTGGCAAATACCTTGCCAACTTAATGGTTGGAAGGCTGAGATTTTATCCCAAACCACATAACAGAATAAACTTTAGTAATAGGTATATTCGACTATCTTCAATGGCTCTTCTGGAGATTCTTTTGACACATAAGTTCGAAGAATGCGGATAGCTGTCGTAAGCCATCTTGAATGCAACATCGTTCCAGGATTCTTCTCAAAAATTGATCCTTCACGGACACCGTTGCTGATAGCTTTGCATATTTCATAAATATATTTTTGATCCAAGCTCAGGCAAGACAATGGGAGATCAGAAAAGTTTATTTGAACTGCCTGATACTGAGCAACGCATAAATATTGGCAGTTCTTTAAATCTTTTCCAATATCACCAATATGTCAAATAGATGTCTAATAGGCAGTTCATTTGCGTGGAGCAAATTCTATATGAATTAAAATATAGGTAGGTACCTAATAGAAAATTGTTGCTAAGAAGAAAATGTTGGGAAAATAACACCGTACGCTAGAATAACAAAGGTCACTTTTATAAAAAAGGGCATTCTTAAACTCGTTAATACATTTCAAAGTTGTAGAATACCTTATACACTAAAAAAAATAAAATCAAAAAAAAATTAAAATTTGTTTTAAATTTAAAAATTCTTAAAATTTGTTTTATAATTATATGCAACTTTTGCGGGGGGTATATTTTTGAATTTCAAAGAAAAAAAATGTTCACTCCACCCTAGTAGGCATAGAAAAGTAGGGAGGGCAGAGTAGTAGTAGGGCAAAAAATTAGATTCCAAAAAACTGATAGAATATAAATGACCTGACCATAACGACGTCTTTGATTTTGTGAATGTTTCGTCTTTTGAATGGATTTTTCAGTTGATTTCTAGTATGGCCAATAAACACTCTCCCCGGTCCGCCCTGCTTCTCAAGGAATTTATCATCAATTTAGTAACTTCGAAAGTAAATTTTTTGGCACGATCCAATAAGTAGTCTTACGCTATCGGTTGGCGATCCAAATTTTTTTGAGCCACAAAATTAGCCGATTAATGTCAATTCCATATTGTTTGTCATTCATTAGAATCAGTATATTGTCCTTCCCATACGAAATGCAATTTTAAGATATCGCCACCACAACATCTAAAAAAGTATGTATGCAATTTCGAGTTTTAACGAAATTTCCAACTTTAGGATCCGTACTATGTACCTGATGCAGTATACGAATCCATTAAAATAATCTCAATGTAAATCGGATGATGTTCCACCTACAAACAAAAAACTAATAATACATTTTTTGTATGTTAATAGGTTAATATTTACAATTTCTAATTACGAGCTATCTTAATATTAGTTATTGAAATAAGGACTATCCTGGCCTGAATTAAAATATTGTTTGAATTTTATTTTTGTGTGGGTGTTTGTTTTAAATTATTTAACAGTAGTGTGATTCCCAGATAAAGCTGTATATTCATTTTGAAATGCTCAACTGAAAAAAGCAAATCTGCGGAAAAAATCCAAGTGCAAATTTGAAAGCGCAGTGTGAGAAAGGATGCTAAAAAGTCCATTGGCAACTTTGGGTTCCATAAAAAGTTGTGAAGGGTGACAATCGAAAATATCGGTTTTACACTTTTTAACTTGTAAATCATTCGATTTTCTACAAAATAGGTTTTAACACTTTTCTTCGTCCGACCAATAGTTTAGAAGATATGGCCATTTCGGTTTTTGATGTATTTATAATTAAAATTTTGGCTATATGTCTTGTAACTATTTCACCGATATCTCTTATAAAAATCCCTCGACTCAAATTTTTGGAAATTAGCTGATCAGCCTTATTGTGAGTTTCACCCGGAAAGTTTGGCATTTCAATTTTCACCTATATATATTGTGAGTTTTACCAGAAATTTCATGTTCGAAAAATTTCCCTTATTGTGAACATTAATTTCGCCACAAAAAAAAATCAAGACAGCTTTCAATTTTTTAAATATATTTTAGATTTCATTCAAATTTAATTGTCAGTCAGTCAACCTTTTTTTTAATTTTTACCTTTCTCGCTTTTTTTTAGATATCCTTCGTGAAAATTTCTTCAGACCAATTAGAAAAAATAAATTTTTGGAAAAATACTTATTCACAGTAGGTATGCATCAAAATAGAAATCAAGATGCGCATGCCCTTCAAATACGTCTATAAAATGTCTCTTTATCGAACCGAATCTGTTTGCATTTTTTGTCCTGAATTGTCATTATTTTTTTGTTAATCTGTTTGTCTTTACGTGAAGTGATAAGCACAGAGGGATAAACAATCATAATTTCTAGGGCCGAATTTCGTGTGTGTCAGAACTTTTGACACACACAATCAGTCGTATTTATTAGATTTCCTTAGAACACTCTTAGACAGTTGTCCAGCTAGCCATTGTCTAAATAGTTGGACATCTCCTTATTTATAAACGCATTCCAACAGTGGCCTACAAATGTTCTCATACACTCACTCACATCCCTGTAATCTGTCAATTTCGTGAGAATTTGGATACGTTGAATGAAAATTTCGTTCATTTGAAGATTATTTTTCAATTTTTTGTTCATTGAACGTATCCACTTTAGAATAGGTTTGGACAACCAATTTCAGTGTCTAAGTTAGACACTCGATGGAACGTGATTATAAATAAGGTTTTGGATTTGGATAGCTGTCCAAAGTTAGACATACTTTGGAATGGGTTTATAAATACGACTGAATATGTTTTATTTTTGTGAATTTTAAAACAACAAATTTATTCTATTCTGTCATAGAAACTTATTCAATATACAAACCTGATTTGAATCTGAACTGATTGGAAAAAAAATTGAAGTAAATTTTCAATTAAATATAACTCACTGAATATTTTTCCTCACCCGGACGAAACATATCAAATTTGATTTTTTTTTATCTGAATGCTTAGCAAAGCCTAGAAAAGCAACCCTCTGAGAACTAAGGAACGTTCTAAAATTCATACATTTTACCTACATATTATTTCCAGTTTTATGAATTTCTAGTTTTATCAAAAACTAGTTTTAGGATGTCGAGTTTTAGATGTCAATTTTTTTTTAAACCGATTTGTTCAAAACTTGAAACTCGGAACCTATATAGAATTAGTTTTACGTTAAACTAGTTTTGAAGTCAGTCAATAATATGGCTGTAAGCTGATTTTAAATTCAAAATTAGGTATTTCTTCCACAAAAAACTCTAAATATACGACTAGACCGAGACGAGACTCCTATAGGTGTGTTACAGCTTATAGACTAAAACCGATACCTATAAAAATTATTCGAAAAAATCTATTCAAGCTTCACAAGCTCCGAAGTTTTGAAACTAAGCCGACTCTTACCATCCCAAACCATCATGATGATATTGTTAAACGAAATAATGGTTTAATTATTACTCCACTGATTGCAAATAAAATTCTCCAACAATTGTAATGAAGTTTCTCATAAAGTTTATTACAGCAATAGCAAACAACTGACATATTTATATATTAAAATGTATAAATTGCTATAACTTTTCCTACATATATGTTGGCATTCTAGTATATTTAGTATGTCTATATGGATGCAACAAGGTAACTTTCGTCTTATGCACATAACAAAGAAACTATATGTTTTTGTACTCAATGGACACAATTTAAAGACTTCATAAATTCTCATGAATGCCACTCTCAGAGACAAAACGGCGGCGGCGGCAGCGGCAGCGCGCGGTAACGAAGAAGACGAAGGCAGTGTGGCAGCAATCAGTGTTACCGTTGTGCAATGAGCAAGTATAACGAGCAATTTCTCATCCGAACCCGATTCGAATCGGGAAAATACTTGAATTAAAAGCGTACTGATTTGTCTGACTCATTGAGGTTTGCGACATATCCGGAACAACACGCCGCTAGAGACAAGCTTGGTTCCGGCTTAAATGTTGTAATAGGTGCAATATGAAAACATATGGATTGAAAAAAAAAAAAATCGAACTCCTGATTTTGATTAAACTTGAAATTGCTATGATAGAGAATTCTTTTTCAATTCTTTCTTTTTTGAACAGACACAAATGCAAATTAAACGGATAGATCATTTTTTCTGAAATTTGGTATACGTAACGGTTTTTTTTAACTCTAAAATAAATAAATTGGTTGGCACGACAGCTCGTATAGAACCAGGGCCTTACCTGACTTACAACTTTCAACCATTCTTGTGTGCGTGTTATTGGCAGGAATAGAGGGGACCTACAATTTTCGGCCGAATCCGAACGGCTAGGATGAGAAGCACACAAGAAATACTCTTGGAGGATTTGTCAATTCCTCGCAAGAGGCAGTAACTCCTGAAAAATATTTTCTGTTTTTTTTTTAGGTAGCAAAGGCTGGGAATCGAACCCAAGACCTTCGGCGTAACATCCAACGCACTAACCATTACGCCACTGGCTAACTACCTCACCCAATTTTTATTTATTTATTAATAAAAACAATGGTACCTATCTGGATCTGCCCACAGATTTTATTTAAAAAAATTCACGTAATATAGGGTGACGCATAAGTAAAGTTATGATTTATTTGATGAATAAAATTTTTCATTCCGATTTTATTCAACCATAGCATTTCCACAATTTTGATTATTATTTGGAAATATGTTCAAATTCACTTCACTTTGGAATGGATCAATAAATATTATGCAAACAACTGCAATGGTAGGCACTTTTGACGACAATTAGTGGGTCACGGACTGAAGGCAATGGAAAAGAGAATAAAAAGCAAAAAATATTTATGACGATATGAGGTCACAGATAATTCAAATTGTTATTGTTTATTGGTAACAAATTATTGGTAAAAAATTAATGTTTGGTTGCGGAGCAAGGCAAAAACACGACTTGAGGGTTAAAAGATAACCCAGACCCGTAGATAATAAAACGCGGCTAATATCTCTCAAATGGAGCCCATTGTTTGCTTTGACCCAACGTGCTCCTTTCAAGAGCATTTTCCATTACTTTTCTTAGAATTTCAGGTCCGAGCGCCCTCACTTCTTCTCTAGTTAAAATAAGAAAAACACGATTTTATCCGGTTCTTGAAAACGCTGAGCATATTGAATGCGTATACCTGTGCATCATTTGCTTCCGACTCGTAAACCAATTGTGCGGATAAAGGTGCAACTGTCGTAAGATTCTTTGCAAAGACCATCTAAACACGACTCGGTCACACGAACTTGCTCTTATGTGCGATCACACTGTGGTTTTAAAGTAGGTATACATGGCACTTACACTTAACTGAAAACTTGTTAAAAAAATCAATATAATAAGAAATAAATTAATTAAACAACTTTTGACACAACAAACAACATTTGAGTTCTTACACAAATCTCAATTTATGAGAAAAAGATTTAAAAAATCGTTTTTTTTTTCTTTAAATTGATTTTGTATATATAAGATTTTAAAAACATTTTTAAAAAATAAAATTGGTACGCCATTTTTTAGAACGTGTTAATGTGGAGTTAAAAACTTAATTTTGAAAAAAAATTAACCACTCATTTTCGAAATTTTGAATTTTCAAAAATTAATATTGAAATTTTTTTTAAATCCAAAATTTTTTTTTGTGAAAAATTTGATATGCAATATTATTCAAACTTATCAGATGCTCTTGTGTACAAAATTTAATTAAAATTGTTTAAACAGATAATGAGATAGTCGAAAACCAAACAAATGGTTCTATGAGAGATACCATTTTTAGACGAAGATAAGATTTTCTTTTCAATAATATGATAGATCGTACTAATATTAGCTCACAGAAAATTTTAATCAAAATCGTAGGAGTTGTTTTTGAGCAAAATGAGATTTTCCATACCGGTCTTATAACATTTGTGTGGGAGGTACCGTTATTTTTGGCTATATGAATAATTTGTACCTATTTAAAATCTGCTAGATAATGTCAAAAAACTGCTGGATGCAAAGTTTAATAAAAATCGAATAAGTGGTTTTCGAATAATTAAGTTCTAAAAAAAAAAATCTTGAAACTTTTATTAAAAATCCGAAAAAATTATTTGTAATTTTTAGATGCAATACTTTTTAAACTTTTTGAAAAATTCTCTATAAAAAATTGATCAAATTCATTTGAACCATTTTTGAAAAAATCGAAAATCAAAAAAATGCTTTTATATGGGAGGTACCATTTATAACCATTTTTCGGAATTTTTTTTAATGGTAGCCTTTTTGTAATTTTTTTTTTTAAGTTGTGGGCACATTTTTGAGAAAAATAAAATTTTCATTTTTTTGCAAAAAAAAAATTTTACGGCAGGTACCGTTATTTTTGGTCTCCAAAAAAAATAAAATAAATGTGTGGGGGGGGGGGAATGCCCAAAAAACGTTTGGTACCAAGTTTAAATAAAATCGATCTAGCTATTTAGGACAAGACAGAATTGCGAGACCCATTTTTCTCGACTTCGCTGTCATCGTAATGTCAACTTTTATCAAAATCTCGAGTTCGATTTTTTTTACGAATTCATTGCCATTGGCATATAGTACCTATACATACATATAAATATATCGCAAGTAAAAATATTATTCAAAATGTTTAAATGCAATATTATTTGAATTATTAATGCACCATTTGCACCATATTGCCAAATTATAATAAAATAAATAGGTCAAAGCATTGAAAAAGTAGAATATAAGGCAACTATAATTTCAAAAAAAACTACAAAATCTTTTTTTCTTAAAAGATTTTTTTTTGCAATAACTTGAAACGCAGTTTTCACGTTGGTCATGAAAGGCGAAAAGTTTAATCAAAACAGGGTTGCGAATTTTTGAATTAAAAAATCATTAAGTCATAAGTCTGTAGATGACTTGTGAATTAAAAAAAATTTAATTCCAAAGTACTAAGTGACTTATGAATTAAAAAGAATGTAAGTCATGAGCAAATTAGGCCCGTTTGCTGATACGGAACATATAAATGCTTATGTTTCACATAAACCCTTAAGTGACACTTAATGCTTTGCACCAATCGTAAACTCAAACATAAAAATCCTTAAGTTGAACATAACTTAGGTGGAAGAAGAATTAGTGGCGCATAAGATATTTAGGTATGTCAAACATTAATATTCGTTTACCGTTGTTTTTGACTTATTTGCCAAGAATTGTGAAGATACTGCTAGGATAATATTATTAAAAAATTTAATAAAGATGGATTTTGAAATGTTGGACTTGATCGAAGATGACGTGGAAGTTCTTGAAATTCTAGAAGTAGGAGTACCTCGTCAAATTTACGAGAATAATGAATATTTTTGCTCTTTTGATGAGCTATCTTTTTACAAAAGATTTCGCTTAAGGAAATAACAATGGTTATTTTGAACCAAATAGAATGTTCTTTAGAATGTCCATCTAACAGGTACAGTTATGTCTGAAATATATTAAAGTTAATTCGTATAAAATTATTTACCTTCCTATAGGAATAATTCCATCGCTCCTATTAACCAACTTTTGGTTGCGCTACGCTTTTTTGCAACGGGTAACCATCTCCTAAGTTTAGCCGATTTTGGTGGAATGCATGTCTCAACAGTTTCAAGAATAGTTTTAAGAGTTTCAAGAGCAATAGCCAAACTTGGAAATAATTATATAAAGTCCTGAAACTGCAAATGACATTTTAAAAACCGAACGTGATTTTTTTGACATAGCATCGTTTCCAAATGTAATTGGAGCCATTGATGGCACTCACGTCAAAATTCAGTCTCCCGGTAAATTATTATTTAAGATTAATTCGAAAATTAATAGCAATTGGGTTGTTACATTAAGGTGGACCTGATGGAGAAGTTTTTCGAAACAGGAAAAGTTATTTCTCATCCGTTTTTTTTTTTTGTTTTCGACAATTTCTTTTTCATCAAACGCACAATGAAGAAGAAGCGTTTTTTCATTTTGCGAAAAATTCGGGTTTCTATTTTTATTATTTTCGGACATTTTTTATAAAATACAGACCGTAAAATACGCTTACGCACAAAAAAAAACCAAAACTCACAATAATTTGACATTTGCGCAAACCGACTTGAAGTTAGTAAAAATTCAAAAGTCATGCCTTACTATGATGTACATAAATTTTTTCGTGCAACTTACATTAATTTAAGTATCACATAGAATTTATGTGGAACTTAACTATGCATAAGATGTATGTTCCGAATCAGCAAATGGGCCTTAGTGACTTACGAATAAAAAAAATTCAAGTCATTAGCAAGTTAGTGACTTATGAATTAAAAAAAATTTAATTCATAAGCTAGTTGGTAGATTGAAAATTCTTAAGCTGGTTTTGACTACATAATTATTTTGAATCTGGTTTAGAAATCATAAAATGATCATGCTAGCTAATAAATTTTCCAATTCACAATTTTTCTAATCAGAATTCACCCATTAGCTTATGAATTAAATCTTTTTTAATTCATAAGTCACTAACTGACTAGCTTGTGAATTAAAGTCAAGCTTAAGCTAGAAAGTGACTTAAGCTTTTGCAACTCTGAATCAAAATCGTTAGAGTCGTTTTCGTGAAAAATTGAAAAAAATAAAATCATTTTAGTTGAGCTAAAACAAAAATTCAAATTCCCCCTCTTAGTCCAGTAATTATATACATAAATATATCAGACTTTGCGTCAAATCCGGCCTATTGAATAAGCCAAGTTTTCGACCTCGAACGCATCTTGGTAAAAAAAATCCAAATTTTTTTCGCACTTTTTTCAGTTATTGGCGATTTTAATCCTAAAGGACTAGTTTTCGATTTTAACTTCGTTCTAAGATTTCAAACTGACTAAATTTTCTTTAATTTGAGAAAAAAATCTGTGTATATTTTGAAAAGCTGTATTTTTGTAACTATTGGCGGTTTTGGGTTCAAATTAAAGAAAATGTACCTACCTTGAAATCTTTGTAAATGTGTTAAAAAATATTAGTTTCTATATAAATATAGAATTATTTATTATTAAATATAATTAAAATAATATGCATATAATATTTTTCAGACTTTTTTTTTTTAAATCAAATTTGACTTTTTTCTGATATTAAAAAAGTGTCTAGGGTAACACTACTTGACATGAGAGTGGTTTACGGAAAGGCTAGGGAAGAAAAAACATAGTTGAGGTGGACCACATCTGACCCGGAGGCATGAAAATTTCCAACCATTCGAGACACAACAATTGGCCACAGTTCAATTTCAAATCCTCAAATTGGCACATATGGGTACATTGGGCACATACCTATATAGCTTAGCGCTGCGCATGCGTGGCAACCTCTTTATACCTACAATTGAATATACACATAGCTGCAAAGCTGTTCTCTCCCATCATTTGATTATCCTCGAATCTTTTATTCCTTTGGCTTAAGATCAGCGTCTGATGGGTATGATGATGCAGGTCCAAGGAGAGTGTATATTCAGTATATGGTATGGATGGGTGCAGAATGATGATGTTGCGCAGCTTCATGCCATGTGTGCAGTGTACATCTCAAAAGTCATTAGTACGGATTTTCCTCGCACATATGGTTGGCTTGGCTGATTCCAAGTTTTGAAGACAGCTATACATTTGTTTGCCCTTCGGCATGTTATCTCTCGATGCGGATCGATGGAATTTATTTGTTTTTATCTGAGTGAGGTGATTTGAAAATAGCGCGCAATCGCATCAGGTGAACGATTTTGGAGGGGTGAGCTGATGTGTGATGGCAAAGATTTTAACCTTTTTGCACTCAACATGTGTCCATGTGATATGTGAATGCTATTTAGTTTGATTGAATTGGTAATATTTCGTAATGGCGCTTTAGGGGACGATGGAATGTTTATTGTTGTGAGCTTTGGCATCCTAATTAAAACAGAAAGGGGTACATAGATATATTGACAACCGATATTTCTCTGATGGCAAGTTTCACAGTAATGCGATAGTTTAAATTTAAGTTAAAGTGAAGCTGAAATTTTGTTTGAATTAGGAATGACACTATTTCGGTTTTATATAGGCTCAACCTTGCAACCTATGCTAAATTTAATAACAAGCTGCAAAACATTGAATCTTCATGCTTTTTTTAATTCTTATTTCTGCATCCAAAACTGTTAAGACTTAAGGAGAATCAACTCAGCGCTTAAGCACTTAGCTTGAGAAACTTATTCTTCATTAATTTTGTTTTTCTCAATAATCATGTTTTAGTATTTATTTATTTTCACTTATTAAACTATTTCTATATTGTTCGTTACTTCCAAAATATTTGCGTTTTACTTATAATATCCAATAGGTTATGGGCCCAGACCATAACGAATAATTGAAACTTAAATTATATAAAAGCTCTGAATCTTGGTGCGAGATGTCGATTAGCAATAATGCAATCAGGCCGCTTACAAGCGAAAATTACGATACATGGGTAATGCAAATAGAAGCGGTGATGACCAAATGTGGGACATGGAAGCACGTAAGCGGAGCATCACAGAGACCCGAATTCAATGCTACGGATAAAGATTTCGACATTAAACTGGAAAAATGGCTAGAAGAAGATGCAAAGGCAAAATCAGATTTGATCATAGCTATTGATCCAAGCTTACTACGGCTGGTGAAAGGATTGGGCACTGCCAAGAGTGTCTGGGATCGATTGAAGTCGGAATTCGCCTCCACAGGACCAGTCAAGAAGGCAACATTGCTAAAACGTGTGGCAACCTACAAAATGCAAGAGGGAGATGATCTGCGCAAGAATTTAATGGAATTCTTTGATGCAGTTTCTCAGTTGAAGTGCATGGGTGTTGACATTCATGAAGAATTGTTGTCGATACTTCTGTTGAATGGTCTACCGTCAAGTTTTGAGCTATTCCGATGTGCGATGGAGTCACACGACAGCCTTCCAAAACCGGAAGTTCTGAGGGAAAAAATTCTTGAGAAGGATGAGGCGCAAAATCAACGGAAGGTAGATGGTGATACTGAGGCTATGTATATCCGTCGAAGTGCATGTCAGAATAAGTTCAAATTAGAACGAGGACCGCAACATAAAAAGAGCTATGGTAATGTGAATGAAGGTGATAAAACATTCAAATACAAGTGCTACAAATGTCATCAAGTGGGTCACAAAGCGTCAGAATGTCCGGAAAACAAAAGAACATTCAGAAACTCGAAGGGAGAATCTTCAGCTAAAGCGGAAAGCACTTTCCACACAGTTGAAATAGAAGCTCAGGCCTTGGGTATCCAGAAGAGTGATGATGGCGGACGGTGGTGCTTGGACAGTGGCTGCACGTCTCATATGTGTAATGACGAACGTTTGTTTTTATCGCCACCTTCAATGGTGCAAGAGAAGCTGCTCTTAGCGAATGACTCTTTGGCAGGAGTTGATGCAAGAGGAACAGCTGGGATTGTCACTACAGACGGGAAGTCTGAAAGGTCAGTAAAACTTGAAAATACGTTGCTGGTCAAGAACTTGAGGACTAATCTTCTTTCTGTTTCGAGGATAACGGACCACGATTGTACTATAACGTTCGACAAGAAGAGAGCAATTGTTCGCGGAAATGATGGCAAAACGAAAATGATTGCAAGTCGAGTAGGACAGCTGTATTATGTTCAAGAAAGTTCTTCCCAGGCGTATGTGGTTAGCGAACCAACAAAAAAAGCAAATCTTGAACTTTGGCACAACCGAATGGGTCATTTAAATGGAAAAGATCTTTTAGATTTATCTCGAAAGAAATTGGCGACTGGAATAGACATCAGCGATGTTAGCATTGGGCTTAAATCATGCGAAGTTTGTCTTCGTGGAAAAATGACGTCATTTCCATTTGCGAAAAAGTCAAATAGGTGCACACAAATTTTGGATCTGGTGCACACTGATGTTTGGGGACCTTCTAGAACAGAGTCATTTGGTAAATCGAGGTACTTCGTCACTTTCATAGATGATAGCAGCCGTTGGTGCGAAGTTTCCTTTTTGAAACAAAAGAGTGAAGTTTTTCGTGCTTTTAAAGAGTACAAAGCTCGAGTAGAGACGCAAACTGGTCTCAAAATAAAATGTTTGATGTCGGATAATGGCCGAGAATTCCGTAACCACGAGTTTGATAATTTTCTAAAAATGAATGGGATAGATCGAAGGCTAACAGTTCCACATACCCCACAGCAAAATGGGGTGGCTGACCGTAAAAATCGAACGCTCGTCGAAATGACCAGATGTTTACTCATTCAGTCAGGACTTGGAAACCAGTTTTGGGCAGAAGCTCTCTCAGCGTCAAATTATCTGCGAAATAGGTGTCCTACATTCAGTTTGGATGGCCATACTCCATTTGAACGATGGAACAAAAAATTGCCAGACCTAAGCCATCTAAAAGTATTTGGAGCAAAGGCATTTGTGCTAGATAAAGCTCCTGGCAAGGGGAAGTTCGAAGCACGTACAAGTGAGGGTATCATGGTCGGATACTCTGAAGTTTCCAAAGGCTACCGAGTGTGGATTCCCGAAAAACAAAATGTGGTTATCACTAGAGATGTCAAGTTCATCGAAAGCGAATTGGTAGGAAATGAACGTCAAGAATACATTGTAGTCACTGCTGAAAAACCGGTGAGCGAATATGAATCAAATCCAGTGCAGATACAGATGCCAAGTTCAGAAGAAGAAAAAGAGCTCGAGGACATCACTTCGTCCAATGATCATAAGAAATGTTCAAAAAACAATAACAAAGGTGTTACAAGGACATATCAAACGAGAGCACGCGTTGCGAAAGCAAAAGAAATAGAACAACAAAGCCTGTGCGAAAGCGAAAAAGATCAGGAAAAAGACGAAACTGACGATGAAGTCTATTTAGATTCATTGGATGAGGCCGGATTTGTTGAAATGGCAAACATTGGTGAACTATCACTTGAGGATGCGATGTCTGGTAAAGATGCACAAGAATGGCTCAAGGCGATCAAAGATGAGATCCGAGGTCTTATAAAGAACAACACGTGGAATATGGTCGAGTGTCCAGCGAATAGAGCTGTTGTGACCAGCAAAGTTGTTCTGCGCAATAAGTTAAAACCAGATGGATCATTGGATCGGAAGAAAGCTCGTGTTGTTGCTAGAGGTTTTTCGCAGCGCCAAGGAATAGACTTTGAAGAAACATTTGCACCTGTAGCCCGTCTAGAATCCATTCGACTCTTAATGGCATTAGCTGTTCGTGAAAGCTTGCCAGTTTACCAGATGGATGTCGTTGCAGCTTATTTAAACGGTGACTTGGATGAGGAGATCTACATGGAACCTCCCAGATACTTTCAAGAGGCGTTGCAGATGCTAGTTGAAGAAAATGGTGAAGAGGATGGAGTAGGAAGAAAAGCCAAGCAGATGCTCCAGGAATACAGGAATGGAAACAACGTGTGTCGACTAAGGAAGGCGCTTTATGGTCTTCGTCAAGCAGGGCGTCAATGGCATAAAAAGCTTAATCAAACACTATGTGGCCTAGGTTTGAAACCAGCTTCTAATGACACATGTCTTTACCATGGATCGACTAAGGGCGAATTCACAGTTGTTGCTGTATATGTCGATGACATTTTGTATGCATCAACAAGTGAAAAGACATTGAACAATATTCGAAAAGGACTTGCAGCTATCTTTGAAATCAAAGATCTTGGACTGGCCCGATATTGCTTGGGCGTTGAAATCCTTCAAAAAGATGGTGAAATTAGACTCAAGCAGCAAGGATACGTGAACGAGTTGTTAAAGAAATTTAATATGGACGAGTCAAAACCCATAAGAACACCGAGTGATTCAAATGCGAAATTACCAAGAGGAGAACGTCATGCTGAAGGCCAACAAGTTAAGCAACCATATCGTCAGCTAATAGGGTCGCTTATGTATCTGGCGATCGCGACCAGGCCGGACATTGCTTTTACTGTAAACCGACTGGCACAGTTTAATGAAAGCTACCAGGATGTTCATTGGTCAGCTGCGAAACGGGTTTTACGATACTTGCGATGTACAGAAAATTATGGTTTAATGTACTCAAAAGACACACTTGGTCTTCGAGGTTTCTCAGATGCTGATCATGCAAATGACGAGATAGATAGACTATCGTATACAGGATATGTTTTCATACTTAATGGAGCAGCAATAACCTGGCGTTCTCAAAAGCAAAAATCTGTGGCTATTTCAACAACGGAAGCGGAGTATGTCGCACTATCTGAATCATCAAGAGAAGCAACATATCTTCAAAATCTGATGAATGAAATGAACTTGCCTGAGTTAGCCGCAATAACTGTTGGAACAGATAATCGAGGAGCAAAACACATAGCCGAGAATGCAATATGTCATTCTCGTACAAAACATATTGCAACAAGATATCACTTTGTACGACAACTTTTAAAAGATGGAAAAATCAATATCGTACATACTCCAACTGAAATTATGCCTGCGGATGTATTCACCAAGCCACTACCTGGACCAGCGCACTATAGATGTATGAGAGATATTGGGATGACAGTGTGTTAAGACACGCTAGTTGAGGAAGGCGTGTTAAGACTTAAGGAGAATCAACTCAGCGCTTAAGCACTTAGCTTGAGAAACTTATTCTTCATTAATTTTGTTTTTCTCAATAATCATGTTTTAGTATTTATTTATTTTCACTTATTAAACTATTTCTATATTGTTCGTTACTTCCAAAATATTTGCGTTTTACTTATAATATCCAATAAAAACAAATATACTTCCGGAAAGAATATAATAGAAACATATTTTAACACGCATCACCACAGCGCATCCAATTCAATATCATAAAACTTTCCATATTCGTTAATTCAAATATACAAATCCCACCAGAAGACTACCTGATGTACAATACAATTAGTTACTCCCGCATATGGGGAAAATTCCGATCCATTTTAAAAGGATACGAACCCCAGATTCTTATACATCTTATAGTCTGGGTAGAGAGCGTTTCATTTCAGATGGTGATTTATATATTTCACACTGGGGAACGCAACCATTTATTGGTGGTTATTCTATAATATATTAATTTTAAAAAAAATTTCTTCTGCTGATATAGAATTTGAACATTAGCCAAAGAAATAAAATCCATCTCAGCGTCGCATGAACTTGCTCTTATGTGCGATCACACTGTTCACACTGTCGCTATCATAGTTTAGAACTATTCATTTGGACCCATGTTCTGTAACTATCGCGTCGATAAAAATTGTCGAGAAACGATGGAAAATGTAACGAAACACACTTTATCGCATTATCGGGTTTCTATAACTTTGACAGTCGATAACTTTACCGACTGGAACACTCGCTATAGAAATCCTGGAAAAATTCGATAAAATGCGTTTCTGTACCTTTGAAAATCGTTAACTTTTTCATTTTAAATGTCAAATATTATCATGTACCCAGAAGCAAGCGATAATAGTTTCATTCAAATTTTGAACGTGTTAAAGGAAAGTACAAAAAAGAAAACAAAATACAACAAATTTATCTATGGCTGAAAACAAAAAAGGTAAACAAAACTGATTATTCAGTCAATTTTTTTTTAATTAAAGAGGAACAAGTTTAGAAGGTTTAGGACAAAAAAAATTATAAAAAAATAAAGAAAATCTGTTAAAAAAAGAAATTAAATTTCAATTGGTCGCATGGGTCACTGCTTTGAACAATATTTAGTAATTTGCGCAAATTAAATAAATAGAGTTCGTGGTGCAGTGGAAAGATGTAAGTAATTGATAAGTAGGCTAGTTTTTACGAATTTTTGTCTAGCTTTAAGTTAGTTATGAGTAAAATAAAAAATAAAAATGAATTAAAAATGTAAAAAAAAATATCTCCGCTTTAGACTTGAGGGGTCTCAGGTTCGATTCCTGTCACCGGCAACATTTTTTTTTTATTTTATATAATTTACTCTTTTTTTTCAACACATTCGCTGGAAAACAAATAAAAAAAAAACTATTTTTTTAACGCCCTGCGAAGCGGGGTTTTGCTAGTTTATTATATTTTTCACTTTCGAAACAAATAATTCAAATAAATAAATCGCGAACACAAATAAATTTGATTTCAAATTTAATTTTATTTGTTTTAAAACGTCAAACTGATAAATAGACTTATCGCCTTCCAATGGAAATTCCAGTCAAAATAGTAAGGAAGTTGAACTTATCGCATCGACTTACAGAAACACATTTTTTTCCAGAGGCGATAAATGCGGAATGGATCGTTTCATTTTTTAACGATGCGAAAAGTTATCGCATCCTTTATTTTATGCCGCTTGTCAATCGTAAGTAGGGGAGAACTGGGGCCTATTTAGTAAAAATTGACAGGTGACAATTCTACAAATTTGTCACACTTGTCTGACAAATCTGTAGGTATTTCATAAAATATTGACAGGTGACAAATTTGTCAGAAATATACAGCTATATGAATTTGTCATGACAATTTTGTCATTGTCATATACTGACACATTTGTCGTGACAATTTTGTCACATACAAGTTGGGTTTTACCATTTAGAGAATAATTCCTCCTTGTGGGATGCCGTAAATGTGCACCAATTCTCGATAAAATATATTACGCGGCTGTTTTTCCCACACGAGATTTTTCTTTAAATCGTAGGCCATTTAACAATTCGAAATCATTATTTATTCTCTGTTTGATATTCCGAGCAGCGTTGCCGCCCAAAAAAAAAATTCCGTGCCACATTTTCTAAAAAATCGTGTCATTTTCGTGCCATATGAAAAAACCAAAAATTCGTATGTTAACAAAAAATATATAAATCAATTGTGGGGTGAAATACAACAAAAAAAAAATAGTAGAAATAATTTTTTCTATAAAAAATAAGAGTTTCTGCCAGTTTTTCCTCCATCTGGCCTCCATTTGGAGCAATTTTCTCAAAATTTCTTCAAAATTCGCTTTATTTGGAGTAAAAAATGGAAACAAAAAAAGCGTGCCATATTGAATTTTTTCGTGCCACCGTGCCATGATAAAAATTTCGTGTCAAAAAGGCACGATCGTGTCACTTCGGCAACGCTGATTCCGAGGGCGACGGTGACGTATTACACGGAGATCCAATGAGAATCGTCATCACTTTCACTTGAAAATATATTGTTTATCATTTTAGATCAACTACTGTCTTTTCACTTTCAACACTTGACTGTAACTGAGTTTCCTGTCGCAATTGTCAGTTAAATACTGACAAATATGTAAATTGTAATTTTTTTTTCATTTCATAAAAGAATTGTCCGTAAAAATTTGTAGGAAAATTCCCAAAAGTTGTGGAAAATACTTGATAATTCATTGTCATGACAATTTCTTTATGAAACCAAAAGATGATAATTGTCGGGTATTTTCCGACAATTCTACAAAATTGTCAAATTGTTTATGGAATAGATTTTGATAATTTTCAAGTTGTAAATTAATAAATTTACACCTGTCACCTGTCGCAATTGTCAATGTTTATGAAATAAGGCCCTGGGACAAAAGTAACTCGTCATGAAAGTAACAAGACCATTCACTGCCTCAATAAATGTGTTGAAGCATTTTCTTTTAAGCAGTTTTGTAAACAACTTAACTCTTTTCATACTATAGACAATTATTGTTAGCGATCGGCCGTGAGATGGGCACGTGCGACAGTAAAAATAAATAAAAGTTCATCATTTGAAATTTCTTTGGCTGGGGGGTTTTTAGTTTTATATGAAAAGGGGATTCAATCTCAATATTTTGACGCAAGTTTGTACCCAAGCATTCTTAAATAAATTGTTTTTTTTTTTTATTTTATGTTCGGCCATCATTTAAAAATATCTAATAATCTGAAAAAAATATTAACTTTTTTTCGAAAAATGTTTATCTGAAAGTTATCATGTGTTTTTCGTCTTTCTAATGTAAGAAGAACTATTTGAGGAATATGATTAAGTTATCGATTAAATGCGGTAGTGAAAATTAGTGTCTTATGGAAAAATGATAACAGCTATATTTTTTTTTATTTTTATTTTAAACTTTATTTCATTTACAAAATGCTTAGAGCTATATATACATTATACAAATCAAAAGTAGATAATATAAGTTTTTTACAAATGAAACAGTTAAGTACATTCTGTTGTCCGAAGATAAGTGTTGAAAGTACTATACATACATGGTAAAGATAATACATTTATATTTATCGATGGGGATGCGATAAACAGAATAATTTTAAATTCAAGTCAAAAAATTAATAACTGAGAAATACAATGTTTTTAATTAGCAAAAATACAATATTGGAGAAAGAAAATCAAATTAAAGGAATTATTAAGTTTTCTATTTCAGCATAATTTGATAAAAAAACCAATGTTAAATATTTTTTAGAAATACTGATTTAACTCGTTCTCTTCTTAGATTAACTGGAAGTTTATTGAACATACGGGGTGCGGTAACGTTATAAAAGTGTGTAAAATGTGATTTTTTGATTGTATAGGTTCAGTAACAAGATTTCTGGTGTTCACGCGCAAACTATGGTTATCATAAACTCTCGAAGAGTTGTAACCGGAATTCTCAAAAAAAATTCTTAAAACCTTTTAAAAATACAAATGCCTTAATGGTAGAAGTTCAAGACTTTTAAACAACTCAAAGCTAGGAGTTAAACGGTTAATTCGTATTATACACATAATACGAATAGCATGTTTCTGTTTAATTATACCAAAGGCTCTAACTTATTAAGATGTGTTCCACCCCAACAAGATATGCCATATTGCAGTTTAGATTTGAATAGTCCATTATATACTAACTTTAAAACTGACAAACCACAGTATTGGCTGAGATGATAAATCTGTCTAACAACATTATTCAAAAATTGCTTTAAAGTTGAGGTATGATTCTTCCAGCTAAGCATAAAGTCCAAGGTAATACCTAAGTACTTAAAACTATGAACGCGCTCAATTTCGAAGCAATCGGTGGCGCAGCACTTATTTGAATCGAAAGTGAGCTCATTATGATCATGAATACAAGAATTTAATATACTGAATCTTTTGCAATTAGAAGAATGATATTTTAAAGGCATATCATTACAGATTTTTCCCATAATGTTAAAAATCATGAATTTAGTTTTATCACTTATAATTAATTTGTGAAATTTGAACCAACTACGTAGTAGTTCTAAATCATGGTTAACGTCCAAAAATAGGTTGAAGTAATTTTTACTGCTGTACGTCAAAGCAGTGTCATCGGCAAACGCTGTTATTTTGCCCTTGAGAGGTTGTAAGAAAAGCGAATTCACAAAAATTAGGAATAAAATCGGGCCCAAAACAGATCCTTGGGGGACACCTACATTAATGAAATTTTTACGACTGAAGATATTTTTAATTTTTACACTTTGACTACGATTATATAAATAAGAAGCAAACCAATCGTGGATAAATCCTCTAAAACCAGCATTGAATAATTTTCTTAGCAAAATAACATGATCAACCATGTCAAAAGCTTTGGTGATATCAATGAATAAAGTAGCAGGGATATAAGATTCATTCAGACTATTATTAATTTCACTGCACAGAATTAACAAAGCATCCTCGGTAGACCTGCCACTTCTAAAGCCAAAATGTGAGTTACTAAAAAAATGTGTTTTGTTTAAGAAAGACAGCATTCTAGACTTCATCCCTTTTTCAAAAACCTTGGAAAACACTGATAAAAGTGATATGGGGCGATAATTATTTAAGTTCAAAGTATCGCCTTTTTTATGTAATGGTATAACGACTGCAGATTTTAATAAATCAGGAAAAATACCTTTCACAATACTTAAATTAAAAATATGCGTTAAGACATCAGAAATAAGAAGAGATATTTTTTTCAGAATATTACTAGAAATATTATCACACGACTTAGAATTAGAGTTTTTTAGCGAATGTATAATTTTATTTACTTCTATGGGTGAAAAAAAATCCATAAAAAAACTTTGTCTTTGTCCGGAAACGGTTCAAAAGTATTAGCATTATCACATTGACATGCAGATATGTTATGTACTGTTTTGTTTCGCATAGTACTAATAATATTAGAAAAATAATCATTAAATGCAGTGGCGACTTCGAAAGCCTCAGATATAGAAATATTATTTATATCTGCCATTCTTTTTTAGAATTACCCATATTTTGAATTAATCTATTACTAAAATAATTATCTCTTTGAGAAGGTATTTCAGTTTTAAGTTCTTCAGATAACTTGTCGTAGTATCTTTTAAGTCGAGTGTTGTTGGGATGTTTCTTTGAACACTTCAAAAAATAATTTTTCTTTTGAATTTTTTTAATAAAGCATCTGACATCCACTGTTTGAGATGTTTGTTTTTGTTTCGTTTTATAACCATCTTACTTGATGCCAGTAAGTGAAATTAAAGTTTATCAAGGAACAACTCAAAAGCAGTTGACTGATCTTGGGCTCTATACACATCATCCCAAAATTCAAGAACTAAAGCTGATCTTAGAGCAATGAAGTTAATTTTTGTAAATTCTTGAGAGATATACTTCTTTTCTCTGAATACACTGTGGTCAAGCTGAATAGTTTTTATGAAATGATCATTTATATTAAAGTTGAAAGTAGTGGTTTTATAAACCGTAAAATTTTGTCTATGTAGTCTAATAAAAATATGATCTAGACAAGAAAAAGAGTCTTGAACTACACGCGTGGGCTCATTTATTAAACTGACGAAACCAAAAGAAGACATAAGCGATAAATAATTATCACTATCAGATGAAATAGTCAGAAGATCAATGTTAAAATCACCGACCAAAATTAGATTTTTGCACTTATCGTTTTCAAGAAAGCCAGAAAAATCATTCAGAAAGGCATTTACAGAACAAAAATTAAATCTATACACATAGATAAAGCAGTAATTAACACCAGAAATTTTGCATTTGACACTTATCAAGTCAGCACTAGAAAGATTATAACATTTTACATTAATATTAGCCAACAAGTCATTACTATAAAATACTGCGACCCCTCCAGCAGCATAAGAATTATTACAAGTTGCAACAAGTTTAAAATTAGGTATAGAGAATCTCGATACTTCATCATCAAAGATCCAAATTTCGGAAAGAAAAATGAGATCCGGTAAATGATCTAAAGAAGCAAGATGAGTTAAAAAAGTATCAAAATTGTTTCTAATGCTACGTATATTTTGGTCAATTACAGAAAATCCAGAAGAAGAAACTAAGTTTAGATGATTAAGGGAAAAACTGCAATCAATAGAGTTATTATGAGGACTTAGTGATAAATTATTTAAATTAGAATTATTCATAACTTAATTATACATTTTTTTCATCAAGCTTAACAAAATCCTTAAAACTAACCACTTTGATCACGTTATCCCCTTCCTTTCTTCTCATAAATGCGGAAGAATTTTTTATCCAAACAAACTGGCATTTATTGTTTAGCTTGAGTTGCTTGAATTCGTCATTGTATTAAAACTTTACTTCATCATTTTTAAGATAAATAACTCATCATTAAAGTGGAATATTTTGTTTCTTGTTATTTCAAAAGTAAAAAATGTTAATTTTGTCCCCGATCTGCCCTATACATAAATATGAACAAATTGCACATATTTATTTAATGCATGAAACTTACACTTTCGACTGAAAAATTGTTAAAAAATCAATGTACATAATTAGAAATAAATTTATTAAATAATTACTGAAATTGTTTTGACTCCAACGCGATGTTACACCATATTATGATTTCTGAAAGAAATCTCAATTTATGAGAAAAATTTTGAAAATTGTTCAAACTTTCAAAAACCTTTTCAATGAGATGTTTCAACACAAAAAATATTATATTGAAAATTCATTGAGGTTTTCAACGCTACGTCTTAGACTATTATACATACGACTGACATCCTGCGATGCATTAAACCGCATGCGCAACCAACAACGATAGATTTACGAAGAGGAAACAAATCGTTGCAGTTTGTTTTCGTTTGTTAGTTCATTGTTGGATGCTTTACTTCACACAGAACAGGACAAACGGGAGTATTTTCTTTGGTCATTTACCTGTAAAGTTGTTGTTGTTTTTTTTTATTTGAGAATTTATGATTGCTTACTATATAAAGCAACAACACACCTGAACGAACCAACCTCTGCTCTGATGACAGTGTCCTTTTTTTTTAAATTTAATTCAATTATTCCACTTTCAGTTACGGTATATGGTAGTGGCCGGGACAGTAGCTATACTTGAGTGCTCCTTTGTGTCACTCATTTGGAGCGGAAATAAATTTACCTGCTAAACGAGGTTGCCCCCTTGTAGTGGTTAAATTGTAGTGAATGGATATTTTGTTGGCTATACGACTCCACTACTGGGAGACTGCTTGACAGTTCTTTGGCTGTTAAATGGAATATCTAATTCGGATAAATCGCTTTTTACAGAATAAGGGATATATGCAGAGCATATCACAGAGATAAAAATTGCATTAATTGCGTGAAACGAAAATTAAAAAAAAAAAAAAAACGAAGATGAAATATCACGTGGTTATAATATTTAAAATAACTTATTCTGAGTGCGTAATTATCATGGCACTACAGAATTTTGAAGCCATACATTTTCTGGTGAATGATCTTTGGGTTTGGGTTTTTGATTTGGTTTGATTAACATTTGTTTTTCTTCACGATTGGAATCAAAATCAAACAACCTCTGGTAGAAGTAATTGGTTCCGTAAGAAAAATTACTTTTAAATCTTTTATTACCTTAAGGGAATAATCGAATAAGCTGATGGTTTTACCAAGTTAACGAAACAAGAACAGCGAAGTTTAAATCTCTTCGTGGACTTTTATATCTCTTATACTAGCTGAACACAATAGACGCGCGTTATGGCGTGATCTAGAGATCTTGGAATCAATCAACCATCAACTAGATTTTCCACAATGCGAACGCCGCAAGACAATCATCTGGCATAATGGATGCCTGAACGTTCCGAAGAACGTTGGACTCGAGCTACTAAGTTTTGGAAGCCACTGTATGGCAATGGAAAATGATCGGACGATATCGTTTTGACAATACCTATCTCTATCACTTCTGTAGAGACAGAAAGTTTTACGTAATTAGAGCCCAGGAAGATACAGTGAGGAAGTCAGATGGCTGCAATCACAACATATCGCCAACTGGTACTTTTCCGGTATAGTCTCTAATATGAGTGTAATCTCTTGAGAAGTCCTATGTCAACAGAAACTTGAATTGAATAATAGGAGCACTTTTGCTAGAAATCATCATCAGATATTCTGCCTCTGACGTACTGGATCTTACACGACAACACAACAAGGAATTGAACCGCTGCCGCTATCGGGTTTGACAATAAGTGCTGGCAGGTACCTACAATGTCCTACATAAATTTTAACAAGAGGTTAACAAAGTAACCTGTTTAGAAGGGCCAGACCAGAGCTGCTCGTGAGCTCTACGATCAGAGAAACAGAGAAAACACTACCTTTTCAGCAGAAAAAAGAAGGAGCATATGATTATAAGAAAATAGACAGACATAGGAGGAATGAGGTTTGAAATTTTTACGAAAAGTTTAAAGCTTACAATAAATCCAACACAGAATAGAAATCGGAGTAAGAATGATCTAGAATCTAAGTCGATGCTAAAGAGAAGAGATACCTTAAGTAGTTGTTTCACATACATATATCAAGTATTTTAAAGGCCTCTTCTACTTACGATCTTCCACTTCTTTGGCATCCTTTGGTGTTTTCAAGACTTTCCGAAGCAGCTACCTAATGATCAAGCTGGCTGGGAGAAGTTTATTGGTTGAGGAGGCGGACCATGTTCTTCTCAACTAATAAACTTTTGTCCATCCGGTTCGATCCCTAGGTACTTGTTATGCATATCAATTTCTTTAAATGCCTCTTCCCATTACAATCTTCCATCCTTCTTCTTTGTCATCCTTTGGGAACGTCAGTGTTTCCAAGACTTTCCGAAGTAGCTACCTAATGATCGAGCTGATTTGAAGAAGATTATTTATTGAGGACGTGGATCGGGAGCTGGCTGGAAGAAATTTAATCTTTGAAGACATCTTCCAGCCAGCTCGATCCTTAGGCAACTATTTCGCATATCGAATTCATTAAGCGGCTTATTCTCTTAGAATCCTCCAAGTCTTTGACATCCTATCAAGGGATGTCTTGATTTGATTCCAAGACTCCGAAATAGCTACCTATATATATCGAGCTGGCTGGAAGACGTCCTTAACCATTAAACTTCTTCCAGCCAGCTCGATCGGAATCGGAAAGTCTTAGAATTGGAATCACTACCAACCCCAAAGGAAGACGTCTTCAACAGCAGAAAGGCACCCAAATATAAACAGAACAGAAAGAGAGAGAAAATTTGATGTGATAGCAACGCAATTACGGGTCTACAAGTATATAAACATAACTACATCATTTTCAATTATTTTTATCATCCACTTTGAACCCTTCAAATATTTTCGATAACGCTGTTACATATGCATATAGTAGCCTGTCGCGTAATGGTTAGTGCGTTGGACTGTTACGCCGAAGGTCTTGGGCTCAATTCCCAGCCTATGCCACCTTAAAACAGAAATGTTTTTCACGGGTTACTGCCTTTTGCGAAGAATTGACAAATCCTCCAAGAGTATCCCTTGTCATGAAAAAGTGCTTTTCATCCTATAGCCGTTCGGATTCGGCAGAAAATTGTAGGTCCCCTCTTTTCCTGCCAAAAACACGCACACAAAAATGGTTGAAAGTTTATAAGTCACTATAGGCCCTGGTTCTACACGAGCTGTCGCGCCGACCAATTTATTTTTTTATTTTTTGTGACATATGCATGTCATCATTCTAGCCACATTGGAATTTTGTTCTTTAAATTATGCGTTGTTTTATTTTTAAAATAAAATTTAAATTTTATTACTAACACCTTGTTAGCGAAAAAACCATTAATTCCAAATAATTACTTCCAATCAATTTAATCAAAAGATCTAGCCTCTAGATATGATGTTGATTGCAAAGTACCTATAGATTCTCACCCTCGCTCAATTTGCATAGTCCCAGTCTAAATGTGACACCTTAATTTTCAAGACATAACAAAAAGAAACTTTTAATGATGTTTTTCTCAGATTAATTCACGCGTTCTATATGTAAATTAGGAACTATCGGACTTAAAATCACACTTGTGATTATGTTTGTAATACTTGTCAACGTTGTGACAGATTAATAAGATAGAACGGCTTTCATTCCCCTCCTCTCCCCCTCACCGTTTGCTTAAATCAAGTTAGAATTTTGGTTACAGTGCGGATGTGGACTGCGGGGATAGGCCAAATGAACATCAGTTTTAATTAATTTATGTACACTGACCTCAACCCCTGAAAAGACCTTAAATCACTATATATTATCAATCCTCATCATCAGCAGCTTTAGATAATTATCTTAAAATCAACCTTTTTTTGTTTTCAATCCTTTTTTTTTATATTCTGATCGAAATCGAAAAATCGTTAGAACCATCATCACTTCATCAAATTGCTGTGGTGATGCATCCCAATAATTGAGCAGACCGCAATTTAGAGTGAAGATGCATTCTATTTCTATCGTTCTCTCGATTTAACATCTCAATCAATTAATATTTCAATTTTCTGATGAGTTTTGATTTACTTAATTTGTTTTTCCCCTTAAGAAATAATAATAATAATAAGAAGAGCAACTGCGCCTGCTGTTTTCAAATTAATCACTTTGTAACAATGTTTATAAAGGGGTTCATTATTTACCGCTTGGAGTCATATCGCTGTCAATCGTGATTTTGAGAGTGAAAAACACTCGTGCTAAGCGATTGATTGACCCTTTCCTATTTGTTTACAATAATTAAGATTGTCTATGCTTTAGGGCCTCTCCTATAAAATGGTTTTCATGATGTGTGTGTGTGTTATAAGCGGGACTGATTAATCAATATACAGTATACACACAATCAAGATTTTAAGAATTTTTTTGTTTCGAGGTCAAAAAAAATTATGTTTTTATGATTATCGGATCCGACACAGGTAAGTATATGTATGTATGTTAAAGGAAATAGTTTTTAATTCGTATTTTAATCGTGTTGGGTTTAGGTAGTCTGTGTTTGGAAATTGTATGGAAACTGGCTTCTCCATTCATAGTTTTCTAAACTGGTATTTGATAGTCAAAAAAATTGACAGAATATATCTTCAAATTTCGCTAGTTCATATCTTATTAATTGAACCTCTTTTTAAGGGTATTTACGCAATGATGTAAAACACCATTTGGTTAATGAACTGTCAAATTTTATATGAGAAATGATTTACACAATTTGGTTGAAATTCCCCAAGGATTTTGCTGTGGAAAATAAACCAAATTTTTTTTTAATAAACTTAACCAAACGTCATTGTGACATTTAGAGTTAGGCGTGTTCAGAAATATGATATATAAGAAACATATCTCAGAGAACTAAGAATAACTCTGCCCGGAGCAGCTTTTATTAATGAAAACGAAAGTTAAATAAACTGAAGGAAAAGTAGATATCCACCACACAATTATGGGCGCGCCAATTAATTTTCTTATATTCGCTGATTTTCGTTCGATCTCTGTCGTGAGCTAGCGACTATTACGCTATCAATTTCTTCACAGAAGTACTAAGCCAACCTAGTACTCTCGGTCCCAGCAAAAAGTTTCTCCCTATCGCTAGTACCGGACCTAAAGTTCACAAAGCGGTACTAGGAACTTAATACGTCTAAAACTGGTCTATTTCAGATTTTTACATTTTTAAATATTATTTTCATATTAATTGAGAACATATTTTTTTAATATAATGTCATTTTTAGAATACCCTTCAGCATAAGTTATTTGCTATCTGTAATCCATTTGCATAGCTCTTTATTTATTGTGTTTCTTTGGAACTCATTCTCAATGAAGTATCAACGCCACATAAATTTACCATATCGGCAAGTTGAGTGGAGAATTGTCAATTCAAACACTTTTCCATGCCCAAGCAACACTATTACTAGGAGCGCAAAGTTGATGGCAAATTTTGGAGACCTACGTAAGCATTCAGTCTTGCTATGCATTAAAAGCAATTAAAGTTTTGGAGTATTCCTATATAATAAATACAGTCTAGCGCTCGCGTCGCGAATTCTTCAGCACAATCATTGCCAGTCGGCATTTTTAAGCTACGATCAGACGATCAACGTAAATGGTCAACACGTTGACTCTCTAACGTCAAAATGACGTCAAATTTTATCCCAAAGTTGTTAAGGCTTGTGATCTTTAAAGCACAACACACCGTCAATGGCTTAACAACCGCTTTGACAAAAATTTTAGGGTTAATGCGTTGAATAATTTGTGAGACTGTGTAATCACCCGGTCAATGCAGTTGGGTCGCATTGATATGACATAAGGCTCTTTAACGGGTTAACTGTATATCAACGTTGTTACAGCACAATTTTTTTACCGTGTCTTCATCTCAATTTCAAAATAATCTGATTTTGTAAAGGTTTTTTTAATCCATCGCCATCGTAACCATCCTTCAATGGAATTGGACATTTAATAGCTTGACAGATAGATAACAAGCTATATTTTGTGGTATATTGGATATTTCATTTCAAATGTCACCCGAAAGACCTAAAATCTAATTTTTCAGGAGTACAAAGTAAAATTTCATAAATTTCTGATTTTTTTTTAATTTTTTAAACCATCAACATCGTTACCATCCTCCAATGGAATATGACAGTTTATGGCTTGACAGATAGGTAACAAACTATAATTTTGACACATTCAATATTTCGATGCAAATGTCATCCAAAAGCCCTAAAAACGCGTTTTTCCGGAGCAAACGATTTAATCTTAAAATTTCGAATATACAAAATTTAAAATAAAAATAAAATGAAAATCAACAAAATTAACAAAAAATGTTTTAATTTCCTATTTCTAAACAAATGACAACCAATTAATTATTAAACGAATAAAATTAGTCTATTTGAGTATTAACGTGATAGACTGTCGATTCGGAAGTTCTAACTAGTACTCGGTACCAATTTGAGAGGACTGGAGCTTAGTACTTGGTACCGATTTGAGTACAAACAACTGGTATAATAACCAGGTACTAGCTGATTTTGAAGATCTTGCTAGTACCGAGTCCCAACTAATACTAGGTACCAAATAGACAGGTTAAGACCTTAGAACTAGTGTGAAGAAATAAGTTGATACTGATTTGAGTACTATCTTCAGGACTATAGTATTGGCTGTTAATGTTATAAAGTAAATTATTTTAATTACATCCGTTTTTAAAATTTGGCAGAATTGTATTTTGAATGTTTATTTCAAAGTTTTTATGTTTTTTGAAACTCTAAGAAGGCAAACGTATAGGTACCGATACAGGAATAAAAAAAAATTAATGACATTATTTGTAGTCCTCATTTAATGTCCACACCTCTTACACTCAACGAAACTAAGTCAACGAACCCCTAATAGCTAACAACAATCGCTGAAAATATAATCACTTTCAGAACTCGTATACCAATCTTGCAGAAACTGTTTTTTCTGTCTGTTGTTAGTTATACTCTCAACCCATTGAATAGAGTCAGTTTTAATAATATAACCCTCTCTTATGCTATAGAAAATGACATCGTCATCGTTCAGTAAAATCTGTATAAAAATAGTGCATTTCTTTTCAATAATTTTTGTTAAATGAACTTATAAATGAAAATATTTGTTTATGTATTAGTTAAGTCTTTAAGTTAAATCTTCTTCTAAAAAAATTAAACCTATTCAGATGAACTGTAGTGTATAACCAAAAAGAATTATTTTCCGACTTTACGTGCAGCAAGCATATCAATAGAATAATACGTTTGTGGCGAAAAAATAACTTCATCTCAGCTTCAATTTACAGGTCACACGCATCATTATCCATGGACACGGGGGACGGACCGTATTGTCGCGTCGCATCATATATCGTCGGTCGTCGTAGTCCATTCGCCTGAAAACGGTTAAGAGAACTCAGAACGTGAAAATATACGAAACAAAATCAACAAATAACCATGACTTTATGGTATATTAACTTCACAGGTAAAACAAACAACAATTTTATAAGAAGTTTGTGATGCTCACTCAGCTCAAACTCAGCTCACCTCAACCCCAGAACCATAATTAAAAGTTATATTCGCGCTTATCTCCTAAGTGCCAGATCGAAGCCAATTTCCTTCCCCGCGATTTGTATAGTGTTCGTGATCGACCGATCATTGCCCAGAATCGAAGGTTGGATTAAGGATATTATATTGTGGCGCATCAGCGCAAGCCGAACCACAAAATTATTTGCGATTATCGATTTCTTTTGTCGTCTGCTGCTTTGATGCACATAACAACTGAACAAACAGATAATTATCCTTATCGAAGGAAGCCAAAGTCACTGTATGCCTTCATACGTGTACGTATACGTATATATACGTATATTAGAGGGATGTGAGGCACGAATGGATGGTTATGAGAGTCCAGGGCAGTTTTGCAATCGTGGGAAACATCAAATCTCTGACGTTTCATGGGGGTCCTTTTGTTTAAAATCTTAGCCATAATCGTATGGGCATCATCTTATCGGACAATGAATCCGTTCAAATTAATGAATTGTTTTGGTGACCTACCGCGCTCTGATGGCTATTGTATATGAGCTGTACAGTGCAGTTACGGTCATTTTTTAATGTTTTCACAAAAAAAAAAACCAGCTGGATATTAATGAATAATTATTATTGATAATTTCTCTTGATGGAAAAAAATTCAGGTAGCTATATAACGAGTTCCTCGAAAATAATCAAGTCCGGCTTATAGTTGCTCAATTTGTTATCGCAACTCTACTAGTTTCAATGTATTGTAATAATTGAGACTGTGAGTGCAAAACTATAGTGTACCTAACATTTTGTTGTGATTATATTTGGTTTTAAGTCAGCAAAAAATACATATGAATCACTTTTTGTATGTTATCAAAATGTCAACGGTAAACCTTTTTTAAATTGTTATATTCTCAGGAATATGTAACTATTTATTTATTATTTTTTTAAATTTTCAATAATCTTAAATGTAAGCAAATTTTTGATTAGGATTAACTCACTTTATTACTCACAATCTCAATTAAAGTAGCAACTGAATGAGATGACACACACATTTAATTGTTTCCTACCAAGACAATAAAAAATATTGATTCGATTTTGTTTTTAAAAGTACTGAGTAATTAATTTCGATGACGGTGCGGCGCGTGTGGCGTTGGTGATTCTAATTAATTGTTTGTCATTAATTAATTGATCGTTAATTATATTTGAAGCAGAGAGTTTTATTTTATTCAAATAAAAATGAGGTTATAACTCACTAAATATCTGATGAAAAGTATAATCTTGCAAAGTCGTGATGAAGTGGATAATTTAGATTTCACCGTTATATTAAAAACAATAAAAGTAATAGCGTTAATTAAAGACAAAGAGATAACATGTGAAAGTTTCTGTTTCACTGTTTCAAGCTTGTATAGAAAATAAGATGATATGCATTATATTGCATACAAAATCTAGAGAGAAAAGATTCTATTTGATTAGATCAGTAATGCTGGTTGAGAGTAAGATATTATATTATTATTATAATTATATTAAGCTTATGTAAGCAAAGCGTAGTAGCCTGTGGCGTAATGCTTAGTGCGTTGGACTGTTACGCTTAAGGTCTTGGGTTCGAGTCCCAGCCTATGTCGCCTATAAACAGAAATGTTTTTCACGGGTTACTGCCTCTTGCGAGGAATTGACAAATCCTCCAAGAGTATCTCTTGTCATGAAAAAGTGCTTCTCACCCTAATCGTTCGGATTCAGCAGAAAATTGTAGGTCCCCCCTTTCCTGCCAATAACATGCACACAGAAATGGTTGACTATTTCTGCCAACAATACGCACACAGGAATGGTTGAGAGTTGTAAGTCACTAGGAGTTAGACACGAGCTATCGCGCCGACCAATTTATTTATTTTTTTTTTTTTATTTTTTAATTAAGTAGTTACTACAATTTAGAAAGATAATTTGTAGTTTTATGATGGGAATTCAGGAAATTGTAAATAGCATAAAGAAATAAATGCGCAGTAGTAATTTCTGAAAAGGAACGCGATAGGATAATCAGCTGCGGGCGTAGCTTTATTTTCCATGGAAATTCTATTTTACATTTTCAAAGAACTAAGAAATAATAAGCCGACGAACATTAAAATGTGTTCAACTACATTTTTTTTAAAGTTTATACCTCAGCTTCTTTGTTTACAGAGTAAAACGAATCAAACTAAACAAAATATTGCGTGAAATTCTAACTGGCTGGAATTTGCTTACAAAAGCTTACAAAAAATCGTATACGTATTTCACATTCCCCCCTCCTCCAGCGTCTCTCCGCCATTTTTACTTGCGATATATGTATAGATATAAGATAGGTATGGCAAGTTATGGATTCGTAAAAAAAATCGAACTCCCGGATTTGATCAAAACTGACATTACGAAAAAGGCTAAATATTTATTAAATCGGAGTACATTTAAATTTTAGGAAGACGATATCAAAAGAACACTTTGACTTAGTTTTGGGCCCTCCTTTTCTGAAGGGCCAGTTATTCAGTTCAGATTTTATTTAGTGGTAGTAAAATCTTTAAAAACTGATTAATTATTAGCTTTTAGTATTAAAAAAAAAACTATTGAAATCCATGTCCGGTGGCGCTATAAAATCTCCCTTTCCAAAGTGTCACAATTAGATTTAAATAGAGTTTTGATACGTACTATGAAGCATCCCTATGAAATTATATTTGTTCAATTAATCCCAAAGCTATCGAACTAAAAGCGAAGCACATATTTTAGAAGGTTAGTTTGGTTTTAACTCGAATATATAAAATGATTTCAAGCTGAAAAACTGAGCCGTAACATATTTGGTAACATTTTGATTTCCGTGTTGGTTTGGTATCATGTCGGAGCTTCCATTAATATTTCAATGAATATATTAATCTGTCTGGAAGTCAAAGTACATCTAAATATTAAAGGGGTTTGAACATTAGCTGGAACTTGTAACATTCGTAACCGATGTCAAAATCTATTAAGATATTAAATCCAAGTTCAATTATACCTATGTATGTACGTATATTCATTTTAAAATGCTTTTATTTTATTCTGATTTGTTCAACAAAATATTGGCCTGCAGCCTCACAGCGGGGTAAGTGTTATCTTTACTCAAAACAAATAGGATCATGGAAGTGGCCAAAGTTCCCTACAGTGCATTGCATATGCATCCATATATCCATATACAGTACTAAACACGAGCATCACTCTTCCATTTAGAGTCAAAAGATTTGACACTGAAAGAAAAGTATACAGAGTTTTTTTTTTTTAATTCATGCACAGCACATAGTATAAAAATGAATAATGAATAATGAATAATGAATAATGAATAATGAATAATGAATAATGAATAATGAATAATGAATAATGAATAATGAATAATGAATAATGAATAATGAATAATGAATAATGAATAATGAATAATGAATAATGAATAATGAATAATGAATAATGAATAATGAATAATGAATAATGAATAATGAATAATGAATAATGAATAATGAATAATGAATAATGAATAATGAATAATGAATAATGAATAATGAATAATGAATAATGAATAATGAATAATGAATAATGAATAATGAATAATGAATAATGAATAATGAATAATGAATAATGAATAATGAATAATGAATAATGAATAATGAATAATGAATAATGAATAATGAATAATGAATAATGAATAATGATTAATGAACAATGAATAGTAATAAAATAATAGTAATAATAAATATACGCTCATGCATTTGACAAGTTTATTTTTTACCGTGCATCAACTGATCACCAACTGATAAAATCATCCTTCCACATTATCCACTATGCAGTCCTTGCCAAGTGCAGCGCGGCATTTTATTTTCAGTGCTTCGGATGTTGTACCCAATGTTCGATCGTTTCGCTTTGCGATCATATTTCCATTCGCAGCTATATGGATGTTACGATATACACCTGGAAGAATATAACAAACAAAAAATAATATTCATACACACATATGTACATACATTATTATACGACCTATGTTTCCTGCGAAGATACTGACAGGGGAACATTTTAAGTATTTGTTTAGCCCAGCAGAGCTGTCAATGAACTTGTTCGATCACTTGATTGATTGATTTTGCTGGTCGATCTTTATGAAGGGCATAAATCAGTTACCACATCGCCACGCCACATCGCCGCTGACCGCCTGTGAAATGAATCCAAGCATTATGAATGAATAATATTTTTTTTTTTTTTTAATTTTTTTTCTTCCATTTCAAAATATAACTGAGAGAATAATAATTGAAAAGTCATTTGAAGTTTGTTGGCTTATTAGGTTTTTATGTAAATTTGGAAGTAAAGCTGGGTAAAAACAGAACGAATGAATGAAGTGGAGTTTAATCTTTTTTTTTTTCGCCATATGACCGGAGGTTGTAAAATGTCATATAGTCCAGGTGGATAGACAAATCTTTGTAGACATAGCTTTAAAAAAAAAAAAATGATCTACCATAAGGGAATTTGAAAAATGTAAGAATTAACATTTTTGATTGATTTCCCAACTCGAAATGGCTATATATGTATAGTTTTGACAAGGTTCTTTTGGAATATTATAAATGAAATAAATGAGTACGTAAAATAAGAAACATGTGGCATATGGCTTAATGAATTAAAATATCTTTCATATAATTTAATTTAAATAGCTAAAGGGTAAAAAATAAATGTTATAATCTTAATATGTCAATCTTTACAAAGAAAAAAAAAACAAAAAAACAATAAAATTAATAATACGGACATCACATAGTATTTATTTATTATTTTTTTTTTATATTCTCCATAAGAAGTTTGGCGCCACCATAGAAAGTTATTCGTCTATGTTTAAAGAAGGTATACCATCAAATCAAAATTATTTGAAGTTTATATTCAAATATATGCAAATTGATATCACCTTGAAGACACACTTTAAGTTAAGATGAATGCTTAAATATTTTAGATTAATTATAATCTGTTTTTTTTTTTTAATGAAATTTTCGTATGGGTTCGGAGTAAATTTCTAAATGACTATAGACATATTAATTTGGAATGAAACTTATTGGTTAATGGAAGGTAAACATATTTTATTTTGTGTTAATAACTGGAGTTTAGTAAAATGGATTTATTTTTTGGCAAAGCTAAATCTAATGAACTGTAATATCGCATTTCGTTAAATTTATTCAACGCATGTACATATCTAAGTCGAAATCGTCATTCATATGAACTTAAATATTTTGTTCGAGTTTTTAATCAAAACATTGTCCATTGGTCTGTGCGTCTGTACGCTCACTGTATATTCAGCTAGAACCTAAACGGTTGGTCCTACTTGCTATTTGTTTCATATTTGGTAGTAAGCATTTTTATGTAATTCCTTAGAATTGAAATTCAAATTTTTGGTTATAGACCATCTACAACGGGTACTTGCCAAACAATTAATTTGAAAAGTTCATAAAACTTAAAATAATTCCAATAAAACTGCGTTTCAGTTGTTCGCAAAAAATAGAAAAACATTTTTAAAGGTTGTAATCAAAATTAACACTATGATGATGGAGAAGTCCCAAAAACTTGGGTTTTGTCATACCGTTCTTCGGTAGGTCAACAGTTGTTTGAGGTAGAGCCTAACTGGGTTGACCGATTTGCTTAAAATTTCTTGTGTGATTCTTGAATTTGAATTTTTATTTTTGCTCATCTATAAAGCATACCATACATGATTGGCATGATTCTGGGTTTTTGAAATTTTATTGAAAACGGCACTAACTATTTTTATTAAATTTCCTACCTCTTTTTCACTTTTCTTAGACTTTTTTTCCAAAAAAAAATAAATCAAATCACGAATATAGGGTTTTGAAGATTTTTTGAGAAGATTGACATATTTTTGAGTTATTCTATGATCTTTGAAATGGCTCGACCGATTTTGTTATAATTTTGCAATCTAGTGCTTTTAAATATTTCAGATAATATAATGCATTTAATAATTTTGAAAATATTTCTTTTTAAACAAAAAAAAATCAAACTAATAGTTTTTTTTTTAATTACGTTTGACTTTTTTAAGATTATTTAACCATTTACGATGATAGCAAAGTCAAAAAAAGTGGGTCTCATAATTCTTTCTGTTTGTCTGACTGTCTGTCTATTCTATCCTGTTCTTTCGGCTGCAACCAAAATGGGTGGATCGATTTTCTTTAAACTTGGTACCTAGCGTTTTTTTGGGCATTCCTCCCACACATTTAAAAGTAACGGTATCTACCTGCCGTACAATTTTTGTTGCTGCCATTTTATAAAAAAACATTTCAGAAAATGGTTTTAAATGGTACCTTACCTTCCATGAAACCAGATTTTTGATTTTCGGTTTTCTCAAAAACGGTTCAACTGATTTTGATCAATTTTTTTATAGAGAATTTTAACAATAATTTTAAAAATATTGTGTACCAAAATTTTCAAAATATTTTTTTTTTTTTTTGTGATTTTTAAAAAAAGTTGTTTTTGAGAAGTTAATAATTCGAAAACGACTTGGTCGATTTTTATTAAACTTAGAACATAATTTTTTTTCTTATAACCAAAAATAACGGTAGCTCCCATACAAATGTTTAAAAATCGGTATTGAAAATCTCATTTTTCTCAAAAATGGGTTCTACGATTTTGATTAAAATTTTTGTGTGAACTAATATCAGATTGATCTACTATATTAATGGGGGAAAAAAATGTATTTATCGTTTAAAAATGGTACCCCTCATAGAATCATTTTTTGGGTTATCGATTATCTCATTATCTATTGAATCAATTTTAATGAAATTTCTAACACAAAAAATTGTTCTTTTATAAAATGGTAGCATTTTTGTAAAAAAAAATTACTGAATTAAAAAAAAAAAAGTTGTGGTTACGTTTTTGAGAAAAATAAGATTTTCATAATTTGGTAAAAAAATTTTAAGGGCAGGTACCGTTATTTTTGGTCTTAAAGAAAATGAAAAAAATGTGGGGGGGGAATGCCCAAAAAACGCTAGGTACAAAGTTTAAAGTAAATTGATCCACTCGATCCACTATATAATGGATGCTGTAATACGCGGGCTTAAAATTGATTACACAATTTCTATTTATCGATTTTTGTCATATCTATTTTTATCTGCTGAAATCTAATAAAAATCACCAATTTAAGAATTACGACCGGCGGCATCGGTCGGTAGCGGCGCGGCGGCGCTCGCACGTTTCAACAATCGATATTGTAAACTATCAAGAATAAACCTGCAAAACTGCCTGATTCAAGTGGACGTTGTTTAGTCTGTTTAGTCATCTCAATAAAATATTCAATTTACTTATAAGGTCATGATGGTTTCACAAGTAAATGAAATTGATTATAATTTTAAATTCTTTATAAAGTTATACAGAATTTATTGTATGAGGGTAATTTAACCCCGTTTGACATGTCCTTCGGGTTGATCTTGATTAACAAGGTAGTTAACAAAATATCGGTACTGGGTATTGAATAACCTATGAATCAGTGGCATTTTAAACAGAATTACACTTCATCATCAATCATGTATCATTGTTTGTATCAAAATCTTTATTCAAATCTCCGAAGAGTAATTAATATTTCAAATCCTATACAAATTCTGCGGGCATTTCTCAATAATTGTACGTCAAATAATATTGTTGATATCTTTATACATATGTACGTACCAAGTTGCAAAGAAAAAAAAATATCACAATTTCCGGCTTGGATTTCTTGAAATCTTGTCCAAAATTTACAACCATAAACGGAAATAGAGCTAGAAAAGCAATAACTTTTGGTATAAACAAGATTTTTAGCGTGGGCTGTTGAGATCATTATTTTCTTTGAGGTTTGTGTACCTTCGTATATTCGTATATTCGAAAACAAAAGTTTCTTTAACCAAAAAGCAACAATCATGCATAGGTTGATCATCAATTTTAATTTAATTTTTGTTTTTCTTTTTTTTTGGTTTGGTTTTAGCTTTTCAGGCATGGCGCTATAACACGTCGCTGTCAACGATATGAATAGATCTGACCTGGTGCCAGAAATTAACGATTTAGTGTTATTTAAGATTTCCGGTGGAATATCAATTATTTGAATTTTAAATTTCAGAACTTGCGCCACAAAAAAAAGACTGCAAGCCACCATCAGCCATCTATAGCCATCTATAGCGAGCGTGACAAAAGATGAAAATGCATCATTTATGCGGCTATATCTTGCTGTGGAAAGACTGTGCGGTGCGCGTTGTGTCGTTAATAAAAAATTAACTGTGAAAAGTGTAGGTCGATGTGGCACACAAAAGCTGCATGCGGTGGAACTTCCAATTCAATGCTATAAGCCCATTCACCAACCAGCAGCATCCAAAGTAGCAAGTAAGGTACCAGGTGTTGGGATTTGGAGAAAGGTGGGCGATCATGGTATAAGTATAAGCGCGGCTCAATAGAGCGACATTTGATTTTAGATATGATTTTTATGTCATTTTAAGGGACCCGATAATGAAGTTATAAAAATAAAAAAAAAAAATAAAAAAGTAGGTTAGGTCTATATGCATGGCTAAGCTTATTAATGTTCATTTCAACTATTTCCTGTGGCGAAATAAAATTATCTTCACCGCAAGGTGTTATTTTTAAATTGTTCTTATATTATTTATAGTAGTGATAAGAATTTTGATGGAACCATGATGAGATTTTGTTGGAAACTTGTTTCTTAAGAATAATAATATAACTCTTTTATTTAACACCTTTTTTAACAATGAAATTATGTCCACTGGGATAAAGAGAGAGTACTCGTATATTATGCAGAGTTGAAACTAAATTGAACTACAAAAATAAAGGGTAAAGATTTAGTTTCTGTTAGACAAAATTGAAAATGATGGAGAAGTCCGATGTCATACCGACCGGTTGGCTGTGCCTCCGTGTGTCTACTGTAATTTTAGCCAGAACCTTTATGGGTGATCCGATTCACTTCAAATTTTGTACAGAGATTCCCTGGAATATTCTATATTTAGTTTTAGACATTTTTTGGGGTATGAGAACTTTAATAAACATACATAAAATTAAAAGTTACAAGGACTGTGAGGTAAAAAAAACTTATGTCGTCATTGTTTTTTTCGAGATTTCCCTTTAAGAAGGTAGCTCAATCGAAATTATTTTAGAAGAGTTTTTGACTTCAAAACCAGGGTTGCCATGTCTTGACCTTGTTCGATAGCCCAATTTAGAAATTTTTGTAGCCCAAAATCGAAGCCGATAAAGTAGCCCAAATAGTAGCCCAATACCAATAAAAAAAATGTTCTCATAACTTCAATTACAATTTATTTTTATTTTAAAAAACAACAAAAATAAAAAAAAAAAAAACATTTTTTGTTCATAAAAAAGAAGAGTTAAGAATATTATCACATATTTTTTTTTAAAGGAAATTTCGGAACTCATGAAATTAAAGTGAAGGTTGTTGCAGTTGATTTGAAATGTCAAAACCAGAGTAGAGTAGAGTAGAGTAGAGTAGTACCTATATTCAGAGAACAAAGAGTGATGCTAACTTATACAATGATTTAAGGGTATGTTTAGAGAGCGAAAAGTTTTTTATTGATATGATTTATTTGTACTTTATTTGATACCAAAATAATATTCTTACATGGAATACTTTCCAAAATATGAGCTAATGTTTGCAAAACAAAATGATTTTTTTGAACTTTTAATTGCCAACCTCCAGCTCAAATATCTCGAAAAACACTAATACTGGGGCCTAATTCCGTAAAATGAAAAAGATCGAACGATATCGTTTTGACAATACCCAACCCATCTCTATCAAATCGAAAGAAAAAGATAGGGACAGCTATTGCCAAAACGATATCGTTCGATCGTTTTCGTTTTACGGAATCAGGCCCCTGATTTTGGCAGATACATCAAGCTCAATGTCAGCCTTCATTTGGTACCTATCTTATCCATATATGCCCAGGTTCTATAGGAAAATAACTCAACTCCTTTTCGAGAATGCTGAGATTTCTGACATTTTATTTTACCGAACTGATCCACACAGTTCAGTAAGTTTTCGAAAGTAAAGCTAAATGAAAAACACTAACAGCGATAAGTTTTTGAAGAAAATTTTATTTCATTATAAAGTTTGGACTTTGCCATTAAGTGTGAAAAAAATATCATTCAAATGGCTGCCTCGGGAAGATTCTCAGCATGCGATTCTTTTGAGGTAATTTTTAAACACTTTTTCGCACATTTCGGGCGGTATCGTGGCCATTACTTAAGTAATATTGGTTTTTAATGCGTCCAGAGTTTGGAGAATTATCGCGTAAATACGGTCTTTTGCGTAGTACCACAGAAAAAAAATCTAACGGTGTCAAATCACATGAACTTGGTGGCCAATTGACGTCGCCAAAACGTGAAATTACGCGACCAGGAAACTTCTCACGCAATAAAGCCATAATTGGTCGCGTTGTGTGGCTTATTGCCCCGTCGCGTTGGAACCACATATCGTCCAAGTCATGATCTTTAATCGCCGGCCAAAAAAAAATCGGTTAATTGCTGCAAACGCCGGGAAATCGATAAATTCGGATCATCAACAACACTTGCACTTGCAAAAGCAATATTTTCGACTAAGCGTGTATTACGATGATACCCTACACAGGCCCTACGACATCAGTAACATCCACTCTCTTAAAATTTCTTCACAATTTTACCGATAGCTTGCGTATGCGTAGTCGGTCATGACGACCACAATCATCGCGTAGTTAGCGAAAAGTGACTACGTTTGAATCACCACTTTTGTAGTAAGTTTTAATAATTTTAACGCGTTGTTCGATTGTTAAGCGATCCATTGTAAATCGCAAACATTAAACTAATATTATGACACTTCAAATGACAACTGAGTTTGACAGGTGTCAAATACCAGCGGCGTACCAACTTGAAACCACGAAATGAATGACCAGTTACAACAACCAATTTATGTGTACCTAAGCAAAAATGCTATAGTCGATGCAGTGCCGTAGCCAGGATTTTTGTTCGGGGGGGGGGGGCTTGCTTCCAAATTTTACGAGGAATTCTTTAAACAAAAAACTATATATATTCCAATTTATTGATTTTTATTAGTTTTTAAATAATTGTATGTACTCAAACGAACATATACTTAAATTATTTTTTATACACACATTTTTTCAAAGCAAAAGACATCTTGATTTTCTTTTTGATAGAGATCAATCACCTTATCTGGATCCACTGGATGCGCTTAATCTTGCATTCCCCATAACGCTTCGGGACACTGTGTTAATCCTTTTCATATAGTTGAAAGAAAGAACCTTTCAACACTAGCTGTGGTCACTGAAAGCGTGGCCAAAACCGTAAGCAAGAAGTTTATACCTCTAAAGTAAGTCTTATCACATAAATATCAAGCAATTTTAAAACTTCGATATAAGGATAAATCGACGATATTTTTTCGCGCCAGAGAATGTACTCAGCTTTCACAGCTGACAAAGAAATTGCATTATCAAAGTAACATGGTAGCTTTTCCATTTCGTTGACACGCCCAACTGCAGAAAAACCTGGGAGAAGAGCTTGAAACGATGGTAGAACGTCTTTGTTGGCCATGTCCGTAAGATTTTGTATTAACGAATCTATGCAAAGAATCAATACAGACACTCTAAAATAGGATTCAGTAGAAGAGGTTTCTGGATTGTTTCAATGAAGTTCTTGGAGCTCTTAATTCAACTTCAAATAAGTCCTCGGCAAGTTTAGATGTGGATTGAAAAGCCTCTCTGAAAAAATCTTCGGCTTTTTCTCTGATGTTCTTAAGAGAATTCAGAACTTCTTAAATGCGGTCGATTGCAGAAACGAAATCTATTAGGTACCTACCTACTACAATACTTCGAAAAATATTTTCCGCAATATGAAAGTTATTTCAAATCATATGCATTTGTTACGCGCGCGCATATCACTATTTCTATTTAGGTATTTGTGCTTCGTATTATTCTCAGATCATATATATGGGCTTCAGCCCCTCAAGCCCCCCCTCTGGCTACGTGCCTGAGTCGATAGTTCTATAGATATGGCGAATAAACTTTTGCGCCAATGTAACTTTAAATAACTGGATCAATTAAAAATTTCGTTTGGTATAATGTAAATTATTATTCATAGGTTTTTTGTTGTAGTTGATAAAAAACCATGTTAGCCTCAGTTACAGTTAACATTTTTGAAAAAAAAAAATGATCTTTAAAAAATAAATATAAAGAATGGTGTAATAAAGAATTCCTGGCTGAATTTTCATGAAATCCGTTCAGCCATTAACGAGATCTACGGCAATAGCCCAAAAATAAGGCAATTTTCTCAAAAAAAAAAAGCTTTAATCTTATTTCCGTTTTTTGACATTTTTTGCCATAAAATTAAAACGCCATTTTATTGCAATTACTTTAAGAATTAGAAGTACGAATTTTAATTAAGGTCTTTAGAGCCGTTTTCTCTCCTTCTATGGAACTTGGCTGTTAATGAGCTTCTGACATGTCTGGAGGAGGAGAGGCATAGGGTGATTGCTTATGCAAAGGATTTTGCTATTCCCGTTTCACGAAAGCATCCTAACACCTCTTACAAAACTCTTACAAAATGCGCTAAATAAGCTTATAAACTGGGCAGATCGCTGCGGACTGGGTGTTAACCCTCACAAGACAGATCTTGTTCTCTTTTCTAGGAAATATACAATTCCCCATATAGACCCTCCTACAATCAAAGGTGTACCATTACCATTAACATTACTCAGACGAATCCAAATACTTGGGTTAAGTTGGAAACCTAATATAAACGAAAGAATTAAAAAAGCCACAGTAGTAGCATTCTTCTCATGTAAAAAAGCCATTAGCAATAAATGGGGTCTCCAACCCCGCATTGTATTTATATACAGTTGAATTCTAATTTTGTGGGCTTCAGTTCTTTCTTTCTTTAATTTATTATATTTTGATAGACGACGTTTCGCACGTGTTTACGTAGTCAGACCGATTCTAACATACGGAGGGTCAGTATAGTGGACCGCCTTAGATAAAATAACAAATTACTCTAAACTAGGCAAAGTTCAATACTCAGCCTGCTGGTGCATGGGTGGAGTACTTCGTAAGACCCCTGCCCCTGCATTGGACATTCTGTTCCATCTAACATCTCTCCATATATATTTTACAAACATACGGCTACAAGCACATGTATCCGTCTTAAAAATAACTCACAGTGGACCAAATGGCTACTCTATCATTCTGAACTCATTCAGATCACTTCAAAGTAGACTACACCATCCCAAAGCTACAGGTCGATAACAACTTTCATGTTACTATCCCTTCCAGAACTCTTTGGGAGGATTTTATATACTCAGACGATGAATCGATCAATTTTTACACAGACGGTTCAAAAATTAATGATGGGGTTGGTGGAGGTGTGTACTCAGACAGACTGAAATTAAGTCTCTCCTTTCTTCTTCCCAATCATTGTAGCGTGTTCCAGGCGGAGCTTTTGGCGATAAAAGAAGTCCTGTCTTGACTTAAGGAAAACGTGATATCAAGCACAAATATCCACAGATAGCCAAGCAGCCATTAAATCTCTAGATTCTGTCTCTACAAGTTTAAAAACAGCCCTTAACTGTTGATCATCTCTAATCTCATAGAAATGGCAAAGCAGTTCAACATCATTCACCTTTGCTGGGTGCCGGGTCATAGGGACAGTCCAGGTAATAGTAAAGCAGACGAACTCGCCAAAAGTGGAACATTACTTCCTATATCGTCCAATCGACCAAATATTGGTATACCCATCGCTAGCACATGTAAACTCATACTTAAGCAAGATGCAATAAAGAAAACAAACCTCAGGTGGAACAACATCGCCACATGTCAGACCACAAAACAGATTTGGCCTATGCTGGATCGGAAACACTCCAAGGTTTTGATATCTCTAAGCAGTTTGCATATTAGCCCCGTTATAGGTATTATTACCGGATGCTGCCTAATAGGCAAGCACTCAACTAGGTTTGATTTTTGCTTCTTCTTCATCCATACAAGAAGAAGAAAAATTCCTCACCTTCTTTGTGCATGTCCTGCTCTATCTCTAAAGGACTATTCACATGAGAGCGACCAACGACCGACGAATGAACGAACATTTTCTACCATTTTGTCTAGTTTATGTGAAGAATTTAGGCTTATTAATTGTTTTAAATCCCATTTGTTCTTTTATTCATCGGTCGCTTTCATGTGAATAGTCCTTAAGACGTAGGCTCCACCTAGGAGAATTCTACTACAATGATCCTAGTGATCTGGTAAATCATGACATCAGTAGTCTCGCGTGCTTCTTAAGAAGCTCTAAGTGGTTCAACGAGTAGGAAGTAGGCTTCCTAGACTTTTGTGATATCACAATGGTCCAACCTAATGGTCTGATTGTGTCAAGCTTCTCTGCTGACAGCCACTTAAACTTAACCTCGAGCCGTTTTTGAAAAAAAAAAAAATAACCAAAAACAAAATTGTTGTATGACATCAGCTATACTCTTTCTAGATAAGCTAAAACAAAAATACATTTCGAATATACAGACCTCTCAAAACTCTAAAGCAGCTATTAAATTTTATTACATAAAAAAAATCCAGTTTTTAAAAACAAAATCTTATCTTCTATTTTGATTATTTTTCTGATTTGCACAAATAACACATTAAGCGAAAAAGATGTTCTTCATTCTTCTCTAATGACTGCAATCTAATAGTCTCATTCTGTATCATATATAATATCAATGGAATCATTTCATATCTCAACAAATAAATCTCAACAAAAATAACAACCAGCACATTGACAAACCATTAAGGTGTGCCTAATAACACCAGCACCATCCGTGCCTGCCCGATACCGCGACCAAACCAACCGAAACCGACCATCAAAAAACTTTGATTCAAATTACCTTTTCACAATCTTAAAATGATAAAGTACTTTGATTGGACCACAGACGTTGCGTTGTCATTATTGTCATGGCGAACAACATAATCAATATTCTTATTTTCTAGATAAATAGCCTGTTTTTTTTTTTTTATAATCCAAGCTTTGACATCAGTCACCAGATGGAAAGACTCTCTTTCATCTATTATTGTATCAGAATCTCCAACGGTGAAGCATTAAATGGGATACACATTATTGACTCTTTATCTATAAACCACTGCGGCCTCACGACCGCCACGCCGCCGTCGCCGCCACCACAGAGATGTGTTCCTGTCAGAGGTCATCTCTTAACTCGAGTGCAACTCATAGATTACCACAACAATGGTCGATGTGAGGACTATAAATCAATTGGCTTTCGAAAAGTGTTTTCTTTTTGACGATAAGCGGGTGTCCATTTCTAGACCACCACCTTTGCTGGTGGTCTCTATTTCTATTACCTATAATCTATCCTCCAACCGAAAAATAAGCTTGCTACGATAATAGATTCATATCCGATTCGTAGACGATATCATAGCACATCGATCACGCAAAGCCCTCATTGATTGCCCCACTAATCTCGTGCAACAAAGCGACAAAGCCTGGAATTAAATGGAATAAAAAAAAGACCCACCACAGTGTGTGTCGTTTAATATAAGTAAAAACGACCAACTGCTGAATTGGCCAATTTAGCAATCGAACAACAACGACGACGCGACCAAAGCTGGGTAATAACATTATTTCTGAACCGATTTTGTCACACCATCGACGACACGACGCGTGATCTTCAATCCTCGACATTTATATGCGCGCGACACACGATCGGATGGACTTTATAAAATCCACCGACGACGACACCACCGAAGGTCGTCGTCATTGTTGTTGCACCAAACGAACCAACCATACAGAACAATCATTACCGCATCGTGATGCTTCAGCTGAACTCTCGAGGGAGAAAGATCTTCTGCTCAGCTCGGTGTCTGGCCCTAAGATCGACATAAAATAAAGAAAATTTGACTTAAATGGGGTCATATAGCCGCGCACTACAAGCTCGCGTCATTCTCGCGCCCATATACATACATAATATAGGCGCAGAGTTTGTTATATATGTTTTGGTGCAATACGATGCGGATCGATGGTGGTTTCTAGTGTTTTTGGCCACCCAGGTGATGCTTTCTGGCTGCTGTTGCACTTTACGACAGCTTGGATGAGATGAAACTTGAAGGTGGAATACGAATTATGTTCTTTACTCCTTTGATTTGATATTATATTATATATTATGATGGAGGAAAACTGGGGCATTAAAGACGCCATAATAATAAAAGATTTGTGATCCCAATATGAGCTGCATATAATAATGATGTCGTCTTCCCATCCTATAAATTCATTTTCTTTAAATAAACTTTGGTCATATATTTTTGTCGGACTTATGCAGCATTGTTGTGGGATTGACTGCGTGATGCGCCACATAATGATCACAACCAGAGTTATAAGCCTAGATGCAGTCTGGTGGTGGTCTTTGTATTTTGACTTTCTTAATCTTATCATTATTATAGGGTATGAGTTGTAAATTTGTGGATTTTTTTTTTTATTTCTCCTGCCGCCGCCGCCGCGAGTTAGGTGACACTAAGCCAACTATTTTTGATGATGCCACAGTACATACATACATATATGCAAATATTATCTACTTATATGGAAGGAATTTCTTATCGTTCTGGGATTTTGGGAGGAATAATGGCTTTGATAGCGTTGTTTTGGATTTGGAAATCAATTTGGTAGGCGATTAGAAAGCCCACCCAAGATGAAAGGTCGAGTTGTTTGTGGTTATCTTAATATTCTTGGCTTGACCACATGATGAGCCCAAATGGATTATATGAAAGGTGCTTATTGTATATTTAGCTATTTATATACGAAAATGATTTTTTTTAATTAAAAAAAATAATAAACAAGGTTATTTCCATAACATTATGTTATATACATTATGCATCATGATAATTAGCCTCTAGGTGGTTTAAAATATTACCGTTGCGGTGGAGAAACAGTGAGTATATTATAATTATTCAAAAAGGAAACAAAAACTATGTTTAGGTAAATGAGATTATTTATTTTGAATCCATTAAAAAAAAATTAATCCTCTAGAGATTTTTGGTTAACCTGCAAAAAAAGTTATACATCTCAGAAGATGTTTTGGAAAATGACTCCGACGATTTGCATTAAATTTTGTACATATAATTGATTGGAAAAAAAACTTAAAGCATGCTCTTACCCACATAAAAAAAAAAATAGAACCAGTCTTATACTACGTGCAAGCAAGCTTCAGGTCATGCGTGCGTGCTTCAGGTCTTGCGTTTGTCAGGTCGTATAGGTGAATAAGGTCATATGTGTGTGTGCATTAAGTCATATGCGCGTTCTTACGTCAGGTCGTGCGCTCGTTTGTACATCAGATAGTGCGTGCGTGCATCAGGTTGTTCTATACAAAAAAAACTGAATTAGTGATTCATTAGAAATTTTCAACTGAGCAGCTAATTGAAGATTAAAGTGAGCTATTTAATTACACAATTGGCAATGATTTGTTTTGTTTAGGACAAGTTTTACAAACGTGGTTCAGCCTTGGTTCAAGATTTTAACCCATCTTTTTTGGCGGATTAACTGACGTTCAATCGGATTTTGTAACATACCATCGTTGAACCTCAGTGGGTTGAAATCGATGGGTTAAAATTGAGAAACCACAATTCCAATATTTATACAATTGGCCCTTAGTGAATTTAAAGATCCAAGTAAAGCCTTATGTCTAATTTAAATGTTTTACATTTAAGGTACCTCGAAGTCCACAGGAAATTCTTGTGGATTTCTGACTCACTTTCAAAAATATTAAGTTTATTATTTATAAAAAAATCTGTATTCTGCCCTTTTATGCTTAAGATGTATTTATTCAATAGGTATAGAAAATAATACTTTTTTCCTTAAATCCCAATCCCAATCTTGAAATTCCAGACTTTAACTCCCTTTTTCGGTCCTCTGTCCCTCTCACGCAACTCCGCTATACGGTTATAATAATGTTCAGTCGTCAAGTAGGTGCCAATGTAAAAAGTTTTCTTAAAGAACTTAAATCTCAGATTTCGTATTCTAAACTCTTGCAGAAAATAAAGTTAGACGAAAACAGAGATTTAAGTCTTTTAATATCACAAGAACCACCCTGCAAAATTTCAGCCTGCCTCTAATTTTTTCTATTTGATCCATAAAAAAATCTCTAGTTTTGCTGGAGTGCAGCGCGATAAAAATATAAAAGAATTAAATTGCTGGGTTGCTAAATTGCTGCGGCAAATACTCCACTCTGGCCGGATTGAGTTTACAGTCATTTGGAAAATTAATTCTTTGACGACCTCAACCAACTTTCCGAATTTAATATCAAAGATTTGATCACTTTTCTCAACATGACGAAATGATTTTAAAGATGAACTTCGACCTGAATCTTAAATAAATACCTATAGGAAAAGCTATGGTCTCATAACATAGATAGTGACCTTTACTACAGACCTCACATCAAGGGGAGTGAGCAGATGATGAAGGCTCAGTGGAGTTTAATATTTGCACATGATGTAACTGGTCGACCCCCCTGGGAGTTAAAATCATACACGTCTCTAAACATGAAAGCAATTTTCCTATCTCGGCATTTTTTGGGGTTGGTAAAATGAAATAATGATTCCGCTTGGGGGTTTTTCCACAAATTCCTCCTAAACAAATTAATTTTCATCAACAGTTCAAACGAGTTATGGTATTAAAACGTCGTAATCCATTGCTAATTGGGTGACAGATCTAGGTAATCGTGGCCGCCATTTCTACCTACCTACCAAAACCGAGGGCGTATAGGTTAAGTAAAAATAAAGAAAAAAAATCGTAGAGGGGGATAATTTTCTAAAAAATTAAAATCAGCAGTAGACGAAAGTTGGTACTCACAATAATTATGATATCAAAAAAAGTGTGAGTGTGCCGGGTCTCACATGTTAAGATGTGTAATCATCAAATTAAATATTCAAGTGCTGATTTAACATCACAGAATGCGACAAGTTCAACCAAATTTCAACCCAAACTCAACTTGATTTAGTTTGAGGAACGTACCTAATATTGATCGTATCCAATATAAATATGCATGGAACTTATCTATAGTTTATACCGAAAAATTGTTAAAAAGTCAATTAGAAATAAACTGATTAAATAACCTATAAAATTGTTTCGACACCAACGCGATGTATACCATTTGATTTCTTACACAAATCTCAATTTATAGGAAAAAAAAATTTTTAATCGTTGGAGCGGTTTTTAAAAAAATAATAAATAATACAAATTTGAAAACATTTTTAAGTAAAAAAAATGTTCAATACTTATTTATGTGGAGTTTAAAAATTAATTTAAAAAAGAAAATGTCCAAATATCGAATTTAGAAAAAAAAACTAATTTGGAAAATTTGTTCTAAAATCCAAATCTCGTTTTTTGAAAATTTTTATATGATGCAATATTATTCAAACTTATTAGAAATTCTTAGTACAAAATTTCATTAAAATCGGTTCAACAGATAATGAGATATTTGTAAACTAAAGAAAAATAAGAAATACCATTTTTATTCGATAGATATTTTTTTTTAAATAATAATATGGTAGATCGTACTTAAATTAGCTCACATAATAATTTTAATCAAAATCGTAAGAGTAGTTTTTAAGAAAAATTATATTTTCCTTAACAGTTTTTAAATACTTACATGGGAGATACTGTTATTTTTGGTTATAAGAATAATTTTTATTTCTAATCTGCTAGATAATATAAAAAAAAAACTAATGGGTGCTAAATTAAATAAAAATCGACCAAATCGTTTTCGAATTATTAAGTTCTCAAAAAAAAAAATTGAAACTTTTTTAAACATAAAAAAAACAAAAATTAGTACCTATACAATACTTTTAAAACTTTTTTTGTTTAGCGGACATGTGCTAGGTCAACCCAGATTTTTTTTTTTATTATAAATCTCTCAAAATGGCACAAACAATGGGCGCATTCACTAATGTAGTGACTACGTAGTCGAAATTCAACTAGCTTTGTGAATGCAAAATTACACTACAAAGTTAGTCAATTCTAAACTGTCATATTAATGACAGATGTAAACACACACGAAATAAAAAACAGTTGTGTTTTGAGAATTTAAATAATATTTTCTTTTTAAATTAAATAATATCAAATATAAGATATAATATGAGTGATTTGGAAGAAGATAAAATCATAATTATGCAAAATAATTTAATTGTGGTCAAGTTTCATTTTGAATAGTTTGAATCTTTTGTATTTTAACCGAATAGCTGATTGTGAAACGTCAAAATCATTCTCCACTAACTTTGAAGCCGAAATTTTTACACTACGTCGGAGGGGAAATTTCAACTCATTTTGTAGTTGTATGTAGCCAATCAGAATGACTTGACTACGTAGTGACTACATTAGTGAATGCGCCCAATTGTTTTTTTGAAAATATTTTTGTTTGACTAAGTAGGTAGTAAAATAAAGCAATATTTTGAAAAAGCTTGTATCCGACATGTCTGCCTAACAACAATGGTATTCATGCAACGCGCGTCGTAAGTTCATTAGGTTAAATGCTGTGTAATTGAATTATAGCTGTTCGTTAAACGTCATAAATATTCATTTTCAAAATATGTGTACAAATATAAGCGTGTTCGGATTTCGAAGTTATTTTTAAATGGAGAACCTCACCCTAATAAACTTGAAATCGGAGCCAAATGTCTCGGAACGGAAAAAATTTAAGATACACAAAAGTCACGTTTTCTGGGCCAAATGTAAAACTGTAATAGTCGCAAACTCAGGGAAGTGATCGAAAGAAAATGAGCGAATACAAGAAAAATCATATGGCACGTCCATAATGGTGTGGTGGATATACTTTTCCTACAGTTTAGTTCACTTTCGTTATCCCGAGTTCAGCTCAACTGAAATTTGGTGAAATAGGAATCATTAAAATAAATGGTTCCTTTTACTTCGATGACAATTCGGAAAGCATAACAAATACAAATATATTAAAAGTATTTACTTTTGTTTCTCAATGCGATTGTAACAGAACACCGGCAGATTATTTTTTAATCTCTGAGATACCTAATTTATTATATTTTTGAACACGCCTAATTCTAAAAGTCACAATGCGATTTGGTTAATTTTCCGCAGCAAAATCCTTGGAGAATTTCAATCAAATTGGGTAATTAATTTCTCATGCAAAACTTGACAGTTCATTAACCAAATCGTAAGCTTAACCAAATGGTAAACTTATCTGGAGTTTTACATCATTGCATAAAAACCCTTAAAATAAAAAAAAAGTTTACCAAAAATACTCGATATTTTAAATGCGTACAGCAGCAAGAAAATTTGAAAAATAAAAATCGAACTGATTTTTTTAAATCCAGGAATGTAGAAAAAATCTTTCTTAATCTGTATGTGGATTTTCTTTATTAGCAAATATTTAAAAGAAACTAATTATTTAAAGTTTAAAAAAAAATTAGATATCAATCCTTAAGATAATCTGAATTATTTCTAAGAAAACTTTAATCCATCACCAATAGACATACATTATGTATGTACATACATATCTACAAACAGCAATGTACTACTTGCTTCTGTTTTTTTTATTTTGATAAACCTACCATGGAAAGCTGAAAATCATTTTTTTAACGATAAGAATTTTTTCATTGAACTATGAAGGTAAATTTGTTATTAATTTAAAATTCTCCACAATCAATGAACTGATTTAAATTTAAAAAAAAATCCTCTGATGTGAAAACAATATTGATTTTTGACAATTGACATTTCAAAAGTCGTTTATCAGTCTACTCAAAGCCTAAATCAGATTAAACAAAAAAAAAAAATTAAATAAAAATACTCGTATAGTTACTTGTAACAAAAGCCCAATGGCTTGTCACGTGACTTTGCTACCTGTCACTTATAAAAAAAAAAAAACAAAACATTGTTTTCTTTTTTTCCTAGGCCTGACTATGTAACAAAAGTTGAATAAAAGACAATATCAACGGCATGTTTTTAGCTCCTCCACCAACACCGCCGCCGCCGCTGGCACAGCAACAAACGTATATATGTATATATACCGATAGTAATCTCTATTTGGGAAAACTGTCACTTTTCCCTCTGCACTATTTGGACAGCTTCCGTTGACATGGTACTTATGACACACAAAACAGGTACTAATCCACCAGCAATTTAAGTCGATAAATCTCTGAAAATTTTTCGACTTATTTCAAATCCTATAGACATTGGTCTTTGGGGAATAAAAATCAAAAGATATAATATATCCCTTCCCCGTGGCATCAACAGTAAAACGCACAGAACACCAACTCTCATGATGCACCACAAATGATCTAAAGAAACTGATCAGGGAATCAAGATAAGATGAAATTAAAAAGATGCCACAAAGATCCACACGCAAGCTTATACATATAGTGTGTTGGATATACACTTATATATGGTACAGGAGGTAAAGACCATAGCAATGGAGATGGCGATGACGATGGTGATGGTGATGATGACGACGACGACGATGACGCGAATGCTTCCAGTGTTGAACCTCTGATTTGCGGCTGCCGGTCGTCATTACTGCCACAATGATCCTATATCACTGGTGAATAATCTCATCACTTTGTGTGCGCATTTCTGCGTCCTTTTCGTCCTGCGTGTCGCATCATTATTTTTAACATTTGTCATACAGTAGGGCAGACATGTGGAAGTCTTCAAAAATTTCTATTTAAATCTTAATTATATCCATATGGAGAAATTGTAATCACCAAGAGACAAAAGTTTAAATAACGTCAAAAAATTCTGTTACTCTTAGTGTTCTGAAACACACAGTTTTGAAAAATACAAGGTCTTTTATTAAGCGCTTTCTATCTTTGAATTTAAATAAAACAAAGTGTGTGGAAGATATCATCAAAATTTTCTATCCGTTTGAAATGCCTATCGATTCTCCGAGTATGACTTATATTTAACATTATTCAAATGTCCGCAGCGGATTCTCGGGATGGCGCGTATCCGAAATGTCTTATTTTCAATGACTCTGGTGCAAAAATCTAGCTGAATTTGACCAATGGCTTGGGTTATGTTGGCTTTGAAGGTCGCTGTGGTTTGTTCCTTATTCGCATAGACCTGTGACTTCAGAAAACCCCACAAGAAAAAGGCTTAAGGGGGTTAAATCGCACGATCTCGGTGGCCAGTTCACATCATCTCCACGTGAGATGACCATGCCCTCGAATCGCTTGTGCAGTATTTCCAATGTGGCTTGAGCTGTGTGGCACTTAGCAACATCCTGTTGAAACCACATGTGATTGATCATCAAATTCAGGCCAGAAGAACTTGGTAATCATCGACCTATAGCTCTCGCCGTTGACGATGATGGCCTGGCCAACGTCGTTTTCAAAAAAATATGGACCGATGACGCCGCCGCCGCCAGCCCAAAATCCACACCAAACAGTGATTTTTTTTGGGATGCATTATGGACGCTCTTGGGTCTCATGTGGATTGGTATTGTTCCAAATTTGACAGTTTTGTTTGTTGACGCCACCTTTCATCCGGAAATGGGCCTCATTGCCGGAGATGATTTTTTGATGAAAATTAGGGTCAGTTTCCAACTGCTCCAGGTCCCATTCAGCGAATACACTTCGTTGTCTATAGTCATTGACCTTTAGCTCCTGGGTCAGTTGAATTTTGTACGGGTGCAGACCAAAGTCCCGATGCAAAATGTGTCAAGTTGTGGTCCGAGAAAGGCCGAGTTCTTGTGAGCGATGTGAAAACGATTGCCACGGATTCTCTTGCATACTCTCACGGACAGCGGAGATGTTTTCGGCAGATCTTGCATTTCGTCTCCGTACGGGTGTTGGTTGATCGTTTACTGAACCAGTGGTCCCAAATTTATCCATCACACTACGAATAGTTCTCTACCGATGATTATGGCGAAAGTAAAATTGGCGAAGCGCGCGGAATGTTGCCCGTTGGTGTTCTGTTCGAACGTCTATTTTTATAAAACTGTTTTATCATTTGCACGTCTGTCTGTTGCTATATCTGTCCATGGTGATTTGGCAAAAGAGACTGAATAAATGACAACCAATTTGACAGATGTACCTTTAATAATATGGCCGCTATCAACTGTCAACCTTTAGAAACCCCTTTTGGAAGACCGTTTAGAACTTTGAAATCAAGAATTATGATATTTTGAATATTGTACTTTCAAAAACTGTATTTTTCGAAGATATGTACAATTCTCAGTGACCCTTAAGCGTTTCAAAAAGATGTGTTATGATTTTAACACACAAAAATTGGATGAATTTGAGTTTTTAAAACTCTTAAATTTTATATTTAACTTGATTCCAGCTTTTGATCAACTTAGAACCACTGTGTTACAAGTCGTGTCGTCGCATTACGTACATATATCCTCTTTGGTAAATGAGTTTGCGTTCCGATCTCTAGTTAAGATCTCCTCACCGATATTATGTACATATAGGCAACCATGGGTATTCGGTAGGGGTGCTGTTGTATATACAAGAGGTGTTTGAACGCAGCTCCTAAGTATCTGTATCTGTATCAGCATCTGCATCCGTATCTTATGGTCAAAATGCATTTGCCACTATGACGATATGACGTGGAGTATCTTTGATTTTAAAATCAGTTAAGGCATGGGCGACCACACTAGGTATATACTACTGCGTTGCACCACTTCGCTGCTGTTATAGTATAGTGGTGTTTTGTTTTTGTTTCTGTTTCTTTTTTTTTTGTAACGCGCGTTATCTCTTCGGTCGTCCGTGTTGTCGTCTTAATTATTGCGTTAATGAGTTTTTCTCTCTTTTAAATAGACACCGAGATAACAATCTTTGATATGAAAATGTAAAAATTTATTACTTAGTTGTTTTGCAACTCCAACAACAAAAACAACAACAACAGTAACAACACCCTATGGGGGGAAATGAATTAAATTGGAGTAATGAGGTGGTTTTATGTTTTTCCATATACATATATTTATATTTCTCTATAAGATTTATTACTTTTGAGAATCATAAAACAAGATCTTAAATTAATATAAACATTTTTCATGCATTCTTATTATTAGTTATAAAATGCCAATGTCAATATATTCATATAGAATCTATATTATGAGACATGTAAAATTTTAATAAATTTTTTTTCACTCACTCTCTTTGACTGTCCTGCAATTTTTGAACATTTAAGGTAGAAAAACACACTTATAAAAGTGTGTTATTTTTTTCCAAACAGCTTCTTTGTGTAAGATTAATATTGTACATTAGAATGTAAGACTCATTGTACAGTCTGTCCTGTCATCTGGCAATACCTCTTTTATCTTGATGTGGTAAGTCCAAGTCTTATGTATTCATATTCACCACATCAAGATAAAAGAGGATGAGCACAGCGATGACAGGACAGTCTGGATAGAGAACTTAAGCCTATATAATTCAATGTTATTATTATTGCGAAGAGAACTTAAAACTAATAAAACATGGTGTCAGATGTTTAAATACTTACCGAGAAATTAAAAGTCTTAAACATTCTGTTAAAACTAATTTTTTAAAAAGTGAAAGTAAATTGTAAAAAAAAAAAAAAAAAAAAAAAAAATAAAATGGCAGAACAATCTATTCGAGGCCCCAGTGAAATGAATTTTGATGAGCCAGCCAAAAATTGGCCCATGTGGAAACAAAAATTTGAGATATTTCTAACTGCGGCAAATAAAAATAGAGAAGTGGAACCTTTAAAAATAGCCCTTTTTCTTCACCATATAGGAGAAAGAGGTATTGAAATATTTAATGCACTTGCACTCCCTGAAGAGCAAAGAACATTAGCAATTGTGATGACACGTTTTGAAAATTATTGCATTCAAAGGCGTAACACAGTTATGGAGACCTTCAAATTTGGCTCGATAACTCAGAAACAGGATCAATCATTCGTAGAATTTGAAACAGAAGTACGAAATCAAGCTAAATTTTGCGAATTCACGTGCTCAGCTGAAGGGTGTAATCAATCGTATGTTGACCGAATGATAAAAGATAAAATTATTCTTGGATTGGAAAATAAAAAATTGCGGTCGAAGCTCCTGGAGTCAAGTCAAGATACACTCGAGCAAATAATAGAAAAGTGTAAAATTGCTGAGTTGTCCGAAACAAATAAAAAAATACTCAACACCGAAGAAGACGTCATCAAAGTTAAAACCATAAAAAGTTTTACAGTGAATAAAGCTAAGCAGCCATATGTAAATCGGCAGAGGAACACACAAACATGTGAACGATGTGGGATGACGTCATCACTACAACATGATAAATTCTGCCCAGCATTAGTGGAAGGGAGAACATGCAGAATATGTCACAAGCCTGGGCACTTTGCAGCTATGTGCAAAAAAAATACAGTGGCAGAAGATCAAATAGCAGCAATTATGTACAAGCAGTTGGAGGAGAGGAACAAGAACAAAGAGGTGAAGCAGTAAAATCAACTAAGTCAGCGGATCAACAACGGGGCATACATTCAGTAAATATTAATAGGCAATATTATGATGACGCAGGTAAACTAGATTTAAAAAAAAAATTATTGTGTTAGAAATTTAAAACTAATTAAAAATTCTCCTTTTGTTCAAATTTATAACTGTAGACGTATAAAGCCGATCGGTTGGTATGAAGAAATGTTATTTAACAATGTTAAAGTCAATTTCAAATTGGATACGGGTGCTGATGTCAGTTGCTTGCCAATTAAATACATTGAAGAAATGAATTACCTGAATTTAATTAAAAACTCAAATACGAAATTGTTTGCTTATAATGACAATAAAATAAACTCTCTTGGAAAGATAACTTTGCCTTGTGTCGAAAAATTAACTAGAAGTATTAGGCCTATAGATTTTGAAGTAGTTGGCAGCAAATTTCAGCCCATTCTGGGTCGTGCCGAATGCGAAGCATTGAACTTAATTAAGAGAATTCAAACAGTACAAAGTAGCCAAATTATTGAGCTACCCTCCTCTAAGGATTTGTTTACTAATAGTTTCAGTGATATTTTTGATGGTCTTGGCTGTATTCCAGGTAAATGTTGTATTCAGTTAAAGGAAGGATCGGAACCTGTAGTCAACTATAAGAAGAAAATACCTTTCAGTCTTCATGATCGACTTAAAACTCAGTTAGATTTATTGGTAAGCGATAAAGTAATTAGTCAAGTGGAATACCCAACAGATTGGGTAAATAATCTGCAAATTGTGGAGAAGTCAGATGGCTCTTTGCGCTTGTGTCTAGATCCGCGCCCATTGAATGCATGCATTCGCCGGCCACATTTTTCAATTCCAACTGCAGAGTCTATTACTAGTCGACTGTCAGACAAATCAGTGTTTACTGTTATGGATTTGAAAAATGGATTCTGGCAGCTGGAATTGGATGACGAGAGTTCCAATTTGACTACGTTTATAACACCTTTTGGTCGTTATAGGTGGCACAGATTACCATTCGGAATAAGTAGTGCTCCTGAAATGTTTATGAAAAAAATGGTGCAGTTGTTTGGTGATATTCCGGGAGTTGAAATTTACTTTGATGATTTGTTTATTTCTGGTAGAAACTATGTCGAACATGATCAAACACTCAGTAAGGTTATTGAAAGGGCAAGGGCTAATAATGTAAAATTTAACATAAATAAAATACAGTATAGGCAGAGTGAAGTTAAATTTATGGGTCAGTCTATATCTAAAGGCAGTATAAAGCCAAACGATAAGTACTTAGTGGCCATGAGAGAACTACCAATACCCGAAGATAAAAAAGGCGTTATGAGATTATTAGGAGTTTGTAAATATCTTGCCAAATACATACCAAATCTTTCAATCGTAACATCAAAATTAAGAGATCTTACTAAATTAGGTGCAAAATGGGAATGGACCGAAGAACATCAAAATGAGTTTAATAATTTAAAAAATAGATTCACCCAGGCACCAGTTTTGCGTATGTTCAATCCAAAGGAACCTCTTGTCATTCAGGCTGATGCTTCCAAAGATGGAGTAGGATGTTGTTTGTTACAGGGTGGGCAGCCAATAGCTTTTGCATCACGGAGCTTGTCGACAAGTGAGAAAAAATGGGCCCAAATTGAAAAAGAACTCCTGGCCATTGTTGTAGCTTGTGAGAAGTTTCATTTCTATGTTTATGGCCGTGAGGTTGAGGTTCATTCGGATCATAAACCACTTGAGACTCTAGTGAAGAGGGAACTAGATAAAGTTACAGTTAGATTACAACGCATGTTTATGTTTTTGTTAAAATATCCAGGTCTTAAAATAAAATATGTTCCAGGAACTCAATTAATACTGGCAGATTGCCTCTCACGAGCGTATTTAAAAGCAGCAGAGGAAGAACAAGCTAAATTAAATTATGTTGTACATAGCATTGTTAGTGAAGTATGTATGTCTGACAGAAACAAATTCAAGTATCAGGTAGCTACCAGGGAAGATGAATGCCTTAGTAAGATTCTTGAATATCATGCAAATGAGTGGCCAGATTACAAAAAACTTAGCTTAGATTGTAAAAAATTTCACAAAATAAAATATGAGTTAAGTGTTAATGATGAACTTTTGTTTTTTGGGGATAAATTGGTTGTACCGTTGAGGCTTAGAGATCAGGTCATTAAGATGTTGCATGAGTCTCATTTAGGCATAGAAAAAACACGAATGCGTGCGCGAAGACTGTTTTACTGGCCAGGTATGTCGAAAGATATTGAAGAAAATATTCAAAGGTGTCGCATTTGCGAAAAATTCAGATATAATAATCCAAAAGAGCCACTTAAACAGCATGATTCGCCAGAGTTTGCTTGGGAAAAAATCTCAATGGATATATTCGAGCATGGAGGAAAATCATATTTGTGTGTATTCGATGCGTATTCCAATTGGTTGTGCGTTGAAAAGCTTCAAGATAAATCAATTGATCACATTATAAATAGAATCACATATCAAATATTTGCGAAGTTTGGGGTTCCACTTGAAATCCGATCGGACAACAATCCGTTTAACAGCCGTAAGTTTAGGGATTTTGCGGAAGAATTCAATGTTAGACTTGTGTTTTCTAGCCCACGTTATCCTCAGAGCAATGGCTTAGCAGAGAAAGGAGTGGCGATTGCTAAACGAATCTTGAAAAAGTGCTTTGAGGAGGGTAAGGAAAAAGATTTTTTTTATCGAATACTAGAATATAATGCTACGCCATTGGCAAATATGTTGCTGTCACCTGCGCAACTTTTTATGGGCAGAGAAATAAAAACAAAAATTCCTACAACTACAAATAATTTAAAACCACATAATATAAACGTGAAAGATGTTTCAGAGCGCATAGAAAGGAAAAAGGATCTTCAAGCTGAGTATTACAATAGAAATTCAAAACCCCTATCCAATTTGAATGAGAATGATAAAATTATGTTTAAAAAAGATGAAAAAGATTGGTTGTATGGAACTATTTCTAAAAAAGTAAATGATAGGTCATATATAGTTAATGATAGTGAAGAGAATAAGTTTAGAAGAAATAGACGCCACATTAGATGTTCACTTAATAAAGCGCCTGCAAACTTATTAAATGATGATATCTATACCGGCAACGGCAATAATCATTGTAATGAAAAAAATGAAATGGGTTCTTCTGAAAATAAAGACATGGAAGGAAGTCCCTCCAGTGATAATGTTGTCGATGTCGGAATAGACTTAACCGATCGGCCAAGTAATATTGTAACAAGGTCAGGAAGAGTTGTAAGAGCACCGGAGCGTTATGGCTACTAGGTGTTTTATTAAAAGTAACTTAAATTCCAATGTACCTATATATTTATTCGTCATCTTAAAAAATTATATTTAATTCAAATGAAAAAAAAAAAAAAAAAAGAAGCATGTAAGATTAATATTGTACATTAGAATGTAAGACTCATTGTACAGTCTGTCCTGTCATCTGGCAATACCTCTTTTATCTTGATGTGGTAAGTCCAAGTCTTATGTATTCATATTCACCACATCAAGATAAAAGAGGATGAGCACAGCGATGACAGGACAGTCTGGATAGAGAACTTAAGCCTATATAATTCAATGTTATTATTATTGCGAAGAGAACTTAAAACTAATAAAACACTTTGATTTTGTTTAAAAATTGTTTCGCAATTGCATTTGGCATGTTTATTATTTTTTTTTGCAGGTGACTTCTTCCCGTGTTGTGCAAAAATTTAAAACACCTCAACTGAAATTTGACGAAAACTTTAAGTATCTGTTTAAATTAAAAGGTAATAAATGCTTGTTAATATACATTACATGTAAAACTCATAAATGTGGAAATTCTAGAGCTTACTGGTAAAACTTATTATTTTTCAGCAACATTTGGTAAGTAGAAATGTTTTGTTTTCATAATTCTTACCGAATTTTTCTTTAACATGAAAGCTGGACATCCTCAGCTTCGCAGGTGGGTCTTCTGTCTAGCTGTGTTGCTTCGCTCAGGGTGTGTTCATTTGCCAGGCAGGGGCCAATGCAACATTTTTTGTATGTAAACATTTATGCCTGGGGAAAGGGTTAGCTAAAAATGTGAGTATGGTCTTTTTACTCAATGCATATAAGTTAAATACCGAAATAAATTATGGAGACAAAAAAATTCGGAATTTTTCCAATGTTGCTGAAAAATTACAAGTTTTACTGGCAAATTCTTAATTTATCATATTTCAAAGACTTTCAGTAACATAATGCGTGGCACGGTCATAAGTCCATAGGTCAAAAGTCCACAATGGATTTTAGACTCACTTGGGTGGGTTACAAGTCTACAAATCGATTTTGAACCAATTTCCCACCCTGATATGCCAGAAGTCGTCAAAAAAGTGGGTCAATATTCCTTAATTTTGGAAAGGAACTGGATCATAAGTCCACAAATATTTTCTAAATATTTTTAAAACTATACAACATAGGTACTGTTTATTAATATCACCAGAACCACTCTGCAAAATTTCAGCTTGCCTCTAATTTTTTTCTATTTTAAACCTTAACTTTCTTGGACTAAAGATACCTACTTAGGTATTCTATATGTACATACATCAAGTTGAAAAACAGAAAAACGCTTAAGACATCCGTTGGGCAGGTTCGGAGAGCCCCTCTTGCACCAACGCTAGCTATTTAAACAAGATTTTGACGAATCTTATGTAAATGACCCTGAATAAACACCAGTGAATCGAAATTAATCATTTTTTCGAAAGAAAGGAGCGAATTGGGGAAATTGTTGGAGGAGGTCAACAAATAAATCTCTCTTTGTTCTACGGTCTTGTCACATACCTTATTTGAATATAATTCTGATGACTAATTAAAATATTTTAAAATACCTTTTTTTTTTATTTTATAAATTCACTTACCGTTTTATGTAAAAAATTTTATTTAGAAAAATTCCGAGCAAAAGATCACGTTATTTAAAATCAGAGCTTTAATGTTTTATATCTTTTTGATAAGCTTTTAAGTTCGTTGAAACTATCTAAACACTTGTAATTCTATAGCAACAAATAAAATAAACATTGATAGTCTTCATCTCAGTTAATGGAGCATATTTTTATTTTCTGAAGATATTAAATTGGTTTAATGTTAAGCAAGAAGATATTTTTAAGTCAAATATATCTTTAATAAAATCAGCCAGCTAATTTACTATAATTCATTTATAACCCACAAACTTAATATTTGTGTATATTTGAATGTTTTTTTTGTCAGTGTAACAAAATTCCAACTCCATTTGACAAAAATTTTGTTAAGATTTTCCATTGTCAAACAACAAAATCCAAATCATATACATTCTTTTAAATAGTGATGAAAATAAAATGGGAAAATTTAAACTCATTTAATTTTAATCCATTTGAAAATTGTCATTGTTGTATATTTTCGTAGGAAGACTGACATTGTAATAATTTTTTTTTTTCTAAGTCAATATTGTGATGTTAAATTATGATGTTAATCTCATTCGGAATTCTTAAAATTCAAATCCAGTTTTCACATAATAATAATTAGAACAAAAACTTAACCCAAAGTCAATTGGTTTTTGTGACTTTTGATTTGTCATAATAATTCGATTACCTTCCCTACGCATTATTTTTTAAATATTTTGAAAACAAGCTTATATCAAAACAATACAACTAAAGTATCTTAACCTACATAAATTGCTAAGAGAATTTAAAAAAACTGTCATCTATTCATATTGAAGTGTGCTTCTTTAGAATTTTCTCAAAGAATTATTTTTTAGTCCCAAAGAGAGACAGGTGGACAGTCATAAAAATCTAATTTTAGAGTGAGTGTGTCTTCTGTCATCGGTAAAAACGTTAAAATCAAATCTTTAATTACTTATTTCAGTTTATGTGCCTCTATATGGGGTTCGCTTCTAATAAACTGATAAGTTGACCACAAAATAGGCCCCACACAGTGAATGACAACAAAAATGTTTAGTTTTACAAATAGAATCTTACATTTAACAAATTTTCAAATTAACAAAAAAAAAAAAAAAAAAAACTCCCGTATAGCATTCTCGATGCTAGTAAAACTATTGTATATATTTTTATATTTCCGAAAAAAGAAAAAATCAATAGATGGACTAGTTGCGTATTCAAATCATTATACCTATCCCATCTGCCCCATGCTGATATCTTTGAATTTCACTGATGATTTTTGATTACACAGTAAAAATTCTAAGCAATTAATTATGTAAATTTTTTGAAGGCACAATTTGTGATCTAAACACTCTTGAGGCGAGACATTCTGATAAGTGTATATGACGTTATAGACTTAAAATATACTCAACCTGCTGTCACAAGTCTGAATTTGTAAAACTCGTTGCTAAAAAAAAAATAAAATTATAATGTAATTTTTCATTTTACATTTCACAATCAACTGATTTATTTGAGACAGATTGAGGTCTACAAGTAACCATTCATCAGAAAATTCTTCTGACGACAAAAAAAAAACAACGATGTCGAAAGGCTATCGATGAAATGTTTGTTGACAATTTTTCAATTGGAAAACGATTTAGAAAAACACATCACCAACCTATATCGGAGTCAAAGGGTCAGATTAAAAAAAAAAAAAAAACAACATAGTGACATGCTCAATGACAAAAACAAAAAACACTCATTCCAAAGCACCCGCAGCTATATGTCCATTGGTTATTTTTGGACAAATGTTCAACCATTACACAAACGGGGTGACAAAAAGGGCAAATTTTTTCGATGGATTTTTATACAAAAATTAGAAAAAAAAACAACCAAGAACAAGGATGACGCAGCATGACGCCAAGTAATAAAATCACAACGATAAAAATAAAAACGAAAATAAAGAAAAAAAAAATAAACCATCGAAGAAAGATAGGAGAATGATGAAAAATAAATCAAGTTCGAGCCTCAGCTCTTTTGTTTTGTGATTTTCTATACTTATGTATTTCTTCTATTTCGATTGAAGGAAGTATACATTTTCTGCCTCATGGTGACCATCTGCTGGTAGAGGTTTTCTTGTTGGATTGATTATTTACAGTTCGTTTTTTTTTGTTAGTTTGATGAGAGAGGGATTAATATGAATGCGCCTATGGATATTTTGGCACGAGCCAAGGAGAGATAATCTTTTTCTAGTTGCAACGAAGTGTGAATAAATTTTGCTGAAATAATTTATTCCGGATTCAAGAATATTTTATTTTTGTTTTTTTTTTTTTATTAATGCTAGTGTAATTTTAGTGATCTCTGAAAAAGACGTTTTTCATCCTCAATTTATTATGATAATTTATTAATCCCATCAAGTGCGTAACGAGAGAGATTTACTTAAGGTTTTTTTTTTTTTTTTGAATTCAACGTCTAAAGATTTTTATGCTGATGAGAAATTTTTTTTTTTAATTTCATTGGTAGTGTTAATAAGCGGATTATTGTGAGGTCAAATGAATTGAATCTCATTTGTGTGAGGGAGTCACCTTTAAATATGCGAGATAACTTTAGAAGAAAAAAAAAGTTATACCTTCTAAACTTAATTGAATATTTAGTATATGGAATTGAAAAAGAATTTTACGGCTTTTAAATTGAATATGAAGTTATTTTTGCTTAGGAATGCGTGTGTTAAAAATGTATTTTTTTTTTATTGAAATTTATTTGTATTATTATAAATATATGTTTTATAGTTTTCTCTGAATTGAGGCAAATATAAAAAAAATTACATATATTCTCATATGAAGATTATTTGGATAATTCTTTTTTTATTAAGTTAATAACCTATATAATATTCAATTGGATAAAATTCCAAGAATTTAAATGTTTATAAAAGATAAGCTTTTAATACAAAATTCGTGTTAAAAATTGTGATTTTTCTTTGATTAATATAATATAATCGATTAGATTATTTTTAATTCCTTGAGAAGGTAAAAAGTGTTAGAAGCTCCTCGATTATCCAAGAATGGTTGGGATTAAGGCAGAGAAGTTTTTGTTTGAAAGAGGATAGGTTTCTTAATGCTAATGCTATAATTTGCTATTAATATTATACCTGCACCCAATGTGTCGCAAATGTACAAATACTTATACCTGAAATGAAAAAAATTCTATAACACAAATATCTTTCATTAATCCAACAAGATTAAAATTTCTTATTAGGCTAAAAGACTTCTGGCTTTAGTGATAAGGAATTAAAATGTTTTTGGATATTATTTTTGGATATCATTTTCATCATGGAATTAATGTAAGGTAAATAACAATGTAGCTACATTTTAACGAAAAACTGTTAAAAAATCAAAAGTGCTACTTAAATGGGATTTTTGTTAGATTTTTTTTTTTTTTTTGTTTAAAAATGAAATATTTTTAAAAATTTAAATGCAATACATGCATTTTGTTTAAACTATAAAGAAACACCTAATCTGAAATTTAAACAAAATTGGTAAACCCTTTGAAAAGCTATATAACGTGATTAACAATTTTCAATTTTCTCAAAAAACGTTAGAATTTCAAGGGTTTTCCAATAGGGACGGGTTGATTTTGACAGCTCGTGGAGGCCATATTGTTTCCTTTAATTTCTGTAAAAATATTAGCGCAAAATTTTAAAGAATTTAGTACGATGTTAAAGCTATTTTGTCATAGTAAAAATGCTTTAACATCGTACTAAATGGTTTAAAATTTGTTTTTTAATCAATTACTAAAGACAAATTGTCGTGGTAAGTAACAGAAAGAGCCAACACGTGAAAATGATAAAACTTTAATATCAAAATGGGTTTTGGAGCAGTTGGAAGTTGATCCCAATTTTTGGTCGAAAAATCATCTTTAGCGATGAGGCCCATTTTTGGATGAATGGGTACGTGAATAAGCAAAATTTCCGGATTTGGGATGACACCAATCCATGCGAGATTCACGAGGTGCCAATGCATCTAAATAAAGTTACTGTTTGGTGTGGATTTTGGGCTGGAGGCGTCATCGGTCCGTACATCTTCGAAAATGATGATGGCCAGGCCATCACCGTCAACGGCGATCGCTATAGGTCGATGATCACCAACTTCTTGTGTTCTGAATTGGATGATATGGACACCGAAGACATATGGTTTTAACAGGATGGCGCTACGTGCCATACAGCTCAAGACACAATCGATATTCTGCACGAGCGGTTTCATGGCATGGTTATCTTCCGCCGAGGCGACGTGAATTGGCCACCAAGATCGTGGGATTTGACCCCTTTGGACTTTTTCTTGTGGGGCTTTCTTAAGTCGCAGGTCTATGCGAATAAGCCACAAACCACCGCGGCCCTCAAAGACAACATAATCGATGTCATCGGTCAAATTCAGCCTGATTTATGCGCCAAAGTCATCGAAAACTGGACCTTTCGATTCCGCGCCACTCAGCAAACCCGCGGCGGCCATTTGAACGATATTAATTTCACACATAATGTTATAGGATAGGACTCTCAAATAAAGATAAAACCTTATTGATATCTCATATACAACTTATTATATTCAATTTTAAAATCGGCCCGCCCTTAATGGAAAACCCTTTATTTTCAAAATGTAAATATTTTGGCAATAACTTGAGAAACAGTTACGAAGTTTATTCAAAATTGGTAGAGTCGTTTTCGAGAATTTTTTTTTTTTTTTCATTTTTCATTTCGCAATTTTCATTTATTTTTTTGTTGGATTGAATTTTTGAAGTTCGGCTACTTTTTTATTTGGCCTTTTGATCTTTTACTTTTTTGTGTGTGGCATATTTTTATTTCGCTGTATTTTTTTATTTTGAATTTTGTTGTTTCGCTTTTTTTATTTGACATTCAATTGTTTTTCTATTTTTTGGCTTCCATTAAAAAAGATGTCTTAAATTTTCGCACGAAATTTAATGGAAGAGAAAAAATAACAAAACAATTGAATGCCAAATAAAAAAAAAACGAAAAAACAAAATGCCAAATAAAAAAATTGCCGAATTATAAAAATCCAATTCAATACAAAATTAAACTAAATGACAAATACGAAATAAAAAATGTATAAGAATAATTTTTCAAATCATTTAAAAAATGAAACATAAATAGCAAAACGTAAAATGTGAAATAACAAAATGTCAAAAAAATGCTAAATGAAAAACGGCGGAATAAACCCCCATGAAATGTTATAGTTTGCCAGTCAATTCTTGCGAAATATACCATACCCCAAAAAATATTTCCCAAAAAAAATAATTCCCAATTAAAATATATTAAAACAACTTAACGGCAAAAAGATCTATCAGCGAAATAATAAAATTGCTAGGCGATATTTTGCAAAATAATGAAACCGCGAAGCAATATTTCGCGAAAAAAAACTCTCGGTCAAATATAAAACAATGGAACAAAGAAAAACTAAAAAACAAATTGCGAGTTGATTGAAATAAGTTTTGAAAAAAAGTGAAATATAAAAACACCAAATATTAGTTGCGAAATGATTGAAAAACATAATGAATAAAAATAACTTCTGATTTGAAGAATTTTAATTTTATTTTAAAAATGTTAATAATCTTATAAAAACTCCATTTGATTGTTATAAATATTATCCCAATAAAAATTAACTTTAAAATAAACACTTCCACTTTCCAATTGCTAATATTTTAGCGTGTGACAATTTTTATTTAAATTAAATGGCAATGCGTCTTTTATTTTTATGTAAAATGTTAAACTTGTTTTTGTTAATTTAAATTGAAAGTTATTTTAATTTTTATAATCGAATGATTTTAGTAATAATAAGAAAGAAAACGAATACCTATAAATGTATTCAGAATTTTGTTTCAAATATATCATTAAATGGTAATCGCCTAAGAATTTATATAACGAAATTTTTTCATATGGATTTAATAATTCCGAGTTATTTATTTGTTTCCATAAATAAAAAAAAACCTGCTTGATTATTATTGAATTGTTAATTGTTATATGATCGTAGTTGACTCATGCAATTAATTTATTTTTTATAATTTTTTTGACATCTGGCTTTTAGTTATTTATCTTGTTTAGCCAGTAAAAATCTCATCACAATTTTAACAAACAAATGAATAAATTATTTATTACGAATTTCTGTCTTATTATTTAATTGTTTTAATTAGTTTAATTATTTGTCCAATGTTATTTTGTTAAAATTTGATTGAAAATTTATTATTTAACACTCTCTTCAAATAATGAGTCAATCCTTTAATAAATATTTTGTTCTTAAATGAATACTTTTTTTCTAGCAGGAATTATATAAAAATTAAAAAATATTATTTTTAAATGTTGTTAGTAATCCGAAGATAAGAAAATTTTTTTCGAAAACTTGTATTAAAAATAAAAGTAAGTAATTTTTAGGAGAATAAGAAACTCTTCTTCCTTTGCCAATTATGTATATTTATTGATAATTTTGTCTTGTTTTTATATTATTCCTTTTATTATTTATTTATTTAGTTTATTTTCATAATATATATTAATTTAAGCGCTCCCTATTTTTAAATTTAAATAAAACAAAGTGTATATGAGATATCATCGAAATTTTGTATTCGTTTGAAAAGCTTATCGATGTCATTATGTATGGTATAACATTATTCAAATGTCCGGGTGGCGCGCATCCGAAATGTCAAATTTTCAATGACTCTAGCACAGGCTGAATTTGACCGATGATGGCATGGGCTATGTTGGCTTTGAGGGCCGATTTGGTTTGTGGCTTATTCGCATAGACCTGCGACTTCAGAAAAGCCCACAAGAAAAAGTCTAATGGGATCAAATCGCATGATCTCGGTGGCCAGTTCACATCATCTCCACGTTATAGTAGACTCCCTTCTATTAAAGGTTTACCCCTAATATTTACAAATGAAGCAAAATATCTGGGTCTTATTTTGGAAAAGAAGTTAAGCTGAAAACTAATATATAAGAAAGAGTCAAAAAAGTCACGGCGGCTCTTTCTCCTGCAAAAAAACTATTGGGAATAAATGGGGTCTTCAACATCGCATCACTCACTGGCTATACACTTCGGTAATAAGACCGATTCTAACATATGGGGTAGCAGTCTGGTGGACCGCTCTAGATAAAACTACAAACTGTGATAAACTTAGTAAGGTAGTCTGTTTGTGCACGAGCGGAGCACTTCACTCCACCCCCTCTGCAGCACTAAACATTTTTGTCCATCTAATACCTCTTAACATTTTTAGTAAGAAAACGGCCGCAAGTACAGCTATTCATCTTAAAACCTCTTCATAGTGGATCAACAATGAAATTGGCTACTCGGTAATTCTGAATTGACTAGGATCATTTTCAAGTAACATAGACTACACTATACCCCAAGCACATTTCAACAAAAACTTTCAAGTTACCATCCCATCCAGATCAACTTGGGAGGATGAGACTTTTTTTGGAAGATGAATCCGTTCACTTTTATACCGATGGATCAAAAACCGTCGATGGGGTTGGTGGAGACGTGTACTCAGACAGACTTAATTTAGGTCTCTCGTTCCGTCTTCCCAATTATTGTAGCGTCTTCCAGGCGGAACTTTTAACAATTAAAGAAGCTTTATCTTAAAGAAAACATGATATATTAACTACGGACATCCGCATCTTCTCAGACAGCCAAGCTGCTATATCAAATCTCTGAACTCTGTTTCTACAAATTCTATAACAGCCCAAAACTATCGATCATCTTTTGTTGGCGGAGCAGTTCATCATTCACCTTTGTTGGGTGCCGGGCCATAGAGGCATACAGTGAAACTTTAAAGCTGACGAACTCGCTAAAAGTGGAACAACAGTACCTAAACTACCAGATAAGACAGGTATTGGTTTACCTAACCCTACCTAAAGCAAGAAGCAATAAAGAACACAAACCTTAAGTGGAACAACCTCCCCACTTGCTTGGCGATAAAACAAATCTGGCCAACGCTGGATCTGAATATATGTATGAGGAAGAGGAGGAAACAATTCCTGAACTACTTTGCACCTGTCCTGAATTATCTCAGACACGTAGACTTCATTTGGAAGACTTCTACTTCAACGATACGACTATTCTAGCAAATACTTCTATAAGTAATCTTGTACGCTTCATAAGGAACTAAAAAAGGTGTGGTATCACAATGGGCCAACAATTAGTCTATGTGTGTCGGTTCTCCGCCGACAACCACTTCGACCTAACCTAACCTAACCTGTGGTCTGGGAAAGCCCGAGTTCTTGTGAGCGACGTTAAATCGACTGCCTCGAATTCCCCTCCACACTTTTATGGACAGTGGCGATTTTCGGCAGATCTTGCATTTCGACTTCGTACGGGTGTTGGTTGATTGTTTACAGAACCAGTGGACTCAAATTTATCCACCACACTGCGAATAATTCCTTCGATAGGATGATTATGGCGACTGTAAAATGGGTGAAGCACGTGGAACGTTGCCCGAACCGAACACCTATTTTTTATAAAACTGTTTTATCATTTGCACGTGTTTTTGAATGCTATATCTGTCCATGGTGATTTGGCAAATCAGAATAAATAAATTACAACCAATTTGACAGATTTAGCTTCAACAATATGCCCGCTATCAACTGTCAAAGTTCGGAAGTCCCTAGTTGAAGACCCGTAAACGAAATTGATGTTCGCACGGAATCAAAAAAGTGTTCTGATTTTCGCTGTCAGGATTTAAACTTCAAATCTTTATTTTCTTACGAAATCAGTAAAAACAGCAAATATGTTAAACATTAGCAGTCATATTTTTTAGATTTCCTTAGAACACTCTTGGACAGTTGTCCAGCTAGCCATTGTCTAAATAGTTGGACATCTCCTTATTTATAAACGCATTCCAACAGTGGCCTACAAATGTTCTCATTTACTCACTCACATCCCTGTAATATGTCAATTTCGTGAGCATTTGGATACGTTCAAAAAACATTTCATTCATTTGAAAATTATTTTTCAATTTTTTGTTCATTGAATAATTTTTTTTTAATATATGAACTTTAGTAGACTTTTGTGTAGAAATTCACATAAAGGCATAGAGTTTCAAAGCAAAGGAACACACCTAAAATTAAAAAAATAAAAAAAAAAAAAAAACACATACAAAATTTAATATTTTAAAATTTTATCAATTACAATTTGGATATGAAAATTTAAATGGATATTATAAGTTTTTGGCAAGTATTGAAAGCGAAAGGATTTAATAACCAACTGGAATTCAGAACAGAATGTATCATTTGTAAGCTTTAATCCAAAATATACAATTGAGTTCATATTATTTTTTTAAATTTGTAACAAAATTTTCTGATTATAATGAACTCTTTTATTGACTTCAAAATACATTTTATTCACGAAAGGATGATAACAGAATCGATTTAATACTTTTTAAGATGTTTTATCAAATTCCATTTTTTATTTCTGTACTCATTCTCTCCTATTGCGAGAAGACGTGTTTAAATACCCATTAATTTTTTTTTTATATTTAGCACACCTATATTTATTTATTTTTATTTCATCTCTATTAACAAAATAATTTTAAATTTAATTTAACATATATCTACATAAAACAACTTGTCATGTGACTCAGATAATAATCTGCCTTTATTATTATCTCCCGCAACAACATTCTATTCAAATTTCAAATATACGTAATAATCGACTAAATATATTAAAATATTATACACATTAAATATTATGACTCATTTGAAAAGTGTGCGAAAATTTGATGCCAACTCTCTCATATTATATGGAAGTTTGTTCACACGTGTGAATTTTAACACTGAATATAAAATTTGAATGCATACATTTTTTAAAATTTATGTTCATTCAACAATTTATTTTTAATCTTTTAAACATTTTTGTGAACACATTTAAATTAAAAAAAAAAAAACTTCTAAACTCAAAGAAAAAAAGGCTACCTGATTTAAAGGAAAAAAAATTAAATTTAAAATATTTAAAGCGTCACTGAAACCTCAAAAAAAATCATGGTTAAACCACTTGATGTTGTGCACTGCACAAGTGCACAACAGAAAGTTCTTTTCATTCTTTATATGCACCTACAATAAAAATCTTATGCAATGTCTGGCTGCAAAGTAAATTTGAATTAGTCACTGAACGAAATAGTTGATATTTTACAACCAAGGGTCACCTTTACCTTCGGGACTCATTAGGATAGTCACTGAGACTCCAGGACTCATCTTTTTGAAAATCAATAAAATTTGACACCTTTAAAAAAAGTGGTCTGTATTACTTTTACTTGCGATATACTTATAGGTACTATATGGCAAGTTATGGATTATTAAAAAATCTAACTCTTTTTTTTTTCAAAAACGTGCCCACAACTTTTTTTTCTATACCAATATTTTCAATTTAAATTTTTTTTTGGATTTAAAAAAAAATCTTAAATTTTTTTTTTTTAAATTTAATAATTCGAAATTGCACAATTTTTAACCTAAAGCCGCCCACTATATAGAAAATTAAAATCCTTAGCTCTACCGATTGGTTTATTTCGAAAACGGTTGTTTTTATGAAAAAAAGTATATTAATGTTTTTTATAGTAAATTTTCTAAGCTACAAATATAATGCTTGACTTTTTTTTCTACAACTAACCATTCGGGAGTTACTCCTAAAAAACCATTTTGGGGGACCTTAAACCCCCCAATATGGCAGCGCGAGCGGCAAAGCTACGACGTGGCAAAGTTGAAATTCTGAAAGAGCACATCGAAATCTATAAAATTGCCAATTTTCAAGACTCCCGGAAGACTTTCCAGGTAAATTTACTAAATGATTGTACTAAAGGGTTCCATTCCTTCCATTAAGGGCGGGTCGATTTTAAAATTGAATATAATAAGTTGTATATGAGATATCAATAAGGTTTTATCAATAACATTATGTGTGAAATTAATATCGTTCAAAAGGCCGCCGCGGCTTTGCTGAGTGGCGCGGATTCGAAAGGTCCAGTTTTTGATGACTTTGGCGCATAAATCAGACTGAATTTGACTGATGGCATCAATTATGTTGGCTTTGAGGGCCGCGGTGGTTTGTGGCTTATTCGCATAGACCTGCGACTTAAGAAAACCCCACAAGAAAAAGTCCAAAGGGGTCAAATCCCACGATCTTGGTGGCCAATTCACGTCGCCTCGGCGCAAGATAACCATGCCATGAAACCACTCGTGCAGAATATCGATTGTGTCTTGGGCTGTATGGCACGTAGCGCCATCCTGTTAAAACCATATGTCTTCGGTGTCCATATCATCCAATTCAGGACACAAGAAGTTGGTGATCATCGACCTATAGCGATCGCCGTTGACGGTGATGGCCTGGCCAGCATAATTTTCGAAGAAGTACGGACCGATGACGCCTCCGTGAATCTCGCGTGGATTGGTGTCGTCCCAAATCCGGCAATTTTGCTTATTCACGTACTCATTCATCAAAAAATGGGCCTCATCGCTAAAGATGATTTTTCGACCAAAATTGGGATCAACTTCCAACTGCTCCAAATAAATAATAATTTATAAAATTTTGATAATAAAGTTTTATCATTTTCACGTGTTGCTCGACGCTGTAACTTGCCACGGTAATTTGTCTTTAGTAATTGATTAAAAGACAATATGTTGACAGAAAGTAAAAGCAGCAATATGGCCGCCACGAGCTGTCAAAATCAACCCGTCCCTATTGGAAAACTCTTTATTATTGATTCAAAATAGCTTTTTACGGCCTTTAGTCCACAAAAATTTTAGGCGTTTCGTCCCGGCGATCTCACTTGGACTCATCAGTTGACTAGTGAGGACCTTGTCAATACGCAATTTTTGTTAAGTTCAGTCCATTTAACATAGATTTCATGACGAATAATTTGTAAAAATCATATGGTCAAATATTCTCTATTATTTTAGTTGTGGTACTTTTTCAATATGAAATTGAAATTAAAAAATTTATAATTCATAAATCTATACGCTATACCTATTTCGTTAACCAAATAAAATATTAATAAATATTTATAGTAGTGTTATGTGTGGAAATTTTATTTTATTTTTTATAGCTTCGTTAAAAAAAAGTATGCTATATAAAGGGTGGTTAAATTTTAAGGGCCGATGTTGATTTTGAATAATACACAAATTATTTAGGAAGTTATTGTCATTTCTTTTTATTATGATAATATTGGTATGGTTCAATTATGTATGGAACAAAATATCGGCCAAATGGCCGCCGCGAACCCAGGACGACGTACATCTTTTCTTTCAAATAACCCCAAAGAAAGAAGTCCAACGGTGTCAAATCACATGATCTTGGCGGCCAATTGACATCACCACCACGTGACATAACACGGCCATTGAATTTGTCGCGCAAAAGAGCCATTGTTTCGTTAGCTGTGTGGCAAGTGGCACTGTTCTGTTGAAACCACATATCGTCCACATCCATATCTTCCAATTCGGGCCATAAAAAGTTCGTTATCATCTCACGATAGAGAACACCATTCACAGTAACTGCCTGACCGGCCTCATTTTGGAAAAAAAATACCCCCCGATTATGCCGCCAACCCATAAACCGCACCAAACAGTCACTCTTTGTGGGTGCATTGGTTTTTCGACAATCACTCTTGGATTATCATTCGCCCGAATGCGGCAATTCAGCTTATTGACGAATCCACTGAGGTGAAAATGTGCCTCAACACTGAAGATGATTTTCTTCGGTAATTTGTCTTTATTATATTGATTAAAAAAAAAATTACAGTCTAAAGTGTAAGAACCATGTACACCAGTGTGATCGCATATACGAGCAAGTTCGTGCGACCCAGTCATGCATTTTATTTAGATATTCACCTATAACTTTTGAATGCCTTGACCGATGCTGTGTTCTAAATAGTTCGAACAATTTTGCATTTAAACATTATGAAAATTAAGTTTTTAGTGCTTCGTGAGTATTTTTTAAATTAAATATGGCTTGTTTTTTTTTTTTTTTTTTTTTTGTTCGTAAGAGATCTTTTAAGGTCAAAATAAACTTTATTGAAATATAGAGTTTATAAATATTGGTATGTGTTAGTTGAACGTTACTTAAACTTTTTTTTCATCCAGGACTCGTTTTTTTTACTCCTTTCAAAAATTTTCGGAGGTAATGATGCCAGGCGTCGTAAATGGTTGTGGTTCTCAGATAAATATCAAGCAAGGAATATATCATGCGACAAAATTATCACACGAGAAAAATATAATGTAAGAAATTTATCATGCTAGAAAAATATAATGCGAAAAACTTATCATTGTAGAAAAATACTATGCAAGATAGAATCATGTTAGAAATATATACCATGTGAAAAAATTATTATGCAAGAAAATTATCATGTGAGAAAACTTGCATGCGTGAAATATGAATATCATGAACAAAATATCATACGGAAAAATATCTTGCGAGAAAGTTGTTATGCGAGAAAATTATTATGCGGGAATATATTATTTGAAAAAATATATCATGCGAAAAATATATCACGCGAAAAAAATAATATGTTAGAATAAATTATACCATGCCTAAAAAATATCATGAAAGAAACTAACAATTTAATTTTTTTAGCTGTCAAAATTTACATGGAAAAACAAAAGGGACATTAACGAAACTTAGCATTTCGATATATTGCACGCACATTATGAATTTTAATAATAATTTCAATAACTTAAACAGTAGCAGCGGCGCGGCGCAGCCACATAATAAGCATTACCTTTATTACAAAACTGTTACAAATATTTTAATAGTCACTTATTTTGTGATGCGGAAATACACAAGAACAGAAATATTCATTATGCATGTAACCATTTTAAAAATGGAACTATTTTCAAACTGCCACTCCTCTTCATCATAATTCTCTAAGCCTTTCAAATCAGTTCAAGCAATAGCTACATGTCCTCCTCTTAAAAATACAAAAATAGTTATGCATTATTTCTAAGTAAATTTTCTAAGAGACCTCCCATTTTTGGTTTATAAATCACAACAGCCATACTTGCCCATGATGGTTGTCAAAATAAAATTTCATGAAAACTAACATTTGAAGTGACACTACATATATGCTATCCTGTAACCCTCATTATATCCCTTGTATATATTCCACATAAAAATATTATGATCGCAATATGAGATGCATAAAATTTCATGAATATTTGATTAAGTTGGATAGAGTCCTGCGCGTTGGAAAACTTCCAACAAACTTCTCATAAAGTACGCTTGCATAAATACTTTACTTTTGCCCTCATTACCATAAATGAAGTTACCACCTCGATCTCCTGTTTATTTTGTTTTTTCTGGTTTTTTATGGGACCAACCGCCCAGACAGAGGAGATCATAAACCATCTGAGATTACACCCGCTGAACATTGGCCAGAACTAGGCTGAGTCTCCAAAATCGACACAAAAGACTTAATAACGATTTAAAATACGAAAAAAAAAAATCTGCGCGAATGACTGTTATTTGATACTCTAAAGGCAACAAAATGCATCAGAGAACTCCTCTCCTCCGAGATATATACATAGACATTCAAAATGATGGAGAAGAAACCGCCGAAGCTGACAGGAATACATTTGCAGCTGATTTGTAGTTGGGGCGGATTTTATTTATTAAGTGCAAATGAATTAAATTTACGATTAAAAGAGAGTTGCCTTTCAGAAAATATTTCTTTAGAGAACGATCTTGAAAGGCAAAGCAAAGTTTATATGCATGCATTCATGCATGATGCGGTACTGTACAAAAAAAAATGTTAAAATTAATAGATTTGTTCACGAAACGCGCCGCTTAAAAGACTTGCCTTAACGTATAACAAATTGCAACAAGCCAATTGGCGCGCGGCACCTATCAAATTTCATAGGAAACAAATTACCTATATTTATATCTATGAGAGGGAGAGTGGTTTTTGTGTTGCATACGTACACTCAAAGAAAAACTTTATTCAAAAATGTATGATAGAGACTGATGTATTAGGTCTGTTTGCGTAAACTGCAAATTTCTACCAATTCTACAACAATTTTATTTTTACTTGCAACTCATATGTGAGAACAATATGATAAGTAATGGATTCGTAAAAAAATTTAATTCGAGATTTTGATCAAACTTAGACATTAAGATAGGGAAGTCGTAAAGTGGGTCTGGCAATTCTGTTCGGCTGTCGTCGGTCTGTTTGTTTGCAGCGGCATAAACGGGTGGTTCGTTTTTCTTTAAACTTAGTATCTAGCTTTTTTTGGGCATTACCTCGACACATTTTGTTCATTTTTTAAAGATAAAAATTAATGGTACCTGGCATACATTTTTTTTAACAATTAATAAAATTCTTATTTTTGTTAAACGCAACTTTTTTTAAATCTGTATTTAAAAAAAAAAAGGCTACAATTTTATAAAAATAATTCCAAAACAAGGTTATATATGTATGTACCTCCCATAGAACCATTTTTTTCGATTTTCTCAAAACGGATTTAACTGATTTTGATCAATTTCTTTTATAATCTCCATTTTAAAGATTTTTAAAAGTTTTGGAGACCAACATTTTCAATTTATTCTAAATTTTGTTTAAATTTTTTTTTTTTTTTTTTTTTTCAAAACATAATTTAAAAACGACTTGCTCGATTTTTATTAAACTTCGGACACAGCAGTTTTTTAACATTATCTACCAGATTTTTAACAAAAATTGTTTTGTTGATCAAAAATAACGTTACCTCATACAAGTGTTCAAAAACCGGTAGGGAAAATATCATTTTTCTCAAAAATGACTCTTAAAATTTTGAATAAAAATTTTATATGAGCTAATATCAGTACGATCTACCATATTATTGAAAAAAAATGTATTATTGTATATATATATTATTGTATAAATTGGATCAATAAATAATGAGATATTCTAAAAACCAAAAAAATGGTTCTATGAGAAATTACCGTTAATAACCGATCATAATGGTAATTTCTCATAGAACCATTTTTTTGGTTTTTAGAATATCTCATTATTTATTGATCCAATTTGAATGATCGGCTTGGCAGTCGTGAAATAGCTTTAACTCCAGCCTGTAAAATCTTGATGGTAGCTCACTTAAGTGTTGTTGTTTTACTCAGACCTTCAATTTGATTGGAATTTTTTACAAAAAAGCTCCTAATAAGTTTAAATAATACTGCCGATCAAAATTTTACAAAAAAAAGCAAAAAAAAAAGACGTTTTGGCAATGGCAATATTGCTTGGATGAATATGAAAGGCAATTATTGATTTCAATCGCTAAGGCAATAAATTTTGACGTTTCACCTTTTCCAAGATGATTTCTCTGCAATTTTGAATAACTTTTGCTTCGTTTTGAAATAAAAGTTCAAGATATGAGAAATTAAGTGAATACCAGTTTTTGATGTGAAAACATCTATGCCGACAGTAGGGTAAAGTAAAAACGTGGAAATTTTTATAGCACATTACGTTGTGCTGTTACACGTTACGATACGTTGATGTATATCGGATACGTTCAATATTGGGTACGTTCCTTTGTAGATCAAACTAAATTGAAAGGTCGAGTTGAGTTTAGGTTGAAATTTGGTTGAATCGCCACGTTCTTTGATATAAAACCAGCACTTGAATATTTAATTTGATGTTTACATATCTTAACCCGGCACACATTTCTTTCAAAATTTATTTTTTAACTCCGCATTGATAAATACTACAAAACGGACTACCAATCTTTTGTCTTAAACAGCGTTTTTTATAAACCATGTATGGGTTATTGGCGATAATAAAACGTGGCTAATATTGTCCCAGAATGCGTTGACGTATTATATCTGTATCAATGTTTTTTTATCATTGACATATTAAACTATTGAGAACACACGACTTGACCACACCCGAATACTTTTGAGCTTTTATGCCGAGTTGAAAAGACCAAAAATTAAACTTTTTCGATATATCACATGCGGTTAAAATCTAAAATCATTGTTATTATTTGAAAAACTGCGACAAAAATACAAATACAAAAAAAAACTGTCTCTACCAGCGTTAATCCATTGGGAGTAAATTTACTCCAATTTTAAGAAAAAAATAAATCTACTCCTCCTATCCGATTTTTTGAGATCTACTCCTATTTTTCTACACTTCTAAAATTCAAAAAATTAAAGAAAATGACAGCACTGTGTTATTCAATTTTCTAGCTGTTACATCTAATCTGTACTTAAAGGTGTCACCACACACCCTTATGTGAAGCTGTCAATTTGTTTTATTATGCCAACGTCAATTCATCTGTCATCCTAATAATTGCAATTTATGTTCCATTTTTTTGTTAATTCTGCAAGTCGTGTTTTGTATTCATTTGTTTCATTTAAAAAAAGTAACATTGCAAACAAATATTATAAAATACTCCCAATTAAAACCTCGACATAGCAATATCATCAATCTGCACTTTTAATTCATTTTGGATTGAAAAAGTATGTAAGTTCAACTTTAGCATTAACACTAACCAACTCAGACTTTTGTCTGTTTGAATATAAAATTCTATTTTGTTCTGAATGGAATTTATGAGATTTATTTTAATATTTTTTTTTTGTTAAAAATACAGTTTTTGAAAACTTAAGTTTTTCTTTCATTTTCAAATCTACTCCGGAAATTTTCGATTAACTCCACTTTTTTATACAAACAAATCTGCTCCGAAATTTTAGTAGTCAGGTTTTGCTCCATAAAATGGTTTTTGGATGAAATTAAGATTGAAATATTTAATACATTCAAAATATAGTTTGTCCCCTCTATGTTAAGCTACGATAAAAAAAAACTCTATACATTCAGAATTTTTTTTAAATAAGATCAAAGTTAACGTAAAGTCAACGCGTTAACCATTTGTTTTGACAGTCTAATCGTAGCTTAAGGAATTATTTTTCTCATGAATTTAGAATAAATAAAGTTCGACGTTGCATACCAATTGTATTGTTTTGGTGTCAATAGTAATTGACCATTTTAAAAAATTATCAACATTTTGTTAACAATATTGTTAATATGAGTGTTTTGGAAAACTGATGATGCTTTAATAATATTTTTAACTGTAGTATTGTACGAATGTGATGAACCCATGTGAGCTTATAAGTAAAGTTTATAAATTCAATGTAATTTTTCCCCTAAGTGTATATTGTCTTGTTTAAGGCGGTTAAGATGAAAAATATAATTTAAGATTAATGGTATACTAATATTAAAGTTATATTACATTGCGGGTGTTTTACACATTGGGATAAGGTAGAAATACGTTTTTTTTTGACATTAATAAGTCGCCTTATAAGCAAATTCAAAATCTTTAGACATGCTTTATTTAGCAGCTTATTATGTAATAGTTAAAATATAAATAATATATACAACTGGAGAAAAATTTTCTTGGTAGAAAAATTAGAAAGTCAATTGGAAACGTACCTTAAAAATTTCAATTTCTATGGTATCAAGATTGAGATCTCAATTTTTATCAACAAGAGAAATAGACTTCAAATTCTATGCAATGTACTTTGTATGCAACCAATACAGAATTGAGAATAGTCGTGTTTTTTTGGGAAAGCTATTCACAGTACAGTCGATTTTTACACAAGTTAAAAATATACAACATCCACTGTAGAATTGCTGCCAATAAAAGCAGAAGTAAAATCCTACTGCGGATGGGTTTGTAACGTTTATTCGAGTATTGAATGGAGTTTCTCATTTTATGTAACTAAAATAAAATGTTCTTTTTTGTTTTGCTTTTCCTTTGTAACAAACTTTCTTTTATTTTTTTTAAATTATTCTAACAGCTGTTATTCAGTAGTAACAAATGTAAAATTTTAAAGCGGTTCATGCGGACAGGTTTTTTTTGGAAATTTCTTACTATAATATATAAAAAATCCAAAAAAAATATTTAAAATTTTGTAAACAATTTAATTTAAAAAAAAAATGATCTACCTATTTTAGAATTATCGATTTTTCAAAAAAAAAATGTTGTTTTTTTTTTAAATCTGACTTTGATTCAACCTAGAATTTTTTGACGTCTGTGAAGTTGGCATAACAATTTTCACATTTTTTTTACTTCACTGTGAAGTAAGCAGTACATGCTGTGTTTTCAACAACCATCAAGCAAGCTATCAGTTTGAAATAGGGCTCCAAATTTGCAGTGTTTTTTGTAGTTTTAGAAAAAATTTTTAAAAAAATTTGAAGTCATCAAATAAAAAAAAATTTGCATACTATGTACATATATCGTTAAGTTCACTGTGAAGTTAGCAGACATGGTGTTTTTTCGACAACAAGACATGCTATCACTTTGATTGAGGGATCCAAATTTGCAGTTCAAGAAAAAAATTTACTAAAATTTTGAAGTCCTTAATTTAAAAAAAAAAATCAAAAAAATTCATATAACACCCCCGACTTCAATTTAAAGTTAGCATGAAAGTCCATTTCTCAGCAATCACGTAAGGTAAGAATTTACGGTAAGCCTCCAAATTTGCAGTTCTTTTTGCAGTTGAAGAAATAAAATTATCAAAATTTTGAAGTCAGTCTTCATGTAAAAAAAAAAAATTAAAAAATGTTATTGAAATTTTACACAGAAGAAGAACTGCAAATTTGGAGCCCTATTTCAAACTGATAGCTTGTTTGGTTGTTGAAAAAACAGCATGTACTGCTAACTTTACAGTGAAGTTAGCAGTACAGGGGGTTACACCCACTATTTGGTGAACTGCAAAATCCGAAATAGAAATGCAAAAAAAAATGCGTTTCAGAATTTTTTTTTTCTGGAGAATCGGTTAAAATGCAGTTTTTTCCTGGCTTTTGGTCTTTTAGAAGGAAAAAAGTTATTTGTGCAAAGTTTTGAAATAAATATTCGCATTTCGTGATATTATTCATTAAAAAAGGTGTTTTTAAGTGATATTGTGTTTAAATACTTATTAGAATTAGTTTAATGGATATTTATTGTGTGTTTACGAACAATAAACAATTGCTACAAAATCTTTAAGTGCGCAAAAAAGTAGCAAAATGTTGTGGCATTAAAAACACATTCTATTTGAACAATTTTCTCTGAACACCCATTTACACACAACGAATTTATGACAAAAACGAGCCGAAGAAGGAAAAACACGTCCTTCTTCTACGAAGACTAAAATTGAACTCTTTATTTAATTTAACTATTTTACAAATCTTATACCTAGCTTACAAATACATTTACAATTTCTTAACATATCTTATCTCTAGTTTTCTATAAAACTAAACTAACATTAGGGTTGTAAAGTGGATAACAACGATGATGTCTGACGCATCCCTTGTTCATAACATAATGCTAACAGATGTGAGTCATAAAACACAATCTGCGATATCATTTACTGTTTATGACAAGGTTCAACGCAACACAGCGTCGCCATCCACTTTGATCTTAAACTATATTTACAATACATTCCTACTGTCCAAATATAATATATAAATATATAAAGATAACTTAACACCTTCTTAAAAATAAATCGAAAGCCGCAGGAAAAGCAGTAGACGGTAATCCTACACGTTTTTCTCTCACAATTGGGGCGATTTAAAATGTAAACTACGGAAACCCTCTTAGAGACTTAAAAAGGGACATGTTTATGCAAGCCAATGAAACTAGAGTGAGAGAAAAACGTCCTATCTACAATTATGAAAATTAATAAATTAAAACACTTATCGGACAACAAAACTTAGAGCTACTATCACTTTCTATTAGAGATCAATTAATAATGACGACACTGTATACGGAGCTTATATTATCTATGTCTATACCAATTTTTTTTTTTCATATATAATTCATATAGAATTTTATATAAATAAATAAATTGGGTGACGTCGACGTGGTTCGTATAGAACCATATGGCTAAGTGACTTACAACTCTCAACTATTCATTGAAAATTTAAATTTTTTCATTTCAAGTTTTAAAAGTTCGTAATTTATGCAAAATTTTCACTCAATCAACAAAATATTGTTATTTATATTTTATTCTAATGGTTTGAAAATGTTAAGGAACAAAAAAAGCTCTTCCAGACCGGAACTACTCAAATCATGCACATTTTTTTGTCAAGGAGACGCACATTCATATGACTTCTTTAATCGAGTTCTGGAACAGGCGTTAAGCACTATCTGGCAACAAATATTTGCTACTACTGGGTTATGCGGACTATATAGACATCATCGGATGTTCCCAATGCTTTTATATCGGGTTTTTCAATAAGAGCGCTACAAAAGTTTTTTAAATAAAACAAAAACGATTTTGGATATCCATGAAATTCTTTATTCCTGTGAAAGTACGTTCGATGCCATTATGTATGAAACTCGATTTCTTTTGCATGGCCACCACGGGAACGCTTGCAGAAGTCCAGATGCTGAACCCAATTTTCGACGGTTTTCAAGCATAAATCGGCCGATACTGCTGCAATTTCACGTTCGATATTCGTATCGTCGCTGGCTTGTTGGCATAGACCATAGACTTGACGTAGCCCCACAGGAAATAGTCTAACGGCGTCAAATCGCACGACCGAGGCGGCCAAGCGACTGGACCATTTCGTGAGATAACACGTTCTCCAAACTTGGTTTCCAATAAATTGATTGTGACATTCGCTGTTTGGCTTGTGGCGCCGTCCTGTTGGAACCACATATCTTCCAAGTTCATATCATCCAATTGGGGCCAAAAATGTTCGGTTATCATTAAACGGTAGCAATCCCCATTCACAGTAACGGGCCGGTCTTGATCATCACGGAAGAAGTACGGCCCAATGACGCCGCCGCCGGCCCATAAACCACACCAAACCGTAATTTTTTCAGGATGCAATGATGACTCATGGAGTACGTGTGGATTGGTGCCTGACCAATACCGCATATTTTGTTTATTGACGAAGCCATTCAGCCAGAAATGAGCCTCATCGCTGAAGATGATTTTTCGATGAAAATCCGCTCTTAACGTTGAGGCCACTGACTCCGAATTTCGGTAGTAAATTTTAATAATTTCGACTCGTTGTTGGCTCGTATATCTTTCCATCATGAAATGGCAAACCTTACTGAAGAGAAATGTCAAAAGAGCGGCAAGAAATATGGCGTCATTTGCTGTCCCTGTTGCTCTACTTTTGTGCGTCCCTGTTGAAAAACCCATTAGTTTAGTAAATGTGAGCAGAATTTAAAAAAACAAATTTGGGAGGCAAATAAAATAGGTACATATTTTTAAAATGTTTTGCACTGGTTTTAGAAAATCGGAGACAGTTTATGGTAACCACTTCTTTGATGGAAGACAATTTAAGGAATATTTAATGTTCAATTTTTAATTCATTTTATTTAAGAATATTTTGACATATAAAGCCGAAAAAGGTGGTATGAACTCCAAAAGGAGCTATAGATAAGATTATGACAACACATTTCAAAATATTTACCATGAAAAAAAGAAACTATGGCTTTCATTTCATTTTGTATATTATTCTCAGAAATAACTTTTCAATGTTGTTATGTTATATGAACCTCAAATACGTTAAGAGTTTGCTAAAATTTACAATCAACAATTTAAAATATCTCAGTCTTTCTCAGAAACCAAAATAAAATCTCATTAGTATGGCCAGTGCAATGGATAGACATCAGGCACCTAGTTATATACCTTAACTCAATGCGTTGCTGCGAAGCTGCTATATTGCAAAAACTCCAACCCACCAATTTACCAACAGATACAAAAAAAAAAAACATATCCATCCACATACGTCGGACATCCCCTTGGGGCACGTGTTGCAATTTCCATTCATTCATTCATTCATGCAATTTAATTCCGCTTCTCATTCAATTTTCCCATTCGATTCTAAGTCTAGTAGGTTTAAACGCCAAAGAACCATAGCGAACAGATAGATAAAAAGATAGATCTTTGGAGCAGCGAGTTCGTTCTTCCAGAAGTAATAAGTTCCCATATCGCTGATGAAGCAATCCTGCAGCCACAACACTCCAAAGTGATTATCATACATAATCAGCTGCGCGGATCTGTTGGCATTCTGGGGATTTTGGAAAAAAAAAAAAGTCTTTCTGCTCACGGAGTGGAGTATGGAGCCCCAAAACGCTGCACAAAGATGAGTGGGCATCATTTATTGCACCTGGGTAAATATAATAAAAGAACACAGAGGTTAGGTGGGTATAGTAGATATAGGTATACGCAACGAGCTCTTCACAGCGTATAGCGAATGACTCCATGAAATATATGTTAGGCCTATATGCTGGACGTACATATCTTTTTATTTATGTAGGCAAGGCATATAGATATATCTACACTTGCTTGCCACAGTGATGTGCACTATATTTATCCCGAAATAAGTACACTGAACGTGCTAACCCTGCAGTTCCAGAAGCTGCTTCCGTACCTACGCGTCATATATAGTTTTTTTTTTTTTTGCGCAAAAGACTCTCTGATCAGCGGATTAGCTTGAGCGCACGTAAAGCAAGCGTGTATGAAAGTCGCTGGAACTATACATACAACATACCTCATATTATGTGTGATGTAGATTGATGTGGATAAGAGGTGCTTTATGGAGGCTTTATCGCTCTGCCATTGTTCATGACATTGATCTTCTGGTGAAACACGAATGGTCTTTCTTTTGTGAAGATATTTTTTTTTTTTTTTTATTTTGAATTGCAACTCGAAACGAATTGAAATGGCTTTTATGTTGCAGTAGTTGGTCCTTTCAGCTGGGATCACCAATATTTTGTTAAATGATTTCTCCTTTTTTTTTTATTCGCATTACAAATCAAGTAAATTGTTTTGAGGTTAAACACAAATGAATTTAAATGTAGAAAGTAATTCGAAGAGCATACGTCAAAGACGTGACGCCGAACGTATTGGGTTCGATTCCCAGCCTATGCCACTTAAAAACAGAAATATTTTTCACGGGTTACTGCCTGTTGCAAGGAACTGACAAATCCTCCAAGAGTATAACTTGTCACGAAGAAGTGTTTCTCACCTTAGACGTTTGGTCTTTGCAGAAAATTGTAGGTCCCCTACATTCCTACCAAGAACACGCACAGAGGAATGGTTGAGAGTTGTAAGTGAGCCCACGAGATTCGCTTACAAGAAATAAACCAGGGAAAATCGGTAGGATTTACAAGTAAGAAGGGAGGAACGTCAGGAATCTAATTCCAGCCCAAGACTATTCCAAGCCCGCTGCTTACAAGTAAGTGGGGAGGAATGGTAGGAATCAAGTTCCAACCCAAGGCTAGTCTAAGGGAATGACAAAAATGAGCCCGCTGCTAACAATTAAAAAGGGAAGAAGTTAGAAATCTAAATCCAGCCCACAACTAACAAAAGCAAAAGGGGAGCAACAATATCGGCGCGGCGGTAGGGATCTTTTTAAAACCAAAAAGGTTTAAAATTAATATAACACTAAAGTATTCATAAAAGGAACCTGAAGCTATTGTATGGATTCTACAATCTGACAACAGTCGGAAATTTATTTTCTGCTCTTCTTATTTAAGAAATAGAAAGTTTCGAGTCGATAAGCTACGAATTATACAAATTTTCTTACGTCATCGTCTTCCTATATTTTCGCTTCAACGTAGTGTGAACTGTAAGACGACAAACAAAAAAAATAAAAAATTAATTAAATTGGCTGGTAAATATATTGGTTAGATGTTGATGTAGGGTGCTGATGATGGTTGGTTTATGTGGTGTAAGGTCGTTGATGATGTAGGGAGCTTATGGCAGTTCGGCTGATGCGGCGCACACTGTGCGATTAAGTACAACCCTAGATGGTCAAAAATGAGAAAGTATTTGTCATTGTTACTGAAATACCATTTAGATAAGAGATATATAGCCAAACAACAACTAACAAAAACAAAAAATATCAAAATTTTCAATTCTTACGTGACAGCTTCGCAAAGTTGCCACTTGAACTTTGCTTACTGTAGAATTGTCAGTAGCAGGTGAAATAGAATGTTATACCACCCAAAGTTATATACTAACTGGTAATACACGAACGTGCGTGCGTCCGTAAACTTAGTCCCGCAACAGAACCAACTCTCAATTATAAATAAAAAGCGAAACTGGATGACAACCACTTACTGATCTCTTTTCGCTTTCCATTTCTTCTGGTTTGTTTCCCAAACAGTGGAAAGATTCTTTCATTATACCTATCCATAAAAAAGGACCTAAGAGTGATGTTTCGAACTATAGACCTACTGCAAAACTTTCGTGTATTCCTAAATTATTTGAGAGCATAGTTCATGACAACTTACTTCTTCATTGTAATTCAATCTTTTCTGATAAACAACATGGCTTCCTCAAAGGTAGATCAACAACATCTAATCTCACTGAATTTGTATCTAATACTATTTGTGCCATGGAACTAGGTTTTGAAATTGATGCAATTGCAACTGATTTCAGCAAAGCATTTGACAAAATTTCGCATAATATAATTATTTTCAAATTAAAATCATACGGTTTCCCATCACTGTTTATCTCTTGGGTTCAGTCCTATTTAAGTGATCGTTTATATACAGTTTTGTTTAGAGGCAGCACTTCCCATCCTATCTGTTCAACATCAGGCGTCCCGCAAGGTAGTCACCTTGGTCCTCTGCTCTTCTTGTTAAGTGTTAACGACGTTGAACTTATTTTAGAAAGATCGAACCTAGAGATTTATGCTGATGACATGCGTATTTCTATACAGATAACATTCATGGTTGATTCTCAATTACTTCAACCTGACTTAAATAAATTTTTTGTTTGGTGCCAACATAATTTTCTTGAGCTTAACATTAGTAAGTGTCAAGCCATAACCTACTCTCGGAAGCGTCCTCCTTTTCCTCAGCGTAACTATGTCTTGAATAATATACAAGTTTCTGTTGTAACTTCCATTCGCGACCTAGGGGTTATTTGTGACAATCAGCTGAATTTCCGAGCTCATTATGATTCTATTATTAACAGAGCTAATTTAACCCTAGGATTCATTAAGCGCTGGTCCAAAGAATTCTCGAATCCCTACGTCACGAAATCCCTATATGTCACTTTTGTAAGGCCTCTACTTGAATATGCCTCTCAGGTCTGGTCACCTTACCATCACGTCCACATTCAACGTATTGAAAGCGTCGAACGCAGATTCATTAGATTTGCTCTGCGGGGTCTAGGATGGGACGACCCTTTTCAACTCCCCCCTATGAAAGTCGACTTAAATTGATAAATTTACAAACCCTTAGAAAACGTCGCTATAACGCTGACCTCCTGTTTTTACACCAGTTGTTAGCAGGAGGTATTGACTGCGTATCCTTACTTCACAATATACGGCAGAATACAAACCATCGACGTCTCAGATCAATACCACTCTTCTGGATACCCTTTCACCGAACTGAATACGGTCAAAACGAACCCATCACAAGAATGTTGAGATTAGCTAACAATTCTAATATTTTTGATTTAAGCTATTCAAAAAACCGCTCTCAAAAACGCTCTCCAATAATAATCCTTACCATTTCCGATATCCCATCCTCATATACACTATTATTATCAGCATGTTTATATACCTATCTAGTTTTAAGAATTTGATGTTTAGTTTTAAGTTATAACTATATATTTGTAATGTATAATGCTTGTACTAAGCTTAATAATAATAATAAATTTGTGTTACTGCCTTAACACAATAGAATGTGCTGCAACTGAACCTGGAGCTAGAGATGAAACATCTGTGAAAAAGTGTCATACGTGTTATGTTTTACATGCCCACAATGCAGCTTTACAGCTTTTTGTGTATTTAAAAAAAAAAATTAAAAATCACGGTCACTATTCACTTTTTTTATTTCCTATAATTTTCTTTTAATTAATATGTAATTTTTTCGCGAAACAAACAAACCACAAAAAGCTTCAATATTTTTGTCCCTTTTTTTCTCCATACAAATTGAAACGTCAAAATTTAAGCGCTGCACGTGAAAAGTTAAAAAGTTGATGAACTCTTGCAGCACCGTCTGCATCACCGACTAAAGTTGCGTTGTGTTGTGTTCGTAACATTGAATTTGTGTGTATTGAATATTTTGACAGCTATTCCAGCTGCAGCTCCCAGTTGCAGCTCCGTATTCATTGGTGTTCACGCAGTTGTGCGATCTAAGTATATACATTGGCCAAACATTGAAGATACCTACATAAAAACTCAAATTGTGTATTTTCATTTTTCAACACTAAAAATAGGTAATAACAATTTCTGGAAAACCATCTTAAACCAAATTGATTCAAAAACTATAAAAATAGAAGAACTTTACCTACCTATAATACACGTTAACTGACTTAATGCAAATTTGACATCAAACAGTGAAACTTAAATTGAATGCAATTACTTTGGCACACCCATTTCCGTTTGCAAGTTTCATTCACTCCCATAATATCATTTATTCCAAAGTTGCATGACACTAGGTATACAACATACATAATATATTATACCTATAGATAGGTATACGAGATATTATACAGCACAACACATCGATTAAGACCCAAAATCCTCAACAACCATCATCGTCAACTTCGCTGATGCCAACACAACAATGGACTTTTAAAATGGCAAATCTTAAGACTGAGTTCCCGCCAGTTCTTCTCTTCTGATGATGCCCCACACTTGTTCATACCATACATATAACCGGCATTTATTTTGCTTAAGTTAGAAAAAATCCAGCTAGACAAACTTCTTGGCAGTTGCACATAACAACCATCTTATACTGTCTGACCCGAGTGCCTATATAACTATGTCGCGAGTCCTTTCAGAGTTCCTTCCTTCCTTTTGCTAAAGGTGGTGTCACTGTATTTTTTTTTTTATTTCTATCTATATATATAAATGGAATATGGATCGTTTTGTAATGCTCTTTGCAAAAACGTAATTCTACACCATGCTTGGATTTAAGACATTCTCTGGACGCGTTGAAGTTATAACACCATCATTTACCACAGCAATTCAAGTGTCTCAGTTCGGTATACCTACAGCGAGTTGGTTTTATAGAGGCAAAACGAATTCCAGCGTCACGTCACATTTTGTGTATCGTGTCGTTTGTCGCCCTGTGCAGCGGTCATCATCGTTGACGTTGCCGATGCAAAGGTAAATTTTACAAGTAATTTAGTATGATATTGGGTGTTTTCGTAATTTTCGGACTAATTTTTTCTGCATTCATTAAAATGAATTAAAATGAACGAAAAACACTAATTATCGATATTCTTATAACGGAATTAGTAAATTTGATCGCTTTCAAAATTATAAAAAAATCTGTCCAGTCTTTAAAAAAGCCATACCTACGTAAATATCTAAAGTTTTCTTATAATCGGTTTGAATATTACAGGTTACAGGGACAAAGTTTAATCAAAATTGTTAGAGCCGTTTTCAAAAAAAATTGAAAAAATAAATCATTATATTGTGGCAACTCCAGCTACCCACTTTTTAGAAGTGCTAAAACAAAAAAATGAATTTTCCCTCACATATAAAAACTGTGAACCAAATTTGAAGCAAATCGGTCCATCTGTTCTGTAGGTCTATGTGTGGTTGTTCTGTTTTGTGTCCGTGCATCACTATAATTTGAACTATAACTTGAACGGTTGGACCGATTGCTTCAAATTTAGTACAGGCAGTGCATATGCATGTTATTTCCTAAAAAAAAAATTGGGTGTAGATTTTGACCAATAAATTCAATTAGTTAACGGAAATAGGGTTTTAGAAAATTGTTTTTTAACAGCTTGCCCGATTATTATAATTTTTCAATCGGGTATTTCTGAATAGTTTAAAGAATATTGCATTTGAATAAGCTTTTTTTTTAACAAAAAATCCATTTTAGCAGTATTTAAATTTAAATTTTTTTAAATTTTTAGTTAAAATATGGCTTCATTAAAAAAAGATAACACAAGAGCCAGTCAATGCTATCTAGACATGGTTCATTTTTACTTGCGATATATAGTTACTATACGGCAAGTTATGGATTCGTAAAAAAAATTGAACTCGAGATTTTGATCAAAGTTGACATTATGAACCTAGCGAGGTCGAAAAAAGTGGGTCTCGCAATTCTGTCCGTCTGTCTGACCTGTCCTTTCGGCTGCAGCTTAAACGATTGGATCGATTTTCTTCAAACTTGGTACCTAGCTGTTTTTGGGGCATACGTTTTATTCATTTTTTTTAAAGACCAAAAATAACGGTACCTGCCGTACAAATTTCTTTTACCAAATTATGAAAATCTTATTTTTAACAAAAAATTGCCCACAACTTTTGTTTTTTTTTTTAAATTCAGAATTTTTTTACAAAAAGGCTAGCATTTTATAAATAAAAATCGGAAAAATGGTTATAAATGGTACCTCCCATAGAACCATATTTTAGGTTTCTTCAAAAACGGCTCAACTGGTTTTCACCAATTTTTGTTATAAAAAAATTTTTAAGAAGTTTTAAAAGTTTTGTATACCAAAATTTTCATTTTTTTTTTTTTTTTATTTGAAAAAAAAAAAAGTTTCAAATTTTGTTTGAGAACTTAATGACTTGTTCAATTTTTATTAAACTTGGCATCCAGCAATTTTTTAAAATTACCTATCTAGCAGATTTTAGGTAAACATTTTTTATAACCAAAAATAATGGTGCCTCTCATACAAGTGTTTATAAACCGGAATGGAAAATCTCATTTTTCTCAAAAACGGATCCTACGATTTTGAGTAAAATATTTACGAAATATTAGTACGATCTACCATAATATTGAAAACAAAATGTATCTCTCGTTTAAAAGTAGTGTCTCTCATAGAACCATTTTTTTTTTGGTTTTCAACTACAGTCGAGTCTCCCTAAGTCGTACTCTCCTTAAGTCGAATTTCTCTCTAACTCGAACTTTTTCGCCATATTTTATCATTCTCTTCAATTTTTCATACAAAAACCATTCCCTAAGTCGAACTCCCTCACCCTCTAAGTCGAACTCTCTCTAACTCGAACACATTCTCTCGGCTTTCGACAGAGCTGATTCAGTCTTTGTGTGAATATGTTTGTAGCTAGATCCATACAAAAAAATTAAGTATCGTTTTGATGTGACTAAAATGTCTGTACATTATTGCGAAGGATGCGAAGTAAAGAGTGTGCTCAAATGTTTGGTTAAACATTTTAAAACAAAAAAAAAAAAAAAAAATTGTCTCTATAACTAGAATTTTCCCAAAACTTTCTCGAACTCGAACAAATCTTGGAATTCCATGAAAATTCGACTTAGGGACGAGTCCACTATATCTCATTATCAGTTGAACCGATTTTAATATAATTTTTTACACCAGAGCTTCTAGTAAATTTTAAATCAAAATTTTTCAAAAGACACAAGAAGTGTTGGATTTTTAAAAACAATTTTAATTTTTTTTTTGAAAATTCGATATTTCGAAAACAAGTAGATTTTTTTTTTTAATTAATTTTTAAACTTCGCATTAATAATTAGGTATGTATCTACTAAAAAAAGCGTACCAATTTTTTTCTTAAAAATTTTTCCAAAATTTAATATAAAAAAAAAATATTTTTTTAAAAACCGCTGCAACGATTTTAACAATTTTTTTTGTTCATAAATTGAGATTTATGTAAGAAATGGGATGGTGTAAATTGCGTTGGCATCATAATAGTTTCGGGAGTTGTTTAATCAATTTATTTCTAATTAAATTAATTTTTTTTTTAACAAATTTCCAGTCTTAAATATAAAGTAGCTATATTTATATAAAGTACATATGTATACCTACTTTAAAACCTCAGTCTGATGGCACATAAGAGAAAGTTCGTGCGACCCAGTCGTGAATTTTATTTTTATTTCAAAAGAACGTAGGTATTCTATTTCTTTTTTTACATTTTTCCAAACTTTTGTTTTTAAGAAATTCTCCTTCGATTTTATGCCTAGAGCGATATAACGTACATTTAAGTTAAATTAAATTAACCTCTTTTTGGCGCGAAACGACCGACTCGACGTTTATGAATGAAAATAATTTTGGACTTTCCAGAGTTAGGTAAATTTGTATATTGAGGTTCATTGAGTAGTTGTGATCATGATTGCCTTTGGCGATATTTAAAAAAAGTGTTTTTTATTTTACTCAGCAGGCAAAGGTTAAAAGTATAAGTCAATAAACCCTAAAGCAAAAAAAAAAAAACACAGACAAAGAGAACCATGTAAGGCCAAGAATCATTCAGTTTTGATTCTGTTTCTTCGTTTGTTTTTCTTTTCTTTTTTTTTAATTTTAAGATCTAGAAGAATAATAATAATTAATCATTTAGCTTTTTCGTAGTTTGCGTATTTAAAAAAAAAATTCTAAAAAAAGTTATTGTTTAAAGGCTTTTTAATACCTCAGTTATTAATTCTTTTTGGCATTTTGACAGAATTGATGTCTTTTGTACCGTTAAATTTGTCAGCTGTAAATAAATAATAAATGAGACGCATTTAAATAGATTTTCTCGATTTAAGCTTTTTATGAGGAAAATGCTATGTAACGACTAGAATGACTTAGTGACCCTACAGCTGAAGTAGTTTAATGCTTTTAATTCGCAGCATGTAGACAGTATTTGTATAGATAAGTATTTATATTGAATTTTAAATAAAAAATATTTATATTCTCAAAATCGCAGAAACTAAAATAAACGCAGGCGTTTTTGAGAAAATAGTTATAATGTTTTTTTTTTTCTTAATGATTTCATTATAGAACTTTGTAACTAAGACAAAAAAAAATAATTTAATGTACGATTGTTTTGCACTTCTTCGTTTTTCAGAGAAGTCTTTTATGTTATAGTTTTTTTTTTCAACAAAATCAAGTCAAGATTTACAATCAGTAAACTTTGGAGCCATTAAGGAAATAAAGTACAGAAATAATTTAAATCTAAATTAATTTTCTTTAAAATAAATAAATTGAATGATGTGACGGCTCGTATAGAACCAGGGCTTAGTGACCTGCAACTCTCAACTATTCCTGTGTGCGTGATATTGAAAGGAATGGAGGTGACCTATAATTCTCTGCCGAATCCAAACAGCCAAGGTGAAAAGCAAATCTAATGACAAAAGATACTCTTGAAGTATTTGTCAATTCCACGACAGACGCAGTAACCCGGAAAAACATTTTTGTGTTTTTTAGGCAGCATAGGCTGGCAATCGAACGTTAGAGCTTTGGCGTCTAAAAATTTTCTTTAAAATCGTTAAACAATTTTTGTTATGCGAATTTTTCGAAAATAGTTGGTAATGTTTTTTGATTTCATCTTTTGCCAAGGGATCAGATACCGTTAGTTTTTTAAATTTAGTCATCAACTTATTAATTTTTTTTTTTAATACTTAGCCCAACTTAAAATAAAATACACGACTGGGTCGCACGAACTTGCTCTTATGTACGATCACACTGTGGTTTTAAAGTCTTAATAATTTTAAAAACTTTCCATCTGGCAAAAGAAATTTATTAGATATTGGAGCCTATATTTTATGCCACCTGCAAAAAATATAGCCTAGTTCAAGGAAGTATTATGTGACTACATAAATATGAACAATATAGCACCGTGCTGTCTTGCCCTTCGCACATATGCATGGAATTTACACTTTAGACTGAAAAAATGTTGAAAAATCAATAAAATTACAAATAAATTGATTTAACAAATATCTCAAATTGATTTGATACCAAAAATCGTTAAAAAAAAATAATTTTTTTATATATAAAATTTTGAATATATTTTTAAGAAAAAAAAATTGGTACGCCAATTGTAACTTCTTATTTATGCGGAGTTTAAAAATAAATTTTGAAAAAACTCATTCACCCATTTTCGAAATATCGAATTTTCAAAAAATAATTTTGAAATCTTTTTTAAAAATCCAAAATTTGATATTTTTGAAAATTTTGATATACAATATTATTCAAAATTATCGGTAACTTTTGTGTAAAAAATTTCATTAAAATTAGTTCAACAGATAATGAGATAGTCGAAAACCCAAAAAATGGTTCTATGAGAGGTACCTACCATTTTTAAATGATAGATACATTTTTTTTCCAATAATATGGTAGATCGTTCTGATATCCGGGTTTTAACATTTGTATGGGAGATACCGTTATTTTTGGTTATAAAAAAAAAAAAATATTTAAAATCTGCTTGATGATCTCAAGAAACTGCTGGTTGCTAAGTTTAATAAAAATCGACCCAGTCGTTTTCGAATTAATAAGTTCTTTAAAAAACAAAAAGCTGTTGGCACGTTTTTGAGAAAAATAATATTTTCATTTTTTGCTAAAAAAAATTTGTACGGCAAGTACCGTTATTTTTGGTCTTAAAAAAAAAGAAAAAAAACGTATAGGGCAAATGCCTAAAAAAAACGCTAGGTTCCAAGTTTAAAGAAAATCGACCCACCCATTTAGACACCAGCCGAACAGACAGACAGGATTGCGAGACCCACTTTTTTCGACTTCGCTATCATCGTAATGTCAACTTTGATCAAAATCTCGAGTTCGATTTTTTTTTACCAATGCATAACTTGCCATACCTAGTACCTATATATCGCAAGTAAAAATAGGCGTTGTCTAAACTAAAATCCTAACCTTTACTTATTTTACTTAAGATGGCTTGTAACATGATTAACAACACCCTTCCAGCCAGCTATAGGTCACCTTAATAGCTGGTTCGAGTCCAGCACAATAAGATGTTTGAGATCATTGTGTGGTTGCGTCTTCCCATGCGTCTTCCGTTGCATGATAATATGTCGCCTTGTCTTAGACGCTTCTCGGCATAAAGGGTTCGATGGTGTTCCTGTCGACTTTGACGAAGCTATTCTTCATCCGGTGGTGCCAGGTAAAGTTTCCCCTGACTGATGATCATATTGGGGACGCTTGTTGAGGGCACCGACAACCCGAGTGTAGAGGAACTCATCCGGCTGTAGCTGCTAAGGCAGTGGCTAATCTGACCAGAGACAGAGAAAAGTCTGGTAGCACGGGAGATAAAAAGCCCATGGACTCCACAGTCCAGTCTATATATGTGAGGTGAAGATGGCCTCCTTGTGGGAATTCGTGCTGGTTTTTGTTATTCAAAAGTATTCGTTGGAAACACGGTCACCAAGTACTTCGGTGCTTGGTACAAAAAATTGGAGGTGGACTGTTTAGCGAGCATTCAATATTCAATATATGCCTCAACATAATCAAATCATGGAACTCGTACCAGAGACCAATATCATCATAGTCTCTGGGGTTTTGACCGGCACTTTTCTCCTGTCCTGATATTTTAGGTAGGCCCACCGCGAAATGAGTCCAAAACGGAAGTATATGTTCACGTTAAAGCAAATCAATAATATCTGTCATCTTTGCAGACTTCTCTTTTTGTCTTTCAATCTTGACCTTAACTTTCGAACATCAGCCCTGCCGGTACTACCTTCAGTAAACTACACGACTCATTTCTGGTTCTTTGTCATGAGAAGTAGAAGCGTTCCTATCATCCTTCTTGGGGGCAGGTTTGGTTCTACTTTTGCAGCTTTGATTATAGTATCCCTTGTTCTTAATTGCAGACATCGATCAGCATTCTGCATCGAACAAGAGGCTTTCGTTTGTTGACCAAGTTGAACCCAGCACATCAAGTTCTTATCTATTTATTAAAAATTGTAGCAATAATAAAAATATTAAAATATTTATAAAAATAATTAAATTCTACGATGAACGTCTGAAGATGGTACCGCATTTTTTTTAATTCTTCTTTAAACCCAAATTCGTGCTGCTTTATTTTATAAGGTCACCAAAAAGTCTTCTCAGCTTCAACTAAAAACCATCGCCAAATGTATACACAAGAAGTTTCTGATTGACAACTTGACAGGCTAACACACTTGCCAAAGTATACCTTGAGTTTATTTTTATTTTTTAAACGAAACGCGAACGCATAAATCAAGATCATTTACCATGAAGACATATAAATGTGTCTCTCATCCAAAAAAAAAAAAAAAAAAAACAAAACAACACAGAAAACTGGGATGAATCATGGACCTCTTGAAGTTTATTTTTTAAGGAATTGATTTAAGGAATATTATGCTGCACATTTGCAGTGATTATACTGAATATATAGTTAAAATAAAACAAAAATTTAACTTTACAAAAATGAATCCATCAGCTCAACAGTTTGCGTCGTGTTGACGGAGACGTCGTCGTTGTTGTCGTCGTCGTTGCGTCGTCGCCGTGTCTTTTAAATTTCAAACAAATAAAATCGAAAAAAGGATGTTCACACTTCTTTTTTTCCTGAAGGTCCATTGCATGTTATTCCCTATTTATGCATATTATTTTTCATCGCATCATCGTAAATTAAGATTTTAATCTTGTACATTTTCGTTTCGTATATAAATATAAATACAATATAATGTCGACGGATGGGCTACTGTCCGACGCTACCGCTGCCACCGCACCGTTGTTAAATGTTGAAAAAAAAATTCGATTGGATAATGATGGTGCGTATGCAGATCAAGAAATGGCCTAAAGTATGCCTATACCATCCAACAACCAGACCTTTAAATAAACGAGGGGTTCAAGAGTACAGGAGAGCTATTAGGTAACACGATAATCAAATGGATTGTTGTGAGATGATTTGCAAATTAATGGCACATTGATTTTTGAGATGAAGTATTATAATGAACGGGAAGAGGAAGACGGATTAAAATCATGTTTTGATTGGAGTTTAAAGTGAATTTCCTTTGGCATGTATGTATTACATTGAATGACGATGGAGATTTATACCAGTAGTTTTGACATCACTGCTTTCAAATCAATCAATCAATCAAAATACTTTGACTGTATAACTTTTAAAGGGAAAAAATTACCAGCTATCTGTTGGGTTAAAAATTTACATTTCAAAGTCAATTACTTTCTTGTTGAATATTGTTGTTATATGCAAAACCATTTCACGACGCGTGTGAAGGGTGTCAGCGTGAAATACGTTAGGTTTCCCATGAACTATACGATCTTGAGATAGCTGCTTCCAGTCATGAGGGCTATAATTGCTGTGAGTCTATTTTACCAAATTATATATTGCTATTTATAAGCGATTCCTTAATGAAATTTATTGAAAAATCGATTTATTCTATTTATTGTGAGTTCTCCCTGGAAAATTTGACATTTCAATTTTCGCCTACTGTAAGTTTCATCCGAAATTTCATGTTCGAAAAATTCCTTCTATGCTGAACATTAATTTCGGGAGGAATTTTCACTTATTTTTTATGGAAATATTTTAAAAAGGTCACGAAAAAGGAATAATTAAACTCAAAATAGCTTTTAAAATTCCGATTAAAGACATTTTTTATGGTGAAATATTTTTCGGGCGAAACATAAAATATGGCTGAATGTTTGTATTACAAAACTGTAGTTGTAATTTACAAAAGAAAATTTGTTTATATTCGTTTCACCAATTTTTTATTGTAAGTTTAAAAGTGAATATTTGTGAAAATTTAAGTATTTTTTTAACTTTCTGTTGTAATAAATAAAAGAATTTTACAAAGTTTTTTGAATTGTGAAAAAAAGAAGAAGAATCATGTGTAATTTGATCTAAACATTGTGCTTTCTATAAAATTAAAATCGCTTTTAAAAAAGTAAAAATATGTAAACAGACTATTTCACTTCACGAGTAAATAAATTGTAAAGATTGTTCAAAAATTCACACAAAATTTGAATTCCACGTCATTTTTGCAGTTAGGTGTTTTAAACGAAATAAAAATGACATTTAGCCGCATTTACTGCCTAAACACGGTGAAGAAAGAGGTGCAACTGGAGCTGCTGCTGGAATAACTGTAAAAATATTCAATATTCAAAAATTAAATGTTACGAACACAACACAACGCACCTGTAGTCGATGCTGCGGACGGTGTTACAAGAATTCAACAACCTTTAACTTTTCACGTAAAGCACGGGACCCCAGCAATAATATGCAATTTTTTGGCTTTTTTTTTTTAATATCTATTCCGGACTTTTAAGTTCTCCAAATCGTGAATGTAAATTTTCAGTTCAAAGAAAAAAAATTACCAATATTTTGAAGCCCTCATTTAGGAAAAAAAAATCTTAAAAACCATAATCATATTCATCTTAAAACGAAAAAAATCGTTATGCTTTTCGCTCTCAAATAATTGTAGTAGATTATTTGGTGAAGTTTCCGCTGGCTCCGCGAAATTAGGCCACAGGAAATAAGGCCCCAAAACAATGAATGTAAAATAACAACAAAGAAATTTCTTAAATTTTGGGATGTTATTTTATTTTTTGGGGTCTTCTTTAATTTTTTTATTGGGGCCCCAATGAAATATTACCCCAACATTGATCTTGGAGTCTAATCCTCTAATCTGATTCTATTTTGAAAAATATTTATGGGCCTTATTCCATTTTGAATAATTTTACTTGAATATCATATAATATCATTGTTTTTCACAAAAGGGATTATGAAAATCCCCTAATGAAGGACCCAGAGCTTGAAATATAATTATTAATAATTTATTGTGGACAAATCATGTTTCAATCAAAATAACGAAGTGGTCATCTTAAGCGTGGAATTTTTATTACTTATTTAATAAACTACATTTAATTATGAATTGTGAAAAGTTTGTGGAAAAAGGAGGAACAGTGAATTATTGTATGTTACTCTCCAAAAAATGATATATAAAAAAATCAGTGTACCTATAAAGATTGTAAAATATAAATATGATTTTAAAAGTGAAATATGAGTGCTGGAGGATTTCCTATGTAAGGCAAGAATAATTTTATTGTCAGAGGGAACATGTAAGAAGACAAAAAATATGTGGATCAAAACCATATGACAACGATGAAGACCCTTTCAACAAGCTTAAGGCTTTTTTAAATAAAATTAAACACGCTTGTGTTGATGTAGCAAGAAAACTTGGAGCTAAAGTAAACGCTCTGAGCACTATTATTTGCTTTTGACAACACATGTAACAAGTAAGAAATATTAATTCAACAAATTTTCATAATTTTTAATTTTTGTGTTTTGACGAGTCAATAACAAAGAACATTTAATAGAAATCACTATTGTGAAATAATTTTTAATATTCGAAAATTTGAATTTCGCGCCCTTCCGACCATCTTTATTTAAGTAAAAAAAAAATAAGAAAAAGAAAATAAATCCTTTTTCATTCCAATCCGAAAACTTCTGTATTGTTCTGTATTGTATTTTTTCGCTTTAGTTTTTTTAAACATAAAATTAATTTTTCAGCTCGAAATAAGAGCTAAGTCGCAAAAAGTCTTGCGAATTTTCATGAGTTTGGAACAACTTTTGAGTTTCAAAGGACGAAACCATTTTACGCATCGTGTATCTTGGAAGAAGTGCAAAAATTGTTGAAAACGATTAAACTTATTCAAAATAATTTTCCCTTAACCTTCATGGACGGAACATTTAAAATTGTACCGCAAGGGTGTCTAAAACTTAAATAAAATTTTGAGAGAATAACAGAAAAGCTAAAAAAAATCGCGTAATTTTTGTCAGCTTTTCTGTACTCGATTGATTTTTATATTGAAAAGCATCAATATGTATTTTTTTAGCTTTTCTGTTGCTTTTCAGTGCAAGCCAAGCTAAAATGCAATTCGGGATTCATAGAATAATTCTTTATCGATCCAGATTTTTACTAAGGTGTCATTCGTAATGTTAAAGCTTACTCCGCAGTTGATGAACTGCTTCCATACCAGTTTCATTTTCTCTTTGGCGGTGCATTTCGTCTTTTCAATAGACTTAGCAAGTGGCAGTTAAGGTCAATATCATCCCAATACCCTGGTAGAACAACTCCCCTTGCTACACTATCACGGCGCAGGGTCATAAGTCCAAAGGCCAAAAGTCCAAAATGGATTTTTGATCCACTTAAATGGGAAATCCACAGGAAAATCTTGTGGACTTCTGGCCCATCGATTGTTGATTTCTTCCTTTGGCGATTTTAAAAATTTTCATTTAATTATTATTAAAAATCATTTATTTAGCTTTTTTTAAGCTCAAGATTCGTTTATAAAAAATAATATTTGTTTGCTTAAATCCTAAAAAACCGCTAAAGGTCGAGATGTGCCCGACGCATTTTCTTGGAAAACCAGTACATCGAGTGGCCCTCTTCGTGGGTTCAAAGGATATTAACGCCTGAATCGCTCACGCATCTCTGTTGCTTCGCGTAGGGTATGTTTAGTCGTCAGGCAGGTACCAATTTTAATAGTTTTCTTAATAAACAGTACCGTAAGTATGATTTAAAAAAATTCCTGAAAATATTTGTGGAATTATGACCCACTTCCTTTTTTAATTATGGAATATTGACCCACTTTTTGACTTCTAGCTCATAAGAGTGGGTTATAAGTCCGTAATTGATTTGTGAACTTGTAACCCAACCTTTGTAGTATTTTGGCCAGTGGACTTATAACCGTGTGCCTATTATCACTATCCAGATCCAATTCCAGATCAATATTAAAAATTAAAAATTGCACAGTTATCGGGCATGCTTCCTTCCATACATACTTGATTTGATGTATGCGACTGTATTCAAAGAGCTCTGCTGTTAATTTTCAGAACCAGCGGCGGCGGGCGCGGTGGTGGCCTTGATGTTTTTAACCATTTTATAGGTAAATCTACTTTTATTTACTGGAAGATGGAACTACATGTATGCATCTCTTCATAGCCTGAAGAACATCACCCTTTCTTTCCCATCACTCACTCCACATGATGAGCATTTGGCATTGATTTCTTCCTTATTGTATTTAGGGAACTTCATTACATTTGCTGTTTCGAAGAATCAGCGTTTCAGCTTTATAACCAGCAACCAGTTGCTTGCTTTTTTTTCAAAATCTCCGGGTGTAACTTCGTTTGGAAGACACTTTTAACCTTCGATCTGCTTCAGTTTCAAGGCTACGTCCTCTTCTTTCTATGCAAGGGGTTCTCCTTCGTCTTAGGTTCGATACTATTCCCTCGCTAATCTTATTTTACGCTACATAATTTTTCGTCAGTCACCTTTTTCCGGTGTAAGTATTCATTATCATACGCCTTTGATAAATTCCTCTGGGGTGCCTGGTAGAACTAGAGGGTTTCGTCGGCTACCTCTCTCATGGACCATGGTATCACCATACTGGGACGACCGATTGTTGCCGTTTATGGTAGGTAAATGTTCCCTTTAGGCTCTGGCAGCTTAAGGTCTGCTTAAGCTCCTGAGTTAATTGTAAATAAATGCATGTCATAGAGTTTACTTACTCTATTTAAATTCACTACTTCAAAACTGAACCTTAAAAGTTACGAGTTTTTATTGATAAAGTCATCACTTACAACCGACAATAATGTCGTCTTTAAGACATGATGATCAAAATTGTTAATAAAGTTTCGTTATCGAAAAAATGAGAAAAGAGATTGTAGACAGTAGGTAATCAGATAGAAAAATCTATTCTTAAAGTGCAAAGTATACCTATTCAGTAAATATTGTACTGAAGCAATAATTTATAATCGACTTCCTTTATACCTATACCTGCTCTATGGCCATTTATCAAAGTTTGGCAGCACAATTATCCATAAATGCAAATGTACTAGAAACCTCAAACCGACATCGGCTTCCTTTGAATTTGCAATATTTTATATTTTCTCTCAAATTATTTTATCGATCACATAGATTGCAATAACTCACCTGATCGAAGAGTTTAATGATTTTCCAATTATTACCTTACCTTAGCTAAAGTGATCGTCATTCTGACCACCTGGTGTTTTTTGTATAGGTATTGGTATATATCGACTAAATTCGGTTCAATCGTCTGGGAGATGTAAAACCAAAAAAAAAAAACAAAAAACAACCAACAAACAAACATTTAGACAAGACCCTAATAAAATTGCGAATCCATGGTGAAGCGCATAGATACTCAAACAACGCCGCATGTCAAGCTTGATTCAAGTATGACATACCACCTTCTCCTTTGCCCTTGTTCGACAATAATATATACCTAAGAACGATCCACGTTGGCGTCCACCTTCATCGTCATCATAATTTAATTTTTTTTTTTAGTGAACCTAGAGCTAAAATGTTCCTCCTGCTTCATCTTCATCTGGCATCTGCTTCATTCAGTGCTGAATGCCATTTATTTTCTCTTTTCTGTAAAGTTTTATTTTTTTTCAATTTGACAGGAAAATTACATTTAGCCATGTTTGGGGTTATGCGATCAGATCGGTGAAATTAGGTTTATCCCTTTAGAGCTTATAGTTAGTTTATATGTATGCTTTGTCAAATCTTCCATTTTGAGTGCGATGTTGCTAGAGATTTGATGCAGTTGATGTTGTTCCAGTGGCTTTTAGAAGGCCAAAAAGTTGTCTTGATGGTGTTAGATAAATGCATTATTAGTCACATTTTAACATAAACCATATCATTTATTTATGACCTCTTAGACGCTGATTACACGAGTCTTTTTTTCGTTCGTTTCGTCTTTCGTGCTTTTGACAGCTTGGGTGAGGGGCGTAGAAATGTAGGGGGAATGAAGTAACGAAAGCAGGAATGAAAATTTGAAGATTTTTTCTGGTTGAACATTGACGTTTATGGTTTGACAACCAAGAAAAAAAAATCAAGAATTGTCAACTGTATAATTTTACGCGCACCGCGGTGAAAAAAAAAAGTGAAAGAAGAAATTAAATTAAATTAAAATTATTTTATGTGATCAGTTTCTCTATATAATATAATATTGTGCAGTTGAAGTGGGCTTTTTTGGTCACATTTAGGGTGCAAATAAAAACAATTTAATTCATCTTTTGTCGTATATTGAAAATTTGTTATTAGGTGCTCAGTTTTGGATTTTGGTTTCAATGGTAATTCGAACTTGATTATAAAATCTTTTAGTAATTGTTTTAATAAGTTACCCACGTACATTAATTAAATTAATACAAAACATACAATATTTAATAAATAAAAAAACACTGAGACTAGACTTAATAAAATTTAAAATATGTGGACAAAAACTGAAACGGAGTGCTTACTTACACTTTATCAAGAGTGACCCATCCTTTACGATAAAAGGGATAAAAATTACTTAAATAGAAGTAAAAGAATTGAAGCACTTCAAACAGTTCAGAATGGACTTCATAAAATTAAACAAAATGTAACCATTTCGGAAATAAAAAATAAAATAAAAACTTTACGGTCGCAATATTATATTAAAGAATTGAATAAAGAAAATAATTCGAAAAAAAGTGGAGCTGGTGCTGAAGATGTATATGTGCCAAGCCTTTGGTGCTTCGATTTGCTCAAATTCCTGGCACCAGGTTCACATGAAATTTCAGGAGAATCGAATATTTCATTGGTAATTTATGATTGTAATTTGATTTATACAGTTATAGATAATTTGTTTGTTTCCTTCTAGAATGTATCAACATCGGACAGCTGTCCACCCGAGGATGAAAGTGGTTGCAGCACAAGTTTAAATTCATTTAATCATAAGGTAAGCGCTACAAGTCACTAAATCAATTTAAATTATTTCAATGTAAATATAAATCAATTAGGAACAGGACGAGGAAACGCGAGAGCCAAAAAGAAAAAAAAAGAAAGATTTGTCATCTGGAAGAGAATCAGGCACGTAGCCAGGGGGGGGGCTTGAGGGGCTGAAGCCCCCCCCCCGAAAGTCTAAAATAAAAACTAAAACTTTCTAATATACAGTATTATTTCCTTGTAGAGCTCTTCAAATGCATCTCAATAAGTCTTGAAGAAATAACGAGCAGAACGTGGGCGATGTCTTCGAAGGCATTAACACTTTTGGCAGCGGTCCAAAAATGTGATTTCCTAGTTAGCCCTATTGTATGCGAAAAGCTGTTCAGTTTAACGCTGCCCTTATCAGTTTTCCTACAGAACGAATCCTTAGATTTCGTTTCTGCAATCGACCGCACCAAAGAAGTTCTGAATTCTCTTGAAAACATCAGAGAAAAAGCCGAACATTTTTTCAGAGAGGCTTTTCAATCCGTATCTAACCTGCCGAGGACTTATTTAAAGTTGAATTAAGACTCCAAGAACTTCATTGAAACAAACCACGCGTTCCAATCCAGAAACCTCTTCTACTGAATCCTATTTTAGAGTGTCTGTATTGATTTCTTCAATAGATTCGTTAATACAAAATCTTACGGACAGATTCATGATCAACGAAGACGTTCTACCATCGTTTCAAGCTCTTCCCCCAGGTTTTTCTGCGGTTGGGCGAGTCAACGAAATGGAAAAACTAACATGTTACTTTGATAATGCAATTTCGTTGTCAGCTGTGAAAGCTAAGTACATTCTCTGGTGCGAAAAAATATCGTCGATTGATCCTTCTATCGAAGTTTTAAAATTGCTTGATATATGTGACAAGACTTACTTTAGAGGTATAAACTTCTTGCTTACGGTTTTGGCCACGCCTCCAGTGACCACAGCTAGTGTTGAAAGAACCTTTTCAACTATGAAAAGGATTAAAACAGTGTCCCGAAGAGTTATGGGGAATGTAAGATTAAGCTCACTTGCTATGATATCTGCTCATTCAGATATTAATGTGGATCCAGATAAGGTGATTGATCTCATGTCAAAAAGAAAATCAAGACGTCTTCTGCTTTGAAAAAATGTGTGTTTAAAAAATAATTTAAGTATATGTTCGTTTGAGTGCATACAATTTAAAAACTAATAAAAATCAATAAATTGGGATATAATTTGGAAGCAAGCCCCCCCCGAACCAAAATCCTGGCTACGGCACTGAAGAGAATGCAATACAATGCATGAATTTAGCCAAAGATTTGGCCAAAAACTCGAAAGGTGCGTCTGCTTCAATCGATACACCTGCCATTCGACTGGGGAAAATGGTTGCAGATGAGCTGGGTGAAGTCGAAGAAGATATATTCTTCGAAGCAAAATGGAAGATAATCGAAGTATTAAAAGAATCCACTACACAAAATATGATTCGGAAAAACAGGCGCAGCAGAAATCTTTCCGAAACATCATGGACATCATCGGAACTTTTTTACAATCCATACCAAAGCTTATATGAACCAAATACAAATAGTCGGAACACCTACTCGTCAAGCCCTTGTGATGATCAAATTGAAGACAGGTCCACCACAAACACTTTTACTGAAACACTTTTAATTAAGAAGAGGCCGATAATACAAAATCAAAAACATTTAAAAAAGATTGCACTACCAAATCATCTTGAAGGAAAATTTTTTAAGTTACATGAGAGGTTCTCACTATTACATCATGCCCAAAGTAACAAAGGCAAATATCTTGCGCTACTCAGACTAATATGCTGTAAGTAAAAGCCAAATCATTCTACATTATTTGCATTTATACTTATTTATGAAAGCTGATATTCGATGGAATTCTAGATTTTAGAGTATCTAAGGTGACAGTGATACCACGAAGAATACTATTAAAAAGTATGTTAATCTTTTTTTGAAAACATTTTTTTTTTTTCAAAAAACGAACTTATTTTTGTTTTATTTTTCAGAACATTTATCTGCTAGTCTGGAAGTTGACCGTAAAATTCTCTATATCTTCGGGGCTATTTAAAAAAAGGATACTGACGAAACGAAACTAAGCCACTTATGGTAATTTCGTAAAAAAATATTGTTTACGTTTTATTGAGTTTTAAAAATAAAAACAACGTAGTGTTCATGGACAAAAATTTATTTTATTTTTATATAAATTTATAAATAATTATACTGTCAATCTACTTTTCCTTCTTTACAAAAATATTCTGCAAAAATATTTCCAATTTCGGAAGCAGCTTTTGTGTGACTCTTTGAGCTTTCTATTCGAACATTGGACTGTGACATCTCCTGTAGGATTCCGGACTGTAAGTTCTGCGAACTTGGCTCCATATAATATTCGGTTGTAGTGGTTAGAAAGTTATGCAAAACACAACAGGCTTGAACTATTTTCCTAACTTTCTCTGGAGGAAGATGCATCGTTGTCTGAAGTACTCTGAATCGGTTCGATAAGATTCCAAAGGTATGTTCAATAGTTTGCCTCGCGTGGCTAAGTCTAAAGTTGAAATTTTTTTTTTCATTTTCTTGGCTGTGGTACGGAAATGGCTTCATGATATGCTTTGTCAATGGAAAAGCGTCATCTCCAATGACAACATAAGGAAGATTTCGCCCATTGCCAATAACCTCATCCTTCGGCAGACAATCATCATTAGATATGATTGGCTGAAGATCGCTGTGGTTTAATACTCCGGCATCATGGCAGCCACCATTTGAACCCACATTAATGTATGAGAATGTGTAATCTACCTTACACATTGCAAGCAAAATGATGCTATTATATCCTTTATAATTGTAATAGATGGCCCCGTCAGATTTTGATGCACGGAAAGCTATGTGCTTGCCATCGATAGCACCTAGGCAATGTGGAAACTGCCATCGGAATTCGAATCCTTTGGCAATGTCAATCCATTCTTCATTGGAACTTGGAAACTAAAATATCAGAACATTTTATATTATAACAAACAGACTTTTTTTAAATATAACAACACAAACCTTTAAGTATTCTGGTGCAAGCTTTTTGTATATAGCTTCACATATTTCCGGAACTGCATTTGAAATGAAGGACTCGGATAGTCTGCTTTGATATTCTAGGCTCCTAAAGGATTCACCAGAGGCCAAGAATCTCAAACAGATAGCAACTTTTTCTGCTACTGGTATTGCATTCCTCATCACTGTGTCCTTTTTAGTAAGACTTTCTTCTACATATTTAATTATTTTTTGAAAACACTCATCGTCCATTCTCAAATACATTTTGAAAGCGTTTGTGTCCTCAGTTAAGAGTTCTTTTGTCAGGAAGCTATAGCATCCTCGATCTTCTCTTCTAAGCTTTCATTTCTTCACCCACACGCGTTTCCTTTTTTCTTTTTTCTTTTTAACCAGCAAACACATAGCAGCTGCTGAGCTAGCTAGCAAACAAGAAATTATTGTATCTGCGTTATCTTCCATACTATTAGTTTTAAATTGTCAAACCGCACACAAAACAAATATATACTTTTTGAATATACTATTACACTGACTGTTGTACTACTACTGTTGATATCAGTTTTTGAACTGGCTTTTATATGTGCATGCTGGTGGGTGTAAAGCAAGCATTAGATCATGATTACTTTTAGGTGCTACCAAAGATGTATATGTATATTCTAAATTACATTGTAATTAAGAATTGGTGATGCCAAGTATCAGGTTTGTCCTTTTTCCATGCTGATGCTTTATGACCTCCTGGTGGCGACAGGATAGCTAAACCACGATTCCGTACGCTGAAAGTTTTTACTCGAAATACTTTATAATATTAGCCGTGTTTTATTATCTACGGATCTATATCAGGATCATTTTTCAACACTTAATACAACAACAACTTGATAGAGCGGGATTCCAAGTTATTATTGTATTAGTTACTGGAAAATGATACTGATACTGATATATATAATAAAACACTGTTATTATCAATATATTTATGTGTAGGTACCTAATATATAATTATAAAAAATGACACAAAACGATATAATGTACATGTTTTTTATTTTATTCTTTGTCTATATGACTTAAATAACTAGAAACAACTGAATGAAACCTTACATCTTTAGAGCTTTGTTTAATAAAAGAAACTATAAAAAAAACTAAAATGTGAAACTAACACTTGTATTTTAAGAACTAAATATTTTCTTAGAGAGTAACATGTTACACTCAGGTTTTTTATATTAATTCTGTTACTAAATATCCAAACTCGATGTATGATATGATGTAGGAGTATTCTTATACATGCCCTGGAAAAAAAGTAAAAGTTTTTATCAAATATTTAATTTTGTTGGTCTTTTGTAATGAACTTTTTCACCTACCGAGCAGATTTCTTCGATGAGTTTTGATTTCGTCGATGTGAACACAATCGTCATAAAATCTGTGCCATCGAAAGGAGGACATCATACATAACTTCAGCTGAGAGCAATGCGTTTATCAATGCACACTGAAAAAGCTTCCATCGTTCGTTAAGGTTCAGTAATGTAACCAAATCTATGCGGGCGATATTCGGATCATTGCCGTTGACTAGTGCTTGACCATAGCAATTGAAATGGCTAAAAAATTGTTCGGAATGTTGGACATAATCGTTGGTGTTGTTTGTGTTATTCTCCTCTAAACAAAATTTAAAAAAAAAAGAAATATCTTGATTTAAATTTATTCAAGAAAAAAGGAAAAGGATGTACACAAACCTTGGGCTGGAATTTGTAATAAGTGGGATCATTTTACTAAAAAATACCATGCCTTATTGATTTTGTAACGATTGCAACAAAAATCAGAAACACCTGTCGAAATCCCATTGCTATCGAAACTAACTGCATTGAATATATTCAGTAGGTTTTTCAGAAGTGTCTGATAAGCTGAAAAATGTAATATTAATTAATTATTGCTTCCTATTCCTTAATTCAAACTTAACTTGAATGCATTTAGAAGCACTTTCTTGACTGTACTACTTGAAGTAATTGATAATTTCGATCGGAAGAATACCAGCAGTTTTTGAAAAAATTTTATCATCCTGACCATAGGTGAGCACAGCTGGAATAATAGCTTAGAATTCCTGCCAAAGAAACGCTACTTTATCTTGGCAAACGAGTCTGACTAGAAAAACAAACTGCACATGTTTTCGAGATATCAGGCACCAGCTCGGACTAACTGCACACCCAAATCGACTTCAAACATTTGTTTTGGTCTTATCATAGAAGCAATGTTCAAAGGCCGTTGAGCTAATAAAAAAAGAGTTTGCAATTTTATATAGGTACATGAACTCAAGTTAAAACTTACCTGCTGCAATTTGTACGAGAACAATATTTGTGCAACTGATTATCATGTATTCCTCCTTATGGTAGGGTTAAGATAACTCGAAGTGCTAACGCAGACTGAGCATATCTGAAAACAAATTATTCTCAATTTTCAATACCGCCAAAATATCAACAATACTTGCAGCTTTGAACTCCCTTTTGCCGACGAGTAAAAGGACCAGCGATTCCCACGCAGTTGCTAGTTCCTGGTTCGTTTGGTGTTTTCCTGTTTTTTAAATATTTATTTCATCTTATTGAACTCCCATCTGATGAAATAAATAAAATATGTAAATAGAAAAACTTTCCAAACAAAATTTTGGAGGTATGTATGTACTTACGGCAGTCAAAAAAAAATTGTATTTGTAACAATCTATTTCCTTGTTATAAAAAAAGAAATAAATAACTTTATTAAACCTATCTACGAATATATTGTTTAAAGATAAAATCAGTTTCTATTTACAAATAAATTATTTTACCTGAATGTAAACAAAAAACAACAAAAGTAACTTCTATGGCAGCCAGTGGTATGTCGTCAAATACAATTTTCAATAAACGTCAAAATAACGAAAGACGTCTCAAGTGCAGAAGAAGCAACGAACCGTGTAATCACGAGGATACGTGCCTGTCAAAAGCACGAAAGACGAAACGAACGAAAAAAAGACTCGTGTAATCAGCGTCTTAAGTTGCAAAGCGCATGCTTTGGAAAGATAACCTTTGCCCCACTGATTATATCGGGTTTTTCAATAAGAGTGCTACAAAAGTTTTTTTAAATAAAAGAAAACGGTTTTGAATATCAATAAAATTCTTTATTCCTGTGAAAGTACGTTTGATGCCATTATGTATGGAACTCGATTTCTTTTGCATGGCCACCACGGGCACGCTTGCAGAAGTCCAGACGCTGAACCCAATTTTCGACGGTTTTCAAGCATAAATCGGCCGATACTGCTGTAATTTCACGTTCGATATTCGTACGAAGTTCATCAATCGTCGCTGGCTTGTTGGCATAGACCATAGACTTGACGTAGCCCCACAGGAAATAGTCTAACGGCGTCAAATCGCACGACCGAGGCGGCCAAGCGACTGGACCATTTCGTGAGATAACACGTTCTCCAAACTTGGTTTCCAATAAATTGATTGTGACATTCGCTGTGTGGCTTGTGGCGCCGTCCTGTTGGAACCACATGTCTTCCAAGTCCATATCATCCAATTGGGGCCAAAAATATTCGGTTATCATTGAACGGTAGCGATCCCCATTCACAGTAACGTGCCGGTCTTGATCATCACGGAAGAAGTACGGCCCAATGAAGCCGCCGGCCCATAAACCACACCAAACCGTAATTTTTTCGGGATGCAATGATGACTCATGGAGTACGTGTGGATTGCTGCCGGAACAGTACCGCATATTTTGTTTATTGACGAAGCCATTCAGCCAGAAATGAACCTCATTGCTGAAGATGATTTTTCGATGAAAATCCGAATCATTTTCAAGTTGTTGCTCAGCCCAATTCACGAACATACTACGCTTCTGGTGGTCAAGCGGCTTCAGTTCTTGCGTCAATTTAATCTTGTAAGGATGTAGGCTAAGATCTTTTCGCAAAATTCGCCACAACGACGTCACATAGATGCCCAACGCTTGAGATTTTCTCTTGTTACATCACTGCCAACAGTTGACCTAAACTAACAGCCCTATTCTGGCAATCCTCACTGATACTTACAAGTTAAAACAACCTCACGACGCGACGTGAAGTAAAATTGATTTTGTAAGTGACTTGTGACCTTGTGAGCTCTCACAACACAACTCTAGAATAGCCTTTTAAAATAACAGGGCCACAAAACATAACAATAATAATAATATTGTTGTGATTCGATAATATTTTTGGTATTCTTAGACAATCCTCACAAGAAACATCACATTAAACTCACCACAGCAAGGTGAATTATTTTCATTATTGTATTGTTAAGTTCTGAATGTTTGTTGAACAGATCAATTAATAATTTTTTATGTGTAAACATCAATGCCGGCGGCGGCGGTGGTAAGGTAAACTTAGAACGTGGATATTTCCGTAGCACATTACATTGATGTATGTACATAGATGATGCTCAAACTAAATCGAAAGGTCGAGTTGAGTTTGGGTTGAAATATGGTTGACAGTTCGAACCCACCGCGTTCTGTGAGGTTTGCCAGAATAGGCCTGTCAAATAAATAAGATTCAATTTTACAGTTACCAACTTTTCACTTGACAAATTGTCACCTTTCACATTTGTCAATTTTTATGAAACAGGACACAGATTTCCCAACTTTTACAATTCCGATCCTTTACTTTTTGCCAGCGTTGTCACTTTGCTGCAATTGCAGTAGATCTACTTCGATTTTCGCAAAAAATAAATCTCCTGGCACAAAATCTAATCTACTGAATTTTTTTTACAATACCTTCCTCTCAAACTACTTTAGTAAAATCATTTACAAAACATAATTTAAATGACTAGTTTGAAATGTATTATTTTTGGTTAGTATAACTGTTTTTCAAAAACATTATCATTATTGTTCAAATCGATAAACTTTGCATTTTTATTTTTAAATAAAAAAAAAATATTCTGTGGAAGGGTCAAATCTACTGAAATTTTTTTAATGATCTACTGCGCAAATTTTTTGCCCATATGGCAATGCTGCTTTGTTCTGCACAGAAAATTTTAAAGAGCAAGAAATAAATTCTCTCTAAAAAATTTAAAATGCGCAAAAGTACGGGAAATCAAATTCATATAAAATAAAACTATTCCTTACTACTTTATGTTTATGTGAATGCAATTCACGACATGATGTTTTGGCTTTCATTCATTTTGCGCGTTCAGAAAAATGATATCTCAGAGATTTTTCTGTTCTCTTTTCTTTTGACAGCAAAACTGAGAAATTTTGATGAGGAATCCTATTCATTTATGTAACTAAGATTGCTGTGATCTCCAAGATCTCATTTTCCTGAACACGTCTATTTATTCTCGTATACTGACATTTGATTGACTGAAATTTAGCTGAACTGTCAACGATAGAGTAAGGCACCTAGTAAAAAATTATGTTTTATCTTTATTATCAAAAAATATAAAAGAACGCGGAGTTACGTGAACACACTGAGATTACAAGAGGGAGTTAAAATTCATTGATTCCGCGAAGTGGGCCACCATAGTCAAGGTGACCGACCGTTATTGACTTTTCCCTCACCGATCCACTAATTTAAATTTGGCTCAAAATTACTACTTCGTCAATTTTTCCGAAACTGAATTGAGTTTGAAGAACATCAACTTTTTAAATTTTTTTATTTTTCTTCAAAAATAGAAGAATCAGCCATGGTTTTACATTTCAATTTCGTTCGAAATGAAATTGAAGTCAATCTAATTTCTATTGATTTCAATTCTATTTCAAGTGAAAGTGAAATGTGGAACCTGGCTGAATTCAATTAAGTCCAAAGCCAAACGTTTTTATTGAGCGTGCAAAAAGTCCAAAAATTTCATGCACAGTTTTCTGGTTCATTTTTTTTAAACAAAAAAAAAATAAAAGGCCAGAAATTTCTGAAAAATTGTAGAAAGATTTCCATAAAACAAAAATTTGCTCTTTTTTCCTCCAAAAAGTACCAGAATTTTATGAAAATAGAAAACGCCAGAAAACTGGAAAGATTGTTCTAAGAAAGCACCAAATAGGCATAAAAATGGAAAAACCAAAAAAACTTTTTGGAAAAAAAATGCCGGAAAAGTTTGGTCCATTTTCTCTAAAAAGGCACTGAATTTTTAGAAAACAGAAAAAACACTAGAAAACTTTTTAAAAACAATGCCAGAAATTCTGAAAAGATAGCCAGAAAAGTTAGTTCTTTTTTCCTTACAAATAGGACCAGAAGTATCTGAAAATGGAACAAACGCCAGAAAAGTTTTTGGAATAATGCCAACCATTCTGGAAAGATTGCCAAAAAAGTTTGGTCTTTTTTACTTAAAAACCGGACCAGTATTTTCTGGAATTGGGAAAAATGTCATAAAACTTAAAACAAAAAATTCTAAAAATTTTGCCAGAAAAATTTGGTCTTTTTCTTCAAATGGAAAAAAACGCCAGAAAATTTTTTTTTTGAAAAATTGCAGAAATTCTGAAATATTTCCTGAAAAGTTTGATTTTTTTTCTAAAAAAAAAAGGACCAAATATTGCTGAAAATTCCATGAAAAGGAAAAAGATTTCCCCATTTCCATATTAAATTCCCATATGAGTTAACAAAGTGTGACTAAACATTTAATGCTGGCCTATATCTACTGAATTTTAAATATTGTTTCGAAGTTATTTTTATAAAATACTAAAAAGTGCTCGTGAAAGAGATAGTAAGTTCAGCACCTTTTTCTAATATTTTTTAAAATATAGAGAAAATTCAATAGAAGTGACGGTGGCGCCACAATGGCCTTCGCTTAACCTGCACTGCGAATGCCCTTGAGTTTTACGCATTCAACACCAAAGCAGCTAATTAAAAGTTTACTGCAATACAAAAAGACTCTAGTATCACATTAATGCTAATAAATGCACTTTTTGACATAACTTCAATAAATTAATATTCAATTTTGATAAATTATGTATGTATGTATGTTTAGGTACACTAAACAAAATTTTGAGCACGTGGGTTACCTAAGATATTTTGTTTAAAAACATTGACCGGAAATGACGTTTTCCCCCTTATGACCTTAGAGGTATTTCTTTATAACTTTCATAGTTTCAGGCTTCAATCGTCAATTACCTCATCAGTTGTAAGCTTGGCAGGCAGCGCCAAGGCATGGTAACATGCAAATTTGTGCCAACGGAAAACAAAAATTCATTACAAATTGCTGCTACCAGACCCAATACACCTGAGGGAGTTTATCGTGCACTTAAATACATATATATAATATATTTGGCGAAAATCCATGTTAAAGTTAAAAGCACTGCATCTTATAAAGTCAAGCTCTAACTCAGTAAGTAAACTAAAAATTTGTTCCATGAATGAAACGTTGTGATGGCTGATTTGTTTTTTTTTTTTTATTTTTTTAATTTTTACTTCTTATAGCTGACATGGTTTTATTGACGGCCCACGCGCGCTATTGCTGTGCGCCGCCGCACCGTTAATTTGAATACACAGTTAAACATTACAGTATACATAGCTTTAAGCAATGTTACGGGAAGGGAGGGAGCTGGGACAGAAACTCTGGTTTTGGCCAACTTTTCTGAATGAAATCTTAATGAATGAACATAACTTTTTTATTTCGTTTATTTAAGAGCGATGCAGTTGTTGTGTATAATATCTTGCGGCTGTATTTGTGGCATGATGCCATAGCAGCCGCGTGCCATAGTCACTTTAGTTGCATAAATATATGTACAGTGAGATCTCCTATTGGCGGACAATTATTTTTAGGCTTTATTTTTTTTTTTAACACCATGTCAGGTGAAAGAAATCTGACTCTACTTTACCGATGACAGTTTTTGCTGCGCTGAGTTCGAAGCTGACATTTAAATTCCTATCCTACCTGAGATTTTTAAGACATTTTTCTTTAAAAGTGCAACAAAAAAAAGTGCTAAATGAAGTATTATTAAATTTGTTAATTGGTATCACTGGGAAGCAAAAAATCATTTAGATAAGGGAGACGTTCAGTAACCCTGGCTTTTTGTAAAAATTGTGTTTTACGTTTATGAGGGATTTTACTGTATGCATAATCTATCTGCACAGTCACAGCAAAGTCTTGAAAATAAATTAAATATAAAGGTAACAATATTCAAATTAATTAATTGCCTTTTGAATATAATTTTGTTCGACTGCGCCTACGCCATGACACGACGACCGACAACGACGAGCTGCTCTACTCGAGAGACAAGAACTAAGATTATAGTATAAGAGTATGAATGTGTTTGTGTGTGTCATTAATCGGCTAGAGTTTGATGGCTGTGACGAGAAGGTGGGGTATTATAATGTTTATGAGCATAAGACCGAGACAAGCTTAGAAGCCACTTTCAACTTTTTCTTTAATTTATTTTGTTTCTTCGACCGAGTTTTCTTTTTTTTTTTTAAATAAGTTTTTTTTTTATATATATGTATGTATATTGTTTAGGCCTTGAAGCAAGATAATCTGAAGTTTGAAATGTTTGTTGGTAAAATATATGTACATATGTAGGGAATGTATATATATGTATAAGTAAAAACATGTCATAAACCAGAAGCAGGAAAACAATCGGTGATAATTGACTTGATTCGATCGAAGGCATGGATTTGTTGTAATAAAGGCTTCCCGATTCTTTTTTCTTTTATTCATTGAAAATGTCATTTTTAAAAGTTTATTTATTTTATGTTTTTATTATTAATTTTTAATGAATTTAACAATCATATCGAATTTTGAGAGAAGCGATAGGTTCGTTAATTGAGGGAAATGTTTATTTCAGTCTTAGGTGTAATTTTAGAATATGATCTATAGAATCTTCTATCAAATGTAATTATCAAAAAATGTAGGTGGTATTTTTTACAATTCTTTTACAACTATGTTTAGTTTTACACTGTCGGAAAATAGAATAGGTTCGCAGCTTTTACAAGAAAAAAAAGCTTTTTCCTCCTGAATAGAGCTTCGAAAACGCTTTTTTCTTTTGTATTCTGAAATCATGTTTCATTACCGATCTATTTACAAGAAAGAGACAAACTCAAATATGCCCTAACGGTAAAGTCCAAGCACACTATGAAATGCAATTAAAAAAAGAGCATTTTCTATCGGTCAATAGAATAGGTTCATCTGTTTCAAAGTTAGTTCTGGTTCAGAATTTTAAAGATCAGTGCGTGAAATTTTAACTAAGTGAAGTTTAAATACCTATCCGAAATACTTTTTTAAGGAATGATGGGATGAGCAAAGTGCCTTAATTCGGAAGTTAAAAATTAAAATTAAGTTATACGCTGAACAAAGTTTAAGTGCGCGTTTCATTGCGAAAAAAATTGAAAGATCGCAAAATGTTGTGAGCAATTTCTTGAAAAATAAAGAAAACTATGGAAGGAATATGAAGGGACGACCAAAAGTGACTTCGTCTACTGAAAGGAGATTAATTGCCCGATTGACGTCTAATTCTTGCTAGTCATCTCCTCAAATAAAGACCGTGTCTGGAATAACAGCAAGCATTTCGACCGTTAAGAGAGTAATTAGGAGTGCCCCAAACATCAAGCGCATGAAATTAAAGAAGAAGCCCCCACTTAACGCGCAAAGAAAGGAAAACCGGCTTGAATTCTGCAGGCGCCACATGACATGGAAAAAGGAGTGGCAGTTTGTCGTTTTCACAGATGAAAAAAAATTTAACCTCGATGGCCCGGATGGTTTTAATTTTTATTATCATGATCTGAGGAAAGACAAATTATTTTTGCAGCGTCATCATAGGCGTTATGGTTTGGGGTGCAATATCGTATTTCGGAACGATTGACTTAGAGTTTCCATCATCGCGAATGACGGCAAATGCATACAAGAACATTCTTGAAAGGGCTTTTTCGAAATTCAGTGAAATATTTGGACCCATTAAGTAGACTTTTGAACAGGATAACGCCAGAGTCGTGAAAGCCTGGATAAATCAACAAAACGTTCGATTGTTGGAATGGCCTCCCTACTTACCAGACCTAAATATTATTAAGAATGTTTGGGGATGGCTGGTCCGTGAAGTCTACAAGTCTGGGGAACAATTTGAAGATAAAACATCACTTACAACAGCAATAAAACAAGCTTGGACAAAAATTTCTTTAAATTATTTAAAAAAACTGTATGATTTCATGCCAAATAGAATTTTTGAGGTAACGGTAAATAAATAAATAAAAGGAATTGCTTTTGTTTTAATTTTTCCTTCATTTTCTCTTAATTTTCCCAATTTATACAGGTGAACCTATTCTATTGGCCGATCAAAATAACAATTTATTTGAATGCATTGCAAGAAACGTTTCTAATTTACAGTAATTATTATTTTCGATTCCACTTATTAATAGGTAAGTAAATATACATGCTTTGAAAATCCACTGACAAAAATATTCATGCAAAACTATTTTGAAGCAAAAATAGCTCCTGTTTATCGTAAATGGTGTGAACCTATTCTATTGACCGGCAGTGTATGTATTGTTAATTAAATCATCATAAATATCGTATTTTTTAAAATTTATTTTTCAAATCGATCTTCATTTCGTTCGTTCTAATCTTTTATCAAAAAATATATTTTATTGACGAAAATTATTTTTGAGTCAATGGGTTTCTGAATAAGAAACATTTTTATTTCCAGAATAAGGAAAATTTACAAAATGCTCATTAGAACCAGATTTATAAAACTATTCACTTTGGAAATTTATTTTTAAACTCAAATGAGCGGTTGCAGCCCGCAATGACTTTGCATTGGAAGTATAAAAATCTGATCTAAACCGATTCCCTTGTACTTATGCAACTGGAACAAGAGTCCTATGAAGCTAGCAAAGAATTGTTTAAATTTGAATAAAAAATCAGAGTTCCCGGTAGCAAACAAAGAGTTCTAGAGTTCCTCATACTTTTTTTTTAATATTTCTGGCTAATGAAGTGTTAAGTGAAGTTTTGTTTGCTAATTTCACGCAGCAAAGACGTTTTTGAGAAAAAGAGTTCTGAGCATGTTTTTCAACTTAAAATCAAGTGTTCTAGAGTTCCTGATGGATTTTTGAAAGAGTTCTGCAAAAGTTAGGGCAAATTAAGTTGCATTTTGCATACTTATAGAACCAGCACCTAAATTTGTGAATAACTTTTGAAAAATTAACTTCACAGAACTTGGAACAAAAAAAGTAGAGAATTCATCATAATTACCTCAAAGCCGCCAACGACAGAGACAGATGGTCATCAATTGACACTTGTCCGGTTTCGAGGAATCTATGGCCAAATATCTCTAAGAATAGAACTGAATATTTACTTAAGATTGGCAGGACTGAATTATCACTCTTAGTTGGGATATTAAATGGTCATAACTCTATGGCTAGAATGGGCATTAACACATTTGACTTATGCAGAGGATGTCAGGATGAAGAGGTGGAGGAGAGCTTATCTCATTTCCTCTGTGAATGCTCTAGGCCATAGCCAGAATCAGAAAAGCTGCCCTCGGAGAATATTTTTTCGACAATCTTGGCAACATCTCAACCTTGCCACAAGAAAAAATATTAAATTTCATTCAAAAGTCAGGATGGTTCAGAACCCCCCATGCCTAAACTTCCAATCCTATCCTCACGTGATAGGATTGAATGTGATATCTTTAAGTTTTCGAGCCCGAAGAGAAATTCTTCCCCTGAACTTCATACCTCATAGACCCGACCTACCACTTGAATGTGAAATTTGCAACATGCACGAAAGAGAAAATATCGCGTTCACGTTCTAGGATTACCGCCGATTCTCCAAGAAATCCGCAGGGATGTTTTCGGCAAGAACAAGTTCGAAACTTATGAAGTTACACAAATTCTTAATAGAGTGAAAGAGTGGGAGAAAATCTACTTTTTTTTATTTATTAGATCCGCATTGGAGTATAGAAAAAGGATTATAACAGAATAATCATAATTTTGTTTCATTCTTTGTTGAAAAAAAAAAATATTTTCGATTAATTTTTGTTCAAATTCATTATTTTTATTTATTGTTTTAAAATTAAATTAAAAAACAAACAAAGTATTGTAATTAGTTTATTTGTTTAATTCTGTCAATCTGACCGACGGCGACGGTTATTTTTAACCAGGTCGTAATCGACTTGTAATCAACTATTGTTAGTGTAATTTATATATTAATTTCATTTTATAAAGATAAATTCTAATCTAATCTCCTCACCCTTACTCCTCATCTCACACATACCTACCTTTATCCCGGGGAGCGCAATAGATCCAACGAGATTCGAGTGTGATGACACAAATTGGAATTTCTTAACTTTAAAAGAACAAAAAAAAAACAGATTCCCCCAACGAATAGGACAAACCCTAAATGTGGGAGAGAAAACCACTAAACTTGTAACTCTCAACTCTAATTAGTTATCTGCAAATTATTACTATCACTCGTGGAACTGAGTTCTCAAGAAATTCAAATTCATTTATGATTTTGATTTCTAATTTTTTGATGACATTTTTTCATTTAACATCAGCAGCATACTTAACTTAAATTTTTTGTTTTTTTTTTTTTTTTTGTACAAATAAATGCTCAACGACTTTATAGCCTTGAACGGTTACATCAATTATAGGTGCGACAAAAGTAATACACACACAATATATTTTTTTTTTTTATAAAATGGTTTGCATCTCAGCTCTTTTGTTTAAAACCTTGAAACGAATGGGCCAAATACAAGTTTGTTTTTAAAAATGCAATAAAATGAACAAAATTAATTTTTTTCCATGTATTATGGCTTTGTTAGTAAAAACAAATATTCCCATTAATTACGGAACACAACGCGTCATCGTTCAAGTGTCTGCCTTGGCTGGCTTCGCAGTAGCGCATTCTGTCACTCCAATTTTCTAAGACCTTGTTGAGGGTTTTTGGCTGTAGATCACAGATTATTTGGATGATATTGGCCATAAGTGCTTGAATCGTTTCCGGATTGTTGGCATAACATCGATCCTTCACGGTTCCCAAAAAAAAAATCCAAATTGGTTATATCGCAGCTCCGAGGCGGCCAATTGATATCGCCAAGACGGCTGATAACACGATTTGGGAATTTGGTGCGAAAAAGATCGATTGTGGCATGGGCTGCGTAGCATGTCCATGTTCTCAATTTCAGTAAAGAAAAAAAATCGATTAGCATGACTCTGTAACGCCCAACGTTGACCGAAACGTTTTCGAAGAAAATTGGTCCAGTGATGCCACCACTCCACAATCCGCACAAAACTGTCACTCTCTGTAGATGCATTGGCTTCTCGACAATAACATGCGGGGATTCCGATCCCCAGATGCAGCAATTTTGTTGGTTAACGTAGCCGCCGAGATGCAAATTCACCTGTTTTTAAAAAACGCAGTGTTTGGGCTACACAGAACTCACTTTTGAAATAAGTTTTCAATATTTTCCAACGTTTGTTCAAGCGTAAATCGACTCATTTCTTTCCACGGAGGTAGGATATTGACTTTCTGTTAAGATTTAGAGCAGGGAAACAGCTGTCAGTGTCAAAATAGCCTATGATTTAAAAAGAAACCATTAGATGGCCAACCCCGTTACATTGCCAAAAGATTTAAACAAAAGAGCTGTGAACCAAACCATTTTTTGAGTGCTTCTACAGTTAGAGTGTACAAGTGAGCGATCATTTTTTTTGGGTAGGCAAGGACGGCAGTCTTAAATTTTTTCACGTCACGAGAGGTTTGAAAAATAAATTATTCATTCGTGAAAATATTTAAGACTGCCGTCCTTGCTTACCCAAAAAAAAAAAAAATATCACTCCCCTTCAACTTCCCTAGCACCATGTTACTCCCAAGCTTTCGGATTTAGTAATCTAGCTTGCTTCCTTATTCTCTCCTCTACAAAATACCTTTAAAGATTTTGCTAGATATGGTCGATTAGGGACTTCCAGGCATCACGTTTCTGGGATAGTTTTTGACCAGTACACGGAGATTTTATCCTTAAAAATCAAATTATAATTTTTCAAATATAGGTGTGCCTATTTTAATTTCGTCAAGTCAAAAACCCTCCAAACACCTGACTCGGAAATCACCTCGACTTACTAAGTGTATTGGGATTGGTGAAAGGCATTTATTCCGAAATGGGCGAGACAAGAAATTCAGAGCTGTAACAATTTCCCCTAACTCAATAATTAGGGTTTCCTACAAACCTATTTTGTTTTACTGAAATTTTCAGGAACAACAAAAAAGGAAAGGGAAACTATCCCTATCATTACAACTGTCTGATGCACAGGTTGAGCTAAAACCGGGCCATAATTAATCCCGAACCTACTTGCGTAATATGTCTTTTGCATGGTACACACCTACCCTTCGACCTTGCAAAACTTCCAGCTCGTATAGGGACTCATCGGTTAGGGCATTCGGGCCACACACATATTTAATAATAACCTAGGATTAACAACGTACTAGAGGCATGTATAACAAGTAACACTTCGTAACTAACCAAGCAAGATCCCCACTCCCCCCGATTCCGACGAGCTAGAACGTGCGGGAGCTAGCATGCCTTGGCTTTAGAGAGTCACGATAACCTTTTGCTACTGCTGTCTGGACGGCTTTCGGGATTCCTGTAGCTAGGAAGTCTAGGACTGGTGAAATCAGTAAAAGGGGAAGAAGAAGTCCGCGGTAAAAGTTTAATAATCATTTCGTGTTACTCGCGGTCAAAGAGGAAGCCAGGGGCTGTGAAGCTCCTTAGGATGGGGTATCCTCGTTCTATGGAGGTATCAAGTCAATTGCTTCTCTTTTTCGTTACAGGATAATCAGGATAACTTTTAATACAGTTCAGGTTGCTCAGATTCACTCTCACAAATCTGAACGTAATTTCTCACTTTTGATGTCAAAATGCTGAGACTGTTGACCAAATTATAAAAAAAAAGAAATGGAGAATGCTTTTGACTTCTAGCGGAGAAATCTTGTTCAAGCTTCTCCATCGCCTCAGTGAAGCTGACAGAAGTTTGCTCAATGAAAATGATGGGGTGGCCCCGGCGCAGTGGAAGTAGTGCTTGACTGCTAACTTGGATGTGTGGGTTCGATCCCCAGTCTAGGCAGCATTCTTTTCTTTATTCCCTCAACTGAACGCCACACCCCTGGGATTTAATGAGAAAAATCAAAACCTAATTTCTCAATCCACTGTGCCAACAAAATGCCTAATTTATAAGACCCTAGGTCTTACTGGCAAATATATGTTTGTGTTTGTTTTTATATCTTAGAAACTTGAACAGGCTTATTTATTTAAATTCTGATTTTACGAGAACACTTCTTGATTTTGAATCAAATTTAATTTTAAGACTGTAAATGAAAAAAGTGCATGTTTATTTCTTTGGCATCACTTTCAACTTTGATCGCTTGAGCAAAAAAAATGCAGCTCTGCTGAATCTGGCAAGAATAACAGCGTATTCATCTTAATATCAAGAAAAGTTCAAGGCAATATAATTAGAACGATATAAAAAAGGCCTTCCTTACTAATAAATGAGACCTTTTTGATATCGTTCTAGAAACAGTGTGTTCTAAGCTTCATATTGAAATTATTGATCTACATACATAATTCTATCACATTTGCAGGTATTTTATTTTTAAAAAAAGGGTTTGGTTATAAAGTCTATAGAGTATACAAATATTCGTTTAAAAAAAAATTTCTTCACATATTTATGCATTTAATTAAGCTGATTACACATTTAAAATACAGCCTGTTACATTTTAATTTAACTTTCAGTTATAATTATTATTATGGCGCTTAAAATTTAAGAATAAATAAATCAGAATGTTAATGTACAAATAATACATATATATATGTTATGTATATCAATCTACATGCAAATATAGACAGCAACAAAAAAAAACACAAATTTCAATGTTTTTCTATCCTTCTATAATATAAATTAAATAGATATGTTTACACAGTATTAGCATTTTAGCATATCTAATTGGTAAAAATCTTTATTTATTTTTTTTAAAAACATTTTAAGCTGTTATTTTGTTCGGTGACTAATTTTAAGCCTCTCTCAATTTAAGAAAGCCTCTTCTCTTATTTTTTGGGTGTTTCTGATTAAACTGGATATGTTAAAATAAATGAACCAAATCTCCATAATCATGAATGAATCAGTCTTCTTTTGCCATAAATTAGTTGCTTAGCATAATCAGCAAATTTATATACCAGCGCCATATCATCATTATGCATAGTGCAAACAACACCATTTACTTATATAGCTTAAAGTTCCAAAGAGAGTGTGATGCTAAAATATTTATGATCTTAGCTATACATATATGCAGGTATGTATATAAATTGAATAGTTCTTCTTGTTGTAAAGCAACAAAAACAAAATATTTAACAACAAAATATCATTTAAAAAAAAAAAAAAACCGGGCGAGTTTCATTCATGGATTTCTCGACTTGACCGACCATTTATATACATTATTAATGAATGGCCAAAAAGCCGGTCTTGAAAAAAAAAAAAAAAATATTTACTTAAAATTATATACATTTTATTCAATGGATATATATTGATAAATTTTATAGAGACCGGAAAATGTTATTAATTTTTTTTTTTTTTTTAAACTTGAACATGTTAAAATTTGTTTGGTTGGTTGATGTTATACATTTTTTTGGTAGATTTGAGACAAACTGAAAGGTGATCTGCTAGTGACTGGATGGTTTGCATATATGTACATAGTAAGGCCGTTCTGGTTGATGGAGCTGTCGTGTCGCCCGTGGTGGCTCCACTGGGCTGGTTGTCTCGATTAATAGATCGGTTGCCACTGTCTGTTGATCCCTCTCACTTTTGATGAATATCGCCATAAAAGTAAATTGTTTTTCTTATCAGTTTTAGGCTTTAGATGTGGTAAATGGAGAGTTCGATAAATTTCAGGAATTAAGCGCCCTTATACTTAGCAATTGTTGCTAATGATGGTGGACTCTTTTTGAGTGATATTGGTCTTACGTCTTTTTGAATTTCTGCTGATTTTAGTTCATAAAATGGAAAAATTTACTAAAATACAGGGCGTTTGAGATATCATCAAAATTTTGTATTCGTTTGAAAGGTCTATCGATGCCATTTTGTATGAAATATAACATCGTTCAAATTTCAGCCGCGTCTTCGGATGGCGCGCATCCGAAATGTCAAATTTTCCATGACCTTGGCGCAGGCTGAATTTGACTGTTTGCATGGGTTATATGTAGGCTCTGGAGCCGCTGTGATTATTGTTGATGATTCGCATAGACCTACGACTTCAGAAAACTTCGCAAGAAAAAGGCTTAAGGGGGTCAAATCGCACGATCTCGGGGGCCAGTTCACATCACCTCCACGTGAGATGACCATGACCTCGAATCGCTCGTGCGGAGTTTCCAATGTGGTGTGAGCTGTGTGGCACGCATGCCACATGCCGTCGGTGTCCATATCATCCAATTTAGGCCAAAAGAAGTTCCTAATCATCGACCTATAGCGCTCGCTCGGTGATAGCCTGGCCAACGTCGTTCTCGAAGAAATATAGACTGATGACGCCGCGCCGTGCCGCCAGCCTTAAATCCACACCAAACAGTAACTTTTTCGGGATGCATTGGACGCTCTTGGATCTCATTTGGATTGGTATTGTCCCGAATTCAACAATTTTGTTTGTCTAGAAATGAACCTCATTGCTGAAGATGACTTTTCGATGAAAATTAGAGTCAGTTTTCAACTGCTCTAGAAGCCATTCAGCGAATATACGTCGTTGTCTATGGTCGTTTGAATTTTGTACGGGTGCAGGGTCAAGTCAGGACACAAAATTCGACAAGTTGTGAACCGGGAAAGGCCGAGTTCTTTTGAGCGACGTGAAATTAACTGCCACGTATAACTCTCACGGATAACGGCGGTGTACTTCGTGATTTTTTCGGTCAATTTAATCGTCCAAATGTGCGTACAATCGGAAAAATCGTGCAAAAATTTGAGCAAACCGGTTCTGGCCCGTACTGCAGAAAATTTTGCTGCCGTTCGCGATAGTGTGGCTGAAGAGCCGTCCACCTCAACTTGTCGTCGTGCCCAACAATTGCACCTCCCACGCTCGTCGTTGATTAACATGTGCAATCTAGGTTTAAATGAAAATATTATAAGAATTTCGTTACAATAAAAATCTATCTATCAAAAACACGCTTACAAGGTGCAATTGACTCAAGAACTAAAGCCCCTCGACCATTTCAAGCGTCGTCAATGGTCAGAATGGTGGCAAGAAATGGCAACAGTGGATGATCAATTTTCGAAGAAAATCATCTTCAGTGATGAGGCACATTTTCACTTCAGTGGATTCGTCAATAAGCAGAATAGCCGCATTTGGGCGAATGATAATCCAAGAGTGATTGTCGAAAAATCAATGCACCCACAAAGAATGACTGTTTGGTTCGGTTTATGGACTGGCGGCATCATCGGGACGTATTTTTTCCAAAACGAGGGCGGTCAGGCAGTTACTGTGAATGGTGTTCGCTATCGTGAAATGATAACGACTTTTTTATGGCCCGAATTGGAAGATATTGGATGTGGACGATATGTGGTTTCAACAGGACGGTGCCACTTGCCAGACAGCTAACGAAGCAATGGCTCTTTTGCCCGACAAATTCCATGGCCGTGTTATCCTATGTGCGGTGGCGATGTCAATTGGCCGCCAAGATCAATTGATTTGGACCATCGGATGGAAGTGTGCCGCCGAGGTCGCGACGGCCATTTGGCCGATATTTTCTTCCATACATAATTGAACCATACCAATATTATCATAATAAAAAGAAATGACAATAATTTCCTAAATAATTTGTGTTTTATTCAAAACCAACATCGGCCCTTAAAATTTACCCACCCTTTATAATATACTAATTTATCCACCACACTTCTACCTCTCGGTAGGATGATTATAGCGACCGTAAAATGCCCGAACAGAATACTTATTTTAATAAAACAATTTTATAATTTGCACTTGTTGTTGAACGCTATATCCATCCATGGTGATTTGGCTAATTAGACTGAATAACTGACAGCCAATTTGACAGATGTAGCTTCAATAATATGGTCGCTATCGACTGTCAAAGTTCGGAAGTCTCTATTGGAAGACCCTTTATATTAAAAGTAAAAAAATCAATGTATCTGATTTTTTTAACTATACGTTTTACATTCCAAAGTTAGTTGTAAATTTTGTGTTCACTTTTGAGAGTCTCTGGTGAATTTCACCTTCATATAAGTCCTCATACACATTAGATGAAAAATATTATGAATGAATGACTGAGTTTGATGGTGTTAATCCCCCAGAGACGATAATCAACTGTGTTGCTGTATACGTATAGATATCATATGGCTGCATTACCAGATTCTGTTACATCATCCCATAGAACTGATATATCGATGTGATTCGTTGCTGTAAAGTTGTTTGTGACTTAAAGTCGACATCTGATGTCGTCGTATATACCCCTGGTAAAATTTTATTTAAGATTAAAATCATGAATGGAAAGGATTTTTTGATGGAAGCCTAAAAGCATTGCATATGATATATAAAGTTAACTTTAAATTGTCATGCCATAAAAACATTGTATGTATTTTCAATACATACATATGTGTACATATTTACTTTTGCAATGAAAACATAACTTAAATATTTTATATTGGGTCACTTATCACACTTCAGTTGTGTGTTGATGATGATGATGATGGTTGTTCAGTTGGCTAACTCATACGATTACATTGACAATGTTTGTCGTTATATTAAGTATACAGATTCAGGAAGTCAGTCTTCGTATGTCAGGAGAAATTTGTCGCACACGCGTAGGAGATTTAATGATTTATTGAGACAGTTAAGGAAAGTAGATTAATGGCGGTGTTAACATGGTGTGGTTTTTTTGTTATATTCATGTGCGCGTGATGAAATTCACAGTTGAGACTTGCAAACAAACAAAAACGTTTTGTGCAAATTTTTAAATAGGTACTTAGGTAAGTAGGTACATATAATTTCATATTTTTTATTTGGAGTTTAAAAACCTATAGGTAAATCATATTTTACAGGTACAGGGTGTTTTGAATAAGATGTTACAAAAAGGCGTGTAGATTGGGTCGAAACAAGGAAAAAGGAGAGTGTGTATTTTCAACCATTTCGGCGGGATGGGAATTTTCCAAAGAAAAATAACTTCAGATAAAAATAAAATGAACGAATGGGTCGCACGAACTTGTTTTTATGTGCGATCACACTGTGATGGTTTAGATCTTTTCATCTGATTTTAAAAGAAATAAATTAGATTTTGAAGTCTATATTTTATGCCAATTGCCAAAAACTTAATTAAGTTATTACATGAGTACATAAATATAAATAATATGGCACCGTGTTTCACATATGCATGATGGAACCTACAGTTTAGAGCTTAAGACTGAAAAATTGTTAGAAAAAAATATAATTAGAAATAAATTGACTAAACAAATTTTGAAATTATTTTTACTCCAACGCGATGTCGATGTACATCATCTGATTTCTTATACAAATCTCAATTTGTGAGAAAAAAAAATTAAAATTGATGGAGCAGTTTAAGAAAAAAAATTATTTTTTATATATAAAATTTTGAAAATATATTTTTAAAAAAAAGTAGTAAGTACGCCATTTTTGAGTTTTTATTAAATGCGGAATTTAAAAATTAATTTTGAAAAAATTCATATACCCATTTTCGAAATATCGAATTGTCAATAAATAATTTTGATTTTTTTTTTAAATACATTTATTTTTTTTATTTTGATATGAAATATTTTTTTAAATTTTTTTAGAAGCTCTTGTGTAAAAAATTTCATTAAAATCGGTTTTACAGATAATGAGATAGTCGAATTTGAAAAAAAAAAGATTTGAAACTTTTTTTAAAAATCAAAAAAGAAAATGTTTGGAAAATTTTATAAATTTTTGAAAGATTTTCTATAAAAAATTATCAAAATCAGTTGAAACTTTTTTGAGAAAATCGACAGTAAAAAATATGGTTCTAATGGGTGGTACCACTTATAACCATTTTTCCGATTTTTTTTTTATAAAATTGTAGTCTTTTTGTATAAAAATTTTCTAAATTTTTTTTAAAGTTGTGGGCACGTTTTTGAGAAAAATAAGATTTTCATAATTTGGTAAAAAAAAATGACCGTTATTTTTGGTCTTAAAAAAATAAAATAAAAAAAACATATGAGGGAAATGCTCTAAAACTGCTAGGTACCAAGTTTTAAAAAAATCGACCCACCGCGTTAAATCTGCTGCCGAAAGGACAGGACAGACAGAATATCGAGACCCACTTTTTCGACTTCGTTATCATCTATGTCAAGTTTGATCAAAATCTCGAGCTCGTTTTTTTAAGACTCCATAATTTGCCATATAGTACATATATATCCCAAGTAAAAAGAATAAAAACAACGCCAATACGTACACAATGTCATGATATAGCTTTTGTTAATTTAAGTAATTTTTGTTTTTGAATCAAGTTGCTTTAGCGAGAAATTTTTGAAAAATGAATTTTTTAATTCAAAATGTTGAAGACAAACAAAAAGTTTAAATCGATTTGTCAAACATTTATGTTTAATTTTAAAAACAAGAAATCCAGGTGGCACGGGTTAGTTAGAGGCTTGAAACTTGTTTGTCTTTACTTTTAACTATGCGAGCCTTTGAAAGCATCAAAATCAAAAAAATTCAAAATAAGCACTACGCACTTAGTTCATTGGACACAACCTTAACGGCGAGTTCGTCTGGATAAAAATTCTAAGAAAATAAAAGCTTAAACTGAAAGGCATAGAGCTATTTTAATTATGTCAATACTGTCCGTAATTTTTGTGATTTTTTTTTCTTTTTAAATTAAGTTTTGTGAAAATGCAACTGTTATTAATATTTTTAACAATTTATTATTGTAATTTTTTCAATTCAGCAAATTTTATAGTTTTTCTTGATTAGCTATGTCTCGCATAACATTGTGTAAATGTTGTGAATAATTTTTGTTGACGGAACGTTTCAATAACAGGGTTGGAAATATACATAATTCTGTATGTTTCAAAATTTAGTTTTTTAAAAATCTGTATTCCAAAATGCTCAAAATCCAAAATTCTGTATTTCAAAACTCTTTAAATCCATTATTCTCTTGTTATTCAAAAATTCTGTATTCTAATTTTCTGTAAATTATAAAAGACATTTTTTTTTATGTAAATTTTGTATAAAAATCACAAAAGTCGTTTTCGGAAAAATAAGATTTTACTCAAAGTTTCCGTTATTTTAAGTTATAAGAACATGTTTGATTGTTTTTAAATCTGATAGTTAATGTTACCGTCATTGAATTTGTATAATTTACAATCATCTGGATTTAAATTTTAATCTGGATGAATCGTTTTCGAAATATGTGTGTATAAAGTTTTTAAAAAAATTTAAACTTTGTTAAAAATAGTACATTCTATATATTGAAACTTTTTATAAAACTCTCCATATCAGTTAATGATTCAGTTCGAAAAAATCGGAAATCAAAAAATGGCTCAATCGGAGGTGCTATAAAGATGCCAAAACAGGAGCTTGCGGACAGTTGGAATAATTGACAAACATTTCTTCAGAGCCACAACACTGAATACTCTCGTACACCGTACGAGGGAAGATTGCATTAAACTACTGCGAATCAGACTTGGAAAAGCAATATTTATAATTCGACATTTTTACAACAGGGAACCTCCAGACGTCTGTCAAAATTGTCAAACAACCCTTACCATATGGCACATCTTTGTAGAATGTCCCATGTCACGCCAAATCTTTAATAGTACAAATGTACCAAACGAATTAGTTAAAATACTTAGCCCATCTGATATCAACTCAATACAACGCATAAAAGAAGCTACATCTAAACATAATAAATTTAATGAAATATAATTTGTTTTTCTTTGTTTCTCTCTTTTTCTTCATTATTGTAAATTTTTTGTTTAATTTTGATCAAAATATTTAAAATGTAAAAGACGGCGTCGTTTACGGTCATTTTTTCATTTTTAATTCATTTTTATTTTTTCCAAATCTTATAACTATTTAAAGCTAGACAAAAATTCATAAAAACTAGCCTACTTATCAATAACTTACAACTAACTTACTGGCCCCATGCGGGCGCTCTAAGTTAAACTATATAACAACTTAATACTAATGCCTTTCGGCCTAAAAACTAATTTAATCGTAAAATTCCTTATCAGTTTTATTTTTCACCAAGAAAGAATTTATAAAAAAAACTTGGTATCATTATCATTTTTTATTTTATTTAAAACTTACAACTACGTCGTTTACGGTCCTGCTACCCTGATTCCTTTTTTTAAATAATTTGTAAATTTATTTATAAATTATTTGATTAAATAAATAAATAAATAAAAAATTTTCCAAAAAATGTGTTTACTAAAAAGTAGGTTTTTGAAAAAAATAAGATTCTCGCTCAATTGCTGAAAAAATTGTATGCGAAGTACCGTTATTTTAAATTAAAAAAAAACATATCAGAGGAATGTCCAAAAAATTATGAGAGCAGTTTAATATTTAATGATTTCTTACTAAAATTTGGTGGGTTTACTGTTCAGGTTTTCGAAACGTTTTTAATTTTGAATAATAAAAAGAAATCTTGCCAAATAAAACCACAAAATTTTAGTCAGTAAAGTGCAATTGGAAGCAATTGAAAATGCTCCAATTAATTGAGCGTAGTTTTGAGAAAGTAGGTCGATAACACTTCGCCTGTACTTCAAGCTCTACCGCTCTATTAAATTTTATTATTCTACAGCATAATGAGAAAAATTGTTCATTTAATTGATTGCAATTCTAAGAAAGTGGGCGCACACCACGCCTCCTGAATCGAAAACCTCAAATTTTTGATTTTGTTTTCATTGTATATGCGCCACATGACCTACCTCTCTGTGTTAAATTACAAGATTCTGCGGTGTCGGGAAGTGCTCCGTAATTTTGATGATCTGTCAGTGAGTCAGTGAGTGATGGATATCAGTTACGGTTTTAGCGATTTCTGAAGGCCTATCTCTCAAGAACCACACATGTTACGGGGTTGAATTTTGATGAGATGCCTGTGCTTGGCCATTCTGGCAAATTTTCGTAATTTGAAATTTCTAAGTTTATTGGTACTGAAGTTAGAAGGGGTTCGAAAATCGCCTGAGTTTGTTCCTGTAAATAAGGTGTAGTGCAGGAACTACCGTGCCTACCTACACGCCAGCGGTGGATTCAACGCAGGGAAGAAGTTTGTTTGTTTTTTTTGTTAAATTTGTGTTTATATTATTATGCATGTACCTACATTTCTTGGGTTCCACATAAATTCTTTTTTGTGTATATTTTGAATTAAATATAGGTAAATACCTATAACTATGACATTTTATCATTTAACATTTAATTTAAAATAATTCTGACAGTTAAAATTTCTTATACCAGTTTTCTTTCATAAAAACATTAAACACATTTCTCTCGGCTGAAAATAAAGAACAAATATTAAGCATACGAGCATTCAGTAGCCCGCAGGAAAAATTCACAACAAAGGCAATTGTTTTTATTTTATCAATGAGAAATGGGTAAAAAGTTCATTTCGAAATATTTGCTCATTCAAATGTTAAAAATATCGGTTTTTCGCATACAACTATTTAACGGCAAACGCTATCGAAAAGTAAGTATAGCATGCATTTCTGTACAAAAAAACGTTTCATGATTTGATTTTTAATTGTGGGATAATAAAAAATAAATTAATTTTATAAAGAACAAAAATTTATTCATTTTCCATTTTCCTAATTATTAGAAATCATGCAGTTTTAAATTTAAATTTATTACGAATCAATTTTTTAGTATTTAAACAAAAAACTGCGACATTTTGCTGAAAAATCCCAGTTTTATTTGTGATATTGTTAAGATCTTCGTGATGTCAGAAATATAAACCAACCAATTGTATTTTTAGTTTTTTTTTTATAAACTTCTTTAAGCTCCAAATAATTAGCAAGTTAATTTCAAAATCCCACCTCTGTCCTTCTGCAAACCATCATCACATAACATTCATATAGATAGAATTAACTACACATATGTATGTACATATGTATGTATGTATGTACATATGTACCTATACATAAATATTTACTCCGCCCATTTTTTTGTATGGCTTCAACACAAATAGCAAAGCTATACCTACCGTTAGTTCGAATTTTCGAAGATGCAAAAGTATTACTATTTCATATATCACCTAGACAAACTAACACTAAAAAGTATTTATTTTTTTTTTGTCATACATACAAAGCTAAGACTTCTTAAAAAAGCTTCATTTTCCATCAAAAGTTGGATAAAAACAAAAAACAAAAACACGTTCTATCATCGTCAAATCTATTTAAGCACATTAAAATGTCGTGATCGTGAGTTGTAGAGCATCTCCATATAAAACCTTTCACAAAAACCGAACCATCATATTTTATTCATCAATTTTTATTTATTTTTTTTTTTTTTTTTTACAAAAATAAAACAGACTTTTGACGTTAAAATCATAGAACCGAAAACGGAAACAATTAATTTTTACATCTTTCATATTCATTCTGATGTTTTGGTTTAAGCAAACCTTAACCAGTTTGGCTCGTGTTATTTTCTCAAAGCTATCTACATATCTATCTATAATAAATATTTATGTAAATTGAAAAGAGCAAAAACCAAAAGCGTTATACGATCAACAGTCAAAGAAACAAAAAAAAAAAAAAACCTGTATAACATACAAATCTCTAACCAAGAAAATAGGTGAATGAATCTTATTTACAATCAAGAGCTTCGCATTTACAAATGATAGATAGCCTACGGGTTACGGGTGTATTGTATTTTGTCTTGTTAACAGTTTTTTTTTTTTTTTTTTGCCGCAAAAGCTGAAATGCATTTTACTAAGAAGATTGATGTTTTTTATCTCGTAGATACAGCAGCGTCTGATTTCAATTTGAATACCCTCCCATCATCTGCATTTTCTAAGGTTAGGAGTTAGAAGGGAGACCGTGGTTTTCTGGGATATGATTTTTTTTTAACATTCACTTTGATTTAAAAAATTTAAACGTCTTCAATGGCTACAAAGTTTTAAAGAGATAACAAAATTCATTAACAAAAATCTCAAATTAAAAAATAATTCCTGCTCCAAATAAGAAGTGCAACCCGATCTTCTTTTACATTATAATTTTGTTTACGGTCTGGGTCTGAGACCACCATTGATAGTGGTTTTATTTAAAAAAGTGTAGGTCATGAATTAATCAAAAGATTAAGGACGTATCTGACCGTCGTCGGTCGGTCGGTTTGTATTAGATCTATGCGTCCATCTTTTCCACTTATCCAGTCGGATGTAACTATAAAAAAGGCTGATATAACTAAAATAAAGTAAGGGAACTTTTTTTCGGAAATCTACCCTATATGTGTTGGGCGCCATCTTGTATTTTATATACTAATGCTATTCTTAGTTTTTGGAAATTTTATTTTATACAAGTTAAAAAATTATTTAATTAAAACAAGTTGTAACTAAAATTCAAGATAAAGCCCATTGCAAGTGAGTAATTTATAATTTAGAATCCTTATAACCCCCTGAAATGATTGGTGGAAATAAATATAATAGCGCGAAATTTTAAACGATTTAGTACGATGTTAAAGCCATTTTGTCATAGTAAAAATGCTTTAACATTGTACTAAATCGTTTAAAATTTTGCGCTAATATTATTTGTTAGTTTTGGTAAACCCCCAAAGCGTTTGATTTTATTTTAACTCTGAACTTTAAGGTTTAAATGTGACTACTTAAATGAGAATATGAAATGTTTGAGGTCCAAAAATAATACGTTACCTGACGTAAACCGTTTAGAAAAAGCTCATTCATTTGTAAACTTCTCTAACCAATGTTTATAAATATTTATCTATGATCTATCGTTTCATTTCATTCATTATGGTAAAACGGTATACCTGCCATAGAACTGTTTTATTATTTTATTATTAATGACCCATTTCGATAAAAAAAAATTTGCACAGGAGCTCCTTAAAAGTTTATATAATATTGCATTACATATGTAAAAATTTTCAAAGAAATATATAATTTTTTATTTTGGATTTATTAAATTTTTTGTTGCTTGAAAATCTCTTCTCGAAAACAGGTAGATAGAATTCTATCGTTATATCTATTTTAAATCGATAACACTTAATTTGGTAAACCCTACATTCTACAAATGTACAGATGAATAAGAATATGCATTTTTGTTGAAAAGAAAAAGCAATTTATTTTTCTAGTGCTAAGTTAGGCTTTTCTTTCTCAATTTCATTTTAAATTTGGAAATTCAAAAGTCTATTGCATATTAAAAGTTTTTCTTCTGATTTTGCATACTTTTAGTTATTTTTAAATTATCAGCAGTTGGAGAAGCTTAGACACATCTTATTTTCTACCACAATCGATTTGATATTGTTTTTTTTTATGTAGCATATTTTTGGGTGTAATTATTAAAACTATAGTTTTTCATCTATCTTTTTACAATTAAGGGAAATTTTAAAATGGTCACTATTCTTGATGTTAATGCTTTAAATATCTGAGTTATTGACTCGACATGCTGCATGTATTGAAATTGGGATTAATTTCGTAAAACCTTTGTATATAATAAACTATAGTACTATCATGGTGAAGTGTGACAGTAGCGACACCTACATCATCCGCGCAACACTTTCTCATTTTGAATTTGGTGAGGTTTGGAGATTTGAAAAATGAAAAACATAAAAAAAGAAGAAGAACGGGAACGCTGTATAGCAAATTTATGGGAGTGCGAGGAAACGAAAATAATACATTTTTCTTTAAGAATATAATAAAAAATGAAGATAATAAAGAATAAAGATGAGGGATATAAAGAAGGAAAAACACAATTTTTTTGCGGGGTTTTGTTTACATTTTTTTTCATTCTGCCATGGTTAGGCAAAAAAAATGTGTGTATTTTTTTTTGTTCAGAAGGAATCGGATGGTTGTTTGGCTTTCTGATTAGGTGAAAAAACATACATACCATGGGTATAGTTATATCGATATGTAGTATTTTTTTTACTTACTCTTCGTGATCGTGACCTTCTAAGGATGTTGTTGTTCTTGTATGTTGGTTGGATTTAATTCTTTATTTCCTCATTTCGACCTTCAGTGGATTTTTTCGTTGCTTAGATTTCGATTCTTTTAAAATTAAACTTTAATCACGGTAGGTAGGTATAGTTAAAACAATTACAGGTAGGTACATGATTACATATGAACGTTTATATATAAGTATTAATATATATGTATATTTGATGATATGAATGTATTTACAAAAATGTAAAAATAGGCTATTTTTTATAATCCCTTTACCTACTTTATAATCATGTTCTCATAATCCTGTTTTATATCTTATAACGTTCTTCATATTATTCCGCACCGCTAACACATTTGTAAAATGGTTGTTCCAACCATAAAAAAATTACATTTCCTTACTTAATATTATATGCCGTTGTATGGTTTTATAGAACGCCGAACTTACGCCGAATATACTTATTTATACAAACATAAGTATATTAGGGTGGTCCTAACAAATGTAATGTTTTGATCAAACTTATAATTTTAATAACATTGGTAATAACTGAAAGAAAAAAATAATATTTGGCAGAAATTTAGTCACTTCTAGACAAAAAATTATATTTCTTAAAATTTTAAACCAAAAGTGTAAAAAACGAAATATGTATATGTATATATTTTTATTTTTATTATTTTAAATAAGAACTAACTAGTACCCTTATTCTATGTATTCAAAGTTTAATTTGTAGCGATTCTAGCGCCGCGTATAGGCTCCGCGCAACCCTAAAAATAACTCACCATGATAGTACTATAGTTTATATATACAAACGTAAAACGGAAATGTGTAGCATATCCCCTTCCTGGTAGTAAAAAAAGCGTTAAATTTCAAAAATCATTCAATAGGTCTGTTTCTTTACTCGCCCGCGGGATCCCCTGGTAATCTAAAGCTAGGTACAGACGATTGTCAGATCTTACAATATTGTCAGATCTGTCAGTTTTCATTGAAAACATCTTACAATTGCTGACAATTTCTTCATTGTTCGAAATGTCAATGAAACCCTTCTGTTGGAGTCGAATTGGTTAAAGAGAGATAAAAAAAGTTTGTGTTGGAAATTTGTAGTTTTTGCACAACTGAATAAATAAAGTAACTCAATTCAATTATATTTTATATCAATTCCTTGTGTTGCGTAGTTTTATTCGGAATAAATTAAGTGCTTAAGCTCGGACCCCATTTGTCTTTTATTAATTCTTTTAAGCATATTGTTGATTTTTTGTCGCATTTCTGACTAAAAATAAATTTAAAAAATCTAACAATGGAGGCATCAATGGTCGAAAATGTTACCATGGAAAATGGAAATTCATCAATTCTTAAAGAACCCGATGATGAAAAGGAGAGAAGAAAAAGATTCTTTATTAAATGCAGAGGAAATCGATGGGAATGCTGCAGAACCTCCCCCAAGCAGTGCCGTAGCCAGGATTTTGGTTCGGGGGGGGCTTGCTTCCAAATTTTACGAGGAATTCTTTAAACAAAAAACTATATATATCCCATTTTATTGATTTTTATTAGTTTTTAAATTGTATGTACTCAAACGAACATATAATTACTTAAATTATTTTTTTTATACACACATTTTATCAAAGCAGAAGACGTCTTGATTTTCTTTTTGACATGAGATCAATCACCTTATCTGGATCCACATTAATATCTGAATGAGCAGATATCATAGCAAGTGAGCTTAATCTTGCATTCCCCATAACGCTTTGGGACACTGTTTTAATCCTTTTCATAGGTGAAAAGGTTCTTTCAAAACTTGCTGTGGTCACTGGAGGCGTGGCCAAAACCGTAAGCAAGAAGTTTATACCTCTAAAGTTAGTCTTGTCACATATATCAAGCAATTTTAAAACTTCGATAGAAGGATCAATCGACGATATTTTTTCGCACCAGAGAATGTACTCAGCTTTCACAGCTGACAACGAAATTAGCTTTTCCATTTCGTTGACTCGCCCAACCGCAGAAAAACCTTGGAGAAGAGCTTGAAACGATGGTAGAACGTCTTCGTTGATCATGAATCTGTCCGTAAGATTTTGTATTAACGAATCTATTCAAGGAATCAATACAGACACTCTAAAATAGGATTCAGTAGAAGAAGTTTCTGGATTGGAACGCGTGGTTTGTTTCAATGAAGTTCTTGGAGTCTTAATTCAACTTTAAATAAGTCCTCGGGAAGGTTAGATACGGATTGAAAAGCCTCTCTGAAAAAATCTTCGGCTTTTTCTCTGATGTTCTCAAAAGAATTCAGAACTTCTTTGGTGCGGTCGATTGCAGAAACGAAATCTAAGGATTTGTTCTGTAGGAAAACTGATAAGGGCAGCGTTAAACTGAACAGCTTTTCGCATACAATGGGGCTAACTAGGAAATCACATTTTTCGACCGCTGCCAAAAGTGTTGATGCCTTCGAAGACATCGCCCACGTTCTGCTCGTTATTTCTTCAAGACTTATTGAGATGCATTTGAAGAGCTCTACAATAGAAATAATACTGTATATTAGAAAGTTTTAGTTTTTATTTTAGGCTTTCGGGGGGGGGCTTCAGCCCCTCAAGCCCCCCCCCCTGGCTACGTGCCTGCCCCCAAGTAATGATGCCTCCCCCCAAAAGATGTAAACAATCAATCAATTTTTTTTATAGATCTGCCAACCGTTTGGACAGAAAATTTTCAAGCTGACAATTTTTTCAGATATATTGTCCGAAAATTGTCAGACTTGTCCTTAAGGTCCTTAAAAGCCACCTGACAAATTAATACTTTTGTCTTGTGAATTTATGACTCTAATCAAAATTTATCTGTCGGATAACTAACCAGAACTTATTTCACACAATTTAATAAATATTTTAAGGCAGTATACGAGACAAATACTAACAATTCCACAAAAGTTATGTGGTACACATCATTGCTTCATTTTTATTAGTGTTTAAATAAGATAATTTCTAATATTATAAAAACAAATTTTTTCATCTTAAATTTTATTTTGCTGTTGATCGCTTGTTTTTGTTGTTATCTCCTTTTATTTTTGTATGCATTAACTTACTGTTGACATTTTCAATAAATTTCATATTAAAAAGATTCCACTTGGTTGTGTGGTTTTCACGTAATTTCCTAACGAATTGCGTGCAAGTTTAAATTAAATTACCGCTTATTTCAAAATAACCTCATTTGCTCTAATTAAAATGTAGAATAAACTGCTTCAAATTTGTACAGTGTATTTTTACTTTTGATATCCGTCCTTTCACTTGTAGCCTAAACGGGTGGGTCGATTTTTATTAAACTTGGCATTTAGCAGTTTTTTTTACATTATCTAACAGATTTTAAATAAAAATTATTCTTATGACCTAAATAACGGTACCTCACATACAAGTGTTTAAAAATCGGTAAGGAATCTCATTTTTCTCAAAAACCACTCCCACGATTTTGATAAAAAAATGTATGTAAGCTTATATAGCTATATTTTCGGTTTCGAAAGTAAAGCTAAAAACGAGGCTGGGTGAGACCAACACTGGTAACTTCCCATTGGTGCCCGTGGCAACTGGACACCCAATATTGTTTTGTAATAAGAAAATTCCTAATTCAAAATCTTAAAAGACCTTATCAAATGTTCAATATGCGATCAAGTGAAAACCAAAGTTGGGGCGTAGAAATAAGGAGCAGAACGTGGGACGACGTTCTACCATCGTTTCAAGCTCTTCTCCAAGGTTTCTCTCTAGTTGGGCGAGTCAACGAAATGGAAAAGCTAACAAGTTTCTTTGATAATGCAATTTCGCTGTCAGCTGTGAAAGCTGAGTAGGTACATTCTCTGGTGCGAAAAAATATTGTCGATTGATCCTTCTATCGAAGTTTTAAAATTGCTTGATATATTATGTGACAAGACTTACTTTAGAGGTATAAACTTCTTGCTTACGGTTTTGGCCACGCTTCCAGTGACCATAGCTAGTGTTGAAAGAACCTTTTCAACTATGAAAAGGACTAAAACAGTGTCCCGAAGCGTTATGGGGAATGTAAGATTAAGCTCACTTGCTTATGATATCTGTTCATTCAGATATTAATGTGGATCCAGATAAGTTGATTGATCTCTTGTCAAAAAGAAAATCAAGACGTCTTCTGCTTTGAATAAAATGTGTGTATAATGTATAATTTAAGTATATGTTCGTTTGAGTAGATACATATACAGCCCTATTAATAATAACAAAATAGATATGAAACAACACTAACACATCTTTTAACTTACAATTTAAAAACTAATGAAAATCAATAAATTGGAATATATATAGTTTTTTTTTTTTTAAGAATTCCTCGTAAAATTTGGAAGCGAGCCCCCCCCCCCATCCCGAACCAAAATCCTGGCTACGGCACTGCCCATAACAAATTTAATTTTTTTTATCGAGTGAATAAATTTTAAAATATTATAATTATAAGACTTTAAAACCATGACAGTGTGATCGTTCATAAGAGTAACTCAGTTACGTGTGACCCCTTCGTGCAAATTATGAAAATTTGTGACAAATTTCCATTTACCAAACAGACCTATAAGGTATAAGCACAATAAAAAACACAACCTTAGCTTTATATTTTTTTCAAATTTTACTTGCAATATATTCTATTACTTTTTGCTGCCATATTTTGTTACCGTAATTTATTATAATTTTGGTTTCAGATTTTTCGTACACCTTGACTTGGATATCAGACGTGGTATACATGATCTTGAAGACTTAAATTTTTGTTTTAATATGTGAATATTTTTTCCACAAGAAGTTGATGTTTTATCAACTTTAACTGATTTTGAAACATTGTTACTTGCACCTAAAGAAGGCTGAGAGTTTTGTTTTGATAAAAGACCAAATTCTGAAGACTTCATACTTCGCTTTTCATTGTTTTCATTAGCCATAAAATTGTTACAAAAGGATTTTTCATTTTTTAATGATTCCAATAAATCTTGAAGAACTGAACAGACATCATCTTTAATTCGTAGTTGACTTTGTTCCTGCATTTCTAAATAGAAAAATCTCCAAATATTGCTTACGAATATATAATTTAGGTATTTCAATAAATTCTATCAATACCTTCAATTGAATTTTTCTCTGAAATAACTGAGGCAGGTAGACCATCTTTACATAAATTAAGATGTATATTAATTTGTCCTGCTTCTTCTTTTGAAACCATAATTGTCTTAATATGACTGCAACTTTTTGGAAGAACTTTTTTTAAATGCAATATCTGAAGAAATAATTTAAAGAAATATCTGAAGAAATTCGACAACGATTATGATAGGTATATACATAATTTAAAGAATCATCAAGCTTAACTAAATGCATCTGTCGGTACCTTTGTTATAAAACCGTCCTCTGTAATTCCTTTTCTTTTATATTTCACAGGATTATCTTCACAATAATTCGTGTGCATTTTCTTCAACTGATTATCATCATTATAAATTTTGAATCTTTTTTGCCACGATGGACCTTCATTAGCTACATCATTATTAGAACGTTCAGATGAACATGCAGCATTGGAAAGTCCTTCAACTTCACGATAGTCACTAATTAACGAAGAGATATCCTCAGATGCTTCCAGGAATGTACTTTCTTCGAGACCCTCGCACATAAAATGATGAAGAAATGCCCTTCGATTGAATAATTGCATATATTTGTTGAGCATTCTGCACCAAGCCATCTGTATGGCGGTATTATTTGTCAATGCCATCATTGCCCGATCAGTAGGTCCAATATCACCACCATACACAGCACATGGTGGCATCGAGTTTATTCCAACTTTAAATCCTGTCGGTGACCAGTCAACAAAATTAAGCGATCCCCTGGCCTTCATAATTCTAATACTAGAATTAATATCAGAAGATGCAACGTTTCCCCGATAGAGCAGCACGCAAGACATATATTTTCCTTTAACAGGATTACACCGAATTAACTGGCTAGAAGGTTGAAAGCAATCAAAAGTCATGTGTTCTGTGCCAAATTCAGTGTAACATGCATTGTTCATAGCTATCAGAGGTGAATAGCTAACCAACGGGAAGTGGATCCGTGGAAAGGGAACAAGGTTAGTTTGAAATTCGGTGAAAGATACATTCAAGCTTCCAAAGAACCGCTGAGAAGCTGTCAGAGTTGAAATTACCTAGAATAATAATGGAAGTTTTTCCGTTGATTATTTTGGAAATCAAGTTTCGAATATGAACTACATATATGCTAACCTGTGCAATAATTCTATTTAAATTGGTGTACGACGGAGAGTAAACGCCCAATTTCGTTTCACAAATGTCATAGAGAGCTTCGTTGTCCAAAATAAATGTACAGTCACTAGAATCCATATTAATGTGAGTTGCCAACAAACTGTTATAAGGTTCAACAATAAGCGGTGTTATCCTAAAAGTATAGAGTAGTTTTTGTAAAAAAAAAAATTTGTCATTCTTTTTGTTGAATTCTATATTTACGATGGTGATGGAAATATAATAAAATCCATTTTTGACATTTTCCCATAATCATTAGAAATTTCTTCCATGATCCGATTACCTAGGCCCGACCCTGTTCCACCACCCATTGACCGGAAAATAAGAAAGCCTTTCAAATTTGGACAACCTTCGGCCACATCTCGCAATGAATCCATTGTTAAATCTATTAGTTCAGCTCCAAGGGTATTATAGCCACGTGCAAAGTTGCTTCCACTATCTTCTTTACCACTGATTAGTGTCTGTGGCTTAAACAGTGTTCCATAAGTGCCAGTTCTTACTTCATCTAAAAAAACATAATACACATTTTAAGAATTCATTATGGCAACAATATAACAAAAAAAAAACACTTTAGCGAAACCTATTACAGTTGGTTCCGAGTCGACCATTACCAAACGTGGCACCAATTTTGAAGTACTCGAGTAAGCGAAGAACGTTTGAAATGAATTGTCCATTGAATAATCGTACAAACAACCATATTGATTGATGCCATGTTCAAGACAATAAAGTTCCCAACAAGCATTTGCTATTTGTACTCCTGCTTGGCCTACATGAACATGGATTATTTCACCCTAAAAATGATTAAAAGTTAATTATAATTAGAAAGTATTTTGGGAGTTTATTTGAAAGCTTTTGGTACATTACTGGACATTTTTTTGGATTAAAATATTTTACTAAAATTTTGTCTTCTTTTTTTATTTTATTTGAAAGAACTGACTGAAATATTTAAATATTTTCTTTGCATTGAATTTAAATTTTGGATTTAATAACTCAGTAAATTTTGTAATGACAAAAAGCAATGTTTCTTCGTTGTTCTACACCTATAAGATGAAGGTATCAGATTTCAAGACATTTAGGATCCTTCAATGTTCGTCTGCTAATGTTTTTCCAAACACGGTCCTATCATTTTCTGGCCCTATCCTGGCAAACCTCACAAGTTACAACAACCTCACAAGGTGAAGTAAAATTGATTTTTTATGAGGTTTTCATATTGTGGTACCACTGTTTCAACTTGTGAGCCTGACAAGAACTTTCAAAATTTTGATCTTCTTTTGAATAGATCACAACTCACAAGTTTTGAATTTTACAATTACGAAAAAAAATCAATGGGTCCGTTCAACAAAAATTCAGAACTTAGAAGCCAAGAAAAAAATGTACAATGCTGTGGTGAGTTTATTTTCGAGGTTTTTTGTAAAGACTGTCTGAGAGTACCGACAATTTTAGAAATCATATAAAACTCACAGAAATCAACCTCACAAGAGCTTGTGATTCCTCACAATGCCAGAAAAGCCCATGTTAATGTATTCGTCAAGATTTTTATTTAAGCCCTTGTAAAACACTCAAGTGAGACGGGATGTTTTGGCAAAGGAAGGCATGACTTACTGATTGAAGAATTAGGCCTGTAATCACCGAACGCTCATATGAGCTTCAAAACTTTATATGAGGCTCATGACTTTGGGATATTCACCGACAGCTCATAAATATATTTCGTCACTCCCAAACTTTAAAATCAAACCTTTTTCGAAATTGATTGACAGATGACTAATCAGCTGTTTGTCAAACTCAAATCGATAGATACTTTTGTTGGTCGCTGGTCGGTGTTTTGTAATTAAATAGATAATATAACATTAGTATTTTTAATTGTTCATATTCACTAAATTTTTGCTTCGATTCCAAGAATCATACGGGCGAAATATTTATATATATATATATAAATAACGTAGCAGCCTAGCAGCTGCCCGAGTGAAAAATCGCAAATTTAAAGAAAGCAAGAAAAAAAACTATATGACAGTGACAGATTGACAGTTGTGGAAGTAGTTTCGAAAATTTCGAAACATTTTTCGAAGAGAGCGCTCATAAGTTATGAGTGGTCGGGACCACTCATTACTTTTATGAGCGCTAATAAATATTCTCTTATTGTTGCTTGGTGAATAGGTTTATTAGACTCATGTAATAAGTTATGAGTGCTCGGTTAAAACCGGCCTAAGTTTTATGTCTCCTGTACCTATATTTCCGATTTTTCAAAACTTTTGTTCTACTTACTAACAGTCGCGGTGAGTTGAGTTAGTTAAATTAAGTTGAGTTCAGTTCAGTTAAGCAAATAAATCAGCGAACTTATGCAACCTTAAACTGTTGCAGAGTGAAAGCTTAACAAAATTTTGCAGAAAGTACAAAAGTAAAAAAATACCTATACTCGTGAAAAATCGAACCAAATCTGTAATTCTTTAATTTTGTTTAAAAAACCACAACAACATTGCATAATTGCGATGCGACGACACACTGCGGTCCAAAAAGCTCACTGTCATTTCAAAAATACAAAATCCGATTTTTTTTATTTCTAATAAAAATATAAACAGAGCTTCAAAAACAGCAAATAAAATATTTTGTTGGTAAATATTTTGGTTTATAAAGCTTTTCAATGTTGGGCAATTTTGTTCTAGAGTAAAAAAAAAATATAAAAAAAAAACAAATCTATTTAATTTCTTGTTTACAATTATTGCATATTTTATGACAATCTTAATTTTCTTCAATGTAACGTGTATGTTTTATTTGTAAGTAAATTAAAATTTCAAATTAAAAAGTTTTAATATTTTTAATAAATTAAAAAAAAAAAAAACACTTTTTTTATGAGTTTTTAAGGTTGAAAAAAAGCTACACAAAAATTTAGATAAAACTCGCTGAAAAATTACCAGGATATTTTACCCTAACTATTTATTAAACCATATGAAAAACTTCAGCTGCAACTTTCTGCAAATGGTTTGAGATATGTAGTGTAATTTGTTAAAAAAAAAGCTGATATTTTAGTCTAAAAATCAAATTTACTTTTGAAATGTTTGAGTTATTTCCTTTCTCAAAAGAACTGAGAACTTTAAATTTTCTTCTTATTTCAATTAAAATACATTTTTTTATTATTTTGATCGTACAAAAATCCGCCCACTTCCAGGCCTCCTTTTTATTTAAATTGTATAAAAATGTTATAAAAATGGACTTACAAATCTTGTTAACAAAAACTACTGATTGTTATATTGAACATTACATTTTTGTCATTCGCTCACTTTAACGCCCCTTTTGGAATAAATGCCTTCTAAACTAAAGGAGTTTGAAACTAAAGTGGATAAATATACAAATGAATGTTGACAAGAAAGAAAATTATAATCCTCCTTATTTTTTGTAACCTGCCAAAAGTTAAAAGAAATATTTAACTATGGATCATTATTTTATGGATCAATAAAACGAGTAGTTTTTATCACTATTCCAAAAAAAAGAGGATATCAGCAATGTACATTAGGTGACATATGTACACAAATATATTCATATAAATGTTGAACTGATGGTAATGCCAATGATTTTTTTCTGAAAATTTATAAATTTTAATTTATTTTATTGTTATTTAATTAGGTAAGTATGTATTCTATTTTATTTTATAAAAAAATAAAAAAAAGAGGCTGCGGTGCGACCCAAACTGGTACACTTCCGGAACATTGGTGCCCTGGCAATTGTACACCCAATGTTATTTTATTATAAGGAAATTTTTAGTTCAAAATCTTAAAAGACCTTATCAAATGTTCAATATGCGATCATGTGAAAACAAAAGTTGGGCGTATTATATATTTTACAACCCCTTATCAATTCTTATTTACAGCATTGTGTGTAAAATAAAATTATTCCGGAGTTGGTAGATTTGTTTGTTTTCGAGATATCCGAGTCGAAAAAACTTTTTTTTAATTTTTTTTTAGTGGTTTTAGTTTGAAAATTTGTTGATTTAAAAAAAAACTGTCAATTGAATAATTCAACAAACCTTATCAGTTATTGACTATGTTACTGTTTATATAATAAAATTAGTCCGGCTTTTAAAATATTCGAGACGAAAAACGTTTTTTTAACGACTTATAGTATTTTTTTTGTAGTTGATTTTGCTTAAAAAAAAAAACAGTCAATTGAATTTTTTAAAACCCATATCAGTAATCAAATATGGCATTGTATATAAAATAAAATTAGCCCTAAGTTAATGATCATTGTTCGTTCTCAAAATATTAGAACCAAAAAACGTCTTTCACTTGATTTCAACATTTTTTTTTTATTTAAAAAAAAAAACTGTCCGTTGATTTTTTTTTAAGTTCTTTTAAATTCTTCATTATACATCATTCTGTGTAGAATGAATGACAATTCTTGTTCTCGAAATATTCGAGACGAAAGATTTTTTCCAAATTTTTTTATTAAATGAATGATGTGTCATCCATCATCATCACTATTATTTTCCCCATCCTCATCCTTAGATCCTATACATCTATTTCCCACCCCATATTGAACCTATGCCTGTCCTTTTCATATCCTATACTCCTCTCTCCGTATTAATAAGAACCCAATTAAAAATGGAGAGTCGAAGTGATAAGTCGACAAAATAAAGATTCAAAGGTTACTAAAAGTTTTATTTAATTGAATAACCGTCTGAAAGAATCGGCCTGACTGACAGTAGTAAGATTATTAATTGAATTGTTAATTAAATTTTAATGAATATCCTTTCTGCACTTCATGATGCTATTATCTAAGAAATAAAATTTATTTGAAATCAATGGCGCAAAATTTTAAACGATTTAGTAAAATGTTAAAGCCATTTTAGTAAGTTGCTAAGTTAAAAAGAAGATTTAGCTAATTTTAAACGATTTTAGCAACTTACTATCTCTTAACATTTTACTAAAGTTAAAATCGCAAAATGGCTACTTTAACTTTTAGTAACTTGCTAAATCCATATGAAATCTGTCATTTTCCTCAAAAAAAAATTGTTGGCAAAGAGTTAAATTGTGTTTTTTTTATGATTCGTGTGCTAATTTTTTTTCAAAGTAAATAAAATAAAATAAAATGTTTGCGGAAGACATCAAGTGTTACCGAAGCTAATGGAGGATCTGATTCCAAAAAGGTATCAACCATCCCTGGTTGGTCAGGTACACTCCAAAATGATTTAAATTTTTCTTCATGATGGCAAAAATTAAGAAAATTGAAAAAGGTTTTGGAGTGTATCTGGCCAATGGTAAATCAAATTATTAGGTCCGTTCCCTAGGTTTAGGTATGTTTACTTTGTTTTTCTTTCACGAACTGTCATTGTTTGGACGTGTTTAGATGCACCATTTTTAATAAAAGGGAATGAGTATTTTACTAGTTAGTAAAACGAAAAAAAGGATTAAAATTTCCGAAGAGCTAGTAAATTACTAAATATTTAGCAAATTGCTAACTAGTAATATTCTAAGCCCTTAACAATAGGTTGTTTAAAATTTTGCGCCAATATCTCTATCCGTTCTCGAGATATAGTAAACGATATAATGGCTAATGATCGTACGAACATACCTACGCGTAGTAACACACATACAGACATCTCTCTAAAAACGACGGATTCGTATTCCTGGGTCCTCGAAACGTCGAGGAATGTAAAATTTTTTGATTCGACAAATCGGACCAATTGCAATAACTTCCACTGATGGGAAGTTAAAAAAATATTTATTAAAATTTTGGTTCGTTTACTTTTCTCCTACACTGTATTACATAATATTGGTCACTTAAACAATTCATAAGATATATCGATGAGCCACAATATGATAAAAAAAGGTTAACATACCTCCTAAAAACATACAAAAATGGTCCGTTAACTTTATGCATCCACTGTTGTGAAAATTTTTTTTTTGGAACACCATGTGAACAATTAAATATCCACAGACTTAAAATTTTAACTGTTTTTAAATTATAAAATAAAAAGTTAATAAATATATGAAATATGAAGCAATTTTCTTAAAAACCACAATTTTAACAGATTTGAATTTCCTTTAAGATGTTTTTACTTAGGTATAATTTTTTCACAAAAAGACGTTATTAAGTATCATTTTATTTTATTTTTATTATTAAAGCTCAATTTATTCTCTTAAAAATATTTAAAAAATTTCATAAAAAAAAAAATACATTAATTTTTTATTAACAAAATAAAAACAAGAAAAAGGAATATTCAAGAAAATTTAAATATTTGAATAAAAACGAATAAACAAATACATAATGTATATCTAAGCTAAGTTTTAAAAAGACCAACAGGTAAAAAAAAATATAAAACCGTAAAGAAAATGTAACAAATAGATTGATTCAAATTTTCTTGATTTTCCATTTTTTCTATTTTTATTTTGTTAATACTCTTAAATTTATTTTTTTGTTTAAACAAACAAATTGAACTTTTTAATAAAAAGTATTAATTTTGCTCCAAAGTCTTTTAATTGATCATCTTTTAAAAAAATATAAAAGAAATTGGATACTTTTTGGTCCACGTTAACAAAGCTGATTTGGCCTTTAGTTTTTTTTTATATTTATTCGTTTTGCACATTGAAGGTAAAATGCTTTGGAAAAAAGTTAGTGCAAGCAAATCCAATCTAGTTCAGATCGGGAAGAAAATAAAATACCACTATTTTGTTTCGAGACTCCTAAAACCTGCTATAGTTTTTCTTTTAAACAAAAAAAAGCTTCTGAACTTAAGTCAGTTACATTCGTATTTTTAGAAAACCTTCACTCAAAATTCATAGTCTAAAATCAAAATTTTGCAAATGGTATCAAAAGTCATTTAAAAAAATTACCAATCTTTTCCACAAAATTTAATAATTATTATAATCTCTATAATATTTAAGGGGGAAATAATCCAAATCCACGTTGGTCAAGCTGGTGTACAGATTGCTAATGCTTGCTGGGAGTTATACTGTCTCGAGCATGGCATTCAAGCTGATGGAACTTTGTGCGAATGTCCTTGTGACAATACCTTTACTAATTTCTTCGACTTTAAAACTTCAAATAAAGTTGTTCCACGTGCGATTTTGGTTGATTCCGAACCAACAGTAATAGGTTTGACTGGCTGAATGAAATATTAAATGATGTTTAAGTTTTATTATTGTTTTCAGATCAAGTTCGTACTGGACCTTATGGTCGTCTGTATAGCCCTTGTAGTCTTATAACTGGAAAAGAAGATAGTGGAAGCAATTTTGCACGAGGCTATTACACCATGGGTGCTGAACTTATAGACATTACAATGGAAGCTATCCGAAATGTAGCGGAATCATGTTCCAATTTAAGGGGATTTCTTATATTTCGATCGATTGGAGGAGGAACAGGATCAGGACTGGGAAATCTGATTGCAGAGCAACTATTAGATACATACGAAAAAGTGGCCAAAATGGAGTTCATCATATTTCCATCACCATCGTGAGAATATTTTTTATAATTCTTAATAGTTCAAACATTTCTGTATTCCCTTTTAGTCTTTCCCCATTGATAGTAGAGCCCTACAATGCTCTCTTGGCAACACATTTAGGAATGGACTCCATAGAATGTAGTTGCATTCTTGACAATGAAGCTCTCTATGAAATTTGTTCGAAAAAGCTTAACATTAATGCCCCGAAGTACAAGAATCTCAATAGAATTATTGGACAGGTTTGTTATTAAGATTAATTTTTTAATTCAATTTTAATAGCGAAAAATTCTTCAGACAGCTTCAAATTTCACAACATCTCATAGATTTTCTGGAAGCTCAAACGTTTCCTTTTCTGAGTTCCAGACCAATTTGGTTCCTTATCCGCGTATTCATTTTCCAGTTGTCAGCTATGCTCCCTTCATTCCAGGAACAGGTTCCGGCTATACAAGATTATCAACAGAGCAAATAACAACAGCTTGTTTTGAACCATCAAATCAATTAGTACGATGTAATCCTGTTGAAGGGAAATACATGACATCAGTACTACTCTATCGTGGCAATGTCTCAGATTCTGATATAAATTCAAGTATTATGCGTTTAAGAGCAACTGAAACAATTCGATTTGTCGATTGGTCTCCGACGGGATTTAAAGTTGGAACTAATACCGAACCTCCTATGTCTATCCCTGGAGGAGGATTAGGGAATACAAATAAGTCGTTGGTAGTTTTGTCAAATAATACAGTAATTCGGAAGACTTGGTGTCGACTTATAGACAAATATAATCGATTGTATAGGCGGCGAGCTTTTATTCATCATTACATTGCTGAAGGTTTGGAAGAAGCATCGTTAGCAGAAGCTTCTGAGGATATTTGTACCCTAATATATGATTATAAAGAGGTCGATAGTGCAGGTACAACTGGAAACATACCAATTAATATCAAATCCAGTGGCAGTAAAGGAAGTCATGGATTATCCTCTTCGGGAAGATCACAGCCTGGAAGATCAGAAATTTCCCAAAAACCAATACGACAATCAAGAAGTAAACACAGGGAAGTCTCTAAGAATCGTTCAACTAGTGCCAGCAAACTTTCTAACCAGAAATCTTACGTAATTGAAAATAACACAGTAGATCAAGATCGTTCTCTCCCACAACTGCCAGGCATCCAATCGTTGAATTACTTTTTTGGTGGAGATGAAAATGACTGCACACAAAAAACGGACGACACAAAACGAAAAATATTTGTAAAGTCGGTAAATTGTCCGGGATCAGGAGAGTGCACATGCGAATGCCATGTGGAATATAATGATAAACCTGCTGATTATGACCGTAATTCAACAGGAGCTTTGTCGCAAAAAAGCTCAGCAACCAGTATTATTACCCAAATTTTTAATCCACAACCAAAAAAAAAACTTTTTAAACCAGGAAAATCTAAAAATGCTCAAAAGGGAATGTCATTACCAACAAGATCTAAGGAAATACTACCTGGGGATGAAAAATTGAAAACAAAGTCGCTTAAAAAGAGCAAAAGCTTTCATGACAAAAGTAATCGAGATGACATGTGTCTTAAAGGTTCGAAAAAACGATCCAAATCCCATGAACCACAAAGTTGTAAGGGTATTTTTTGTCAATCTGGGAAATCTCTAAAATACGAAAGCTTTGATCAAGGTTTTAATACAGAAGCTATCAGAGCAAGGGACAGGTTTTTATTCAATTCATGTCCAACACAAATATTTTCAAGGAGATGTATTGGATGCTGTCCAGGAGAAGTATTCAAATTGCCCCCAGCACGATCTGAAGGTCAAGAAACTTTAGGAGAAGCATTAAGTGCTAAGGAGAGATTTTGCAATTCAACTTGCCAGCCATCATCGAGTTATGTAGTTAGCGAGACCATTTGTTGCAAGCCAAAAGATCCATGCCAAAATCAAATCTGCGATGATGAAAAACCATCATGTAGCTATCAAGTGATGTTGAATGATCCATGCACTAATAATCAACAACAAGTATCAACTTATTGTCCACCGAAAAGTAATCAATTGGCAAAATGCACAAGAATGATGTGGATTGCACCATCTCCAGGTGCTTGCTGTCCTGAAGAAAAAAGACTCAACTGTTTTTGCTGTCGGGAAAATAATTATTTCGATTATATCAATAGTGATGACAAATTGGTGAATATGTGCCGAAAATCATCAAAACGTAAAAAGTACAAGCAAACGAAATGCTTTTGTGATCATGATAATGACGGTCGATTTAATGTATCAAATACAGTAATAGTGCCACCACAATGCTCACCTAACAATTGTGTTTCTTATCAAGAGGAGGTCATCTGCTGTCCCAATGATGGTGTGGCTTGCGAAAGCTATCCACAATGTAGTTCTATGGTCACACCATTTATATGCGCAGATACATCACCTGGTGAGTGTTTTGATTTGGATGATGGAAGAGTGAAACCAAGACATCCCGGAAACTTTTAACAAACATACATATCTATGTATAAGCTTACAATAGTATTGAAATATAAAAAAAAAGGAAAACTTTCAAATATTTCACAAAATGCTTATTTTTTTGACGGATTTGCCGACTTGACCTTTGGTTGTATTTAAGTTTAATTCTTTGTTTTGAATACAATTTTTAAACAGACTTAGCTCAGAACTAAATAAAAAAGCACACAATTCTAAAAATATTTTGTATTTAAATTTTAAAATTAAACTTTAATAAACTACGTTTTTAAAAACGGACTATCAGCAAGCATTCGACCAAAGGAAAACGCTATAAGTTAAAAAAAAAAAAAAATGAAACGTTATTTAAAAAATCAACAAATATTTTTTTGAAAATTTTGATAGGTATGCAATTCTTTTTAAAATATTCTTAATAAAAAGTTTTAACTATTTTTAAGAAACTCGATTTTTTTTAGCCATGATAAGTTTTAATGAATGCTACTGTCAATCATTTTCTTGACTGACTTTCCGTATTCCAGCAGAGAAAACTATAACTAACTAACGTGAAAGTGAAATTAAGAACACCTTTTTTGATTCCGTGCAGAAATCAATTTCACTTTCGGATTAAATTCGGAACAGAAATCAGAACATGGGTGAATCTGTTAAAATGCTTAACTATATAGGTAGGTTGTACAGGGTCTTTCATTAAGCGCTTCATATCTTTAAATTTAAATAAAACAATGTGTGTGTGAGATTTAATCGAAATTTTATATTTGTTTGAAAGGCCTATCGATGCCATCCAAAATGTCCAATTTTCCATGACTCTGGATCATAAATCAGGCTGAATTTGACAGATGGCATGAATTTGATTAAAATCAGTTCAACAGATAATGAGATAGTCAAAAACTTAAAATGAGAGATACCATTTTTAAACGAAAGATAATTTTTTTTTTAATAAAATAGTAAATTTTAATCAAAATCGTAGGAGTCGTTTTTGAGAAAAATAATATTTTCCATTCCGGTTTTTAAACACTAATTGTATTGGAGGTACCGTTATTTTTGGTCAAAAGAATAAATTTTATTTAAAATCTGCTAACTACTGAGTGCCAAGTTTCATTTTCGAATGATTAAGTTTTCAAAAAAAATTTAAAACTCTTTTTAGAAATAAAAAAAAAAAAGATTGAAAACTTTGGTAACATTAAAAGATTTTCTATAAATAAAATGGCCAAAATCAATTGAGTCGTTTTTTGCAAAAATCAAAAAAAAAATATTTTATGGGAGGTACCTACCAATTATACCATTTTTCAAAAAAAATATTTTTAAATTGTAGCCTTTTTGCAAAAAAAAAAAATAACGTTTTCGAGAATAATAAGATTTTAATAATTTGGTAAAACAATTTTTTATGACAGGTACCGTTATTTTTGGTCTTAAAAATAAAATGAAAAAAAAAAAAAAACTTGTGGTACCAAGTTTAAAGAAAATCAACCCACCCGTTTAGGCTGCAGCCGAAAGGATAGGACAAGAAGACAGACAGAATTGGAAGACCCACTTTTTTCGACTTCGCTGTCATCGTAATGCCAACTTTTATCAAAATCTAAAGTTCCATTTTTTTTTTACGAATCCATAATTGGCCATATACAGTGAAAGCTCTACTTGCGGACAGCTCCAATAAGCCGACAATTCCCTTACATGGACACATTTTCGAGAACAAATTTCTTTTTCGAATTTTTCATACAAATTACTTTCCTATAAATGGACAGTCTCATAAACGGAGGTGCACACTTTTTTTGCAGATTTTATATAGAAAACCTCCCATATGCGGACACATAATTTTATTTAGGGATTATTTTTTTATCAACAAATGAAACAGAAAAAAAAAAAAAGCTCCGTTCTCCTTCTCATTATAGTTTCTGATTTATTTTTAATAAGTAGGCAAATCCATGGAAAATCTCCGATAACCGGACGTGAACCTCTAATAACCGGACCGAGCGATGTTACGTTGAATGTTTATTAAAGGATTTCTCGAGTATCTAAGCTGATTTAATTTTGAGAGTGTAGATATGGTTCCCTTTTCTCATTGCGTGATGTCATTTTTTAATAATAATAATTTCATTTCTAGTAGTCTATAAGATATTTTTGCCTGATTGATGAATAAATAAAAAATAATTAATTAATTCAAAAGTTAAAAAAAAAAGTTTTTCTATTTCTTTCACTTAACCGAACAGTTCTCATAACTGGACAAAAATTAGGGGACCATGACTGTCCGCTTATTAGAGCTTTCAGTTCCTACATATCGCAAGTAAAAAACGAAACCATAACATGTCAAGGATGACACTTGGAAATACAATATAATTTTGGTTGCCGAACACAGATTTTACTTTTCAAAGGTTTTTGATGAATTCAAATCTGATCTCAGATTATTCAGGCTCAGGTTTTGGAAATATAAGAATTTAAAAGTTCGGTTGGATATTTATGAAATTGTTTTTCGTCAGAAAATACGTTACGACATCTAAAAGTATAGACTTTTCTTTGAAATAAAAAAAAATTGCATACTTTGAGGTGTTATATCGTGTTTTGGGAAAACAAATTCTTTTTTGTTTTACCTATCTTTGACTGCTTTTAAACGCTGCAAATATGCTGCAATTACCCCTGCAATTTTTAAGCATATCGGCGGGGGACGTATGCGGTGTCCGGGGTAGACAAAGTTGCAGAGGTTGAAATAATTGCGGAGTTATCGCTCTTTCTTCTTTGTGCTTTTTTCTTATTGTTTGAGACATAAGCGGAGTAAAGAGTGAGGAGATATATTTCCTTCTCATTTAACAAAAATTGCAGGTATTAAAATTTGCAGCGTTTAAATGGATGCTGCAATCGGAAAGAAACTCAAAAGAGAATTGCGGATAGAAATTGCAGTCGTCTAAAAGCAGTCTTTGCTTCGTATTCATCGAGCTTAAAATTTGTTACAGCTCATAAATCCCTAGAGAAGAAATTCGAATTTCTGTTCTGCTCATCTAAAACGGGCAACAACGACCATACAACGATTTCTTTTTTTTTTCATTTTTTTTTTAAATAGTTGTAACGATTTTGAATAATCTTCGCACTTTTATTATAGAAAGCAATAATACTGCGTTGCAATTTTTTTCTACAAATTCTCATAACTAACAGCTCTATTCTGCTAAACGTTTACGTGAATTTTCGTATTCTGCTATAGGTCGGAGGAAAAAAAGGAATGTACCAAAAATGAAGAACTTTAAAAGTAAATAATTGACAGAGCTTTGAACTCGATAAATTGAAAAGTTAAAAGAATAATTTGTGACTAATTAAGTGAACAAATCACGTGAATCGAAAAATTCGATCGGATCGGATAGCAGAACAGAGCTGTAAATAAATTAATAGGATTTTCTTATTTTTCAATTATATACCCCAATAAATAACATTCCGTTATTTCTAAGTTGTCCAAGATGCAATTACGCATTTTTTAAGATTTAAAATTTATCACCTATCTCTTTGTAATTGCTCAGTATTGGGAAACTTAATACCAAAAACCAAAAACCAAAATCAGATATTATGAATTATAAAGATTGGAAAGCTCAGCTGTCATTCTGGTTTGCAAGCAAGCTAATCACGGTGGTGAGTTCATATTTTTGCACTAGTGTTCATGTTTTAAAGCACACTAGTGCAAAAATATAAATTCACCACTGCATAAATTGTTGTTGCAATTCACATCTATTCATCGACACGAGATGAAATTACAAAAACAACAATGTAAACAAATGGGTTTTGGAGGGTGGAACGTACGAAAGATTCCTAATTCATAATCTCTGACCAAAATCTCAATTGGACGAAAACCCCGTTATTTCCTTGGATTTATTGCCATACGCCGATATAATAGCTAGATCATTTCACATATCACCCAAAAGTTAAATTTGATACTTTTTTTTATTATTTTTAAAAAGACATTTTTTTCGAATTCTTTAAATTTTTAATACTCAAATTGTTTAAATTGTTTGATTGTTTTTAAATTATGTTTGAACCTCTTGATAGTCTCTACTTAAAGAGCAAACATTTTCCGATGCTTCTTTTAAGCTAAACTCTTCCATTCCTTCACTTAGAAAATGATGAATAAAAGCCCGTCTACTAAAGAGCTTATTGAATTTGATCATCAATCGACACCAAGCTTTTTGAATTGCAGTATTATTCGTTAAAGCTATTACAGCTTGTTTTGTAGGAGCAAAATCACCTCCTTCAACAAAACTAGGTGGTATCCAATTAGTAGAGATTTTAAATCCTGTTGGTGACCAATCAACAAATCGTAATGAATTACCCGCTTTTAAAGTGTTTAAACTAGAATTAATGTCTCCTTGTGAAATGTCACCTCTGTAAAGTAGTACGCTTGCCATGTACTTCCCTTCAGCAGGATTACATCGTACCAAATGATTTGATGGCTGAAAACATTGCAATGTTAAATTGTGTGTGGTAATTTGATCGTAACAAGATTTAGTTAAACTGGTAAATGGAGCAAAGCTAGTTAAAGGAAAATGAATCCGGGGATAGGGAACAAGATTTGTTTGAAATTCTCCAAATGTTAGATTTGAGCTTTCACTAAATCTTTGCGAAACAGTAAATGAAGAAACAACCTGGAAAATAAAAAAAAAAAAGAAAACTTGTTAGAAGAGATTTCTTTCTTTCAAAAAATACCTGTCCAATTATTCGATTGAGATTTGTATAAGTTGGACTTTTCACATCTAATTTCTGTGAACAAACATCATACAAAGCTTCATTGTCCATAATAAAGCTGCAATCGCTTACATCCATGCCCATATGAGTTGATAAAACAGCGTTGTAAGATTCGACAATAAGTGGAGCCATTCTACAAAATAATTTAATAATATTAAAAGTTGATTGTCAAAACTTAAATTTTAAACGGCTGGCTGTTGAATTTTTGAGAAACTTACGATGGTGAAGGAAACACAATAAACTCAAATTTTGGCATTTTTCCATAATCCATTTGAAACTGTTCAAATATTAAATTTCCTAAACCAGAACCAGTTCCTCCACCTATTGCCCGGAACATAAGAAAACCTCTTAAATTATCACATACTTCAGCTATTCTTCTTATTCTGTCCATTGTAAAATCTATAAGCTCCAAACCAATAGTATAGAAACCACGAGCAAAATTACTACCACAGTCCTCTTTTCCGTTGATCAAAGAATCTGGATGGAACAAATTACGATAACATCCCGTTCGAATTTCATCTGAAATTTAAGTTATACTAATTATAGAAATAATGTTATACGGAAAGGATATTTTTTTTTCTTCATTTCAAACCTATAACAGTTGGTTCCGAGTCAACTATCACCAAACGAGGTACAACTTTCATGGATTGGGAAAGAGCAAAAAAAGTTTTATAAGAATCATCTTCTGGGAATTGACATAAACATCCGTTTGAATTGATGCCATGTTCTATGCAATAAAGCTCCCAACATGCATTTGCTATCTGAACACCAGCCTGGCCAACGTGAATTTGGATTATTTCTCCCTAAAAATAAGAATATTCAGAAACAAGTCATGCAAAATATTTTACATTAGAGCTACAGAATTTGACATTTAACGAAGAATTTTGATTTTTGAGCTAAAAAAAAAATAGAAATTCAGGGGTGACTGTAATATCAACGAACAGTCTTAAGATTCTGCTCTATCATGAATCTCGTCGTTATCGGTAAGTTGTTACTAACCCCGAAAAAAAAGCTATCCTAGAACCCATCGTAGTGCAAAATTGCATACAAATTGTCATTACGAACAGAATTGGTGATTAATTTTGCAGGATTCGAAAAACATTCCGATGGAATTCATGATGGGGCTGAATATAGCGTTTCTAGTTTCCACTTCATTGAATAATAAGAAATCCTACTTCCGTGCTTTATTTGTTAAATACTTTTTCTGAAGACGAATTTTTAATATTTATACCTGGAGAAAACAGTGTTAATAATGTTCTTACCGGTGAATTGATTAGTCGAAATGAGAACATCAAATCAAAACCCCAATTCCTATGGCCCAAAAACCGCACACTGGGCCCTGTTCTGTTGTATCGCCAGCGTGCTCAAAACTCTTAACTTCCAATAAATATTTCAATAACGGGTTTTAAGATTGTATAATTTATAAAAAGAATGAATAAAGATATCGACCTCGAATAAATTTTATTTTATAGTTAATAACATCACGAAGTGCAGAAAGGGTTCCCAAAAAATTCAATAAGCGGTTTTTTTACTACAGTAATTTAAATAAAAGTTGTAAAAAGTGTTTCTTCTCGAATATTTCGAGAACAAAAAATGCCATCTTCTTCAGGTTAATTTTATTCTACACATAATGATGTAATAAAGAATTTTTTATAAAAAAACATGTTAAAATTTTGTGAAAAACGTGTTTTTAATTTGTAATATTTTGAGAACAAGCAACCATATTAACTTCTGGATAATTTTATTCTATACACGATGCTATATTTGGTTACTGATATAAATTTAAAAAAAAATCTATAGACAGCTTTTTTTCTAAGCAAAAAAACTACAAGAAAAAACTAAAAATCTTTGAAAAACTCGAATATTTTGAAAACAAACTCTAGTTTAGAAGCCGGGCTAATTTTTGTCTATACATAGTGACGTAATTGCAATAACTGATAAGGTTTGTAAAATTATTTGATTGACAGTTTTTTTTTTATCAACAAATTTTCAAACTAAAACCACAAAAAAAATTAAAAAATGTTTTTGACTCGAGTATCTCGAAAACAAACAAAGCTACCTACTCCGAAATTATTTTATATTAAACACAATGATGAAATTAAGAATTGGTGGAGGTTGTAAAAAAAATTCAATCGAAAGTTATTTTAAAAACAAAACAAAAATAGTAAATATTAAATATCGTTGAAAATCGTTTTTTCGGTTGAATATCTTGATTAAGACCACTGATTAGCTGTACTCATTCTACACAAAATAATTGATAAAGTTAGTATAGAAACATTCCATTGACAGTATTTTTTCAAACCGCCAAAAAAAGTGCAAAACAAAACTAATAAAAACTCGACTCTAACATTTATATAAAACTAGCCGATTCGCCCGTAGCTTCGCTAACGTATATTAAAATACTATATATATTAAAATACTATATATATTTTTATAGTATATATATATTAAAATAGTATAAAATATATTATATAGTAAATGTAAATATTATAGTATATTTATTATTATTTAGTATAACGTAAATAGTATAGTACCTAGGTATATATATTAAATATTATATAGTATAATAATAACGTTATAATTTATCTTTATTTTAAGACATTAATCATTTAAATCTGACCATTGGAACTAAAGTTAATTATAAATCTAACTAAAACCTTAAAATGATTAAAAAACTTAACCAAATATTGGTTATTCGACAAAAATCGATTGCGGGTCCTGTCCCGCTCACGCAACTCCGTTGCTCCGCTTAGGGTATGTTCAGTCGCCAGGCAGGCGCCAATGTCAACAGTTAACTGGGACGACAGTAGATATCTTAATTTTAAGATCTTAACCTTGAAAATCTATCCATTAGAACTCAAGTTATAAGTCTTAAACCTGTAGATATAGGTATGCCGGAATAAGTCACTTCACTTACAATTTCTACCTCTATCCTGATAATTTACCTAAACTTAACCTTAAACTTGAAGATCTGATGCATAATGTACCTACCTAACCTACCTATCTATTTATTTTTCATTAAATTTTTTATTAAAAATTTGTATTCATTTAATTTTAAATTATTATTTAACGATAAATAAATAAACAATCACGATTTTTGCATACACTTGCATGTAATCACAGTGAAATTTTAACTCAATAAATAAACTTGACATTATACCTTCATTTTAAGACCTTAATCTTAAAAATCTGATTATTAGAACCGAAGTTATAAGTAAGTCAATCAAACCAGCCAATCGACCATATTATGTACCTACATACGTATCATTTTCTTTAAATTTTCAGTTTAAATAAAAAACGATCAAAATAATGACGTTTTTCACATACAACTTTATGTGATCGCAATGATTTTTCAACTCAATAATTTAGCCTGACATCTAACCTTCATTTTAAGACCTTAATCTTAAAGATCTGATTATTAGAACCGAAGTTATAAGTAAGTCAATCAAACCAGCCAATCGACCATATTATGTACCTACGTATCATTTTCTTTAAATTTTCAGTTTAAATAAAAAACAGTCAAAATAATTACTTTTTTCACATACAACTTTATGTGATCGCAATGATTTTTCAACTCAATAATTTAGCCTGACATCTAACCTTCATTTCAAGACCTTAATCTTAAAGAACCGAGTATTAGAACAGAAGCTATAAGCCAAAAACCAAAAACCAAACCAACAATATCAACCCTTTTCCACTTCACAAGTCACTGACACAATTATGCCAGAAGCTTTGTATACTTTTAGGGGCATAGCACATTTTGCTTTACATAATGCTCTTAGGTTAGTATTTTGAATTTATATTCAAAAATCAATGAAAATAATGACGTTTTTCACATACACATTTATGTTATCTCAATGATTTTTTAGCTCAATTATTTAGTCTGACATTTTACCTTTATTTTAAGACCTTAATCTTAATGATCCGATTATTATAACAGAAGTTATAGGCAAAACAAAACCAACCTACCTTTACAAATTATTATACCTACTACAAATATACATACCTTACAAATATACATACCTACTATATTGTTGTATAAATATAGCATTTTTTTGACGATAACGAAGGAAATTCCCCTAGAATGTGGTTTTTTATTGCACACACTCTGCCGGCTTTGGAAGACTATCTCCCTCTCGCCAGTTGGTATTTTAATGTTTTTTTTTGTTTTCCCAACTTTCTCGTTGACTAAAATTCTGTATCCGAAATTTATTTTTATGTTTTAAGTATGAAATTTTGAACGATTTTGAAAAATTTTTTTTTGTTCTAACTGAACAGTCCAATTTCCTTTAATTCTATACCTTAATATTGAAAATCGGACAATTGGATAGAAAGTTATAAGCAATTAAGTAAATGCAAATCGGGTTTTTTTCCGATTTCCTAAATCATGGCAAAATATGGTCAATTTCTGCACTGAACTCGCTGTTTGCCGATGGAAATCATCCCCATTTTTTTCAATTTTTGTGTGATTTTTTTCGGCAAACTTATTTAACTATTGTGAAGGTCGTGTGGGGTGTAAAAATATGTTTGAGGTATCAAATTAATTGTGGGTTTATGTAGATGCGAATAAAAAAAAAACTATCTCTATAGGTGTATAGAGTATAGAGTTATGAGGTGATTATTCAAACAACAGAAATATTTGAATATCTCGGTTGAAAAAATTTTGAAAAATCCAAAATTTTGACACAACATGTATATTAATGATATCTATAAGTTGTATGATTTTGTGAATTTTTAAATGATTCATTAAAAAGATATAAATTTTTAAGTGCACTAAAAAAATTTCGATTTTTGATGTTTGAAAAATGTGTCGAAAAAAAAATCTAATCAAAAATGTATGGTATAGAGGTAATAGAATATTGAAATACCTTTCGAATGGTATAAAAATAATTTTAATCGGATTAAAACCTGATTTAATAGAATTTTTTGAAATTTCAATTTTGAACTTAAAAAAATTCATATCTCGCTTTGTGTAATTTGTAGAATTTTTTTTTAAATTAGTAACATTCTAGAATTTTGAATATCTATTGATAAAAAAATAAATGAATGTAATAGGACTTTTCGTTTAGAAGTTAGTTTTTGTACCCTTGACCAGTTTTATCCAATTTTACCCTACTTAGAATTCGAATTTCAAAAAATCCCTTCTTAGTGTGCACCTACATATAATTACAAATTAAAAAAAAATTAGTATATATTTTTAAGACTTCTAGTATAAGCTGTAGAATGATCGGACACTTAACGAAAAATTTAACAAATTTAACGAACTCTTTCTTTTATAATATTTAATAATAAATAATGTTATCGACTCCAAGATAATTTTATTCTACACATAATGAATAAATAACTAAGAATTAAGAATAGCATCTGCAATAGCAATACAACTAAAATAGTTGAAAAATATAATACGCATATTGAATATTTGCGGTCGTATTTATTAGATTTTTATCTACTTAGACACTGTCTAACTATTTTCAAATTGGTGGAAATATGCTTTATTTAATAAAACTAAATATCACATTATTCACGGATAAGACAATCTACACTTGTGTCTAAGTTAGGCAGCTATAAGACAACAATAAATAAGGTTTTTGAACACATTTTTTAAAGTTGGACAGTTGTCTAAAGTTAGACAACGTTTATAAATAAGGCCATTGGTCTTTTAAGATTTTGAATTAGGAATTTCCTTATAACAAAATAACATTGGGTGTATAATTTCCACGGGCACCAATGGGAAGTTACCAGTGTGAGCCGTACTCCAGCCTTTTTTTTTCGTGCATAATTGACCCCACTGAACTCGAAAATTAAAATTAAAATTTTGTCAATAGATAGGTTTTCAAGTTACGAGTTTTTACTATAATATAGCAAGTTATGGATTCGTAAAAAAATCGAACTCGACATTTTGATCAAAGTTCACATTACTTTGGTAGCGAAGTGGAAAAAAGTGGGTCTTACAATTCTTTCATGTCTGTTTATCTGTCCTGTCCTTTCAGCTGCAGCCTTAACGGGTGGATCGATTACCTTTAAACTTGGTAATGCCTAGCGTTTTTTTTTTTACATTCCACTCGAACGTTTCATTTTTTTTTTTTTTTCATTTTTTAAGACCAAAAATAAAGGTGCCTGCGGTACATATTTTTTTTAGAAAATAATAATGAAAATCTTGTTTTTCTCAAAAACATGCGCAAAACTTTTTTTAAAAAATTCAGTGATTTTTACAGAAAGGCTACCATTTTATTAAAAAAAAATCGTTATAAATGGTACCTCCCATAGAACCATATTTTTGATTATCGATTTTATCAAAAACAGCTCAATTTTTTTTGGATTATTAAAAAAGTTCAAACATTTTTTTTTAAGAACTTATTTATTAGAAAACGATTTGGTAAATTTTCATTAAACTTGGCATTCAGCAGTTTCTTTAATATTATCTAGCAGATTTTAAATTAAAATTATTCTTATGACTAAAAATAACATTACCCCTCCCATAAAAGTGTTTAAAAACCGGTATAGAAAATATCATTTTTCTCAAAAAGGGCTTCTACGATTTTGATTATAATTTGTTTGTGAGCTAATTTAGTACGATCTACTATATTATCGGCAAAAAATTATCAATCGAATAAAAATGGTATTTCTCATTTTGTTGGTTTACGACTACTACATATCTCATTATCTGTAAAACCAAATTTATTTATTCAAAATAGCTTTTTACGGCCTTTAGTCCACAAAAATTTTGGCGTTTCGTCCCAGCGATCTCACTTGGACTCATCAGTTGACTAGTGAGGACCTTGTCAATACGCAATTTTTGTTAAGTTCAGTTCATCTAACATAGATTTCATGACGAATATCTAGTGTGAACTAATTATATCCAACAAGACTGAAATTCCTAGTCATTAAATTGGAAGTTTTTGTTTTTGTTTTTTGCCCAGGGCCTGGCATTGTTTATACGAAGGTTTTTTTTAATAATACAAATTCTATATACTACTGAAATACATCAGCCTCAATAATTTAGCCTGACATCTAACCTTCATTTCAAGACCTTAATCTTAAAGAACCGAGTATTAGAACAGAAGCTATAAGCCAAAAACCAAAAACCAAACCAACAATATCAACCCTTTTCCACTTCACAAGTCACTGACACAATTATGCCAGAAGCTTTGTATACTTTTAGGGGCATAGCACATTTTGCTTTACATAATGCTCTTAGGTTAGTATTTTGAATTTATATTCAAAAATCAATGAAAATAATGACGTTTTTCACATACACATTTATGTTATCTCAATGATTTTTTAGCTCAATTATTTAGTCTGACATTTTACCTTTATTTTAAGACCTTAATCTTAATGATCCGATTATTATAACAGAAGTTATAGGCAAAACAAAACCAACCTACCTTTACAAATTATTATACCTACTACAAATATACATACCTTACAAATATACATACCTACTATATTGTTGTATAAATATAGCATTTTTTTGACGATAACGAAGGAAATTCCCCTAGAATGTGGTTTTTTATTGCACACACTCTGCCGGCTTTGGAAGACTATCTCCCTCTCGCCAGTTGGTATTTTAATGTTTTTTTTTGTTTTCCCAACTTTCTCGTTGACTAAAATTCTGTATCCGAAATTTATTTTTATGTTTTAAGTATGAAATTTTGAACGATTTTGAAAAATTTTTTTTTGTTCTAACTGAACAGTCCAATTTCCTTTAATTATATACCTCAATATTTAAAATCGGACAGGTGGATGCAAAGATATAAGCATTTATGTAAATGCAAATCGGGTGTTTTTCAGATTTCTTTATAATATTTTGCAAAAAGAAGGTCAAGTATTTGTTTATGAAAATATTTTTTTGTATTTCCATTAAATTTAACTTTTTTTACCTTTTTCACACATACTTTTATAACTGACGCGGTAATAAAATGTAGCCAGACATTCTACCTAAATTTTAAGACCTTAATGTTAGCGATCGGATCATTAGAGCAGAAGTTATAAGCAAAACAAACCAACCACAGCGTACATTTACTATTATTATACCGACTACAAATATACATACCTACTGCCAATATATGTATATACCTACCATATAGCATTTTTTTGACGATAACGAAGGAAATTCCCCTAGAATGTGGTTTTTTATTGCACACACTCTGCCGGCTTTAGAAGACTATCTCCCTCTCGCCAGTTGGTATTTTAATGTTTTTTTTTTTTTTTTCTCCAACTTCCTCGTTGACTAAAATTCTATGTCCGAAATATATTTTTATGTTTTTGGTATGAAATTTTGAACGATTTTGAAAATTTTTTTTTTGTTCTAACTGAACAGTCCAATTATACCTACTACAAATATACATACCTTACAAATATACATACCTACTATATTGTTGTATAAATATAGCATTTTTTTGACGATAACGAAGGAAATTCCCCTAGAATGTGGTTTTTTATTGCACACACTCTGCCGGCTTTGGAAGACTATCTCCCTCTCGCCAGTTGGTATTTTTTTTTGTTTTCCCAACTTTCTCGTTGACTAAAATTCTGTATCCGAAATTTATTTTTATGTTTTAAGTATGAAATTTTGAACGATTTTGAAAAATTTTTTTTTGTTCTAACTGAACAGTCCAATTTCCTTTAATTCTATACCTTAATATTGAAAATCGGACAATTGGATAGAAAGTTATAAGCAATTAAGTAAATGCAAATCGGGTTTTTTTCCGATTTCCTAAATCATGGCAAAATATGGTCAATTTCTGCACTGAACTCGCTGTTTGCCGATGGAAATCATCCCCATTTTTTTCAATTTTTGTGTGATTTTTTTCGGCAAACTTATTTAACTATTGTGAAGGTCGTGTGGGGTGTAAAAATATGTTTGAGGTATCAAATTAATTGTGGGTTTATGTAGATGCGAATAAAAAAAAAACTATCTTTATAGGTGTATAGAGTATAGAGTTATGAGGTGATTATTCAAACAACAGAAATATTTGAATATCTCGGTTGAAAAAATTTTGAAAAATCCAAAATTTTGACACAACATGTATATTAATGATATCTATAAGTTGTATGATTTTGTGAATTTTTAAATGATTCATTAAAAAGATATAAATTTTTAAGTGCACTAAAAAAATGTCGATTTTTGATGTTTGAAAAATGTGTCGAAAAAAAAATCTAATCAAAAATGTATGGTATAGAGGTAATAGAATATTGAAATACCTTTCGAATGGTATAAAAATAATTTTAATCGGATTAAAACCTGATTTAATAGAATTTTTTGAAATTTCAATTTTGAACTTAAAAAAATTCATATCTCGCTTTGTGTAATTTGTAGAATTTTTTTTTAAATTAGTAACATTCTAGAATTTTGAATATCTATTGATAAAAAAATAAATGAATGTAATAGGACTTTTCGTTTAGAAGTTAGTTTTTGTACCCTTGACCAGTTTTATCCAATTTTACCCTACTTAGAATTCGAATTTCAAAAAATCCCTTCTTAGTGTGCACCTACATATAATTACAAATTAAAAAAAAATTAGTATATATTTTTAAGACTTCTAGTATAAGCTGTAGAATGATCGGACACTTAACGAAAAATTTAACAAATTTAACGAACTCTTTCTTTTATAATATTTAATAATAAATAATGTTATCGACTCCAAGATAATTTTATTCTACACATAATGAATAAATAACTAAGAATTAAGAATAGCATCTGCCAAAAATACAACTAAAATAGTTGAAAAATATAATACGCATATTGAATATTTGCGGTCGTATTTATTAGATTTTTATCTACTTAGACACTGTCTAACTATTTTCAAATTGGTGGAAATATGCTTTATTTAATAAAACTAAATATCACATTATTCACGGATAAGACAATCTACACTTGTGTCTAAGTTAGGCAGCTATAAGACAACAATAAATAAGGTTTTTGAACACATTTTTTAAAGTTGGACAGTTGTCTAAAGTTAGACAACGTTTATAAATAAGGCCATTGGTCTTTTAAGATTTTGAATTAGGAATTTCCTTATAACAAAATAACATTGGGTGTATAATTTCCACGGGCACCAATGGGAAGTTACCAGTGTGAGCCGTACTCCAGCCTTTTTTTTTCGTGCATAATTGACCCCACTGAACTCGAAAATTAAAATTAAAATTTTGTCAATAGATAGGTTTTCAAGTTACGAGTTTTTACTATAATATAGCAAGTTATGGATTCGTAAAAAAATCGAACTCGACATTTTGATCAAAGTTCACATTACTTTGGTAGCGAAGTGGAAAAAAGTGGGTCTTACAATTCTTTCATGTCTGTTTATCTGTCCTGTCCTTTCAGCTGCAGCCTTAACGGGTGGATCGATTACCTTTAAACTTGGTAATGCCTAGCGTTTTTTTTTTTACATTCCACTCGAACGTTTCATTTTTTTTTTTTTTTCATTTTTTAAGACCAAAAATAAAGGTGCCTGCGGTACATATTTTTTTTAGAAAATAATAATGAAAATCTTGTTTTTCTCAAAAACATGCGCAAAACTTTTTTTAAAAAATTCAGTGATTTTTACAGAAAGGCTACCATTTTATTAAAAAAAAATCGTTATAAATGGTACCTCCCATAGAACCATATTTTTGATTATCGATTTTATCAAAAACAGCTCAATTTTTTTTGGATTATTAAAAAAGTTCAAACATTTTTTTTTAAGAACTTATTTATTAGAAAACGATTTGGTAAATTTTCATTAAACTTGGCATTCAGCAGTTTCTTTAATATTATCTAGCAGATTTTAAATTAAAATTATTCTTATGACTAAAAATAACATTACCCCTCCCATAAAAGTGTTTAAAAACCGGTATAGAAAATATCATTTTTCTCAAAAAGGGCTTCTACGATTTTGATTATAATTTGTTTGTGAGCTAATTTAGTACGATCTACTATATTATCGGCAAAAAATTATCAATCGAATAAAAATGGTATTTCTCATTTTGTTGGTTTACGACTACTACATATCTCATTATCTGTAAAACCAAATTTATTTATTCAAAATAGCTTTTTACGGCCTTTAGTCCACAAAAATTTTGGCGTTTCGTCCCAGCGATCTCACTTGGACTCATCAGTTGACTAGTGAGGACCTTGTCAATACGCAATTTTTGTTAAGTTCAGTTCATCTAACATAGATTTCATGACGAATATCTAGTGTGAACTAATTATATCCAACAAGACTGAAATTCCTAGTCATTAAATTGGAAGTTTTTGTTTTTGTTTTTTGCCCAGGGCCTGGCATTGTTTATACGAAGGTTTTTTTTAATAATACAAATTCTATATACTACTGAAATACATCAGCCTCAATAATTTAGCCTGACATCTAACCTTCATTTCAAGACCTTAATCTTAAAGAACCGAGTATTAGAACAGAAGCTATAAGCCAAAAACCAAAAACTAAACCAACAATATCAACCCTTTTCCACTTCACAAGTCACTGACACAATTATGCCAGAAGCTTTGTATACTTTTAGGGGCATAGCACATTTTGCTTTACATAATGCTCTTAGGTTAGTATTTTGAATTTATATTCAAAAATCAATGAAAATAATGACGTTTTTCACATACACATTTATGTTATCTCAATGATTTTTTAGCTCAATTATTTAGTCTGACATTTTACCTTTATTTTAAGACCTTAATCTTAATGATCCGATTATTATAACAGAAGTTATAGGCAAAACAAAACCAACCTACCTTTACAAATTATTATACCTACTACAAATATACATACCTTACAAATATACATACCTACTATATTGTTGTATAAATATAGCATTTTTTTGACGATAACGAAGGAAATTCCCCTAGAATGTGGTTTTTTATTGCACACACTCTGCCGGCTTTGGAAGACTATCTCCCTCTCGCCAGTTGGTATTTTAATGTTTTTTTTTGTTTTCCCAACTTTCTCGTTGACTAAAATTCTGTATCCGAAATTTATTTTTATGTTTTAAGTATGAAATTTTGAACGATTTTGAAAAATTTTTTTTTGTTCTAACTGAACAGTCCAATTTCCTTTAATTATATACCTCAATATTTAAAATCGGACAGGTGGATGCAAAGATATAAGCATTTATGTAAATGCAAATCGGGTGTTTTTCAGATTTCTTTATAATATTTTGCAAAAAGAAGGTCAAGTATTTGTTTATGAAAATATTTTTTTGTATTTCCATTAAATTTAACTTTTTTTACCTTTTTCACACATACTTTTATAACTGACGCGGTAATAAAATGTAGCCAGACATTCTACCTAAATTTTAAGACCTTAATGTTAGCGATCGGATCATTAGAGCAGAAGTTATAAGCAAAACAAACCAACCACAGCGTACATTTACTATTATTATACCGACTACAAATATACATACCTACTGCCAATATATGTATATACCTACCATATAGCATTTTTTTGACGATAACGAAGGAAATTCCCCTAGAATGTGGTTTTTTATTGCACACACTCTGCCGGCTTTAGAAGACTATCTCCCTCTCGCCAGTTGGTATTTTAATGTTTTTTTTTTTTTTTTCTCCAACTTCCTCGTTGACTAAAATTCTATGTCCGAAATATATTTTTATGTTTTTGGTATGAAATTTTGAACGATTTTGAAAATTTTTTTTTTGTTCTAACTGAACAGTCCAATTTCCTTTAATTCTATACCTTAATATTGAAAATCGGACAATTGGATAGAAAGTTATAAGCAATTAAGTAAATGCAAATCGGGTTTTTTTCCGATTTCCTAAATCATGGCAAAATATGGTCAATTTCTGCACTGAACTCGCTGTTTGCCGATGGAAATCATCCCCATTTTTTTCAATTTTTGTGTGATTTTTTTCGGCAAACTTATTTAACTATTGTGAAGGTCGTGTGGGGTGTAAAAATATGTTTGAGGTATCAAATTAATTGTGGGTTTATGTAGATGCGAATAAAAAAAAAACTATCTTTATAGGTGTATAGAGTATAGAGTTATGAGGTGATTATTCAAACAACAGAAATATTTGAATATCTCGGTTGAAAAAATTTTGAAAAATCCAAAATTTTGACACAACATGTATATTAATGATATCTATAAGTTGTATGATTTTGTGAATTTTTAAATGATTCATTAAAAAGATATAAATTTTTAAGTGCACTAAAAAAATGTCGATTTTTGATGTTTGAAAAATGTGTCGAAAAAAAAATCTAATCAAAAATGTATGGTATAGAGGTAATAGAATATTGAAATACCTTTCGAATGGTATAAAAATAATTTTAATCGGATTAAAACCTGATTTAATAGAATTTTTTGAAATTTCAATTTTGAACTTAAAAAAATTCATATCTCGCTTTGTGTAATTTGTAGAATTTTTTTTAAATTAGTAACATTCTAGAATTTTGAATATCTATTGATAAAAAAATAAATGAATGTAATAGGACTTTTCGTTTAGAAGTTAGTTTTTGTACCCTTGACCAGTTTTATCCAATTTTACCCTACTTAGAATTCGAATTTCAAAAAATCCCTTCTTAGTGTGCACCTACATATAATTACAAATTAAAAAAAAATTAGTATATATTTTTAAGACTTCTAGTATAAGCTGTAGAATGATCGGACACTTAACGAAAAATTTAACAAATTTAACGAACTATTTCTTTTATAATATTTAATAATAAATAATGTTATCGACTCCAAGATAATTTTATTCTACACATAATGAATAAATAACTAAGAATTAAGAATAGCATCTGCCAAAAATACAACTAAAATAGTTGAAAAATATAATACGCATATTGAATATTTGCGGTCGTATTTATTAGATTTTTATCTACTTAGACACTGTCTAACTATTTTCAAATTGGTGGAAATATGCTTTATTTAATAAAACTAAATATCACATTATTCACGGATAAGACAATCTACACTTGTGTCTAAGTTAGGCAGCTATAAGACAACAATAAATAAGGTTTTTGAACACATTTTTTAAAGTTGGACAGTTGTCTAAAGTTAGACAACGTTTATAAATAAGGCCATTGGTCTTTTAAGATTTTGAATTAGGAATTTCCTTATAACAAAATAACATTGGGTGTATAATTTCCACGGGCACCAATGGGAAGTTACCAGTGTGAGCCGTACTCCAGCCTTTTTTTTTCGTGCATAATTGACCCCACTGAACTCGAAAATTAAAATTAAAATTTTGTCAATAGATAGGTTTTCAAGTTACGAGTTTTTACTATAATATAGCAAGTTATGGATTCGTAAAAAAATCGAACTCGACATTTTGATCAAAGTTCACATTACTTTGGTAGCGAAGTGGAAAAAAGTGGGTCTTACAATTCTTTCATGTCTGTTTATCTGTCCTGTCCTTTCAGCTGCAGCCTTAACGGGTGGATCGATTACCTTTAAACTTGGTAATGCCTAGCGTTTTTTTTTTTACATTCCACTCGAACGTTTCATTTTTTTTTTTTTTTCATTTTTTAAGACCAAAAATAAAGGTGCCTGCGGTACATATTTTTTTTAGAAAATAATAATGAAAATCTTGTTTTTCTCAAAAACATGCGCAAAACTTTTTTTAAAAAATTCAGTGATTTTTACAGAAAGGCTACCATTTTATTAAAAAAAAATCGTTATAAATGGTACCTCCCATAGAACCATATTTTTGATTATCGATTTTATCAAAAACAGCTCAATTTTTTTTGGATTATTAAAAAAGTTCAAACATTTTTTTTTAAGAACTTATTTATTAGAAAACGATTTGGTAAATTTTCATTAAACTTGGCATTCAGCAGTTTCTTTAATATTATCTAGCAGATTTTAAATTAAAATTATTCTTATGACTAAAAATAACATTACCCCTCCCATAAAAGTGTTTAAAAACCGGTATAGAAAATATCATTTTTCTCAAAAAGGGCTTCTACGATTTTGATTATAATTTGTTTGTGAGCTAATTTAGTACGATCTACTATATTATCGGCAAAAAATTATCAATCGAATAAAAATGGTATTTCTCATTTTGTTGGTTTACGACTACTACATATCTCATTATCTGTAAAACCAAATTTATTTATTCAAAATAGCTTTTTACGGCCTTTAGTCCACAAAAATTTTGGCGTTTCGTCCCAGCGATCTCACTTGGACTCATCAGTTGACTAGTGAGGACCTTGTCAATACGCAATTTTTGTTAAGTTCAGTTCATCTAACATAGATTTCATGACGAATATCTAGTGTGAACTAATTATATCCAACAAGACTGAAATTCCTAGTCATTAAATTGGAAGTTTTTGTTTTTGTTTTTTGCCCAGGGCCTGGCATTGTTTATACGAAGGTTTTTTTTAATAATACAAATTCTATATACTACTGAAATACATCAGCCTCAATAATTTAGCCTGACATCTAACCTTCATTTCAAGACCTTAATCTTAAAGAACCGAGTATTAGAACAGAAGCTATAAGCCAAAAACCAAAAACTAAACCAACAATATCAACCCTTTTCCACTTCACAAGTCACTGACACAATTATGCCAGAAGCTTTGTATACTTTTAGGGGCATAGCACATTTTGCTTTACATAATGCTCTTAGGTTAGTATTTTGAATTTATATTCAAAAATCAATGAAAATAATGACGTTTTTCACATACACATTTATGTTATCTCAATGATTTTTTAGCTCAATTATTTAGTCTGACATTTTACCTTTATTTTAAGACCTTAATCTTAATGATCCGATTATTATAACAGAAGTTATAGGCAAAACAAAACCAACCTACCTTTACAAATTATTATACCTACTACAAATATACATACCTTACAAATATACATACCTACTATATTGTTGTATAAATATAGCATTTTTTTGACGATAACGAAGGAAATTCCCCTAGAATGTGGTTTTTTATTGCACACACTCTGCCGGCTTTGGAAGACTATCTCCCTCTCGCCAGTTGGTATTTTTTTTTGTTTTCCCAACTTTCTCGTTGACTAAAATTCTGTATCCGAAATTTATTTTTATGTTTTAAGTATGAAATTTTGAACGATTTTGAAAAATTTTTTTTTGTTCTAACTGAACAGTCCAATTTCCTTTAATTCTATACCTTAATATTGAAAATCGGACAATTGGATAGAAAGTTATAAGCAATTAAGTAAATGCAAATCGGGTTTTTTTCCGATTTCCTAAATCATGGCAAAATATGGTCAATTTCTGCACTGAACTCGCTGTTTGCCGATGGAAATCATCCCCATTTTTTTCAATTTTTGTGTGATTTTTTTCGGCAAACTTATTTAACTATTGTGAAGGTCGTGTGGGGTGTAAAAATATGTTTGAGGTATCAAATTAATTGTGGGTTTATGTAGATGCGAATAAAAAAAAAACTATCTCTATAGGTGTATAGAGTATAGAGTTATGAGGTGATTATTCAAACAACAGAAATATTTGAATATCTCGGTTGAAAAAATTTTGAAAAATCCAAAATTTTGACACAACATGTATATTAATGATATCTATAAGTTGTATGATTTTGTGAATTTTTAAATGATTCATTAAAAAGATATAAATTTTTAAGTGCACTAAAAAAATGTCGATTTTTGATGTTTGAAAAATGTGTCGAAAAAAAAATCTAATCAAAAATGTATGGTATAGAGGTAATAGAATATTGAAATACCTTTCGAATGGTATAAAAATAATTTTAATCGGATTAAAACCTGATTTAATAGAATTTTTTGAAATTTCAATTTTGAACTTAAAAAAATTCATATCTCGCTTTGTGTAATTTGTAGAATTTTTTTTAAATTAGTAACATTCTAGAATTTTGAATATCTATTGATAAAAAAATAAATGAATGTAATAGGACTTTTCGTTTAGAAGTTAGTTTTTGTACCCTTGACCAGTTTTATCCAATTTTACCCTACTTAGAATTCGAATTTCAAAAAATCCCTTCTTAGTGTGCACCTACATATAATTACAAATTAAAAAAAAATTAGTATATATTTTTAAGACTTCTAGTATAAGCTGTAGAATGATCGGACACTTAACGAAAAATTTAACAAATTTAACGAACTATTTCTTTTATAATATTTAATAATAAATAATGTTATCGACTCCAAGATAATTTTATTCTACACATAATGAATAAATAACTAAGAATTAAGAATAGCATCTGCCAAAAATACAACTAAAATAGTTGAAAAATATAATACGCATATTGAATATTTGCGGTCGTATTTATTAGATTTTTATCTACTTAGACACTGTCTAACTATTTTCAAATTGGTGGAAATATGCTTTATTTAATAAAACTAAATATCACATTATTCACGGATAAGACAATCTACACTTGTGTCTAAGTTAGGCAGCTATAAGACAACAATAAATAAGGTTTTTGAACACATTTTTTAAAGTTGGACAGTTGTCTAAAGTTAGACAACGTTTATAAATAAGGCCATTGGTCTTTTAAGATTTTGAATTAGGAATTTCCTTATAACAAAATAACATTGGGTGTATAATTTCCACGGGCACCAATGGGAAGTTACCAGTGTGAGCCGTACTCCAGCCTTTTTTTTTCGTGCATAATTGACCCCACTGAACTCGAAAATTAAAATTAAAATTTTGTCAATAGATAGGTTTTCAAGTTACGAGTTTTTACTATAATATAGCAAGTTATGGATTCGTAAAAAAATCGAACTCGACATTTTGATCAAAGTTCACATTACTTTGGTAGCGAAGTGGAAAAAAGTGGGTCTTACAATTCTTTCATGTCTGTTTATCTGTCCTGTCCTTTCAGCTGCAGCCTTAACGGGTGGATCGATTACCTTTAAACTTGGTAATGCCTAGCGTTTTTTTTTTTACATTCCACTCGAACGTTTCATTTTTTTTTTTTTTTCATTTTTTAAGACCAAAAATAAAGGTGCCTGCGGTACATATTTTTTTTAGAAAATAATAATGAAAATCTTGTTTTTCTCAAAAACATGCGCAAAACTTTTTTTAAAAAATTCAGTGATTTTTACAGAAAGGCTACCATTTTATTAAAAAAAAATCGTTATAAATGGTACCTCCCATAGAACCATATTTTTGATTATCGATTTTATCAAAAACAGCTCAATTTTTTTTGGATTATTAAAAAAGTTCAAACATTTTTTTTTAAGAACTTATTTATTAGAAAACGATTTGGTAAATTTTCATTAAACTTGGCATTCAGCAGTTTCTTTAATATTATCTAGCAGATTTTAAATTAAAATTATTCTTATGACTAAAAATAACATTACCCCTCCCATAAAAGTGTTTAAAAACCGGTATAGAAAATATCATTTTTCTCAAAAAGGGCTTCTACGATTTTGATTATAATTTGTTTGTGAGCTAATTTAGTACGATCTACTATATTATCGGCAAAAAATTATCAATCGAATAAAAATGGTATTTCTCATTTTGTTGGTTTACGACTACTACATATCTCATTATCTGTAAAACCAAATTTATTTATTCAAAATAGCTTTTTACGGCCTTTAGTCCACAAAAATTTTGGCGTTTCGTCCCAGCGATCTCACTTGGACTCATCAGTTGACTAGTGAGGACCTTGTCAATACGCAATTTTTGTTAAGTTCAGTTCATCTAACATAGATTTCATGACGAATATCTAGTGTGAACTAATTATATCCAACAAGACTGAAATTCCTAGTCATTAAATTGGAAGTTTTTGTTTTTGTTTTTTGCCCAGGGCCTGGCATTGTTTATACGAAGTTTTTTTTTAATAATACAAATTCTATATACTACTGAAATACATCAGCCAAGTAGAAGTTTATAAAAGTTTCAATAATATTGCATCATATCGAAATTTTCAAAAAAAACTAATTTTGGATTTTTAGAAAAATCTTGAAAATTATTTTTTGAAAATTCTATTTCGAAAGGGGTGGATTTTTTTTTAATTAATTTTTAAACACCGCATTAATAAATACTAAAAATTCCTTAGCAATGTTTTTGTTAAAACTGTTTTCAAAATTTTGTATATATGTATTTATAAAAAATTATTTTGTTTAAAAACTGGTCCAACGATTTTTAATTTTCTTCCCATAAATTGAAATTTTTGTAAGAAATCATATGGTGCACATCGCGTTGGTGTCAAAACAATTTCAAAAGTTGTTAAATCAATTTATTTCTAATTATATTTTTTTTGATTGTGTACGCAAAATTCCTCATTGAATTAAATTATTTGTCCGATATTTATTTTCATGTTTTTAGTATAAAATTTTGAATGATTTTGAAAATTTGTTTGCTCTAACACGCCAGTAATTTTTCCTTTAATTATATACCTTAATATTGAAAATCGGATAATTGGATCGAAAGATATAAACCATTAAGTAAACGCAAATCGGGTATTTTTCAGATTTCGCAAAAATCATCATCAAAAACATACCCATTTTTTTTCTACGAACATTTCTCCTTTTTTTCTGTCCGCTTTATCATCTTCTTCGTATTTTGTTTCCTCAGACTAAAGTAAGAACAAAGCATGAACGAAATAATTTTGATTATTTTGTTTATTCCCCTCACGTTTCACCCCCTTTGCCTACTAGGCGTTTCATATTTTTGAAATTCTGTTGATTTTTTTACATTGTATGCCTCCGTTTAAACATTTCTAATGTTAAAACATTTCTAATGTTAAAACATGAAGTAGGTATTAATGAAAAACATGTATGGATTAGTATAGTACCAAAGTTATGGCTGTTGGGTTACAAGCACCGAATGTTGGCTTTTTCAATACTTTTGGAGTTTAGCCTTATATAATATACAGAGTTATTTCCGTAAGATGCATTAAAACACTAGAACGTGTAAATTGGTTGAAAACCAAACTTGAAAATACAAAAAAAAATTTAAAAAAAAAACAACGGCACCACTAACAACATCATCATATTTTTTTCAAACCTAAGATCTATGTTTTGATTCAGTTTTAAATTGAAGAATTGTTTTAAGTAAAAGATATTTGTTTTCAACATTTTGGAATTTAAAAGTAGATAAATTAAATTTAAAAACAAAATTAAAAAGTAAGTTTTAAATCGATTTTTTTTTCTTCAAAATTTTACATTATTTTCGATAGTTTTATTTATTTTAAGTCTTAAAACACTTAAATAATGTATTAAACACAAACAAAAAAATATTTTTTAAGACAAACTAAGTTTTTTGTATAATTTTTTTACGAAAATAAAACATTTAAATATATAGTTTCTCGTGTTCCACTTAAAATTGATAAAATACATAGTCGAATATTAAAAAAATATTACATTAAATATTAAAATTTTGAAGAAAAAAAATGTAATCTAAATTTAAAAAAAAAATAATTTTTTCAACAACCAGACCATACCTTTTGATAGACTTTATTACAAAAATGCAAATTGTGCGGAAGGCTTTCATTTCTGACTTCTGATTAGAGAGGAATTTTTCTAGTATTAAAGTATGTGCTAAGTTTTAAAAGCCTCTCGCGCAAATTTGAGAAAAAAAATCTTGAACTTTTTATAGCACAACTTTCTTTTCAGTGTGGGCCGTTAAAAGCTATTTTGAATCAATAATTCAACAAGCCCAATTAAATACTCCTAAGTCTTCTTCTTGGCTTAATTATTTAATTAGCAAATAGGTACCTACATATGCACCTAGTAAGTATAAAAGTTGTGGGTTTTGACTGTCGACCCTTAATTTTTTTAATTTACCAGTTTTTTAACAAAGATTATGCCGCCGCGCCGCCTTCTTAAATAAAATCCCATATATATATGTATGACAATTAAAACACAAAAATATAATTACAGTTATTATTTTGTTTTTATTTTCGCAGCACACACACGCACCATACGCCAATTTTTTCTCGCACTCGCATATTAGTAGACAAACACAAAAAAGTTAGAAGCAAACATATATATGTATGTATGTATGTATATCCTGTTGTACATTAAATTTGGAATGTGTATATAATTTATTTTATATTTAAATATATAAAGAGAGTGATTAATAAATAGGTAGTGCGCTCTCCATTGCTATGACTTTTTTTTTAAAGGTTAAATAAAATAAATAATTTTTCATTATCTTAAGTACTAAAGCTGGTCTCCTGCGATTCTATATTTTGTTGAAATGGCATCTTGTTATGTCCATTACAGGGACGGGATATGCAATCTTATAGCAGAGATTGCTCAATCATAATTTTATCGAATCCAGGAGGTGGTCCAAATGTGAAATTATCCAGAATGACATCAAGAATCGCTCCACTACCAACTAAAATAGAAACTATGTTAAGTTTCTGGATCTTCATTAATTTATTTTATTAGTTTCTTACCAAAAACAACTGGATACACACTTCCTTTGACATTGCGGAATGGCACCTCAAGACTTTTGCCATTAAAAAAGAAATTCAATTCTATATGGTCAAAGGTGACGCCGATGATGTCACCATCGCCTGGAAATTCTCTGTCTTCTTGTTCCTGTGACGTTGCAGCTATCGCCTGATTGACTGTCAGCAAGACATCATCGGCATCTTCATCGATGCCAATGAGTCCACCACAGGCGTTCCCATTCGACTGTGGTTGTGTTGTGACTACGGCTGGTCTAAATACTTCGTCATTAAATCGCGTCGAATTGTCCGAGCAAAGGCACCACGATTCTCGGTCGGTGCCACCGATTTTTTTCGAGAGATCTGTTTGTCTGGTGGCTAAGCCAACCGACCAAGTGCCACTTTGTTGAATTTTTACTTCGAAGTATGACTTTGATTGTACAAGCGGAGCAGTGGCCAAAGCGCCACCGGTTCCAGTAATACGCAGCTGATTTGACAATAGAATCACTTCTGGACCTATGAAGGTATTGACAGACATAGTACACAACAACAAATAATTAAGTTGTTGAGAATAACTCACCCATAAATGCAGGATCCAGATGGATTTCTGGTTCTCTAGATCTGTGACTGGTTGATCTTGGTGTTCGAAGGTTTCCATTGAGGCAAGTCCTCAAACAGCAAAACATATTTCCACTAAATTGGATTACTATTTATGTATTTATTGATGTTTTATGTACTGATTTATACCCCACTAAATGAAATGATTGTGATTCACTTTCATAAAAGAATTTTTATTGAATTTTCTTCCATTGATTTAAAAAAAAAATAAAGCAAAAAACTATTGTTGGTTTCAGAAGATTAAAATGAAGAAAAAGTATTTTTTTCTTTCATGTACTACACATTTTGTTTGACATTTGGACTTTTGATTTGGATATTTTTTTGCAATGGGCGCGTTCATTTTGAATACAGTTCTTAAGCATGAAACACATTATGCGCGAAAGCGAATATGTATCTCCTCTTTCACACGAGGAAACAATTTGTAGATTTTTGTACTTTTCTTTTAATACCTTCGAAAATCATTTTGTACCTTGCAAAGAAACAAAATCACAAGCCATATTTGGTTTAATTTATAAACGTTGTCTAACTTTAGACAACTGTCAAACTTTGGAAAATGTGTTCAAAAACGTTATTTATTGTTGTTTTATAACTTAGACACAAGAGTAGATTGTCTCAACCGTGAATAATGTGATATTTATTTTTATTAAATAAAACATATTTCCACCAATTTGAAAATAGTTAGACAGTGTCTAAGTAGACAAAAATCTAATAAATACGACTGATTATTTATAAACTCATTCCAAAGTATGTCTTACTTTGAGAAGCCTATTTATTGAGCAGGTAATTTTATAATTATCTTGAAATTAATGAAATCCCCTTATTTATAAACGCATTCCAGAAGTTGGCTAAATATGTTCTTATATACCTCCTGTCATCCCTGTAATCTTACAATATTTTCAACATTTGGATACGTTCAATGAACATTTCATTCATTTCAAGATAATTTGACAATATTATTTGATCATTGAACGTACCCACTTTAGAATAGGTTTGGACAACGAATTGCAGTGTGTAAGTCAGACAATCGATGGAACATGATTATAAATAACGTTTTGGATTTGGAGAGTTGTTCAAAGTTAGACATACTTTGGAATGGGTTTAAAACAAGACTGCTCATTTCCCATATTCACATTTCGAAATGAGGTAATTTCAACCAAATTTGATTGGAAATTACGTAAAAACTTTATAAACTTTCCCAAATGGAATTTGAAGTGAAAACCCATGAAAATGAGAAAATTTGATGTATAAAAAACGGAAATAGAAATAGGCGAAAACAAAAACAAAGCGATTAGCGAATTTAGCTGTCAAACGAAATTAGAAAATTTCTCTTTCTGTTATTTATGAAATTACCTCATTTCGGTTCTAATGAAGACGTAGAATAAGGCAAACAACTGCACGTAGAATTAGTAAGCAAACCGACTTGCGTAGCAATTAAGACGGGCGCCCCTTCATCGCGTCTGCAGCTGTCGCTGTATTCTAGCATTGGACAGTGAACGATTTCATTCGGCAGCATCCTGTCGTCTTTTTTTTGAAGTTTGAATGACCGCCGAATATTTTAAAAGGTGCGTTTGTTTGTTTCGTCTCTGAATGGAACAACAACAAAGGGCGCAAAATTTTAAACGATTAAGTACGATGTTAAAGCCATTTTATCATACTAAATGCTTTCACATCGTACTAAATCGTTTAAAATTTTGTGCCAAGGTTTTTAGAGGTTGTATGAAAGAAAAGACTTGTCTTTCATCAAAAATGTTTGGGAGAACTGGAAAACTTTTGTTTTTGATGTCGGTTGTTTTGCTTGCGAGTGCAAGCATCTTTCGGTTGTTTTACTTCCGAGTGCAAGCATCTTAAGGTTGCTTCGTGAAAATAGCACCCGCATTGTTCCTTTGTTTGGAGTCACAAGCTCTTTGTACTATTCATTCACTGTGAGGATTTTTGTAATTCGACTACATTTTTCACATTCTCTGATAATTCTCGCAAGGAAACTCACCACAGCAAAGGTGAATTTGGCAGCCCACTGATTTCTATATACACTGGAAAGTGTATTCATACAAATTTTTTTAAGCAAATTGAAGAAATGTTATAATCGTGGCTGGTACCCTAATATAACAGTATAACAGCTATTTTTATAATTGTTCGTATATAATTTTCTGTTATTTTTTCTTCTTTCCTGAAATTTTATTTTTGAAGATAATCTTCTCCGTCTTTTATCTTTTTCAATATTCACCGCGCCACCGCAATGCTTGCTGACATCAGATAAATTCTCAATTACGGCAAATATATCTATCTCTTTTTTTCATTTGTATAGAGCGAGATACGAGGTCGAGGCTGGTACCCCGTAAAAAAATCTTAAAATTGCCTCACAAAAACTGTTATACACTATAGGAGGCTATCCACTATCCAGTGTATGTATATAGAGATCTAGTGCATTAGCCGGCGTTTTATTTTCCACGAAGATGCATATGGAACATATCCATCTGACTCAGGATAATTTCTCAACACGACACATAATAAAACAATAAAACAACAACTTGTCTATCTGGATCCCAAGTTGTTGTCAGAGTTGGGAAATAATGATTACTTTTTGTAATTTATTTCAACTTTCATTTCAATTAAAAGTAATTAGTTATAGAAATGTTTCCATTACAATTACACTTAATTGTAATTGAAAAAAAACATACATTTCCATTACTTGTAATTGTAATTGAAAAAATTCAATTACAAATTACATGTAATTGAAAATAGTAATGGGTTTTTGCAAGTTCTTGAAGGAAAACACTGTGTTAATTACATTAAAGGTAATTAATTTCATTGAATGTAATTCATTACAAGTTTTTATTAATTAATTAATAATAATAAAAGTAAATAAAAGGTATTTTAAGTAAAAAACTAAAGCAATATTCGATTCAGAATAAATTTTAACGGCCTTTAAGTCCACAAAAATTGGCGTTTTGTCCAGGTGGTCCCCAATTGAATAGCGCGAAGTCTTCTTCTTGGCTGTTTTATTTCAGTGGTATATATAGAATTTTTGTTAAAAAAAAACCTTCATATAAAACTATATTCATTTTCAACTTCTTCAAAAAATGGTAACTAAACTATTGGCAAAACAGTTGGTTAGCCTTCAACAGCACCAACATTTCAAAGTTAGCGTCGTTGAGGTTTTGTCGTCGAGGAGTAGCAACAATTCCTGCAAAAGAAAAAAGCATCTCAACGGGTGCCGAAGATGTCAACGGAGTATTTGACCTTTCAAACACTTTTGACACCAGTGGGTATTTTCTCAAGTTGTGGAGAGACGGTTCCCCATCTGTAAAATAGTTCTCAAACTCCAAATCTGATGCACTAACAGGTGTACTAATGATGTCAGAAGAGTCTGAGTCTGAAATGGTTAAGGGGCAGTTTATGATTTTTCCTGAGAACAATTATTTTACAATATATACCTATTGATTCGTCGCCATAAACAAAAATATTTATGGTTGAAATTGTTACTGGTGGTTTTTCCAATTTTTTTTAAATCCAACGTTGTTTTGTGTTTCTGACAGTACATTTCAATTATTTGCAAAATATCTGCTCTTGTTTTACCAGACATTGGAGACAAAACCTTAAGCCAATTTAGTTTGACTGAAAGGTGGGAAACGGCAGCAATAACAGCCCCGTATGCCTCTTCAGTTAGTTCAAAAAAGGGTTTGAAGCGGTCGAAAAGGCTCTGTTGCATTTTAATTACAATATCGTTTAAAAATAGCAGATCGTTGGCGTTAATGATTCTGTCGGTTTTGACTTTTAAAGTTACTAAAGATGGAATTAGCATACCAAAGTAAATCCCGTTTTGGCCTTGCAAAAAATCCAAAATATGAGCAAAGGGTTTCATGATCTTGCAATATTCTTTTAAATATGCTTTGTCAGAGACTGTAAAGATTTCGCAATTCAGCTCTATACAAAGCTCATTTAGTTGAGTTCCAAATCCTGGAAGTGGGATTTGGGCTATTGAGTCATACAAAGAATTCCAGCGAGTAACCACTGGACTCTTGAGTGACATTTTTTAAAGATTTTTTATTATTTCAGACGACTTTGGTCGGTTGGATTTCTTCCACAACTGGTTGCACTTAGAAATCGCCTTCATAAACATAAATTAAGTTAGATGAAAATTTAAAAAATATTTAATTTACCTGTAAATGAATGTTAAAAATTTCTAATTTTGTTTTCAAAGCTGAGATGAAATCATTTGTTGTAATTAAATTTAACGTGTGACTTGCACAACGGAAATGTTTGGACAAAATGAGGGTATTTGTGATTCCATTAATATCTACAAAATCTATATTTTCATTATAATTTTGTGCAACATTATCAGGAAGGTCCTCATTGTCTGAACTTGTGTCCGTTTCATGGCCTGGATTACATATGTCGATGTTATTTGAAATATCTCTTAATGTTTCAGTGTCTACACCATATTCTCGAAATGCTTTGACGAAGTTAGATCCATTGTCGGTGATGGTTAAAATATTATTCGAGGGATTCAAATCAAATTCTCTGTTTATAGATGTTATCATTTCTGCAATACGATCATATGTATGTGAACCCGTGAAACGTTTACAGGCTAAAGCAGCTGATCTGCGTTGGTAATTGTTATTTTTATCCAACCAGTGGCAGGTATAGCCAAAAAAACTTTTATGCTTATTTGACCAAATATCGGCAGCAGTACAAAAATATTTTGTATCTTTCATTTCTATTTTGATCATTTCCTTAATAAACCCATACCTATTTTTTAATTTTTGCGTTGTTATTTTTCTATTTAGTACTTTTAAATTAATTCTTTTGTGGAACAACTTTTTGAAAAATTGATTTTCTACAATAGTAATTGGAGATGCCGTTTGAACAATGAAATCCACTATGTCATTATTGAAATGTTCCTGTTTTGTTACGTTTTTTCGACTTTCAAGTTCATCTTTTTTTGTTTTCAAATATTTTTCATACTCATTGTGGTGCTTTCTTTTTAAATGGGTTATCAAGTTGGAAGTAACTCCTGGATAAAACTTAATAACAACTGTTTTCTCTTTGCAAAGTCGGCATTTACCATAAAGACATGGATCAGCAGATGTTGATGGTCCATCACTTCCGTTCTATACAGAATATTGTAATTTTATTTTTCTGTTAATTTATCGATTAAACTTTTATATTTAGTAAAATCAAACATTCTAAGCACTAATATTACTGTTTATTTGTTGGTTGCGACGATATGCATAAAACATAGTAAATGATTTTACTAGAGAATTTCAAAGTATTTAGTAGGTACGTACGTTAAAATGTAGATACCATTATTCAATTCGGAAGAATATATCTATCCATCAGTCAATATCCAAGCGACATGTAATAAAAGAGTAAATACTAAATAGTGCAAAAAAAAGGATTTTCTATTAATTAAGGATAATTTTAAGTATTAAATTGGATGAATTAAGTTTATACTGAAATTATTTGCCAGCAAGTTGGAACTTAATTTTATGCATACAAAATGAAGTAAATACTATAAATCTAACATTTTACTAAAAGTTATAGTTTTTACTTTAACCTTTTACTTCTAATTATTACTTACGTTTCATGCATATCATCCACTGTCATGTTAATTTGACTAAAAAATTGTATCAGGGCTTAATGATTTACATTTTGAGAGGAACAACAACGATTTACATCAACTATCACATCTTCTATACCTTATGTATGTAACTTACGTGTCTTTCAAAAAATTCATTAAAAAGTATTTCTTCAGCATATTTCCTCATCTTTGGGGGTAATTCTGGAGAAGAATCTTCACTCGATTTTCTTTTGTTAGACTTTGCTTCACTTTCTGTGCCACTCATCTTAACGACACAAAATGTTTACTATGAACAATTAAAGACCAACAACCTTACAATAGCAATAGGTTCCTCTTTCAGTCGCAACTGGCAGGTGGTCCATGTTTTGAGTAGTTACAAAAACAAAATAGAATTCGTGAACAATCTTACAAACTGTAACTATCGGAGTCTATTACTTGTTTATCAATTGAACAGCGTGGTGATTCTCTGAGAACCCTCGAAAATTTCCACGCGCCAAATTTTATTTTGCATGTGCACACATATACTTATGTACGTCCGCAGATGTAATAAGAAAGTCGGGTGTGTTTTGTCAAGCAATTTTGATGCTCTTTTCTCTGCACAACCAGGTCAGACTTGGTATTTAGCGAGATACTAGGAGTAAGAGTAGTTTTCTCATTTTTTTATTATTATTATTATTGTTTTCTAACAGGGCTTATTCAAATAACGAAATGTAAATTTAAAAACTTAATAAAAACGAATAAAATATATGTTTATTAATTAAAAACAACTATTTGTGCAATATCGCGTAAAATGTAATTGACAAAAAAATACTTTAATTACATTTTTGTGTAATGATTACTGAAAAAGGGATGGTCCCTTTTTTATGCTTTTTTTATGATTACTTGTGTTTTCAATTACATTAATGTAATTGAATTACATGTAATTTACGATTTTCAATTACATGTAATTAGTAAATTGAAATTCTTCAATTACATTTAAAAGTAATTGGAAAAATGTTTGGAGATTTCAATTACAGGTAATTGTAATTGAAATTTTTTTGCATCATTTTGTTCCCAACTCTGGTTGTTGTAGTATGTAGTTGTTTTTGTATTACGTGTTGAAAAATGATCCTGATACAGATCCGTAGAAAATAAAATACGGCTATTATTAGAGCAGCTGATTATTTAAAACATAGAAAGCAGTTTAATTTGTGTCATTTTTGGGGACTTAAAATAGAGAACAAAACATAAAAGAATATGAAAAAGCTGCGAAAGAAATTTCATAGCGTGATATAAGTAACGGAGAATCCCATCAAATATGAATTATTGTAATCTTCTGTTCTTTTTTTTCTGACAGTTTTCACAAACTAATGACGTTTTCGGTTGGATGTTTATAGCGTTCCATTCCTATCCAAATTTTCCATATTCGATGGGAATGGAACATGGAACACTCCCAAAATTCAACCGGAAACGACATACATTATTGTTCTGCTCTCTTCGGAACAAGTTTTCTTCACTAAAAAGAGTTCCTAAAATGTTCTGTCATTTGAAAAGTAAAATTTATGTTTTACAGATTGAAATTTTCATATAATTGTTTTGTAACCGTAATACTTCATTTCCATCCATATCTCTTTATTATCACCAACATTCATATCTCCGTTCCATTTAAGTTAACAATAATGTAAAGTTTGACATTAATTTAAAAGATTTGTAGTGTTTTTTTCTTTATTGCACTCACCCACAATTAAGGCAGTTGATGTTACAGTGATACTGTTATGGTGCCGAGCTCACGTACACTGTTTAATGTTTGAGCCTGAAACCAAGTTACTTTTTTCGGTTGAGGGGTGTAGAAATGAAGGGGGACGAAGTAACATTTTGACACTTCTCACCCAATCTGTCAAAAAACGAAACGAACGAAAAAGGAGCGTGTAATCAGTGCTTACGTTCTGTAACACTTCCATTTATTAAATTGGTCAAGAAACTGATATGTTCTAGTCAAAGAGGGGGACACAGGATAGAGGGAATCACACCAAAAAAAAGTAACACCCACGATCTTTACTTTTTGCTTTCTTTATTATCACTAACTCTACTTACAAACTAACATAAAATAAGCACCTAAGACGGTGTGGTAAATTGAGTGAAGCAGAGAGCTTTTTTTGTTTCATTTATCTACTGCTCGTCTTTACTTTAATATATATCATCTCTTCCTTCATCGAAAGAAAAAAAAAAAAAACAAAAAAAAATGTAAACTTCAATCAATTAAAAAAAAAACTTCAAGTTGAAATAAAAAAAATATAATGTAAATGTAATGTAAATGTCGAGTTAAAATTGAAAAAGAAAAAAAAAATTAAACTTCAAGTTAAAATAAAAAAAATATATAAATTTCAAGTTGAAATTAAAAAAAACATAATGTAAATGTCAAGTTAAAATTAAAAAAAAAAACAAAAATAAACTTCAAGTTAAAATAAAAAAAATATATGTATAAACTTCAAGTTAAAAATAAGAAAATATACATATATGTATGTACATATTTTATAAAAAAAGGTTACTCTATCTGGTTCTTCGTGGCTTCTTCTTGTTGTTTTGTTATTTGCTTCTTTGCGAGTCTTTTTGAGCGCCGAGGAGATGTGCTTGGAGAAATCACTTTGCTCTTCTTGACCCTTGGCCTGGGGATAACAATGTTTTCCTCTTCAGGTTGCAGTACTTTCTTCTGTTTCGTCTCTAATGCCATCGGTTTTGTTGCATAATTTGTCACACGAATATCAGCTTTCTTAAGTTGGTTAATGTGTGCATTTCGAATCACACCATTTATTTTTATTATATAAATAACATCGGTCAGTTTTCTTATAATAGTGGCCGGTATCCACTTGATAATTTCTTTGAAATGATTACGATAAAGGACATGATCGCCAACCATAAAACTTTTCTTTACTTTTGGTGCCGAACCATCCGTCTGGGGTTGGATATTTGTACAAGGTCCTAAACCCTCGTAGACTTTGCTTGTTTTTGTTCCTCTATCATTAATTTTGTCGAGTTCCGTCCGTGGCATAAATTTAAAAAGTAATGAGGCGGGAGTAACTCCTGTCGTCGTTGTAGGTGTATTCCTATAATTGAAAAGAAACTTGTCTACAAATTTTTGCATACCTTTTATTTCTGGATTTGATATAGTTTCTCTTTTAAGAGCCATCTTTGCCGTTCGAACTGCATTTTCGGCCGCGCCATTAGATTCAGGGTGATAAGGTGGTGAGTGAACCAAAAGTATAGAATTTGCCTGGCAAAACTTCTGAAAAATATTCGAGCTAAACGGTGGCCCGTTGTCTGTCACAATTTTATCCACAATTCCAAAGGTCACAAACTTTGATCGAAGCCAATCAATAACCAACATGGCATCTGTTTTTGTGAATATTCCCACTTCCATCCACTTTGAATATGCATCTACCAAAATCAAAAAATTTGTCCCCTTTAGATGAAAAAAATCAAGGTGAACACGCTCAAAGGGTTTCTGCGCCTTTGTCCAAGAAACGAACTCTGATGATTTGCCAACTCTCTGTGTTAATGCACATGCTTCACAAGATTTTACGCGCTGCTCGATGTCCTTGTCTATTTTTGGCCACCAGACATATGATCTCGCACGCGCTTTCATTCGCACTATTCCACAATGCCCTTCATGTAAAATCTCTAACATCTTATTTCTCAGAATTGCGGGTATTACCATGCGATAGCCGTAGTATATACATCCGTTTTCTATCTCCAAAACAAAACGTTTTTCCCAGTACGAATCAAGCCCCACTTCCGTTCCCGATTTCCAATTTTCTTTAATGTGGTTCATTACTCTTACTAACTCTTTATCTCTGCTTGTATATTTGACTACAACCTTGCTATCTATAGGCAGCTCATCAACCATCGCGATAGAGTTTATATAACCTACATCCACATTTGAGTCGTCTTGAAGTGGAAGACGGGACAATGCATCAGCTTGTGCCATCTTGGATCCCTTCCGGTATTCAATCTTGTATCGGTACATTCCTAAAAATATTGCCCACCTCTGAAGTCGTGCTGCTGCCACTGCTGGAGTCCCTTTTGTTGGATTGAAGATCTCTTTGAGGGGCTTGTGATCGCTGACAATCGTAAATTCGTGACCATATATATATTTGTGGAACCGCTTAACTGCAAATATTATAGCCAACGCTTCACGGTGTAATTGAGAATAGTTTTTCTCTGCCTTTGATAACGAACAGCTTGCAAAAATGACCGGACGTTCTAAGCCATCAATAACATGGGCCAGTACAGCCCCTATACCATATGGACTTGCGTCACATAATAAAACAATTGGCCTTTTTGGATCCTAATGGGCCAGTAATCCATTGTTTAAAAGCAACTTTTTGCTTGTTTCAAACGTTTCCTTACACCTTTTGTTCCAGTTAAACTTGTTTTCTTTCCTGAGCAATTGATTCAACTCGTATAATTCGGTCGATAAATTAGGAATGAATTTTCCATAAAAATTTATCAGACCTAAATACGCCTTCAGCTCTGAAATGTTAGTTGGCTCTGGAGCCTGCGATATGGCCCTAATTTTGTCCGGATTTGGTAAAATTCCCTCCTTATTTATCACATGGCCCAGATATGATACTGTAGTTTCGAAAAATTTACATTTCTCCGCATTAACCTTCACGTTGTGCCTTTCTAATCTTTGTAGGACCAAAATTACGTTTTGATGACACTCTCTATACGTTCTACCCCCTACGAGAACGTCATCTAAATAACAGCTCGTACGCTCTAATCCATTTAGAAGTTTATCCATTGTTTCCTGAAAGATAGACGGGGCTGAGGAAACACCAAAAGGAAGTCTTTGAAATTGAAATAAACCCCGATGCGTATTTATGACTAACAAATCCTTCGATGCTTCGGTCACTAGCAATTGCTGATACGCTCCTTCTAGGTCTAAAACGCAATATACAGTTGAGTCTCGTAACGATGCAAAAATATCATCCATCCTAGGCAACGGATAATGATGTGTAACTACAAATTTGTTTATGCTGACTTTAAAGTCTACACAAATCCTAATATCTCCATTTTCCTTTGGGGCTATAACAATAGGGGACGCCCAACTACTATATCGGATAGGTTTTAAGATATTTGCTTCGACCATTTTGTCTAGCTCTTTTTCTACTTTTTCCCTAAGTCCATATGGGACTGTATATGGTTTGATAGATAGATAGATAGATAGATAGAAAAAAGATTTTATTAAAAATTTCATTATGTATAAAAAAAAAGTACAAAATATTGCAAAAAATCTTAATACGTAATGTAAATATTACAGTATTATTGACATAACTTTTAATGTTGTCTGTCAGGTTAGCTAATTATATTTATATAAATAATTTTATGAAAATTATTAAAGTAGTATATACATCGTTATTTATTTTATTTCGTATTCCTATTTTTTCATTATTAAATATAATAGTTCTAATTAACAAAATTCAGTTAATAATAAATTTCTATATTTCAAAGAAAAATTTAAAAAATTGAAAAGAGATGGAAAGTTTTTGCCGTTTAAAATTTCATAGAGCTCTTCACAAGAAAGCACACTTTTGCCGAAACATATAAGTCTAGAGTTTTTGAAGACTGGACATCTGCCAATAAAATGGTACGTATTTTCCACCTCATCTAGGTTGCAAATTGTGCAAATACCGACTGTATTTTTTTTGAATGCTTTGGCGTTAATATTGAGGAGCCCACCCCTAGCTTTAAGAACTAAGCTTACCAAATGGGAAGAATTATCGTCGACGAAGTATGGTTCGATGTTGTAATCAAGATGAGGGTATAGATCATGAAATTGTGAGTTCCTGGCACTGTTGATGTTATTGGTGATTTCCGAACTTTTCAGTGTTTGTAGAATATTCTGGTGCAAATCGAACAATGAAGAAGTAAAAGAATTAGAATTTATAGCTATGCTCAGCTCACTACATAAATCACACAACTCGCGGGCCCAAAAAATGTTTTGGGCGATTGTTTCCTCCGCGAGGATACGTGTCAATCTGGAATTAGGAAGTTTAAGCGTTTTTCTTATGTAATTAAAATGGAGTCGTAGCGTCTGAACAAATTGGGATGGAAGGCCAGTCTCCAAATGTAACATATAGTTGGGGGTGTTACTGGGGAGGTATAACATCTTTTTTATAAAAAATCGAAATAGTTTTTCAACCTGCTCAAATCGCTTGAAACCCCATACCTCAGCGCCATAAAACATAATTGATTTAGCAGCGGTGTCAAAAATCTTGAGTTTTTTCGAAAAGTTTATTTTAAAGTTTTTAATATAATATGACCACGTTGCATTAATTGCATTTTTGGATACAACCAGTCTTGAGTCCAGATGTTTATTAAAAGACAAATTATAGTTAAGAATAACACCAAGATATTTATATTGATTTACTATTTCAATAAGATTTTCCCCATAATTCCAGTTTAAGCTTCTAGAAATTCTTGTACCTTCACGAAAAACAACAATTTTCGACTTATTTAAGTTGATTTTCAGACCCCAAAGCGTGCAGTAATTAAACAGATGATCAATCATTCGTTGCAAATTGACAGGGCAGTCGGAGAGCAGGACTAAATCATCTGCATAGAGTAAAATCTTGATAATGATGTTTGCCACAGACACCCCACCAGGTAAATCTTCATGAAGGTCATTAAGGTATAGCGCAAATAGGAGTGGGCTTAGCAAACACCCTTGCTTCAAACCCTGGCTAACCAAGAAAGATTCCGACAACGATGATCCATCCCAGACGCGACTTGTTGTATTCTCGTATAGCATTTGCAGAGTTTTAATGACCTTTGAAGATAATCCGAGACAAGAAAGTTTATAAAATAAGGAATTACGTGGAATTAAATCAAAGGCGCAGGAAAAATCCACAAAGAAAGCGAACGTGTTTTTCTTTTTCTTGCGGTTAAGGTGTACGATGCTAGTGAGATTAAAAATATTGTCAGTGGTGGAGTATCCTTTGCGGAAGCCTGCCTGGTATTCACTGAGAATACTTTTACATTCAATCCAACTATTAACTCTACTAAGGATAATACCAGTGAAAATTTTGTATATTGTATCAAGTAGAGAAAGACCTCGATAGTTTGCAACACTATTTGGATCACCTTTTTTGTGCAGAGGGATAATAATCGATTTCTGAAAAGAAGAAGGAATGCGTTCAGAGAGATAAATATGATTGAGTAGGGACAGAACTTCTTCTAAAAAACAAGTTGGAGCATTTTTGTAAAATTCATAGCTGACTCTATCTTCTCCCGGGGCTTTTTTATTCTTTGCTCTTTGGAGAACTTGCAAGAGTTCCCACATATCGAAAGGAGAGTCAAGAAAAGGGTCTATTTTTTCTGGCATGGCCCAAGAGATATGAGGATCAACTTTAGATTGTGAAAAAAGTGACCTGAAATAAACCATAAAATCTTCGCTTTTAAGATTGCTACCAACTTTTGGCCTACATTTCTTCAAAGTGTTAGCTAATTTCCACCAATCACTAGCATTCCTAACTGTATTAAGCTTTTCAATGTTTTTGTATGCAAAGTTGATTTTTTTACTTTTACAAATACTAATGTACTTAGATCGCCTCTCCAGGTAAAGTCTTTTGTAAAATCCAAGATTATATTTCCGGTAAAGGTTGAGCTGCTTTAACATCCTATTCCGAGCGCGAATACATTCAAAGTCAAACCATTTATTTTTTGAAATAAAACGTTTACAAGCCCTTCCTTTACTAGCCGCAGTTTTAATCTTGTAGAGGAGAGAATTCACTTTTTCTTCTATTGGTTTGCTTGAGAAAATATAACGGCAATTAGAAAGGCGGTTGAGAGTGTCCGCATATTTAACACGATGGTTTTCGGACCACTTAAGTTTTTGGGGGAGCACCAATTGAGAAGGGTTCTCATTGTGAGTTGAGGGTAAAGAAAGGCTCAGGATGAGGGGCATATGATCAGAAAAAGCTTTGCTCGGTACTGTAAAATTTTCGATCAATGGTAGAAAATTAAACGAGCATACACAATAGTCTATGACTGAACTACCTGAGGCGCCACAGAAGGTTAACTCTCCATCAATATCACCAATCATTCTACCATTCATGATCACCCCACCTATATTTTCAAAAAGATCTAGTAGTTTCTTTCCTTTAGAATCTATAGTCTTATCTTTAGATGCTCGTATCTCAGAGACAAGGGGAACACTACTCAACAAACACCTATCAACAATTTGGGCATTAGCCGTGCGAGCATTTAAGTCGCCAAGTACACAAAACGATTCAATATTCATGTTTTTTAAAAAAGTTTCAAATTTATCAAAATCGGCCGCCCAATTTGTTTTATTTGAACCATTCAAATAGCGAGGTATGAAGTGGAAATTTGCACCACCAAACTTGGCAGCGAGAACAACATTGCCAGACATTTCAAGAAATCTAAACGAAAATTTATCTTTTAAACTTTTTTTAAATCCAAATAAACACCCACCAATTGCGTGGCCAGCACTATGAAACTTTGTTGCATCCTCCCAATACAGATAAAAATCACTAAAATAATTTGAAAAATTACATCTTTTATCATTCAAAATATTAGTTTCATATAAAAAAAAAATATCAAATTTATTTATATAAGAAAAGAAGTTACTAAAAATAAGTTTACTCTTTAAGTTTGCTACATTATACGACACTACCTGACAGACATTTGGTTGCTAGATTTTATGTTGATCATTAGACGCAGCTTGTGATGCAGGAACCTTAGCATTAGATCTGCGTGTCTCTCGCACAGTTATATCACAAGTAATGTTGACTTTCGTGACGATGGCTCGTAGAAACTCGGCATCCTGGATCTTCACAGCTTCGATTTTGCCATCGTTCCAGTTAAACTGAATATCGTTAACGTAGATGCAGAACTCTCCAAAGCGAATTTTGATGTTTTCCTCAGCTTTTGCAATGTTTTTTCCTAGTTGACGTAAATGGTATCTTTTATTACGTTCATCGGCAGTGTAGTCTTTTTGTACGTAGATATTAGACCCTTGAAGCTTTTGCTTTGCTGCAATAACATTGTTGACTTGTAGGGCTGAGTCCAACGAGAACACAAACGACTTTCCACCATGAATCTGCCGTGATTCCTTAACAAGTGCTGTTGTGTTAAGGGTTTTGGAGCACAGTTCATTGAATTCGGAAACAGCTGACTGTGCGTTTTTGTTTTTTAGCCCACTGACAACAATGTTTGCACGTCGAGAAGATTTGTCAATGAACTCCAATCTATTTTTCATTGACTGTAACTCATCTTTAAGCTGAGTGTTTTCTGACCGCAGGTGCTGAATCTCCATACTGAGAGGTTGTAGGTCGTCTTTACGTGCGACGTCATGCAGTTTCGAGTCCAGAGCAGCGCTCAGCTTTAAGTCAAACACTGACCAAGAAAAAAGATCATGACTATTATTAGTCTGATTGAAACTGGTGCTAGTCGAAGAATTCGCCATTATTTTTGTGTTTAATGTGTGTTTTTTTGCGAGATTAGGTGCACTTTGGTCAGGTGAAGTTTCTAGGTGCCCGCGTTTTTTGAGATGTGCCATATATTTTGGGCTTATGTTTAGTCGCACAAACAATTTTTCTTCTTTTTTATTTTTTTTCACCAAAATAACACTTTATAATAGAATATGTTATCGTATTTGTGAAAACACTTTACTAAAGTTTCAGATAATAAAGTTTATTTTATTTACTAATTTAAAATAAAGATTTTTTTTAGGAATTTATGCAGAGCGTAATAAATATGACGTGTGACGTTTATCAGAGCAGAGTTGCCAACTGTATATGGTTTGCAGAAGATTGGTTTTACATCTTCCTTAATATGAATTTCTGCTTCATACCCGCATATGTTGGCCTTCCGGTTCCCATCAAAACACGCTTGAAACTCTTCCTTAATTTTGGAAATCTCTAGGTTTTTATCAAATTGAATTTTGTTTACGTTGCCTCCAGACAACTTTTCGCGCCATTCCGGGACGAGTTCATTCAACCATGTCCTTCCAAACAAGGGTACGAATTTCCTGTTCGATTCTATCACAACTACATTCATTTCTTTTATTTTATTGTTGAATTGAACCCTTACCCCGCACGTCCCTTTTACCTTAATACAGCCTCCAGTAATCACACTTTAAGGTGATATTTTCGATTCTATAATGTCTGTTCTTTTTATATTTAACTTTTCTAAGTCTCTTAAATCAACGATCGTTAGACATGCCCCCGAATCTATTTCCATTTTCACTAAACTATCGTTGACTAACACATCTACATATAAAGGATTATCTTCTTTATCTACAAAGTTTATTGTGCTAATTCTTAACTCATCAAGGTCAGGCTCTTCCTCATCTTCTGTGTCATACTCATCAACATAATTTACATTTCGCCCTCTTCTTCCCGTTTCTCTTTTCGTTTCACCACGCGTATCCAACTTTAATTTACACTTATCGGAATAATGTCCCGTTTTTCCACATTTAAAACATATTATAGCCTTACATTCCCTTGAAAAATGCCCAGATTTGTTACATCTAAAGCAATTTTTGTTTGAGTTCGGTAAGTTCAAAATTCATAGCCTTATCAATCGCGGTTTCTACAGTTAGATCCCTTTCATTTAAAAGGGTGCTTCGCAATTTATCGCTTTGAATACCACAAACAATTCGGTCTCTTAGCGCCTCATTTAGGAACGTTTCAAATTTGCATTCCTGTGCCAGAGATTTTATGGCCACTACAAAATCACTAATTGACTCATCATGCTTTTGGTAGCGTTGATAAAATTTATACCGTTCGGCGATAATATTCTTCTTTGGTTTCAGATGCTCCACCAGCTTCGTATATAAAATTTCATAGGTAACAACCATTGGAGATTCCGGTGCAACTAAAGACTTTAGAATTTTATATAATTCCGCACCACCTAACGTTATGAAGTAGTCCCGTTTATCATTGCCTGCAGTAATTTTATTCAATTTGAGATATAACTCCATGCGTTCTAACCAAAGTTCGAAATCCTCCCCTGGAGTAAAACATTCAATTTGACCTATCAATTGTGTCGCCATATTCGCAAAAATCTCTTTCTTTTCTTCTTTTGATTGTGGTGCCAAATTTTTATCATCAGCCATCTACCCTCGGCTTCAATATTTGTAAAATTAAAATATTACCAGTCAAAGTTTATAAATTAAACCAATTAAAAAAAATGAAAATTATGTCATGCAATTTGTAAAAAAAAATTAATATTTTATACTGTTCATAGGTTCACTGTTATGTACTATGTAAAGTCTCGAATGTTGTAATAAAACGTTTTTTTTTTTTTTTTTTTTTATCTCGTCGCCACTTGATATGTTCTAGTCAAAGAGGGGGACACAGGATAGAGGGAATCACACCAAAAAAAAGTAACACCCACGATCTTTACTTTTTGCTTTCTTTATTATCACTAACTCTACTTACAAACTAACATAAAATAAGCACCTAAGACGGTGTGGTAAATTGAGTGAAGCAGAGAGCTTTTTTTGTTTCATTTATCTACTGCTCGTCTTTACTTTAATATATATCAGAAACGTTGAAAAAAAGGGACAAAATTCAAATGATATGTTTCAATTCTCATCGTTTTTCGAAGAATTTTATCGATCTGAGGGTGGCAGAACGTGGTCACAGGCTCTATCTGAGCCAAACACCATTTCCATACATTTTGGAGATTTCGAGTTATCCTTTCAACAAAATCATAATAAAAACAAATATCATGTACAATTACACAAAACAATTTTAAAATTTCATTTATTTAATCATTTCTTATTTTTTTTTCATATAATAATTATAATAATTAATTTTATTTAATTTATTTTTAAATTTATCTTTGATATCAACGTCATATCTCTCTTTCGTACAACAAATATTTCAATTTCTGTTGTTGTTGTTGTTATTACAATAATTATTTCCTTTAATTCAAATTTGTTGGATTAAATCAGTTGTTGATTTTATATAATTCACATTTTATAAAAAACTTGGTAAATAATAGCATTTCATAGACTGGTCGTTATTACTATTTGTCTTAAGGGAAAAAATTGCTTCATTTGTGTTTTTGTTTTTGTTTCCCCTTGAATTAAAAATCTGATCTGCCTAAAAGAGTATTTCCGATTAATAAAATGTATAGTTCCATTTTTTTATTTTTTGTTTGTTTTATTTATGTAAGATATTTTGTAATAATATGTTTTCTTTTTTATTTTGTTTCTGTAATAATTATTTAATTATTACTTTTATGTAAGAACAAGGCTAAAATACAATATTTTTTTTTGTGTTTAGTTTTATATTTCCATTTGAATTTAATCATTGTTGTTTTTATCTTCAAATGTGTCATGTAAGTTTATTTTCACCATTATATTGAAATTAGTATATAAAGGTATTTTTGTTTCTGTATTGTATAAATAATATTATAAAACAAAAAATTGTTTAAAATATAAATATATTTTTTAATATAATTTTATATTTTTTTTTTTTTGTAAATATGATTTTAATTTAAGTTTTTAAAAGATTTTGTTAAATAATGTCTCATTAAGTTTTTGTTTTATTTTTAAATATCAGTTGTTTAAATATTTTTTTATAATATGATTTATATTTTTTATTTTGTTTTTTTTTTTTTCGTAATAAGTTAAATCGGGCACGAGTTTGATATGTTTTGAATTTTTCTTCACCTTTTTTATACTTAATTGTGTTGTTTTTTTTAATTTGTCCTACTCTATTTTTTTCTCTCTTATTTTAATTTTTTTTTCCAATCAACTTGGTTATAAAATATTTTTTATTTACCTTTTTTTGTTTTTAATTTGTAGATAAGATAAGTTTTAGTAGTAAGATTATTTTTAATATTTTTATTATATTTTGTTTTTCAATTGCACTACTTACATTTAACATGAAAATTTATTTTACATTTTGTTAATTTTTTGTTTGTTTTATAAATAACTTAATTTAACCCTCATCTTAAATGGGTTTTTAAAGATATTTTTTTAAGAGTTACGCGTAAATGTATTTTGTAATTTATATTTTTCTTTCGATTTTCTAATTTAAAATTCGTTTCATGGTTTTTCATATATAAGTTAAGATTTAAAAAAAAATCTGTTAATTAATTAATAAAAAATTAAATTTTAATTTAATAAAATAAAACTGAAATGAAATGAAATAAAGTATGAATTCACACTAACTTGAGGTAGTGGCCGTTTGATAAAAAAAATTATAAATTTTTAATACTAAAGAAAAATATTCAGTCATTGTATAAATATTTATATTTTAAACTGAACTGAACTTAAGTCTAATCGCCATATTATTCACTTGATTAATTCAAATAAAAACTTAAATCCGGATGTAAATTGATTTAAATCTAATAGCGCAAAATATTATAAACGATTTAGTACGATGTTAAGGACTATTCACATGAGAGCAATCAACGACCGACGAATAAAAAAAAACAAATGGGATTTAAAACATTTAATAAGTCTAAATCCTTCACAAAAAATAGACAAAATGGTAGAAAATTTATTTAAATTAATGTTAAGATACTAAAATTTGCGTTTTAATTGCTAAAATAAGTGAAATTTGAGAAAATGAATTGGTCGTCACGAATTGCAATCTGATTGTTACGAACTGTCAAACTCAATTCGCGTTCCACATACCATCACACACTGCAACGAATCAATAATGTTCGCGCGCGAATAACCTCAAAATCATTATTGTTTTTGTTTACTTGGTGATTGGTGGTGGCTGAAACAAACATTTAAACGTCATTCGCAACGAATAAAAAAATGCTATGTGAACGAAATTTCAAAATGGACGAATGTTCGTTCATTCGTTGGTCGTTCTCATGTGAATAGTCCTTTAAAGCCATTTTGTCATAGTAAAAATGCTTTAACATTAACATCGTACTTAATCGTTTAAAATTTTGCGCTGATGTGTTTACATCTGGATTTAAGATTAAATCTGGATTAATCAAGTGAATAATATGACGTTAAGTTAACATGCAGATGAGACTTAAGTCGCTTTACATTAACAGCCGTATTTTTTAGATTTTTGACTATTTCGACAGTATCCTTATATTTCCAAATAGTTGAAAATGTTTTTTATTTAACTAAATAAAATGTCACTTGTTAATGTCAAGGTTTAGACAACTGATGCCGTTGTCTAAGTTAGATATCTCGTAGAGAACAATTCAAAATGTTTATTTGTCTTAAGTTAGACAATGCTAGTAAATACGACCGTAAGAAATTGGTAGTCCTGTTTAGTTAATTTCATAAAGCAACAACGACATCTCTGGAAAAACAGTATCAGGTGATGACTGTCAAAATTTGAATAAGCCAGACAATTTAACGGCAAGAAGTTAATGAGCAACGAACGATAAAACATTTTTTTTATGAAAATAAAGTAAATTTGTTTGTTTAAATTCTTCAAAAGTTTAGTCTTTTTGGTTTTTCACAATAAATTTTTAACAAAGCCCATATAGAAAAAAAAAAATGTTTGGGAAATTTGTTGAAAAAAAAATTAAAAAGTAAAAAAGTTTAAAATTTTAAACGTCGGTTGCGTCGTACCACCGACGACGTCTGACAATTTGCTATCAAATGCCATTGACATTAGATATGTTTGATATGTTTCCTCTGTAATTTGATACTTGTAACGTTCAAACATTTCCTATCGAAGACTTTTGAAATAGTTGGAGTGATAAAAGAATACCTCAAACAACGCCAAAAAGAAAACGATAGTTAACAAACGTTTTATCGTGATTATTAGTTGCATTTTATTATCTAAAGATCTAATCCGGATCAGATGATTTGGTAACTTGAAACGTTGTACGATGACGTTGCACAATTTACTGTAAAACTTCATAGACATTTTTGACAAGTAGCAAGAAGTTGCAGTTAACCAGCAGTAGGTATCCAGAGCTTTTTTTTTCTCAATTCGCCTGAAGCCAATCAATACAATTCAAACCCGCTTTTAATGGCTAATTGGCCAATGTAGTTGTTGTTCAAGAATCGGATATTCTAATCAAAAAGAAAAGCTGGATCTTGTGTTATTTTTGAAATAAATATGTACCTACATACTTATGCAAATTCCAATCCAATTTAAATCGTTGACCAAGTTATAACTTTCGACCTATATACCTATGTAGCTATGGAAATAAGAACAGGAAAATTTTTAAGACAAAATTTGTATTGATGTGTTTAAAATAAAAATAAGGCAATGAGAGGGTAATAACAAATATTGAATCAAACATTATTAAATCTGTTAAGTCAAACTATTATAACCATATCCTTCAGCTTCAACACTGTCTCACAGCGTATGTATTAACAATAAAATGTCAAAATTATGAGAAAAAACTGGTTTAATAGGTCTGTTGCTCAATACTAAAATCTTGTTTTAAAATCGTTGGAATCTATGAGATAGTAACTACCTTACTTCTCAATCCACTGAGCCAACAAAAATTACGTATGTCAAGTTAGCACTACACTTTGTAAAGTTAAAAAAAAACTAAGTACACAATTAGTTGTAGCTTTTTTGTAGTAAATTAGTTGTGGAATGAAAAAATTTGTAGCTCTATTATTTTTAGTACAAATGGTTTTGTAGTGCTAACTTGATTACACTTTAGCATTACACTTTTGGATATTAAAAGTAAAGTAAAAGTAGTAAATTAGTTGCAGAAAGAAAAAATTCTAACAATTTTTTTTGACAAAGTATTTAAAACCAAGCTAGGTAGGTAATGCTAAGTTAACATTGTGAGTTCAGGCATTAAAATGGGATATTCAAAAAACTAAGTACGCAATTATTTTAACATTAGAAATGTTTAAACGGAGGCATACAATATAAAAAAATCAAAAAAATATGAAACGCCTAGTAGACAAAGGGGGCGAAACGTGAGGGGAATAAACAAAATCAACAAAATAAAAAAAATAAACAAACTAAACAAAATAAACAAAATAAACAAAATTATTTCGTTCATGCTTTGTTGTTACTAGTTTGAGGAAACAGAAAACGAAGAAGATAATAAAACGGACAGAAAAAAAGGAGAAATGTTCGTAGGAAAAAAATGGGTATGTTTTTGATGATGATTTTTGCGAAATCCGAAAAATATCCGATTTGCGTTTACTTAAATGCTTATATCTTTCGATCCAATAATCCGATTTTCAATAATGAGGTATATAAATAAAGGAAAAATGACTGGCGTATTAAAGCAAAAATTTTCAAAATCATTCAAAGTTTTATACTAAAAACATGAAAATAAATATCGGACAAATAATTTAATTCAATGAGGAAGTATAAAAACAAAAAAAGCATTAAAATACTTTCAACCACCAATTGGCGAGAGGAATATAGTATTCTAAAGCCGGCGGCGGCGGAGTTTGTGCAATAAAAAACCACAATGGTGGCAAATTTGCTTCGCGTCGGAAAAAAAATGCTAAATGTTCATATGTATCTAAATTTGTAGTCGGTATAATAATTGTAAAGATACATTGTGTTTGGTTTGGCTTGCTTATAACTTCGGTTCTAATAATCCGTTCATTAAGGTCTTAAAATTTAGCTAGAATATCGGACTACATTTTTTGTATTATATCATTGCACAGTCACATAAAACTATATATGAAAAACCTTATTAAATTGCATATTTAATAGAAACAAAAATTTAATACAAAACAATAATTTTTTAAACCACATGTATTTGACCCTTTTTAGGAAAGTTATGATGTTGGTACCTATGTTCAGAAAAGTTGCTCAACATTTAAATTTGATATTCAATGTACATACATAAATACATAAAGCTTTTTTCATTTCTAATGTTCCTCAACTATGCTGGAATGGCAAATCGGGTAAATTTTTTTACTTTTTTGTTGTAAATTAGTTGTGGAGAGAATAAAATTCTAAAAATTTGTTGACAAAGTTTTTAGAAGAGCGAAAATTTAAGCACTTGATACTGTGGCTACGATCACAGTTTGGGTGTTTTCATTAATTCCAATTCTATCAATTCCGACATTAGCAGCAGTCGTGCCAAAAGTTGCAGCTCTTCCACTACCAACAGCTGCTGTGCTACCCCACCTAGTGTCGAAGTACCTTCTACAACAGGATTCCAAACCTGCGCTGTATTTCAAACTCCTGCGGTTGTTGCACCCGCTGTGCTACTTCCATCTGTCATTATAACCGTGACAACAGTTTTCGGAACCATAAGATTGTATAAAATCGTGTAAATTATTTTCAATAAAAAAGCTTTACCAATTTAAAGAAACATAGATTTTTGTTTTATTTTTTCTAAGTAGGTATGAAATGTTATTTTCATTCTTTTGGAAAATTTCAGGGCTTGACTAGTTAAATTATTGAAGAGTATGGACAAACTAAAAAAAAGTTTTTTTTGAATGGCTGGTTCAAATTGAAATTGGTAAATGCCAATTTCTTGAGAAATCGAATAAGAATCTTGGCAATTATTGGCATGCAGTGATTTTTTTGTTAGGATAGATATTTTAGAAGTTACACTCTAGCTTAATTTGCATATTATTACCAAAAATCAGATTTCGAACGGGTGGTTTAATTTAAAATTAGTAAAAGACACTTATTAGAATCTAGGCATGTACAAATTTTGTTTCTAAAATAGATACTTTAAAAGTTTTACGTTTTTTTTCGAATTCTAGTTTAATTTGCATATGTACATATGTTCAAACAAAAAGTCAGATTTTAAACGGCTGCTTAGAATTCAATTTAGTAAACGCCACTTCTTAGATAATTCGATTTAGAATCTAGGCGTATATAAATCATTTTCAAGGATGTAAACTTTAAAAGTTACACCCACGAACAAATACGGTTTTTTTTTCGAATTATAGATTGTATAGGGTAATGGGAGAAGTTGCAACTTTTGGCACCTATGCTACTAATGTCGGAATTGATAGAATTAAAGTTAATGAAAACACCCAAGCTGTGATCGTAGTATCAAGTACTTAAATATTCGCTCTTTTAAAAACTTTGTCAAAAAAAAATTTTAGAATTTTTTCTTTCCGCAACTAATTTACTACAAAATAGCTTCAATTAACTGCGTACTTATTTTTTTTAATATCCAAAAGTGTAATGCTAAGTTGATATCAAGTTAGCACTACAATCCATTCGTACTAAAAATAATAGAGCTAAAAATGTTTTCATTCCACAACTTATTTACTACAAAAAAGCTACAATTAATTGTGTACTTAGTTTTTTAAACTTTACAAAGTGTAGTGTTAACTTGACGTAACGTACACAAATTATTTCCTGTCTATTCCTCTAACTTCTGCCGTGCAATTTAGTCATGCATTATAAAAAATAAACACGGTTTAGAACTTTAGATTGATTATAAAATTTCTTGAGATATAAAAAAATCAATTTATTCATCGTTTTCAAATTCCCTAGTTCCTAGAAAGAGACATTTTTCGACTGATAAAACAATGAACAAAAAAAAAATAAATAAAAAAAAACAGCATACAAAAGAAAACAATATAAAATAATTTATTTAAAGAAGAAAATTTTATTAATTTATATCATATATTATTACTACCACAAAAAAAAAAATAAAACAGTTTTAAATTAAATAACATAAAATCTATTTAAAATTCAATACGAAAGAATTAAAAACTCAATTAAATTAGTATGAGATTAATTACATTGTTTTTTTTTCAATAAAAATAAAAATAAAATTATTAACAAAACAAGAAAAATATTAAAATATATTAAAAAATGGTTATTCTTATATAAAATAAAAAATATAAAAAATAATCATATATTGAATTGAAAATAAAATTAATAAATATCATGTTTTTTATTTGTTTTTTTTTTTATAAAGTTTTTCTTTCTTGTAAATGGTTAAGCTATTAAATTTATTTCCCTATTTTTGTTTGTTAATTTATATTTATTATTCAAAGTATTTTTTTTTTTGTCTTTTTAGTATTTTCAATATTTCCATTCTGTATATTTAATAATTTGTCTAGAACTAAATTATATTTGGTTTTCTGCTTCGCTATGTTTTCATTCATATTGATTTAAAAAAAAAAAAACTATTTCAAAGATACGTTTTTGAATTTCCGCGTATTTTTTTCATTTATATTTTTAAAATTTGATATGTTAAGATTTTATGAATGTTCCCATATTAAATGCTGTATGTTATATTAATTTTTTGTATAATTTCATTCCAGCATAAATTTAATGTTTATTGTTAAAATTTGTTTCTAATTTAATGTACACATTTTGTAGTTTTTTTTTATATATTCTTTAACATCTAAGTTTTTTGTCTTTTAATGCTTTCTGTCTGTTCATTTATTTTTAAAGTAAAGTATTTCCATTTAATGTATTTAAAGGTTTAAACACACATCACGCAACATTTTCACTTTCATTTACTTAATGTATATACCTAGAAAGCTTTTTTAAACAATAAAGTTCTACATGGTTTGAAATACTAAACTTTTATGAGTTTCTTATGCATTGCAGGTATTATAAAGAAATTTTGAAATTTCAATGCGAATCTTATTCGAAGAAAAAATAAGAAAAATAAAATACAATGGGTAGCCAATTCAGCTCTCTATAACTTAATAAAATTATAGATTTTCCTTAAAAAGATTATTTTGAAAATACATTCTAACAAAGCTTTTGACTCCTAAATTATTTTTTTTTTAATATATCTAGAGTAGAGATTGCTTACACGGACATTACTCTTAATTATATTTTATTTCTATATATATATCTATATATTTTTACACTTAATTCCTAAAAAGAAATAAAAAAGGCGCATTGAATGATATGCATTAGTATTTTATTTTGTTTAAATTAGGAGATCTTATAGCTTTGTTGAATGTTGTTTCAAATAAAAAATAACCTTTAAAATACAATAAACTTTTCTTCTCTACAATGCATAATCATAAACTTGTATTTTATAAGTATATTAACTAGGGAAATGATTTTTAATTTTGTTTTATTTTCTTATATCTCTTGGACGGAATATATAATATATAAATTAATTTTTATTAAATTACTTAAAATAATAAATTGAAAATATATTATAAATATAATTTTATTAATTTATAAATAAATAAGGAATGAAAATAAATTTTTAAGATCCAATATTTATTTATGTATAATATAGATATTATATATTTCTGATTATATCTATTTAAAATTAAATAAGATTAAAAAATTATATTTTAATGAAAACTTTGGATTAAATTTAAATCATGCCTTTGGTATTAAATATTTTATTTATTTTAAAATTAAAATTAAAACTTAAAAAAAAAAATAAAATAAGGACAGCTTTGGTAATTGCTATGACTTAAAAACGAATACAATTTATTTCAATAATGCTACTTAACAATATCATTTTTGTTTAAGAAAAAAATTAGAGATGAAATAAAGATCAAATATCAGTAACAATAATGTATTGGATGAAAGGCTTTCCGCGGTATGTTGTTTAATTTGTTTTTTTTTTTGTTAAACTTTAGAGAACAAATCTTTTTCAATTTTATTTCGAGTAAAATTAATTGTGTTAGAGATTACTTCAACAGAAGAAAAAAAATGACTGTTCAAAGCTTTGCTTTTACCAGGAACACAACTAACAGTTACGATGAAACGCTTGATTAACGCTAACGTTGTCCCTTAAAGGAGTACAAAATATAACTTGGATTAATTAAAATACGTAACGGAGGAAAAAATATCTGTCCATCAAAATAAACCAATGATCACATTTTGCTAGCAGACCTACTTTGTGAAAGTTAACTTCTTCCTTCAATCAGAAAACTATAAACTTTTAAGCAAAGTTAGATGGATTCGAGTTACACACAATAATAAAAATACTCTGGAGGTGGACTCTCTCAAAAATGCCATTCAGAATCTTGCAATGAATAACGCCTTTAAACAGGTAACTTAAGTTTTCGTTCAAGACATGCAGAAATGTGAAGCAATAGCTTCATGGAATTCCAGAAAAAATTCGTAATTTGTTGGGGATGTTTTAGGCGTCAGTTATAGCGATCAGGAAAACGAAACAGGAAAAACTTTCAAATAGATTATTTACTAGGTTTTCATTCGATTTGAAACGCAAATATTGTACTAATCGATGACAAATGACTCAATGAATTTTTTAGGCAAATCAAATTTTCAACTCAACAATTATTTTATGCATTAATGTGTTTTCCTGATGTAAATTCATTTTTCGTGCCAGCTGATTGTCAATTCACACAAAATGGAACAAATAGTTCCAATTATTTGCGTTCCAGCTTTTACTTGTTCCACTGACAGATTTGTGAAAGGAAAAAAAATCGTATCCATCTGTTTCAACTTTTCCTGATGGTTTTTCCTGTTCGCTATAACTGACGCCTTAATCAGGCTTGTAAGAGAATGCAGACTTTTGTGAATGCAGTCTTTAAAAATCATTTATTGAATTTAATTAAAAGATTGCATTCATTGATTTCACTTCGGGACTTCAGACTTCAAAAACACCATTCACTTGTAGCAAGAACATTGCAATCAGTTTTTCCCCTATTCATTTTACAGTAATCAATTGAATGCAATCTTTTGAGAATTCATGCATTCTTTGCATTTGTTTGCATTCTTTGAATTCTTTTCTAATCTTTGCAATCTTTGCTTTGCCATTTTCCTCCATAAACCCTTTGTGTTCTGAATGCGAAGAATACAAAAGAATGCAAAGAATGCAAAAGAATGCGAATGCAAATGCAAAAGAATGCAAAAGAATACAAAAGAATGGAAAGAATGCAAAGAAAGCATGAATTCTCAAAAGATTGCATTCAATTGATTGCTTTAAAATGAATGGGGGAAAAAATGATGCAAATGCTATCTTTTTGCTACAAGTGAATGGTAATTGCATAATTTGAAGTCTGAAGTCTCAAAGTAAAGTCAATAAATGCAATCTTATTATTGAATTCATTAACGATTGGATTCAAAAAAGATTACATTCTTTTACAAGTCTGGTTTTAATACCACTTCCTTCAACTTCATCTCAAGAACTATAGAAAAAAAAATAATCATTAGAGCCCTGAATAAAATCCGGTTGGGCCTTCAAAATAATAATTATTTTATTTTGTGCAAAACTACACACTACTTGATGACATAAGGATCATTTAGTTAAATTCTATTTATAGAAGGAGTTCGTCAAACGGTAAACATATACATAGCTCTGGTATTCAAGTAAGAAATCTTTCCTATTAATATTGTCAAATATCAATTGAAAATATTGATAAACATTTAGCCGTGTTTTGCTGAAAAAGTATATGGCAACTCAGTAAGTTTTCTTTAAACGCAAATAATAACAACAAAAAGTGATTATAATTACTTTGTTATTGTTTGTACACAAAACACAAAAATATTTGTAATTGTTTACGTGTAATAATTTTACTGAGTTGCTTAACACTTTCACTAAAACATGGCTTTTAAATAAAGTGATCAACTAACTATACATTGATGACTATCAATTTTATTTTAATACAAAAAGATCTACATTATTATTAATGATCGAACTTTTGTATCAATTTGGTTGTTGAAAATCGAATTTCAAGTTATCAATTGACATTTGAAAAATTTGTATCAATTATTAATCGATAATTAATCGATAATTAATCGATAATTAATCGATAATTAGTCGATAATTGACGGACTTAATAAAAGGCAAATGTTTTAAAAGTAAAAAAAGTGTTTAAACTTAATTTTAAAATGCTACAATGTTCTCTTTAACTTTAAAGGTTTATAACTGTGATTATATTGAGCGATGTTTATGAAAATGAAAAGCTAAAGTTCCCAGCAGTCAGCTGCAATTAGAACTTTAGCAATACAATTAAGAAATATTTATTTAGAATTCATTCATTATTTGGCATTCATTCCATTCGCATTTCGAAAATTTTAAAAGTGAACTTTCTTAAGTTTTCTAAGCCTCTTTTAAGAGATTTTCAGTAGTTACATAATGTCTCTTTCATCAAACCAAGCGCCTAACATCCCGCTGAATAGCCTTAACATCACAAAACATAAACTTAAAACATTTTTTTCTTAAAACATAACTATTTAATTCTAATGTTTTTATACGCTTCAAGTAGTTTGTTTTTTTGTATGTTTTTCAATAAAACATGTTGTATGTATATTCTAGTTATAATAATATTTTTATATGTATATTAATGTTTTCTCTGTCCACAAATTTCTACGAAATATGATATGTAAATGATGTAATTCATTTGTTTTTTTTTACTTCATGTTTTTTTGGGTTTCAGTTTCTCTTTGCTTTTAGTTTGTTTGTTTCTCCAAGTACAAAATTGATTGTTCTTGCATTAAGTTTGGTTGCTTTTAAGATGTTTCATTGTATTTTTTGTTTTGTTTGTCTTTTAAGAATACTTTTTTATCAGTATATAAGTTGTTTTTAGTTTTTTTTTTAGTTTGTCTTGCCATTTTATTTATTTAATTTTTACTGTGGGCGGAAAACAGTTTTTTTTTTTTGTTAGTGTTGTTCAATCAAGAGGAGGAAAATAGTTTCTGTTCCTATATTATATTATAGCATTTTAACTATTTTTAAATATGATTTTAATATAATGTTTTTCTATTTTAAAAGCCAGGAATAGAATTACATTTTTTTTTTTAAATTTTTCACTTAAGCATGAAAATAATAGTTTTTTGTTTTGTTTTTGCTTAAAATTATTACAATGTTTTATTTTTTCTTTTTTAATTTTATTTTTGATAATTATAAATGTGAAACCCTTAAGTTCTTCTTTAACTTTCATTCACTTTTGTTTTTTTTTATATAAATTAAAATTTTGTTAAATTTATTTCCTATTCTGCGTTGCATTATTCTATAATAATTTTTATTTCTTAATTTAATTATAACTTCTTTGTAATTTAATTAATTTGCAAATGGAAACAAAAAAATGTATATCGTTGTTTATCCAGAATTTTTTTGTTTGCTTTTTTTTCTGTTTGACATTGTTTTTGTTTTTTTTACAAGAAACTTTTTTAAACGATTAAATAGAAATTATACAAGTTTTATCCTATTCATTTGTTATCTTATTTTATTTAATTATTTATTAATTTTTTTTTCTTTAAATTTTTTTTTTAATTGTTTAATTTTTGTATTTTTATAAATCTAGAAAGAGAGCTATGTAAAGGGCACATTCGGTTAAGCTATATTTATATATATATTTTATTTAAATATTTTCTTTTAATATATATATATATATATATTCTTGTATATATCAAATAGTTTTGTTACAAAAAGAAAAAAATATTTAAAAAAATACAATTCAGCTTATGAACTATATAAAACAATAAATTAAAAAAAAAATAAATAAACTGAGCTGAATTTGAATAAATTATGCCGATTGATTAACAAATGCACATAGAATAGACTTTTGTGTTCCAATTGACTTATTCAGCTCAAGTGATTTTAAGAAAAAAAAAAAATAAAATAAATATTGTACATAAAAATTTTGGTCAAAATGTTGTATTTATTAAGAAGTTTTCTTTAAAAAAAAATAAATTAAAAGCTGAATTGCACTAACGTCACTTGTAAATTATTATAAATACTAGAAAAAGTTCCTGTAAGATATTTTTTTTAGGATTCTTAATTTGTTCCTTTTTCATTTTTGTTATATAGATTAAATATTAGCGTTATTTTTTTCTAATATCCTAATATTTATAATATACATATTTAAATATGTATATAATATGTTATTATAATTTTTTTTCACAATAATATTCACAGTCATAAGAACTATGCAATTTATTATTTAAATTACTTTCTTTTTTTATTTTCAATTATATATTTTTGTTTTGTTTTTTTTTTTATGAATGTAAATCTTGTTTTTTGTTCAAAATAATATTTTAACTTAAGCTGAATAGGTTTTTGTTTTTTTAATTATATTTTGTAAGCAGTTATCCTTTTCCTATGCATGAAATGTTTGCTAGCCGCTGATGAATTTTTTGTAGTATATTATGAAGAAAATGTTCGTTTTGTTAATTTTTCTATATGTATATTAAAACTTTGCGCGCATAGTTATTAACAAAAAAAAAATAAATTTATAAAAAAAATAAGTAATTTTTTGTTTGGTTTTAAGTTGGAAAACAAATATGCTATGCCGCTACATGTGATGCTGTTGGTAGTAAATAAGAGTATAATCCTCCTCCTGGTCCCGCCGCTCCTGGAAATATTGCTGTTGTTGATGTATTTGACGACGTTGAAACGGGTCAAGTTGGTGCTGCCATCAAAAATTGATGATGAAGCTCACGTTCTGCCTTCTTACTGAGCAGATCATGCCTTGATTCCATACCCGCTCCTCTGTAAGATGAAAAAAAAAAAGAATACAAAAATGAGGAAATTATACAATAGAACAATCATAGAAGGTTGAAATTATTTGTTTTGATTTTCCTTAGTTAAAAAAAAAAAGAAAATACAAAATAAGTTAGCAAGGTATATATGGGGGTAGTTAAGACCTCATCTTTTCTTAATGTAAGGATTAATTCGTTAAAATAAGAAATTAAACAAAATATTAGTAAACATGTTTTATTCAATTTAAACTGAATATCTATGGTTTAGTAAATATAAGGAATAATGTATTATTTTAAAGATAACATGCGATTTTAATTAGAACCTTATACGTTATTTATATGTAATGTTTATTTATAAAACAGGTAAACTTCGTTTAGGCTAAACATTATCTAAGGAAATTTGTTCGTGTGGTTATTAACAGTTATTGTGGGGGGTATACATGGCGAATAATATATCTCAAAATAAAAATATCGCCCTTAAACTTTCGAAAACTATGCAAGTGTGGAATTGGGACATATGAATTTGTTGAACTGCGGAACGTTTAACGTCCCACGCTTTGAATTCCGAAAAGCTACGCGCTTCGCGTGGTATATAAGAAAACAAGACAGGTCATAGGCAAAAAACAAAAACATCTAAATTAACGATTAAGAACTCTAGTCGTGTTGGATATAGTTCACACTAGATATTCGTCATGAAATCTATGTAAGATGAACTGAACTTAACAACAATTGCGTATTTGCAAGGCGCTCACTAGTCAACTGAAGAGTCCAACTCCAAGTGAGATCGCCGCCGGGACAAAACGCGAAGAATTTTGTGGTCTAAAGGCCGTTAAAAGCTATTTTGTATCAAGAAAACAAGCTTTGGTCATCGCAATGTATGCCTACAGCCTACAGGATTGAAGGATTGTGGTCCCTAATGCAGAGCCGTATCCTGTGTTTTTTCAAAATTATAAATATATGAGAATTATTCGGTAACTTTATATTGAAATAAAAATTAAATTAAATGCAGAATTGGATCGCACAAACTTGGTTCTCTAGTTAAAAACTATAATGTAGCTACACGTTGAATGATTGCATAATGTATAAAATATCTTTAAAGGGAGAGTGTTAAAAATTTTAACTAAGCATCAAAATTTCAAAAATATGCATCCAAAATCCTACCGTTTTGATGAAATTGATTTTTCAAAAAAAAATTTGGGTACATGCAGAAATTTAAAAATAAAAAAAATTGGTCGGAAGTAATAAAAAAATGTTTTTTTGTCTTCTATTTTTTTTTTTTTGTAAAATTTAAATAAAATTTTATTTATTCTACTTAGCACAACTGTAATAAAAAGGAAATTTCCTCAAAGAAAGTTAAAAAAACAGCCTGATGTAAAGGTATATTTTTTTCTTAAACTCCAGCTGAACACGCCTAAAACAGGGACAGATAATGCAAAAAAGTAAAAAAAAAAATATTTAATCTTTACATTTTTAATTTTTAAATTAACATTTTGGAAATAGTATGATGCTAATGGTAAAATGGATGGTAAAAGAGGCATTGTGTGATTTTAATTTAAATAAAATGTGAAAAATATTACGATAATTACTCGTTTAAAATTTAGAAAATCCTGTTATAAACCTGCCATCATATTAAAAATGATTTAACGTTGTACTAAATCCTCTAAAATTTTGCGGCAGTATTATAACAAAGTTTAAAAAAATTACAGGTATAGAGAAAATTTGAAAAAACGAAATTCGATTTTTTCTCTACACATTAAAAATGCTCTGTACCAAATTTAAATTTCCAAATCCTATGTTCAATGTACAGACAAACAAACCGAACTGTCTGAACGCATTCATGACTTTTGTTTGAACTTCATCGGATTGCATCTTAAGATAATATAATTTTTAAATTCAGTTCAAATCGTTAAAAAAATTACAGAATAAATTTTAACTCATATTTTTATATTCCCTAGAAAAAAGTTGATTGTAAATTATAAGGTAAGCATACAAAACAGTTTGTGAAAAAAAAAATAAATTGATTTATAACAACAATCTTAAAGCTGCAGAACTTATCTACTGATTGAAATGTTGGTATTAATTAAGTTTTCCAATTATTTTACTGTGAATATTGAACAGATCACAACAACTATTAAATTTGACATTTCAAGGATTGCTCTTCGAACAGAACAAAAAATTAGCTGAACGCTTTCACTTCTTTGTATCCCGGGATTTACTGTAGTACCTACTATTTACATTAGATGAAGGATTTGATTATAATTCAGTTTCTAAAAATGTTGATGATTGGTTACGATTACGACATTCATCAACTGTCATATTTATAATAATTGACAACTGTAATTAAGGCACTATATCTCACGGTGATAAGACGCGTTCACATAGAGAGATCTGCGAGCATTAAAAGATTATTTAAGGGTGACACAAAATTTTAAATGAGTCTTCCGCTTTTTTTCGGATTCGGAGATTATGTATCTGAAACGAATTATATTTTGATTTATCTCTTAATTTTTTTCTTAATAAAATCAGTTAGGTACGATTTTTAGTGCTGCGCACAAAACGAAAGCGGTGAGTTAATACAAAATTGGCGCGTTCAGAAAAATGAGATCTCAAAGATTTTTCTCACTCAAAAGGTGAGCAAGTGAATTCAAGATTTTTTTTCCTCAGAGTTTTGCAAGCAAAACTGAGGAATCCTGTTCATGTAAAATGAGATTGCTGAGATCTCCGAGATCTCATTTTTCTGAACAAGAAAGGGAAACAAACGGAACTTTGACAAATACTAAAATATATTTAACCAGTTCACGTTTCTGAGATCTTATACTGAGCAAACTTCTGTCAGCTTCACTGAGGAGTAGTAGAAACCCATCAGAACAAGATTTCTCCGCTAGAAGTTAAAATCACTCTTCATCTCATTTTTTTTTAAATTGATCAACTGCGACAAAAAATGATTGGGGAAGCGAATTTAAAAAATATCAGTCTAAGCTTTTTGACAGCAAAAGTGGTGGAATCACAAGTTTAAATTTTTTCCAAAAGTTTTGGAGAATTATTACATATGTTTCTGAGTTTGATAATAAATAATAGTTGTAACTTTTACAGACGCGCTTTTTTTTATATGCTTATCGTCTTAATTATAAACGTTGTCTAACTTTAGACAACTGTCCAACTTTGGAAAATGTGTTCAAAAACCTTGTTTATTGTTGGCTTATAGCTGCCTAACTTAGACACAAGAGTAGATAGTCTTAACCGTGAATAATGTGATATTTATTTTTATTAAATAAAGCATATTTCCACCATTTTAAAAATAGTTAGACATTGTCTAAGTAGACAAAAATCTAATAAATACTTTGTTTAGAGTGTAGTTTTTTACTGACGATTAATAGCTGAATGATTCGGATTGGTCGTATCGTAATAAATGTGAAGACTGAAGACAACACAAGTAATCTATCAAAAATACAAAATAAATTCAAAACTAATTTTGCAATGTGCACTTGTGCACTAATGTGAAATGTCACATAATAATAATATTGTCGTTGGCTTTGGCTTTGAGAGATGAAAACTATAAATGAAGTCACGGTCATGTCATTTATCAAATTCAATACCTAAAAGCTTCATGTATTGCCGTCGGAAGAAAAAATTTCCTCTTCTGCTTCATATTTTCTGTTCGAAAAAAAGATGATGACCAATTCGTAAACAAGTATAATTACAAAAAAATTAGTATTTAATTTTAGCTCAGAACATTATTTTTATTTTGCAATTATATATTTATATTTTATAATTCTTTGACATTCGATGTCGAGAGCAAGCAGTTAACAACAATGTACATTATGTATGTACATTGAATAGTTGAATACATAGAAATGAAAAAAAAATACCAATTTTTTCAATATATGCTACTATTTCCAGGAGTTAAGCATATCCAAATCAAAGTTTTCTTTTTGTGTGAATTTCTTGTATTGCTGGTCCTTAAAACAATAAAGTGTTTTTGAGTTGTGACGTTATTATTTTCAATGTACGATATTATGTAAATTTTTTCTCTTATCAAACTTTCAGCAATAAAAGAATTAGTCCTAGAATTTTGTCACTCAGCTTTTAAATGCTTTTTAATTAAAAAAAAAAAAATGTTTAGATGAAAGTAGCTATCAAGATTTAAAATGCTGGACTAGCCCGCGGACAAATAAGGTTACAAACTAAAACAAATGCAAAGAGTGGCGTAAAATTCGAGACGATTTTAGTGCCATGTTAAATCATTTTAAGCATGATTTGAGATTAAATATAGAAGACTTTAGAAACGAGTTTAGAATCGTATCTTTTTAAGATTATATACTAAAGTTCAAATCTTACAGCGTACATTTTTGTCTACTTAGACACTGTTTAACTATTTTCAAATTGGTGGAAATATGCTTTATTTATAAAAAAATAAATATCACATTATTCACGGTTAAGATTATCTACTCTTGTGTCTAAGTTAGGCAGCTATAAGACAGCAATAAACAAGGTTTTTGTACACATTTTCCGAAGTTGGACAGGTGTCTAAAGTTAGACAACGTTTATAAATAAGACCATTAGTGTTTAAAACTTACTAACTAAAACAAATTGTTATGCTTTAACATCAGGCTGTTTAAAATTTTGCGAAAATATTTTTTTATCTAAAGAAAATAATTTCGCCATGGTAATTCAGTTATTTAAAATATTAATAAAACAAAGTAGTATAAAATATACATATACATTTCTAAGACTGCTCTTAGACGACAGCGATTTTTAATGAAAAGAAACAACTCACACACTCTTTACTCTGCAATTTTCTAACCTTAGCAATTTTGTTTACTCTTGCCATACGTCCCCCGCAAGTGGTAATTACTTCTTTTAAAAGCGGTCTAAGGTACATTTTACCTTATGTCAGTGATGCCAAATGAGATTTTAAAAATCCCGGCGGATTCGAAAAAAAAAATCCCACCATATTTGTACTGGGAGGAAAAAAAAACAAATTTTTTCTGCAACAATACACACATATACCTACATTGTCAGATTGTGCGATTTAATGCCAAACAAGCGATTTGAAATTTTATTTGGCGGCACAAAAATTAGTATGAAAAAGATCCAATTGATGAAACATACATTGAATTTATTGAAGAAGACTAGGTAAACAAAGGAGTATTCTTTTTTTTTAATTGTAAATTTTCGTTTATATATGTAATTGTTGTTTTTAAATTTGGCAATTTTTTGTGATTTAAATTTTCTGTTTGGCAATTCCGCTTTTTCAAACCTGACATTGCAGTTTCAACCGACTTACTATTCAGTCGCAAGAAATAGGAAACATTATTTTCGTGAATTAAAGTATTCAAAAAAATCTCGACGCTTAAAATACTGAAATTTATTTAATTTTTCTGGTGACGCAATTGTCGCAAGTTAAAATGAATTAAATTTAACTTTTCGTTGGTGCGAATTAAATTAAGGCAATTAAAAATTATTTAAACGTTTTACAGCTCAAAAACCCGTTTTCCTAAATTTCCCGTTTTGATTTTAAGAAAAGGCACTAGATTAAGAACAGGTTTAGATTCTCAGTACTTAAATTTCGGAGCAGATTTGTAAAAAAAGTGGAGTAAATCTAAAATTTCCTGAGTAGATTTGAAAACAAAAGAAAAAATCTAGTTTTACAAAGCCTTATTTTTAACAAAAAAAAAAAATATTTTAACAAAAACAAAAAATTAAAAAAGAAATCACATAAATCACATAAAAATCACATAACACTAAAAGTTGGTTAGAAAATTGAATAACACAGCGCTGTCATTTCCTTTCGTGTGGTTTGGCTGAAGAAAAAAGGAGTAGATCTCAAAAAAGCGGTGTGAGAAGTAGATTTATTTTCTTTCCTAGAATTGGAGTAAATTTACTATTATATTGGAGTAAGGTTCTAAAGCTGATTAAGAATATTAAACAATTACTTTGAGTATATGAAACGAGGAAAATTCCGCAGAATTAAGAAAAAACTATGCCGGACGTTCCCCACATTGACCAAAAAAAGTATACATATCCGGTAAAATCCACACAAATGGCAACGCTATAGTAGTTCAATTGGAAGTTAGATAAATGCGTCAATGTCAAATATATTATGGCAATTACTTTGATAAATCTGACAAATGCAAAATTGCATTGGCGAAAAATTTTAGATGATTTAGTAAAAATGTCAAAGCATTTTTAGCATGATTTTAGCATTCTAGCATTCTAGGTTAAAAATAACATTTTCCAAATTTTAAACGGGTTAGCATCGTGCTATCTTTTAACATTTTATTCAAGTTTAAATCATCAAATGCACATTTTAACTTTTTAATATCATACTAACTCATTCCCATAAATGTCACTGACAATTAAAAATGTGAAAAAGCAGGTATGTTTGCTTGCTTTTTTACACGAACTGTAACTTTTTTAAGGCGGGTTCAGCTGAATTCTATTAAGAAAATAGATTTAGTATGATACTAGTTAAAGTATGTTTAAAATTAAGAACACTATAATACCGATTCATTAATTTTGTTGTTCAAAACTTCAAAAATACGTTTCATTCCCCACTGTGCGAAATACAGATCCGGTCATGTACAAAATCTTTTGAAACTTTAATACGTACGTTTAATATAAAATTTTCTCACTAAAGGAAAAAACTTAAAAATTTATTCCCAATTTTGTAGCTGTAAAAGATTATATCTTGTGGTTTTGAACATGTGTTATATAACTTTCTAGGGAAGAAACCGTGTTTTGCATTAAAATAAGATAGAGTCCCATGTTATTTTACTTTTCCCTATTTCCTACATTCTGTCCTAGTTAATAGAAAATTGGTAAGTTTTTTTTTGTATCTGCTTACAGGAATGTATAACGCCTTTAAATGGTGAATATTGGTATTTAGGTTTATTTTTATTTTTAACCTTAGTCCCATTCCAATAAAGCAGGAAAAAAAAGGTTGACCCTTTTCAATTACACTATAATCATAATAGCCGACAGGTTAATCTGCTGCTTCTGTAAATAGGAAAGGTTGGTTCTTTTTTTTATGCGGATAGGTAAATAAGATATTTTTTTTTTTTTTTTTTTGATTGGGGTTTGATAAAAGGGTCGGTCAGTAAAAGGAAAGCTGAAGAAGAAGAAGAAGTGTTTAGTGAAATTTACACGAATATGAATTCTATTTTATTTTAATGTATCCATTATAAATGAACTGTTTTTTTGAGAAAGTGTGTAAGAAGATTGGTTGTTATGGAAGCCGATTAAATTATTCGATGAAAAACAACCGATTTGAAGTGGTTTATTTAGCCTAATGAAATATTTGACGACATGCCATACTCTTCTGATGAATATTTTGTTTAAACTGGTTTTTTTCATAATTTTTTTGAGCTTAAAATATTTTTTGTTTACTGTTGACTTACTAAACATACGAATTTTCAGGTTAAAATGGTTGTGAGTAAAAATAGCTGAAACTGAAATTGCTTCGAGAAATTCTTTAAACAAAAAACTATATATATTCCAATTTATTGATTTTTATTAGTTTTTAAATTGTATGTACTCAAACGAACATATACTTAAATTATTTTTTTATACGCACACTTTTTCAAAGCAGAAGACGTCTTGATTTTCTTTTTGACATGAGATCAATCAACTTATCTGGATCCACATTATTATCTGAATGAACAGATATCATAGCAAGTGAGCTTAATCTTGCATTCCCCATAACGCTTCGGGACACTGTTTTAATAGTTTTTTTTTAGTTTTCATAGTTGAAAAGGTTCTTTCAAAACTAGGTGTGGTCACTGGAAGCTTGGCCAAAACCATAAGCAAGAAGTTTATACCTCTAAAGTAAGTCTTGTCACATAATATATCAAGCAATTTTAAAACTTCGATAGAAGGATCAATCGACGATATTTTTTCGCGCCAGAGAATGTACTTCACAGCTGACAACGAAATTGCATTATCAAAGTAACATGTTAGCTTTTCCATTTCGTTGACTCGCCCAACTGCAGAAAAACCTGGGAGAAGAGCTTAAAACGATGGTAGAATGTCTTCGTTGACCATGAAGTATAAAGTCCGTAAGATTTTGTATTAACGAATCTATGCAAGGAATCAATACAGACACTCTAAAATAGGATTCAGTAGAAGAGGTTTCTGGATTGAATTTAGTATATTAGAAAGTTTTAGTTTTTATTTTAGACTTTCGGGGGGGGGGGGGGTCTTCAGCCCCTCAAGCCCTCCCTCTGGCTACGTGCCTGGTTAGACACTGTCTAAAGTGGAAGGATTTAAAAAAAAAATGCAAAATTTTATGAAAATCGATCAAGTGATTCGGGAATATGCCAGAAATAAGGCCTTTAAAAAAATAAAATCCCTACATAATTGTTATGCGATTTTATGAAACTCCTTGAAAACTAAGTTTTTTTCGTGAAAATCTTTTAAAATTCCTTAGCGGCAAAACTACTTCCATGCATTCCACAGTTCACATATTAAAGGTAATAGGGGTATTCATTAGGGTGATTCAAAAAAACACCTTTCTCGAAATTCCACCGGGACCGGGCAAAATAATGAAGCTTAGATTGAAACCAAACGATTAAGACCAAAAAATTCAAATCTCTCAAAAATTTCACGTAACTTTTTCATCGTCACAGTAATCGATGATTGATTTTGATAAAATGTTTAAACGATTAAAACACGTTGTTTTATCGAATATTTGTCCATAATAAATTTGCCACGTGTCTACTTCACGACTGCCAAATATGAACTATCAAGACTAATGTTTACCAAAATGGCGGCAAAAAAAAAGTATACCTTCTCGGCGGACACCCTATATTACCTTAGACTGCTTTTAGACGACTAAATTTTTAAACGGGGTTTCTGTTTTGAGTTTCATTCAAATTCCAGCACCCATTTAAACGCCGCAAATTTGAATAGCTGCAATTTTTGTTAAATGAGAAGGAAACATCTCTTCATCTACTCCGCCTATGTGTCAAATAATAGGAAAAAAGCACAAAGAAGAAAGAGCGATAACTCTGCAATTATTTCAACCTCTGCAATTTTGTTTACCCCGGCCACTGCATACTTCCCTCGCCAACGTGCTTAAAAATTGCAGGGAGTAGTTGCAGCGTTTAAAAGCAGTCTTAGATTTGTGTACTGTGAGTTATTTCATAAAAAAAACTTAGTGAGTATTTAAAAAAATTAACAAAATGTAGGTATACATCAAAATGGGCCACATGCCTTTATGTCATACGGCACCAAATAGGGAAATTTCTGAATATGTCAACGTCAAAAGTGACATTTTGTGGCAACTGACAGATCCAAAAGAAAATAAAAGCTGTTTTTTTTAAATCTTTTAAGAGAAGTTTGGGCTCAATTTTAATTTTAATATTTTGAATGTAATTTTAATAGCAATAATTTTGCTAATTATATTAACGTATACAATATACAGATATCGCGCACAATCCCGCAGTATTTGCTTTCAAAAATAAACAGTTGTTTGTTGCCACAAAGTGATGATGATTTTGACGTTTATGAATTAAGGAGAGAGGGATACATTTCTACTTATATAATATACTTATTTTAATATAGATGGCGTTGACAAATAGGAAAAGAAATACATATGTAGGTATATTGCAGACATTAGTTTACTTCCCAAAACTGTAATTGGACTGAAATTAATAAAAATTGACAGCTTTAACGTCTTAGGATATGAAAAAAAATTATATTAACAAATAAGTTAAGATCTTGTTTTGTTTCTTGTTAAAAATCGCATGTTATCTATAAAATTAAAAAAAAATATATAAAAACAATAATAAATTTTATAATTATAAGGTTATCTACATTTTATTAAAAATATACATTTAAACGTCAATTTTAAAATACAATTTTCAAACAGTGAAATTTTGTGCAGTTAAAACAAAAATAATTCACACAAATACAATAAAATACACATAGATTAGAATTGAAAGAATAGGAAAAGATTTAATATATGTATATACAAAACAAACAAATATAATGCTCGTATAATAAATAAAATTAATTTAAAATAAAAATAAAACTAAAATAGAAATACATACGTCTCTAAAAAGATGATTTTGGTGCTGATGGTTTTGATGGTGCTGTAGTGAATTTACAACAACTGGTTGTAGTGCGTTACGATTATTGGTAAGATTGTTATTATTGTTAAAATTTGTGGTTGTGGTGGTGGTTAATATGGTTGGCAAAGTGCTGCAACTGACAGGAACCCCTCCGCCCATCATAAATATAGTATCATAATTCTGACCGTTTATGTATTGACGATGGCATTCATTTGGATTGAATACAGCCATTGTTGGATTAACTGTCACATTGTTCATGCGTGGCATGACATTGTTGTGGTTGTTGTTGTTGACAGATGATACTGCTGCTGCTGTTGCTGCTGCAACTGCAATTGCTTGTCCATTTGCTGCAGTCATATCGTTGACCATTTTAGTTTTAGCATATTCAATACGTATGGATCCACGGTCCGATGATAAAAGATATTTACCTTGAAGCTGGTTCATGGCAGCACTTGCACTTGCTGCGTCATTGAATTCAATAAAAGCAACGGGATTATTAAGAATGGCATTTGCATTGTTGCTGTTGTTGTTCGTGTTGTTGTTGACAAATTGTTGATTGATAAGATTCTGGTTGTTGATAATGATGCTCGGATTGTTGCCACCGCCGCCGCTGCTGACGACGTTACCACCTGTGCCAAGATTTGCAGTTGTAGTAGCAGTAGAAGTAGAAGAAGTTGTGCTGGTAGAAGTAGAAGTGAGATTGTGCGAACCTTTTGTGTGCATTCGGAGGCGACAAAAGCCAGGCATACTGTGCAATTTTTGTTTGTTTTGTTTAATTTTTTTTTTTAATATTAAAATATTATTTAAATAAAATTTTAAATTTATATAAATTTCTACAATAATAAACTTTTTTTTTATTCTTGTCAAGTTAATTTTGATGTTGTTAACGGATTTTAATTATATGTGAAAAAAAACAAGCCATGAATAAAGTTGATCTGAATTCAGCGTGGAGTTTCTTAAAGAGATTTTTAGTTGTAACTTAAAATATTTTAAAAAGATATTGTAATTTGTGTTTGTAGATACATGTATGTATATATATGTATATGTGAGATCACCAGGACTAAACGCCAACTTTTATGGACTTAAGGCTGTTCAAAGCTATTTTGAAACGATCATGTTGCTTTACTTGTGTATGACAAATAATATTATCTATTTATGTACGTACATAATGCTTTAAATTCTATTACAACTTTTGATCATTTAATTATTAAGACAACGAAATCGTAAACGAAAAAACTGTCGGAAGGAATAAAAAAGAGAGTGTGAGTGTCGGGAATCAGGGTTAAGATGTGTAAACATCAAATTAAATATTCAAGTGCTGGTTTTACATCACAGAACGCGACGAGTTTGAACTGTCAACCAAATTTGAACCCAAACTAAACTCGACCTTTCGATTTAGTTTGAGGTACAAAGGAGGTACAATTGAACGTAACCACACAACGTAATGTGTAACGGAAATGTCCACATTTTTAGTTTACCCTACCGCCGCCGGCATAGATGTTTAGGTACACATCAAAAAGGAGTATGAGAAGCGCGCGATCGGAAAAATAGAGAGTTTCCATTACAGGAATGATGTTTGAAAGCTTAAAATCGACACCCCAACAACTTTCCATCGATTTCAAGGCCCCGTATGACAACATCTACAGAAATGACCAAGTATTCTGTCACGTTTTGGCATCCCCGATGACATTTTTGAAAGAAGAGAGTAAAACTGTTAACGTTAACACATGAAGTGGAGGGACAAAATTTCAAAGCGTGATGCCAGTTGCCTTTTTGTGAAGCGATAAGAAGATGGGTTAAAAAGTCAATGATTATAGCACCATTAATGTTTTTTGCTTTTATTAAGAAAGAGCACCCTATACGGTATGTACCTTGTCAATAAGCAGGTTCAATGCATTACCCTTCAAATCTGAATTTATGTCGTTGATCGAAAAAAATCTGATATTTCAGATGAGAATTCAGATAAAACGCAATTAAACGTAACTAAAAGTCACTTTACTTTTTATGACAGGTGACCAATCAGAAGCTCTAAAAATTCTGGAAGAGAATATTTTAGGTTGCTTTTATGAAAAAATTCTTCGAGTAATTTTTTTCTGAATGGACGGGAAGTAGAGGAGAAGATACAATAATGAACTGTGTACTAAATGCTCAGCGACATCGATTTATAGCCAAAAAAGTATTTTTTATTTTGTTTATAAGCGAAGTCAGTGAGTGTATATATTATAAACCCATTTTCGGGGTTGAAAGCTCCCAGACTGGACGCCATATTGGAAAAAGTGTTTTAAAAGGGAATTATGTCATATCTTGGGAAACATTAGTTTCACAAAAAAAAATTCTACAACATTTTTGCAGAAAATTGAGTACCTATTCTTTATAATTTTGACATATTTTAAAATGAATAAATCTGGCACAGAAAATAAATTTAGTCCAACTATAATCTTTTATATTTTATATTTTTATTAGTTATTTTACATACACCCGTCTGTTCACTTCTCTTGTTTATTTTTGAATGCCGGCTCAACTATTACATTTAAAATTCCCTCAGAGTCAGTGCTGTCGCCGTCTCTTTCCCTCCCCAGCTTCTCGTTCTATTTTGCTATAATATTATACTTTTTACCGATAAATCGAAAATAAAAAAAAATATTATTAAAAATAAACAAACATTAATGAAGAAAAATTCTTGAAAACGTAAGAAAACTACGATTTACTGGCTGAACACAATGGATACGGAGCTGCACCTGAAATAACTGTCAAAATTTTCAATACACACAAATTCAATGTTACGAACACAACACAACGCAACTGCAGTCGGTGCTGCAAGAGTTCACGACCGTTTAACTTTTCAAGTGCAGCAGTTTTGACGTTTCAATTTGTATGAAGAAAAAAAGAGCCGAAAAAAAAATATTGAAGCTTTTTGTGGTTATTTGTTTCGCCAAAAATATTTTAAATTAAAAGAAAATTATAGGAAATAACAAAAAAGTGAATAATAAGTCCGTGACTGTTTTTTTTTTTTTTTTTTTGTTCTCTAAAATATACAAAAGGTAGTACCTACAGTTGCATTGTGGGCATATAAAAAATAGCACGTACGACAGTTTTTCATAGCTATTGCATCTCCAGATCCAGTTTCAGTTGCAGCATTCTATTGCGTTCAGGCAGTTAGGTGTGGAAAGTGGAATTACAAAAAAATAAGTTTTGGAAAGAATATTCATTTCACCATTTGACATAAATTGATTCCAATAAGATTTTTCAATGCACCTACTAATGGATGTTATTTAGGCCGCTATTTTAACAATTATATTTCCCAATAAATACCAAACATTTTTTTAATTAAAAACCTAGGTACCTAACCTATAAATATAATCCTCATAAAATATTCCACGCTGAATTCCAATGAACCCTATTCAGCTACATATTTATATACGTTATTAAAATCTTTTATTTTCCAGCAACTGGGAAACAATAACTTTTTTCCCACAATAATAAAGTTAATTATTAAAAATAAAAAAAAAAATCCTTTAATGAAAAAACAATAAATATAATTGCTGACACGAAGTGTGTGTTTGTGAATAAAATCAGGTGCTAGTAACAAAGTGCGTATTTTTTTTTTTTTTTTTTTTTTTTTTTTTTTTTTGTAAATGCATCAAACTTCTACAATGTAAATGTTTTCTATAAATTTTTTAAACTGCAGCTGTTCTTGTATGCTTTTAATATGGTTAAATTATTTAAGTGAGTAGTACAATGAGAAAGTATAAGGGTGAATATTTTTCAATTTTTATTTTTTTCAGATAATGTTGTTTTGTTGGTAGATGCATAAGTTTTTGATTTTTTTTTGTAGTATAGTTAATTATTTTTAAATTAAAAGTCAAAATTAAAAATGTTGATAAATAAAAAAATAAACAAAAACGTTTCAATTTGTACATAAGTTATTTTAATTTTAAATTTTGACTTACCTTGAAAAGACCTCTTTGAGTTCATGTTCGGAAACAAATTGTCCAAGATTTGCAACAAATAACGTTGAACATGGAGCATTTGCAGCCATTGGAGGATTAGATGAATGATTGTTACCGCCCGAGCCAACAGGGCTGGCCAAAGCGGGACTGGATAAAAAATGATGCCCTGCAGCTGTGGCACCATGCGGTAAACCAGCTGACATATGCATCGAGGCTGGGTGTATTGCTGTTGTATGATGGGGCGGCATAGCCATTTGGGTCTTAAAAGAAATTCATCTAATTATTCATAAAGTAATACTTAGTTAAGAGATTGGCTGTAATGGTAAAACTATAACTAGAATGGTAAGATTTTTTACAAATTTTGAATAAAACTGCATGCAATAAAAATTAAAATTTAATTTTGATAATTATTTAGAGTATAAGTTCGAAAACACTTGTATTATTTAAAAAAAAAACTAGAATTTTTAAGTTTAAGGACCAGATTCACACTTACCTACCATTGAAATAAGTGTCACTTAAAATTAACATATTGTCACTTTAGTATAGACAAGTGACACTTATTCAGGTAAGTTTACACTGCGAAATTCGACCTTAGACTTTCAAATTAGCCAATAAAGTGCCACTTACTTTGACTGTGAAAATGGGTTCTAATCTCACTGTTCGAGAAATATTTAATTTATAAAGTTTTACATAAATTAATCAAAGCTAAAAGGTTACCAAGGAGTTGGTTGCCTAAAGTAGATAAAATGAATACAAAAATTTAATTTGGTAGCGCGACAGCTCGTGTAGAACCAGGGCCTAGTAACTTACAACTCTCAACTACTTTTTGTGCGTGTTAGAGGGGACCTACAATTTCCTGTCGAATCCGAACGGCTAAAGTGAAAAAGTGACAAAAACAGGCATCGAATTTATTTATAAGAGAGTGGGTCAGTAATTTTTATTCGTGAACAAGTGATATGATATAGATTCCGTAGGTTTTCAATCAGTTCAATCAGATCACATAGATAAAAATAATATCTTGCAACGCATCAGAAAACTTAAGCATTTCGTTGCATTTTTCTCGACATCAAATATGTGGTCATTCCGCAGAATTCGATTACTAATAGATATATTAATCCCATACCGAGTATGGAAAGCTCTTTGATATTGCAACCTGCAAGTGCAGAGACACAATTTTCTTACCATAATTTTGGTCATTATACATTAAAACAAAATCGTTCGAACCGTTTTCCAGAAAATTTGAGAAAATAAAATCTTTCTATGGAAATGGGAGCTACCCGTTCTAGGTGAGCTTAAACATAAATTAAATTTTTTTTCTAAGGAACCACATACAATACAAATGCTCTGTACCAAATTTTCAAAAAATTGGTTTATCCGTTTAGGCTTAACTTTAGGCGTGTTTTTTTGCAACCCCGGAGAGAATTGCACGAAAGAAACGACCACAGGGATTAGCGACAGCATCACAGAAACAAAATGGAGTTTTCATATAAATTGTCGATAACAGGTATGTAATTCACGCCGCCGGTAACACAGTTTTTCTGTGTGCTTAAGTTAAGAATTCTCTGGGTTTAGCTTAGCCCGTAGAGGATTAGTTGTTGTTGTTTTTAACTTGCTGATTGTTGAGCACCGTCGTCATTTTTTTGCGTCCAATTCTCTCCGGGCTTACAAAAAAAACATGCCTTTTATACTACAGACGCACGGACAGTCGTACGGTCATACAGTCGTAGTCATACAGTCATTCAGTGTCAGTCGTACAGTCGTACAGTCGTACGGTCGTACAGTCGTACAGTCGTACAGTCGTACAGTCGTACAGTCGTACAGTCGTACAGTCGTACAGTCGTACAGTCGTACAGTCGTACAATCGTAGAGTCGCACAAGCCCATGGACGGTATGAAGAAACCCACTCCCACTTCGTAGTGTCAATTTTATTTACGAGAAAAATGTTATAGCCCAGAAAATTAGACAAACAAAACAAAGCTTTCAAAATTTTCGACAAAGCTGTATTTTTGAATAGAGCTTTATTTGTAGGTCTTAAGAATTTCCAGAAAAGTGCCTTAAATTTAGATTATAATGGCTAAACTTTTTAAGAGGATGAAAGGTGGTTCAATTCAGTTTTATGTACATACATATGTATCTCGAAAACTGTCAGTTTATTTTTTTTTTTCTTTTTGAAAAAATGGTCAGATAGAAATTGAAGTTTATGCTTTACTTCACAAAATAGATGATACTTTTTTTCAAGGTTAAACTGGGTGTATTCTTTTTAATATACGTAAAAAAACCACGCAAAAAAAATATTCTAATACATATTTCGAATCATTTTCTGGATTTGATCCAGTAAAATTAGTTTCGAAGGAATTCAGCCAAAGTTATCCGAGGTATAAGGTTCGTGTTTTTGCACACGTTTTTTTTTTTAAATCTGATGGTTTTTTGAACAAAATTCCGCAAATATTTTTTGTGTAGAATTTCATATAAGCTAAAATGTTTGCTCCAGAACATTTCTTCTAAAAAAAACTGACAGCTTTGGAACCAATTAACAAAACCAAACTAAATGTTGCCCCTTTAACTTAGGGTTCCCAGCATTTTTTCAATGGATTATATAATAAATAATTATAAAAAATGTAAACAAATGACACAAATTTGTTTGCTAATTATTTATTTTTATAAAATTTATTTTGTTGTACTTCTAGATTCTCTTAACGATTTTTTATTCATAATAAAAGTGTCTTATATGATTTATCAAAATCAATTTTCAAATTTATATAGATGCAAAGTTAATTTTTTTTTATTAATGAGATACTCGTTCTGTTTTCTTATTCTCGTCATTTTGAATTAATGATTGAAAATATTCTTTCTGTGAACACTCAGACAGTTACAGTTGCAATAGAAAAAAACTTGAATGACGTTTACAATTTTGATTTTGACAGCAAGACTCAGGCACATGCATAAAATGAAACCTTAAGGTGCAATCAAAGTGTGTAGATATGCTATTTGTTTCTTTGATTGATTAACCCGAGTAAAAAATGGTACTTTTGTGTACTATATATTTTTTCAACAATATAGTACACAGATCTGAAATATAGTACAATATTATATAGTACACTATGGTTGGGACCCTACTTTCACTGCACAAAGGAAAAAAATTATTAAAAATTCAGATTTGAATTTTTCGGGCTTCTAATTGTCCAGCTGTCATAAAAAGTTAGGTGACTTTTAGGCCAGTATTCACCGAGCACTTATAACTTATGAGTATTCACCAAGCAATAATAAGTGGAAAAATATTCCGACATTTTCGAAACTACTTCCACAACTGTCAATCTGTCACTATCAAATTTTGCTTTCGTGCTTTTTTTTCAATTGTGATCTGTCATTCGGGCAGCTGCTACGTTATTTAATTCATCCGTATGATTGTTCGGATCGAAGCAAAAATTTAGTGAATATTATGAGCATTATGAACAATTAAAAAGGAATATTAATGTTATATTTTCTATTAAATTATAAAACACCAACCAGCGACGGTGTATCTATCGATTTGCGTTTGACAAACAGCTGATTAGTCAGCTGTCAATCGTTTTCGAAAAAAGTTTGATTTTAAAGTTTGGGAGTGCCTGGTTGACAGAGACCACGCTTTTTCGAAATTCGTAACATATTTATGAGTGGTCTGTGAAGAATACCCCAAAGTAATGAGCCTCATAAAGTTATGAGGCTTACATGAGCAGTCGGTGAATACAGGCTTTAGAGTCATTTAAATCTGACAGATGATAATCCATCAAAAGCTCGAAAAATTTGAATGCGTTCAATCCGGCCATTGTCTTTAAGACCATCAATACCTACTTTTTTAACGTTGAATAGTTTTTATTTTCAACAAGTGTTTTCAAAATACTTTTTTATTACTACTACATTATTTAAGATTTTAATTTATAATTTAAAATTTAAACTGGCATTCATATTCAAAACATGCAATATTAATCCATTAACAATTGTTACTTACTTGATGCATAGGTTGTTCTAATACTTTATCTGTATTTAGTCAGAGATAAGATCTGACCGGCACTTGAGGGTGCAGAGCCGGATGGACTAATGTCGCATGCTGCAATGCTGCAGCTCCAGGTAAATCAGCTGCTGCAGCTGAATACGCTAATGGGTGATGCCATAGCTCCGGTCCACCGGGAAAGAATGGTCCACCCAAGTCTAAATAATATATGTATAAAAAATAATTTATGTTTTTTTTTTTTTGTTGTGATTGTTTAACAAAAATGTAATAGTAGTTTTAATTAAACAAAACTAGTTATTGACAAAAAAGCGCAGAAAAGTTTTTTTTTTATTTTTTATATATTGTTTTTTTTTTCAACACATTTTAACGACAAAGGATACTCTGAAGGGTGAATGATTTTTCGTTTTTTTTTGTTTTTAATAATTATTTTTTTTTAACACTGCAACATGCGCCTATACCACATAGCCTAACATCCTTAAAAGAGAAATTGTTTTAATAACTTAATTGTGTTTTTACAAAGAAATTTAAAAAAAAAGACACACTTTTTTGGATTAGGTAACTTTGGACTAAAAATTAAAAACAATCTTACAATTTATTTATTTTTATAAAGTTACAAGTTTGTGAAGGATTTTAGTGATTTTTAAAATAAAATTTTATTGTTGTTCCCATTTATTTGTGATTGGTGTATGTGATATAGTGCGGCATATTGCTGGTTGACCGGGGAAGTGGATGTGGGTGATGTGGGTGTGTTGGTTGGTTTGGTGCTGTATAAAAGCGTTATATTGCTGGTAACAAGGATATTTTTCTTTAAATACAATTTCAAAAGTTATATATTAGAGATATACTGTGCGCTGTTTTGGTTTTAACTAATTTACAATAATTATTTTTTTTTTTTTAATTTTTATTATTTTTAACTACTTTGATGGAAAGAAAATATAAAACAAAAAATGTTAATATTTTCTGATATTTTATATTTTTTTTTTTTTTGGTTTATATTTTTTGTTTCTTTTTTTTTTGTTGTTTTTTTTTTGTTTTTCTTTACTTACGTCCAGTGAGTGGGTGCATCAATGCAGGATGTGAGGCTGTTGTCGCTGTATTGGGCTGTGGTTTGGGTTTGCTCACTTTCGTGTTACTCTTGGCGAATTCCAAGCGAATTGTTTGGGGCATATCGGGATCGAAGCGTACACCCTGCTGCAAATGAGCGGTAGGTATACAGCGGATAGTTTTTTTTTTTTTTTGGAATTTTGTATTTTTTTTACTTAAATTTATATTTAAATCAGTTTTCAAAAATGTTTTGGCAGATTTTGAATTTTTTTAGGGGAAATTATTATATTTTTAAGAAGAAGAAAGGCAGTTGTTTTTTTTTTTTTTGTTTTTTTTTGCTACAAGGGGTATGGGATACAAAATTAGTGTTGTTTTTTCGAAAACAAAAGTAAATAAAAGGTATTTGGTATTAGTAACAATAAAATAATTCTTTTATTAAATAAGTTGCCTTTTTTTACTACAAAATAGAAATTTTAATATTTAAATTTACACTAAAGTCTAAGAAACCCGTTAAGAATTTTAAATAATATTAAAATTATAAAGTAAAACAATTTTAATTGAAGTAAATAAATTTAAAAATCCTTTTCTAAATGTTTAGTACAGTAAAACCCGCTTAAAAGAAAACCACTTTTTTCATCCCCGAGCTTTTTTCAACCAATTACCTCCGCTTAAGAGAAACTCGCTTAAGTGAAAAACCCGCTTACCATATTTTCAGTTAAATTTAATAATTTGTATTGAAAAAAACTCGCTTAGGTGAAAAAAATTGAATCGAACAGAACACCATTTTCACCACAAAAATGTTTGTTAATTTTTTTCTATGAATTTCCAAAAGATAAATTCAATTTTTCTAGCTTTAAATTTCCGCTTAATGGAATTTTTAAATCCGCTTAAGTGAATTTTCTTTTCACTTATCCGGAGTTCGTTTAAGTGAAAAACCCGTTTAGGTAAGTGGAAGAAATACTGTGACATTTTGCCGTTTCTCTTAAGCGGGTTTTACTGTAAATATAAATGCTTCAGAGCACATTATTTGAAACAAAAAACTTTTCAGTCTGAATTTAATTTTTTCTTTAAATAAAAAAAATAACACATCCCATTTACTATTTAATTTTGTCTTCCTGAGTTTTGTTTTAATTTTAATTTTTAATGAAACTAACAAGAATATAACAAATTTCATGATACACGCGTGGAATATCTGGGTAAAATTAAAGTTTTTTGATATTTACTTCGGCGAGTGCAGCAAACAGAAGTTTGTGGTTTAGTGATAAGGAAAGTGGAAAGACTTGGGCAAGAAGTATTGTGCTTTCGTAATGTATAAGGTAAGGAATAGTAACAATCCACATCAAAGTCAAATTCAAAAATATTAGCCTGATCGGTACCCACGTCTCCAGGGAAGAAAAAGGTAACTCAACCATCAAGGAAGCATGTATTCAACGATTACTTTGAGAAGACGTATTGTAAGCCCAAAGAACGAAGTCAAAAGGCAGTCTCTCAGCAAGCTCATCAAGTGTAGAGTAAAGCAGCCCATAGACACTACACTTGTGTCTGCACCGGTGTGGCATTCCGCCACACTCGCCACACCGATCGAGACACCGACACCAAAAATCAAAAACTTTTGATTTTACTCGCACCGTGTCTGACACCGGAAATCGGTGTGCGCACCAGCCCACACACAGCACACATTTCCGTACACCGACACCGATGCAGACACAAGTGTAGTGTCTATGGGCTGCTAAACAGTAGAAACAGTGCTAATATGCCACCGAAGTGCCATCGTCGATGTTTAGGGTTTCACTAGCCAATCTGAAAGAAACCGATGCTGGTTCGATGAAAAATGGTGGAAGCAAAGAATGAGTTAATTTGTCATGATAGGGCCAGAGCTGTTGATAGAGCAATCTGGGAAAAGAGAATGGAGGAACAACGAATTCTCAGAAAGAAGCACGAGAAGTTGACGGTCGAGTCTATTAATGGTTTTTGTGCCCCGAAATGTCGACAGGTTAAATGATCGGAAGTTATCTAAAGCACAAGCATCCTGAGATGAGAGTGGGAATACGGAGGTAGATACAAAGTTGGTGCTTTGACAGGCATGGAGGGGAGAGTGTTATTTCATTGGATCAAAGTATGCCGGATGAATGGAAGATCGGTTTAATATGTTCCATCTACAAAAACGGAGACGCTCTGAATTGTGACAAAATCTTATGATCTATTCTCTGTGATCGCTAAAAATCAAAGTCAACAATCTGATCGACCCATATATGTGTGGCCAAATCAACCATTACTCAGATAAATATTGGAAAAAACCTAAGAATTTCATATCGACACACACCATCTATTTATCGATTTTAAAGTCGCATATGATAGCGTGGATAGGGACGATTTATACACAGCCATTTCAAATCTCATGATCCATGCCAAACTCGTCCGGTTGTGAAGGATGACAATGAAGAAATTTCGCTACTCCGTAAAAGTTTTAAAGAACACTATTAATCCCTTTGATGTAGAGAAAAATCAAAGGCAAGGATACCTCTTTAACATCGTTCTTCAAGCAACTGTATAGTATATGCTACTCGCAAGTCTATAACAAAGAAACAATTTTTAAAAAGTTCGTTTAACTACCTATTTGTTTATGCAGACGATAGTGACATTATCGGGAGAATAAGGCGAGCTGTTACTGGCGTATTTACAAGTATTGAAGCGGAGGCAGTGAAAATGGGCTTAGAAGTTAATGAGGACAAGACAAAGCACAGATGCTGTGATCGAGAAAGGAAATTCAAAATCTTCAACTCGGGTAAAACGTCACGTCAGGGTTTTACTAGGCTTCACTATTGAGAAAAATCAATCGCTCAATCGCTGTTTTTTCGGCATTTAAGTTAGGCACTGTCTCAAAGAACAAAAAACACCTATACAAGACATTGATCATGACGGTTCTACTATAGGAATAACAAAAGCATGGACCTTCTTATCAAGAACGAATGAAAATTTGCTTGGTTGCTTAGAGAAAAATATTCTTCGGATGGTATTAGGTTTAGTATCTTATGTATTGAAGATTTAACGACGAACTCTACAAGCTTTAAAGCAGTTTTGACCTGGTAAAAAAAGCTGAAAATACAGCGAACAAGATGGCAGGAAGAGAAGCATGTAGAGCGTATGAATAGTGAGCACCAAAAACCAGCTACCTATTTTATTTCATAAATAATCCAGCCGTGAGGCGTGAGGTTTTCTCGTTATAACCGTATTTAATACTATAGTGATTTTTTTCCAACATTCCAATAGAAAAAAATAGATATAATCCACAAATTTAATGCAATTGTCATGCGAAAACTCTATTGAGTTACCTTTTTTTATAACCATCTGTTTGTGCCAACAATACAATACAATATACAACCACATTCGTGCTTTTATGTACTTAAAAAGTATATTTGATGGTACTATTACTAAACCGTTATTATGTCTATTATTATTATTTTTTTTAATAGATATAATATTTGGAATGTTGAAATATACAAAAGAATATCTGTTGAAATTCGCGTGCTGCGGCATACGAAGATAGAATAGATAACTATGCGAAAATAATTTTTCTATTCTATTTCTTTAATGTTCGTATTCTTCTATAATCCTTAGCTTAAGTTTAGGTTTTGTAAAAATATTTTTATTGCTTCTCCACACTGCAAATGTCACTTTGAAAGTTACAAATTGTGAAAATGGCCGCGTTCTGGTGCTCGAGTATCTGTGTTTGTTTCTAAACGTAATTAAGAGGGGTTGACATTTCTCATAGGATAGAAGAGTATAACAGATTTTTTAGGATAGCTTGAAATTTTTTCGTTTGGCAAATGGCAACAGCTGTTTTCCATCAACTTTGATTTTACATAACATAATTTTTAGGATAGCTTGAAATTTTTTGTTTGGCAACAGATATTTTCCATCAGCTTTGGTTTTACAGAATCTAGGTCGATACAAATCTAAACGCGGCCATAGGTATGTTGCTTACTTTTTTGCATGAACTGTCATTGTTTTAGTCGTGTTCATCTGGAGTTTATTAAGAAAATAGGTTTATTATAATACTAGTTAAAAAATGTTTGAAACTAGGAAACTTTTCAGTAAGGAGCTTTAAAGCTTTTAAGAAAATTGTTAAGTAGTATAGGTATCATGCTAATACCTTAAGCTGTTTAAAATTTTGGGCCAATTACTTTAGATATTCCATTATTATTGTAATAAACTTACAAGAATTGATAAAAAGGTTTAAACAAAAATTCCAGTCATACACCAGCAAGTACGTGCAACCAAGTCTTATTCATTTAAGTCTCCTTCAACTTCCCATTACGACAAAAAATTTTATACAAGTGCACACGCTATGGAAACTTCTGAATTTCACTAACAACACTATACACCATAACTATACCGACCTCCTTCAAAAACCACAATTTTCCTTTGATTTTATAAACTCCGAGTATATTTTCGCATTTTCGTGATTCGCTTGACTTGGACTGAGTTTTCTTGCTACTCGTATTAATTTTTTTTTTTTTTTGTAATTTTAAGGTTTGGTTCGACCTAAATTCATCGTTATATCATTCGAATTTTTTTTTTAATGATTATAGTTCTTCAGCATGCAACCATGAGAATAAAAGAAAATATAAGTTCGAGGTTTTCATTTACTTAAAAGGATATGCGTTACAAAAAAAAAAAGGATTTTTGGTTTTGGTAGAGGAAAAAATGATAAAACGACTGCCTTTCTTATTTAGTTGGGTTTTAGAAAAGTATATGAGAGAATATAAAAGACAAAAAAAAATAGTTCGCCAAAAATACCGCTTTTTATTTATTTAAAAGATCCGAAATTCTTTATGAATACACACATTCAATAAAATAAAATTTAAAAAAAAAATTTAAAAACCAATGAAGGGCATACAAACTGAAAATATTTTTTTTTAAATTTTTTTTTTTTAATGAAAAGCCTTTCGGAAAAAGATATTTGGTTCTTTTTTTGTTCGTGAAGAGAGTGGAAAGCCACAAAATATAGCTTAAGGATCTGTGCTTTTTCTTATTTTATATTCAATTTGGTATTTATGTGAAATTTAATGTGGATATTTTTTTCTTTTGGCGGTATTTTATTTTTGTAATAATAATTGTGATGTTTGTGTGACATACGAAGAATGTATGTTTGTTTCGATTTTTATTGGAAAAAAAATATTGTCTACGAAGGAGGAAAAAATTAAAAAAAAAAAACTTTTGACTGAGGATTTATAATTCTCGAGTCAATTTTTTGGTTTTTGTTTGGAAGGAAATTGAGATATAATATTGTGGATTTTTTCGTGAATGTGCAAACGCAATTTTTTGTTTTTTTTTTGTTCAATATTTTGATAAAACAGAAATGCAAAAATATGTAATATTTATAAATGTATATGTATATAATAATATTTATACTAATATAGAGATATAAACAAGGGGTTGTGCTCATGCAATTCTTAAGAAAATAAAATTTAAATATACTACTATGATGATTTATAATATTATTTTTATTTTAAATAATTTTATAAAAAAGAATAAAAAATAATTAATATATTTAAGTAAAAATAAAATACCTATTTATTTTTTTTTAAACTAAAAATCTTTAAAAGAATTCTATTGAAAGATTTTTCTTTTAAGGAAGAAGAATGAATGCAGAATTAAACTTAACATTTAATAGTTAAGTTTGATAAAATCCTATTGTTGCCAAATAATTAATACCAGAATCTAATACAGGTAAAAAAATAGTTAAAAATAATTAAGTTTTATTGTTGACGTTTTCAAACAATCGCATGTAGGGTTTGACTCCGAACTTACAATTTGTAAACCTAAAATAATAGTTGTCTAGGTTAATTTTAAATAAAATATCTTTATTCGCTTTAAACTTAATGACTACGCGTACGCGAAAATGACAATATAATGTGTTTGAAAACTCTATGCAGACTAAATTGAAATATTAAAATATTTTAAAATATTTTAGAAAGGGGCGCTCTCTCCCTTTCCCATGTCCAGGGATGCCAATTTGCTGCGATAGCAGTAAATCTACTGCACTTTTCGCAAAAACTGAATCTACTGCCACTAAATTCAACCTACTGCACTTTTGTATGTTTAATGAACCTTCTCTTGGACAACTGTCCAAAAAACATGCAAACAAATAACCGATGTAAAGAACGTCTTAACGAAGCCAATTCATTGTGAACTTGGCCACATTCTCTTATGACATATGAAATTAGTTGGATGCTTTCATTCATGAAACAAATCTCTGTCTCTGTTTCTATTGTGTTCCCGTTTTCTGCTAAACTAACGGGATTCTGAGAGTTAATTTGAATTCGTAATTCAGCGTTGCCGTTTGGCCACTATAGTGGCCAAATGGCCACTATTTTGCGTTCAGGACCCATGGCCACCACTTTTTTGAAAATGACCCAATTGGCCCCTTTTTATTAATTCAATAAGATTTACATTCGAAAACTGAAAATTGCATTTCTCATAAAAAAAAATTTAATTCTACAAAATTTTGTATTGAACGCTGTCATTTTATCTCGACATGCACCCAACTTTACATTCAGCAAAAGCAAACTGACAGAAGACACTACACCGTATTTTGTTTTCTGTTATTCGAATAGTTTTTGATGTTTTATGTATAATCAGAAGAAAATAATTCTTAATTGAGATTTTGAATAAATGTTTATGAAATGTCTTTATTCTATTTTATTTAATACATTGTGGCATTTTTCTATATGGGACCCTTTTTTCGTCGCGGGACCCTTTTTGGGACACTCTTTAAATTTTTTCAGCGGCAACACTTTCGTATTTGTATTGTGTGACAATTTCTCATTTTACAAGAATTATTAAAAAAAAAGACATGGATAAATATTTATTGAAAACCACAAACAAAAAGTAAAACTGTTCTGCCAAACCTTTGTTCAAGTGTTAAAATTGTTTTTTTTTGTACCTATATAGAGAAACACCAAATAGAATATTACAAGAAAATGAGAACGAAACTCAGTTTGCCGTAGAACTATTCGCTGGCTCTAGCCAAATATCGTGAATGTTTTCTTTTAGTTTAGTTTTCAAGTTTTTAATTTCTTTCTTTTTTATTTACTAAATAATAGAAAAGAAAACCCTTATTCGATTCAAGAAAATGAATGTAGGAGCTATTTATTTTTATGTTTTTTTGTTTATTAAAAATCTACTGCATTTTTTTTAATGATCTACTGCGCTCCTCTTTTCTTGAAGTGGTAACGCTGCCCATGTCATTCGTTCGTTCGTTTACGTTCGTACCGTTATCGGCAGTGCTGTCTGTTAAGTAAATATACTGTCAGTGCTGTTGGTTAAGTTAAGTTTGTCGTTCGCTCCCCAATCTCACATGTATTTAGTTTTCTATCATCAATTGTAAGGTTTTCTATGCTAGTAACATTTTGTCTCCACATCTCATATGTTATAGTTCCAAGGTTATGTCATAATGGTTGTCGTTTTTTATATAAGCGTCTTGATAGAATTTGACGGGGACATGGATATGAATTTTTTGTTAAAAAGGTAAATAAAGGGTAAATAATTTTAAGGTCCTTTTTTTAAATTGGGATCAATAACAAGATCATGCCATTGTATTTTTCCGTATTATTTGTTATTTTATCATGGAAAAAATTAAACCGTCATTGTTTCAATAGTTTATGCGAACTCTTGAAAATTGATGAAGCGCATCATTTCTGAATTATTTGTTGCGTTATTGGCTACGTATGCCTGAGGCCACCCAAAACATAAATGTTATCTCGCAGTGGTAAAGGGCTAATTGCTGAATGAGATCTTAATGAAATTAGGTTCCATCAAGACGATGCTACTTGCTAAACATCCTTTGAATATTGTGTCTAGAAAAAATCTATTACAGTCCGTCTTCGAAAACGTCAAATAAACGTCAATTTGATCGTCATTTTTTTTTTTAAACTTCAAATGTGCAATCGTCATACACAATATCATGTCTGGTCAACGTCAGTCAATTTTCTTGCAAACGCATTTGACGTTCACGAATACGTACTTTGGCCAACTTGATTTTTTTACTGCAGATTTTTTACCTTGAATAATGTTATCGAAAATATGACTTTGAAAATATATCTAATATCAAAAATAATGCTTTGGCGTTAAATTAGATTTTTTTTCTTGATTTATTATATTAACAAATTAACTTTTGCAGTTTGTGTTTAAGAACATCTTAAAATTGCATTTTTCTAATTTTCTAAGATACCTAGGCAAATATGTGGTTTCGAACAAAAGACTTTTGCAGATTGCGTTTGAAATAATTTTCCATATCCATTTTTGATGCAAATGAAATTTAAAAAAAAATTATTATTTATATTGTTCTGTTGCCCTTATTGTGTCTAAATAAGAGCTCTTTATCCATGATGCGATTAGAAGAAGTCATTCAAGAAATATGTAGTTTATGAAACAAGTAGGTATTTGAATAAGATGTAATTTCAAATGTCAAACGTTCTGTCAGCTGTCACTTTGAAGTTTGAATTTTGAGCTGAAATGTTTAAATTTAATCAGCCCTATTGTTCCAAATTTCGTATAAATTTCGATAAAAATAAAATTCAAACAATAAGATTTTCTTGAGAATTTCGAAAAAAATATCGCTTAATATTTGGTCTGGAAAGCCAGAAAAAAATAATTTAAAGCTATTTTAATGAAACATTAACGAATCGAATGCTTTGATCGAATCGTTGAACAGAATAAGGCTGTTTATTGTTTTTTTGTATTTACTATATTTATCTATGTGGTAGACAAATTTTATTAATAAAGGGGTGTAGCTTTTTTTCAACTAACTACGCATATGTAGGTAAGTTAATGATGATTTAGAAAATGTAGTTAAATTAATTCGAAAAACCATACAGACAGCGTATATAATGTGTAGGTATATATTGTATAGTCAGGACCAAAGATTCTTGATTATAGAGATCGAGATGTAAAGCTTTGTACGTTTCACCCTCCAAACCCATTTTATTTCTATTGTTGTATTTTTAATTTCATTACTTCTTCGTATAAATAGTCATGTGAAACGGAACAAAAGAACATTCTATGTGCGCGTCTGTTTGTATTTTTTAGGGGCAAGGGGCACAGTTTGGGTCTTTAAGACAAACATATATTTTGGCACAAACTAGGCTTATGACACATGATTTAAAGGTATTAATTCATGCTTGATCTATAACGAAATCAAAATCAATATTTGATGTAAAGGATGACATGTAAATATTACCAAAACTCCTTTGATAATAATATGGTCCGTTATCTATAAAAATATCTATGGTAAGAAAGTCTCTAAAATATTCAAATTTCCCCTATTATTTAGGACTAGTTTTGAAATTATGATGCAGTATGCTTGAAAAAACTAAACTTTCAGGACAGCTGGTTTATATATAGACTTTAAGGCTTACTATCCATCAATTATTACCACAAAAACAAAATTTAATAAAACAAAAAAAATTGTTCCGAAACAAGAACAAAACAAATGCTTAATAAAGTTAAAATACTAAAAGTAAAATATAAAAAACAAAATAAAATTTTGTTGTTATTTCCGAATTATTTATTATGTAAAAAAAAAAACTTTTTCAAACTAACAAAGAAACAATTTTATTGATTATTTTTCTTACTGGTTGACGGAAGAAGTTAGATTATTTTTTTTTAGATCATAGCATATTATTAAAAATTGCACTTGCACATTTCCAAAAATAAAGTATAATAAAAAATTAAAACTTAAATTAAAAATTTAAATAATAATTTTAAATAAATTGTGTCATATCGTGTGCCTGTTTGTGATCATATTCATATATTTATAAAACAATATTTATATTATATAGGTAACATTCCTTTGCAAATATATTTTTTTTGTTTGGTTTAAATCTTCAATATTTCAAATATGTATATATTGTTGCATATGCTATGCGGTTTTACTAATTTAAAAAAAAAAAAGTTCTTTTTATTTGCATTAATTTTCCAAAAACATTTTTTTTTTTCAATAAACATCAATTGAATAAAATAGTTTTTAAAAATTTTCGAAAACAAGATAAATTAGGGTAGAAAATTAATTTTACCTGTAAGTCCTGCTTAGCTGCTTCAGCTCCGGCTCTTGTATGGAATGTCACAAAACCAACTGGCTGTTATGAAAAATAAAAAAAAAGTAAGTGAATTTAGTAAGTCGTATAGTATAAATGAAAATTTAAAGAGGTTTTAATCAAATTAAAATAATAGTGAACTTTTTAATTAATCTAGCTAGACGATGCAAGTTATTTAAAAAAAAAAAACACAATTTCTTTTTAAAATGCATATAAATCGAAAGTTTTCAAGTTTTCTATTAGATGGCGCTGAACATGAAAGTTTTAGAACAGCTAAAAAATCAAAAACTAAGCATCTGATTGAGGTGAAACTTACACCGCATACAAACATACTATTTCTTATGTTATGATAGTTGAAATCATAAATCAATTTTTTTTAAATTTTTCTGATAGATGGCGTTGAACATCGAAATCAAAATAAGTATCGAATAAGCTCAAAACGAATAATATAACTACACAACTTACACACTGCATTTTTAATGTAGTGAAAATTTAACGCAATTCAAAAGATTTTAAGTTTTCTAATAGATGGCGCTGAACACGAATTATAAAAAATAGCTAAAAGTTGAAATATTGCCAGTTAATTTCATTAGGGAAACAAAATATGCCTCATTGAACTTTACTTTTTTGTGACAGCGGAACGGAACTCAATAATTTTTACATTTTAAAGTTTTAACCCCCAATTCCACGACATTTTTTTTTTAACATCAAAATTTAAGGGTAAATCAGTGATTTTCATACATATATTGTATGTAGGTAATTACTTACATACATTGGGTGGCGCGACAGCTCGTATAGAACCGGGGCCTGGTGACGTACAACTCTCAACCATTCCTGTGTGCGTGGTTATTGGCAGGAATAGAATGGACCTACAACTTTCTGTCGAATCCGAATGACTAAAGTGAGAAGTACTTTTACATGACAAAAAGTGATAATCTTGGAGAATTTGTCAATACCTCGTAAGAGGCAGAAACCCGTGAAAATAATGTCTGCTTTTAGGTAGCATATAGGCTGTGGATCGATTACCTACACTTTTTTTTTAAATGAAACATAAATCGGTCTTCGTTTCCAATATAAATTGTATATGAAATTAATCTACCTATTTTTTGTTTATATGCAAATGACTCGCATTTGCATGGGTTTTTTTATTGTTGGATTATTGAACCAGGAAACACACTATGGAGTCGAAACTTGGAAATTTCAGTCGAAAAATCATAAAATCCCTAAATTGCATACTTTCAGGGATGGAACTGACAATATTTTGTCCGTCACGAAAATGGGATCACCAAAAGATGGCTTTAAGCTCTCACACTGCTACATACATTTGTGGATAAAAATTATTGTAGTGTTTCAAAAAAATCATTGTAAATTTGTTTTTTTTAATTTCTAAAATTGATTAAAAATTTCGTGCAACCAGATTTACTTTTTTCGAATCATTAATAATATTATAAAAAAAAATAATTTGCCTTAAAATCTGCTTTAATAATATTTTTAATAAGTACAAAAAAAAATATCTTACCGATGCAGTTTTCCCATTTTTGCTGGTCACCTTTAACAAAGATCCTTCATAACCCTAAAATTAAAAAAAAGAATCATACAATTTTATCATTGAATTCTTAATTCCAAAATGGGTAGATATACATTATGTAGATAGGTATAACCAATTCAAACTTACCTCATAAGCTCTAAATAACAGATATAATTCTCTAGGCTTAGCATCCATTGGTAAACCACTCACAAAAAGCGTCCGAACCTAAAACAAAAAAAAAGTAATAAAATTAATTCAAAAGCCATTTGCACAGTTAAAAAAAATTATCTTTATTATAACAACAATAAACCCCTTCAATATTTTTTCAAGCACAGTAAAAAAAAAAAAACATAATTTAACGGGAGATTAAAGGTGTAACACCTCTTGAACGCTGCTGTGTTATTATCGCTTCAAGGAAATAAAGGGCTTTTTAGATAACAAACAAAAAATGAATCTCTTCTCTTTGTTATTCTCGCACCCAGAATATATATGTAAGTTTTTTTTTTTTTTTTTAAGAATCGTTTACACCTATACTGATATAAGGTCGAGTCAACAAATTTTTTCTTTTGTAATTCATTGAAATGTCGAAGCGGAAAAAAAAATCTTTATGAGGTCGACAAATTTATATATTCTTGAAAAGGATCAACAGACAGCACATTTTCCTCTCAATTTGAAAACCAGCATAATATAGAGAGTAAGTATCTCGTCCACATAATGTTAATATACATGTATACACGTATGTGATGTACTTCAAAAAATCCTGGCTATCATTATCCATCAGATATAACTATACACCTACTGTTGTAAAATTATCTAGAACATATACATAGGTACATTATTTCTCATTATCATCCACACATAATATCCTTGTTCTTACATATACATATGTATAATATTGTTCCGTGCGATGCGATTTTTATGTTAAAGTTTAGATTATTATGATTAAGCAGAATATGAATTGACAGTACCGGATTTAAATTCAAAATATCTTATGATTTTAAGGCCAAAATCTGCATTAACTTTGTTGAAGGTTTTTTATGTAACTAATTCAAATCCGAGCTCAGAACTGCTCGATTATAGGTAAAATTTTAGTTATGTATTTCACGATTCTAATGTTCTTCAAAATGCAGCTAAAATCTTTTTAATATAGGTATTTTAATTAATGAAAATTATAATTTTTCTCTAGAGAAATAACCGATTGTTTTCAATTCTGGAAGAATTCTGTTAAATAACAAAGTTTCAAATTCCAAAAAATGTATTATTGACCGAATCATTTTCAGGAATTTTTTCCAAATTAAATTAAAAATATGACATGACCCAGGAAAAAAAGAAGACGAGTGCTTTGCGCTGTCATTTGGAACTAAATATTCTTAAAACATCAACATACAACTATTTCTTTTTTTGTCAAGTCATTAACTGTCAAGTTCTATAGACGGATGTCCACGATATATATGTAATGTTACCATAACCGTGAATTTGGAGCAAAATACTAAATAAACACCAAATATATGTAAACTGTCAAATTCTATCGATGAAGTATTGGATCAAAAAAACGCCCAAAAAAATTTGAAATTTCAGTAATTATTGATCCAATAGTTTCGAGTAAAATTAAATTTAATACTTTAAATACGTTCAAATATGATTTGTCATCTATCGCCCATGTTCTGCAATCCACTTAGTATTATGAATTCACATGATGAAATTGAATTTGGGTGTTCCACAATTCGTTCGAAATGCTTAATGTGAATTGGATATTCGAAAATGAAAATTGATGTTCTGCATTTCGGTTGATTCCGTTTTCCGAACGTATTCAATCCGCTTTGTTAATGCTTCGTGAATTATTTGTGAAATTGGTTGAGTTGCTGTTAGTTTTATAATTTTTACTGCAAAATTTAAGCAATATTTATATTTTGTTCTTTGTGATATTTATTATTATTATTTTAGGGGAAAACATAAGACAAGAGAAGGAATTTCTAAAATATATGGACGAATATAATAATATCCTTATTTTGCCAAGGGTTTTTTGAGTGGAGAAAAATCCCACTCTGAGACATGGAGAAATTGATGAAGGTGTCATAAAAGGTTCTATTTCCTTTAAAACCTATTAGAATGCATCTTTGCTGCGTCTGAAACTTTCCATAAAACTTATTTAAAGAAATATAAGAAAAAACAATTCATCAGAACAGAACAATTTATATTTAGATACTATCGCTATGTCAGGCAAATCTAATATATTAGATTTTTCTTGCAGAATAATTCGTCTTATTTTTTCTTTAGAATTCAGCTTCCTTTTTTCCTTTATAAATTGCAATAAAAATAAGTCCATTTCATCTGCAGAGTAATTTCACTCTAAAAAAACAATTAAAAATGGACGCACCTTCAATTTTGACAGTTCGAAGTAATTGCGAAATTTTCGAAAACGAACGAATTGTAGAACATGGAATTTCGATTCACGTGAAATTGAAATTCGATTTCAATTCGATTTCATCCGAAATGCAGAACATGGGCGATACATATGGTCAAACAATAAATTTTCAAATTTCATAGATAAGAATGGCTACAATGTGAACGGATTTTTATTGCATAATATCTTTTACAAATTTATAACTGACTGAACACAATGGTCGCGTTCGGGAATCAATCCAAAGCTATCCGGATAGATTTGTGTTATTGTAATCCCTTGTGACAACAACAACCCAACGTATCTTAAAATTTTTGGGATAGGTTAATAGCCTATCTGATCGAACGCAAGAAATGGATACAGCTGGAATAGCTGTCAAAACATTCAATACACACAAATTCAATGTTACGAACACAGCACAATGCAACTGCATTTCGGTGCTGCAGACGGTATTGCAAGACTTTTTAACTTTCAATTTGTATCAAGAAAAAAATAGCCGGAAAAAATATTCAAGCTTGTTTGTTTCGTGAAAAATATTATAAATTTAATGAAAAATATTAGTGCAATTGAAAAATTAATTTAATTGATAAATAAGAAATATTAAATCTACAAAAAGCTGTATTGTGGGCATGTGAAAAATAGCACGTACGACATTTTTTCACAGCAGTTGAAGCTGTAGCTCCAGTGGCAATTGCAGAATTCTATTGTGTTCAGGCAATAAATAAGATCAAATAATTCACCAAACATTTCACTTTATGTCATTTAACAAATAAGAAAAGTCAACGCAGGCTACGCTGATGCCACAGAAAATTCTGCTGCATCAGCATTCAAACAAAGACAACGCGCTGAGTGACAATCTGTCAACGTTTCCTAACTGGATAAGACAGAGTGATTACACTGTAAACCTTAATAACCAAAACTTTGACGGTCACCCAACTTGACAGCTCTGCGACAAATTTTTACATTATTTTGACGTCATATAAATTAAAGCAATAACCATTTGCATCGATCGTCTAGTCCTATAGTTTTAATCTTCACCTGACTCCATATTGTATGTACCTATTTAAAAAAAAAAGCCAAACACATATATACATCTTTCAACAAAGATTTTCTCAGAGAGGAGAAACTGTCATATTTTAAAGAATGAAGTTGAAATTTGAAAAAGATGCGTCTGAGCATATCTCAAAAATCTTGATTTAATGAAGTTATTCTCAAACATCAAAAAACTTTTGGTCAATTATTAAGAATAATTTAGTTTATAGTTATCTGTTCAAAAACTTTGTTAACAAATCAGTGTTATTATCATCCGTTAATCCGGCACTGTGAATATTTTGTGTTCACATTTACCATCAAAATAAGAAAAAAAAAGTGGGTGAAAGTATAACGATTAAAACGTGCTCTATCAGAAAATCAAAGATTCTGAAGATATTTATGTTGTATGTTTTATATGCAAGTAGGTATAATACATATTGACAGGATAAAATGAATAATAAATAAGATGTTACAAAAAAAAAAAAAAAAGTACCCGAGATACATTTTCTTAGATGACATAAAGAGGTTCACGTGATAAAAATGCTTTCGTTCAAGTGACAGGAAAAGAAAACGAATTTCAGTTTCTTCTTGTTTTCACATACAAGCTATGTATATTGTATATAGATATGTATGTATGCACAGGTACATTATACACAGGTGACATTTTCTTTAACATGTTATCATTGTTGATTGTTTATTTGGTTCTTTGACAAGCTTGACATTTTCCCTTTGGGCTAAAACAAAAACTTACCTAAGTTTATTTGTCAGGTTTTTAGGGAGAAAAGAAAAATATCCTTTATTTACGTAGGAAATATATAGAAAAAACTTATTTACTATATGGCTCTAAATAGATTCATATATAGTAGTTGGTAGTATGTAGATCATAGATGCCATTATTTTTTCTTCAAAAACTTTGTATTTAAGTTTCGTGTTAAATAAGGAGTGTCTTAAAGAATTACTATATATATATTAAATTATTTCCTTTCATCGTGAAAGTAAGGTACCTTACCTACCTCTTGTGAATTTAAGGAAAATTGACCACAAAAGGTACCTAAACTATACAATTTTATTTAAAAATATAGCTACCTTTATTTCTAAAAATCATCCAACATCGAAGTGTTCCTTTATCTTATTTTCTTATCTTTATCTACAGCCCAAATCATTCAGGATATTTTTCACAATACGTACATATTACTAATATATAAAGGATCTTCAAGGAATTCAGCACTTAAGGGAAAATACAAATTTTGCAATAACATGAAAATACCATTAACTGAGAGCTTATAGATATAGGTACTGTTAGCTCAGTTAAAAAACAAGGTTTTGAATTATGATAAACAATGATTTTATTTGAAATATTCACAACTATTTATACTCAATTATACTCAATGTGAGTGTAATGCTTAAAACTAGACCACGACATAATTGGTCAACTTCTAGGTTGCAATATTGTAGCCCCGTTAGCAAATATGTTGAGTATATGCAACAAAGAAATTGACCCACTATATTCGTGTGCTATTAATTAATTAAATATGATTATGTTGTGCAAACAGGTACACTAAAGCCCACTTAAGAGAAACAACAAAATGTCACAGTATTTATTTCACTTAAGCGGGTTTTTTACTTAGCCGAACCCCGCTTAAATGAAAAAAAAATTTACTTTAGCGAAGTCCGGATAAGTGAAAATAAATTTCACTTATGCGGATTTAAAAATTTCATTAAGCGGAAATTTAAAGCTAAAAAAAAATTTAATTAATCCCTTTGAGTTGCCTAAAAAAAATTTAAATAAATAGAATAGATATATTAAATAAAATGGTTGTGACGTACTCAGAAATTCAAATTTTGTGGTGAAAATGGTGGAGGTAAAAAATAAAATAGAAATGAAAGCGTTCAGCAAATTTTGTGTTCCGTTCGATTCAATTTTTTTTTTTTTTTTCACTCAATGAACTTTTTTAAAACGAAAAATATAAAAATTTAACTGAAAATATGTTTCAGGTAAGCGGGTTTTTCATTTAAGGCAGTTTCGATTAAGTGGAGTGTTTTATAAGTAATTGGTCGAAAAATGCTCGCGGATGAAAAAAGTGTTTCAGAAAAACGGGTTTTTCTCTTAAGCGCGTTTTTTCTGCATTTGGGAATAGCGTCTCTAACGGTTTTGTGTAAAGTAAACCGATTTTGAAAATTTTAATTCGGACACACAAAATATGTTGCACGACTATACTATACAATTCAACTTAAACGTTAATCAAAACTTAAACCATGAATTCAGATATATACTTAGGTATTTTACTCATTATTGTTAATCCACCTACTTGAGGTGAATTATTTAATTAACATGAATTATTTTGTTGTTTTTGTTTTATTGATAAAATTACGCACATAATTCAATGGTGGAAATTAATTTGAATTAATTTATGTTTGATTTAAGTTTATTAATAAGGGTGTAAAATTATGAACGTGGATTAATGCAATAATTGCATTGTCATACAGGAAATTGTGAAAATGTCAAGAGTCCTAATATTATCAACATTTCCTCAGATTTTTTATTTATTTATAAATAGGAGTACTTGTGCGCTAAATTGGAACGAAATATGGTTGATTCATTAAGAAAATATGTATATGATAATAACTAATTACTTCAAATTATAAAGATAAGGATTGTAAAAACAACCGTTCTATATTTTTGGTCTATGTGAAGGTTTTTTTAATAATACAAATTCTATATACTACTGAAATACATCAGCCAAGTAGAAGACTTAGCACTATTTTTATTGGACTTGTTGAATTATTGATTCAAAATAGCTTTTACCGGCCTTTAGTCCACAAATCGTTCAGTTGAATATGTAGATATAGGAACTCAAATCGTTGGAACAATTTGTTCCATTTTCTGTGAAATGAAAATCAGCTGGCAATAAAATTATAATTCGCATAAAGAAAACAAATAAATACATAATAAACAAAAAATGTTTGTAATTTTTTTTGGTTTTGATCTTGAAAAAACTAATAAACATTTTTGAAATTTTCAACGAGTCTCGATTGCAGAAATATTGCCTTCCAACGATTTTTTTTAACAATTTTAATTGAATTCGGTTGAAATAAGGTATAATATCTATCACTTTGGATGAACATATTTTGAGAACCATAGGTCGTAAAGTTTTTTAGTTTTCAGTTTTAGAAAGATCTTAATACACCTTGATATTTTTCTTGCCTGGATTGAAAGAATTGGAGCTTGACGACTTGTGGTTCCAACAAGATATAGGGTCACAGCCTATATAGCTAATGGACTGATCGTTGATCGTTGATCTTGCTTAGTGTTGATTCCAGTTGGCTTTCACGCTTTGCTGATTTAAGCCATTTTTGGAATAGCTAAGAATACCATTTGTATAATAATTGTCCTTCGAAACCCTTAAAAATAGTAAAAATAATAACATCCTGCGGACCGCACCGAAATCCCCTAATTCCGTTTAAAATGGTCGAAAAAGTACCAACACGAAAACTTAGAAGGCTCATCCGCAGTGTATATATATATAGGGCGCCCGCCATTTAACCGACACTAAAATTCCCAATGTTTTACAATCCGGCAAAAAATAAAACATAATGTTACATTCAATCTTACCTATACTAAGTTTCATTCCAAATCAAAACCAAGGATTCTGTCACGCTCCACCCTGCTTAAATTCGTTTTCAATAAATAAAAACGTTTCACAATACTTTTGTCTATGAAGCAAAACAATTTTCTTTGATTCTATTTAGACATACTATACATTTGTACAAGTAACATCAATCTTTCCAATTTAAAGGACTTTATCCACTCATTAAACTTCCATAAACTTTTCAATTGTTTGATTCTAATTACATTTGAACAAAGTTTTTCAAAGCTGTCAGTATCAAAATTATGTATAAAAAAAAAGAAACAAATAAACAATATTAAATTGAATGATGATTTATCGCCAATTAGAGCTAGAATCTTTTTATTTTCATGAATACAAACAAAAACAGTGACATGTCCCTTTCTAAATCCTCTTTTACAAAATTATTTAAACAAAAAAAAAAATACTAACAAATAGATAGACCATCATTAAAAAGTGCCAGAAGTGTCAAATAAATGTATTGTACAGTTGTCCAAAATTGTAAACACTAATTTCATATATTTTTAGACAATTTCATCTCGATAATAGGTATGGTATAATACCATTAGTGAAATATTAAACATAATATTTTAAAAATACCTTTGCCACCGAATTATCATCACACATCACACATCATCCTTAAATCCTTTTCATTGATATTTGACACTGACTAATTAAAACATAGCTCATAAAGTAGTTTTTTGTCGTTTAATTCAAAAATCTACCTCACACATAAATATAATTGCTAATATGTGTTTAAAGGAATGTTCATTGCTATAGTGAAATAATTTGTATCATAAAATTGAGATAAAAAGGAAAGCCCCATGCCCCACTCCATAGCTACACCACCATCATCATCAGGGCGAAAAGCTGAACAAAAAGATGCCACAGTGAAACAATTTGCCGCCGCCATAAATATTTAAAATTATTCTCTAGAGGAGTCCTTCAAAATATAACTGTACAGTGTACCTACTGTACCTATATGTATTGTATATGTATACATACATAAATTGGATTATGGATGGCCCACAAAATAACGCGCGGTCTGAGAGAGAGACAATTAATTAATGCTCAATTCATTTCGAAATTCCTATTTGAGAATTGAGAAGAATTTCAGTTTCAGTATGGTATGATGCTGCTGTTGCTCCTGGGTGCCACAGTTGCTACTTTTAACGCTTTTGATATTTCACACATTTCGCGATGACAAAATTCAATGAATAAATTCATTTAACTTATGGGTACGTTCGTCTCTTTGGTTTTAAGCACATCATGATGCACAACATGATGCGATTGCAAATGGGTATGGTACTTATTATTAAACCCATATCTAATAAGTACCCGAGACCGAGACGTGTCGTAGAACAGATGGGGCACCTATGTATATTTGCATTTAAAATTCGAAAAAAAAAGTAATTTCTTAGAAAAGAACAAAAAGATCAATCAAAAGTTTAGTTGAATAATTTTAACTTTATTTTTCATTCCTTATTTTATGGATAACCTTCACCCATTTTAGTGCTCCCGTTTTGGATGAATTTTACATGTCTGAGAAGTAAGCATAACAATTTCTTCATAGACTAATGGGACCATGACAGGAAATGGAATATTAGGCTTTTTTCTGCATTTCTATTCCGGATTTTCATAAAACATTGATTGTGATCGGATTTACTGTTAACTTTACAGCGAAGTAAGCATGACAGGCTTTATTTTCAACAATGATGAAATCTATATCAAAATAAGGCTTCAAATCCAGTTCAAGAAATTTTGAAATCCGACAAAAAAAAATAAAACTTTACTGCAAAATTTCATTGTGAAGAAAGGCTCCAAATTTATTTTTACCAGTTCAAGAAAAGGTTTGAACGAAATTTTGAAGTCCTCATTGAAGAAAATCAAAAAAAAAAAAAAACATGAAAACATGAAAACATAAAAACATGAAAACATGAGAAACTGACAAACTGTTTACTTCAAAATGTGGCCCTAGTTTTTTCTTCTTTGAATTGACAGCTTGTCCGGTTTTTGAGAAAAAAAAACTTTCATGCTTTCTTCAAAGTGAAGTTAGCATTTGGTTTGAGGCTTTTATGGAACTGCATATACAAAAATGCAATTTCGGAGCCTTACTTAAATTTCTTAGGTAGTTGTACTGTTGCGAGAAAAGGAATTTCATTCTAATTTCAAAGTGAAGTTAGCGTTGAAATATGATTTTTTTTATTTAAATTATGACTTCAAATTTTGGCTTGAGAGTTTTCTGTAATTTCATACAAAATTGCAAATTTGGAGCCTCAGGAACACCAAATTCTAAGATCATGTGGTTGCTGAAAAAAGAAATTTCACGTTACCTTCACAGTGAAGTAAGCGTTGAAGTATGTCTTTTTTAATGAGGACCTAAACAATTTGAGAAGAGTCTTTTTGCAAGCCCGGGGGGAATTGGTCGAAAAAAACAACTACGGGAATTAGCGACACTATCACAGAAACAAAATGGAGTTTTCATACAAACTATCGATACCAAGTATGTACAGCCCTATTCTGCTAAACGGGGGATCGAACGTTCGATTCACTTCATCGATTCACTTTTACTCATCGTCTCAATTCTGCTAAACGTCGGGGGAACTACTTTACCAACCCTTATTTCGAATCTTTCGAATATTCAGTTTTAAATGAAATGTCACATTGATATACTTCAAAAATTTATTTAAAAAAAGAAAACTTTTGAGATTTCCAATCAAATTCGTGAGTGTGGTAATCGAAAAACGTGAAGTGACATACGCAAAAGAACACAGGACGTTATGGTCACGTCCGATGACATAACAAAAACTAGCTGCTTGCCTGAGATTTTTTGCAGAAGCCAATTATCAGCACAATGTTGGTAAAGACTTCAGCGTTTGTATAGCACAACCGACTAGTAAAATTCTTAAGCAGGTTTTGGATAGCTTGGAAAAACAGTTGTGTTCAAGGTGGATAACCATGCGAATGAAGGAGAAGGAGAAACATGAAGCCAAAGAATACTTTTTTGAAAAGTGTGGGATACCAGTTGTCACGATTAGTTATCTTCTTCCCAAAAAAATTGTATTTATTAGAAAAAATTCAAAAAATTAAAATATTCTCATTTTTACCCACATTTCTTTTAATATTCAGTGACAATTTTGTATAGAGCTGATCGATCCACTCGTGATCCATGAAAATGGCACACTAAGTTACTGAAGGGGAATGATTCCCTACGAAAGTATAGAAGAATACAAATTGTTTATTTTCGAACAATCATTCCCCCCGACGACGTTTAGCAGAATAGGGCTGGTTATTCACGTCGGTAATACAGTTTTTCTGTGCGCTTAAATCAAGCCCGGAGAATTTTCTGGGTTTAATTTAGCCCGTAGGGAATTAGTTGTTGTTGCATTTAACATGGTGATTTTTTTTTCCAATTTTCCCCGGACTTGCAAAAAAATACTCCTATAATCAAACGTACAAAAAATAGTGCCATAGAAATTAAAACAAATTTCACCAAATTATCTATTGAAAAACTCCACTGTATATTTCGCTTGGTAGCCACACGAAACACGATCAACTATATATTCCAATCAATATTTTGGCAAAATTTTCTATTTTCACTTAATATCTAAACTTTTTTTTTTAGTGAGAAAGAGAGATGACTTCACTTAGATGCAACGACGACGACAACAACGCGAAGTGCGATGAAATTTTTGAATTATTTCCTACCCTATACGAACGACGACGACGCACGCACGGCTAACCGGTACCGACAATAACGTCAAACAACAAAGGATAAATGATGCAAGCAGTGCCCTCTATGCGTCATCCATAAATAATAATATACAATATTTTCGGCATCACATCATGAGTTGGCATATATATATATATGTATATATGTATGCATATACACAACGAAAATGTAAATCTAGTATAGTATGAACGAGGGTAAGTAAAGGGGGTAGATATACATATGTGTAGTTGCAGTATGCATGAATTTAGCTGGCAAATGATTTCATTAGCATGCCATCATGACAGAGGACTTTCATTAACAACCAGAGGCATCAGGAAAGATACAGTGTTGATACCAAGAGATTCATCGTATTTTATTCAGTTTAAAAAAAAAATGACTTGGACATTAATACCTTATTTTTTTAACAAATTTATCAAATACATTCAAGAACAAATTTGGTCACACGAGATTCAAAAGTTTTTTTTTAATCTGAACTTATTTTTATTAAAGAGTAGGTATATTGAGGTTGGTATCAAATCACTATCAATTTTAATTTTAAGCGGTAGGTAGGATGGTACCACCAGAACACTATAACTTACACCCTTATTGCGAAAATCAACTATCAATTAATAATTGACATTTATTAATCAATTTTATTAAATGATTTGTCAGAATCAACTATCAATGGATTGTTGCCCCCTTGTGAAATTGTATCAATATTCTATTTTTAGTGAAAAAATCGGTATTGTGAACAAAATTTTTCATCGACTTTCTTGTCATCTGTCAATTTTTCTATCAATCGTAAATTTGTATTTGATGAGTTGGTGCATAGTTAGTTAATAAAAGTAACAAAAAAATGTAAGTTGCGAATTGTATAAGATGTTAAAATTGTTAATTTGTTTTCTTAAGATCTCAAAAGTAATAAGCAGCAAAAAAATTGTGTACAGATTAGTCCACTTTATGGAAGAGAAAACTTCAAGACTATCATATTTCGTATATCGTTATTAAAAAAACAATTTGCTGAACAAATAAACTATCACGAAAATAGGCTTTTTTGTTTTTATTTTTTTAATTCTATAGGGTCATTCATTTTTCGGTTTCGAAAGTAAAGCTAAGTAAAACACACACAGCGATACATTTTTAATGAACATTTTATTTCATTATAAAGCTTGTACTTTGCCATTAAGTGTGAAAAATAATATCATTCAAATGGCCGCCTCGGGAAGATTCGCAGCATGCCACTTTTTCGCACATTTCGGGCGCTATCTCGGCCATAACTTGAGTAATGTAGGTTTTTAATTCGTCTAGAGTTCGGGGATTATTCGCGTTAACACGGTCTCTTGCGTAGCCTCACAGAAAAAAATCTGACTGTGTCAAAGCGAATGATCTTGGTGGCCAATTGACGTCGCCAAACTTGAAATTTTAATTAGGCGACCAGGAAACTTCTCACGCAATAAATCCATAATGGGTCATGTTGTTTGGCTTGTTGCCCCGTCTTGTTGGTACCACATATCATCCAAGTCATGATCCTTAATCGCCGGCCAAAAAAAATCGGATAATTCCTGCGAACGCCCGGAAATCGATAAATTCGGATCATCAGCCACACTTGCGCTTGCAGCAGCAATATTTTCGTCTGAGCGTGCATTACGATGATGCACAGGCCTTACGACATCAGTAACGTTTCCACTCTCTTTAAATTTCTTCACAATTTTACCGATTGCTTGCGTATTCGGTCGATTAATGACGACCATAATCATCACGTAATGCGCGAAAAATGGCTACGTTTGAATCACCATTTTTGTAGTAAGTTTTAATAATTTCAACGTGTTGTTCGATTGTTAAAGTAAATGACAAACATTCAACTAATATAGGTATTATGACACTTCAAATGACAGCTGAGTTTGACAGGTGTCCAATGCCAGCGTTACCACGAAGTGAATTACCCGTTATTATATTTTCCTTTCCACGTTACTCAAAAAAAAAAAAAAGAAAACAAACTTCTGTCAGACGCACATCCCCATTCACATTAATTGAAATATTTTAATGGTATTCACAATAGCAGAAAGATTTTTCAATTTATTTTCACAATACCGATTTCGATTTTAAATTGATTGATTGATAAATTGAATCAGTCATCAAAAGTCAAAATTTCTACGTGAAGTAGGCGGCATGTTGAATTTTACGAATTTCTAGGCAGAAATCATTTATTTCGGTAAATATTTACTTAAGGTTAAAAAGGGTTTTTCAAAAAAAAATATATTAACTTTATAAATATAACAATTTTGGCTTAAAAATTTTTCTCAAATTGGGTAAATATTTCAAAGATGCATGCTTTCAAATATAAAAATTTAGGTTGTGGTACAAATTTTTTGATTTTTTGACTAAAATGTCAATCGGACGCGAAAAAATTTAAGAAAAATTATTTAATTTATATATCTAAAGTTTTTAAATATTGATAATAAATATACTGTTAAAATATTATTATGGACTTCGATTAAATAAGGACTTTAGCCTCTGTTTTTTTTTATTTAACTATTTTACTCCACCTACTTAGATAAACCATTTTGTGTAAAGTACCTATAAGGTATAATCCTATTATGTAGTTATAAATAAATATTTGAATTCGTGTATGATAAAAACTTTTTGTGTGTGTTCCTTTTTGTTAAACATACTGTATTAGCTTCATAGTACAGACAGACTTTCAACGGGTAATGGAAAAGATAAATAGAATCATGCCAAAATTCATCAACATATTTCATGGCAATAAAATTATATTTTACGTTTAAAAGCGCACTGGCGGCACTGGTGACAGAAACTGAACAGTGAGTGAATGAGATACTGCATTTTTGACCATAAAAGCTTCTTGTTTTAACTTCTGCTAGGTTTTATCATATCGCTGCGTGGGTTGGTCAAGACAACCGATACAACTAAATGAAACTGAAACTTACTATTCAGGAGATGCATATGCATAGACCTTTAAAAAAACTGCGAAATACTGTTATTTCGTTAAAATATCAATAGTTGAGAATATACATATATTTTTTAACTAGAGACGCATTGTTTTTCTAGCAAGCCTACTTTTTTGGGCTGTACACAAAATTTTCTTTTAACTCAAATAATAATAACGTATACGTTGTTGGATTGTGATGATTGGATCGACAATAATCAATCAGTGATAAGATTCAAAAATACTGGTATTTTTATTTTTTAGAGATGGAGAACTTTAAATTGAAATAAAACACAGAAAAATATTAGGACTGTTCAGGGAAATGAGATCTCAGCAATATCAGTTACTTACATTAACAGGATTCCTCAGCAAAATTTCTCAGTTTTGCTGTCAAAACTCTGAGGAAAACAAATCTTGGATTCGCTCGCTCTGAGATCTCATTTTTCTGAACGCCCCAATTTTTGTGTGTGTCCATTAAATAAGCTTTATTTGACAGATAATTTTTATGTATGTCATTAATTGGCGTGTTCAGAAAAATGAGATCTCAGAGATTTTTCTCACTCCAAAGGAAAGCAAGGAGAATCTAATTTTTTTTCCTCAGAGTTTTGACACGAAAACTAAGGAATTTTGTTCATGTAACTGAGATTGCTGCGATCCCCGAGATCTCATTTTCCTGAACACGCCTAATAAGTATGAATTTGGGCATGTTTCCGTCGCCTACGTGACGTAATCTGTATAAAATATTTTCACAAACCATTTACAGTACATGAATAAGTGTTGCCTTCCAAGTAATCAATTGATTTTGGTTAATCGGCGCAGACTAGAAATGCGACTTTACATATCCCAAAGAAAATAATCTATATAATGAACGAGATGGCCAGTTAACAGGTCTATTTTGTGAAATTAATCTTTCGTCAAATGTTTATTTCACTAAATTAATTATATCATATGATAGTGTGGCATGTAGCGCCACCGCCGCCTTCCTGTTGAAACCACATGTCTGCAACATTGTGTAATACTTTCCAATTGAGGCACAAAAAGTTTCTAATCATTTCTCTCTACCGCCCACCATTACCTTTAACGTTCCGACCTTAATCATTTTTAAAGACATTAAATTACGGATAAATGATTCCATCGGCTCATAAAGCACACCAAATGGTGAATTTTTCTTGAATTTATCAACGCTCCAATACGACAATTTTGTTTATTGACATGGCCAATTTAGTCAGAATGTGATCCTTTTTTTTTGTCTTTAAGTAGTGTAGGTGGATTCAGGGTCAGAGCGAAGAAAGCAAAAAAAAAAAAACTTTTTTTTTGGAAGAGTCAACTTGGACACGAATTCCTAAACGTAAAACTTGGGCAAATTATGTGTTTTTTGGTACTTCTCCTTTTTTACAAGAGAATGGTAAAAAAGCAAAACACTGATGGTAAAAGCAGAAGAATAATTTCCATCCAAATAACATCATAAAAGGCATGTAATGCCCGTTGATTTTCACGAATTGAATCATGTTAAAAAAATTATTAGTAATTTACAAAGGGTGCTCCGGCATAATTCTATTCATAATTAGTTGCTAAACAAAAATTACCTCAAAACAAAACGAGAACTGTCAAATTGGTTTTCAGAGAAAACAGTGTTGCCAATTTAAAGCTCTTCGCCTTAAAAAAAAAAAAACGAACCCCGTTTAAAAAAAAAAGTGTGTGTCCCTATGCTTTTTTTTAGTCTTATTTTGGAAATAATCCTTGCTCAAGTTATTGAAGAAATTGAACCAACAATTTTAACAGCCTGATGTTGAGGTATTGGCATAATACTACTTAGCAATTTACTAACTTTAATGTTCTCAACAAAAATAATCTTAAGTTTAAACATTGTTTAACTATAGTATCATAGTAAACCTATTTTCTTATTAAACTTCAACTGAACACGCCTAAAAAAGTGACAGTTCATGCAAACAAGTAAGTATACATAAAATGTTTATATTTTTAAATGTTAAAGTGACATTTGTAGTAAGCATGATAGGGCGGGTTCAATGAATTACATTTGTCATCTGAATTTTCAGAATTCTGAATCTATGTCGTTGAATGCAAAAAACATCTGAAATTTCAGTCAAAAATCATTGTGTCAAATTATTGCATTTACCTATGGGATTTGCATTGAATCGAAATAAAATAGAATTCTCATTATATTCGTAAATTAAGCATTCAGCAACAAATTTTATAAGTTTTATTAAAAGTGTTTGCATAGAATGCCATAAAATATTTGGTTTTGTTTTTCAAATATTATTATTGAGATGTATGTATATAAAATTGTTCCACAATAATCGTCTGCGAAATTAAGGGACGATTTTTGAAAAACTCACTAAACAATAAACAATATTCATTGAAATAAGTATTTAATTTACATGACCAAAACATAACAAAAAACACCAACCACAATGAAAGTTATAAAGTTCAACTTTATGTGTAATACTTCAACTGCTTTGGCATTTCCCCCACCACAAAAAACATTCATCTGAATTTTCAGATGAGAATTTCTTGTCTGAAAATTCAGATGAAACGTAACTAAAAGTCATCTGACTTTTTATGACAGCTGGCCAATCAGAAGCTCTAAAAATTCAGAAATCTGAAAATTTAGATGACAGAAGGAATGGATAGAACGCCCCCATACTAAAAAGCTAAAATAGGCATTTGGTGATTTTAGCTTTAGTGAAATGTTATAAAAATATTCATTGGTATACCATACTTACTCGTTTAAAATTTAGAAAATCCTGTTTTTAATCTAACCTCATACTAATAATGCTTTAACATCATACAATCAGTACTACTAAAAATTTGCGTCATTAATTTTTAACTAATTATATTATTTAGATTTGAAATAATAAAATAAAATTATTTTTCAAACTAAAGTGGCCGAAATTAAAAATCACTTTTTTAAAACCACTTTTTAAGCTGAACAAAAGAAATTAAATATTTTTATCTTTAAGTTGAACTATGATCGTTAAAATTTTCATATAAATTTTTAATTATCTTTCCAATTAGTTTTCTTTAATTTTCCTCCACCAAAAATTCCATCAAATACTTCTCTTGTCTTTGTCTGTACAGTGTATGTACATAGCCATACTTATTCATCTTGACTCCTTAACTATGTATATAAGTAGGTATATAGAATATGCTTATAGATTCAACTTAACCTGACACAAGACGATTTTCTTCAATCAAATTATCGCACATAATTCATAAACCGCAAAAACTGAAATTAATTTAGCGTAAATAAAGTGAAATGAGGGAGACCAAAACAGACAACAAGGAGAAGAGTAAATTAGGCATAATAAACAAAAAAAAAAAAACATTATCGTGTCAAGCAACGAGAGATGATACTGTACTGTACACAGATGAGTTGGAGGAGGAGGCATACGGACTGAGAGTTTTCCTTACTTAATATTAGGTATATGTAGATAAAGACACTTAGTTCTGGACTGTTTCATTTGTGACATCAATTTTGCCAAACGATGACATTCACTCTGGAATTTTTTTAGGCTATGATAGGTGCATATATTTACATTATACCCTTGATTCTTCTCATTTTGAGGTTTGAGATTTATTTAACTTATACCATCACAACATTATTTTTTTTATTATTATTTTTATTTTTTTAAACACAATTTAAAATTGGTTTTAGTCACATATATAGACGTTCTACCGTATAATTTATAATGAGTTAAATTTAGCTCGTTAATTAGTTGATAATTTATGACTGTGCATGTAATTTGTGTATATATGTAATGTTTGTGAGTTAATGACGATGGTGACGATATAGACATGACAGCATTTACTTGTACAAATATTTTGACTTTCTTATTAATAGTACAGGAAGTTGTGTTGTTCTTTGGTTACAGCAGATTTCTTTTAGATTTTAGTAGATTTGGTTAAATCAACTATTTGGACGGTATATATTTTTTGAAGTAAACATCTATGCCGGCACATTACGTTGTGCTGTTGCACGTTACGATACGTTAATATATATTGGATACGTTTAATATTGGGTACGTTCCTTCGTAGCTCAAACTAAATCGATAGATCGAGTTGGGTTTGGGTTGAAATTTGGTTAACAGTTCAAACTCGGCGCGTTCTATGATGTAAAGCCATCACTTGAATATTTAATTTGATGTTTACCGTGAGTCCCGGCACTCACACTTTTTTTTATTTATGAGATTAACATTGATGTATTAACATTAAAGTTAATATTAAATTTTAAATTAATGAATATGGATTCTTTATAGTAGTAGAATTTTATTTCAATATAAAATAAGCCTTCAATTTGTTCAAAAACAAAAAATTACAAATTTCGAGGATTTCGATACAGGGTCAATCTCGATACCTATTCCTCTTTATTGATATTAAAATTTATTTGATAGGCTGATTTGAATAGTGACGAATTATGCAGAGCGAGCCATTTTGTAATTTCAGAATCCTTACCAAATGGTTCCGCTTGTGCAAGGTTAGAAAATGCCAAAAAAAAAATCGGATTTTGGAGAGGCTAAGAATATATGAAAAAAATTTCTATTTTGTGCCTAGTAATATAGGAAAGAAATGTTTGCGAATATTCAAGATGAATACGGTCAAAAAGAATTGAATGAATTGGTTTTGCACTTTTAGGGGTCAGTAGTAATAGCTTTCATTGAAAACTATCGTTGGAATTTTTGTTTTGTTTTAGAGGCTCTTAAAAGGCAAAATTAGTGATTATATTTTGATGCTTATATAAAGCTGATGACTCAAATATTAATTCTGCCAAATTTTTTTTTCATTTTAGCCCAACCTTTGACATGAAATAAATTCCATTATTTCAATGATTGAACTATCTTACCATTGATCATTAAAAACTTAGAAGTCGTTTTACGTGGAAGGTTGGGCCAAAATGAAATATTTTTTTGACTTAAAATTATAAATGAGTCATCAGATTTATATTGGCATCAAAATAATCAATGATTTTGCCTTGAAAGTGTCTCAAAATAAGAAATTAAAATTTTCAATGATGAGTTTCAATGAAGGCTATAATTGGCACCTTATAGACAAGAACATATTGAAACCCTCATCTGATGCATTCGTCGATATGTGGGATTCAGTTAATTCAGGTTCAGTGCTTTAAAAATAAACGAAAAATGTAAAGTCGTAGTTTTGTTTTAAAAATTTTGTCATTCTGTATTATACAATTATTATTACAAAACGTGCTATTTGCCTTTTTGTTAAAAAATATTTTTACTTAAAGAAAACAAATTGTCATGAAACATAACATTTGTCTATAGGTAAATAAAAATTTTATGATTTAGGTAATGAATTTCATGAATATTATATTTTATTAGTCCCTTGAGTCACACCCACAAATAAACATATTCTTCACACATGTAGCCAAGGTATGGCGTTTTTATAATCTATGCGGAGTAATTTTCCTTTATGACAACTCATTTAAATTAAGTATTAACATTTTCGTTAATATTATTCTGTTTTTTGTTTGTTTGTAACAAATGTATTACAAAATACAAACTTTCAAAGCACTAAAGAAGAACTGTAAATGCCAATATTGCCACTTAGAAAATCAAAGTGAACTTGAAGGGTTTTCAATATAAATGACTTGGCTTTGACAGTTCATGGTGACCATGTTGTTTTGTCAGTTGTTAATTTTCCTATTTTTTTTTTTTTTTATTTTTCAAAAATGATGGCCGATAGAAGAAGACTATCCGAGTGGTCGCTGACTGGGTTTTGGAGCAGTTGGAAGCAGAAGTCGATTTCAGCAAAAAAAAAAATCGCCTAGACCCAGTTTAAGATGAAACAAGTACGTCGTCGGTAAAAGTGACAGATTCTAGTGGCCGGCGGCGGCGGCGTTGGCATTATGCAACGATCCGTACTTTTTCGAAAACGACGATGGCATTCTAGTAAGATGCCGCTACCGTACATGCAAAATAATATTCATAATATTCTCAATCAATAAATTATGAGAAAAAGATTGTAAATAATTCTATAAGAAGGTTAACACGATGACGTTCTATTAGGTCAAATTCAAATTATGCCCCAAAGATTTCAAGTCGTGTTATCATCAACCTTTGACGGTTGCATTGAAACTCGAATTGGTACTTGACTTCTAGGGTCAATGCGTTGAATATTTTCCTTCATTATTTAGCCAGTTCACGTATGTATGTATCTGAGATTTCACTGAACAAACTTCTGTCAGCTTCACTGAGGAGAAGGGTAAACCTGAACACAATTTCTACGCTAGAAGACAAAAGTACTCTCTATCTCTTTTTTTTATAAATTGATCAACTGCGACAAAAAATAACTGAGCAAGCGAATCGAAAAATTTTCAGTCTCAGATTTTTGACAGCAAAAGTGAGAAATTTCACTGAGGAATAAAGTTCAGATTTCTGGGATCTTTGAGATCTCAGTGAGCCTGAGAAACTTGAACTGGGTAATTCAGTAATCATTTTGTCAATACAAGAACGACACGTTGACAGACTGCTCGTTGACTAGATGTCAGAATTTCCTGTTACGTTAACTTTTTTTCCTGAGCTTCTTTATGTTTGACATCATATAATGTTAATGATCAGTTGAGTCTGTAAATAGATTTTTTTTCGATTGGTCATCACCAAACTTTCCAAACATAACCATTTACAATTTCATAATAGTTTTTCTCCTGAAAAAAAAAATAAAAATAAAAAGATAAAATGGTTTTAGATTTGATTTCAAAATCAAAAAAAAAACAATTTTAAAATAACAAAATTGCATTTTTCTGGAGCGAAAAATACAGTTTTCTTGTTGCTTTCACAGAATTTTTAATTCGTTGACATAGTAGCCAAGCCACCCTTTGATGGAATTTAATAGTTTATGTCTTGACAGTTAAGTGCTAAACCACAAAAACAAATATTCACTCCTGTTCTGATTGCATTCCGAATCAAATTCATAAACGGAATTAATATCCGCACGGATTCTAAAAATTTGTTTTGAATTTCACTTTCACGTTAGTCAGTATTCAAACCTTTTTTGCTTTCGTAATCGGTGAATATAATACATACATAAGTCGTGTTTTCTTGGAAAAGCTATTCACAGTACAGTAGGATTTTACACGAGTTACAAATACAACATCCACAGTAGAATTACTGCCAATAAAAGCAGAAGTAGAATCCTACTGCGGATAGGTTTGTGACGTTTATTCGAGTATCGAATGGAATTTTGGTGGTTTTGTTTTCAGATGTTGGTGGGATTGACTATTATTTGCATCTCGATGGCTGTGTTTATAAAGTAGTTGTGTGTTTTTCATGGCTGTTTTTCCATTGACCAAAAAAATCAATCTATCATTTTCGATTCAACCAAAAAAATCAATTGATTTTATTCGTTATCGGTTTTTTTAAAACTTGATTTAAATAAAAATGCATTTAAATGCACTTCTGATTGAAGAACTACATAGAATTCAGTTAAAAAATCATTATATGATCTAACAAAAATGATCGCCGATGACGTCATCTACATGATACATAAACCACAACTTACTTCGACCATAATCTACGAACAAACCCCTTTCCTGAAACATATGTTTATCGCTGCCTTTTCCTCAAGAATTTATTTTTATTGCTGAAACCGAAATGTCTGACAAAGGAAAAAGGTAAAAAGAAAATTAATATAAATTATATGATTAAACAATTCTAATCAGTAGGATAGGAGGGTTAGAACGAACTGGACAAAAAAAAGAACTGAAGCGTTATTGGATTTTTATGCGGCGAGGGCCGAAGAGTTTCAGCTTCGTTTCCACTTTCACTGGACTCTAACAGTTCACGCAAAAACTACAATTATTTCATGAATTATTTATGAAAGAATATCTTTTCCTATGTTTTCTTACCATATCTTCTGAAAAATTGTCCATTTTATGTAACTATAATTAATTTTTGGCTCAAGTTATTTTTTGTTTTCCTTTTCATTTGTAGCAAACTTTCTTTTATTTATATTTTTTTTTAAATTATTCTGACAGCTGTTATTCGGTAGTGCCAAAAGTGAAATATAAAAACCAGGCTACTGCCGATGCGTTTTTTTGGGAATTTCTTACTGTACTATGTATAGATTCCCAAAAAAACATGGCTATAGTTATAAATAAAAAAAAAATTAAGATGACCAAATTAGATTTTACACAAATAATTACATTTTTAAAACTTTGAGGATTCCAATTAATTCAAATAAGTTCCAAACTTCAAATATTTTTAATCCGATCGAAAATCAAAACACACACTCATTCCGCAATTATTAAAAATGAAAAGTAGGTATTTCAAAACAGAGAGTTCGAAAACGAAAGTATTTTACAACTGATAGAAATTTGGAACAGAAGTTAAAACGTTGTACGAAGTTGAACAATTTGCTGTCAAATCCCATTAACATTTTTGACAAGAAGTAAACTGTTTAGCAAGAAGCTGCAGTTAACAAACAGAAATATTTTTTTGGCGCACTTGAAAGCTTTAAAATTGTATTTTTCCGGAGCATTTACTGAAACGTCAAAATTTTCGGCCGCACTTCGATGGAATCACGGCTTGACATATAGAAGACAAGACAAGAAGAAATTCCTAAAATCGTTTTTTCCCGTAGTAATTCGTAGTAATTAATAGGATTTCAATTTTTTTGGATTTTTAGAAGATTTTTAATCTATTGCCATCTATGGTACATGACAATTTTTGTCGTGACAGAAAAATGAATTATATTTTGACGTATTAAGCGCATTCCGTTTCAATAAGTGTCACTACTAAATGCGGAAAGTGCTTTTTTCGAGATCGACACATAAAATGCCGACTTTAGGGATTTTCAAATGTGTTTATTCTATTGACATCGTAGCTATCCGTTGGTGGAATTTGACACTTTATATTACTTGTCAAAGTTGATAGGAATTATCGAACGAAAAGGCCATACAAAATGTCAACGTCGCGCATCATCGCGAATTGACGACTCACCCGATTGTTTTTTTTGTTTATGTAATTATTTCATTAATGACTTTCTTTGACTCTTATTGCAATCTTCTGTTTCCAATAAAACACATATGGATTATTATTGATTACAGTTTTATTAAGTCGCGTTGTTATGAATTATAATTATAAACTGACGATCGGCGAACCTGTTTTTATGACTATGAAAATTACTGCCTGAAAACAATGGATACGGAGCTGCAACTATAACTGCAGCTGGAACAGCTGTCAAAGTATGCAATACACACTAATTCAATTTTACGAACTCAAACCAACGCAGCTGCAAAAAAATATTGAAGCTTTTTGTGGTTATTCGTTTCGCGAAAAATATTATTCATGCCGATTTTTTTTTATTTCCGATAACTTTCTTTAAATTAATCATGCCGATTATGGAATCCGCAATACTGGATCCGCAGTGCAAGGCTCTCTTTTCTCTTTACTCATTTGTCGTGAAAAGAAGAGAGAACTCTATACTGCGAATCACTGTGGATCCAGTATTGCGGATTCCATAATCGTCATGATTAATTTAAAGAAAGTTATCGGAAATAAAACAAAAAGTGAATAATTAGACCGTGATTGGTTTTTTTTGTCTTTAAAATATATTAAATGCTGTACAGCTGTATTGTGGGCACATACAAAATAGAACGTACGATTTTTTTTCACAGCTGTTGCACCTCCAGCTCCAGTTCCAGCATTCTATTGTGTTCTTCAGGCAGTTAGGTGTACCGATACCGATGTCCATAGAACTGGATTCTTTTCTTTCTATCTGGCGCTGAGAGTTAAACTACATTTAGGTTAAAACTTAGCTTTATGCACGACTCTTAATATTATAAATAATTGTGAAACTTTGTTCCAAATCGTATTTAAAATTCTAAGATTTTTTTTTTTTTCATCATTCCAAGTAGAAACCATTACCCATGACATCCAGTTCTCGCAATCCGCTGTCGTTTTTTTTTTTCTGTATATCTTTTGCATTATTTTGCACAACCATCTTATGAGCCATTACACTTTGTGGTCCATAAATCGTTTGTATTGCATAAAAATGCCATAAACCATCATCCAACACCCATCTACCTAATTTCTCTTGCAAATTTACCATCAAAAGGTACCAAACATAAAACTATTTTTATGATGCACCATCAGGTTATGTTATATAGGGCTCATAACAAATTTGTATTCCATGTTTTAGCTTTCTTCCGAAATTTAATTCGTAAGAAAGAAAGACATTTGGTGTATCTAACATTATTAAAGATTCATTCATACAATGTATGAGTATGTTTGCGAATGAAATTCTCTTGTCCCAGCGCCATAGAAATTGTACCTATATACATACACTTCGGGTCACTTGATGTGATATCATACATTTTTTTTTTTTTTTCAGAATAAAGTTTTTATAAAACTATTTCAATTCAGAATTTCTAAAGTTAAAAACGATCAACCTCGTTAGTTAAAATCTTTCTTCGTTAAGTCCACGCTTATGCAATTCTTCAGGGTTCATTTTCGTATTCCTTACAACTTTAAATAGAATCTAAAATCTGTCTTTTTCATTCCTTGTATTGATTATGGAATTAAAATCATGAAAAAACTTGTGAATTTATTTGATTTCTTCATTTTTAAGTACAAAGTAATATATCCGTTAAAGTCACCGAAATAAAAAAAAAAATAAATAAAAAAAGAACAAACTCAAATAAAATGATTCAGAGTGTAGATTTCAATAAGAAGGACAAAACAGGAAAACAACATACTGTTGTATCTTTTTATAGTGTTAGCTTGGTATGTTTTGTGGTAAAATTTATGATCCCACATGTTGATTTTTCACCTTTGACGTAAAGTGCAGTCCATAGAGGTCCACCCATATATATGTAGTTGTAGATACAAGAATATATAATATTATGTTTCGTACAGCAAATTGTTTCACTACATTTGGCAACCAATCGGATGAATGACTTTTGAGCCGCACCACCACATTTCGTTCCGGCTATGCTTCCTTAAGTATCTCTGGGGTGGTGTTGATGCGGTATCGTATAAGTACTTATGGTATACCTATATTCTTATACCTACAAACATACATATATCTATGTATAGTAGTATAGGAGGTTTGTGTAATAATTTCCTACGTCGTCGGAAGATACGTTATTTGAAATTCCATTCATAAAACATCACAGTCGAAGGACTCAACTTGACTTAGAGTCAAATCGAATGTGGAATTTTTGAGGGCATAGAATGGAATACGCCAAGTGCGATGCAGTTTGGTCATGAAGAACAACCCATTTAGTTTGTGTCATCGTTGTCGTCGTGATGTTCGAAGAAGTGTTGTCATCATCATAGTCATAGTCTATGTCGTTGTCATCATCAGTATCAGCATTTTATGTAGAAAGAGGAAGAGTTCACTCATTCCCAGCATCTATATAGTGAAACAAACCATTGAAGCATAATTTGGCAATGTAAAGTGGAACGTTGCGGCTAAGCAGGGAAGATATATAGATAGGGGATGAGAAAATTGTAATGTGCCTCATACTTCCACTATCAGCAGCAGCACAATTATTCCACTTCATTTAAATTTGACTTTAAGTGGATGCTAGCTACTATATGTTATATGGTGACTGATGAGGAAGAAAGACCAATGGAAGTGGGTGGCGAAGGCGTTAGTTCTATAGTAATTCTTTTTTTTTTTTTTGGTTTATATTTGAACATATACATAGGCATATGCGTTTTTTTTTAGATAAGGTAATGGTATAGAAATGTATTTTTGAGTTAATTCTATGTTTACATTTTCTTTTTTTATATATCCGTTAACTTTTAAAGTCTAAAAGAGCTTAAAGGCTCTTCCATAAACCAAGGTGAAACATTAAGAATAATACAACGATATCAATATTAATTTACATAGCAATTATTGAGAGTACCCATTACCCACACCGCGGTGCGGCGATGACTTGAAATGAATCTTCTTCGAACATTTGCTCTATAATGTCATTGTTTCAATCAATGATCATTGCACTTTTGAGAGTCCTTAATTAAATTTTGTCAGATTTAACAAACAATCAATATTCAATTCGCTTTTAGCCGTGCTTTTTGGGATTTTAACAGATGTCAGAATAATTAAAAAAAAAAAAACACAAATAAAAGAAAGTTTGCTACAAATGAAAAACAAAAGAGAAAATAACTTGAACCCAAAATTAATTTTAGTTACATAAAATGGATAATTCCATTCGATACTCAAATAAACGTCACAAACCCATCCCACTCGAGTAAAAACATACAGTCGTATTTATTAGACTTTTATCTACTTAGACACTGTCTAACTATTGATGGAAATATGCTTTATTTAAAAAAAAATAAATATCACATTATTCACGGTTGAGACAATCTACTCGTGTTTCTAAGTTAGGAAGCTATAAGACAACAATAAACAAGGTTTTGGAACACATTTTCCAAAGTTCGAGAGTTGTCTAAAGTTAGACAACGTTTATAAATAAGACCAATACTGTTCTATGAATAGCTTCCCCAAAAAACAGTCTTCCGGAACTTTATCTTTTCAATACTAGGGTTTTCCAAACTTTGTCCTTCGACGCTTTGCCTTTCGGAACATTTCCGAATCTAACTTCATGAAAAAAAAAATTTTAAATCTAAAATGATGGTGCTAACTTTAAGTTAAGGTGCTTCGCAAAATTTATTTTCAAACGAAAAAGTTGCAAATATGCGATTTTGATTTTTTGGTGTGCAAACATCTATGCCGGCATATAGGGTAAACTAAAAACGTGGAGAGCACTGTTACACGTTACGATACGTTGATGTATATTGGATACGTTCAATATTTGATACGTTCCTTCGTAGTTCAAACTAAATCGAAGGGTCCAGTTGAGTTTGAAATTCGGTTGAAAGTTCGAACTCGCCGGGTTCTGTGATGTTAAATCAGCACTTTATATATTTGATTTGATGTTTACAAATCTTAACCGTGAGTATCGGCACTCACACTTTTTTTGAATCCCTTCTGTTCTTAGCGGCAGAAAAAGCTGAGCACAAAACAGCTCAACTTTAATTTTTAGCAAATTCGTAAAAAAATGCATCCTTTAATTTGCAAAAATGGAATTTTTTGAAAATATTTTCAGAACATGCTAGTAAAGGGTTTTCCAACAGGGACGCTACAAAAGTAGAGCAACAGGGACAGCAAACGACGCCATATTTCTTGCCGCTCTTTTGACATTTCTCTTCAGTAAGGTTTGCCATTTCATGATGAAAAGATATACGAGCCAACAACGAGTCGAAATTATTAAAATTTACTACCGAATTTCGGAGTCAGTGGCCTCAACGTTAAGAGCGGATTTTCATCGCAAAATCATCTTCAGCGATGAGGCTCATTTCTGGCTGAATGGCTTCGTCAATAAACAAAATATGCGGTATTGGTCAGGCAGCAATCCAGACGTACTCCATGAGTCACCATTGCATCCCGAAAAAATTACGGTTTGGTGTGGTTTATGGGCCGGCGGCGGCGGCGTCATAGGGCCGTATACTTCTTCCGTGATGATCAAGACCGGCACGTTACTGTGAATGGGGATAGCTACCGTTCAATGATAACCGAATATTTTTGGCCCCAATTGGATGATATGGACTTGGAGGACATGTGGTTCCAACAGGACGGCGGCGCCACAAGCCACACAGCGAATGTCACAATCAATTTATTGGAAACCAAGTTTGGAGAATGTGTTATCTCACGAAATGGTCCAGTCGCTTGGCCGCCTCGGTCGTGCGATTTGACGCCGTTAGACTATTTCCTGTGGGGCTACGTCAAATTTATGGTCTATGCCAACAAGCCAGCGACGATTGATAAACTTCGTACGAATATCGAACGTGATATTGCAGCAGTATCGGCCGATTTATGCTTGAAAACCATCGAAAATTGGGTTCAGCGTCTAGATTCTGCAAGCGTGCCCGTGATGGCCATGTAAAAGAAATCGAGTTCCATACATAATGGCATCGAACGTACTTCCACAGGAATAAAGAATTTCATTGATATCCAAAACCGTTTTTGTTTTACATATTTAAAAAAAACTTTTGTAGCGCTCTTATTGAAAAACCCGATACAAGTTGAGGCCATCACAGCACAACTTTTTGTTTTGTTTTTTGAAAATCGGTTAAGGTGCTTCGCAAAATTTATTTTCAAAAATATAAATTGCAAATATGCGAAATTTTTGTTTATCTGGTCGGCTCTTAGCAGCAATAACTGAGTTCAAATCGGAACAACTTAAATTCTTAAGAAAATCGTAGTTTTGAAAAAAAAAAAAAAATCATTCGCAAAATTTGCAAATTTGATTTTTTTTTTGATTATTTACATGACACATGGCTGCACAAGTTCAGCACATTACAGCACAATTATTCTTTTTTTTTTTGAAAATAGAAAATGGCGGTGCTAACTTCAACCTAAATAATGTATGTTCTCTAAAAACTATAATGTACAATATTTTTAAATACCGCAATCTCGCTTTTAACGAAAATAAAAAAATACGATGCTTATAACTTCACGTATATGATTTATTTTTTAAAAAATATATGGAACCGTTTTAGAGAAAGTTATAAAATTTTCGTTGAAAAAATCTTATATGCCGGGGGAGGACGGGGGAGCGGATAGGACGTGTAGATGAGGTTGAGACAAGAAAAAAATTACAAGGTAGGGGTCTATTTCCCCTCCTTTGTCAAAGACAAAATGTACAATTTCATGTTATACCTCCTTTTTAAAGCCAGAAATTTATTCTGTTTTTAGATTAAATTTTTTAATAAAAAAGTTTTGGAAAAATTAACTAAAAATTAAAAAAAACAAAATGTTAAAAATTCATACAATTTTAAATTTAAACTGAATCACAAACTAAGTTACACAAAATTAACCTACTATAATTTTTATTTCGTCTAAAACATACATTCATAGTGTACTTATATACGAACCTACACATTCCCATCTATAAAAATTACCAAAACTAATTACCATCAAAGTCTATCAGCTTCAGGATAAATTACAATTATTATTATTATTATTTCAACATGAACTTATAAGACACTATAGAGCTTTGTTGTCAATTCCAATTTGATTGCGTCCTTCACCAATGAAATTATATACTTGTAGCAAATATATATATAATGTTCCTGTAACATAGTTTGACTCTGTGCCAACAAATTCCAATGTTGAGAAATAATGGAGACGTGAAGTGAATATTAAAGTGGCAACCAAACTTCAAGATCTCTTTGATTTTCTTGATATCCTACCTCCGCTTGCCCGAAGCAATTTATATCACCTTTTCGTTGTGGCGACCCATATTTTTCCAGTCAAAAATACACATGGATTAAAATATCAACTAGAGATCTGAAAATCAGTGTGAATTCTTCTTTAATATTGGAGCAGTTTTATGTTTGATTCACACGAACAGCATTAATAAAAGTCAACATCGTACAGTGCTGTGCATAATTTTTATTTAACTGTTGTTTTGAATGATACCATTAGATTCAACTGATACACTAACTAACACTGACATGTCCATGAGAGATGGAAGCATTTAAAAACTATTTTTTTTACAACTAGTACGCTTCAAGCTTCAAAAGACATCAGTAGAAGAAGTTTATTTGACTTTAAAACGGAAAAACATAAGATGACGTCATAATATTGTATAGCAATAGGGGCGAAAGATTGCATGGAATAAGAATTCAAGCTAAATCTCAAAAGAATTTTTATAGAATCTCGTTCTGTTTACAAATTTACAAAATTTTAAAAAGCATGATGTTAAGGCATGCATGATACTACTTAACAATTTACTGACTTTAAATCTCTTTACACTGTGACTCCATTGGCAATATTTGCGGCAGTATCAATTTCAATGGCAATGACAGTTTATTGCCTGGGTAGGCCTTCTATTGTCCGTTAATTGTATGTGTCAAATGTCAGTATAGAATCTTCGACCGTTGTCAAATGTTTTTTGCTCTTTAAAATCACTTATATTGATAATAACGGGTGATTTTTAAGCTGGTTTGGTTTTGGCAACACTGGTTTTGACAGCTGACGTGTGTTTAGTACCTTGTGTCACTGTCAAACAGCTTCAGTTTGGTTTGCAATTTAACCATGGATCGTCTTACAAATGAACAACGCTTGCAAATTATTGAATTTTACTATCAAAATTCGTGCTCGGTTTGAAATGTTGTTTATCGAAAAATTGTGTTCAGCGATGAGGCTCATTTTTGGTTGAATGGGTACGTAAATAAGCAAAATTACCGCATTTGGAGTGAAGATCAGCCAGAAGCATTGCAACAGCTACCAATGCATCCCGAAAAAGCCACTGTTTGGTGCGGTTTATGGGCCGGCGGCATTATTGGGCCATATTTCTTCAAAGATGATGCGAATCGCAGCGTTACTGTCAATGGTGAACGCTACCGAGCGATGATAACAAACTTTTTTTTGCCCGAAATGGAAGTTCTTGACTTGCATGATATGTGGTTTCAACAAGACGGTGCCACATGCCACACAGCACGCGAAACAATGGCGCAATTGCGAGGCGAGTTTGGTGAACAGTTAATTTCACGTTTCGGGCCGGTCAATTGGCCGCCTAGATCGTGCGATTTGACACCATTAGATTATTTTTTGTGGGGGTATGTCAAGGCTAATGTCTATAGGGACAAGCCCGCTTCGATTGACGCACTGGAAGCCAACATCCATGCATTCATTCGTGAGATACCGGCCGATATGTGTGAAAGAGTATGCCAAAATTGGACTCAGCGGATGGGCTACCTGAGACGCAGCCGCAGTCAACATTTGCATGGAATTATCTTTAAACATTAAATTGCAAGGTTCAAACTATCGATTCAAATAAATATTTCATTCATTTTTTCGAATTTTTTGTGTTTTTTTTTTTTTAAAGTTCTAAACCTCTTAAAAAATCACCCATTACAAAATTTTAATTCACCTAATTTCGCATATTTTAAACTTTAATTTCAAAACGAAACAAAAGTCATTCAAAATCGCAGAGAAATCCTTTTGAATAAGGTGAAATGTCAAAAGTTATTGCCTCAGATATTTAAAAAAATTTTCATCTGCCGGTGCCGAGCAATATTGCCATTGACAAAGCGTCTCCATTGGCAAAATCCAAGGCAATGGCAATGAGCCAAGCAAATTAATAATGGGTTAATAAACTGCTTTTAGTTTTGAACATTTTGTATTAGTATGTATAATTATACTAAACCTGTTTTCTTAATAAATTTCAGCTGAACACAACTAACAAAGTGACAGTTCGTACAAAAAAGTAAGCAAACATACCAGGTCCGTTTCCTAATTGTTTTTTAAAATTTTGGGAAGAAGTCCGAAAAAGGTTTGGCCTCAAGCTTTTTGATGTTGTTGTTGTAATGTTTGACCAATTATGAAGATATAAGGAAATGCATTTGGGATGTTTCTGAATTCTTTCTAGGTAAACGTCACATTTGACAACAAAAATAATCACAAGCAAGAAAAGGCAGTAGGTAAAATATTTTTGGGTAGATTCTTGCTGTAGGGAAATAGAAATAAATTAAAAAAAGAAAACCAAAAGCTCTGGCATTTTCGTGCCAGAAAAAAGTAAAAAAAAACATTTTGGGTAGATTTGGGATACCATCGGGATCTCGCGGGCGAGTAGAGAAACAGGCCTACCATTTACACATTTTTAACTGTCAAAGTGATATTTGAAGTTAGTATGATACTAACAAATTAAAAAAGGTATTTAGTGATTTTAACTTTTATATGCATGCATGTGATACCATCACTTCATGCGTTTGTAACTTTTGCAAATGCAAGTGTTTGTCTGTGAGCAATGTGATTTTTTTTTATTTCTTGTCTAAATTAATTTTCGTTAACACCGATAATAATAAAACATTTTACTATTGAAATAAGGGTGGAGCAGATATTTGGATGCAGATAAATAATTCCAAGGTAGTTCTATTCACGGAACTTAAAATCTCTTTTTACTGAATTTAATTTTTTTTTTTTTGAAAATGTCACTTTTGATCGAACAAGAGAACTGGAGTTTGGATATATTTAGAAGTCGAATCATTTGTGTCCATACGCATACCAGACCCACAGTCAAATAGGCTAACAATTGCAATTCTGTGTCCACATAAAAAAAAGTCCAATTCAACTCGAAATGGATTTTCAAAATAATTTCACACAGCACTGTTTATGATTGACAATCAAAGAAACCCCAAGGATAAAATGTCATAATTGCCAGAAACACAACTACACTGCCATAAGTGCGACAAGCCTGATTGCGAGAATCCAAAATTGTCAACTTTACCGAACAGTCACAATCACAATACAACAACAATAACATTAATATAAAGACAGAAACATAGGAGAGAAACCGTCAAGGAAGTAGCCACAGGGCACTGTGGCTGGATTGCTGGCTATAGCATGACTTTAAATATAAGTAGATATGTATGTGTAGGTAGAATGGCATCAGCATCACCCTGTCACGATGCGAAGAGGAAAGAAGTGAAAAGGGTATCTTGCTTGGGCCAAGTGTCATAGCCAAGTTATCGACCTGTTGTCTAGTATATGATATAGCTGTGCGTCGGTCGTCGGCCGTACTGTGTTTTGTGGGGATCTTTATGTTTAGTGTTATTAACATTTCACCCAGATTTTATACCGGATGTTTGGATATTATTGTTCCTATACATATATAGTTTATCGCAACGACATTTTGTTCATTTTGCCAAATGGCAGTAACCAACCAAGGACATTGGCAAAGATGGTTTGTGGTTTGGGGTTCAATGACTCGCTGTATATAGAGTCTGATACATCCTGATGCCATTGTTGTCGGTCGTGTGAATTATTTTGCTGCCATTGATGATAATATGGCAATGGAAATTGTTGTATACAAGATTAAGTGTGGTCAATGAAGTTACGAATTGGTAATTGAACTCTGATTGAATTTATGAAGCCGCATTATGGTGTGAATTTTGTTGGATTGAATGTTATAACTTTGTAACCATCATGGGTTGTTCTGCCGTAGGTACAGTTAATTCTGTATTACCATAAGTATCTCTACTCTATACCTATATGTGATTGTAATCAAAGTTTTGTATTATTAGATATTTAAAGATTTACTTCTTAAAATTTTGTACAAAAACTAATTGACTTAATAATTTGCCGTTAATTATGTAGTTGTAAGAATTTCAATTTTGTCGTGCGATGTTTTCTATTTATTTATTTTTTAATTTAGCGAAAAAACATAGAAAACAATCGACAACAGAATTGAAATTATTACAACTAATTTAACACAAACCAAATGTAAATTATTTAGCAGTAAAACATTCACTGTAACAAATTTTTACAGCTTTTTTTAAACTTAATTTAAGAAACCATCAACAAAAAAATCATAGCACGACAAAATTGAATTTGTCACAACTAATTAACAGCATATTTTACTAAGCAATAAACCAATATAAGAAGTTTTAACCACTTTCTGATGAGGAGGGACTTCGCCAACTTGATATCAACTAAGCAAAGCGGCGAATAAAAGCATAGAAAACGTTAACCGATGAATTCTAAATTATCACAACTAATTAACGGTTAATAATCATGCTTACTATTTTTGTTGTTTATTTGATATTTGATATTTATTGATTTAACAAACATTTACAAACATTACAATGAGTATCTTAAATAACGTAAATGTGATCATTTAAATAGTAGATACAGTGGTGAACTAAAAGATTTTATTTATCTTACTTAACGTTCATAAATTATCAAACTGTATTACGAAAACCAGTGTTTACTGAGGAGTGCGTGCATTTGACCAACTTGTGGTCCTTACACTCGGTTTAAGCGAGCGCATAATTCGCTATACCACTGACATTAATTAGTTTGTTGATAAGATACGTTCTAGTAGTAGCGTTTATAAAGGAAGAAGGTTACGGAAGAAAGTTGATATTGACAGTCAAAATAAAAAATCAGTGGGCCAAAGTGGCTACCCTGTGGAACACCAGAAGTTGCTGGTGAATATAGGTTCAGATTCAGAGAATTTGTTTATAGGGTAAAACGGTATTGTATCAGAGATGATACTTTCAAAAATTTCAAGAATTTAACAAAGTTTAGAAATAGTTTGGTAATTGAAGATTTCTTATTTCGGATCTTTTTAATGGTTTTTGGGTTATAAACGATTTTTTCACGAAAGTTACAACAGTGAGTAGTCAGAGGTTTGATCAAATATAAGAAACAAATTTTCCAGGGATCACATCCGGACCCGATAATATATTTATAATGAATATGGCAAAACAACTGTATGGTGTGGTTTATGGACTCGTAGAATCAACGCCAACGATGCAGTTCACATATTTTCATATTTCGGCCAGAACGTTATAACTTTGATAATATAGGCACTCGTTAGCGCGTTATGATAACTGACTATTTGCTGCCTTAAATTGAAGCTTAAGTCCGTGTCCGTGATCTTATAGTTCCAACAAGATGGTGCTATTTGAAACACAGCCCTTGAAACCATTTCCTCATTCTAAAAAGAATTCGATAAATAATTTATTTCACGATAAGTTGACCATTGGAAATAATTGCAAGGTATACAAAAATAATGACCACAAACGACAGATGGTTAGAAATTGACACATTTAAGGTCTCGAGGAATCTCTCTAAGGAAAAAATAGACTATTTACTCACACTAGGTAGACCTCAATTGTCCCTATTGAGGGAGTTCTGATGGATGACAACTTAATGGACTTATGTAGTGTGTGTAAAGATGAAGAGTTGGAGGAGAGCTCCTATCACTTCTTCTGTGAATGCTCCAACCTAGCAAAAACCAAAAAGACATATACCAATCCATGGAGAATACTTCTTTGATGATTTGGGGGACATCTCTTTTTTGCCACATCTCTAAATTCATACAGAATTCAAGATGGTTCTAGCAGGCACCCAAACATCCCAACCAACAATTTTTATATAGAAAACGGCTAATTAACCCGCTATTAGCCAGAGTTCTCCAAACAATGGGGGAATATTTGGATTGTTTTTACCGTATAGCAAACGAGGGTATAAAAATACGTATACGGAGAAAAAAAAGAAAGAAACCAAATGTACAACAACTTGTGTGTGGCTATAGTAAAAATGCTGGCTTCAAATGCAATTGTCAAACAATAAAACTTAAATTGGGATGGACTTGATCACGTGACCTCGGTAGCGCAATGCGAAATGCATTGGCTTTGAGAGAGTTTGGTCCAAGTTCGAGTCCCAACTGGGCAAAGAAGTTTTTCAATTAAAATTGAACAATGACCAAGCACCACTGAAAATGGAGTCTGATGGTCGGCCGGGCAGTCGTGAAATAGCTCCAGCCTATAAAAATCTTGGTGGTAGCTCATCCCAAGTGTTGTTGTTTCATTTTAACGATCAATAGAAATATCTTATTTTTAGCCACATTATGACCAGAAAAATTTAAGGTTTTTTATAACCTTGGCTTATGTGGTGCTTGCGCTAAATATTGTTGGTTAGGATAAGATCCACGAGCTGAGGTAATACACCTAGCCATATTATCACCCTTCCTAACTTAACCTATAAAAATAAATATTTGATAAATGGACACGGCTTTTTTTGCCACGTATAAACACTTTTTTGTCGAAAGCTGCCGTGAACATTTTGTATAAATGAACTGAATTTTGTTGATGCAGTGCTGAATTTCTTCCTTCAATGCAAAGCTGCTTGTTGGCTTGTTGACATAGACGTTTGAATTAAAGTCATCAATTGATACAGTCTCCCTAAATTTTTCAATTCTTTTCTACACCAGTTGATGAAGTCGAATTATGGCCACCAAACTTTCATTATTTTTTAAATATTGTTCAACAATGAAAACAGGTTGTTCTCTCGCAGAATTATCCATTTATTCTAACCCTAAACTTTCAGCTGTAAAATTCCTTTTTTTTTTTTACTAAGGGTTACCTACAAACAATTTACTACAGAAATAGCAGACAATGGGTCTTGTGAATAAAAAAACTGAAGCTTAAACTTGGATTATTAAGTAAATCCTAGGTTTTTGGTGAATAAATAAGCTTAGACTAGTGAGTTAAAAACGTCTTCTAAGTACCTAATAGCTATTTTAAAATAGCCAACACTTGATTCTTTTAGTTTTAGCTTGTTTTTCCAATCTAATTAATCTTCAATTCGTGTGAATAAAAATAGCTTAAGCTATGTAGAATATTATAGTAAAAGCTCCAAAAATATCAAGATTCTTTCAACCGTGTCTAGAAAGCTTTAAATAGGTATAGGTAGGGGTTTGAATATTTTTACTATTCTCTATAGTTATGATGTGAATATGGACAAGTTTATGCGCCTATTAGAGAATAGCTCAAAATTAATTAATTAATTATTAAATTAATATTTACGTTAAGCGATTCTTTGCTTTTGAAACGCAGTTTTATTAAAATTACGTTAGTTATTAAGTGTATCTAGAAATATTAATTAAAATCATTAGAGCCCTTTTGCGAAACATTTTAAAATATATAACCCCTGTATTGTTGCTACCCAGTCTAGATGAACTATAACACACACAAAAATAAACTTCTCCTCTGTGGAATGTTATACAAATTCGAACCAAAATGGTCTACCATATCAGGCTCTGCGTCTTTACGTACACTACACTCTCCACTGGACGTAGAGACGCAAAGACTGATAATAAAGCTAAAGAGTTTTGGTAACAAAAATTCTTAAACCAGCTTGCTTTGCGATTCGGTCTATATAAGTCAGTTCAAGCTAAAGCTTCCTTAATCGAAACATGTGATAAAACAAAATAAATTTTAAATTTCTAAGCTAAAGCCAGAATTTTCTAGCTCAATCTGTTTAGCGTATAATAATTTTTTTATTCGCATAATACAAAGCTTAAGCTAGAACTATCTATAGCTGAATCTAGTAGTTAAAACAATGACTTGACTAGTTAGCTTGAGCTTCCTCCAAAAAAAAGCTTTTACTCTTTTTTTTTTTATTCCCAAGACCCAATTTTGGGATAATCTTTAAAAACAGTCTTAATCTTTCTTTTTAATCAAGAAAATAGACAAAGTCATCTAATAATGTAATGTGCTCTTATTTTGGTATACTGTTAACAATAAAAATCGATTTTTTATCTTTTCCTGTGGTAAGAAATATATACCACCGCATTAACTGTTTATTTGATCTATCCACGCTCTCTCATTCTATCAAACTTCACCAAAAATCTTAAGATGAAATATTTAAGATCCAATGAGAAAACTAATTCACTTTATGGCTTAAATTTAAGTCAGCATATTATTCATTACACTGCATAATATTTTCATCTTCATCCGTTAATTATACATGCTTTACTGCCTCATCTTATATATCCTATATTATGTTATGATTTTTTTTTTTTAAGTTTAACCTCAAATAACAATTAAACAAGTTCCTTAAAGATGTTAATTAAAGCCTCCTTCATTTCATACTCCTAAATATTGAATTTATTATTCAATATAAATGTAGTACCTAAGTATATCCTTATATTCCTTTCCAACTGATGAAAACGTAGACGACGACGTCGACGATGATGACGTCGATGATGACGGATATGGCGATGTTATAAAGATGAAACTGTTTTAACGTTTTACGTCGTAGTAATATAAAGAAGAATATCATCATTAGCCTTCAACCACATTTCAGATCTGCCAATAAGTCCTTTTGGGGAATTTCCCTAGGGATAGCTTATTTATATATAGGTACCTCCAATATACATACATATATAAAATGAATTTTCCACTTGAAGTGATTTCGTAGTCACTCAAGGGGAAGAAATGTTTTGCAATTATACATACATACATATATAAAACATCAAGGAAGCATGGATACTTATACAACTAATATCTATGTATTTATATATTTATGAAGATAGAATGCAGAAAATTTGGGAAGCTAGGTATAGGAGGATATTTTTATATAAAAAATTATATGGGATGTCATATGGTGTCAAAACTAATGACAACTTAAAGCCTTTGAAATTTCAAAATTGCTAATTAATTAGGAAACCTGTGAAAGGCAGCACTTCACCATATATCCGTTACCTTTGGTATAATACATACCCTTCTACATACCCTTCTACTACAAAAGTCATCATCAAAAATAGAATTATTTTATAAATGTGCTTAGGTGTGTGGTGTGTGTATATGGAACGGGGAGTTTTCTTCTTTGATGATGTAATTTACAAGATGTAAAACACTTTAACCAAAATCCAACTAAAATGCAGATGTATACATATACATATATTTCCTGATGTGATGTAGACGATCGATGGTTGTTGCATCTAACTACAAAATCTTCTATATACATATGTATAGGTATAGAGAATAAAATAAAGTGTGAGAAAATTAAGACAAGGACGAGGAGAAATATATATGTACTACATTCTGATGATGCTATGGTGTAATCCCCATCCGTTGTCAATAATTAAAACTCATTAACACTTGCGCAAGAGTGCGCCCTAATTAGCTCATCATCCTATCTGACACGAAATATAATATCCTTTCTTATACAACACCACTCTTATGCTGTAATATATAGTTGCTTTCTCCCATGGGTCTTAGTGTATTTTTGTATATATGTATATGTACATTTAGTTTTTTGCATTTTTGCAAAGATTTTTCTTATACCAACTTATTTATTTTGGAATGAAATTATATATAAATGTTGACTCAGGGAATAATGTTGCAGGAAGTCAAGAAAGGAATTCTGAAATTAGACTAATAAAAATTGTGAAGTAATGTGATAGTAAGTATTTATAAAGAACTTGTTACAAGGTTGACTTTAAGCTTATTTAATAAAAACATCATTTATATATGTGTATGTTTTAAAATATGAAAATCCACGACTGTGGTATTCATACAAAAATTATGTATGCAATGTTGCTTAAATTACTTTAAAATAACGAACAAGAAAATTGTATGAAAATTGATTAAGCCATTAAAAAAATACTTAGGTATATAACAAAACTGAGGCAGTTTACTCAAAAAACTTCATAACTATATATTCCCGTTAGGCAAACAATTTAATAAAATCTGATATGCAGTATTATTGAAAATGTTTTAAAAATGAGATTTAAGAAGTTTAATCGAAATCGTTGAAGCTGTTTTTGAGAAAATAATAAAAAAAAAAGATACCGAAAACGTTGCATCACAATGCTACCAGTTCTAGGTAATAGTTATACCAAAACTTCAAATTTCTTCTCTAGCAGCTACATTAATAAAAAACGCTTATTCCACCTTTATTCCAGGGAATAAGGGTTAAGCTATGGGTTAAAATTTTCTATAAATTAAACCAAAATGTTCGTAGAATAGTAAAGTGACGTTCACCAAAAATCCCTTAAGAAAATCTACTACTACTACTACTCTTATGTAAGTCCTGTTTGGTAACTTAAAATCTCGATTTCGACCATGTTTTGCAAACTTGGGTTTTTTTTCTTATGGGATTTTGACAGCAAATTGTGATTATTTGTAAAAAAAACAACAGCTGACGTTACCAAATACACCTAGGAATTCTCTTGTTAATATATTTCTGTCAAAATTATTATCATTTTTCAATTGTTTGTGTTCTGTCTGTTTTCTGTTTTGTTTTTATTTATTTAAATGAAAAATTTAAATAAAAAAAGGAGTAAGAATTCGAGTACCAACGACAAAGAAAGTAAATAATTTAGACCATTTCTAATTTCCATTTTCCATTATTTTTTTCAGAGCCTACTGAAGTCATTGTGCATGGAAAAATAAAATTCATGACTGGGTCGCACGAACTTGCTCTTATGTGCGATTACACTGTGGTTTTAAAGTCTTAATAATTTATGCCTATATTTTATGCCACCTGCCAAAAATATAGCCTAAGTTTAATGAATTATTATGTAAGTACATAAATGTGAACAATAAAGCACCGTGCTTGCTGCACTACGCACATATGTATGCATGGAATCTACAGTTTAGACTGAAAAAATGTTAAAAAATCAATAAAATTAGAAATAAATTGATTAAAAAAATATCTGAAATTGTTTTGACACCAACGCATTGTACATCAAGTGATTTCTTACACAAATCTCAATTAGTGAGAAATTTTTTTTTTAAATCGTTGGAGCGGGAGAAAAAGAAATTGGTACGTTAATTTTTAGTACTTATTTATGCGGAGTTTAAAAATTAATTTTGAAAAAAAATCATACACTCATTTTCGAAATATCGAATTTTCAAAAAAATAATTTTGAAATTTTTTTTAAAAATCCAATATTTGATTTTTTTTAATAATTTGATATGCAATATTATTTAAACTTATTAGTAGGTTTTGTGTAAAAAATTTCATTAAAATTGGTTCAATAGATAAATGAGATACTTAGTTGAAAACTTAAAAAATGGTTCTATGAGAGTTACCATTTTTAAACGATAGATACATTTTTTCCAATAATATTGTAGATATAAATACATTATCATCTCTTTTTTTCCGAGTTCCTTAAAAGTTTTCTTTAAAAATAAATAAAAATCGTCTAATCTCTTTAAATCCACTTATGACCTACAAACATTGTAATCCTCTCTACTATAGGGACTTCCTTCTATTCTACAGACTGTATAACTCCATTGAAAACAACAACTACAATGCCGAGTTAAGACACAAGATACATAAACTAAATGACATACGTACATTGTACAATGAACATACAGACAATCTATAGGTATCACAATCACGTCCCAATGTTTCTTTTGTTGAACCTACATCGATTCCTGCTTAAGATTCACTTCACAAAAATTGAAGAACAAGTTCGTATTCCTATTTCTATTCGATTTGACCTAAAAACTATTTATGTTAGTTTTTCGTAGGTAAGTTCAAAAATATTAAGGAATCTTCTTACATAAAGTCGAACAAGATTGAAGTGGAATTTCTATATACTTACTTACGGTAAAAAAAAAAACTTTAAAAGCAAAGTATCGACTTTGATGCTCAAAAACAATAAAAATACTTATATTTTATTAAACCTTTACATGTGTCATATTTGCCGGCTTTACCACTTTTATGAGTAGTGTAAAATAACTTGAAGTCAAATGAAATTTCTTTAAACTTGCCATAGACTTTTTTAAATGAGGATTTTGGTATTTTCATTTATTTTTCCTAGGATTAAAAACAAAATGGGGAATCATCTTCGCAATAAATATGTATTGCAATGTAGTATTTTTGGGATTTTCAGCATTTAGGGGTTTTCTGATTTTGGGTTTTTCATATTTTTATTTTTTTGAATTCGGTATTTTGTCATTATTTTTGGCGCCGAAAAAAAAATATTTCATAAAACAATCTTTTTTGCTTTTCACATAAATTTTATACCATATAGTCTGGTTTTTAAAAAGGATTATCGTACTAACAATCATTTTCATTAGGGCTTTGATTTTAATAGAATTTTTCTTTAAATACAGATTTTGTAAGTAAATCGGCTTTTGATTTTAAGAGAATCCTCTGTATCAATATTGTTTATTCACATCATAAAAAAAAAAAAACTAGATTGTACGACCAAGGGACGTTCCTTATAATCCCTGATCTTCTGTCTATATGTGCAGGACTTTATTTCGAAACATAAAATAAAGATGACGAAAATAAAAAAAAGAAAAACAATCACTTCTTTTAGTCATCTTCATCCGCATTGCAGAAGGAATACAAAATCAAATACATACATATCTTTTTTCAAGCATTTCCACATTATTCACAAATTTACAGACTGTATATAAAGTCGTAAAAGTTAGAATAATAAGGTCAGAAGGACAAAATTCTTCCTTCTATTTTCTTCCTACGTTTATTTTTTTTATTTATCCTGATAATTCAATTAAGCGATTTGGTTTATATAAGCTTTCTCAGTAAAGACTTTTGCTACTTTATTCAATGACATAAAAAAAGAAATAAGTGGATATACATACATATATAGAAGTAGCGGCATGAATATCAGGTTCGGATTATCCTCAAGCCTAGCATTAATTGGGTATAAATGCCAACACGATTCTTATTTTCTAAAATATCCTGCTGCTATTACACAAAGATGTGTTTAAGAGTTAAGTAATAAAATCATTATCCTTGTCCCAGATTACCCGTGTTGTTTTTCTTGGGTGTTTATAAAAAATGCAACACACCGTACGTAGGTATATATACATATTTAACTTGGATCAAAAAATAAAACAGAGAAACAGATAGTGGGACGTTGTAAAAAGAAAAAGAAAATGCAGTTTGCAAAGGAATTTACCCGAAGGACAACAAATATGGATGTCTGCAGAAAAAAAAAGAATACTATAGTGAAGTTCGTTCTTTGTGTTTATTTTTTATACTACGAGTGTGTAGTACCAATGTACATTGTACGTTAGGGTGGTCCTAGTATTGTTTTTTTTTTATACGAGAATTATTTATGCTATTCCGCAGGATCAGCATATTTTTTTTAAGTCGCGTTGATGCGCTTATATTGGCGACTGTTATAAATAACAAGTCTAAAAATATCATTCTTTTGTAAAGTCTCGCCAAAAACTGTTATAAATTGGTATGTCTTTGCTCTCGTCCTTTTTTTAGAAAGAGACTAGAAAAATTTTAATTTATAACAAAGTTATAACATTTTATCCCAATTAGTTGGTGTGCATTAATGTCCTTAAGGCAGATTATAATTTTAACTGATATAAATTGGCATTTCGTATTTATTAGTATTTATTAGATTTTTATCTACTTGTTGCAGTTGCAGTTGCAGTTGCAGTTGCAGTTGCAGTTGCAGTTGCAGTTGCAGTTGCAGTTGCAGTTGCAGTTGCAGTTGCAGTTGCAGTTGCAGTTGCAGTTGCAGTTGCAGTTGCAGTTGCAGTTGCAGTTGCAGTTGCAGTTGCAGTTGCAGTTGCAGTTGCAGTTGCAGTTGCAGTTGCAGTTGCAGTTGCAGTTGCAGTTGGAAAAAATAAAAAAAAATGTATTCTGAGAAAAAATTTTTCTAACGTCTTTTTTATATAAAACTAGCAATTTGTTTTGCAGCGAATGTGTTGAAAAAAAAAGAGAAAATTATTAAAAATTTAAAAAAGAAAAAGTTACCGGTGACAGGAATCTTTTCACTGCACCACGAACTATATTATTTTTGAATTGCGCAAATTACTAAATATTGTTCAAATAGTGACCCATGTGACCAATTGAAATTTCATTTCTTTTTTTAACAGATTTTCTTTATTTTTTTATAATTTTTTTTTTTGTCCTAAGCCTTCTACCCTTATTCCTCTTTAATTTAAAAAAAAATAAGAAAATCGGTCAACCGGTTTGGCTGGTTAGCAAACGCACACAAAACAAAACTTTATTTTATATATATAGATGTAGCTCAGTAAAGCACGCAGGGTACTTTCTTTTTTTTGTCCTAGAATATATTTATTAAAATTGGCATTATGTTTCATATAAGGACGACAGAAAGTTACCTGGGTGCTACTGAATATGAATAAAAATAAAATGGAAACAGGGTGACAAGGGAAATAAAATTAAAATTTTAAAAATTACGAGCACTTTTCTTTAACATTTCGAACTCAATTCTATGGTCATCCAATATTAGGTCATTTTAAGAACCACCTTAATATACATATATTCATACCTCGGCCTTATATATGTATGTACTTAACGGTATAGCAAGAGTAAACAGCAAAATACTTGTCCTAATCCTTGAAACGATTCTCTAATTAGTCATTGTTGTATTTCAGTTTGTTCTGTGTATGTCCACAACGAATTATTCATGTTATCCTTCTTTCTACATGATATCTACCTACATATATTTATGTACGAATAGAAGACGTTTACACAGAAGAATCATGATGCTAGGGTAGGATTAGTTAAAACAAAGCTCTTATGTAAGAGTTTCCAGGTCGTCAAGATATACATATAATATACCCAACCCACCATCTAACAACAAGGACGACGCGACACGTTCATTCTTCATATAATGATGTAAGCATATCAAAGAGAATTTAACTACTATATTTATGTATGTGTATGACATTACAATAAGAAAGTATACGAATCATAAGGTATTATTGGATTTCTGCAATTTGCACTTTATTTACCCAATTATTTTTCTTTATTTTTTTGCTGAATGAGATGGCTTTTGTGTGCTTAAACAAACACAAAAAAAAAAAAGGATAATTGAATATTCACAATCGAAATAACTTCTGTTTCATGTCTTGTGAGTTAAGACTTTTTCGGATAGAAAAGCATGCTTCATGCTTTTAAGTTTGTTAAAATAATCAGCTCTCAACTTTGAGAGGATACCAGACCAGTTCCCCGCCTTATAAATACCAATAGATATAGGTAGGTACTTTCATTGATTTCTTTCTTAGGGATTGAAAATTAAGCAACACGTTTTCACAAAAGGATCAAATGAAAGGAATCTGGCATTAACTTATACTAAGTCGGATGAATCTGAATTTTTGATTATTTTATATACTTTAATGTAAAAGTGATTCGTTCGCTCAATGCCGTTTCTTTCAACAAAATCATATGGGTATAGGTACATGGGTATATAAATAATCGAAGGAATTTTTGTGCAGGTTCAATAGAAATCTAGCTCAAAAATAAAATTAATAAAAGCTTTGGTGGTGCAAAATAAAAATTGAAAGAATACGTGCAGAAGGAATCAAAGATATAAATATAAATAAATCGCATCGAGGCCTAATTATTTTTTTGGAAGGAGGAGGAGTTAACTAAATCTCGTTTTCTTGATTTAATAAGATTTGTTTGACTTAAGATTACATTAGGTATACCTTTTACATTTTTAAACTTTAATGGAATTAAAAACGAAAAGACCAAAATATGTTTCTTTTCAATAAAAAAGATGGAAGTGGAAAAAAGTTAATTCTATTCTCTTCTATATCTTTCTAGGTATTATCTATTTCATTTGCCCCATGTTTCTCATTTTAAATGTATGAGGCTAGCAGAAGCTAAAAATAAAATGCAAGATTGGGTCACAATAACTTGTTCTTAAGTACGATCACGTTGTGGTTTTAAGGTTTTAATTTTTTAAAAACTATTCATCTTATGTTTAAAGAAATTTATTAGTTATTGAAGCCTATATTTTATGCCACCTGCCAAAAATATAGCCTAGTTTAAGGAAGTATTATGTGAGTACATAACTATGAACAATATAGCACCATGATGTCTTTTACTTCGCACATATTCATGGAATCTAAAGTTTAGACTGAATAAATATTAAAAAATGAATAAAATTAGAAATTAATTGGTTAAAAATATATCTGAAATTGTTTTGACACCAACGCAATATACATCAAGTGATTTCTTACATAAATCTTAATTTATGAGAATTTTTTTTTTTAAATCGTTGGAGCGGTTTTTTTTAAAAAAATAATGTTTATATATAAAATTTTGAATATATTTTTAAGAAAAAAAATTGGTACGCCAATTTTTAGTACTTATTTATGCAGAGTTTAAAAATTAATTTTGAAAAAAAATAATCTACCAATTTTCGAAATATCGAATTTTCAAAATAATAATTTTGAAATTTTGGTTAAAAATCAAAAATTTTTTTTTTGAAAATTTTGATATTCAATATTTTTCAAATTTATTAGTAGCTTTTGTGTAAAAAATTTCATTAAAATTGATTCAACAGATAATGAGATAGTCGAAAACCCAAAAAATGGTTCCATGCAGAGGTACCATTTTTAAACGATATATAATTTTTTTCCCAATAATATATTAAATCGTTTCGATATTAGTTCACACAAGAATTTTAATCAATATTCGTAGGAGCCGTTTTAGAGAAAAATGAGATTTTCAATATTGGTTTTTAAACATTTGTATGAGAGATACCGTCAGTTTTGGTTATAAGAAAAATTTTATTTAAAATCAGCTGGATAATGCTAAAAAACTGCTGGTTGCTAAGTTTAATAAAAATCAACCAAGTCGTTTTCGAATTATTAAGTTCATAAAAAAAAAATTTTAAAACTTTTTTTAAAAATCCAAAAAAAAAAAATCTTTGAAAATTTTGGCACACAATATTATTAGAATTATTGTTAACATTCTCTATAAAAAATTGATCAAAATCAGTTGAATCGTATTTAAGAAAATCGAAAATTAAAAAAAATGGTTCTATGGGAGGTACCATATAAAAACATTTTTCTGAAATTTTTTTTATAAAATGGTAGCATTTTCGTAAAAAAAAGTTATTGAATTTTATTTAAAAAAGATTGTGGGAACGTTTTTGAGAAAAATAAGATTTTCAAAATTTAGTACAAACATTTGTACGGCAGGTAACGTTATTTTTGGTCTTAAAAAAAAAAATTAAAACACCTGTGGGGTGAATGCCCAAAAAACACTAAAGGTACCAAGTGTATAACAAAAGTGTAAGGAATATAGATCCACCCGTTTAGGCTACAACCCAAAGGACAGACAGCCAGACAGAATTGCGAGATCCAATTTTTTTCCTCATATATTCGATTTTGTATTTTAAACTTTAAGATAACTATTAATGTAGGTCATCGAGGGACAAGTTTTATTCTCCGGTTTCAAAATTAAGTTTTTCAAACTTTGTGTTATGTTTCAAGTTTCTTAAACTTCTAAAATTGAACATGTGAGTTAGATACTCTAACCCAACTCTTAATCAAAACCCATAAATAACTAAACCTTATAAGTTATGAAATAATAAAAAAAAAAAAACTAATCGAAAAGAAATATTATATTCCCAGTTGAATATTTGATATGATAAAATAATAATATTAATGTCATATAAAGTTAAACTCATTTATCAAAGAAAAGTTAATCCTCATTCCAATGTTATCATAATGTTTTAGCAATTACATTATTTTTTGAGACAAACAAAGCAACTAAAGACATTACAAAAACATTATTCAAAAGTCATTTTAAAAGACAGCAAACAAAAAAGAAAAAAAAAAAAAAACACCTTTAGCTATACTTTTCGGGAGCAACCATCATTTGTAAAATGTATTCATCCTTGTATGTGAAGGAATACAAAAGTATGTACATATGTATGTATGGGCTTTAAAAAAGTTTTCTACTAACTTATACGATTGCGAATCTAATTTATTCAGAAGATTTAATGTTTTGAGCTTCAACAGAGTCGAGAATAGACGAGCTTGACAATTTCAACGAAAATCTATTCTTAAATCACAAGTATCTATATGTATGATTATGCTTTGGCATTGAGTCATCAGATATATGTATTTGTCTCCTTGATTTATCCACCGAGGATATACGTACATATATGACTTTAATTATTTATTGGCATTGTATGTATGTCATCAAATCATCTCAATCTCAATGTATCTTCCTCCGAGCTACTTTTGCATAATTAAATTGATTTTGTTATTCATCGAATTAGAATTTCAGTATTGGTTTTGTATGATGTTTTGTTTATTTTATACAAGCATGTATTGTTATTTAAGATGAAATGTATACGAGTACTAGAGTTATTAATATTATTATTATTCGGGAAGGAAAATTCCACTCAGAATGTGCCAACGAATTTCCATGCAGTACATTAACGAAATTCTGAGAACCGAGCTACTTAATCTACACCAACAGCGAACCACTCTCACTTGTCGTAGATAAACAGTGTTTTCAAAATCCGTCAAAGGTATTTTCCAGTCGAGCTAGCTCATCAACCCCCATCTCAATAAATATGCCTATACCTTATTTATAAAATATTTTATATGAATGTTTGATTTAACAACTGAAGACAATTAGCTTGACTTTAAACAACTATACGAGTATCTCATAATTGAAAGACCACTCCCGATGTCCATTTTTTTTTTATCAATAAACACATAATTTTAATTAAATGTGAAATTGACTGACAAAAATTACAGACCAAAAGCTTGAGCTTCCAATCAGCTCAAAGTCACTCAATCATTAAGTCATTCAAAATGTATAAGCACCACAGGACGGCACATCAATCAGTTAAGCAAACAGTCAGTGTAATTAAATTTTAATTGTTTAATGTGAAAGGACAATAAAATTATGCAAAATGTCTCCTGATGATATTTCATGAAAAGCATAAAAAAAATATGCAAATATTTTTGGGGGATTTTTTTTTTGTCTGAACAAAAAAAGTATGGAAGAGGAAACCCAGAAATATTTTACTTTTCATAAAGTTTATTCATATACTAATTGGTGTTGTTTTCTAATTTGTTTTTAAATCTGAATTTCTTGTGGTATTTGTGATATACATATATTATTCATTTATATGTACACAGGTAGATAATGTTTTGGAGAAAACTTAGATATATTTTATGCAGGAAGTTAGTGAGTTAACTGACAGTTAAAACTTTTGATCGGAATGTCAAACAAAAAAAAACTTTTTTTGGATGTATTTCGTTAGAAAAAACTTATTTGTATAGTAAAATTAAACTTTAAGCATAGTAGACGTGATTTTTTGCACAAGTCCAGTTAGAATATGATGAAAAAAAAAACGACATTGAGATATACCAAAGTCATCAGAGTAAAAAAAGCCCATCACTATCCCATAATTCCATCACTACTTTTGATTCTTTTTGGCAAGCATGCAAAAGGAAAACTAATCAGCTAAGCTACATTAAAATAAAATGAAAAAAAAAAAAAAAATAGAAAATTATAAAACTTAGTGAAATAAAATTAAATATAAGAAAATAAGACATACAATTTGAAGTCACTGATGGAAGGCAAACAAATTAAATTCCATGATAATGATCACCCATGCATTCGTAAAAAAATCGAACTCGAGATTTTGGGTCCAGCAATTCTGTCTGTCCTTTCGGCTGCAGCCTAAATGGGTGGGTTGATTTTCTTTAAACTTGGGACTTAGGATTTTTTGGGCATTCCCCCCACACCTTTTTTTCATTTTAAGACCGAAAAAAACGGTAAAAGCCATACGACTTTTTTTTTTAATTTAGTAATTTTTTTTTACAAAATACAAAATGGCTATTTTATAAAAATCTGAAATCCAGTTATAAATGGTACCTCTGCATAGAACTATTTTTTTGATTTTCGATTTTCTCAAAAATAAAAATTTTTTTAAAATTTTTTTTAGAGAATGTTTATATTAATTCATTTATATTTTAAAAATATTGTGTACCAAAATTTTCAATATTTTTTTATAAAAGTTAAATTTTTTTTTGAGAACTTAATAATTCGAAAACGACTTGATCGATTTTTATTAAACTTAGCACCCAGCAGTTTTTTGACATTATCTAGCTGATTTTTAATAATTTTTTTCTTATAACCAAAAATAACGGTACCTCCCATACAAATGTTTAAAAACCGGTATTGAAAATCTCATTTTTCTCAAAAACGGCTCCTATGATCTTGATTAAAATTTTTGTGTGAACTAATATTAGAACAATCTACCACATTATTGGGAAAAAAATGTATCCATGTATGTGTGTGGCTAGTAAAAATGCTGGTTTCAAATGCAATTGTCAAACAACAAAACCTTAATTGGGACGGACTTGATCAGGTGGCCTCGGTAGCGCAATGTGTAGTGCATTGGCTCTGAGGGAGCTTGGTCCAGGGTTGATCCCCAGCTGGAGCAAAAAGTTTTTCAAATTAAAATTGAACAATGACCAAGCACGACTAAAAGGAGTCTGATGATCGGCCTGGCAGTCGTGAAATAGCTATAATAATTCCAGCCTATAAAATCTTGTTTCATTCAAACTTTCAAAAAAAAATGTATCTATTGTTTAAAAATGGTACCTCTCATAGAACAATTTTTTGGGTTTTCGACTATCTCATTATTTGTCGAACCGATTTTAATTAAATTTTTTACACAAAAGCTCCTAATAAGTTTGAATAATATTGCATATCAAAATTTTCAAAATAATCAAATTTTGGATTTTAAACAAAATTTTAAAAATTATTTTTTGAAAATTCGATAATTCGAAAATGGGTAAATGATTTTTTTCTCCGCATTAATAAGTATCTAACGGGTGATTTTTTAGCTGGTTTGGTTTTGGCAACACTGGTTTTGACAGCTGACGTGTGTTTAGTACCTTGTGTCACTGTCAAACAGCTTCAGTTTGGTTTGCAATTTAACCATGGATCGTCTTACAAATGAACAACGCTTGCAAATTATTGAATTTTACTATCAAAATTCGTGCTCGGTTCGAAATGTTCATCGCGCGCTGCTTCCATTTTATGGTCGGATCATTTTTGGTTGAATGGGTACGTAAATAAGCAAAATTGCCGCATTTGGAGTGAAGATCAGCCAGAAGCATTGCAACAGCTACCAATGCATCCCGAAAAAGCCACTGTTTGGTGCGGTTTATGGGCCGGCGGCATTATTGGGCCATATTTCTTCAAAGATGATGCGAATCGCAGCGTTACTGTCAATGGTGAACGCTACCGAGCGATGACAACAAACTTTTTTTTGCCCGAAATGGAAGTTCTTGACTTGCATGATATGTGGTTTCAACAAGACGGTGCCACATGCCACACAGCACGCGAAACAATGGCGCAATTGCGAGGCGAGTTTGGTGAACAGTTAATTTCACGTTTCGGGCCGGTCAATTGGCCGCCTAGATCGTGCGATTTGACACCATTAGATTATTTTTTGTGGGGGTATGTCAAGGCTAATGTCTATAGGGACAAGCCCGCTTCGATTGACGCACTGGAAGCCAACATCCATGCATTCATTCGTGAGATACCGGCCGATATGTGTGAAAGAGTATGCCAAAATTGGACATTAAATTGCAAGGTTCAAACTATCGATTCAAATAAATATTTCATTCATTTTTTCGAATTTTTTGTGTTTTTTTTTTTTTAAAAAGTTCTAAACCTCTTAAAAAATCACCCATTACTAATAATTGACGTACCATTTTTTTTTTCTTAAAAATATATTCAAAATTTTATATATACAAAAATATTTTTTTTTTAAATCGCTCCAATTATTTTTAAAAATTTTAAAATTAAAAGGAGTCTGATGATCGGCGTGGCAATCGTGAAAAAGCTTTAACTCCAGCCTTCCTTTTGAAATTAAAGTTGAAAATTTGAGAAATTTAGGCATTAAAATTTTATATTATTAAAATCTAGCTGGCCCGCCCCGGATTTGCACGAGTTGATAATCGCAAGTATCGTAAGAAAATTTACAAAAGAAAATATAAATAAATAATATCGCTAGGCAATGTCAATTCGATCACCTCAATGAATGAATTCGCCAGCTTATTAAATATTCGTTACTCTAGAATCGGTGAACCCCAAGCACTCTTCGCCCTGTATATATTTATTTTATTTTTACATCCGCACCAAAAGTGTTGCGGTTAAAAAACAAAAAATGAATCTGTTACGAAAGGGCCTTAAAATAAATAAAAGTCCTCGATTCCCCGTTTCAAAAGATGCACATTTCATAATCGGCACAAATTATTCATTAGTCAAAATTTTATTATTTTATTTATTAGAAACTGATATTGATAGCGGGTGTTGCTTTAATGTCCAACAGATGGCACTGTTTTTTTTTTTAAGAAAAAAGTATATTAAAACAAGCGCGTAGTCGAATTCAATGTTGTATCAAATTTTTGAAAAAAAATCGGTTAAGAAATTTCGAAGATATGCGATTAGGAACAAACATTTTTATTTAAACATATAGAAAGATAGATTATTTCATGTCCGACTCACAATGCGACGAGGCTTCGACATGACGAAATCTCTTCGCAGTTGTTCTCTTTTAATCACAAATTTAAAACAACGAAATAATACATAATAATGCATTTCTTGTCATCACGTCACGTCAAAAGTTCGAGGAGAGGAAAACAGTGAAGAGATCTTGTCATGTCGACGACGTCTCGCTTTCTCGTCGCATTGTGAATCAGGCATCATTGTTTAAAATGTATGTTTAAGAGAGAACACCTTCAAATAAATTTTTTCACGTCGACGTTTTGTTTTTACGCAACATTGTGAATCAGGCATAAGAACTAAACTAAGAAGAGCATTTAAAAGAGTATTGTCGTTTCAAATGATTTTTAAAGATTTCCTTAAAATATAGAGAATTTCATTCCCACTCCTAAAAATAAGCTAGATTTAACAAGTTTTTAACTACAACAGAAAGTTCGTACGATCCTTATTTTCCCTATTTGTATATAATTTGAACAAAGTTATAAAGGTCGGCACTATGAATAATTTTTAATCCAAACGTGTTTTTATAATCAAATATTTTGCATTTTGTCATTCACAATCATTAACAAAACTTTTCGTTCATCTTATTTTTATTTTTTTTTTAATTCATGGCATTCCCAGAAGTGCTTATTTATAGAACTTAGAACAAAACTTTTAAGGTATTCCTTTCGATAGAAAATGTTTCCCCAATTTATATGTAGTAAAAACTTGATCCCTATATCTCATTGTAAAAATATGACAAATAAAAATGCTGAACCAACATTCTTTTTGTCATTGCTTCATCCTGCATGATAATGCCACTTCTAATTAAATCCATACATTTTTAATTCATTTTTCTTTTCTTCCATTTTGTTGGCATGTTTGCTTGCTATATATAGTCTCTACGTGATAGGGATAAGATAACGAGAATGACAACAATGCAGAGTTTTTTTTTTTTTCTTTCTATCTTCATCATTATTAAACCTTACGAGAAAACCCCTTTTCATAAAATGACGACGAACATAAAGGTGTGGCGTTTTATGATATATTAGCTTATAAGGGATAAAAGTTTGTTGACTGTGTCGCCAGGACTCTTTGTTCCTTTCGTGTTATTTTTTTTTTTTTTTTCATTCAAATGCTAAATGAATGGAAACAGTAACTCAACCTGACACAAGACATACCTATACCTATTAAAAAAAAAAAAAAGATGATGATTCTACATTTCCTAGTTCAAATATAAATGGCTGACCTCCTGTCTTTCTGTTATCATCATTGTCTGTTGTGTGGAGTGTGTGTGTGTGTTTTCTTTTTTATGATCCTTAATATGATGTGCGCTAACCTGACAAACAGTGATTTCCTTGTTTGAACACCAAAATTGCATCAGAAAAGGCGACAAGGACACCATATAGGTAAAGACAGATTCACTCTTTAGAACTTTTTTTTTTGTTTATTATGTGAGGATATAAATAGAATATTTTTGACTGCAGATTATAATTTGTCCGCACTATCTGCACATGACACACATATGCAAAAGGACCCGTTGTTAGCTTCCGTCCTGCCAGTCATTTGCTCCTTTTTTTCCTTCTCTTCTACAAACACTGCTTCGATATTGTTGGATGCTGACTCAGAGAGATTCGACTTGACTGGTGAAGCCCCGCACAAAAAAACCTACAACATAGAACAGATGGTGGACACTTATCACCTTTGAACCTGACCAGCTGACAAAAAAAAAAAAAAAAAGTTAAATGAAATGAAAAACAAACAAAAAGAACGCGATTATAGGACTCAGTGCTGATTTTGCTGGAATGTTCACTGTGGCGTATTAGTACTTTTTTTTTGTTTTTTAACTTTGTAAAGTATTTGAATGGAACGATTCTGTTTTCTTTTTTTTTTTTTTTGTATTCATTCGTTGGCACTGTAATGAATGTGAAACGATGACAGTGTCCTTATGAAATAAAGTTACCAAATTGCCTAGCTCGGCGTATTGGTTGTTTTTTTAACGTGTGGGATGATGAGTCTGTGATGTGATTGTCTGTTGACTTTTAGACACTGCTGACGTTTTGATGTGTGTTAGCTTTTGTCACTCTAGCCTCTTTTGATTGGATTTTTTTTTTATTTTATTTTTATTTTTATTTGTTTTGTTTATTTTTTGTCCCTTTGGTAAATCAACAGCTTTATTTGTCAGATTTTAAAATAAAATTGGATTGCTAAAGTGGTTTGGTATATTTTTTTTAATTTTTTTTTTTAAATTGGATAGCATATTACTAATTGAAACATTAAATGCTGTTTGATGTTTTAATTGAAAAGGGGTTTGATTTTTGAAAAAAAATGCATGAAATTGGAAAAATTGAATTGAAAAAATTAAAAAGTTTTAGTTTTCCTTAAAATCATGTTAGAAATATACAATTTTTTTTAAGAAAATGCAATAATTGATCCATAAGGAAATATCTATTTTTGCTGCCTTTTCTATTTTTTTGGTTTAATATTTTTGGATGAAACTATAACAACAACTTGAATGTGCTTAAAATCAGTCCCAATGAGTGTTAAATTGATCATGGTTATAGCTTGAAGAACTGATTAATAAAATGCCGGCTGTTTTGCAAGAATATAGAAAAAGTAAAGGTTCGTTGCAACGTTATGTTCTATCACCTTACTTATACTTGGTAGGAAATGAGCTGTTGACATTCCCCAAAGTAGAGTAATACATTATAAGGTTATTTTTTATGTGGATGACATTGCTGTTGCAGTTACCGTATGAAGAAAGCGTAACGAAAAATACTTAACAGACTTTTTTACGGCCAAATGCCGAGTTAAGACAAACAACAAACGTGAAAAAAATGTCTTCTCTTTTAGCGGTGCCATTTTAGTCATTCAGTCATATTTAGTTGACCGTCAGTATCGAGTGCTCTTCAGATCGAGTGTCTCCAAACCTATTGATGCATTATCCGGGGTACCTCAAGGAAGCCATTTGGGACCACTTATTTTTGTTTTGACTATAAATGATGTTGAACTGATTTTACCTCAATCTGACTTGGAAATTTACGCTGACGATATGAGCATCTCTAAACAAATTTTCAGCACTAACGATGCACTTATGCTTCAATCTGACTTAAATAGCTTTTTTACCTGGTGCCAAAAAAATTTTCTTGAGCTAAACATTAAGAAGTGCCAAGCCATAACTTTCACTCGAAAGCGCCCTCCCTTATCCCAGAGACAATACACGATTAACGGTGTGCCTGTCCTTACTGTAACCTCCATTCGCGATTTGGGAGTCATCTTAGAAACTCAACTCAATTTTCGCTCCCACTACGACAGCATTATTAGCAAAGCCAACTCAAGTCTCGGCCGTCCAGCGCAGATTTTTACGCTTCGCTTTGCGGGGACTTGGCTGGGATGATCCATATAACTTTCCTTCCTATGAAGACCGTCTTAAACTTTTGAACCTTCAATCCCTCAATTTACGTCGTGATACCGCCGATATAGTTTTTGTTCACCAACTATTAAATGGGGTTATTGACTGCCCTATTCTGCTTCAAAAGATCTCTCTTAACTCCAACCCCCGTCATTTAAGATCTGTTCCTTTCTTCCTCACACCCTACCACCGAACTGATTATGGCTTAAAGGAACTTTTGACTCGAATTCAACGTAAGGCCAACACCATAAATACCTTCAATACCAACATAAGTAAACCTGCTTTAAAACAAGCTATCCTTAACTCATCCTTCTTTTAGTCCTTTGCACAAATTCAATATCTCTACCTTTATTTGTTTAATTATAGATCTAAGAAAATTATGTTTAGTTTTAAGTCCAGCTTGTATTAAGCTTATAATAAAATTAAAAATTAAAATTTAGCAACTTTGCACAGGCAAGTGAACGTGATTTAACCAAATTGAAAAAATGTGCAAAAATCTTTGAAAATGTATTTTTTGATTTTTGCACCAGGAAGTATTTGAAATTTTGTCAGCTTGTAAAATGAAGAACTCAAATTAAGTTTTAATTATAAAAAAAGCTTATAAGTCAAGCAATTTAACTCAAAAATTTAAAAGAAATAAAAACTTAAAACTTTTAAATGGTCTTCCAATAGGGACTTTTTGAACTTTGACAGTTGATAGCGGTCATATTGTTTAAACTACATCTGGCAAGTTAGCTGTCATTTATTCAGTCTGTCCCATATCTGGATGAATGTACATCAACAAACAAAATTGTCGATTTTGAGACCATTTCAATTCACATGGAATCCAAGAGCGTCCAATGTGTCCCAAAAAAGTCACTGTTTGGTGTGGATTTTGGGCTGACAGCGTTATCGGTCCATATGTTTTGAGAACGACGCACGTTGGCCAGGCCATCACCATCAATGGTGAGGGCTATAGGAAGATGATATCTGAATTGGAGGATATGGACAATGCCAAAAGGATATGCCAAAAGTTCACATAACATTGGAATTCTGCACGAGCGATTCGAAGGCATGGCCATCTCACGTAAAGGTGATGTGAAGTAGCTACCAAGATCATCCGATTTAACCCCGTTAGATTTTTTCTTGTAGGGTTTTCTGAAGTCACAGGTCTATACGAATAAGCCATAAACCACAGCGGCCCTTAAATTCAACATAACCCATGCCATCGGTCAAAATCAGCCTGCGCCAGAGTTATGGAAAATTGGATATTTTGGATGCCCTCCATCTAGAGAAACCGCGGCGGACATTTGAACGATATTATATTCCACATATAATGGGATCAGGAGGCCTTTCAAAGTTTGAATTCAAACGTTATAGAAAATTTCGATGATGTCTCACACACACTTTCTTTTATTTAAAAATAAAGATAAGAAGCCCTTAATGCAAGTATCTGTATATTTATTATTTATTATATTCCAAATGCCAATGCTAAATTAGCAAATTTTTTTGAAATATTTTCACAACCTCTTTGGAAATAATATTCAAACTCGATGCAAATTAATCAAATTATAAGAATTTGTCTTTAAAGTATCATCTTAATTTCAACGGATTTTGTAATTTCTAATTACCTACCAAAATAATTAAAAAAAAAAGATATCTAATTTAAAATAAATTCCAACTTACTGCTTCACCGTCGTCAGTTTAAAGAATTTTGTTACATACCTGCAAAAGAAAGAAAAAGAAATTTTAAATTTTAGGCCTTTGAAATAAGAAAGAAAAATGTTTTATTTTTTCATTAAAAGTACCCAGCCCTAAACCAATGCTATATTTTCGCTGTCTGGACTTAAAATCGTTAATTCAAATCTTATTAAATTAAAATTGTTTTCATAAACCAGCATTAAAACCAAATTAAACTCTTAAAAAAAAAAAGAAAATACACTGGGATATTATAAGGATTATAATGAATTACAAATTAATTAGAACCACAAAAAACAAAAACCTATAAATATAGAGCTTAACCAATCTTTCTTTATATACATGCATATATTCATAAAAAAGAGAATATAAATTTTATTATGTTCTATTTATTCATCTCAACACAATTTTTATGTATAAAACAATTTACTGAGTTTTAATATTCATGACGTTTATTTTTGTGAATTGTTTGTTTTGAATTCTCATGAAATAAGTTTAAAAAAAAAAAATCTATATACACCAACACTCTGGAAATACCAGATTAACGTAATAAAATGAACGTGATTCCAAAATGATTTATTACCTACAAACCAAACCACCATGCTACCATACCAATACCACCACTGTGGATATTATATTATTTTATTTTTGCTTTGCCATCATCTTGCATGAAGGTATATGTGTATGTATTTTAATATCCTTTTTCTATCCGTTATGTTTATAATTTGTGTTGGAGCTTGTTGCGCAACATAAAATAAAAAAAAAAAAAACATACAGAGTTTATTTATACCATACTAACATTTCAATTTATCATGACAATTTATGACAAAAGAAATGAATTAAGAAAGGACTTTTGTATCCTTAAAACGTTTTTGGTTGAATTATTACAATTTTCCAGTTGAAGTGTGTAAAATAATATTGTTTTTTTTTGTATGTTGATGTTTTTTCTCTTTTTGTAGTATAAAGAGCACAGTTTTATTTACACCAAATTAAATACGTTTTGACATTGGAGATACGCTAAAATACGCCAGTACACATGTATGTAAAAGGGATCAAAAAATTAAATAACTAATTTACCGTTAAATAGCTAAATTATCTATGAATCTGAAATTTTTTGGCTAAATTACATACATGTTATGTTCTTTCCTTTCACTAAAGTTCATTTATATATTTTCTATTTCAAGAAAAAGTCAACATTTTAAAATTTGTATTCGTTTTATCCTTTTTTTAAGTTTTTTATCACAGAAATTTCTTTTTTGACCACAATATTTTTTTTAAATTATTGAAAATAAATATTCCTTTTTCAAAACCTTTTAATTTAAAATAGTTGAATCCTAATTTTGTGGGCTTTAGGTCTTTTTTTCTTGGTTTATATTCAGAATGAAATGTTAATGAATTGTCAAATTTTGTATGAGAAATGATTTACACAATTTGGCTAAAAAATTCCACAAGGATTTTGCTGCGGAAAATTAATCAAATGTCATTGTGACTCCTATAAATAGGGGTGTTCAGAAATATGATATATTATGGTATCTCAGAGAACTAAAAAACTCTGCCCGTGTTGTGTAACTATTATTTCTACATTCATCTACATTTTCGGACTATTAAGTCTTTTGTGTTGTATCTTTGATTTTTTTTCCATTCCGAGACATTCGGCTCGGATTTAAAGTTGGTTTGGAAAAGGTTCTTCATTTAAAAATAACTTCGAAATATGAACACGCTCATTTGTAAACATATTTTGAAAATAAATATTTGACGTTTAACAAACAGCTGATTCAATTACACATCATTTAACCAAATGAATTACAAATGGCATTTATGCAAACTTTTGTGTAAACTTATCATTTTACACAATTTGTATACTTACGACGTTACATGAATACCCTTATTGTTAAATTAAATAACAAAAGTTTTAATGACTATTTTTTAAAATGGATTACTTCATACTTAAAAAAACACATTTTTCATAATAAGTGCTCGAGTCTATTATGTATTTGTTAATTGAGGTGTTCCTCAGGGCAGCCTCTCAGATCCTTTATTATTTATATTTTTATATAAATTTTATTTTTATTTATTATTATTTATTTGTATTTCTAAATGGCTTGGTTTCCACCGTTAAAAATACTATCATTATAATTTATGCTTATGACATTAAACTTTTACAAAAGAATACAATCTTCTACAAGCTGTTTTTTTTTTTTTTTTTCAAAAAGAGCTCATTGGATTAAATGCATGGTGCAATATATGTAAATCATCTTGTTTCAAATATCGACAAGGGTTAAACTTTGAGTTTTACTCTCAAAAATGAAGTGTTATAGATTATGTTTGCTGATGATTTAATTATTAATTTTTGCCCACAAAAAATTTCATTTGGACCCAACCTTCTACTTGAAATGAATTTCTTTATTTCAATGATTGAACTACCATAGCATTGAGCGTTGAAATATTAGATGTCATTTTTTATGAAAGATTAGGCCAAAATTAAATTTTTTTTTTGGCTAGAAATAATAATTGAACCAACAGTGTTTATTGGCATCAAAATAAACACGTTTCGTTAAATTTGTAATGATCGTTTTTAATGAAAGCTTTACCTAAGCACCTAAAAAGAAAGTTAAGATCCCTGGAACCCACAAAGAGGGTCTGGCTGGCCTAATGGCAAAAATGTAGATATGAATGCAATAAGGCCTTAAGTCTTTATTTTACTCTTTTGAGAGTAAAATAAAGTGCAAAATCGTTTTGGACTTAATTGCACTCTTGAAAGTTCAATAAAGTCCAACCAAAATCTGGTTGTGAAGAAATGTTTAAATAATTCAGTCATGTAAATAAATAACATTTTCTAAAAACCTATCAACTCTTTTTAAATCCGTCGGAGAAATAATAAATCATGCAGAGGTCAAAGGGCTTGTATAAACTGTTCAGCTATGTACATATAAAAAGGCGTTAGGCAATAACGCCCAAGGAAATATCACCAAAACCGATTTGGAAATATCGCCAAAAAAATTGTGAACAATTGTTGTTGTTTTTTTTCTCGATTATTTCCAATTTAAAAATTTTTTTAAGGAAAGAACCCCCAAAATAAAAATTTTAAAAGTCAAATTGGAAATATCGTGCAAAAAAAAATCCAGAAAAAGGAAATAACGACCAAATCTTAGGAAATAACGCCCAAATGCTAGGATAAAACGCCCAAATCAAAATCTTGTCAATGACTGTACTGAAATAATTCCGTTTTAAATCAAATTTGTTTCACTTTAATAGAATAAAAATATATAAATAATAAATAAATAAATAAAAATTCAAAAAAAAGAAAATAAATAAATAATTCAATTATTCAATAATCAATAAAAAAAAATAATAATAAAATAAATATTATTCATTTTCAATTCAAACAACGTATTAACAGTGAGGTATCTATGGGGAGGGGCCCCCCTGCAACCCCTCTGCTTGGGCACATTATAGAATTTGGGGTAGGTGCGAGGCTCGCATCACCACTTTGCTCGCATCTTCAGTATGTTTTCAGTCTAAGAAGGCATTATCAAACACAAATACGAAATTCTTATCTTTTTTTGATAATTTTCCAAATTATGAGCAAAACATTTTTTACAAAAGATTTAATGTTATAAAAACTTGGCTATGACCATTTGTTAACGTTAGGCCAATTATTTCAGATCTACCTACCTAAATTATTAGTCTAAGAGTTCACAGTAAATTTTCAGCGTAAAAGGAAACCAACAGATATTTATGTTGCTTTAAGTAGTCCTGGTGAAGTTAATAAGAAATAAGGAACACTTGAAAGGAAGTCTCGTGGCAGTGTTACCGAAAACAAGTTCATCAGCATCACTAGTTAAATAATTCATAAAATAGAATTAATCAGTGTATAACCACTTCAAATGCATCACAACCCAAAAGTTAATTATTTTACATCAAAAAAAAAAATATTAAGATAATGTCGCTTTACAAGCAAATTCATGCAATTTAGAGCCAGTTTCTGCACAGTTGATCATCTTTAATCAAGGATTATTGCAACTGGTATTTCATCGAATGTGGCATGTTTACCAAAAATTTTATCAAGAAACCCAACATTTGAATTGTTAATCATGGAAAGCGCTAATCAGTCGACTTTTATCGATTAACGCCATTGAATTAGAACCTATTAAAGTCTTATTGCAGATTTAATCCACTGTGAACAAACTGGCCCTAAAGTTGCATCAATTTTATTGTCAATACTTTATTTCTTATGTATACTTCAGTATTTTTCAAATTTAAAGACATAACTTCATCTCCTTTAAATAAGCAACGCTTTCACAACAAATAACCACAGTATCAATTTGTTTTCTCGTATAGATGTGTCTCGTATCTTGTTGAAACTTTAAACATATTTTCACATAATTGAGGCAAAAAAAGGTCCCTAAATCCAAACTAATGGCATGTGTTTAACATGAATGTTATTATATAACCCTCCCATTTGTATTATTGTTATTATATCCATTGAAATAAACATCAATTTGACCATAATTTCTGATTTACTAGCCCATACAAACAATTTGTTGGTTTATCCTTTATTTGTTTTGCAATTGACACTCTTAACAACATTCCATAAAGTCAGAAACGGAAATTTAACTCGTTGAGAAGAAAAATATAGACTTCCTCCCTTTTTTTTTTTTGGTGGATGTAGGATGTTATAAAGATGAGAAGATTGCTAACACAAAAGAAGACAGCAAAACAACTACATACACTACACACACACAGACATACCCTTATATTAATATGTATATAATTTCAATGTGAGAAAAAAAATATCAATGAAAAAAAGGGTTGAACATGGAAATGAAGAATTTATTGTATTGATTATTGGCAATGACAGGTGAGGTGATACCTACACAAACACACAAGTGAATTCAACTGCCTGGTTGTCTAAGACGAAATTTGAACAAAAGGAAACAAATAAAGTGTACCTGTGGCGAAATGAAGAAGTTCTTTTTCTTCATATTATGTGTGTTTCAATTTTAACTTACTGCATGTGTCCTTTAGAGGGAAGTTATGGACTCATTTATAATCGAGTAAGAGCATTGAATAATTATTGAATGGTAAGAGATAAAATTTGTGGCAGCCCACGGCGTAATAGTTAGTGCGTAATAGACTTTTACGTCGAAGGTCTTGGATTCGATTCCCAGCCTAATGCCACAAAAAAAAAAAAACAGAAATGTTTTTTGCAGATTACTTCTCCTGGCGAGGAAATAACAAATTCTCGAAGAGTATCACTTTTCATGAAAAAGTGTTTCTTACATAATTCATTCGGATTCAGCAGAAAATTATAGGTCTCCTACATTCCTGCCAATATCACGCACACAGGAATGGTTGAGAGTTATAAGTCACTAGAACATGGTTCTACACGCTACTTAAATAACAATATGTCAATATGTATCATTTCGAGAATAGGGACTTCGAAAAATGTTCCGTTTGACGATGCTTCGGATATATTCAATTTATTATTTGAATACAATATTTTCATCAAACTTGAACCGATATCTGAAAACTTAAACCTTAAAGTGTGCATAGGGCTGTGTCTGCGAAAATAATTATAATAAACATATATGAGGAAATGGTCTTTGTTTATCAGTCTCTAAAGAACCTGAAGCTATTAAAGCAAATACATGAGACACAGCCAGGTACTTATTTTCTTAAACTCTTAGGTAAATGTTTTAAAACAAATGCAAAAGGATAATATTAATATCCTGTTGGTATATATGTAGGGTAGGTATCTTAAATATAATAATCCTCTTTTTACTTTCTTTTCTTTGTTTAAATCCCGCGGAAGTTCCTGTTTAGCTTTGATCTCATTTTTTTTTTATTTCTAAACACCCCCTGAAGGTAAATAAAGAAAGTGATACACAACCCTACTTTTTTTTTTTTTGACTTTCACTTCCTTGAAGTAAGAGCTAAAAACGTGGTGAAGATTATTGTGTTAGAGACAGGTTGATGGTTAAAAATTAGAATTGTTGAAAGAGCAATTCAGAAATGGGGTTCTTTATAGATGAAAGGAAAGAAAAATATAAAAAATAGGGAGTATGTTTGTAGGTGAAAAGGAAGTGAAAGCTAGTTTTGTATTGTGATTTTTTTTTTTTTTTTAAATTGGAGCAACAAAAGAAGTATTTTAGAGTCGCTCTTAAATTGAAAGTAAAAACAGTACCATCACAGTATCATCAGGAATAATAAAACGTGACTGCGTGGTGATTCTATTTTTGTACAATAAATTGTGTCAAGTGACTATAAACTTCATATTTGCGAGAAGCTATAGATGAAGATTTTTCTAAACAATATTTGAACTTTAAGAAAATTTATGTAGGTATACTCTGGAAATTCTTTTTGAGAAATTGAAGCTGATAATACCATTCTCTCCTAAAACAAAAATATTTTTAAAGCTGAAAATTTTCATCAACTGGCAAATGATTTAATTTTTGGAGTTGATGACTTTCGTCATATAGATTTTCGATTCGATTCTCGAGGTTCGGTTTTTGTATTAGCTCTTATAGAACAGGAAGCTTATCACTTTACATTTACTTAACATCAGCCACAAGATCAATTATAGCCTATGGCGTAATGGTTAGTGCATAAAACTGTTACGGCGAAGGTCTTGGGTTCGATTCCTAGCTTAAGCCAACTTAAAAAAAAAAATTGAAATGTTTTTCACGGGTTACTGTTTTTTGCGACATATCCTCCAAGAGTATCTCTACTCTAGTCATGGAAAAGAGATTCTCACTGTAGCCATACGGGTTCGACAGAAAATTGTAGGTTAGTTCCATTCCTGATAATAACACGCGCACAGGAATGGTTGAGAGCTGTAATTCACTTGGCCCTGGTTCTATAGGAGCCGTCGCGCCACTCAATTTATTTATTTATTTTTAACAAGATCTTAAACGCTTAAAACCAATGGGTCCATCATATCATACGTTTGTTCAACATAACTCTTTCGGAGACAGAATGTCATTGATAGCTTTGATGTCAAGAAAACCTAATGTTATGTAATGTTAACATCGGTCTTGTAAGAATAGGAAAAAACTCTTCCGCCGATACTTTCTTAACGAATCAAACTACAGGTGGGACAGTTTAACAAACTACTAATTCTAGAAAGATTTGGCACACCTATAATAGATCCCGAACAAATAATTTAATTTGCAGACCCAGGCAAGACATAGCCAGGATCGTTGCAACTTGCTCTTAAAACTGGGCATTAGGAGAGACGGGGGCAAAGCTGGGAAGCCCTCACAATACTTATTGTCGTAGTTGTGGGGACCATCAGGAAAAGGAAAAAGTCGCTCACTTCCTCTGTGCAAATGCCACGCTCCAGACAGACAGTCATTTCGTAAACCATTCTTCGACGACCCCAACGAACTCTCCGAAATAAAGATTAAAGAATTGGTTTCTTTTCTCAACATAACAATTAGCTCTAAGATGATCTTCAACCGCGAGTAAGTGGACGATATTCTTCTGAAAGTCATATAGATTCACTCTGAACTGGAAATCAATGTACATACCTATCTCATTATACTGATGGTTGGGGGAGATTATTGATGATTCCACAAATTCGTTTCAACAATTCTTTTTCTTATATAGGTCAAACAAATTATGGTATCAAAATGGCGCAATCAAGTGCTAATTGGGTCACGGAGCTAGGCGCTCTCAGCCGCTATTTCTACCTCTCTCTCTACCTTAAGGGATTGTTTAAATTACTCATATACGCTGTCGTTGATACTGACATAATCGGAAGAACACAATGTGAAGTCAGTTGCACTTTTATGGGTACTAAGACAGGAACGAATATGAATATTTTAAATTATCAGTGAGGGCTAGACGAAGAATATGGCCAACACCGACATTTTAGGCAGAACATTAAGCTTGTTCAGGAAAATTAGATCTCGAATATCTCAGCAATCTCAGTTATCTACAGCAAAATTTTTCAGTTTTGCTGTCAGAACTCAAATTTTATTTGCTTGCTCACCTTTTAATTAAGAAAAATCTCTGAGATCTCATTTTTCTGAACGCGTCAATTATAATAAATAGCTTTACATTTAAAGTAGTTAGAAACGTACCTATTTAGGCTCCGCTATAAATTCAAACAACTATATAGCTGCACTAAAATGAAACGAAAAATAATTCTTCCCTATTACTTTTACTTTGGACTAATGGACTAAGAAGGCAATTTTGGAGAAAAACCCTCTATTGAGAAATTTAAATGTGATTTATTAAATAATATACCTGGTACCAGGTCCAGGTCCGATAAAGTGCAGATCTTGATGAGAAAGTTTTAGGTTGATTGGAGAAGAAATTTTGTCCGGGTGATATTTGATTCTGTCTGCATAAACTTGGAATGGAGGAAAAGGTAAAATACCGAACTGTACAGGCTGTGTACTGCGACACCGATGACGTACACGTACCCAAAAAGACAATACCAATGATATGGTTGAGTTATTTAGAGCGAATGTACACCAACACACTCTCTCCCTGAGGGACTGTGAAGAAGACAAAGGAAGACTACGACTCGGCAAATGTTAAGTTAGACTGGAGACAATTAGTTTGGTATACCGAGCTGAATGGAAGAACCATGTTGGTAGAGTCTTTGGTCTGCAACGGACTGTAGCAGCATCACCTTATGTAGGTAAGTAAGTAACCTAAGATTTTTCTGTTTTAAATTGCTCTAAATATTTTTAAAATTTGAAATGTGGAGCTTCTAGAATTTACCGGGAAAACTTTCAGCAACATTGGTTCGAAATTCATAACGGACTGCTACTTTTGTCTAAAAAAAAAACTGTTAGAACTAGGGTTCCCAACTTTTTTTCGAACGATTATAGTATTTTTCACTATTAGCTATAAAAAATACACTACTCTTCAAAAATATATAGTATTTTATAAAAAGGTTAAAAAAAGGCCAAACATATTATTAGTAATTATTTATTTTTATAAAATCTATATTTTTTTGTGCTTTTAGCATCGTTTAACAATTTTGTATTTAAAATAAATGTGTCATAGGCTTTATCGCAATCAATTTTCAAATTTATGTAGATTAAAAGTTCATTTTTGATTAGTGAGATGCTTGCTTCTTCTCGCCATTTGGAATTCATAATTGAAAAAAATTCTTTCTGTAAATGCAGAAGTGGCAGGAATAGAGAGTAGAAAAGAAATTATTTTACATACTGGTAAGTTGCTTTCGGATTTTTTTTGAAAATATATTGCCATTTTTGGTCTGTTTATCTGTCGCTAAACTCATTCATATTTTTTATTCTCGTAAAATTCAATTCATACAAAAACCGACAAAGAAGGTTGGAAAACCTGGCCAATTCCACTTTTTCCAATTGTAAATATTGCGTTGTAGTCTTTGTAGACTTTTTTGTACCTTTCGTTTTTTAGGTGTTAATTTACCACTGGAGTTTGACGAACTTCCACTGTGGCTTCCACTTTCCATATTTGAAACAAGCTTTTATTTTTTAAAAATTCGAAAACTATAGACGTTTGACAGCAAGACTTAGTCTCATTCGGATACATGTATAAAATGGAACCTTAAAGTGCAATCAAAGTGTGTTTGATATTTGTTTATATGTTGCAAAATGATTGATAAATCAAACTGAAATATAGTACTTTTTCGTACTATATATTTCTTCAGCAGTATATAGTACAGAGACCCGAAATATAGTACAATACTATATATTATAGTACGGTTGGGAACTCTAGTTAGAACTGACGCCTACTTGTCGACCATGAAAACACCCTAGGAGGAACAGAGGCAGTTAAAATCCTCTTGAAAAGTGCACATTTGGCCACCCAAGGTTGTCCAAGAAAACCATTGGAAAAAGTCGTAATTATATTAAAACAAAATATTTCGGACTTTTAATTTTTCTGCCGGTAAGTTCTAGAATCTTCACTTTTCTTAGTTTTACAGTAACATTAACATTATACTGATAGCGTTAAAGAAATATCCACTATTCTTACTTAAGAAATTTTGCACAAATTTAAAACTTCAAGCCATTAATTTCCCATTATCTTCGATACAAAACTTTTAAATGTCATAAATAGCAGCCTCCTTCTTCTATTTCAGAACTCAGAAGTTATTTATCTTCCCTTACCCTAGCCTATCCTCTTGAAATTATTTTCTGGACTTTTTTCCTAAACGTTTGTTATTAGAAAATATTTAACAGTAAGATTTTGTGTGACTTAGGAAACTATATTTTGCTTAAAAAAATATCCCTACCTACCACAAGATTTTCTCCAAATTTATTTATCCTTAAATCGATTTCTCAAAAAAGAACAAAGGTAACAAAAAACAAGAAAACATTTTTAACTTTAAGCTCATGTTAAAACTTGAAACTTTGTAGCAGTTTATTTTGATTGCCTGCGCAAGGAAAAACTTACAGCTTTAAAGTAAATCCCTTTGCAGAATAAGGCAACTTTGTGTTGAATCTCTTTATTACATATACCTACCTACATACTCTACTCTATCACATCTTTCAATCTCTCTGAGGAACTTTAAAACTATATTAGCATAGATAACTTATTGCACACAATCTACTCTCTCCCTACACAACCACTACCTATTACCGGTCAGTCAATCCACCATCATGACATAATCAAATATACTATCTTCAGCTTCACCCAAAAATCCAAAGACCAAACTTACACCCATTTGAAAATACATTATTTTCCCAATCCGAGTCAGAGAGAACCACATGACTTTTTCCAACCACGTTATATGTGTTGTGAGAAAAAGTTTGGCAAGTTGCCCACATTGTCCTACGAAAAAAAAAACAAGGGCTACAATCTATTAAATTGTCTATATATACAAATAAAATTCCACAAATGTATAAAAAGGATATTTAAACCTTTTTTTGTTTCACATGTGCGGTAGGCAGTTATACCGGGTCCACTGACAGCAGACATGTTTTGCACAAGCATTGGCCAGTCTGGGCTCTGTTTGAATTTATGACAGGATAATAACTAAAAATAACCAACACAGAGAGGTAGAAAGAGAGAGAGAGATAGAGAGAGCAAATACAAAGTAAATTTATAGCTGACGTTAAATTTTAATGCAGCCCTAATAAAAATGTCAAATCCCTATGTTGTTGTTTCTTTTTTTTTTCATTTATCCAGTAATTTTTATTTTTCTACTCTTTCTGATCAGCAATGACATCGTGGCCAATTTTGAGTAATTTGTAGACCCAAATCGATATATCGGTCAATTTTTTTGTTTACCCTCAGGACATTTAGGTTTGTTTATTCAAAGGGTTAACAAAGCGAAAGGATTACCAAACAAAGGTGCACAAAGTCTTTCGAAAGCCCATTTGCCATTGTGGTAAATTGAATTGCATGAGTTCGTATAGGATCAATGGACTTGCCTTTATGTATTTCTAGGTTTATAGAAGAAAATGTTTTCATATAAAAAAAAAAAATACTTCAATGGATTTTTTTTTTTTATTCTTTGAAAAGTACGAAAGCTCTTTAAGCGTATAACTAACTCATGCAGTACACGTTTTTGGCTTGCCACAAGAAAAAAAAAAAAAAAAAACAAAAAGGAAATGTAGGACATCACTATACCTACGAAGATGAAGAACAAAATTTGGAAGGCAGTCAATTTGAAAGAAAATTCGGGGAATCACGACTTTTCTTTAAGGAAGCACCCATCCTTTTATACTTATACAGCTTATAGTGGAAATATGTGCCAACTTGAAGGAGTTTTGCTGACTGTCAATAAAAAGAATTCTTCAGCTCTCATTTTTTGTTCTTCCGTGTTTTTTTTTTTTTTTTGGAATCCTATAGTGCTGACATTGAGTGCATAAAGTGGTGCATAGCAAGGACGTGTCAGAAAAGTATAAATTGAAGCCCTCATATACCTAGTTTGGCCTGAGTTTTATATTTACTTATCTTCAAAAACTGCGCTACCTATCCAATTTTGTTTGCTAGAATTTTATTTCTCCAAGCCATAAGACCATTGGTTTTATATATAGAGGTTGAAGAAGGAAAAAGTTGTTCTTTTCTTGAAAAGAACAAATATATATGTAGGTCGCCGTTATTTGGATGGAGGCTTTTTCATGAAAGTGAAGCCTCTATACTTTGGGTCGTTTACCTTTTGAATTCTCTAATTTGCAGTTTAATCACACAAGAAAAAATAATATATACCTATTTATATAGAACAGAGTTGAGAGAAAATTGAGAACAACTAGGAATAAATCATTCCACAAGGAACTTGCAGTTATTCTGGCACGTTTTTGGACCACGGGAGTACTAGCAGTGAGATACATACATATGTATGCAGTTTGAGTAACTTCAAAAACAGCTTGAGGCAAAGTAAAATTCCACTTTTCGTGTAGAATAGCAGGATTGTGTATATATGTATATCTATGTATAGGTATAGAAGTTACCTTAAGACATATTATTTTTTTTTCTTCGGTAGAATGACGTGGCACGTAATTCAAGGCGATATGGAATGATTAAAGTTTGAACAAAAGTAAAGAAAGAAGAAAGTTTTTTAAGTGACCAATTTGCAAAAGGAAATGTTACTGACTTTACAGCATTTTGGTGGTTGAAAATATTATTTTGAATTCATTCTTAACAACTCTTCAAGTCTTTTGATTTTTTTTTTGTTTTTTTCGGGGAGGAAATTGAATTGAAAATTCTATTAAGAAAATTTTAAAACAACTCGTTTACATGTTGAGCATAAAACAAAATATTATCTCTTAGAAAAAGAACAATCAAATGATTTAAAAAAATATTTGCTGTCATCTTTTCTGTCACTTAAAATAAGATTGTTCAATTAGGATTTTAAATGGAACAGTTTATATGAGCAGGAAAATGGCTATGAGACGAGAAAAGTCTTGACCGAAATTTAGTAATAGTCTCGCCTTTGGTCTCGGAGGTTTCTGCAGAAAAGATTAAAATAAAAAACTGAATTTTTAAATTATTAGACTGAACTTTTTATGAGCAGTTTATAGATTGATCAATTTGTAGGAAGTTCGATATTCCTTCCACAAAGAGTCAAACAAAAATAAGACAATATTTAGACGAGATCGAAAGTAAGTTATATGACACCAACACCGATACTGACATTTTTCAATTTTAACGAGGCCGAAACGAAACTTACTAAAGTTTCTCCTTTTCTGGTGTCACGGTTAGCACTAAATTCAAGGTTGTAAGTAAAGAAGTTTATTTACCTCGAGCACGGAGTTAACATTAAATCCACGAATGACACTTTAATGAAAATAAATAAACCAAAGAAACTGCTGTCATTACGGTTTGCTGAAAGAAAAATGTGTTCGAAACTTTACGTGTAAGATGAATCAGAAATACGTCTAGTTCTGCTTTTTGGGGCCACACTGTTATAAATTAAGTGGCATAAGATAATGTGCACACTCGAAAGAAAAATTCTTCGGCGGAAAAATTCTTGGTTCTGTGTGGAAATTGAGGAATAGGTACAATCGGGAACTCTGACTTCTGAGCTGTACCAAGGTGCATATATAGTCCAAAAAGTTAAAACTCGTCGACTACATTGGCTCGACAACATCTAGCGAATGGCCATAGATATTCCAGCACAAAAAAATCTTTGAATCCCAGCCCTCAGGTTTGATGCGATAAAAAAAATCGAATCTCGGATTTAAAGACAAAGCACAAAGCCATCGCGGATGCCATTGACTAGAAGCATCGAATTCGGTATTATAGGGAAAGAGAACGGAAATCCACAATGTCACAGCAGAGAACCTTCACTGATTGGGATCCAGTTAAGAAAGTAAGTAGTAACCTCCGAGGATTTCTGCTTTTAATAAGGAAGATCAATTAATAGATATGATATGAAATTATTATTTCATATCACCGATTTAGTCAAGTTTTCAATAAATTTGGATTTAAAAATTTAAAAAATAATTATTTTGATGTTAAGTTGGAGCTTAAGATACATAACGAAATATTTGTTCTGCAAAATATACGTAACGGATAAAAGAACTAATCATCTACTTTAAAATTCTTTTTTGGGGTTTTATAAATCCATTCTTTCCTTTTAGAAATATAATCTCTTCATTTAATATAATCTCTTCACATATCCCCTACATAATTCCCTAATATCGACTTTTATGAAAAAGACATACATTTTAAATAATGATATCTTCAAGACTATTAAATATATTGGACAAAATTGTCTACAGATTGTATACTTTCAGATAAGATAACAAGTTTTTGTGAACAAAATTAATTCGTAGTGTTACATCAACTTAAAAAACCGTGTTTTTGAACTTTTAATTTTAAATATATCAAAATCTAGAGCCAATTAATTAATTGATATGGATATGAATTAAGGACGTCAAAAGTCTTGGAAAAAGTATAATTTTGTCTCGGAAAGAAAAAAGATTAAATTTTGGGTACTAACGTTATGGTGGGGAAACTATTATAGCGCCTTAATCATTTCAAAACACACTCCACCTCCTTTCTTTTATTAATTTTTTTTTTTGAATTCAAACTAACTCCAAAGTATCAGCAGAAAAAAAAAATTATTTAGTTTTGCATACGTCTTTAGCCAACATCTTCAGATATTACTTCTGGGTGTTAATTAAATGTTCATGAGTTGTACTTTTTTATACCTACCGACATTTCTTCATATCAACCTTACAATGACCGTTTCATCAAAAAAAAATTATAAATTTCAAGCTAATTGGATTGCAGCTGACTTGCACATTTTATTTTTAATGGTTGATGTAATGTAGTCCAATTAAGAACTCAAATTTCCTGTATCTTTCTCTCCCTCTTTCAATATCACAACCCTATCAACATAAATTCTCTTCTAAAAATTCACTCTTCCGCATAATGAGCTACACATACTCTTGATCCTTATGTGTAGATATGTATGTACATGGTTATTTTTCCTTGTTATATAGAGTTGAACCTCTTAACCTCTAAGTCGTGATGGGAGTTCTTCTTTACGTTTAAACTAATAGGCTCCTCTTTTGCTTATGCACATCACATATCACATAGACATCTCTTAGTTTACACGTATAATTCAGGTTCAAAGGACTCGTATCACTGCTTTGACATCAAGGATTTTTCTTTGAAGCTAAAAAAAAAAACGCAAGAGAGAGAGTTCAAGGAAATGATAAACCTTCAATTATAATTGATTGCAAGGTCTGCCACAGAGGTTTGGTGTTATAATAAATGATGAAGAAGTTTGTTGTCGTGCATGCAACTTGGGCACTTGGATGCATCTGTGAAAAAATTAATTTCACAAGCATAGTCTTCTCCTCTTTTAAAGGGAATACAATTATTAGAATGCAGCTTCTTCTTCTAAATAATTATATTATTTATAATTCGTCAATTAATTTCTCTTCTAAATCGGATTAACCTAAACAAAATCTATTGAAACATTCAAAGTGTGCTTGATGGTGCATTGTGAGTTATGATCTCATTTTGCTGCTTAATTGCATCGAGATAACAATATTGGTATTCCAATCGGAACCAACAGTTTAGACTTGAGTACACAAGTTTTAGAATCTCAGATATACACAATCGTATATCCAGTTTGATTGCTTTGTCGTATTATCTATCGTTTTTGCTGTCACTTCCGTTTGAGTGTATGTATTTATCTATTGTGAGCAAGTAACGCAATTACAATTAAATCTTTGCTTGAGCAACCAAGCGAATCGGATACAAGATACATCAAACACGAACACTATAGAAAATTACGGGCTTTGCTAATGATTATTAACGAATTGGTTGGTAAAATCAGTATAGAAGTTGTAAATTTACACTCAGTGTCACTTAAATAGGATTGTATTTATTTAAAACTGATGACCCAGCCACAGCTTTGCATGGAATGGACAGAGGTAAGGTTAGGTTAAGAATATAGAAGGATGATACAGAAAGCGACATCACTTCCATCACAATTGATCCATCAGAATGTATGTAGGTAACGCAGTTTCAAGTTGCAGCAAGATAAAATTTGAGTAGAAATTAACGCCACAGAATCTGAATGAATTTCAGAATTTTATTTGGTGGCAAAATCGAGATATCGCACAGTCTGTCGAAAAAGTATTCTCTGAAACCGGATTTTCTACTCCAGGTTGGGCTTTAATTGTCGCGAGAGTTATTGCGTTTCTGAAGAAGCATTAAGACTCATACTTAAAGTGTGATCAAATAACTAATATATTTAACTTCAACTGTATATTGTTGTCAAAAAAAAAACTGTTGACATTTGTGCTTGCCTTAAGACTGAACATACCTCCTTAGCGAGCAACGGAGTTGCTTAAGCGGGACAGACAACCCAAATAGGAAGTTAAAATCTTTGGAACCCCCAAAGCAAAGCCATCTAAGTTATTGTTGTGCAAGAAAGGTGTTGACTGTTGACAAAGTCTGAAATTGTTTTTTTGTTTCCATTATTCTAAAAGAAGCAAAAGCCTTATTTTCTAACAATCCACGGGCTTTATTTCCGAGGTCCTTATTGCACTGCACCGATATTTCTATTGACTAGTTCAAATATGTGGTAAGATTTCTTCCGGCCTCCTAGTTTTCGTCAAAGCGCTTTTGTCTAAAAAAAACACTGGACAAATTTTAAAGCTCTTCAAGGCAGTATTGTTTTTTTTTTTTTGAGGGACCAAGAAGGCAGAAGTCAATTGAATATGAACCTTCTTTCAAATTCGTTACAATCCGTTTTCTTGTTCGATCATTTATTTACGGTCAGAATGTTGAAAGAACAGTTGGGATTAATTTAAACTACCTTCTATCCTTCTTTAAACGTACTACACGATACTGTTACGGTTTATCCGGTTTAAAAAGTCCATCCATACAATCCGTTCCATTCGTTACTTCAACGTACATAACTGACAACTTAATTAAATAGACACGTTCTTATGACAAGTGACAAATAGACAACGCATACGACTCACGGGGCGTAACAAAAAAATTAGCTGAAGACTTTTAACTTTTCTTTCCGACACACCCGTTTTCTATAGTATAGTAATACATATTCGGAGTCTTCGAGTTTTGCGTTGTAAACAATTTGTTCGTGATAAAAATAAATAAAATTAATAAAGTCACTTTTATTTTAATTTTATTTTCAATGAAAAAAATTCGTCAAAACATCGTATATTCACTGAAGCACTCTTACGATATCTTTTTCATCCAACTACCTCAATAGATCCGTTGGCCCAACGCTGTTGGCAAATTCTTTGGGTCGTAGCCTTTATTTCTATACCATTACAATATACAGTCACATACCAATGTGTGTCGGTATCTCCTATCAAAATAATTCTTTATAATTTTCCTAAACGTTAGCACAAAAATAATTCTGAGAAATCAGTCCCAAATTCAAAAACACAACAGAAAGGAGGTGTTTTGATTTTTTGGATCAAATTAAAAGTGATTCTTCTTTCTTGGAAAGTGTTTGTTGATTTTCAGCAGTTAAAACAGAATATTGGTTGAAAATTCAACCCAAAATTTGACCTTTTGGGACAATTCAGAATATTTAAATGGCCATGACCGAACAACCATTATTCGACCTCCCAGAACTACCATGAATGAATAATGGAAATATTGCCACCAGAGCTATGTTGAATACAAAGGCAATTATGTACTTTCAAGGATGTAATGTGAACTAGTCACTTCAATTCAATAAAAAATTATAACAAATCAATTTCATTACTTTATTTTTACATCTCGTAGGACTTTTTAAAACCTGAATTTTTTTACGCAAAACTGATATACTTGAAAAGACCAATATAATCAGGATTGTAAAAAAATCCAACCTTAATCAAGTGATTTGTAGTGTTTTTAGAAATCGCTTTTATACAATTTATAGCCAGGGAATAATAATAATCTTCTATATACTGCAACAATCGCTGATTCTATCGTTCCGCTATAACAATAAAACAAAAAACAAAAAAAAAAAAACAAATTTTTTCCTGTGGATTTATTGTTGAAGGGCATAATCCACCTGACTATACAATATACATACATAAGGACAACACAATTGGAATTAACTATACCGCTCCTAACTACACTTTTAGGGGCAAAGTAGATCGATTTAGCGTGTGTGTGTTTTGGTGTGGATACTAAAGTTTTGTAAGCCCAATTCAAGGACATTTTTTGTAATTATTTTTTTTTTTTGTCAAATATAATTTTGTGTGGCGCCGTCGTCGTCGTCAGCCGTACATATGTATGCACATATCAAATGCGACACGCAAACTATATAATAAAGGAAAACAAAACAAAGGCCTAAAAAAAAAAAACGAAATCATGACAAGAATGAAGAGTCATCAGGTCAACATGGAATTCTACATTTGGAACTTTTAGATGACTCATGTGGATAAGAAAAAGGTAAAATTATGTAGGTGGATAGGTAATGGATATATATATGTATGTATGAAGGTCATGTCAGGTGAACTAAGTGTATGAACTGAAATACTTTTTGACTAACGAAATTAATTATTTATTATATTCAAGGTAACATGTAACTTTTATTATGTTAGGTGAACATTTTTTGTAGAAATTGTTAGAATAATAATATGAAATTCTATTTAGAGTATAAGAGAAAATTTTTACGAATGCATTAAATAAAATTTGGTGTCTTGTTGATCAAGAACGTCGCTCATTAATATAGACAAATTCGTATGAATTTTTATTTCTTACCAAAGTTCGTAACTGGCTTCAATGTCGTTGAATAAATGACGAGTAGAATGTTTGTTGCTTTGCTCAAGTTCGTGATTTTACAATTTGTCTATATGTATGTATATAGCAAATTGAAAGGGAATTTTATTCTTAAAATTTTAAAGTAGAAATCACTTCTTTGTACAGTACAACACGCTTATAAGAAAGTCTGAAAATCCCGGACATTTCTTTCTTATATCCGAGTTTTTCTTATATGCAAACAACGGATATAAGAAAGAAAATTTCTTAAATAAGCAATACGGATATAAGAAAAAAAATTTCTTATTAAGAACAACGGATTTAAGAAAAAAAAAACAATGCAAAAAGTTTTTGAAAATGATGACCTCAAAAAAAAACAACTTAATGTTTTTGGAACTGGAATCGTTTTTCCTCGGAAACAACAAGGTTGCTTAAATTTGCCAATAAATTTTTCGGACCCAGTTGCATTACAAAGCAGAAGTAATGTTATCCTGTCCTTTGGAATTTTTTGTCCGCTCACTGTTTGGTTTCCTGAAACATATGTATGTATGTTCCATCGGGCAATGCTTTATACAGCAAACCAGTCTCGTCAGCATTGAACACATCTTCAAGTGCATACTTTTCTAAGAGCTTGGGAATAACAAGTTCCTTGAAATTATTTGCTGCTTCTTCATTACCAGAAACAGATTCACCGTGCAGCCTCTTAAAACGAATGTTCTCGTTTTTTTCCAACGATGAAGCCAACCTAAATTTGCTTCAAAATCAGGGATATCCAATTCGTTCGCAAATTGTTGAGCCTTTTCAAGCAATATGGGTCCCGTGAACTTAGCATTTTTTTCCGACATTTGTTCAAACCATTTGGTCATAGTTTTGTTTAAAAGTTCATGTTTCGGTTTCCTATCCCGTTTTTGTCCAAATTTTGACAAGTAAACTTTTTGTCTTCAATTTCATTTGCGTTCTTTATAATTTTACACAATGCGCTTTCAGAAATCTGAAATTTTTTTGCCACCTCTTTTCTTGTTTTCCCCGATTTTATTTCTTCGAAAATTTTTAGTTTTATTTTTACGGATACCGTGTTTCTTTTTCTAAGCATTTTAAACACACAACATAAAAACAAAACAGGAAAGTTAAACGAAAACGAAAACAAAAACAAACAATCAAATATAAAATCAAAATGTCACAATTTATAGACCACGGAGTATTCACGCTCTTCTCAATCTGACGTTGTCATTTTTATTGGAAAACTGGAAGTTGTTATTAAAGGTGGAAACATATTGGTGCGTATGTGTAAACAAATTTTTATTTCAATCAAAGTAAAGCTGAAGTTAGTTTCTTATATGCGTACTTTTTTGTTCTTGAAAATTTGTATTGTGCATTAAAAGGTATTTTTTATAAACGTGTTTTTCTTATATGCGAGTTTCTTATATACGTTCAATTTCAGAGAGAAATTTAAGAAAAAGACATGGTGTTTTAGGTTGCGTTTCTTATAAGCGAGTTTTTCTTATATGAGTGTTTCTTATATCCGTAAAATACTGTACAAAAATTAAAAGGAGTTAATACCACTTTAACGATTGTCAATTATTATCAATTTAAAGTTGATAAGGATGAAAAATCGATATTTAATAACCCAATTAATAAAAGTTTTGGTCATTGTGAATGGTGCAAAGCATTGTGAATTACAAGAAAATTGATAAGTATCACGGAAAAGTTGATAATTTCTTTTTTTAAAGGTAAGGACCATTTTACTCACTGGGTATAGCTCAATTTGCAGAAAACGTTGACCAACTCAAGAGTTTTGGCCAACTTGAATGGCAAGTTGAAAATTGTCTACAGTGGACTTTTGACTCACTTGGGTGGGTTACAAGTCCACAAATCAATTATTGACTTATAACCCACCCTTATGAGCCAGAAATCCACAAAAAAGTGGGTCAATATTTCATAATTTTTTAAAGGAAATGGGTCATCCTCCACAAATATTTTCTGGATTTTTTTTTAAATCATACTCAAGGTACTGTTTATTAAGAAAACTGTTGACATTGGAGCAACGGAGTTGCGTTAGCAGCACAGAGCCCCTCGAAAAGAGGGTTAAAATCCTTGGAACCCGCGACACGCTGGCCAGGCAAGGTACTTTTGTTAAAAAAAAAAACTGTTGACATTGGCAACTACCTAGCCACTACTACTTTTTTTTTAATAAGTTTGAACAACTTGTAGTCTGCAAAATTTCCCTGGGATATTTGTGACAGATGACACATAAAATATAGGCATGTAAATTTTCAACTTTAGATTTGGTAATAATGTCAATTCAATTTTGTAATTTGTTTCGAAAAATAATTTTCAATAAATTTTCTCTAAATTTGGTATTTCATGTGATTTTAATTCTTGATATTGATCTATCCAGAGTATTGAATGTAAAAAGCTTGTTAAAAAGTTGAAAGACTATCCAACTGGAAACTTCAACTTAAAATAGGCACAGTTATCTCGATAGTTCTGACGAATGTTATAGAACACATGCCACCACCAAACCAACTGTTTGTAGAAACCGTCCATTTGAAGCTATACTTTTTGATAGCTGATTTGATAGTGTCCTGGTGCGCTTAATTTAAATTTTAAATACACGTTGAAATCTTGAACGAAGGTGAAGAATTCGGTCTGTTGTCATGTTGGAAAGACATTATTGCACCTAAATTGGCTGTAAGCAATATGTAAACTTATTCTCTTAATTTATGTTCTGTGTCTGTCAGTTCTGCTGGCCAAGTGGTACCTGTAACATGCGAAACAAACATTAAAACCGGAACCACAAATATATCTCGTCTGGTTTTTCGAGATGTCGATGTTTTGTATTTTGTCGTCGACTGTGCAAGATAATCAGAGTTTTGTCTTGCAGACTGTAATTTTTAATGTATTAACATTTATGCCGGCATCGGAAGGGTAAACTAAAAATGTAGACATTTCGTTGTGCTGTTACACGTTACGATACGTTGAATTATATTGGATACGTTCAACATTGGGTAGGTACGTTCCTTCGTACCTCAAACTAAATCGAATGGTCAAGTTGAGTTTGGTTTGAAATTCGGTTGACAGTTCGAACTTACCGCGTTCTGTGATTTAAAACCACCAATTGAATATTTAAGACTCTGTTTAGATTTGGAATATTGAGTCTGAAGTGGTGAGTCTCATCGTACTTACGTTAGAAACGCCTCAAAACTTAATTATAATTATTACAAGTTACTTAACTTTAGTGAATCAAAAGAAAATGAAGATAAGGAAAAATCTTAAATTTGACGTAACTTCTATTGTGCGTTCTTTTTGTATAAAATGTTAACTATTGTTGATGTGTGAAAAACAACATGTTAAGATGTTAAAATGTCATTAAGTTAACATTTTCAAATTCAGCTGCTTTTGACAGATCAACATTTGAATTCATATCAGGCGGGTGAGTTGGAAATTGTTACAAAGTGTAACACTCTGACATTTCAACATTGAATCTAGGAATGATTTAGTCACAGCATAACGTTACACAATGCTACAATTTTCCAATTTTGGTACGATCAGAGTTAACAATAGTTGATATTTTAGAGAAAAAGAACGCACCACTTCCTATATTATTTAAGCGAGATTTGAACAACTCTTAGTTAATCCATCTGTCAAAACGCAAAGTTTAACGAGTCACCTTGGCTTGTATGAACACTATTTCTAAAGTTGATAAGAAAAACAAGTTGTGTTCAACTTTGAGTGAATAAAATGGCCTTAAATGTAAAAAATTTTAATATTTATCAACTATCAATTGATATAATTGACAATCGTTAAAGAAGTGTAAGTTTTCGGGGTTAAGCTATTTGATTACATTATTTGCAGTTTTTTTCTTTTCTTAAACGAACTCTAGTGTAGGAACTAACAAAATTGGAAAAATCAACAACTGATGCGAGTATGGTTTACCTTGTATCCCGCATGAAATCCTTGGATTTATTTAATCTGCCATGAATCAGATAAACATCAATCGTTTATAAATTGAAAATTAGTTTCCTGCGGCTTCACTCTCTGAACTTTAAAAATACTAACAGCTTAATAGGTTCAATTGAATTAAAGAAATGTAAATAGATTTACGGGATATTCCTGGTAAATTTGTACATTTTAAACTATAAGAAGTCGAGCTGTATAGTATATACTACAAATAAACAGATCCTTATTTTTTTTTTAATTTCCTCCATATAGTGCTTCTACGGATGATTGAATTTTTTTTGATTGTATTGGTGTTGGCATTGAACATATACATACATACAGACTTAACGACAACACCATTTCATCAATCGTCAGTGTAATCATCAATCAAGCGTGCCCAGTAACCACAAATCAATTGATTCAAGCCTTGATATATATAGAGAATCATCTGATGCTTTGGGGTTACCTGAGGGAGAAAGTTTTCTCTTAACAAACTTTAAGGGATAATCAAATATAGATACATACATATATATACAACATCGTCAATATATACATATGTAGGTATAGGTACGATGTGATGATAATGATGGTTTTTGTTTTCAGGACACGACCGTTGTTGTTTGCAATCTTAATGTGTTGCGCAAATTTTCGAATTTCATATGTAAATTAAATCAATTGAATTTTCTATAAAGCATCATCAGACGCGAAATGATGATGGTAGTGATGATGTGTGATGATGGCCATAGAAATACCAACCACATTGTGCAATCAGCTCATATACATAGCGAGGTGATGTGCATTTTTTATTGTAACAATTTTGCGTGTCGCGCATCCTATGTTAGGTACATACATAGTTGTTGGAGATTATGGTTTGAATAACATAAGCGAACAAGGACTAACCGCAAATCAATTTGGATTTGTTTATTTTGGGTAAAATTGGCAGTTATAACGGTGGATTATGATTTGTGTTGTTGTTGATGTTGTTGGAAAGTTATTAATATTTATAAGCTGTTTAGCTGGTAGATTTATGTGTTTTTCATTTTAAAATTTATATAATACCTATCTTAGTGACTTTCGAGAAACAAAATTCAGCATTTAAGTTCACAAAAAAAAAAAAAAAAAAAAAATAAGAAATTCACGTTGGGCGCCATTCACTATTGGTTGGAGGTTTTCAAATTCAGAACGTAAATGAAAGAAAATATTGTTTCTTTCAATGAAAGATAACTGCAATGTTACTACCAATCCACTTATGAGCTAATTTTAAGAATTAGCTTATTTTATTGTCAGTTGTTGTATGATTTCGAATCGAACTCAAAAAAAAATAAAACAACTCATTTAGCAATTTAAATAAGTTATCCATTATGGAGAAGTAAATGAATTTCGATGCCTGAAGTTAAAAGTTATTCATAATATAACTTTTGTAAAACCAGCCAAATCATTTTATTTTATATCTAAATGCATTTTTTATAGGAATAATGATTTTAACGTTAACCGAATGAAAAATATATTATGATTTTGATTTTATGATTTTTTATTTTATTATGCGTTTATTGAAATTGAGTTAAATATAATTTTAAATTTCAGCAAAATAAAAATCAAAATACTTAAATTATGATACTGAATAAAAAAAACCTTACATTTAAAGCAGCATGAAATTAAAAAAAAAACTGTTAAAATAATAAGACTCCCAGTACTTTGCCCTATTTTGTAAGTTGCAGTAGGTAAGCATTCTAATAGCCCTTGGCGTAATGGTCAGTGGTTGAACTGTTACGCTGAAGATCTTGGGTTCGATTCCCAGCCTATGCCACCTAAAAACAGTAATGTTCTTCACGGGTTACTGCCTCTTGCGAGGAATTGACAAATCCTCCAAGAGTATCTCTTGTCATGAAAAAGTGCTTCTCATCCTAGCCGTTCAGATTCGGAAGAAAATTGTAGGTCTCCTCTATTCCTGTCAATAACACCCACACAAGAATGGTTGAGAGTTGTTGGTTACTAGGCCCTGGTTCTACACGAGCTGTCGCGCCGACCAATTTATTTATTTAGTTTAGAATCTATTCATCTGCTTTTAAAAGAAATTATGGATAAGTTTTTATGTGAGATACATAAATATAAACAATATAGCACCGTGTTGCAGATATGCATGAAACTTACATTTTAGACTGAAAAATTGTTAAAAAATCAATATAAATAATTAGAAATAAATTGATTTAACAATTCCGAAATTGTTTTGACACCAAGGCGATGTACATTATACACAATTTGATTTTTTACATAAATCTCAATTCATGAGAAAAAAAATTAAAATCGTTGGAGCGATTTTTTTGAAAAAATAATTTTTTATATATATAAAATTTTGAATTGGTACGTCTTTATTTATGCGGAGTTAAAAAATTAATTAAAAAAAAAATTATTTAGGTAGGTTTTGATAGGTATTTTGATTTTTTTTTAAAATTCAAAATTCGTTTATTGTTTTTTAAATTTTATAATGTACAAAATTATGTAAACAATTCCATCAAAATTGGTTCAAAAGATAATGTGGTACTCCAAAACCAAAATAATGCGTTCTATGATAGATCTCTACCATTAATAATAGATACATTAAATTTGTTTTCCAATAATATAGTAGATAATACTAATATTAGCTCAAATACAAACTTTAATCCAAATTTTAGGAGCCATTTTTAAGAAAAACGAGATTATCCTTACCGGTTTTATAATACTTTTATGGCAGCTACCTTAATTTTTGGTCATGGGAATAATTTTTATTTAAAATTTGCAAGATAATGTTAAAAAACAAACTGCTGAATGCCATGTTTAAAAAAATCGACCGAATCATTTTTGAATAATTAAGTTTTTTAAAAAAAAAAAACTTTGAAACTTTTTTCTATAGATAAAATGTCCAAATCAGTGGGCCGTTTTTGAGAAAATGGCAGAATTGCGAGACCCACTTTTTCGACTTCGACCAAAATCTCGCGTTCGACTTTTTTACTATTCCATAACTTGCCATAAACATTGTATTTATACAGGGTGTCCACTGGGAAGGTATACTATTTTGTTTGTTTATAATTTTTGATTAAAGGAAAGAGAATGGATCTTATATTGATAAATGTTTTATTTAATGTCGGTAATTATGTATGGAATACATGAGGTCATTGGAAGCGCTGCAAAGGGAGCTATCATGAGATTTGCCAAAGAGGGAACTGGGACTGGAAAATGCATAAGTCTCAGTATTAGAGACTGTTTGTCAAAATCCACAGTAACAAACCTTATTGACATTCCCAAACTTTCCATCCCGATGGGACAGTCAACAAGCATTTTCCAAGCCGAAGTTAATGCCATAGAAAAATGTGCAGATCGAAATCTCGAAATGAATTATCGAAAACAAAACATTGCCATTATGTCGGATAGTTAGGCAGGAATGTGTAGGCAGGCTAAATGAACTTGGCAAAAACAATAATGTCACGCTTCATTGGGTACCTGGGCACGTAGGCGTTCAGGGAAATGAAGAGGCAGATTCCCTAGCTAAAATAGGAGCAAAGACCACCTTAACGGGACCTGAGCCCTATTGCGGCTTAGGAGAGAATGTGATCAAAAATAGAATCAAAAAAGAAGAGGAGACCAAAAGATCCAAAATTTGGAAAGAACTCCAAAAACTAAGGAAGGCCAAACTCCTTCTTGGAAACTATAACCAAGAACGCTTCAAGGACTGCACCAACTTAAGTAGGAACAACCTAAGAATTATAACGGGCTTCCTCACCGGCCACTGTAAACTAGAAGGCACTTGAATATTCTAGGCCTAGTAAGTAGTGCCACTTGCAGATTCTGCAATACCCATGAGAAAACGCCGAATCACATACTAGGAGATTGCGATGCACTCATGCACCAAAGAAATAAATACCTGGGACGCTACCAGGTGAAAGAGAGCAACTTATCCCCTCTGAGAATACTCCAAATACTCAAATTCCTAAAAGAAATAGGTTTGGAGGAAGAGTTGTAAGATGATTAACCTCGTCCAACTCCATATGGGGGCACTTACCCCCAAAATATATTCAATACTTCAATGTATGGAATACAATGTCAGGTAAATGTCCGCCTCTGTTAGTCTCACAAATGCGAGCCCTTTTGAGCACATTTTTCATTACATTCTCACACATTTCACGCGGTATTTCATTAATTTCATCACGAATATTTTGTTTGAGTTGCTCCAGCGTTTCTGGTTTGTTTGCATAAACCTTGCTTTGCAGATATCCCCACAAAAAGAAGTCCGGAGCAGTCAAATCAGGCGACCGTGGAGGCCAATCAACATCACCATTTCTTGAAATAACTTGTTGTGGAAATAGGTCTCGCAGTAATTCCATTGTAATCCTGGCTGTATGCGATGTGGCACCGTCTTGTTGATACTACATGTTAATCAAGCATGCAGTTGTTGCGTTAAAAAGTGGCCAAAGTTGTTCTTTGACAACCAAGCTCCTGAGCACGGCCTCGAATTGAGGTTGATGGATTGTTTTGAACACTTCCTTGAGCAGCAGTAATATTTTCAGCCGATCTTGCAGTACGTTGTGGTCCATGCTTGGGCCTATCACCTACAGACCCACTTTCTTCGAAATCATTCACTATACGATAAATAGTGCGTTTTGTTGGCACGTTGTTTCTCCCAAAAATTTCACGTAACTTTCTCATCGTAAAAGTAATCGATGATTGATTTTGATAAAATGTTTTAACAATTAAAACACGTTGGTTTATTGAATATTTTTCCATAATAAATTTGCCACGTGTCTACTTCACGACTGCCAAATATGAACTGTCAAGACTAATGTTTACCAAAATGTCGGCAAAACAAAGTAGTATACCTTCCCGGCGGACACCCTGTATATCCCAAATAAAAAATAAATAAATAAAGACTTAGTTGCGGACTAATTTGGTGGGTGTGGTGGTTATTGAATTTATTGTATGCGTGTAAAAGTTAAATAATACATATATTTTGTCCATTTCTTACCTGAAATGAGTAATTTATTTTTTGATTTACTGATTACCAAAATTAAAGATTTTTTACATTTAAAAAAATAATTCTTGTCTTTGAATTGACACACACATAATTTTGGGTTCAAATTTTTAGAAAATTGATAAAAATATATAAACATTAAACTTTGTACAGTTTTATATATTTTGGTAAATTTTTAATTTAAATAACCAGGACCAATTATTTTTCAAAAATCTCTTTTTCTTCGAAACATGCGATATGTAATGTAGGTACCTTTTTTAAACTCATATTACTACTTAGCTACATTCTGTGTCAAAAATAAGCACAATCTGTCAAATTATTTGCTTTCAATATTTGCATTTGCATGAGTTTTGTTTAACCTACCAAGCAAGCAATTATTAATAATGTTCATTTAAAAATTTTAAAATAATTTTTTTTTTTATAAACAAAATAAATGATTTTTTTTAGTACTACTACATTCTATTGACTTTTTTCAACGATGTATTATAATCACGTTACTAAACTACCACCCCTATTACGATTGTCAATTATCAATTGATAGTTGATAAATATTGAAATTTGGTCCATAAAAACTCAATTTATTTGAGAATTGATCAGCTATTAAGTGATAAATATAAATTTTCTTGTAATTCAGAACGCGCTGCACCATTCCCAATGATCAAAACTTTTATTAATTTGGTTGTTGAATATCAATTTTTAATATTTATCAATTATCAATTAGTAATTGACAATCGCAATAGGGGTGTACAATACCATTAATTTATGATATCTACCCACATTATATAGTTTTTAACCACACGAACAATTTCGTGCTATCAAGTCGTTCATTTCATTTGAATATAAAATCATTATTAGCCCTAAAAAACAAGTGTAATAAAACATAATATTTTCATTGAACGAAAATTTTTTAAGTTCTTGTACCTAACTTGAAGAAAAAAATAAAAACAAACATAAAACACAAAACACAAAATACAAACATCACGCTTGAATATCCTTTAGGTACCCTACCTATAAACCATATAATAAAATCGAAACTTCACATTCTCTTCATAAAAAAAAAAAAATAATAATAATAAACTTTTGCAAAACCTAAAAAAGAAAACGATTTTCTGTTTGTTGCTCCTTCAAAATAAAACAAAACAATGAAGTATATGTACCTGCTTCGGAAATTACGTGAATCCTTTAAATTATTTAGTTTAGATACATATCCAAGTCTAACCCCTCTTTATCGATATGATATTGTGTCCGTATATAGTGACCTCTTACACCAAAAAGATGAACAAAGATTTTATAAAATAGTACATATCGTTAATGGAATCATTGTTTTCATGGAAATCATTCATAGACACAAAAATTCCATCCTTGCATAAGTAAGTACTTATATCCATATATTCAAAATGTCGATCTTATACCTATACGTGTCCTGAATTCAAGTGGCCTTATAGGTATGTCTTCATATATTTATAAACCTCGCGGATTCTGTTATTCATTTCAAAAACAGACTTAATGCCGCCCCAAGTGACGCATTATTCTCACTTCCATTATACAAAAATAAATTTAATAAAAAAAAAAAGGTGAAAACAGGCGATTCCTCCTCTGTTTTTGCAAATATATAATGTCACTTCAGCAACATTCCCCACATGGTGAAATGTAAATAAAATTAAGTAAAATTGTTTTTCGCTGGAAATTTCGAATTCAACAAAATGACCCAAATGGGGATTAATTGAACAATAAAATATATTTTCCGATGATATAATCCTGTCTGAAGTGATAATATTCTTATTTAGGATGGGCCATTTTTTTCGAGCTTGTTATTTAAGTTTTTTCTTTCTCCTCAAAACAGTGGGACACACTAAAATGGATCGGTTCAAAAAATCAATTTTTATTAAAGCAGCGATTTGTCATAACTGACTTTAAAAACCAAGAGCTTTTTGTATTTCCTTAATAAATGAATTTCAATAGAGTTAAAAAAAATATATAAATCTGAAAATCGTATTTAAATATCCAACAAATCAAATCTACTGCCCCACTGTGCACTTGTCCTTATGAATATTGCATCCCATTTTGTATATATATATTATATATACTGACCCAAGGCGCCATCCATTCCATCGCTAAGCCCGATTCCTTATAGTCACCCATTTATCGTTTCTTTTTGTGTAAATGTGCGCGTTACATGAAAAATGATTTACCATCAGGGATATCCCAAGTGGATCGTGAAATGAAAACAAAATGATGTTTCTCGTTTCTTTTTTTTTTTTTTTCTTTTCACTTTACACCAAATTATACGGTAGGTACATACCTATATTTATAGTTGGTTTAATCTGATGATACTCTATGAAAGCAATGAGGCAATTTATTAAGCAGTCAGATACATTTGTCTTAGTCATATTTTTTATATAATTTCATGCTAGCTTGGGCTAATATAATATTATTATTATTATAATATGTAGTATGATTTTAGGAGAGATACTACTTGTGAAATAATTAATTTCATTTATAATTACTTTTGTTTTAGGGGACATTTTACGTATGAGATCATAAAAAGTGTTGCTGGTTTCCTATGTGAGAATAAGAAGAATAAATTAATTATGACATTATTGAATTAAGATTCAAATAAGTTACATATATCCACGAAAAATGGTTCTAATTTAAAATATTTTGATTATAACGATTTAGTTTAATTTTTTCTTGATAAAAAAATCTGTATATTTATGAAAGCCAGATATCTTTGTTATATCTTCAATTTTCTTCAAAAATGTTGATGTTGTTGATGTGATGTTGTTTTTGTCAAAGAGTGGGGGTTCTTGGGAGCCCAGGGTCGAACACATAAGATAAAACAATTAGAACTGGGAGTTATTTATCTAGGTAGATAGATATTTTGAGTAAGTACAATAGTTATGAATCAGTGCAATCTGCTTTTGACAACCACAAAATTATAAACAGGGTGAAATTTTTTTAGGAAATATGTTTAGGAAAGTGCAATATGTGAAAATATCGTTATCCATGATTTTTTCGAAAATCGATCAAAATTTATTTTGTCCAAGTTCAGTTCAAGTCCAAATTCAGCATCTACCTAAAGGTGCATTAATTTTCTTTTCAGCACTGAAAACCGCAACCTCCTATCAGATTCAGTTAGGGAGATATCAATATTCGAAGATTTTTATAAGATTTCGAACATCGAAATTCAGTAAAATTAAAACCTTGGATTTACAGATAGAGTTTGAAAAGACCTTTATTTTAATGTATATACATATTTTATAACGTTTCGAAAAAATCAAAGAAAAATTATTGGGAAGGGAGTAGCTCATGATTGTTTCGAAAATTGGATACAAATTTTGTCATCAAGAATTATAAAAATTTTAAAATCGATAAAAAGGCCTATCAACATTCTCTATTCAGTACTGAAAACCGTAACCTCTTTTCAAAGTTACGGAAATATCGCTATTCGAAGATCTTTCTAAGATTTCGAACATAGAAATTCAGTAAATAGTTTTGGATGAAAATATTTCGAAAACTATACATTTTGCAGAATCTTTTGGTTTACGGATGCGGATAGAGTTATTACTTTTTTGGCAAGAAGTTATTCCAAGATTTGTTTCGAAAATCGAAAAATAAAAGTTCGGTTGTCAAAATTTTTTTAAATCTTAACATTCGTACAAAAATCTGTATTAATTCTCTATTAAGGACTTAAAACAGCAACCTTTTACGAGTCTCAGTTACAAAAATATTGTCATTCGAAGACTTTTTTAGGCATCGAAAGTCATTAAATCAATTTAGATGGAAATATTTCGAGAACCACATCGTAGAGAAGCTTTAGTGTATATAAAAATACGTATATATCTCGATGAATTTCAAAACAAAATGATTTTTTTTTTCGAAAATCAATTTTCCACGAGGCTCGTTTACAGAAATAAAGCGTGTTTTTTTGAGGAACTTATAGAACTTTAAGTTGGCAACACTATTTTAACTGGCGGCCATTTTGTCAGCTGTCAAGTGATTTATTTTTAGTTTGGTTTGGCATCTCACCATGAATAGACTGACGCCTGAACAACGCTTCCAAATTGTGCAAATTGGGCTGTTTGCTGTGCTTTATGGGTTAATGGAATAATTGGTCCGTACTTCTTTAAAAACGATGCTGGCCAGAACTTTACAGTCAATGGTGACCGCTATGGAGCCATTATTACTGATTTTTTCGTTCATCAATTGAACAACCATGATGTGCAGAAGCTGGTTTTAACAAGATGGCGCAACATGTCACACAGCTCGTGCCACAATTGATTTATTGAAGGAACCGTTTGATAACCGCATAGTTTCACGTTATAGACCCGTGAATTGGTCTCCAAGATCGTGCCGATTAACGCCGCCTGACTATTTTCTGTGGGGATATGTGAAGTCGCTAGTCTATGCCGATAAGCCCGAAACGATTGACCACTTGGTGGACAACATTCGCCGCGTTATTGCCGATATACCTACGGCCACAAATGTTGGAAAAAGTCATCGAAAATTGGACTTCCAGATTAGACTACGTCCGAGCCAGCCGTGGCAGTCATATGCCAGAAATCATATTTAAATTATAATGCCAGAAGATTATCTCTCGAATAAAGTAAATTTCATGATGTCAATTTAAAAAAAATCATCTTTGTTTTATTCCATTTCAAAGTCCTACACCTCTAAAAAAAAAACACCCTTCATATGTCGTCAATCTGAAGAATTGTTTAGGATTCGAAAATTAGTAAAATCAGTTAGAATTAAGTCATTTAACGGAACTAAAAATTTGTTTAAATGGTCTTTTTTTTAGAATCTAATAATAAGTAATAATAAGTCTCATAAGTTTATACATATTTAAAACATATGACAGTCTAATTCTCATCTTCTTTTCGATTGAGTCGAAAAATCTCTTTAATTAAATTCCAACGAAAAACCAACTACAAATAATTTCGTTCATTACTTGGCCAAAAGGAGAAGCCATAGATCATCAACATTATAACCATTCATTCTTGTTTATTATACAGTTCCCTTAAAATATTCAACCATTCGTTGATACTTGTCACAATCTCATTTTTCATCGTAAACACTCTCATTCTTTTTGAATCTCTTAAATCCTATTTGAATAATCAAAAACATTAACCCTTTTGCTAAAAACAAAACTAAATAAAAAATTAAAACCACGACTAGGTTGCATATACTTGCTTTGAAAGGTTCTGAAGCAAAATATTAGTAGTATACATTAAGTTGGAAACAAAATTTGAAAGCTTTTTCCACGTGATCTGACAGCTAATGTCACATAATTTGACAGTTCATCTTACACGAATTGAAGTATATTTACACGTGGAAATTTTAAGAGTTGGTTCAAAAACCTTCATAGATCTTATCACATTTGAGTTTTTTTAGGTTTTGACGGAACTGATTATTCGATGCTAGTTGAAAGCAAAATAATGCCACAAATTTGACAGACGCATTATTCTTTCAATTTGACATTTGTTAATTCTCGATGACAGAGAGAGAGAGAGTGTGAAAGACCTTCAAACTGTAATCAGACATAAATATATAAAGTTGAAACTTTAATTTCTGTTTTCAAGGAGTTTAATAGAACCTATAACCTTTGATGCAAAAGGTTAAATTATAACATTAATCTAAAGTGTTATCTAAAACGTAAAACTAAATCGTTCTATCATCTTTATGATTAAGACAGTTTGAATAAAATCTTAAACTATTCACAAAACCAATACTTGTCCCCGAAAGCAAGCAAAAAAGAATGTCATTTTATTGGACAAATTGACGACAAGTGCGTAGGGCGTCGCGTCGGTCGCATGCATCTTCAGTGTTTGTTTTCTTTATGGCCCATATGTCGCCCGGTGGTACTTTCAGAAAGGAGACTTTTAAACACGTGCCGCGTATAGAACAAAACGTACCAGACGCATTAATAATAATATACTTATGTATATTCTTCGTTCAAAATAAGAAAACACACAAAATAAAATATATAGGGTATACCAACGAACCAACACGACGACGACGACGCAATCAGATGGCCTCCCCGAGCTTTTTGGCACTGGTATGAGTATGGTGTTCTTTTTGACAGGTGATTGTGTATATACGAGTGACGGAAATTATTTTATCAACCAAAAATATATACAGCATTGGAGTATGATATACCTACCTACCTAAAATAAAAGGAAGAGAAATAAAGGAGAAAATTAAAAGAAAAAGTAAAAGGGAACACGGGATTAAAATGAAATCCTTTTAAAGAAGAAACAAGGCACTTTCAATCATCTTTTTTTAATACCTACCCTAAAAAGAAAATTAATTAAATTTTATCATTAATTTCTTATTTATATACTTTTTCTCTCGGAAATATTAAGTAAGACAAAGTTGCTTACTTGGAATCATGTTTATTTTAAATAAGACCAATTGAAAGGAAGACTCAGAATTGAATTTGTGGTGAATTACGTGATTGGGTGAGATGTAACAGTTATACAAAAATTAAGGACAATATTTTTCGTCAAAAAAAAAAGAAGAAGGTTGTTATATACAATGTATCTTTTGAAAAAGTTTTAAATCAAACGCTCATGTTTAAAGAGGAGCAGCGGTCATTCAAACCCACCTTTGTCTGTCAACTCCTTTTCCCTCTTCCTTGCAGTAAACATCTGATGCCTACATAAATAGAACCTGAACTGATAATTGGGTTTCCATCAACCTCTTTGGAAAGTTGTTGGGGAGGGATGGAGAAAAAGTTTTTCCACTAAGGCAATGTTCTCTTTAAACAGGTGGCAGTGAAAGAATTTCGCAAATGGAATAAATGGAGGCGTTTACAGTTCCAGTCAGGGTGAAATAATTTTTGAACATCATTTCTGGGTTACTGTTACATATTTGGAACAACTTAGGCCTATAAGGTGAGGTCTTTCCGGCTCCATATTTTAAGACTTGCACTAAGCGTCTAGTCTTTCAGGTTGGGCACTGTACAGTCCCAGTTACTTGAAGCTTCAAAAGCACAAAAACCATCGGATACCGACGGGGAACTTAGCAAACAAAACATAACAAAGACAACGAACTACGGATTTGAACGTTTGAACGAATGTTAAGTCCTTTAAAATAGGTCATATGCAGCCGAACAAAAGCGGAGGCCCCAGACTGCAGCAAGGATGATATCAATCCAATCCAGGAAATGCCATGGAAGGGCATGGCAGAAGAAAGATAAGAACTTTTTGGGTGTAGATTTGTTATTGGAAGCAGACTTAGTCAATACCTCTCGAGTTTTTAATATGTGAACGAACTCCTCACGACCGACATTTCGCATCAAGGTTTAATATGGCTGTTATATCCGTATATATGCCCCTACGGAGAAGAAAGATAATTAAACCAAAAACATATGCTTGACGAGCTTCTGGACAAGACCTACACCTGCAGGGCCCTACAGCTACGATTATAAAATTATCCTAATCGATTTTAATGCCTAGAAAATTTTTACTAATACAGTCGAATTGTAGAGACCAAACAACACCACCTGCGATAACGGATACAGACTGATCGAATTTGCTGCAGGGCGAGACATTGTGCTAACTATTACCTACATACACTGTTTTTTAACATTCACAAGGAGAATGGGAGATCGTCAGCTAAATTGACAACATTATGATCAACGCATGACGCCTCACCAGTATCATTGGTGTCCAAAAATTCCAAGGGCCAACATTAACTCAGCCTACAACCTCGTTGTACCGAAGGTAAGATTTCGGAATGGGGATATCCCGACCACCTCACAATAGAGAAATATTGTAAGGAAATTTGACGTCAGATGACTACAGTCGCAAGAGAATGCTAGGAACAATTTCAGTCGAGGCTCTAATAGCCTATAGAGTTTGAGAACCAGTTGTGACGTTGTCAAGAAAACATCAGAGTTGGTACCTCTGGCATTCAGGGTCTTACATTATAACGAAATTACCTAGTTTAACGATGAGTGCCAAAAAGCAAATACAAGTAAAGGAAAGGCAACCAAAGCGGCAGTGCGCTGAATAGAAATACAAATCGCGAGCTCTAATAGAAGAATAAAGGACAGGAACACCTGTTTCTCAAAAGAAGAAAGAAGGAGCACGTCATAGCAGAAATGAAGTTCAGGAGTTTTACGAAAGGGTAATACCATTCAACTTAGACAGCATCACGTAGACCAACAATTTTTTCCACCCGACTTCAACGAAGTGAAGGTGGCTACAATTTAACTTCACACCAATAAACTGCTAGAGCTAGCCCTGCTGTTCAAAGGCAGGCGATAACCTGGTTAGGAATATGAACCATCTCATCTGCAAAATATATGGTTGTAGGAAAGCTTGCCTGTCGAATGTTAGTGACATAGACCCTCTTAACTGCACCAACATTCAAATGCATCAGTGTCCTTGCAAAGATCTCTTTTGCCGTTTTATGTGATCACCTGAAGCGGTAACGTGATAGTTCCATATCAGTGTGGATGGAGAAAAGCTAAAAACGTCCACCATCATCGACCAACATTTTCACTTTACGTTAGATCTAGCAAAAACTCAGGCAAACAAAACCCACCACTTTTGTATCGATTTCGAAGCTGCATATGACAGCATTAACGAGCTAATAGAGCAATGAATAATTTCGGCATCTTTGCCAAACACGTCCAGTCCATTCCTGTAGTTAAACGAAACATTCCGTTTGTAAAAAGCAAAAACTCCTTCATCTGACTAAGTTCAACGCATAAAGTATCTAACTGTTTCAGGTCCTTATCAAAACTCACACCAAAATCGTGTTATTTTTTTATCAGATTTATTTCCGAGTTTATTCATCCGTTAAAGAAAATTCCGATTTCAAACGGAACACACTAATTCGCACTCGAAATACCATCACCGCATCTCCACCCTCTGTCCAAACAGTCAGCATATTGGTTATACTGCTCCTTTCAAGATGATTCATCCAAAGCAACCAAAGCATCAGTAGTATACATCCTCAAGGATAATAATATTTCACAGCTGAGTTAAGCAGGGTTATGGCAACAGCAGCATGTTCGACAATCGTTCACAATCAATTGACGACGAGAGATAAAGAATGAAAGAAAGGAAAGGGCACTTTAAGGATATGCGGATGCTATTGAAATGTACTGATGATGGCTGTAAGAATCAAATGGATAGGATGATGATGATGATGATGGTAGTAGCGACGACGGCAACGGCAACGGAAATCAGTAAAAAAAAACATTGATCCGAAACTAATAAATACTTCTAAAGGATCGCTATTTTAAAGATATGGCACTGAAGATGTCGAATAAATGGTTTTGTACTTTTGGTTTTGCCGATTTAAGTGCTAGTTAAAGAGAAATTTAAATGATATATTATAACCTAAGCCTTAAGTAGAAGAATTTATATAGGAAATAATTTAAAGAAAATTTAAAACAGCTGGGTATAATCCTTAATTGGGTTTCTTTGGAGACTATCTTCTTTTTTTTTGTGAAGGACATTAATAGATGTAAATTGTGATTTACAATTAACTGAAATGCCTACTTTCTTTTTTAAGCAAAGAACATGAAATATTATGAAAATCTAAATTAATAAGATTTATCTAAACAAAAGAAATTTGTTAAACTTTTTCTTTCTTTGACAGGTGTCATTTTTTGATTTATGCTTTGAATATTTTTCATACCACTGCACTGTGGACCAAAAAGCCAGAAGTCTTGGTAAAAATACAAAATGCGATGTTTTTTTTTTTTTTGTTTTTTATTTCTAATAGAAATATAAGCAGAGCTTCACAAAAAGCAGACAAAATAAATTTTTGATAAATTATTTGGCTTAAAAAGTTTTTCAAAGTTGGGCAATTTTGTCCTACCGTAAAAAAATAACAAAAAATTAATTTTCATTTTTGCAATTATGATTTATTCCAGGAAAGCCTTAATTTTATTCAATGTTAGGTACGTGGTTGTTTGGACTTTTGTCTTCGGCTCAACATGCTTATTGCAAAGGGAAATCGGTAGATACGGCTCTGTACACGCTGCTGATGCGAACAATCGAAAACTCCCTCCATCATAAAGAGTATACTATAGTCGCATTCCTAGATATAGAGGGCGCCTTCAACAACGTCGACACATCTGCAATCGCATCTGCGCTGTCACAGTAGCACTCTTCTCATGTAAAAAGCCCATTGGCAATAAATGAGGTCTACAACTCCGTATTGCTTATTGGATATACCTACACTTCGGTAGTTAGACCGATTCTAACACACGGGGTGTCAGTATGGTGGCCCGCCTTAAATAAAATAACAAATTACGCTAATCTAAGCAATCATTGTAGCGTGTTCCTGGCGGAGCTTTTGGCGATAAAAGAAGTCCTGTCTTCGCTCAAGGAAAACGTGATATCAAGAACAGATATCCGCATCTTTTCAGATAGCCAGGCAGCCATTAAATCTCCGGATTCTGTCTCTACAAATTCAAAAACAGCCCTTAACTGTCGATCATCTCTCATAGAGATGGCAAAGCAGTTGAACATTCACCTTTGCTAGGTGCAGGTGCAGGTTGTCAAAGTTAAAATCGTTACAAATTAAAACTACCCATCTCATTAAAAACCATAACAAAACATTGAAATTAGACAACAGAATGCGGGCACTGGATTCTCTATTTTCCTCGATTCTGACAAATGCGCAGAACTGAACAAAAATAAAAACATCATTGCCCTTAATATATGTACTGTTAGGTTTAACATTCAATTTTTATAATCCGCCCACTTCCACGCCCCTTTTTGAATTAATTCCTTTTAAACTAAGAGTTTTTGAAACTGAAGTAGGTAATCAATCGTTTTTGTTTTTTTTTTTTTTTTGTAAAGTTTAGCGTTTAGGAATTCGGTCTTTAATTATAGATTATAATTTTATAATCCAATAAAACAGGTAGCAGGAAATATAAATATTGTATCTGTCATCTAGAAAATGTATTAATGATGTGGACAAATTTAACAAATATACTAAAAACACTTCCGATCTATTTAAGGGCAAATAAATGTCCCAAAATTCTGATTCCAACATTTCACTAAATTCTGGACCATGATGAAGAACTTATTAAGCATTTAATTTTGCCAATAGAAAAACTTTCAGAAGAGGCACAAAAATTAAGGAATAAAGACTACAAGCGATATCGATACTAAAATACCTGCAAGTTTTCACGGAACTGTCAAAAATAAAGATTTATGTATAGTTATAATATGCGGGCTTTATGATTGGATCCGGCACGTGAGATCTCAAAAATAGCTGAAACCAAAACTTGTAAGACTTTTAAATGTTAAAATGATGATAACGATAATCATATTTTTTTTTTTTTTTTTTTTTTCAAAAAATGAAAACAACAATAAACAATTTGTTTAAAAAAGACATAGGTACTATGTATTCTATTTTATAAGAAAAAAAATAAAAAAAAATATTTATTAAAATTTTGGTCCGTTTACTTTTTTCCTACACTTTTTCACATAAAATTGGTCACTAAAATAGTTGACAAGATTATACACAAAAAGAGAAAATGCTGTTTAAATACTTGCTTTGAAAACATCAAAAATTTGTTCGTTAACTTTATGCATCCACTGTTGTAAATAATTTTATTTTGGAACACCCTGTGTATAATTAAATAATCGGAGACTTTTTTTTAACAAATTCACAAAATTTTAACTATTTTTAAAGTTTAGCTTCAATTCCTTTCGATGTTAATGCCTTTTTATAAGAAAATCTTAATTCAGCCTATGATTTAGAAACCAACTGTAAAGCAATTTTTCTCAAAAATCACTATTTTTATAGGGTTGGAATTTTATTTTAAGAAGAAAAAAAAATTGTAGTGATATCCTTATGCGTTCAAAAGTTATAATTTTTGCAACGAAAAAAGTCAGTTTTGGACCACAGTGCACGGTTAGGTGTTCTTTGGAGTCGTTCACTGTTCGGTGAGGGAATTCTCAGAACTCTTAAAATATTAAGAATATAATAAAAAATATTTCTAAAAAAGTTTTTCATAATACTCAGTCAAAATATGATATGTCAAGCAGCTAATTAATTTAGATTAATATTTTAATCTTTTCCTTTAATTATAAGAAAAAAAATATACTTTTAATTTTTTGTACATTTTTTTCTAACGACCGACATAAGAATCATTAAGTTAGTGAACCATCATTATAATAATTTTGAACCACAACAGCAAGTTCATTCAATTCAGTAGAAAAATTTATTTTTTGAGCAAATTATTGCGTCATTTTGAATTTTCTGAAAGCATAATCAAACAAATCACGTATCACTTAATTCTTTCTGTTCTCAATAATGGTGGTTTTTGTTCGATTCCTTAACAAAGGATGATCTTATTTAACCTTCATAATACCGTAAAATATTCCAAGGATAAACCACTGGCACTATCTAGCTCAAAACTCAATTCATGCTAAAAAAAGAAAATATTAAAATTAAAATTAAAACCCGATAATCCATTTCACATTGAAAATATTTTTCAAAGAAATAAAATCAACGCTGCGCACTGTTAAACACACTCACATGAGTGGTAGGTAGGTATAAGGAGAATGTCAGATCATCCGCAGCCACTTCTATAACCATCAGCCGTTTCCGGTTTACTTATGCAAAGTTTAACAATATCCTGCCTTATATAAATGCACAGAAATGACAAAAGAAAACATCCCCCACCTAACCCACACTATATACCTATAGATTTTTGCAAAGATTCATAAGTCTGTTTCTCCTTGGAGCGGTAAAAAGGAAACAAAAAATACATACATAAAATAAAACTCACATTTCATGCAGTATGAACCGCGTCAACTTAATTCCTGCGGCATACCCGCATATATCCTTTTTTTTTTTTTTTTCTTCCATAAACCCCCCACACTCGTTTCGCTATATAGATTTCATATTCAATGCAATATTCTTTTAACGGACGAAAAAATCACAAGCAGATATTTTTTTGACTTTTTCATTTGACTTTTTGTATTTCTCCATCATCAGTTATTAATGGAGTGTATATGCCGAAGGATTTGCACTATACAACCATCATCGTCCTGAAAATTCATACCTGAATTGGCAAATTCAAAAGGTATAACAGCAACAGCATATCTACCTACATACAATGTATATAATATGGATAGATATTCGTAGAATCGTTGTGTCATGGTCGGGTCAAAGAATCTCTGAGTGTATATGGATAGATAGGCATTTCTATGGAAATTTTGGATAAGTATTTTCTGCCTTTAGGCCCAACTTGTTTTAGAATGATGGAATTTAAGTTAAAACTTCTAAGAAAACTTGTCTAAAAAAAAATAAAAATATGAAAATATTCTTCTCTTGAGCTCTGTTAAAACTGAAAAAAAAATATACGAAAAAATGATTGAAATTGAAAAGTTTTTCTTTGGCTTTTTATTTTGAGAAAAAAAAACTCTGGTATAGTTTGTAGGGGAAGGTAGTAGGTACGTTAGGTATCTTCTGAGATCTAAGGTGCTGGGCGTTTCGTTTAAAAAAAAAAAAAGACATTCGGATTTATCCCTTTTTGTGTGCTATATTCTTGGAATAGAGAATACTTTTTTAATTTTAATAAAAAACACAACTCAGATATGACGAAAAAGGTAATGGAATTTTATCCTTTTTCTATTTTGCCCTTGGGGATGAAATGGAAGTCAAAATACCTACTTAAAGCTAAGTGGTTTGAAGCCACTTATATAAACAAATAGAATGCAATCTTAAAAAAAATTAATTCCAAGTCAAAGTTTAAAGAAACTCAAATGAAAAAGTGTTTGACAGGATTCGATGTTAGATAATATAATACCTAATAATAGAAACTTCTTCAAGTTATAAAGACATTGTTCAAATAAATTCTTCTAATTTAATTTTGCTTCGTGAACGTTTGTCTATTTTTAGTTATAAATTTTTTATTTTCAATTTCTCGGTAAAAAAGTAAAAATACCAAAATTGTAGATAATTAAATTTTCAACAGAAATGTGGTAGAGCTTGGTTTGAGAGACTTATGTTTCTCAAGAAATAATGAATACCCTTTTAAACAACCTCTTTCATAGATGGCGGGGAAATTGGAGAATTTATCCACCTCCCACTCCCTCAAAAATAAAATGCACGAACGACTGGGTCGCAGGAACTTGTGTTAAAAAAATCAATAAAATTAGAAATAAATTGATTGAAAAAATATCTGAAATTGATTTGACATTAACGCAATGTACATTGTACACCAAGTGATTTCTTACACAAGTCTCATTTTACGAGAACAAATTTTTAAAAATCGTTGGAGCGGTTTTTTAAAAAAAATAGTTTTTTATATATATAAAATTTTGAATACATTTTTAAGAAAAAAAATTGGTACGCCAATTTTAGTACTTATTTAAAAAACAAATTAATTTAAAAAAAATCATTCACCCATTTTCGAAATATCGAATTTTCAAAAAATTATTTTGACAATTTTTTTAAAAATCTGATTTTTTGAAAATTTTGATTGGCATTATTATACAAACTTATTAAGAGCTTTAGTGTAATAAATTTCATTAAAATTGGTTCAACAGATAATGAGATATTCAAAAACACAAAAAATCAAAAAATGGTTCTATGAGAGGTACAATTTTTAAACCATAGATATATTTTTTTTTCAGTAATATGGTAGATCGTTCTGATATTAGTTCACACAAAAATTTTAATCAAAATCATAGGAGCCGTTTTTGAGAAAAACGAGATTTTCAATAACGATTTTTAAACTTTTGTATGGGAGGTACCGTTATTTTTGGTTATAAGAACAAATTTTATTTAAAATCTTCTAGATAATATCAAAAAATTGCTGTGTGCTAAGTTCACTAAAAATCGACCAAGTCGTTTTCGAATTATTAATTATTAAAAAAAAATTTTTGAGACTTTTTTTAAAAATCAAAAAAAATTACAAAATGAAAAAATTAAAAAAAATATATCGGTAAACATTCTTATAAATATAAACAATATTATAAAATTTGTTTCAAATAAATAAGTTAAATACTTTCTGAGATTATACAAGACAAACTAAAAAATTATTTCGTCTCTATATAAAACCTAATAATAATGATTATATTTATAATCTGCATTCAAAAATTTTACAAAAGCTATTATGTACTTGATTGGAGACGCCAAAAACGACTCCATTAACTATGGTATATTTAACATCACAACTCAATTCAAACTCACTGAAGCCAATCAAAAACCATTTAACAATAACATTCAGATAAAATAATTATATAGTGTCACACACCTTAAAACTATTTATATTGACATATGTATATTATCAAAGCATCGGAAATCAGAAACCATTTTAGTGATTTCCCGTTAAATATACGTCGTCGTAATCGAACAGAAATTTCGTATTAAAATAAATGTTATTCGCCAAAGTGATATGGAAACTTATAAAGGTGTAGTTACAAAATACCCCCAGGAGATAGATGTAAAAATTTCTCCTAATCAAGGTTATTTTGTCCATTTTCCGGTTGAGGTATAAAGAAACTCAAGTTTTATAATAATACAATATTGTGACCGTCATGGTGGGGTGGTTGAGTAAAATTTTAATTTCGATCAATTTAAACGCCAAGCCTAGTTTTGGGTGCAATCTTTGAATAAAAATCATTTTAGTGGGTTAATTTAGCGGAACAATAATGTGATTTGTTGTTAAATGTTAAGTTTTTCAAAATTAAAAAAAATGAAAGAAAAGAAAAGCCATTAATGTTTGTTTGTTAGAAATAGAATACCGGAAAAGGCTGGGTACCAAAAAAATACAAAAAGTTTGGAAGGGGTTGTCTTGTATTTTTATGTATGGTACAATGTGCAATGTGCATATTGTATTATCTAAGTTTGAATAGAAGTATGTACAGTGTACACAGTTCAGTTGATGTAAGAAAAATGGGAATATTTTGACAGCAATTGTTTTTTTTCTAAATACTAATTGACGTGCGCACGCAGAAGGTTATATAACTACCCTTTAAGTTGTATATTGTTTTAAAACAGTGTGAACTCTAGATAAAAATGATTTGATATGAGAGTTTTGTCGATATACCTCCTAACGGATCATTATCCATCCTTTGAGCACGATAGTGTAATATTTAGGTACCAAGCTCCCTCACCTACGAATCGATTTGTTAAGAAAATAAAGGGGAATATTATATTGCCCTTTATAGGAGGATCTTCATTCTTTTTAAGTGATCTATGAAGGATTGATCAGTGATCCATGTCTGAGTAGTTTGTATTAAAAAAAAAAAAAAAAATGGTTGCACAACAGCTCGTGTAGAACCAAACGTGAACGTGATTTAACAACTCAGTAATGCTCAGTAACGACAGTAATGCATTAGACATACAATTTTCTGCCAAATCCGAACTTCTAAGCTGAGAGGTATCTACTTTTTCATGAAAACTCTTGAAAGATTTGTCAATTTCTTCCAAGAAGCAGTACCTGTGAAGAGAATGCCAGTTGCCAGTGTTGTTCTTCTACGTGTCGACTTTAATTGTCTACATTTAAAGGTAGACAATTGCGTCGACAATGTCAACAATCATGTAAACAATATAAACAATTGCTGTCACATTTGTGAAATTGCAAATCAATAAAATTAATTCCAGAACAACGCGTGGATTGGACGCAGAAAGAGCCTTTAAGTCAAAGTAATATTTAAAAACAAAAACTAAAATGTTGGGATGGCCGAGGAATAAAGCGTTTTTGGTATAAAAGCCAAACAACAAATATTCAGCTATTTGCACGGTGTGCAGCTGAAAACCGTCTTCGAAGGCATAGGTAATATAAATTCTCATTTTTGTTTTAGAATAAAATATAATCTGTTGAATAAACGAATAATGCTACAATAGGAATGTTTGGCAGCTATACTCTGTTCAACAAAAATGTGTGTTCAATAAAAAAAAAAATATGAATTGTCTACATTGTCGACGTTGCTATGTAGACAATTACCAATTGTTTACGTTTAACTGTCGACACGTAGACAATCGTGTAGACTACATTTATAGTCTACATGGCACAACACTGCCAGTTGCAGAGGCTGGGATTTAATCCAATGACCTTCGGCGTGAATGTCATATAGAAAATAGAATAACCATTACGCCAGGGGTTACTAAGATGGTTAGTTCGTCTTCCCGTTCGTTTTCTTCAATGCCAATTTATGACCTGTTATCCAGAAAAGAGTGACATTAGGAGATTTTTTTTTTTTAGCTCCGAGCGGGGGATAGAGCGAGGCCTAGGCGAATAGAGCTCGCTCCGAACCAAGTGTGACCTGAGCACTCTGATCTTTTTTAGATACACAATTGAGAAATGATTATTAGTAATCTATCAAATTATATGAAAATTGTGTGAAGTTGGCCGCACTCAACTTTTTGCTCAATCTGCTCGGTCATTTTTTTCCAATCTCATCGAGCGAGCCCCAAACGAGCTCTGAGCTAAAAAAAAAAATGCAAGTTAAGAGCTTAGAGCACTTCAAGTTCAAGTTAAAAAAGTAACATAGTTATTTTTTGACAGTTCACGTGTCAATGCTAAAAGAGAAAAACGTCTACAGAGGTTTCAGTTTATATTTGGTGTAGTCTCCATGTTGTGGGTTTAAATGTTTTTTTTTTACGTATAGATATATTAAAAAAAAAATCGAAACAAAGTTTTTAATTATAACTATTTTATTCCTTTAAATTATCACAACATATTTTATTTATATTTATATGTTTATCGATCATCTATCTTCGGGCTTTCCTATTTGTTGTTATAAATAAAATATGTTGTGATAATTTAAAAGAATTAAATAGTTGTAATTAAAAAAAAAACGAATTTTATTGATATTCAGGTTTGCGAGGTCATCTAGGCATTGCTGGACCAGTTAATTTACTGCTTTACCACAATGGAGACGGTGTAGTTGTCAAAATTATCAATGCACAAAAAGTTTAATGTTACAAACACAACGCAACGCAGATACAAACAGATCTGCAGTCGGTGCTGCAAGAGTTCACCAACTTTTAACTTTTCACGTGCAGCACCTTTGACATTTCAATTTGTAGGTATGAAGAAAACAAGAGTCGGACAAAAATATTGAAGCTTTTTGGGGTTATTTATTTCTCGAAAAATATTTTTTATTAAAAGAAAATTATCGGAAATAAAAAAAAGTGAAAAATCGGTTTGTGGTTGTTTTTTTCTTTAAAATATACAAAAATTTGTACAGCTGCATTGATGGATACGTAGAAAATAACACGAACGATTAACGACACTTCTTTACAACTGTTGCAGCTCCAACTTCAATTTACAGTTCCAGTTGCAGCATTCTATTGTGTTCCAGCAGTTAGTGGGAAATATATAGCCGAAAAAATAGCTTTAACAGCCGCCTTAATGTTTATTTCTAGTTTTGGTCTTGTTTGAGTATTTTGCATGCTTTCCTAACCGTCATATGTTATTCTGCTTAGAAAGCAAGTTTTGTCAAGCGATATTTAAAAACACACTCAATCCATTGAGCCATTGCCATTGAGTAGAGTAAAAAAAAATTGGTGTGGTAAAGTCCACCAGTTACGTCGTCCTCGCCATCCTCCCAATCAATTCTGAATCGAAGTTTAACTTTAATAATATCTCATGACAGGAAAGGAATGCAGTAGTCAGTGGGACATGGAATTCGAAAACATATGGATTGACCGCATGGGCTTTGAAAAGTCAGCAATTCAGTTCTTTTAGTTTTACCGAGCTGCAAGATACAGGGTGTCCGCCGGGAAGGTATACTACTTTGTTTGTTTATAATTTTTGATTAAATGAAAGAGAATGGATCTTATATTGATAAATGTATTATTTAATGTCGGCAATTATGTATGGAATACAATATCAGGTAAATGTCCGCCTCTGTTAGTCTCACAAATGCGAGCCCTTTTGAGCACATTTTTCATTACATTCTCACACATTTCACGCGGTATTTCATTAATTTCATCACGAATATTTTGTTTGAGTTGCTCCAGCGTTTCTGGTTTGTTTGCATAAACCTTGCTTTGCAGATATCCCCACAAAAAGAAGTCCGGATCAGTCAAATCAGGCGACCGACCGTGGAGGCCAATCAACATCACCATTTCTTGAAATAACTTGTTGTGGAAAGAGGTCTCGCAGTAATTCCATTGTAATCCTGGCTGTATGCGATGTGGCACCGTCTTGTTGATACCACATGTTAATCAAGCCCAAAGCATGCAGTTGTGGCGTTAAAAAGTTTTCAATCCTGAGCACGGCGTCGAATTGAGGTTGATGGATTATTTTGAACACTTCCTTGAGCAGCAGTAATGTTTTCAGCCGATCTTGCAGTACGTTGTGGTCCATGCTTGGGCCTATCACCTACAGACCCTCTTTCTTCGAAATCATTCACTATACGATAAATAGTGCGTTTTGTTGGCACGTTGTTTCTCCCAAAAATTTCACGTAACTTTCTCATCGTCACAGTAATCGATGATTGATTTTGATAAAATGTTTTAACGATTAAAACACGTTGGTTTATCGAATATTTTTCCATAATAAATTTGCCACGTGTCTACTTTACGATTGCCAAATATGAACTGTCAAGACTAATGTTTACCAAAATGGCGGCAAAACAAAGTAGTATACCTTCCCGGCAGACACCCTGTACTAGCACCACAGTTAATAAACTCGAAATCAAACATCAATCAATTTTAATCATGTGGTGTAATTGCGTAACCTTATCAATAAAATTAACGTTGGTGGATTAACGAGTAATTAAGTTAAAAATGCCTACATAAAATATTTTTGCCAGCGAAGAAAACAAACACATTTTTTTCGATTAAATAATACTTAGGTAATATTTGGCGAAAGAAGAGATCTTATAGAATATAGTAGATTTTCAATAATTATTCCTTTTACGTGACCTTTAATTCTTAATTCAATATATTTGAAATAGGATTCAAATATATTGAATAGTAGATTTTCGTTAAGTTTTGCTAATTAACTTGACTTAGGTAGCAGTTTTATGTTTGATAATAAACATTTTAATTTGTAAATTAATTTTGTGATTAACTTTTTAGTTGATATCTGATTAATAAGTTTGTTTACCATTTTTTATTAATAGGGTTGTGCTATTTAATATTTTATTCAAGTGGTACAAATTGCCACAAAAATGCTTAAGGCAACCGTCGCGTCGTTGTCGTCAGGGAGGTCGTAATGCCATTGTGGTGCCAACGCTAGTTATTTTATAAAACTTCTTCAGTTTATCGACATCTTGCTAAGTGAAGGCCATCGCACATCAGTCGAACCATGGAGTTCCAAATGAATAAACCATGAAAAGTTGTCGATTTGATCTCGAATGATTTTTAAATCTAGCACATATTGTGCTAACGGTTTAATATTAAAGCTTAATTATTTTTTTATCTTTTAAATCCTTTTTTGATATCTATACAGACTTGTTTCTTCAATTCACTTAACTCTTTAAAAATCAAATCCTGAGACAAGTTTAAATATCTTGAAGATACAAATCAACTCTTATATGTATTTATTTGAAAACAATACAAACAAAATGAGATTCCTAACAACCCCCTTAAGGACCACCAGAAAAGTTGTTCCCAGTGGAGGTAGGATGGTAGGTACATTTATATATCTAATCTACTTCAGAACTCTGATTGTCTTATTTTCTTAAGTTTTTCTGTTAAGTTCTTTTGGCTTTTCTCTTGCAATCACTGGAATTGTCACAAAAGCCAACAAAAAAAAAAAAAAACATAGAACAAATGAACAACAACATCATAGTTTGAGTTAAAGGCAAGCAAAAGTGAAAATGAAAAGAATTTGCAATTTCACAAAAAAGCGATTTCAAGCTAAGGGCTCGAATAATCTGCTCTCGTCTTACCATTCCTTAGATATATGTATATACATAATAAACTCGCCCCCATCATTTAAACATACATATAGGTAGTGACTTTCATATAAATGTATGTAGGACTAGCTCTTGGTCTTTAAGAATTCTTCAGCTCAACTTCTCTTCTTCTTATTGCTTTCTTTAATATTATATGGAATCAACAGAAAAAAAAAGAGGTGCAAAAATAGTTTTGCCATCGTGTCGTATAGTCGTCCATCCGTCGTTGTCGTCGTCGTTCTTTTTACGAGTCGAGAATCTTTATTTGTCGTCTTCATGTTACCAGATTCCCAGGGCACTTCAAAAGTGAGTTTGAAAGCTACCATCATCTATCTTTCATGCCCCAGCATGAATTGTAAGCGGAAAAACTAACACTGACACAAGGACAGATATAGAGTAAAAAAATGTCCTGTTTGCGTGAGAGGACTCTTCTATTTTTTGTCAAATCTGTTTTTTTTTTTTTGCAATGTTATTTTTGGTTCTTATGATTTTTTTTGTCTTCAATTTTTTTGGTGGCAGGAGTCATGTTCTTCAAGTTGTTTGGAACGAAGTTGATACCACATCGCACGATACGATAAAAAGAAGTTGGAAAAGTATTTTTATTTTTTTTGTCACTAACGATGCTCACAATCTCTTGTACTAAAAGTGTGTGTGTGTGCTTATGCTTGTCCTCAATATTCATTTGATATTCGAAAAACGTTTCTCAATATTTATGCCATTACACGAAAGCTAGTGAGACACGGGTTCTCTCAAGCAGCCGGCCGGCGGGGGCGGGTGTTATGTTTATATCAAGAAAAAGGAGCAGGTTATATCTTGGATATTGGTGTCGTAATCACCACGATAATCGATGTATTTCTCATGGGGTGACGTTGTTTATAGGAACACTTATTTGTAAAACTAAAATGGAAGTTTGACAGGGGTTTCTAAATATGTACCTATATGTTCGAATATCTTATTGGTTTTTTGAATATTTTATAAATAACTTCTTTCTATTTTATACTTCACTTTCAGTTCCCATGGTGCAGTGGATGATATAGATATTGCTTTAGATTTATCACTATCGCCAGTTTCAACTTTTAAGTACATATTGTAAAACACTCTTGGGAAGATATGTAGGTTTATAGTCAAATCTTAAGAATTTAAAATAGGCAGGACAAAATGACATGAGTTCAATAGTCAGCGAGACAATATACATACAGACTGAAGTTCATTTCTGTTGGTAAAAATAAAATAAGTGTCTATAATAGACTTTTAAATCAATTATGTGGACAAATTAAGTTCATCGGTAGAAAGACAAATATTTACATTTGTAACAAAAAATCTTAAAAGAATGACAAATTTGATTTAATAAAAGTTTTACCTTTGAGAACATTGATGTACTGATAAGGTCTTGTTAATAGAAATTTAAGGACGAGTAAAACAGTGTAATTAGTTAAACTACTTTATTTATAAAACGTAAAAAAAACAGTAAACATTTTTTCCACAAATAACAGTTACTTGCCATACAGCCATTATAAGTAGATGTAAATCAAAAAGTTTATTTATGTATCTCGGAAAAGGCTCTAACTGTAGGTTAGGTATAGCCTGCATCATTATAATTTTTTTTTTTTTTAATTTCTCAAAAAATAAGACACATTGTAGGTTCCGGTTTTCTATTTTTTTATTAAAAATTAATAAGAGCATTGAATTTTGAAAACAAAAATTATACTAATTACATAAAATTTTGAAAAAAATTAGTTTGAAATTTTTTTTCCAAAAATTTCGAGTTTGAAAATTAATTTTTCAAAAGCTGTTCACCAACACAAATTAATTTAAAATGAAAATTCAAGAAGAGATTTTTGGCTTTCCAAAAAGGTATAGCATGCCATTGTAAGTTTAACCGTTGTGTTTAAATATTTTTTTTTCCGTTTTAAGTCATTTTTTTAGAAAATTACCCCTCCCGCCTAAACGGGGGGAAATAGACCCCCCCCCTCCGATATGATTTTTTTCTTGTCTTAACCAAAGCAACTCACTCTGACTTTTTGGTGCACCTTTATGAAAAAAAATTGGTACGCCCTTTTTTATTATTTATTTATGTGGAATTAAAAAATAAATTTAAAAAAAAAAAAAATAATAATTTACTCGTTTTCGAAATATCGAATTTTTTGAAAATTTTGCTACGCAATATTATTTAAACTTATTAGAAGCCCTTGTGCAAAAAATTTCACTAAAATCGGTTTAACATATAAAGATAGTCGAACACCAAAAGAGAGATACCATTTTTAAACGATAGATAATATTTTTTTTTCTAGTTAATATAAATTTTAATCAAAATCGTAGGAGCAATTTTTGAGAAAAAAAATGAGATTTTCCTTACCGGTTTTTAAACACTTGTAAGGGAGATACCATTTTTGGTACCATTTTTTAAAATCTGCTAGATAATGTTAAAAACTGCTGGGTGTTAAGTTTAATAAAAATTAACAAAATCATTTTCGAATTATTAAGTTCTTAAATGGTCCAATGGTTTGTACCACTTAAAACCATTTTTCCGATTTTTTTTTTTATAAAATGGTAGCCCTTTTGGTACTGATTTTTTTTTTTTTTAAATTTTTAGGCTTTTTAATTTGTAGGCAAGTTTTTGAGAAAAATAAGATTTTCAAAAGTTGGTAAAAAAAAACTGTACGGCAGGTAGGTACCGTTATTTTTAGTCTTAAGAAAATGAAAAAATCGTGTGGCGGAATGCCCAAAAACCGCTAGGTACCAAGTTTAAGGAAAATAGACCCGTCCGTTTAGGCTGCAACTTTCAGCCGAAAGTACAGGACAGACAGAAATGCGAGACCCATTTTTTTCGACTTAACTATCATCGTAATGTGAACTTTGATTAAAACTCGAGTTCGAATTTTTTTACGAATCCATAACTCGCCATAATATATATCTAATATCTATGTATATATCTCATGTAAAATTATGCACGACTACAGATCGCACGAACTTGCTCTTGTGGTTAAAACAACTTTGGTGATGAAGCTATATTTTTTATTTGATTTTCTCAAAAAAAATGTCAAAATCCTATTTTTGTAATTCTATTTTTTTTGGCAAAACTTTGAAAAACTGTTTCTTTTCTAATCTCTTCTCTCATAATAGATACGAAGTTCAATTAAAATAGTTACAGCCGTTTTCGATAAAATTTGAAAAAAAAAAAACAACAAATTTTGGTATAACAGCTTCCCGTTTTAACAATAATTGGAATTCTGCATTAAATTTGAAGCAAATCGATGGACCCTTCTATGCTCTAGCTTAAATTTTAAGTTAATGCACGAACGCACTGACGGACTGAAGGATCGAGTGATGTAAACCATTATCACCATCATTATCGTAGTGTTTACTTTGATTATAACCTCGAAATTGTTTTTAAAAACGAAACCAATACTTGCTTTATAGAAAAAGTAAACATTAAACATTTATAGTTTTATTGAAATATTTTTTTCTGAAGAAATTAATTCATTAAAAATATTTGATAATTCATTAAAAAAGTCGACTCATATTATTTTGTTGACTAATTTGTCAATTTGTGTTGATGATGGCATTTTTTTTTATCAAATATCTCATATACATAAATGGGAACTAAAATCCCGTAGCCAAATAATTTCCCCCAAAAAATATATAAACACTAATTGAACAATGTTCTCTGAACACCCATTTACACACAACGAATTTAAAAACAAGAGCCGAAGAAGGCAGAAAAACACGTCCTTCTTCTACAAAGACTAAAATTGAACTGTTTATTTTATTTAACTATTTTACAAATCTTATACCTAGCTTACAAATACATTTACATTTACCTATCTTATCTCTAGTTTTCTATAATATTAAACTAACATTAGGATTGTAAAGTGGATAACGACGATGCGACGCATCCCTTGTTCATAAAACATAATGTTCACAGATGTATGTCATAAAATAATTTTTTTAATACAAAAAACAAGATTTATGTCATAATTTATGCGTTACTATAACGGCCTCTTATAATTTCTAATTTTTCTTTAACATCTATGTTTTTCACCTTTTATGTTTCATTTGAAGTCATGTTGCTTAGCTTCATAATACGGCTACGACTACACGCATTATGAAAATATTTTCGTGTTTTTGTTTTAAAAACCCCACAACAGTTGAAAATTTTCTACCCTCTTTAAAGGACTTCATTATTTTCGTATAAGGACTGGATCATACAAAAAGTTTTCCCCTTCATGTTTCAAAAAGAAATATAAATATAAATATAACGTTAGAGCAACAACAACTAACAAAAAGTCAATTTACTAATTAATAATAATGAACCACAGCTGGATAAATATATATGTAGGTACCTACCTAAGTTAAAAAATAATAATATTTTGTATTATAAATATTTTAATCTTAGTCCTCGAATTTGCCGATGCGACGCCGATTATAAAAGTATATTTATGCATGTATGTATGTGTATTTTACGTACATATATATACTTTATACCTATGTACCTATTTATAGGTACTTGTGAATAGTGCCTATGGCATTCTACTTTGAGGCAAAAAAATCAACAGGATTTAAACGGATAAATGAACAGTTGAAACTTTTCTGAATTGGTAAAGGTAGGTATGTATGTATTTTGTATATGTATGTATATCGACTATTTCTTATAAAATATTTCATTAGCGAAAATTGACCGCTCCCGGATATTTCAGGCCAAGAGAAAATGTTGTTTTAGGGTAGGGAATTAATCCACATGGGAAGTTATAATGCGAACAGTGAACACCGTGTAAAATTAATAAAACCGAACTTATCATACATACACATTATATACCTTCTGGGTAAAGTATATAAAAAAAAAAAAAACTCAGCACTCTCGAATTAGCCTTCCACCACACCATACCACATCACCTTCCCTGATCACAGGATATTCGGTTTTTTTTTTCTGTTTTCTCTTTTTATATTCTCGTGTAGGAAAAATTACTGTTTTTAGCGTTCAGCTCGGTGACTCAATCATTCTATGCTCCAAGCCAAGGCTGGAATAAGCCTTATAAAAATAAACTTGATGGTGACCATGGCGATTGAAATATATTAAAAGTATACATAAAGGTATTATGTTTGTTTTGTAGGAACATTGGTACCTACTAGATAGAGGGGGACTTTTGGACAAAAATCGAAATTATGATTTAAACCTGATTTTATTAGAGAACACCAAATAAATGAGTTTGTAACTTGACCTACAATTTTAGTTTTAATTTTTTACGATATAATTCTTAAAATTCAAACTTTGACAACACTGCCCATTTCTGCAGCCAAATACTGACCGTTAGAAATTTTGTTAACACAGTTTTAGAAGTGCTGATATTTTGAGGGCTCACAGCTGTACCCCACCAACTCATAAAAAGGGAATTCGAATTTATTAACTCGTTTTAGTGATACGGAATAAATTTACTCCGACTTTACATCGCCTCTAATCCTGAAAAACTTATTTATAAAAAAAATAAACGAGGATTAGAGGCGGACTAAGCTAAAACTTGTACATAGTAGGAATAAAGCCGTTGTAAATCCGTTTTAGTATATCTAAATGTCATTTTGAAATGACATTTAGAAACTAAAATAGATTAGGTATAGAAGAAATTTGTTTATCTGTTTGTTTATTTGTTACTAATTGTAGGCAGAATGAACAGTTATTTTGCATTTATAAATGATTTAAATTCTTTAAAGGCTTTAGATGCAGGAAGAAGAACCCAAAAGCAGTATAAAACTCGTTTTAATCCCATGACACTGAGGGATAAAGATTTCCGCCCGAAGTAACGATTTTCGTAAGAAAATAGGAAAAAATTAATAACCATAGCTCGGCCTTTCCTAAGCAATGATCAAAGAGGAAGGCATATTATCAATTAATTTATTTACATACCTTTTGAGAACTATCCCAGTTTTCAGACCGATTTTTTTTATTTTGTTCCATTCATTTATTTCGACAAAATACCACCAATAATAATTGCTTAAAATGAAAACTTGTGGAAATCAGCTGGAGTTTGTTTACGTTTATAATAACCAGAGTTTTAGATTGGTCATGATTTTGATAATACATATATTTGACAGATGTAAGAAGGGTGTAGCTAAATATTTTATAAATAAGAATTTGTTTGACGTGGCGTAAAAACGGTTTAAGTGCTTCGACTCAGTTTAATTATTCCAAGGTTGAAACGATTATTAGTAAAATCTAATAAATAAGGCTCTAACAGTCGTATTTATTAGATTTTCTTAGAACACTCTTGGACAGTTGTCCAGCCATTGTCTAAATAGTTGGACATCTCCTTATTTATAAACGCATTCCAACAGTGGCCTACAAATGTTCTCATACACTCAATCACATCCCTGTAATCTGTCAATTTCGTGAGCATTTAGATACGTTCAATGAACATTTCGTTCATTTGAAGATTATTTTTCAATTTTTTGTTCATTGAACGTACCCACTTTAGAATAGGTTTGGACAACCAATTTCAGTGTCTAAGTTAGACACTCGATGGAACATGATTATAAATAAGGTTTTGGACTTGGACAGCTGTCCAAAGTTAGACATACTTTGGAATGGGTTTATAAATACGACTGTAAGAGTTTAAGTACTGAAATAAACTGAAATTATAATACGTGTTAATACTTGATTTTTTTACCTTTAACTTATAGGAATCTGATTTAGTTCATTATCAGACCCTGAATAGAGTTTAACTTTCTCCGCAAGTGTGCACTATTTTTGGATATTTTGTGTATGACTTTGTTCAGTACAGCTGTGAGCCCTCTATTTGTTCTTAGCAATGAAAACAAATTTTATCCAAAATTTAAACAAATAGTACCATTTTTTTGGAAAATGTTTTTAGCAGTTATTCAGCATGTTTACTTTTACGTATTCGGGAATAGCCTCATGATCAAATCAGATAAGCTTATAGGGCGGGGGCTTTGTTTTTAGAAACAGGGTGGGGGCCCAACAAAGTAACGAATTTAGTTTACAGATAATCCAACCGTGTTTTTGTATATTTCTATACCAACGAGCGACGCGCAAAAATAGAAATTCAAAAATAAAATGCAGTAAAAGGACATTCGAGCGAGCACAGAGATTACTCTCTGTAGACTCATTTTAAAAATATGTTGGTTGGTGTTGTTGGCCGAAATGAGATTTTTTTTTTTAATAAATTTCCAGTATGCCGTTGAATTTTTCAACATTTTTGTTCTTCCTTCTTATGAGTGTTTTTTTTTTTTTTTTGGTGAACAATTTATTTTTTATTTTTCAGTTTAATGTTATTTTTGCCTCTCTGATTTCCTTGCTGCTTTTTTTTTCCTTACGCATTGTCAGGTATATGTATGTGGGGGGAACCTGAAAATCAGAGGTATCACCACTAAAGGACCGAACGTCAACGACGACCACGACGACGATGAAACCCTTTTATAAATATATAGGTAGTCGTTTTTGTGTGTGTGTATGTGTGTTGATTTATTTTAATGCACTTGGTTTAATGGCAATTGCAGTGGCTGTTTGTTTTGTGTTGATTACCCCATTGATGTCACTTTAAAAAGAACTCCAAAGGTAATCCACATCAGAACTTAACTATTTTGTTAGTACCTATATTATGTTGGTACAACACAGCGCAGGTACCTACTCTTTTCGCGTTTATACAGTAGGTAATGAAAGAAGTTAATTCCCGACGGCAAATTGGAAAGCTTCTTTGCTTCTTAGTGCAGTGTTCCATGAAGGAGGTTATAATTAACAGAGCTGTGGTTATGTCAAGGGTGAATTATTCATTATGAGATTACCTACTATAAAAGTCTGTAAGAAAATTATATACCTTTACCTATGTATGTATTTTATATAGTATTGTTAAAAAAGCACACATTTTTAGTGTGTCGCTGAAGTTATCAAAGAAGAAAGGTTTTTGACTTGTCTCGGCTTTAAGTTTAATTTATTTACCAAAAAACTTAAAATGAATTTAAAAAAGATTTAAAAGTGTTATATGGAAAAAGGACAAGATATTTTTCGTAATGAATTAGAATGAAGTTTCAGAAATGAGATTGGTTATTGATGAAAATAAGAATTTCGAAGTCAAATGGGAACCCTGAGGCACTTTAGAATTTATTTTATGAATATCAAACTTAAAACTATCCAATAGGACTTTTATGTATGTACCTACTTATTAAAAATTCATCGATACCAAACGCAGCAATTTTTGATAAGATAATTCCAAATTCCATCAAATGCTTTTAAAATATCAAATGCAATAATCTTAAGTTCCCCAAAATGATAAAACAGCCAATTTTTTCACAGAGTTCTAACGCTAGTACCGATACTAGCCCTGAAGATAGTACTAAAATCAGTAGCAACTCATTTCTTCACACAAGTTCTAAGGCCTAAACCTATCAATTTGGTACCGAGTATTAGTTAGGATACGGTATTAGCTACAAATAATAAGAGATTACAATTCGCAGAAGGCGACTATTTCTCACAATATTCCACCAACGACTCACTCTTTCCATCAGTTTATTTTCTGGGTTAATTTTATTGCAGTTTTGCTGTTGACAATTCGTTCTTCGAGATGTTGCTAAGCCGATGACCAACATGCTATTTTTATCGCACGACTATATTCGGTCGCAAAAAATAGAACACACATGAGCTACAATGTAGCATAAGAAGAGGTTGAAGTTTGGTCAACTTTTACTATTTTTGTACCTTTTTCCTTTAGGGTGCTACTAGCTATACAACAACAGCTATAACAATATTTTCAGACAGGCAGTTATGAATATGATCGTACATAATTGGCTGAGGGTTATGATGTATAGCTGTACCTGAAGCTGAAGCATGCATCACTGTCAAAGTTTTCAAAACTAAATTTCAATTGACGTTTTTGTAAAAGAATGCAAACTTTGTTAAACCGAGTCCTAAGTAACTAGACATCTCTCGGATTTAAGAACCCCATTTATGGGATTTTCGAAAAAAGAAGTATGTATAATAATTATTTCTAAAAGGTTAGTAAATGGTCATAAAATACGTTAAGTGTCATACCTACATGATACAATATGAAAACCGAAATCTGGCACTCGGTCAAACGTTTACACTTCCCGACACTCAAACATTATTTTATAAATTTTCGTTGCCTCGGAGCTGCGATTTGACCCCTTTGGACTTTTTTTTCTGAGGAACCATGAAGGACCGATGTTATGCCAACAATCCGGAAACGATTCAAGCACTTAAGGCCAAGATCATCCATGCAATCCGTGAGCTACAGCCCAAAACCATCAACAAGGTCTTTGAAAATTGGAGTGACAGAATGCGCTACTGCGAAGCCAGCCAAGGCAGCCACTTGAACGACGTTGTATTCCACATTTAATGGGAATGTTTGCTCTTACTAAAAAAAGCCATAATGCATGGAAAAAATTTAATTTTGTTCATTTTATTTAATTTAAAAAAACAATAACTAGTATTTAGCCCACCCTGTATGTAGTTCTATTTCGACAATTCCAAAAATGAGGTGTTTAGTTCCCGAAATTCCCTATAGACCTCAGAATTTGCGAAAATCGAAGTTCTTACTCAAATTTGATAACTAAATGGAAGCTCAAAACTATATAGATTTTAGTAAAGAAATGATTACGAACGCAAGTAAGTTCTAATATTTTGCTTAACCAAGTTTAAGGGTTTACAACTTTATCACGTTCCTATTTTTTTTTTTCTTTTGAAAATATAATACGTTATTGAAACATTAATAAACATTTTCAGTGTACTGAAGAAGGACACATATAAATAAATTGTATGACACGGCAGCTTGTGTAAAATCAGGGCCTAGTGAGTTACAACTCTCAACCATTCCTATGTGCGTATTATTGGCGTGTCATAGAGGGAACCTACAATTTTCTGTGGAATCCAAACGGTTAGGGTGATAAGCACTTTTTCATGAAAAAAGATAATCTTAGAGGATTTGTTAATTCCTTGCAAGAGACAGTAATCCATGAAAAATGTTTCTGTTTTCAGGTGGCATAGGCTGGGAATCGAAACCAAGACCTTCGGCGAAACAGTCCTATACAGACTAAAAATTATGCCACAGTCTAGAATCAACGCATGATGTTGTATATTTTAATTTATCAACAAAAAAAAAACTCAAGCCAACGAAGAAGTCAAATCTTTGTGTTTATTAAAAAGTCGAAAATCATAATAATTTAATCTGTATAGATGAAGTCTCAAAATTCGATTCTAGTTATTTGCAGCTGGGGATTTAAAGAAATTAATTTTTCCAAATTAGAGTAAAGTCCGAATCCTGGAGCTCGAAACAACAACTCTTAGTCTAATATTGGAGTGGCTGACTGTTGCCTTTGTATGGCTTTGGATGCCCAAATTTAGCCATTATCATATTTTTATTTTGCTAGAAAATCGTAACATTTTGTTTATTATTATCTAATAAATTTTTAACCTCACTACTAAGATGTAGTCCTGCTCAATTTTTTTTTATTAAAAAGTCAAGCAATTTCGGATGGAAAATTTTTATAATTGCGTGCAATTCAAAAATAAAGGTATAGAGATCAGCCCCCCAATTTGTATTTGTTTTTAGTTAATAACTTCTTATTTAGCTTCACTATCAACAATAATGTTGAAGGGATAACAACTCTCAAATTGCAAAAAAAATATTTAATCTTTTTATCATAGAACAGGCCAGCAAATTGGAGAAAATAAAATAAAAAAAAAATCTTACTTTCAATATGGCGGGAACAAAACAAACTCGAGTTTTCCAAAAACTTCATTCTAATCCAAATTAGATTTCCCACAATTTCCCAAAAACTTCACTTCTAATCTAAATAAGATTTCTTACAATAATGCACATTAAAACCTGGATCACTTTAAACATGAAAACTTTTGTCAGATAGTTTATAAATGATACCCTGTTGCATTATACAGTAAAACCCGCTTAAGAAAAACGGCAAAATGTCACAGAATTTCTTTCACTTAAGCGGGTTTTTCACTTAACCGAACCCCGCTTAAGTGAAAAAAAATTTCACTTAAGCGGAGTCCGGATAAGTGAAAAAAAAATTTCACTTAAGCGGATTTAAAAATTCCATTCAGCGGAAATTTAAAGCTAGAAAAAAATTTAATTTATCTTTTGGAGTTGCCTAAAAAAAATTAAATAAAATCCAACAACGATTTAATATGTAACACAAAAATAATGTTTTGATAGCCAAACCAAAAAGCAATTTGTTTACAAAACGAGAATAAAATGGTTGTGACATACAGAAATTTAAATGTCATTTTTGTGGTGAAAATGGTGGAGGTGAAAAATAAAAAAGAAGTGAAAGCGTTCAGCAAATTTTTTGTTCTGTTCGATTCAATTTTTTTTTCACTTAAGAGAGTTTTTTTCAATGAGAAATATAAAATTTAACTGAAAATATTTTTCAGGTAAGCGGGTTTTTCACTTAAGCGAGTTTCGCTTAAGCGGAGTGTTTTATAGGTGATTGGTCGAAAAATGCTCGGGGATGAAAGATTTGTTTCAGCTAAGCGGGTTTTTCTCTTAAGCGGGTTTCTCTTAAGCGGGTTTTACTGTATATACTTTTTTCACCTTATACCTTCAATGCAAAGTAATTTTATCAGAAGTCAGTAATGATTCTCTTTTTAATATTTCAAATGACTTACGATTTTTGTGTATAATTTTAAAATAGTTGATCTTACCTGAAAGAAAAGAAATAAAAAATAATTAATTAATTGATAATTCAACTAAATGTTAAATGTATGTATGGAATTTTTGATAAATGATAAAGTTTTAGCCACCATTCCATTTTTTTAATATCGAGGTGTTCCATGAATAAGCAATAAATTAATTGTTTTTTGATAGACTTTAACAATAACGAAACATAATTGTACCTAAAAATTAAATTTCATAAATCGGAAGTGCCCATCCATTGTATCAAAGGCTAAGCGCTAAGCAGTCTGAACCAAAAAATTAATTAAACACCATTTTGGTGTTTTGACCTAAAATCTCAAATTATCGTTTTATCAGATAAAATTTTTATTTAAGAATAAACGAATTAGGTAAATGCATCCCTTAAGCTTTCTATAACTAAAAAAAAAAATTCTTTAAAAAAATTTGCAGCTATACATTGTATTTTTGTATTTAAAAATTATGTGTGTCCGCATTTCTATTATTTAACAATAAATTGTCATTTTATCCTCATTCATAGAAAGTCTCGGTAATTCGTAACAATTCCGTATGTTTTGTTATTCTATATCCCGCATGTCACATGACGTGTTACATACGGATATGACGCGCAATTATTACATAACACAAAAGAAAATTATAAACAGTTTGTAGATAACGGTTCTTTTCAAGCCTATTGGTAGGTTTGTGCATTTAAGTTTCAATATAGTGTTCCAAGGCTATACCTTGTACTTGTACATCTTTACGATACGCATCAAGACAGCGCAGACAGTATACCCTACCTACGCTACGACATAAATAAATTCTAACAAAACAAAGAACTTAAGGTACATTTTGGCCCTGAAGTCTAAGCCGGGTGTTGAATCGTGCGGATATGCCTCGTTGAGCGGAACAAGAACCAACTTTTCTAAAGACCAAAAAAAAACTGATGGTTAGATAAAGAAAAAATAAAAGGTAATTCAATTGGAACGGTCGCTACTTTTTTTCTAACGAAAACAAAAACCAAAAATAGTAGAAGACTCCGGGAAATAGGTAAGTACGTAGTAACAAAGGTTTTAGATATATTTGAATGTATTTCACAGATATGGAAGAATAAGGTGTTAACTAATGGGCTCAGAGTCATTAATGCATACAAATACTTAAAATTAAATATACAAACATACAATGTTTAAACAGAAGTCAGTGACCCGAGTTTGTTTTTGATGAAGTTGTTAATATGAGATAAACTTTGTTTAATTAAACAGATGGAGACTGTGTCAAAATGTGAAATATGTAAATAAATTCTTATACAAAATTTCCATACTGACTAAAACGGATTGTTTTATTTTTAAATCAGAAAACATAATTTTAAAAACTAGATATAAAATATGTTTTGTCATTTTGGTGCAGAAAAATTAGGCAAGAAAAGATTTATGAAAAATTTCCGACAGACCTGAAATTTGGTTTGACTTCTTAAACACATCCTAAAAAATACTTTTGAGCCAAGTTTTTCAGTACAAGATAATTTATCACAGTTCGAAAGTTAAACGCAAGTTTACTGGAAAAGAATTTAACACCGAGTTAACTCGACGAATTTGTGAGTCAATTCTAAGATTAACTTATTAGATATAGGTACATTTCTGGCAGATGATCATGCTTCTGCCTTTATCGAAATAGAAAGGGTTAATTTAATACTATGGAAATTGCTCTTTCCATAGTGTTGCAAAGTTTCGCCTTATCGGTTTCGATAGTGAAAGCGCATTTTTATAGTATCACACTTTGATTTCCATATATTTGTGACAATTTAATTCTTTATTGAAAAACTGCTTTTAATTTAATTCGAGTTCAATTTAATTTCAAGATTAATTAACTCCAAACGTGGACTCAGCGAGTTTACTTAAGCACTGAAAAACTGGCCCTAAAATCTGAATATGTAACTGATTTTGTTTTTTGTTGGGTGAATGTAATAGAAAACCAACAGCGCGTCATATATTTTATAAAATTTATAAACTAATATTATTGTTTCGTTTAACTTTTTCTTTCTTTTCCATTTTGGCTAGCGCCGATTGAAATTTGCATCCGAAATAGAAAACACAAAAAAAAAGTAAACCCAAAAGAAAGGGGTTGTTCGTAGATTATAGTAAAAATAAAATTTCGCCTTTTCAGAGTCGAGTAAATAAAAACTTGTTTTGCTAGCTACTTATTTTATTGATGATTTTTGACAAATTTCGAATACAATTTACACAACGCAAATAAATTAAACCAATCAGATATCACTTTTGGAAGCCGAGCCGATATACAACTCAAAATTCTATTGGTTTTGATACAAGATTTGTTCAAAAGAGATTTAGTTTTTGCAGAAAGAAAATTAAAATTTGTTGAAATAGATCAATTATAGCGTATGTGATATGTAGATGGAATTTCAGGATTTTTGCTCTTAAATTTTTGTGGGTTTAATTATTTTCCGCTTATATTTTATTTTGAATTCGTTATTCGCTCATAAAACATCGCTAAATATAAGCGGAATAAGCAAGGAAGTTAATATCTTTTAAAAATCCCACATTCGTTTTTATTAGATTTTTGTCTACTTAAACACTGTCTAACTATTTTCAATTTGGTGGAAATATGCTTTATTTAATAGAAATAAATATCACATTATTCACGGTTAAGACAATGTACTCTTGTGTCTAAGTTAAGCAGCTATAAGACAACAATAAACAAGGTTTTTTGAACACATTTTCCAAAGTTGGACAGTTGTATAAAGTCAAACAACTTTTATATAAGACCACCAGTATTTAAAAGCAGCTTTGCAAACCGAAAGAGAACCAAAAAAAAAAAAAACGGTACAAAATTGCTCTCGTAAAAGCTGGACACTTCATAATTCTGATAACTTTGAAAGTGCTTTTCTTCCACTTTGATTTCGTGCGACAGAAAATCATTGTGCAATGAGTAAAAATTTTTTATATTTATGAAAATAGGGAGTTCCCTGAGATCTTAGAAATGAAAACGAATCAACAAATATTAAAAAGATGGATTTGTTTGTTCAATGGAAAATTACATTTATAACTAATCCATGAACACATCCATAGAAAGATAAAATTCAATTGCACGAATCAATTGTTGACTTATAACCCACCCTTATGAACCAGAAGTCCACAAAAAAGTGGGTCAAAATTCCATAATTTTAGAAAGGAAGTGGGTCATAACTTCACAAATATTTTCTGTATTTTTTTTTAATCATATACTCAAGGAACCATACTGTTTATAATGAAAACTTTTGACATTGGCGCCTGCTTGACAACAGGACATACCCTAAGCAGAGCAACGGAGTTGCGAGAGCGGTAAAAAGAAAACCCCAAAAATGGAGTTAAAATCCTTTGAACTCCAAAGCGAGCCACCCGATATAATGGTTTTCCAATAAAATGCGTCGGGCACATAAACCTTCAGTGGTTTTCTAAAATTTAAGCAAACAAATTTTATTTCCTATTGAACTCTTAAGATGTATTTTAAGAAAAGCAAAATAAATGGTTTTTAATAATACAAAAATGAATATTTTTAAAATTACCAAAGTTAGTCAGAAATCCCCAATCGATGGGCCAGAAGTCTACAAGAATTGCTTGTGGATTTCTGGCCCACCAAGGTGGATTAATAATAATCCACAATAGATTTGTGGACTTTTAAAACCCACCTAAGTGTGTCAGAAATCCATTATGGACTTTTGGCCCGTGGGCTTATGACCCTGCGCCGTTTTTTGTTCTTCCAAAAAAATGATTTTTGTCGATTAATTTACAAAAAAACTTAATATTTCTCTTTTCACCCACGAAATCAAAAGTTAGGAACTTTGTAAATTTGGATCAAGACTTTTGATTTCGTGGGTGAAAGGAGAAAAATTAATTTTTTTGAAAGACCCTTATTGGTATTGGTTTGCCCTTTTCTTCAAAAACTGACAATTCATAATGGAACTAATTTTTTCTGAGAAAACTTCACATCTTAATATTATACCTATACCTAATATCATAAATCAGTTTTGTAGAAACTGATCTCTGATCTATTAATAAAAAAAAAAAACTATATACTTATACATATGCACCTACCAAACCTAGAATAGGTACCTACCTATACCATCATTGAACCTTTCTGAATCAGTCCACCTACTTATATAAAATGTTCTTAACCTTTATTATGTGTGTGTGTACAAAGAGTGGTTGTAAGTTTATGACATCAATAAATCCGTACTGCCTTATGGCAAGACACACACTGACACACCATCTATAACCACTAAAGTTTTTGCAAACTTGAATTAAAGGCCAAACAGATGTTATGGCACAGCCTATATATTTTTTTTTTTTTAATAAAAGAACGGAAACAATGTCTGTTGTATAAATTATTGCTTACTAAAGAAACAAACTATACATATATTGACACCACACATGACGTCTACAAAAACATTATTGGAAATATATTGATACTGAAATAAATGAATTTCATTCACACAGGATATAAGGATATGCCTCCATTTATTGTATAGGTTAGATATCAAACAAGCGATTATCCAAAAACAAAAAAACAATCGATTGTACAGTTGCTTAATGTTTACGCACACCCAGACAAAAAGAACTTGATTCCTCTTATAATGCTATCATAATGAGATCAACAAAAGAGGTTGGTTGGTAAGTATCATAGAAGCTTAAATAAAACCTAATGTTAAATGAATAAATGGGCCACTACCATGGAACAAAAAAAAAAAGGACTCGATATCTATTTTTCTTTTGTCTTTTTTTCGGTTTTTTTTCTTTGCTTTCAGTGGATTTAGGCCTATTGAAAAATAGGTTGTTTCCATTTTTTTTGTGTGCGGATTTCTATAAGTTCGTAGACCTTTTTTATAGTTTTGTTCCTTTTTTTGTGATGAATAATTATTTCAAATGTGAATTCGGGAAAGAGAAAGAAGCTTACCAAAAATTTCAATGAATTGTGTTATCAGTTTTTTTTTTTATGCGATATTTTGTTTTTAAAGAACATAAACGAGGAAGTTTTTTGATGGAATCCTACTTTTTATTAAAAGTTATAAATTATAATTCATTTCTTCTCGTACTAATTTATAGTTTAGTCAAGTGGGGATAGTTCGATGAAATTTGTAGCCCTGGTTTTCTGTAGAGCCCTATCTGACATAATTCTTTTAAAGGCTGATTTGTATTAAATTTTATATTTTTTTAATAAATTAGGTACTAACCAGTAGCTTGAACTTTAACTTAATAGTTTTGTATGAATCTCCGCAAAGGATTATAGGTACATCATATTTTTTGTTTGCCAACTTAGTGGGCCAATTTTCTAGAGCTATAACTTTGGCCGCAAAATCACATAAACTTTTAAAATTGTAGGTAGTTATCAAAATGTTGCTCTAAAATTTTGAGATGGAAACAAATTACGGGAACGAGAAATATCGGAGAAATTTAAAAACTGAAATTTAAAACGACATAACCTCAAAAGGAATAATAATATGGTCTTATTTATAAACATTGTCTAACTTTAGACAACTGTCCAACTTTGGAAAGTATGTTCAAAAAACTTGTTTATTGTTGTCTTATAGCTGTCTAACTTAGACACAAGAGTAAATTGTCTTAACCGTGAATAATGTGATATTCATTTGTATTTAATAAAGTATTTCCACCAATTTGAAAATAGTTAGAGAGTGTTTAAGTATATAAAAATTCTCCTACGACGAAGTCCCGACGCGATGTCTCACTGAAAAGTGCAAATCACAAAAAAAAAATAGTTGTTCAATTAATCATTTAGTAATTAATTGGTCAGTTTATATTTCAGATTTATCCGTCAAAACTTGGGCAGGCGAATCTAAAATTTTGTTTCTCAGTATTTGACACAAGAACTGAGAAATTTTGCTGAGGAATCCTGTTTACATTTTTTAGATTGCTGAGATCTCTGAAATATAAACTTGCCAAATATTAGAATAATATCATTTAAATAACGGGACATTCATTTTGTGATTTCAAGTTGGTAGCACTGGTATTTGACACCTGTCAAACTCAGCTGTCGTTTGAAGTGTCATAACATTAGTTGAATTTTTGCCATTTAAGATAATGGATCGCTTAGCAATCGAACAACGCGTTAAAATTTTTATAACTTACTACAAAAGTCGTGATTCAAACGTAGCCACTTTTCGCGCATTATGCGATGATTATGGTCGTCATAATCGACCGATTAGGACTACGCAAGCAATCGGTAAAATTGTGAAGAAATTTGAAGAAAGCGTTACTGATGTCTTAAGGCATGTGCTGTGCACAGTGTTGCCGCTGGGCTTCACGAAAGTGTAACACATTTTTTTAAAAAATGTAACAAAAGCGAAAAAAATGTAACAAATTGAAAAAATGATTTAAATGCAAAGAATGCTCTTGAACTCAATTTTTAATTTTTAATAGGAACATAAGTTTTCTTCATCACAGTTTTTAAATTCAGTACAAAACTATACATTAAATAATAAGTTAATAAATAATTTTTTTGGAATGTGGAAACTGGAATACTTTGAGGAATGGATATCTAACCATGTTTATATGCTGGATCGAGAGATCGAGTTTGAATTTGAAGTGAAAGATAGCAAGATTTCGACTAAATTGTAACTGAACGAGTTCGATCGAGTCGAATGAAGGTGATTTCAACTCAATTTAGGACGTAGGTGTACAAATAGGTGGAAGTGTTGTTTAAGCGCACTTTATACACTGATGAAAAAAATGATAAAGTAAAATTTAAAAAAAAAAAAAAATTGGAGAAAAAAGTGTAACAAAAAGAAAAAAAAATAACATAGTAACAAATACAAAAAAATTAAGAAAAGTGTAACACTGTTGTTACACTTGTAACATTGTGGCAACGCTGGCCTGTGCATCATCACGCTCAGTAGAAAATATTACTGCTGCAAGTGCAAGTGTTGCTGATGATCCGAATTTATCGATTTACCGACGTTCGCAGCAATTGAAAGTGTCGGACTCCTAACTGCTGCGAATCTTCATGAGGCGGCCATTTGAATGATATTGTTTTTCAAACTTAATGGCAAAGTCCAAACTTTATAATGAAATAAAATGTTCATCAAAAATGTATCGCTGTGTGTGTTTTATTTAGTTTTACTTTCGAAATCGAAAAATGAATGGCCCTGTAAATTACTCCTGTCTTGTTTTTAACTGACGTTTATATTTATACAAAAAAAACACATTATATATTATGTACATCTACAGGCATTATAATATATTCTTTAAAACAATGTGACGCAACAAATAAACAAAATGACTAAACTTAGTCAATTGAAGCTCTTCATTTACATCTAATTGCTTGCAATTAAAAACTAGAGACTCACTCCACATGTCAAATTGAGAATATACTCAATTTTCATAGATTTAAGAAGTACAATATGTACATATATGGTACATCTACCTATATGTAGTTGAATTCTTTAACAGAGCGTCGTTCAACTTAGATCATATCGTAGGAGGGAAATCCACAGAGTAGCTAATTTCTGCCTACTCATATATTCATTTGCTTCTAAACAGTGTCGGATTTACTTATTAGAAAAATAGAAAAAATACTTGCAGTTGAAAATATATAATTCCAATTGATGTATGAAATATATTGCATATTATTAACGTACCTACCAAGAAATAAAAATTAATTCGAGATACAATAAAAATTATTTGGGGAATGGTACAGGCAAAAGTTTTTACTAAAAAAGTTTGACAGGTATTTTTTACTTTCGATAGTAAAGTATTTTCGTAGTAAAGTTATTTCATAGTAAGGTACTTTCGTAGTAAAGCACTTTCATAGTAAAGTACTTTCTTCAAAGCCAACAAAAAAATTGTAATAGTTACGGAATCAAATATTCATGTCGTTTATGGAATCCGCAATACTGGATCCGCAGTGATTCGCAGTGCAGGGCTCCTTTTTTCTCTTAACTCATTTGTCGTGAAAAGAAAAGAGACCACTATAATGTGAAATACTGCGGAACCAGTATTGCGGATTCCACAATCGACAGGATTATTTCAGGAAATTAGAAATAACTTTTTGTGCAATTTCAAAAAAACAGAAAAAATAAAGAAATTATCTCAAAGAAACATCAAAAAACTAAAATGAAGATTTATTCCAACTTATTTAGGCATTACACGTACAAAATTTAATCAAAATCGTTCTGCCAGTTTTGAGAAAATTTTCAAAAAAAAAAAACTGAAGAAAACGTTGTATAGCTGATACCCGTTCCAGAAGAGCTAAAATCTAAAACTGTTCTTTAGGGAATCACTTAAAAAAGCTCTATATACTAAATTTTGAAGCAATCAGTCTGCCCGTTAAGGTTCCAGAAAATGTACAATGGATGTTACAAACAGACCAAAGAAAGTTATGACGAAAACAACTTTTGTTGGACCTCATATCATCGTATTATTAAATTTAACGTTGAACATTTTTTTTACACGAAACCAATAATTATCCTAAGGAACAAGTAAATAGATTCTTATGGGCCTTAAATACTTAGAACCAACAATATTTTTATAATCCGACACTGTTTTCGTATTTTTGTTGCATATGCCCGGCAAACATTTTGTTGTTTCAATTACAATTTCGAACTTAATTGTGTTAAATTTCATTGTGTGTCAGTGTGTTTAAAGAAGCAGCTTTGATATTTCCTGAGAATGCTTCTCAATTAAACTAATTACTACCTACTTATAATATAGAGAGGGGAATGAGCTTGTAGCTAAGAAACCACCACCTAGTTTCATTCAATTGTAATTCGCTTAGACCGCAGACGAATATCTTTGACTATATGTCTGTATGTGTATTGTGTATATATGTCTGTAGGTAGGTACGTTTAATTATCTAATTATACAATTAAGTTAGTGAAGAATATTTAAGACTGATATGAGACACAAAAAATAAAACATACAACTAGGTTGTACGTATTTACCTTTTATTGCTAAGTGAATTTAAATATATTTGAGATTTAATTTTAGCTCCGGAAAAAATTGTATCTAAACAATTTTTTACAACCAAGTTGCAAAAAGTGCTTCAGTAAATATATAATATGTTAAATATAGCATCGAAGAAAGTGCCATAAACGAACAAATGCATTGGTGGTGAACATACTCAGCGGAAAATGCGCTTCCGATAGTATCGCCCTCTCTGTTTTGATAGTAAAAGCGCATTTCTATAGTGCTTAACTTTGATTCCGATATATTTTTGACAATACTGAAGGTTAAAGTTATTCCTAAACTAAACAAATTGCTTCTGATCTGAGTTATAACTATTGTTCAATTTATTTGCAGGTGTAACTTCAAATTGTAGTAGCCCGTGGCGTAATGGTTAATGTGTTGGACTGTAACGCCGAAGGTCTTGGGTTCGATTCCCGCCCTATGCCACCTAAAAACAGAAATTTTTTTCACAGATTACTACCTCTTGCGAAGAATTGACAAATCCTCCAAGAGTATCTCTTGTCTTGAAAAAGTGCTTCTCACCCTAGCCGTTCGGATTCGGCAGAAAATTGTAGGTCCCCTCTATAATACGCCAATAACACGCACACAGGAATGGTTGAGAGTTGTAAGTCACTAGGCCCTGGTTTTACACGAGCTGTCGCGGCGTCCAATTTATTTAATTTTTTTTAAACTTCGAATTACCTAAGCACTTATAAACGTACTTCTACTTAAGGTCCAGTGTTTTTTCAATGCGAGATCATTCTAGTTAAGGAGATTTTTTAGTAACCTAGTAAACTTCTAAAACATGTTTTTGCGTCCTTTTTTATCACGTTTTAACATTTTAACTTAACAAATGTTAAAAATCTTACGAAATAGCGATTTTCATAGCGGCGACGGGCTTGCCAGCTTCATCTTCATTTCGTTAGTAAAATAGTGGATTTACTGTCGCGCTTTGATTTAGATAAATTTTTGTCATTTGTTGAGTTAACTTAAAATTATATCGTGATATAAATTTATTGGATAAATGTTTTAGAAGTAAACTCAGTTTTTATCTTCTAAACTATAGGATGATCTCGCACTGAGAAGTACTGGGCCTTAGAAAAGAAAAATTGAAGGTCAGTTTAATTCGTCACTGAAAACTTGATTCTAAGTTAACTCGAGCTGAATTTATTTTCAGCATCAACTAACTCTGGTTTAAAATTTTACCCCAAAGTGGGCTTCAAGTCTTGTTTATAAGAATTCAATCAATTTCGAAATGTACCTAGTCAAATCTAAAATAAGAAATTACAACCAAGACCTGAAGCCAACTTAGGAGTACAATTTTATTATTTAAAAAGATCACGAAAAAGGAATTATTAAATGTGGATTAATTCAATACTCAGAGTTAAATCACTTAGCACTAATTAATTGGCACTTAAAGTTTTTTCTCTAAAAAACAGTATTTTTCATCCTAGTTAAAAGAGATAAAACCGAATTAACTTTTAAAACATGTTTTTCAGTCAATTTTAATCCCGATTAAATTACCGAATTAATTTAAGAAATGTCAAAAATCTATCGAAATCGAACTACGATAACATGGAGAGGGAGATTTTAATAGCAGCGCCATCTTGAATAGTGACATCGTGATTTCCACAGTGTAGTGCTTTGATTGCGATAGATTTTTTAGATTTTTGACAGCTAAAAGTTAAAGTTAATCCTCCACCAAAAACTTTCTTAGGATAAACAAACTCTCGTTTAAAATTTTGCTTCTACGAAATTGCAAACAATATCACAAGCTCCCACTTAGAAGTAAAATTGTATTATTTAAAAAAGAAATAATAAATCTGGATTAACTCAAAGTTAAAAAACTGGTCCTAAGACAAAGCTATAAATCTCTTTGCCCATTGACAATGTTCTTATTTCTTAACCTTAGACGGTACAGTTTACTAGGCCAACTTCTTTCAGTGCTTTTATTATCATCGCAATCAAATATTTTTTTACGAACCTATAAATTACCTTTAAATTACTAAACAAAAAAAAAAAAAACAAAAAGCAAAAGTGATGTTGTTTTTTAAGTTAGAAAACAATTGAATCACACATGTATCAACAATTTATAATATTGTTGACTGTTTAGTCTCAGAGTCTGTAATAAAAGAATGTACAAAAAATTTCATAAAACCATAAATTAGTTTCAAAACTCCCACACTTCAATGTCGTGTTGTCCAAGCCCAAGTGTTTTTTTTTTTTTTTTTAATTTTTCCATTATTTATGTTGTATTTTTGTTTTGCAAAAAAACCACAATTAAAAGCGAATTTGTATGAAACAAATAGAAAAAAAAATAAATAAATTTCATTGTTAGAACTTTAAAATTATGTCATCGCATTTAAGCTGCGTTTCCGCTGAAGCATACTTTATAATTGAGTGAAGGCATCTACATTATAATATATAGGCTTCATAATGTACTTCTACACACAGTAATCAAGGGTTAGATGAAAAATTGAGACTGACACGCAGTTTACTTAAGTCCGTTCCGTATAGTTTGTCTTGAATTAAATGAGGTTATACACATGTTATGATGGTTATCATCATCATAATGATAAGTACAGAGACTGAATGCATTCTGAGTGTAGGGATAGTATAGGAAGCATAAAAATGTGTATGAATGCAAAGATGACTAACCTAGATAAAATCTTTGCAGTTCGTAGATGTAGTTGAAAAATGAACATCAGTAAAAAGATCTAATAAGTCCATCTTATGGGTTTATTTGTGTACGTACACTTGCGGAATCAGAAGTTGCATCGGAATCTTTTATTAAATCCTACCATATTTTTCTAATCACTCACAGTCTGTTAATCATTTTAAAGGGTTGTCATACTCATAACCCCTTGATTTCGATCAAATTATAAAACAGAAAAAACATTTTAATGCCTTTCAAATTATTTGAATAATAATACTGGATGCGTACTTTATTAGAAAATTAATCTACATAATTATCGTTCTTTGTTTCTGAGACGAATCGATGACTTTTGGGATTGTCAAGACGAGAAACCAAAAACCACTCAGCCAGAAAATTCTTAGGAATTTTTTTGATGTGTAAACATATATGCCGGCGGTAGGTCACGTGGACGTTACGATACGTTGATGTATATTGGATACATTCAATTCTGGGTAGGTTCTTTTGTAGCCGAGGTCGAGTTGAGTTTGGATTGAAATTTAGTTGACAGTTCGAACTCGCCGCGTTCTGTGATGCAAAACTAGCACTTGAATATTTAATTTTATGTTTACACATCTTAACCGTGAGTTCCGGCACTCACACTTTTTTCATATTTCTCTTAACTAGCTACCGTTTGTTACTTTTTGTTATTTTGATTTGGAATTGTTTTCATTTTTGTATATATTTTCAATTTAATTTTGCGATTTCGAATTTTATTTAAATGTTTTCTGTTGTTTTATGACTAATTTTCTATATTCTTTTTTTGTCAATTCTAATATAAATACATAAATATAATGGCAAATCGAACTCGAGATTTTGATCAAACTTGACAAAAGCGGAAAAAAAGTAGTTCTCGAAATTCTGTCTGCCTGTCTGTCTGTCTTGTCGTTCGTCTGCATCCTAAACCAGTGGGTCGATTTTCTTTAAATGTTTTTGGAGCATTCCCCCGACACAACGGTAAACATTTTGTTAGCAATAAATGAAAATCTAATTTTTCTCGGAAACGACTAAATTTTTTATTAAAATTTTTATGTGAATTAAAATCAGTACAATCTACGATGGAAAATATTTCGAAAATGGGTATTAATTAATTTAATTAATTTTTTGACTCTGCATTAATAAATGCTAAAAAATGCTTCATGCCTTATCTCAGGATCTTTGCGATACTAGTTAAAAAGATTGACTATTTCATTTCATAAATAAAATGCACGACTGGGCCGCACGAACTTACTCTTATGTGCGATTACACTGTGGTTTTAAAGTCTTAATAATTTAAAAAAAATTTCATAAAAAATAAGTTCAACAGATAATCAGATAGTCGAAAACCCAAAAAATAGTTCTATAAGAGGTATCATTTTTAAACTATAGGTAAATTTCGTTTCGCAATAATATGATAGATCGTTCTAATATTAATTCACATAAAATATTTAATCAAAATCGTAGAAGCCGTTTTTGAGAAAATTGAGATTTTCAATACCGGTTTTTAAAAATTTGTATGAGAGGTACCGTTATTTTTGGTTATAAGAAAAAAATGTACTTAAAATCTGCTAGATAATGTCAAAAAACTGCTGGGTGCTAAGTATAATAAAAATTGACCAAGTCGTTTTCGAATTATTAAGTTCGCAAACAAAAATTTTAAAACTTTTTTAAAAATCTAAAAAAAAAAAAATTTTGGAAAATTTTGCTACACAATTTTTTAAAAATTATTTTAAACATTCTCTATAAAAAAATTGATTAAAATCAAATGAACCATTTTTGAGAAAATCGAAAATCAAATAAATGGTTCAATGGGAGGTACATTTCAAACCATTTTTCTGAAAAAAAAAAATTATAAAATGGCAGAATTAAAAAAAAAAAAAAAAAAGAGATTTTAGAAGCATTGCTCTATATTCACTTAATTCATAAGCGGAGATGTTTGTCTTCGCAAACTAAGCGAAATTGGTTTTGTTGCAGATATTTCTTTATAACGAATTTTTATATTCACATTTATTTATCGAAAGAACAAAACTGTAACTGGTGCATTTTCTAGTATTAAATCGGATGGAGGAGGAGGGTTTTATAGTTAATGCTTTCAAAACACAGTAGGTTAGGTACCTATATGCTGTCATCAAGAAAGTAATCTCAATATTGTCAATCGTTGTTGGAATCGTTGACATGGAATAGATATAACTTCGAATAAGTCTAGGACTTTGACTATACTTCTGCATCTGCTACAATATTATTTCGTAAACTGAGATCAGTGCAAAGATCACACGATAACTTACTCTAAGCAATCGAATTTTTCCTCAGACTAAAACGTTTTTAAGTAGTAATAAAGCCCTTTCTCCAAGAACCAAGGAGAGTCAACGCTTAAAATTTAAGGTTTGACAGCGAGTTTTCCGAAATATTAAAAAAAAAAAAATAATCACCTGATTTATCGTTGACACTAAATTGAATGTATCTATGATGTGAGAAAGAGTGTTCTCTAGATAAAAGATATTTTCCAATTCATAACATTTTGATGTTATATCGTAGACAACATTTATGTCTTAAAGTTCTTGTCGATTTTTGGTAACGAAAGGGGAAATATAGTACCTGACATAGAACCAAGTATTGTTCCTTTATAGCTATATCAGTATATTTTATAAAGATTGAATCGTTAAAGAAATTTAAAAAAAAAATATTCCAATATACCTACCTACTTATGTACCGGCGAAACTTTTGTAATTAATTTTTAATTTAGACTTTTATGCGGTTCGAAAATTAAATTACTTGCAACATTCAAAAAATATATATACGATTCCCTTTTAATCAAGAAAAAACGTTTTAACTTTTAAACCCTACATCACACATACCTTTTTGCTCAATTATCACATTAAACCGCAAGCATGATGTAGTAATGTCCTATAATATGTCACTAGGCAAGTTAATCACCAATTAACAAACTTAATCGTGCTTTGAATTCAATTAAACTTAGTTTTATCCTTCGTCACACCCATCTTAGCAATACCCCTATATACCTATCTCCCTGGTTATTATACCCTGAAATGGTTCCTTTCGGCAATCTTTCAACGAACACGCCCTTTGTTTGAATAACGACTGTACATATGTACATACGTCGCGTATATATACATATATAGAGTTACGAAGGAGATTTAGTTAGGATTTTATGCTTGCGTGCACAACTTCTCGCGTTTCTTGTCCGCGGCGACATTAGGTACCCAACGACGACGACGACGTGTGCAATATTGATAAGCAGGGAGAAAAGGTGAAACCTGCGTGAGGTAAACATCATCAAAATCGCAAACTATCATTCCACCCATATATACCTTCTATCATATAGAATATTTTCTATACCATAAGCATAGTATCCTTGATGTTTATAAGGACCTCATAAACCAGGGCGAGGCACAAGCGAAATGGATGCAATTAATAAGGATTTACGAAGAAAAGCAGAAACAAGAAGAACTACGTATACAACATGATGAACTTTGATGAACAAAACAAAGAAAAAAAATAAAGAAAAATAATGTTTACCTTTTGCAAACAGAAACAGTTATTAAAATCCTTAACAACTATGTATAAACGTTATAATAATGTTCGAGATTGATGATGGTTTATCATACAAACACAGAAACATTTAGTATACCTAAGCTATAGTGTATGCAAACAGTGCCACAACAACACAAGCCCACAAAGTCCTTCCATGTTCGTTCTTTATAATTGCTGGAGAAAGTGCTCGAAGAAGCAAGAAATCCACCGGAACATCAACAAAATATAATAAAACACAGAATATGTCGTCACCTTTTGATAAAACCCGTACAACCATATTCCTTACATCAGCATAGCTACATACATATGTACATGCGTCACCTAATAATATAAGATTTATTGTGAGCTGTAGAAAAGTCAGTTATACTGAGGCAGGATCATGAGAGCAGGATAAGCTTAAGTTCTTCTTTACAAAATGCATTGCCATGATGCAAAGGGATGCAGCTCCAGGATCCATTTATTCTTGATGCCAGGCAAAGCTAACAAAAGACGCCAAAACACATATAGCTTAACTAAATACATTCAAAAGTTTGAGATATCCCAGCAGAGAGTGAAGTTTAGTTCCTGGATGATTTACACTCGCTTAATATGAGCGACAGTGCAGCAGAATATTGTCGCGGTATAACTTAGCACTGAACAGAACAGCAGCAGCGGTTGAGAAGCAAAAAGATAGGTATTTTCTTTTGAAAATTTTGCCTACAAAACAAAGGACTATACTGCTGCTACAGTATACAACCAGTACCAGCATGTATGCTGGGCGAGATGCAGAACGAGGAAGCTCGGGCAAATAGCAAAACATTTATATTTAATGCTCAACTAGTATTCTGCTTGTGACTTTGTTTTGTATTCCGCCTTAGATCTTCTTTTTATTGTGGTGATGGTGGGTTGTGATAAAAAAAAAGGCTGGCAGTACCACCGCCGCCGTGTGCTACCGCGTCATCATCTTTGTCTTTTGTCGCACCTGTGTTGTTTAGTGTTTTCCCTGCATTCATACATTCCTGTGGGAGAAAAATGAGTAATGTGAGTACTCCAACTTTTGAAAATGGAATGTCGTTGTGTGCCCTTTGTCTTTTTTGATTGCTCTAACGAGATGAATGCGAAAAGTTAAATGTTTGCTTAAATGTTCCTTTTAATTGGTGACTGATGCTTATATGTACATATAGGTGATGCTTATGTACATAAAGTTGTTGAAGATAGAATAAGATGATAAAAGTTTGAGATGGTATTTTAAACGCAAGATATTTAGATAGCGATAGATTGAAAAATAGCTGAAGTTTAAAACATCATATAACCTACCTTAACGACGAATGTGTTGTTTTAAATTATTTGTATATAATTTATTGGAATAAATTTATGTATTTTTTGATTTATTTATTTTGTTTAAAAGTTCAAACTTTATAGGCATGGTGTTCATGGATCCTGAAGAATTGAGTCATGATGTAGTGAGGGGGGAGGGCTTACAATGACAACACCTATGAAACCTATGACCTATGTAATTGTGGAACTTGTTTCTGTAGAAGGGTCGCCCATGGTTTCATGACTAAAGTGGAGAAGGCGATGTAACTACTTATTATGCAAGGAAAGAGTGTTCCCACCAAGGGCAATCTCGAATATCGGAATATACATATCTCTAAATACAATCAATCAGTGAAGCCTATAGTACCAATTAGGCCAAAAAATGAACTTTTTTCCGACTCCTTCCCTGAGGTACCTACTACAAAAAATCTGGTCCTCCAGGTCAGAGTGAGTGCGCAGGTCCAGCTCCTGCTAGACCGAACTATTTGCGAAACATTTTATCTGGAAATTCCTACATCATCAAGTGTTTCAGGCCAATAAGGATTGATTTTTCGGATCCCATTCTTCTTATAGTGCTACAACAAGGACATTATTTTTCTCTAGATCGTAAATTGTGCGAGATAACTAAATCACGTAAAAAATTTGCTCCGAAGCAATCATTAGCCTCTGATAACGATGGGTCTTTCACATCTGTGTGTGGAATTTTCGAACCCTTAATAGATAACATGTAACCGTCTAACTAGTGGAGGACTGCTTTACCTTTAAGCTTAGTACGCTGCTGATTCGAAACGAAACCAGAATGAAATTTTTCCTTTATGATTTCGTTGTATTGTTTTTGTCGATGGGATGGTCCAAGCAAAAAGGAGATGACAAACTGAGATATAGATTTTTGGGACTGCTGCAGAGAAAAAAAAAACTCCTATTTGGGTTCGGATTTGCTATTCGCATTAATCCTAAATAGCACCTCACATAGGTATTATGGATACAACAACGTTGGAAATAGACTTAGGCTAATTGACTTCGCCTTGGGAGAAAACGTAACCATAGCTTAGCTATCCATAGTAACGGGTCATTCATTCGTGGTTTCAAGTTGGTAGCACTGGTAGTTGACACCTGTCAAACTCAGCTGTCATTTGAAGTGTCATAATATTAGTTGAATGTTTGCCATTTACGATAATGGCTCGCTTAACAATCGAACAACGCGTTAAAATTATTAAAACTTACTACAAAAGTGGTGATTCAAACGTAGCCACTTTTCGCGTATTACGTGATGATTGTGGTCTTCATAATCGACCGACTACTCAAGCAATCGGTAAAATTGTGAAGAAATTTGAAGAGATTGGAAGCGTTACTGATGTCGTAAGGCCTGTGCATCATCGTAATGCTCAAAACGGTTAAAATATTGCTGCTGCAAGTGCAAGAATTACTGACGATCCGAATTTATCGATTTCCCGGCGTTTGCAGCAATTAACCGTTTTTGGCCGGGGATTAAAGATCAAAACCAACATTACTCAAGTTATGGCCGAGATACCGCCCGAAATGTGTGAAAAAGTGGTTAAAAATAACCTCAAAAGAATCACGTGCTGCGAATCTTTCCGAGGCGAGGCCATTTGAATGATATTGTTTTTCACACTTAATTGTAAAGTCTAAACCTTATAATAAAATAAAATTTTGGTCACCAATTTATTGCTGCGTGTGTTTTATTTACCGAAAAATTAATGACCCGTTATACAAAGTTTCTGCACCTCAATAAGCCGTTCTGCTGATTGATGAAGTTGCAGTTGATGCAAAAAATGATTCCAGCACCAAAACAAGAAGCATAAAACAAGCAAAGGAAACCGAAGTTTGCTCGAGAGTTCATACGAGCATAAGAATTGGGAGGAACATCAGCGTGTAGAACCAGGACAAAGTGACTTTAAAGTCTTAATCATTCATGTGCGCGTGTTTTTAAGCAGGAATGGAATGGGGCTACAATTTTTCACCGATTCCCAAGGTCTAAAGTGGAAATGAGAGCATACATTACATATATCATCTTATATCAATAACTTGGCCAAAAGATTGTTCTCCTGATGAATGAAAAATGGGTCCCCAAAATCCAGCACTATAGCAATTATTTAGACAAAATTAAAAACAAGTTTATAATTTGTACCAAAATCTATTTGATCTTTTTTTTTCACCTCCAAGCTTTCAACTGACACTCCCACAAATCTCTTCTTATACCTATACAAAAAAAAAGAAAAAAAAACTTTAAAGATTAAAATGCAAATGAACTTAAATTAGGAGGTACAAAATTGCATATCCATAAATCCGTGTATTGCAATTTAATTCCATCCTCATGCTTCATATCAAGCACCTGTTACAGTTGAGTCGAGGTAGAAAAAAAAAATGTGATCTACATCTATATACATCATATACATTATTATTAGATACAATCTGGCACCGGAGTATAACATTTAGTGAACCTGATGCTGATGGTATAGTGATGGTCGTTGGCTGTGGTGGGTTGGTTTGGTATATCTCGTGCGTTGCTTTTGAAGGAAGACAAATTCATCAATTTAAATTTTTTTGCAGACTTCCGACGGACGTCAACGAACGTTGGATGAAATTCGATATTTTTGAATAATTTAATATTCGCCAACGATGGTCCAAGCTCAGGGTTGCCAGAATTGGATGAAAAATTTGAAACTTTTTTTTTTAAATATCATAACTAGCATTGCCTTTAAGTGGTAAAATAAGGTTTTCTGGAAACGCAGATGATAATGAAGAATTCGTTGAGATTCCTTTAAATTAAAGTAAGTTGAAAGTATAAAGCTATCATTTAAAAATGTTGTTAGTGACAAATCGACCGTGTTGGCAACCATAACAGAACCACTGTTATAAAAGTGTAATTTAAGCCTTAACTTATCTACTTTTTATTCTTGGTAGGTAAGTTCAGAGTAATTTTTTTTAAATAATATTTTTGTTTTTTATGTTTGTTGCGTAATTTGTGCGACACAAAAATATACATAAAAATAATATTAAATGAATTCCCATCAAAAATGTAACATAATAGTAGTAGTTTAATTTGAGTGAACTGGAATAGCAGCGCATCGAGATCAACATTTTCAACACGATACCATTAGCTTCTTTTTTTTAAAGCAAATTACATAACATGCAGTGACAGAAAATAGATATGATGGAAACAGTGAAATTTGCTGCTGGCTATCGAACCATGAAGGCTAAAATAATTTAATGGAAGAACAATTTTATTTATAAAATTAACTTTAGATACATAATTTGATTTTTTTGTTTTTAAATTGGAATAGAATTAAAGCGAGTTAACCTTAAAGATTGATTTTTAATTTTTTTTTAATTTACGTTAATATTTTTAAGAGTTTTATTTTGACATTGTGAAAAAATGACGCACCTACATAAATTAGCACGCAATTGCGTAGTAAGTTGTTATAAAAGTGTCAAGAAAGATTAAAAATATGTATGAGAGATTACGTTACATTCCCAAAAAAACACAAAAATGCCATTAGTAGCTACTTTTTGTTTTATAGTTTGCACTAAATGCTTTATATGTACTCATACAAGTGCGCCAATTAGGCAGTTCCTCCCCTTGCCCTATATCTGTCAAGTAATACTGTGAGACTCTTTCACAGGATGTTAATGGAAAATATTAATTAAAATTGTTTCACGATGAATTTAAATAAAATCAGCAGCATATAAAAAAATATCTAACTTCCGATTTTATTGCATAACTCCACAATTTGGCGAAAAAATAAATTACCAAACTTTAGTCAGGGAGAATCAACAGTTGCTAATATCTGGGAAGGGCCAACCTTCAATATTTTTTTGTTTTTAAGTAGGTATCATGTGCCGAAGGTATCCAAAATATAAATTTTCTTCAAACGAATCGATTGATGATAAAACAACCAAAATATATAACAGGTTTCAAGTTGGTAGCACTGGCATTTGACACCTGTCATACTCAGCTGTCATTTGAAGTGTCATAATATTAGTTTAATGTTTGCCATTTACGATAATGGATCGCTTAACAATCGAACAACACGTTGAAATTATTAAAACTTACTACAAATGTCGTGATTCAAACGTAGACACTTTTCGCGCATCACGCGATGATTATAGTCGTCATAATCAACCGACTACTCAAGCAATCGGTAAAATCGTGAAGAAATTTGAAGAGAGTGAAAGCGTTACTGATGTCGTAAGGGCTGTGCATCATCGTAATGCACGCTCAGTCGAAAATATTGCTGCTGCAAGTGCAAGTGTTGCTGATGATCCGAATTTATCGATTTCCCGGCGTTCGCAGCAATTAAATTATTTTTTTCGGCTGGCGATTGAAGATTATGACTTGGACGATATGTGGTTCCAACAAGATGGGGCAACAAGCCACACAAGATGACTAATTATGGCTTTATTGCGTGACAAGTTTCCTGGTCAAGTAATTTCACGTTTTGGCGACATCAATTGGCCACTAAGATCGTGCGATTTGACACTGTTAGATTTTTTTCTGTGGGGCTACGCAAGAGACCGTGTTTACGCGAATAATCCCCGAATTGTTGACGAATTAAAAACCAACATTACTCAAGTTATAGCCGAGATACCGCCCGAAATGTGCGAAAAAGTGGTTAAAAATAACCTCAAAAGAATCACGTGCTGCGAATCTTCCCGAGACGGTCATTTGAATGATATTGTTTTTCACACTTAATAGCAAAGTCCAAACTTTATAATGAAATAAAATTTTCAAAAAAAATATGTCGCTGTGTGTGTTTTCTGTAGCTTTACTTTCGAAACCGAAAAATGAATGACCCTTACAGAATTTTCTATGACCCGATTTTTGTATTACTGTAATTTGAAATACAGAAACAGAAATTTGACCCGACAGAATTTCCCCAACCCATTTTTTAATTTATCCATAATTAGTATCTTACTTTTTACCATTTTATAAGCAAGTCTTTTTGAAAAATGTGTCTGTCCGTTTATTTGATTTAAAATGATGCAGCACAAAGTAAATAGTAAAAAAATAGGACGAATTTCTTCAAAAATAGCAAAACACCAATCTTTGCCAGAGATTTCCTTGTCTAGATAAAAATCTCACATCTTCTTGTATTTTTAACGCAAGTGCAAAAATTTTCAAAAAAAAAAAACTTGTTTATTGATCTAAAAATAAAAGTCATCATGTCTGGCATCACCATCACACATATCATCAAAATACTCCCTCGGTTAATTAAAACATCACGTCATGATTATTATCTATTTAATATACCAAATCAATCCTAAGAATTTTCTTGCTACATATACACAGAAATAAACTTGTCCTCCTTTCAAATAAATACACTCACAATGTGAGAACCTTAAATCTATTTACCGAATGAGATTTTAGCATTCCAGTGGGATTTTCTATATATAAAGACTTTGAAGGTACAATTTCGTTTTCACCTCAGCTTTTAACATCCCATTTGAGATGGGCAATTAAACCTAAGCTGAATTCACTTCATTTAACCTAACGAAACGATGAATAACAGGTAGTTATATGAGTTGAGTATAAAGTAGAAGATAGAAAAGTATGAGTATCTTCTCACAGAAGGTGGGTGGCATGATGGCAATACTATATAGTTGTGGTGTGGTTAAGAGTTAATAAGATTCGAAGCACGTGCCAAAAGAACCTGTTAATTGTGCGCCTGGCTTCTCTTCAACTTGAGGGCAACTAAATCCGATTACCGCCACACTTCTAAATACATACCTAAGAGTAAGACACATATACATAAAGGTTTACTCTTGTTCATGCGGCAAAAGTTGACAGGCAACAAGTTGGTCAACTTAAGCCAATTGAAAAATGTGATTAACTTATTGTCCGACTGTATGACTTTTTACTGATGATGCGATGTCTATTGTGACGATTCTTGTGTTGAGCCGATCAAATTTAAAGTGGTTATAGTTATACTCACCAAAGTGGCATGGCGCCACGACAAATGGCGGTGGTTAATTGATCTATTTGACCGAGAGTTATTGCTGCACTTGTTTTTTATCAACGAAGTACGCTGTTTAAAATCAAACAAATAATCCCGGAGGTAAAGTTGTATTTTTTAATGTTTTTTTTTCTCGATCGATTGGTGCTTTATGAATAAAATAACGTTATGCACTTAAAATTATAATTAAACTCAGACTAATATGAAAATTTTAAATATACAGGGTGGTGCATAATATTTAAACTTGGCATTTATTAAAATTTAGAATATGGTTTGGAAATATTTTCACTAATTTGTGCTAATTTGTTGCTTCTACCTGAGCTGCTCTTTCCAGAGCATTTTCTTTTACTTTTCTTAGAATTTCAGGTCCCAGGGCGATCACTTCTTCTTGGATAATGGCCTTAAATTTCAGGGTTTTTTCATAAAATTGGGTAATGTTTCTGTCAAGACACTCTTCTACCTTAGTCAGCTGAGAAGCTGCGAACGTCTTCTTCTTTCTACGTAAATTTAGTTTCCCTTTCCTTCTCGATACTGTTCTCTCACTGCTCTTGGTTTAGGCTGCCGCAGCCGCATATTCACATGTGATGTGCATCTCGCGTCATTGCTCGCAGTAATTATCTGCTTTAAATGTCAGATTTGAAGGGTGGAGATGAAGTGCTCTCAAAGAGAAGAATACTGTAAAAATATTCAGGAACGGTTTTCAAACTAATTCGGACCACTTTGTAAACGTCAAAAAAAATACTCGACTAGAGTTGCCGGAGATCAATGATACATTTTTTTTTTTTATTTTCAAAATCATAATCCAAGAAAATAAAATGGTGACAAAATATAAACGTACCTGCTTATATCAAGTTTATTAATATAAAACAAAAATTATTAACTGTGCATTAAATTATGAAGCTTAAGTGTTGTTTTTTAAAAAGCACTACATATTATATAAAAAGTACTGATAAGTCAGTTCTAAATTTTCTTTTTAAGCAAAACGCTAATTGACATAAATTTTTTTGATTATTTGATTTAAAAGATTAGTAAAATAATAAAAAATATCCTTATCTACTAAAACAAAAAGAAAATTAACACTAGGGCAACCCTTGGCCGATATTGATATTTAAATTCAACTGACCGATTCTGTCATTTGACCGAAGACAACCTGGCATTTGAAAACCAGCCAGAAATAGCAAGAAGAATTTCCTCGTACTAAAACTGGAAAGAAGGGAGAAATATTTTTCTCTGTCGTGAGCGCTTTTTTCTGGCAAAAAAAAATAACAAAATTTTTTAAGCGTAGGACTACTTCGAACCAAAAATGACTAAATCTGGCGGTCTGAAACTGTTTCAAACTAGGTGTGGAACACAGCTAATGCTACAATGTCCTTGAGAACATAACTTTGATGTATTCCGTTTCAGGAGAAGCCATTTTGAAAAAAAAATTGAGCATTCAGCAAAAATGCAGGAAATTAGACCTTATATTAGAAAATAAACAAAAAATATTATCGTTTGGAACAATAATAAAAATGATGTTGAAAAACAGGTATACCAACTAAAACTAAAAAAATCTTAAATTATTCATTGTAAATTGTTTTGTGAATGATTTTATGAAAGCAGTTTGAGTGGAGGTATTTTTGAACTAAAGTGCAGTAGATTTCATTTTGTGGCTGTGAATTTATTTGGAAAATGCATAAGATCCACAGAAATTGCAGCAAAGTGGCACTCCTGCTGTTCAGGAAGTCCTAAAACTCTTTCAGCTTCATTGGTATGAAAGTGTGGGTAAATTATAGTTTTTGAAAGGTGGATTTTGCTCTTCATAAAAATCATCATTTAGATACTTTATTAATCGAATTTTCCCCTCAATTTTTTCCAAATAAAGAAAAATATACTTGTAAATATTTAAATCTTAATATTAATGGCGCAAAATTTTAAACAAACTGGTCTTAAGATATTAGCTCTACTACCTACTTAACAATTTACTTACTTTAAAGCTCTTTACTTAAATGTTCTTTGTTCTCTTTTCTTAATAAACTTCAGCTGAACACACCTAAAAAAGTGACAGTTCGTGCAAATAAATAAGCAAAAATACCATTTTTACATTTTTAATTGTCAAAGTGACATTTGGAGTTATTATGACACTTTAAAGTTAAAATAGGAATTTTGTTATTTTAGCTTTAGAAAAATAATAAGATAACTACCTCGTTTAAAATTTGTAAAATCCTGTTTTTAACCTATCATCACTTTTAAAATGCTTTAACATCGCACTTAATCGCCTAAAATTATCCACCAATGGACAAATATAGGAAAAGAGGTGTAAATTTTAAAACCAATCTTTAAATTTCTATAACCTATCATCTATAGTCTTCTCTTCTATAAGACCTTTATTTCAAAATCAGAATTTTATTTTGAAGGATTTAATGAAACAATAACACTTGGGTGGGCTACCACCAAGAATTTTATGCCCAGCTGGGACTTGAACTTGGACCAAGCTTCCTCCGAGCCAATGCAATTCGCATTATTGCGGTACCAAGGTCACGTGATCAAGTCCATCCCAATTTAGGTTTTATTGTTTGACAATTGCATTTGAAACCAGCATTTTTACTAAGTACACACAAGTTGTTGTTGTACATTCGGTTTCGGTTGTACATTCGGTCCAAGTTCGAGTCCCAAAATTGAACAAAGACCAAGGACCACTGAAAAGGAGTCTGGATGATCGGCCTGGTAGTCGTGAAATAGTTGTAACTCCAGCCTATACAAATCTTGATGGTAGCTCACCCAAGTATTGTTGTTTCATTAAAACCTTATTATATTAATATGATGGTGCGAAAGCCTGGCAGCCTAACTGCAAGTGGGTTATCACCCAAAAACCCCTTATAATTTTATTTTGACATTATGATTAAATATCCTTAAAAAAAACTAAAGCTGGTAACCATAACTATTATTCGTTCTACGTGAACCAGTGCAACTCTAATCAACTCGTATTTATCAATTTCCGATTCGTTTAGGAGGCTCGGTTTGAATATATACCTACATATACTTATATTTACATATATACTAGTAATAATATGGTTCCAAGTTCCAACATGATTTGGCTCTTGTTCAAATGAGTTGTCTTAAGTGAAGTATGTATATAGTGAAGTGGCATATTTGCCTTGGCTTTCAATAAAGTGCTTGGCCATAGACCAACCAGGTGGTTTATATGTTTCCATTGATTGATGGACATGAACAAGAAAAGTTCAATAGCAGGCATTAAAAAAAAAAAAATATATAGAAGAACTAGAGCATAACTGCAAGGAAAATCGTTTTGACGGTTAACGTCCAAACTTACTTATTCCGTCCGTCCAATTTAGATCTCCGGAAATTATCCATCAGTAACGGAAAGTGAGATCTAGCGATATTTGGGTGGGGATAATTGATTTGTGAAAAGAGAAAGGCTGAAAATAGATTTCCTTATATGAATGACCGCACTCATTTAATCAAAGCGTTATATATGAGTATTTTCATGGTATGTTTTTTTTTTTTTTTGAAATTCAATATACGTACTCAACAAGAAAAAAATTGATAATCTCGGTTTTTATAATATTGTGATGTAATTAATATTTTTTTTTTTTTATAGAAAATAGTAAAATTTATCGGGATATGTTTATGTAGTCGTAATAGGAATATATACTTATCAACTAACAACCAACGACGACGACGTCGAGTTGACGAGATTGCAACACAATTCGCAGCATAAAATTTAATTAAAGATTGTTGCAAGCCTATTGTGTTTTGTTGCTTGGGAATGGGTTCACTATATTATCTTGTTTTTTTTGTTTAACTTGTAATAAATAATTCTCTAGTTCACTAGGGCAGTAAATCAAAAGCTATATGCAGAAAAATATACTTTTCCTTGAAACAATGATGAGAAATTGTTTTTTTATTCAGGTTATAGGGTGACTTAAATAAAAGTTATTATTTTTTTTTTTTGTATCTGTTTATTATTTAATGATTTATGGTTTACGTCAGAGACTTTCAAAAAATGACACGCATAAATTTACAGTAGGAAATTTATGAAACTTATTGAATTTGAAGCTATGGGAAATAAGGAAATTTAATAATTTATTTTGTATTTTTATTTTATATCGTTGAAGATTGTTTACTTTTCTTATAAGCAACGTTTAAAAAACAGTAACTACACATTTTTCGTTCTTATGAAACAATGTTTCCTGATGAAGAAATTTTTTAAAAAGGTGTACGTATTTTTCTATAAACGTTTTTGAATTATATTCTCAAACGGAAAGATTAGTAGGTATGATGTGATAATCAGTTCCCGAATAGCGACTTCAGTGCACCAGTGAGTCACTATATATATGTAGGCATGTTATCAAACTATCGATTAAGCACATTGGGATTATTTTATACAAAGTATCATATCATGTCGTACCGAACATAGATTTTATTGTTATGACAACTCTAGTACATTTGTTTAAAAATGTCATTTTCTCAACTATCATTAAATTTGTCTGTTTAAGCTGTTGGTGTAGTTACATATATTTATTTTATTTGCATTTGACTTAGGAAATTAAGTTTATGAAATTATTGTTTGGCCAAATCGTGGTGTTATGTAATAAAATCGGCAATTATATACGAGTCATTTATTTTTCAGTTTCGAAAATAAAGCTAAATAAAACACACACAGCGATAAATTTTTGATAAAAATTTTATTTCATTATAAAGTTTGGACTTTGCCATTAAGTATGAAAAACAATATTATTCAAATGGCCGCCGCCGCGGGAAGATTCACAGCATGCGAGTCTTTTGAGTTAATTTTTAACCACTTTTTCGTACATTTTGAGCGGTATCTTGGCCATAACTTGAGTAATGTTGGTTTTTAATTCGTCTAAAATTCGGGAATTATACGCGTGAACACAGTTAAATCTAACGGTATCAAATCGCATGATCTTGGTGGCCAATTGACATCGCCAAAACGTGAAATTACGCGACCAGGAAACTTCTCACGCAATAAAACCGTAATTGGTCGTGTTTTGTGACTTTTTGTCTCGTCTTGTTGGAACCACATATCGTCCAAATCATGATCTTCAATCGCCGGCCGGCCAAACAAAATCGTTTAATTCCTCCGAACGCCGGGAAATCGATACATTCGGATCATCAGCAACACTTGCAATTGCAGCAGCAATATTTTCAACTGAGCGTGCATTACGATGATGCACAGTAGGCTTGTGTAGTTCGCGAACGAACTAGTTCAATGAACTAGTTCATTTTACTGAACTAGTGAACTTAGTTCACATACTTAGTTCACCAGTTCATTTAGTTCTCGAGGAGCGAGGAAGAATTATTTTTGATTTTACATTCTTAAACATTCTAATGGGCGTTTTTTTTTTTTAGTTCAGAGTAGAACCCGAACTGTCAAAAAAATCGTATTTCTTTTTTAGCTAAGAGCATTCAAAGCTCCAATTTTGTGTTTTATTTTCGCTCTGAGCGCGCTCTATGAGCTCAGAATAAATTGATAGAGACGGAGTTTGCTGAACACAAATTTAACAACCCGTTAACAGACAACAGATGAAGTCATTTTTGACATGATGGAACTGCTCACACTCATCCGACCCTGTTTAGATTAGGCGTGTTCAGGAAAATAAGATCTCGGAGATAGCTTAGCAATCACATTAAATTTACATGAATACTATTCCTTAGCAAAATTTCTCAGTTTGGCTGTCAAAACTCTGAGGAAAAAAAAATGTTGGGTTCGCTTGCTCACTTTTTAAACGTGCCGATTGTAATTTTTACGCATGCCATGACGATATCTAATTTTTTGAGTAAAACCGGTGAAAAGCTCTGTTTCCTTCATCAATCTCATCCACAAACCCATCGTCATGGCGAAGTGAAAAATCAAAATCTAAATAGGGTCTAGCTCAATACTCTCTTTTTATATTTTCTTTGGATGAATGGAATTTCTATATCTATAAAGAATTTTTACAATTTGCCCTTGCCTTCTCTTTTTTTTTAATTTGATGTACAGCTTATTTTTTTAATTCTTTGTAAAATGAAATTTGAACTAAATTGAACTAAAATGAACGAACTAGTTCAGTAGCGTGAATTGAACTAAATTGATCGATCACTCAAATGAACTAAATTGCCCAACTCTAATGCACAGGCCTTACGACATCAGTAGGTAAGACTGCTTTTAAACGCTGCAAATATGCTGCAATTATCCTTGCAATTTTTAAGCATGTAGGTGGGGGACGTATGCGGTGTCTGGGGTAAACAAAGTTGCAGAGGTTGAAATAATTGCAGAGTTATCGCTCTTTCTTCTTTGTGCTTTTTCTTATTGTTTGAGACATAAGCGGAGGAAAGAGTGACGGGATATTATTTCCTTCTCATTTAACAAAATTGCAGGTATTAAAATTTGCAGCGTTTAAATGGATGCTGCAATCGGAAAGAAACTCAAAAAGAGAATTGCGGATAGAAATTGCAGTCGTCTAAAAGCAGTCTAACGCTTTTACCAATATGTAGACCATAATCAGAGATTATGAATTATAAATATAGGAATCTTTCATACGTTCCACCTTTTAAAACCCATTTGTTTACATTGTTGTTTTTGTAATTTCATCTCGTGTCGATGAATAGATGTGAATTGCAACAACAATTTATGCAGTGGTGAATTCATATTTTTGCACTAGTGTGCGTTAAAATATGGACATTAGTACAAAAATTTGAACTCAACACCGTGTTTAGCTTGTAGGCAAACTAGGATGACAGCCGAGCTTTCCAATGGTTATCATCGCGTAATGCGCAAAAAGTGAGTACATTTGAATCACCACTTTTGTATAGTAAGTTTTAATAATTTTAATGCTTTGTTCGATTGTTAAGCGATCCAACATCGTAAATGGCAAATATTCAACTAGTATCATGACACTTCAAAGGATAGCAGAGTTTGACAGGTGTCAAATGCCTGCGCTACCAACTTGAAACCACGAAATGAATGAATGTATGCATTTAATTTCATGCGGTGCTGACGTGCGGTTAGCTTATCATTTATTGGTGATGCAGTTCAACAATAATGCAATTTTCCATCTACTCGCTTAAAGGTGTCATAAGAATAGGACAGAAAAGTTTACGTTTACGTGTTTTTTCCAGTGTCGAAAAAAATAGCTTCAAAACAAAAATTCAAATACAATCTGGGTCGGTCACAGCGGATTTGTTTATGTCAAAAATCTTTTGAACTCTTTTAATTTGCGGAAGTCCGTAAGAAAATGTTGAATATTGAACTGATTGAAACATTCTCCTCAAGTACAGTGTCATATTGCTCACAGGCAGTAGTTTGCGATAAATTGTGCTGCCATCAAATTTGCACCTTTAAATAGCCAAAATGGGAATGATTTAAAATTAATTTATTAATCAATGCATCTTAAGCTTTAAAAATGTAGAATAGTTGGTTTATTTTAATAATAGGTAATAAATTGAATTTTTTAACCCCGTTTATGTATAGGTCATAAATCTAAATCCACAATTAATGGGCCAGATGTCCCAAAGAATTTCTTGCGTATACCTTACCTACCTACTTTTGTCCCTTCAAAGTGGGTTAAAATCCACAATAGATTTGTAATTCGAAATGGATCAAAAGTCCATCACTATGGACCTTTTGGCCTGTGGAATTATGATCCTGCGCCTTCTTTGCCTTCACTACATTCCATTTGTTATCGGTTTACCTAAGGCCGATCAGATTTAATTTCTCGAAAGTTTAATTCTCTCCCCTTGATAGCTTCTTTACACTTGGAGTTGTAACAAGTATAAGTTGTTAAATTTTGATGAATGATGATTAATCAGAAAAAAAAGCAGGTGCTCCATAAGAATCAAATGAGTAGCATGGCAATCTCTTACAAGATTCTCATTTTTCTTGTCTCGTGGTCAGCCCTAATATGTCTCTAATAGTCTCTCTAAATGAGTTGATCTTTTATAACCTTGCTACCATTCAAATAGTATCTTTATGTACTTGAATTTTTTTTTTAATTCCATAATTTCAAAACGTAGTATGATACAAAAGTCCACCACCTCTTTTTATTTTTAATTGTTGCGAAGAAAATGATTCCCTATAAAATCACCATTTAATTTACCCAATTATTTCCTTCAAATCCTTATTTTCTCTTTTTATAAAATTCAACTTTTCGATTAACGATTTGCATGCAGAAACAAGACATAGATACCCCTTTATAAAAAGGTATTTTCTGCAACTTTGAGCTTCCAACCGAGATTGTAGGTACTTACAAATTAGAAGAAAGTGGCTCCTCTCGATAGATGAGTTTATTAACAATTAAGTAGGTAACTTAGGAGGTGGTGAAGTATGTGTTCATCAAACATACGCGTTAATGCTCAATCGCTGAGCACCTCTTCTTAATTATACCAAATTTATAGCACCGGCTCCAAAAAATTTGAACAAGTGCTTTGTTTTTTTTTTGTCATACCACCCAAAAATTTCAAAGTAATTAAACTCTAGCATAAAATCTTACGCAGAATAGTTCAATAGAACAGACATACGTCATAATTATTTAAAAAGCTTTTGGATACCCACCCTTCCCGTAGACAAAATTTTTCGTACGCCTTTTTATTTTAACTAGAAAGATGAGAGCTTTGATAATATCGCTAAATACAAATAGATAGCTAATTAATGCATCAAAGCTGTAGATTTTTAATTTTTTAATTGGATCTAATTTGTTTATATCGAATTGACAGCCTACACCGCTTGATCCAATGATACCTTCCAACAAACATTATTTCGATACATGGACTAAAATTCAATATTCTACTTATAACAAAATAAACAACTGGAATCAATAAATATTCGTTTTTCCTTCTGTACTGGAAATAAACCAAGCGTAGAGCAATTAAATGATAAATATAAATAAATAAATAAATATAATGTTTTTTTTTAACTCAATTAAAACTTTTCGTGTGCGAAGCAAATATACTGAGTGAAATATTGAGAGAACTTTTCTTTTCGCGTACCTACCCAACCTATTTACAATTGTAAATACATACATACATACTCTATTTATTTGGGAATAGCAAACATAAAAAAAAAAAAAACTTTTCTAAGTTCAGCTCCATTAGTGGTACATATAAAACTAGTAATGATGATTATGCTAAGGCTTGAGAATGATGAAGCCCAATTAATCAGTCAAGCATAAGTTTCGAAGAATGAAAATGCCTACAAAATCGTATATGCATGTTGGAATAATAAAATAGTGGGTATAAGGTTTACCTACCTAATGCACCGGTATGAGTCAGCGATCAATAAAACGAACAAAACAAAAAATGCTTTTTGAAAAGGATTTTCCATGAAAAATTAAAAAAAAAAAAATAAAGTTATATTATATTTTCATTTCTTCTATATACTCGTATCAATGGGGCATTGTACATTTTCCATCATTTTCTTTTCAAATTAATTGATGTGAATATTTTCTTTTATTTGATTATTATTAAAAAAAAAAAAAATATATTTCCGCTGTATCAAGGATAATTGGACAAACGGAAATGTTAAAAAAAAAATTAAACGGAGGGCTAGGTTTTGTATATTATAAATTTATATTTATAGGAGTTTAATGCAGCGTATATTTGTTAGCCTACATACGTACCTACATACAAATATGGAAAATCAAAATTTTAGGTCAAAACCTTTATCTGATATAATATCTCTATCTACAGTGAATAAAATTTAGTATAAAGTTCATATATATTTTTATACAATGGGTTTTTGTTATACTTGCTTTTGAAATTGTATAGTTTTCATTTTTCATAATAAATTAAAATGATCCATTAACATACCTGAAAAAAAAAGAAGAAAATATTTCTTTTAGAATATAATAGTAGATTTTGATAATAAAAAAAAATATATATATGGTTCTATTTCAAATAATTTAATTTTAACTGAGATGGATTTTGACTTTGTTCAGTAAAAAATAAATGGCTGATAAAATGACATAAGCAAGGTTGCACTTTGACCCCTTTTTTTAACTCTGGTGACCATGAGACGACATTTTTAAAAACAGGATTCGGCAGTAAATTGTAGATTTCCTTCATTTAATTTTTTTTTATTTTCAATTTCATTGTAAAAAATGTCTGTACAAACATGTGATGAAATGTACTTACAGCAGAAACCTTTTGTTTAACCCGTTCTCCAGAGTGGCAGCCCCATTGAAATCAACACAATCAGTCCTACCCTCAATGTTTGACATCGCTAATCTCCTACGAAATCATTTTTCCCCAATAACATAATGACAGAAATGTTTGCATTGAAATAAGGAAAAATATCCATGGAAAATAATTCACTATAGCTATTTTGCTGAAAGGAAAATTCATTTTTGGTTTCAGAATTTTTTTAAATTCTGTTTTCTATTTCAATTTTGTAATTGGATTATTTTTAAATAATAATAAATTACCCCCTTGAGTGCTATTATTTTTTTTTTGTTTAAAAAAACTGCAATATAAAAATTTAACAGTGTGTCCTGTTGAATTTGCAAAGTGTACTTTCTCATATAAAGTTGCAGAAAACTTAGAAATTTACGTGATTTCAATAACTTAAGTATTCTAAAATCGTATATGTCTAATTGTATGAAAAATTGTATTCAATGAAACATACATAATGTTGATTTAACTATTTTTAGTAGACTTGAAACTTGAATGAGACCATTAAAGTATACCAGTATACTTTAATGTGTGTCTTTATTGTATGAATATTTTTTCAGTTAGGCGTGCTAATCTATGTAAAACAATTTGTAAATCCCCTGCAATTTGGTTTTCAGAAAAAAAAAATCGACGGAAAATGCTCTTCTGAAATTCTGCACCGATATCTTTAATAGCTTAGATAACAAAAAATTCACAGCTGGGCTCTAAGTCGATATCTCTAAATAGTTTGATATGGTGAACCATGATAATAATGGTTATTAAACTTGAAAATGTGGGTCTTAGAAGCTTTATGAGTGACTGGTTTATATCGTACCTCAATAATAGACCACTAAGAATTAAAATTAGCAATGTTAGGAGTGAATTTAAATTTACTAATTTAGGGGTTCCACAAGGTTGAGTACTAGGACCAATTTTGTTCCTTATATGTATTGATTCTTTGTTCAGATTAAAACTTAAATCTAATGTTACTGCTTTTGCAGATGACGTTGGATGTACACTTGATGCTGAAAGTCTTCTTGATCTAGTCAGTTATATTAACTGGGATCTACATATTCTGAGGTCATGGTTCGCGGAACATAAATTATTCATAAATGCTAAAACCAAAATTATGTTCTTTAGTCTTTCCCAACAGAGCTCCTTAGAACGGGATATTTTTTTTTTCATGAGCCTAAATGCCAAAGATTTAAATTGTTAAGTTGTCATTGCATAAATTCTCCAACTTTGGGCCCCATTGCACCAACCACTTATCACTAATCACTTAATAACTTATCAATTTAAAGAAATTCTGATAAGTGTAAGTGATAAGCGTTGCACAAAGCCATTTTACATTTCACTCGATTAACAATTATCAAGTTATCATATTTTTGCTTAGTGAAAATGATAAGTGTTTCTGCAACTAAACAACAAACTTATCAAAATCACTTCTTCTCTAAGCACTCATCACACAATTGATAAGTTTTTTTTTCTCTGTTTGTTCGTTCGCTTCGATCGTCTCTCAGTGAGGAATTTACAGTTTTGCACATTTTATGAAGAAAAAAAGTTGAAAAAATTGATTAAATTTAATTAAAATAGCCATAACTTTTTTAAAAATAAATCAATCTTCAAGGTTAAGGTCAAGGTTAAGGTTAATAATCGGCAGAATTGAGGCTAGTTTGTGTGTTAAAATCAAGGAGGTGAGGCCACGCCTTCAATACGAAAAAGTTGCATGAAACCATTTTTAATTTGATTTGTATTTTATTAAATGCAAAAGATGATGAAAAATTTTACAATATCAAAAAATAATGTACTACAAACTAATTGCCCTAATCCTTTTCTACAAAAATGTCAGTGGTAGTATACCGTTAAATTCAACAGGAGAGACGGCAGGGCCACTTTTATTGGTTTATTCCGAAAAAAATTATTTTAATGAAAAAATTAATTGAGATAGATTAGTTAATAAATTAATTTCTATCTTCCGTAATCCTCAACGGAATTTCAATATTAAGATCTTGAAAAGAAATCCCATTTCTGCACGTCTACACTGAAAAAAACGTAAAAATAATTTGGAGTAGTGTTTTTTACCATACACTTAATAGAGTATTTAATTAAATTCGGTATTAAACCTTCAAAATAAAGATAAATAATTATTTTTATATTATTATACAATATAATCTTTAAATATATGTAGAAGACTGCAAAGCTGTTAGTCTAATAGGAGTCTTGATATAAATAATTTTCCAAGTCAATATTTTTTTGACTTGGTTTTTTTGATACGGGGTCTTGCCCAGATTATCATTAATAACTGTTTACATTACTAACGGATTTTGATGAAATATATTTATTTCGCTTAAAAACAGCTAAGATATTATTTTGATATACAAAACATAGGTATACATGACCTAAAAGCATAATAAAATGTTCATAAGAAAAAATTAAAAAAAATGTCTTCGAATTAATTTTTATTTTCAATTTCTTAAAATTATTGATTTTCCAGCACAAAATTGGCTATAATTCTAGATCAGTGTGAACCACTGAATTCTGAAAGGTCTTGACCTGACCATACACCGTTTGGACCATTCATTATGGGACACCCTGTATATTTTTCTTACCCTTTAATTCTCTATCGTACCTATGAGCATGGGAATGACGGTGATAAAGGGATAGAGATCTCACTTCGAATTACTTTGCTTGCATTACTTTTTGGCTGATTGGCAGTTTGTAATATTATTTACATTATTTTATACATGGGTAGTCCTTATAAAAGCATTTTTTTATTATTATTGAGCCTTTAAAAAAATTAACAATAAAACAAGTTAACAAAATTTTGCCAACAAAATTTAAATGTCGCAAAAAACGTGTCAAAAAAAAAATAAAAAAAAAAATTTTTTTTAAAAATTTAGCTTACAAAAATAATCTAACGTCTTCTCTTAATTTTTTTTATTCTAAACAGTTTATATTATTTTATTATTATTTATATGCATTGTATATAATTATATGTATTATATAAATAAATAAATAAGGACTTAATTTATCCATTGTAACACATATTAATCCAAAATTCGCACCGAAATACAATTCTGAAAAAGAATTGATAAGCCAATTTTTTCTTAGCGAAATTTTGCTTAACTTATCATTATTTCCATCGATAAGTTCAAGAAACAGAATGTTGGTGCAACAGAAACTGATAATTTTGGTCATTTTTGATAAGCTTATCACTTATCAAATCGAAAATTTAGAGAATTTTTAATCTGATGTCTGATTCAAATACCAGCAACCAGAAAAAAAAACTATTGAATCATTTCTAATTCTTGGGTAATTGATATAATTTTTTTTTTTTTTTTGGCTTTAAAACTTCCAAATTATTATTATTAAATTTGTATCAGATTTGATCAAATTTGGTCTGAAAATCATGTTCAATAAAGAAATTTTAAAGGCAATATCACAAAAATGTGTTCTTATCTCTTGGGAAAATTTCACACAAAATTTTGGACTTGTTTTTCAAAATTTGTTACATACTTATTATCTGCATTGGAATCACTTTGATATGAAATGAAAGTGTATATTCAAGCACATGAATAATTAATGTATGTAACTCAATTGCTGACTTTGAGATATCCTTTTTCTCTTTTCTTAATTTCGTACCACATTCTGACCTAAATTTTGAGAAGCAAATGTAAATAATAAATAAATTTGGTGAAACGACAGCTCGGGAAAAACAAGAGCCTGGTGACATACAATTCACAAAAATTCCTGTGTGCGTGTTATTAGCAGGAATCGAGGGGACCTACAATTTGGTATTCTTTAAATTCTTCAAGTTCGATGTCAGCTTAATTAACGCTAATGCATGTTACAAATTGATTCTATTGTTTAAAACCTACTGTGTGACAAAAATAATAAAATATAATTTCAATAAACCAGACAAAGTGCTCCAAATTTTCCAAGTCTGGAATATTTTGATTTGAGGACACAATATGTACCTAACCTGAATCTAAATCCTTTTGTTAATTTTAATTGAAAGTACTTCGTATAGTAGTTATCTACTTATTTGGCAAACACAAATCACACTCGGATAGGTATAAACATTCAGGTTCATTAAACTCGGTCAACAAAGAGTTCATCTGCGGTCAGATGCGTTTTCAAAAGCCAAGCATTATAGTTAAGTCACAGAGAATCAGAAATATATACAAACCTATTCATCATTTTTGGATTGAAGCAAATGTTTGTTTCCAAAACTCAAAAGGCCATCAATGAAAATTATATAGACCGAGCTTAAACTAACCCATACCAAAGCATCACCGCACCGCAGAAACCATAACCCATTGGACCTATTCAATCATCATCATCATCATCAACAGCAAGCAGCAGCTCTGTATCAAAGTATCGTCTACAGTTGTTATGCCAAATTGAATGGAATGTTCCAACAATTTATTAAAATAGATATAATTTTATAGATGTATACCCTTGAGATACCAATTTCTTTAAACTTTTTCAAGTGAAACCTTTTTATTATTATTTTTTTTTAATAATTCAATGTCTTTTTTCTCATTGTGCTTTCTTCATAACAGCTAGATAACTATTAAGAAATTGACTGAATAGCAAAAGGATGGCATAACCAGGGGCAGATTAATACTTGCAGAGGCCCAGTCCATGCATAGTATAATCATGGTTTGTTCTTCAATAATGCTCAAACGGCTTAACGGATTATAATGAAATTTAATACATAGGTCGATCATATAGTGAGAAAGGCTATAGAACACATTTATTATCGCTAGGTGGTCACGAAAATCTCAAAGAAGCAGCAGGGTAACAGGTGTTGTTATAGTCTAGAACCTAAATGTTCAAATAAATTTTTCAAAAATTAAAAAATCTAAATATATCCAAGGACGTTCACCTAGGTCAATAATATATATTGATCAAAATAATTCATTACGGTGAAAGGTATTAGATCGTTTTAAATGTTTTTCTTCCATTAAAAGAATCAACTCTCCCCAAAGTTTTATAATTTATTTATTTTCTTGGAAACATTTTGGGATCAATATATTTATACATTTCTTGACAAAAATAATCAAACCAGTCGAAAACATAAAAATAAGTCCATAAGTTCCTGAAAACCTGAAATCCGATTTACTTATTTCACTGAATTATTTAAGAAAATATTCAGAAAAAGTGTACCAGTCTGCAGCTCGTCCTTATAATATTATTCCGACACTGGACATCCAACCATTACCATTTTTGATTCATTCATCTTTTACAACGACCATCGCATCCATAACCAAAATTCACTTCAAGCTTTATACTCTTACCACAGCATCAACTCTCTTTTGCATCTATGTATACAAATAAAAGGGTAAAGGGTGCTCGGCTCCTCTTCATTTTCTCAATTCATTCAAGGATGGGTTCTACTCTTCTTTTTTTTTTTTAATTTTTTTTTCTTCATGCTTTCATACCCGTATTTTTGATTTGCTTGCAAAGCTTTTATGTTTTTTTTTTTTTTTTTCTTTTTTCTTTTGAAAAAGAAAATATGAAAACATTCACCACATAAAAGAAAAATCAAGCTAAAAAGCAGAAGAGGAGCCTCTAAAGAGTAAAGGAAAAGGCAATTTATATATATATTTTTTTATTTATTTTCTTTGCGATATTTAAAGGATTCATTCAGCCAGGATTTTTCTTTAATTTTTTTTTCTTTGCTTTTCAGATTTTTTTAAAGAATTTTGTTTTTTTTTCAGTAGTTTTTAACCTGCAAATTGGACACGCAAATCCATTACTTTGAAAATGAGTGAATAAAGAAATATTATTTATTTTTTATTACAACATTCTTGTTTTAGAAATTAGGTATGCATATGACCATAATTTTATAACAAGACACCAGAAATTCTGTTTTGAAAATACTGATTTGGCGAACTTCAGAGGCAAATTCAAAAACATTGCACTGATCTGCGCCCACAGTACACATATTAAAGGTATTATCTTAGCGTTTAGCATTAGAGTTTTTATTTTTGTTCAGTTCTTCGCATCTATCAAAATCGAAGTAGGTAATATGGTGGGAAAATGGTGGATCCAATGCCCCTTTACTTGCCCTATTTTCATATTTTATTGTTGTTTCTAATGGATGCGTGCTGAGTGTGGGCACTCAAACAGCCATTTTTAGTTTTTTTAAACTTTCAACTTTGACAACCTGCGCAATATATTATTACCTTGAACCTTACGAGAAAGTTAACTCAACCACAATCCTCTCTAGAACACACCACAATCCTCTCTCGTACGAGACATCAAGATTATTCATTCATTCTCATTCTGCAACGCAGAAGTCGGAAAAGAGTGTTTGATGGATTTATTGGTTCAGACTGATAGACTTCGCAGATGGCGAAATGTCACCACAGCAAGCATTCTATTCCAAAACTTATATATACAACATAAGAAACTTGATAGTCTCCAGATCAACGAACCGTCGTCGTCGGCGTCGCTACTGACGTCAGTCGTTATGCTTCGAATATCTTGGATGTCCGAACGTTTCGAGGGGCCAACGTATTTAGATCCGGAATACCACTTAGTAGTAGTTGTAGTACGGTTACGGATATTCGTGGAGACATTACATCAAGCTAATTCTGTGAAGAGGGTTGGAATTCACGAAATTATCTACAGTCACGTGCAAGAGACAGCTAGAAATTTAGCGGACCATATCTTTCTTAACCTTTCAGCATGCCCAATACAAGCATCAATCGAAAAAGACCAATGGAAATACTTAATACTGCCACTAATGAGCGGAGTGTCAGTTGAAGACCACAACGAAACCTCTGGTTCGATGAACAGTAACAGCCTACCAATAAATGCCGGAAAGCCTTTGCCTGCAGGCAAAAATGAAGGGAGAAAGTTTAATAATATTATTAGTAAGAGGGTTTAAATAGTCGTTTGACTAAAATCCACCCACTGCCACGCCCATCTGTATCATATTTTAGTTTTCTCATTAATGAGCGTCACTTAGAACGTTGAAGTTTTGTAATTCAGCTCTCTACAACCTAAATCAGGAAATTCTCATTTTTCTGCCCTACCTTACCTACTACCACGTCCACTTTTTTTTTATTTGAACGTACTTCGGCTGAAAATTCACAATAAATCTCTCTTGAGACAAAACCATGACATGCATAGTTTTTTTTTTTTTTTGAAAATCCTTCACCTAAAACACTCACTGTCTGAGATTCATCCTTACCTACTTTAGAAAGTTATGGTCTTATTTACAAACGTTGTATAACTTTAAACAACTGTCCAACTTTGGAAAATGTGTTAAAAAAAACCTCCTTTATTGTTGTCTTATAGCTGCCTAACTTAGACACAAGAGTAGATTGTTTTAACCGTGAATAATGTGATATTTATTTTTATTAAATAAAGGATATTTCCACCAAATTGGAGACAGTTGTACAGTGTCTAAGTAGACAAAAATCTAACAAATACGACTGTTATAATTTTGCATGTACCTACATGTGTAATTTTTTAAATTTCGCTTACTGACATACCCACTTTTCTCTTATTTAAGCTTTTTCCTTAAACATTACAGTCGTATTTAATAGATTTTTGTCTACTTAGATACTGTCTAACTATTTTCAAATTGGTGGAAATATCCTTTATTTAATAAAAATAAATATCACATTATTCACGGTTAAGACAATCTACTCATGTGTCTAAGTTAGGCAGCTATAAGACAACAATAAACAAGGTTTTTTTTAACACATTTTCCAAAGTTGGACAGTTGTTTAAAGTTATACAACGTTTGTAAATAAGACCAATAATGTTTTCTTTGAAAGTTTAAATTTTATAATTGTTCAATAGGTGGCGCTGCAAAAAGTTGCAAGGGTTCAACTAGTTTAAAATTAAGTAAGGTCATATAGGTTTTGTTTACTATGCTTTATTATTTGTATTTTTTTTATAAAAAAATCATTTAAATTAACTTAAAAAAATTATTGGACCTAAGTGACTACTTTGAGGTACCCCAGAATCTAAGTTTATAAATCAGAAATTATCCATTTGGTATTAATATTTGGTAATTGATACTATGGTATGTCATTAAAGTGAAACTATGGGACAATCAATTATACATTTTCGATGCTTTCGCGGTTCGCCATTCGTGGTGGCCAAGGAACATCAATAGAACGACGAATAAATGAATTGCTAGACGGCTTATGTGGCACGCCACATGTTGCTTGAACCATAATTCGCCCTAGACGAAATTACTAAACTATGCCTCGGTAGCTCTCTCTCTCTCTCTCTCTATTGACTAGTTCAATTTTTTTGAGCACATAAAAGCTGTCAGTGTCAAAATAAACATATAATTCAAAGAGTAATCAACAAATGGCCCACAAATGTCACAAGTGCATTAATTTTCGAAGAAAAAATGTCTTTTTCCGAAAATATTCCACTATTTTCACAATTCTGAATTATCTACATGAAAATGATTATAATGATTATTAGATATGTTTTCTTTTGTTTAAAATCAAGTTAAAATATCAATTTTCTCACACTCCCATAATTCTCCTAGAAAACTTTTCTTTCCATAAATGCTTAATATTTATTTGTGTATTTGTTATAAGTATATATAAAAATATTTGCAAGATTTCTGCCTAAGATATACCATTTAATTAATAAACTCATTTAAATTCTTTCTAATTAAATTCAACTATGTATAGTCAAAAACTCAAGGAAGCATATTTTATTTTACAAATTAGAGTTTTAATTTCAACCATCTGAATAAACCACAGCTCTCCATAGACAATCCTTATGATGATGGCAAACGACGACGACAATTATTGCAGAAGACTAATTCCTTAAGTTTTCATTTTGAAAGACCTTCGTTTATATACTTGAATTTAAATTATGATATCTATGAAAAAAAAAAAAAAAACTATCGCAAATGATCCCTATCCTATATAAACCAAACTAAAAAAAAACCCCTCAAAAAAGTCTAAAGGATTGGCAAGAAAAAAATTAGGCAGAAAAAAAAAAAACATCAAGAGACAAAGTGAGTGTAATAGGTAACTGCAAAAAAAAATTTTCTTAAGGAAAAAAAATCTTGAATTAATTTATTTGCCATTTCTACTCTTCTGTCCTGTTTTCGACTTTGTCTCTATCATCATGAGAAAGGATTAAAGCAGGATGAAATCTTATAATCTTATTTTGGTCAATGAAAGAGGTGAAAACTTCTTAAGCTCTTAATTTAATTACGCAGAAAATCATTTGGTACACAAAAAAAAAACAGATTTCTTCCTCCAGTGAGTTGGGTTTAGAAAGTTTTTCCATTTTTTTTTTGCTTGTGGAATTAAAGATTTGGTATGTTGACATTTTATCAGGAATATTTCCATGTTTACCATCTTGATCATGTTAAAGAAACTTTGTTTCCAAGCTGTTATGGGCAAAAAAATAAATAAAAGAAATATTTTTAAATTGTGTGTAGAGTTTAAGGGACATATACATTTTAAGACCTAGATAAAGTTCTTAATCTCATTATACACTGCAGAAAATATTATGAGGATAGGAAGCGGGTGTCAATATGGGCTGGAAGCCATAGGTACAGAAGATTATAGTCAGTAAAAAAAGGCCCATATTATGACTGGAGAGTCGTGCGTGTCGCATTGTGGTCCAAAATGTCTTTTTTCGTTGCAAAAATCAATCAATCAAAGATATTGCTAGAATTTATTTTCTTCTTGAAGGCAATTTTTAAAGTTATAAAAATAGTGATTTTGAAGAAAATCGCTTCTCAGGGTGTTTCTAAATCATAGGATGAAGTAAGATTTTCTTAGCAAAAAGGAATTAACGGAGACAAGAATTAAAGCAAAACTTTAAAAACAGTTAACATTTTGCGAATGTTGTAAAAACACGTCTGCGGCTATTTAATTTTTTTTACAGGGTGTTCCAAAATAATATTGTTCATAACAGTGGATGCATAAAGTTAACGAACCAATTTTTATCTTATTGGCATTCATGTTGTGGCTCATTGGAATATCTTATGAACTGTTTCAGTGACAATTTTTTGTGAAACAGTGTAGACAAAAAGTTAACGTACTAAAATTTTAATAAATATTTTTTTTTAAATTTTTTAAATTAAACAAATTGAATACATAAAAAGTATTTTTAAAATTATAGATTTAAATTTTCAGAAAAAAATCATTGGCATTATCATCATTTTCAAATATTGCTTGTAGCTTTCTATTAGTTTCCTCTTTTTAGTATAGTCTAATAAACATTCATCCAAAGATTTCGATAGCCTTGCACTTTATGTACTTGGCATGTAGCTTTCTTCAATTTCATCATCTGGGATGCTTAATGTTTCATTCAATAGTTCTTAATTTTTTAAAAGAATTTTTTTAATTTAAATCTCTATTTTGTTTAAAAATGTACAACATAATTTTTGAGTTAAATTTTGGTTTATTCGTCGTCACTTACATTTACATATCTTTGTACAATTGGTTTTTAAGAAAAGTTACGAATTCTTGAACATTTGAAATATTTACAAAATGTTCAAAAAGAATTTTGGTTGAAATTTCATATTGAAGTTCAAAGTTAGTTGCTCATTCCTCTCTTGAGTCAAACCTTTAGAAAACTAATTCCATTTATATATAGTCCATAAAGTTTATATGTATGTACATAATATGTACAAGGATTATTTTACCTGCCACCCAATGTACATTGCTCATAAACTCTTTTTTTTTTAAGAAGTGATAAAAACTAAATATTTCCTGCTACCTTTTATTGGACCATAAAATATAAATCCATAATTAAATATTTCTTACAACTTTTTATGGAGCATTCAAAAGGAAATTAATCTCTTATTTTGACCTTTTTGGTATTAATATGAGCCAATAAAGAAATTAATCTCCTTGTGCCAGGTTTCAAAACGTCAACGTTCATTTGCATTTTTACTTACTTAAGTTTCAAAAACTCTTTCAGTTTATAAAGAATTTAATCCAAAAGGGGTGTGATGGTGGGCGGATTACAAAAATTAGTAAATTGCTTTTAAGACCAAAATCTTAGCACCGGGAACATGCTTTTTTTACCAAATCAAAGGGCACAGTAGTGCCCAGTCAAGTTCTGGCACTACACCCTTTTTAAAGGAACAAACTCAAACGATTTTCGGCCCCCTCTTACTTTGGTATCAATAATGTTAGAAACTTTATCGGAATATGTGCTAGGCCAACCAAACACAGGTACCTCACCAAATTCCAACCCCATAACATGAGTGGTTCCTGAGATATAGGTAAGGTTAGGTTGAAGTCGCTGTCGGCGGAGAACCGACACACTTAAACCAATTGTTGGCCCATTGTGATACCACATGAATCTAGTAAAGCTTTTCCTTACTCATTAAACAATTTTGAGATCTTTATGAAGCGTGCAAGATTACTTATTTGCTAGATCACTCGTATCGTTGTAGTAGAAGTCTCCCAGATGGATTCTACATCTCTGTGACAGAGCAGGATAGGTACAAAGAAGGTGAGGAATTGTTTCCTTCTCTTGCTCATCTATGCACCTTCTGCAGAAATCATTAGAGTAGACACCTAGTCGCCTGGCGTGCCTACCTATTAGGCAGTGTCCGCTTATGACACCTATTACGGAGCTAATGTGCAATCTGCTTTAAGATATCGATTGCTTAGAGCGTTTCAGATCCAGCATTGGCCAGATTTGTTTTGTCGCCAAGCAAGTGGTGAAGTTGTTCCACCTAAGGTTTGTTTTCTTTACAGCATCTTGCTTTAGCTTTAGTTGTCTTATCTGGTAGTATAGGTACCGTTGTTCCACTTTTAGCTAGTTCGTCAGCTTCCAGTTTCCTGGAATGTCCCTATGGCCCGGCACCCAACAAAGGTGAATGTTGAACTGCTCCGCCATCTCAATAAGAGATGATCGACAGTTTTGGGCTGTTATAGAATTTGTAGAAACAGATTCCAGAGATTTGATGGCAGCTTGGCTGTCTGAGAAGATGCGGATATCAGTAGTTGATATCACAATTTCTTTAAGCCAAGATAAAGCTTCTTTAATCGCTAAAAGTTCCGCCTGGAATACGCTAATATGATTAGGAAGACGGAATGAGAGACCCTACTTAAGTCTGTCTGAGTACACGCCTCCACCAACCCCGTCGACGGTTTTTGATACATCAGTATTAGTATTAAATGGAACACTTCCCATTTCTGTAGAATGATGAAATTTGGTAGATGGATAGAGTTTGAAGAGAATACAAATAAAAAAATAGAAAATTTGAGTTTCAACATTCAGGGGGGCGTAATATCCACAAACTTTCTTGGAATTTTTATCAATTCTATGGAGCTCTTCCGACTGTTGTAGACTGATGACTTTTAATAGAGCGATAAGTCTTGAAGTGCATATAAAGAAAAAAATTGAATATTCAAAGTTTTCCATTCAGGAAGCGTGGTATCCGCTTACTTTCTCGAAATTACGATCATTTTAATGGAGCAATTCTGATTGCTGTAGAATGAACCAAACACTTCTATAGCTTCACTGGACCACAGTGCCTCGAGTCAAACGTTCGAGTTTTAGACATTTGAAAAATAGAAACTGCTATTTGATTTAAAAGTCACCAAAAATTACAGTTTGACATTTAAACGATTTTGACACATGGAGACGTATAAGTTCTCAACAAAAATGTCAAATTTCTTGAGTGACAATGAGATTTCGTTTAGCTTATTGTACATAAATCTTTCCATTTTGATTATTTCCTTGACAATTCCCTGAACTCTATTTTGAATCAAAGTCTCTTTAAATTTTTAACCACAAACCTTTACAAAATAACATACTTCAGAGAGACTTTTTTTCCTAAAGACACACACACATATAAAATGTTAAATTCAAAATCCTTCTATACGTAATGGCTTTTAGCAAAATTCACTCTCTCATCCTGCACATACATATATATTTCTGGCGAGGTTAGTGCCTAAACTAACTATCATCCCTTCCACTTGTGTATATATACGTCATACTCCACTATATCTCCACCATATAATATAGCCTCTTTATCAACTAAACCAGAAACCAGAAGCAGTAGTATATTGTGTGTCTTCTTATACCAGTTCGCTTTCAATTCAAGCCATAACATTGAGGTCATGTAACATTCTATATGTATACGGGGAGACCCTTTATATGTATATCATCTACGAAATACATAGTGCTGTGGGGGATGTTTAAAAAAAAAGGAGTCAGAGCGGTTACTTTGTAATCACATGCGTCTAATGGCGGGCGGATATGACGAAGCAAGCGTAAAGCAATGTAAACGGGCGTGCAAAGGGCACTCATGGATTGTGTTATGTTGCTATGCTACTGCCATTACCTATTGTATGTTGTTGCTCAGGCACCATGTTATGGTAGGTACCTATATAATATAGATGTTGCTCTACTATTATACTCATAATGAGCTCCCTCACCTCATGATGGTGGATTTGGATTCCACTGGTGTTTAGGCATATAAATACATTACATATGTACCTATAGAGGGAATGTTATTTATAAAAAAAATCTAAAAATATGGCTTGATATGCCATAGTGCTTTTATACGATGCGATAGGAAAAAAAATGTAATGAGGGGTGTAAAAGCTGTTTTACACTGTTGATTGCAATTATACGTAAAAGTTTATTTTTATTTTTTATTTTCTCTCGCAAATGAACTTATGGTCATGAATACCATGACATTGTTATTCTTGCTCAATGTTAAATTTTCAGTTTCTATTACGGTTTTCTTTTAATCGAAATATTCAAAGCCATTCTCGAGAAACCATGTTTAAACATTGGCGGTTTCATCGCTTACATCTCTATTCGTTGTGAGGGCTCACAAGTTGTGAGGGCTCACAAGTCACAAGCTTTTGTAAAGTTGATTCATTGTGCGGTTTCTATAACATTTTTTGTAATCCCAGACTACAGACAATTCTCAACAAGAAATTACTCACCACAGCAAGGTGAATTTTTTATTGTGATTTTTGAATTCTGAATTTTTGTTGAACTGATCCATTGAATAATTTTTTTCGTGATTATGAAATGTCAAACTTGTGAGTCTTGAGCTACCCAAAAGGAGATTACAATTTCGATGGTTCTCATTGTGAGGTTAACAAATTGTGACGGTGCTAACAGAATACGAAAACTTCACCAAATCAATTTTACCTCACCTTGTTGTGACTTGTGAAGTATCAATGAGATTTCCTAGAATAAAGCTGTTAATCTCGATTTGCCAAAGTTAAAAATATTCGTTTTTAAACTTCATGACTTAAAATCATAGAAAATAATTAATAAGCCTAAATAGTTTAATTCAATTTCGAAAAATCTTTATTTTATAGATTTTCGAAAAAAATTATGCTCAAAAAAATTATTTTTACACAATGTTTCTGAAAACCATCTTAACGTACATAAATTAAAATAAATGTTTTTTTTTTTTAAACTCTACCCGCACCTGTAAACAAAAAGCTTCTTCCAGATCTAGTTCTAAAATATTTCTATCCAAAATGATTTTTCTGAACTTCGAATGGCGATAATTTCAAAACGGAGCCTAGCAATAGAATGCCATTTTTAGCGCTGAATACAAAAGAAATAGACATTTTCATTGTTTTTAAATTTTTACAAATTTAAATAATTTTTTTTTTTTTCGATTTTCGAAAAAAAAGATTATTTCAAAAATGTTTCAGGAAAATGCCGAGATAAACATGTAAAGAAAGATCTTTTAAACTTTATACACCACTGCTAACCAAAGGCATCTACGAGAAGTGGTTCTCGAGATATTTCTATCCAAAGTTATTTTACTGAATTTTAATGTTCGAACCCTGAAAAAGTCTTCGAATGGTGATATTTCTAAAACAGACACTTAAACTGAGTTTAGAAACAATAACTCTTTCTTTGATTTTAAAATTTGATAAATCCTGATAATTTTTTTTTTATCGATTTTCGAAAAAATGATTTTTTCGATAATGTTTTCGAAAATAATTGAGATATACAATAAAAGTTTTTTTTAAACTCTTTCCGGACCTCTAAAGCAGAAACTTCTACGACATTAGTTTTTTTGAAATTTTTGCATCCAAAGTCATTACACTGAATTTCGATGTTCGAACTATAAACAACATTTCGAATGGCGATATTTTTTTTTAAAACGGATGCTCGTTTCAGGTTAAGGTTTCTCGTGCTGAATAGAAAATAAATAGACGATTTCAATGAAGTTTAAATTTTGACAAATTTTGAGAGCAACATTTTTTTTATCGATTTTCGAAAAAAATATCTGGACAAAATTATCAATAATATTTCCGAAAATCATCGAAATATACTTAAAGAAAGGTCTCTTCAATATTCAGTTTCTACCCGCACTTGTAAACCAAAAATTCTAAAATATCTGATTTTCGAAACATTTCCATCCAAAGTGAATTTCGATTTTCGAAATCTAAAAAAGTCTTCGGATGGCGATATTTTTCGAACAAAGCCTCGTTGTTGTTGTGATTTTCAGTTGTGAATAGAGAATTTAAAGACCGTTTCATTGATGTTAAAATTTTTAGAAATCTTGACAGAAAAATTTTGTATCAATTTTCGAAAAAATCGTAGATACCCAAAAAAAAAAAAAGATTTTTTTCATGCAGATATTATAAAGAAAGGTCTTTTTGAATTCGAGGCAATGTCCGTATATATAATGGGTGATTTTTTAAGAGGTTTAGAACTTTAAAAAAAAAAAAAACACAAAAAATTCGAAAAAATGAATGAAATATTTATTTGAATCGATAGTTTGAACCTTGCAATTTAATGTTTAAAGATAATTTCATGCAAATGTTGACCGCGGCTGCGTCTCAGGTAGCCCATCCGCTGAGTCCAATTTTGGCATACTCTTTCACACATATCGGCCGGTATCTCACGAATGAATGCATGGATGTTGGCTTCCAGTGCGTCAATCGAAGCGGGCTTGTCCCTATAGACATTAGCCTTGACATACCCCCACAAAAAATAATCTAATGGTGTCAAATCGCACGATCTAGGCGGCCAATTGACCGGCCCGAAACGTGAAATTAACTGTTCACCAAACTCGCCTCGCAATTGCGCCATTGTTTCGCGTGCTGTGTGGCATGTGGCACCGTCTTGTTGAAACCACATATCATGCAAGTCAAGAACTTCCATTTCGGGCAAAAAAAAGTTTGTTATCATCGCTCGGTAGCGTTCACCATTGACAGTAACGCTGCGATTCGCATCATCTTTGAAGAAATATGGCCCAATAATGCCGCCGGCCCATAAACCGCACCAAACAGTGGCTTTTTCGGGATGCATTGGTAGCTGTTGCAATGCTTCTGGCTGATCTTCACTCCAAATGCGGCAATTTTGCTTATTTACGTACCCATTCAACCAAAAATGAGCCTCATCGCTGAACACAATTTTTCGATAGACAACATTTCGAACCGAGCACGAATTTTGATAGTAAAATTCAATAATTTGCAAGCGTTGTTTATTTGTAAGACGATCCATGGTTAAATTGCAAACCAAACTGAAGCTGTTTGACAGTGACACAAGGTACTAAACACACGTCAGCTGTCAAAACCAAACCAGCTAAAAAATCACCCGTTACATACATGCATGTATTTATAAACCAAAAGCTTCACTTAAATTAAATATTTTAGACATTTTCGAATTGCGAACGATTTTCGAAATTTTCGATCTAAAATGGAGTGATTTAGGTTATTATACACTAATTAGAAATTTAGAAGAACAAGAATAAAATAAAACTAAAATAAAGTTTTGTCCAAGGAAGCTTAGCCAAAGAGACCTTATTTCTCAAATATTTCATATAAAATACTCGATCCACGTATAAATTAAACATCAATTCTTTTTTTAATGTTTTTTTTGTTATGCTTACGCTATGAATGGATTATTTGTTTTAAATATCAAGCAATAAAAGTATATGTAGTTTATTGAGTAATAAAACCCCACCGTTTTACGACAATAAATATATATACTTAACCTAGAATATTATAACATGGTACTTTAACTGTCTTATATAAATTTCAAACAATTTAAAACCGTTCCCAATACAATTCACCCGGAAAAATAGCACCCATAAATTCGTTTTATATTCATTCTAAATATTTAACTCTTTCAATTTCTGCCACACGCTCAACCATTATACTGTCTCTTTTTCTTTTAAATTCTATATGCCTTGTCTAACAAGGAAATAATTCCCTGTAGGAAGAAATATTGCACCAGTTTACCTATAAAGTTCAAATTTTTAATTTTACATTAGTGCAGTGGGTCGATTCGGTTGGTTATATGTATGTATATGATGACGATGAGGATCATGTTGAGGACGACGACTTCTCCCTTTTATAATAGAGAAACTCTCATATATTCGTATATAGTTCCATTATATCTTCTTTCTTTTTATACGATAGTTTATATAAGTTTACCTTACCTACCTTTACCCAACCTCTTTTAAGACTTTCTCCTGCCTTTTATGAAAGTATATATATACCTAGAGTTGGTAAAGTGAAAAAGATTATCCTGGGGTTGTTTATAAAATAGCAAAATCCAATGAATATCCAAGTGCATTTCAACGTCCTCTCATTCTATAAAACCCTTAGGGGAGACCTCACATAATATATATGTAGTATATATACCCACTTATAGCCAACCCGAGTAGATATATTCAGCCAGCCAACACTCCTCTTGATCAGCTATTCATTTGAAGATAAAAAACTTTAAAAAATAAACTTTTAAATGGTTCAGAAAAAAATAAGAGAAAAAAAAGATAACGTCGATGTACCTTCGTCATGTGTTTATAATAAAAAAAATAAATTTTCGCTGTCTCGTACCTACCTATCTATGTACCTTTATTTTTGGTTTACTTTTTTTTGGTTTTCACGTTTATTGACAGGAACAGGCTGAAGGAAACCATCACACGAAAGCTACTTTCCGTGTTGACTTAAATAATTTTTAAAAGACGTTTTAGGAACCTCTTTTCTTTTGAATTGACAGTGGTACAGCCGTTAGCCGGAGGTGGTGGCGGCGGCATGGCAGTGTCAAAGAATGCATTATGTATTTTTATTTTTTAAGAGGTCCATTTTTGTTACTTGTTAAATATATTATATTTTATCTTTTTAGTATCCTAATGGATTACTTTTGCATGAATAGGATTTTTGAAGTAAATGTTTGGTATACTCGTATATGTATGTATATTGTATACCTAGTCGAATTTCTTTACATAGCTTTTTCACATTTTTTTTTTTTAGAAAAAGGCCGAGATACCAATTTGTTCCCTTTTTTGGGGTGAGAAGAGGAGGGGATGAGGAGATGTAAAAAATAAAATCCCACGGGATGTTTATTTTTAAACGTCCCTTTTTGCAAATTTCCCGCCATTAAAAAATTAAAATTATCTAAATTAAGAATGGAGTTTCTTTTGAGCGATATAGAAAGTTATCATTTTTGATATTTTTTATGGTGTAAGTAAATATTTATAAAAATAGCTGTGCGTCTGGTAAGTGTTTATAGAATTTGGAAAAATAATTTACTAGCAACCGAAGCAAAAGGAATAGAACACGCATTCAAGGACTATTTCCAGAAACTGGTGAATGGGTGTCATCACGTAGGACGAAAGATAGGGTTAGAAGAGAATCAACCTTGAATAAGTGAAGTCCCAGATCTCCCATCTCGTATAGAAGATGAAGAGTTAGCTTTAATAAATCTTTAAAAAAAGAAGGCCGCCAATTCCGATGGATTAATTATTAGCAGAGAGCATTTTTAATATGGTGGGTATGTGTTTATGGGGTACATGCATCAATTCATAAACCAAATTTTAGAAGTCACACCTTGACAGGAATTCTATATGGCGATGGCCGAATTCGGGATCCCAGGAAAACTGATTCAGTTGTGTCGCGTGACACTAGAAAACACACAGTACAATGCGGTTAATTTGAAAATAGCTTAAGGAATATTCCAAAAAGATGAAAGATCCGCTATTATGTGACTTCTATAATCATCTTAAAATTAAAAAAAAAATTAAATAAATAAAAAACAGGTAAAATTTTTGGTCTTGAGGAAAACAAGTAAAAGTACTCGATATCAAAAAACAAGCATCTGTTTACCGAATTAGGAAAAAAACGTTACAATACCTTAACTCAACGAATGATATCTTAGGGGAGATCCGTCGAAGAATTAACATAGGAAACCGCTGCTACTTCGGTTAAGCGGAATTTATATGTTTTAAACATCTTCATATATGACGAGAAACACGCTTTACAGGGTGGCGCATAAGTAAGGTTATGATTTAATTATTAAAAAAATTTCTTGTTTACGTATTTTTTTTTTTTTTTTCAGAATTAACTTTGAAAAACTTGTGAAATTGATGGAAAAACTAAGCACAGAAAAATGAACAAAAGTTGTCTAATTTTATTTTGAAAGCCAACATTAATTTATTCAGACACAAAGGGCATATCGAGATTTTTGTCCAACAATTTATCGATTAATTCAGTAACAAGGGACTGTCTGTGATCTTCCGCGTTCGAAATGATGTGAACATATTGCTCGGGTGCAAGCAAGTATTAAGGAAAACCCTGAAATTTCCTCAAAACGACGTTTTCAGTTACACCTTTTTCCATATAAGATGCAATTGGTTCACGAGTTGAAAGCAAATGATCCACAAGTACGCATTTAATATGCTCAGTGTTAATATCGCTTTGTTCTTATTTTAACTGGCCACCTGGCGTCCGATTTAACGGCTCCAGATATTCTTTCTTGGGGGGCTGCCTAAAAAGTAAGGTAAATAAGCCGAGAACCAAGCAACAGCTTAAGGATAATGGAAAATGCTCTAGAAAAGCACGTCATGTCGCAGCAAACACCATTTGAGAAATATTATCTTTAAAACATAATGTGAACATATTTCCAAACAAATCATAATCTAAAAATAATCTTTTAATAAAAGATGGCAGGTAAAATAATGTTAGAAAGAAAAATGTTATTCATAATAATATAAAAAAAACTTATTTTCACACTTCAAAAGCTAAGTACAGACGATTGTCAGATCTTACAATATTATCAGAACTGTAAATGGTCTGACAATAGCTGACAATTAGCTGACAATTGACATATTTCTTACTATGAAAAATTGTCTGTTCACACGGTTAGTAGATTTCGTCCCAAATTCTTACAATTTGATTGTCAGCTCTTGTCTGACAATTTTTGGACAATAATATGAAAATTTCGTGTTCAAACGGTTGGTAGATCTATAAAAAAAATTGATTGATTGTTTAAATGTTTACATCTTTTAAAAAAGTTTTCGTGGTTGTGTTGCAATTTTTTGTGTGGAAAATGGAAGACAATACACAAATTGCAACAATTTTAGCTGCGTATGTTTTAGAAGACAGTGAGGAAAATTAATTGCCAGGAAGTATCCGAAGTTGTTGGTTGCCCGTCGACAGCAGGAATAGTTTTATGCCAAATTGCTCGTCGAATTGCGAACTGAGGAGCCCGAGCTGTATCGGAATGTTTTGCGAATGAATTCCAAAAAGTTGGAGGATATGCTCCTTATGGTGACACAACATATTTATAGGTATGTATTTTCTTTTTGGGTTTATTTATACAGTTGTGCAAAAACTATAAATTTCCAACACAGATGTTTTTTTTTTTTATTTCTTTTTAACCAACTCGACTTCAAGCGATGGATTTTATTGGCATTTCGGACAGTGAAGAAATTGTCAGCAATTGTAAGATGTTTTCAATTAAAACATCTGACCATGACCAATGAGTCCGACACTGTCCTATTCATCTGACAATGATAAAAGTTGTGTGTTCAGACGATTGTAAGATACCTGATAATTTTGTCTCGGATTTTCGTCTGACAATTACTTGACAATGACGTCTCTGAAAATATTGTCAGGCAAAATTGTATCTTCAGACGATTGTAAGACATTTGGGACAGTTTTTTCACTAACAGATCTGATAATATTGTAAGATCTGACAATCGTTTGTACTTAGCTTAAAATTAACTATAAAGACCAGTGTTGTTACCATTGTTTGGCAAAATTCATTTAACGTTTCTTTGTTTTGATTTAATTCGCATTTTCGTTTTCTTTGCTAATCATTATATTTTTCAATCATTACGCAATATTTTTCTTTTTTTAATATTTTCCTTCATTTCGCAGAAATCATTTGGCAATTTGTTGTTAAGTTTTTTTATTATTACATTGTTTGATATTTGGCCAAGTACTTCTTTCGCGAATAAACGTTTCACCGTTTCGTTATTCCGCAAAATATCACCAAGCGCAATTCATTCAGCCCTATTATGCTAAACGGGGGATCGAACGTTCGATTCACTTTCACTCATCATCTCAATTCTGCTAAACGTCGGGGAACTACTTTACCAACCCTTATTTCGAATCTTTCGAATATTCAATTTTAAATGAAATGTCACATTCATATTTCAAAAATTTATTTAAAAAAGAAAACTTTTGAGATTTCCAATCAAATTCATGAGTGCGGTAATCGAAAAACGCGAAATGACATACGCAAAAGAACACAGGACGTTATGGTCACGCCCGATGACATAACAAAAACTAGCTGCTTGCTTGAGATTTTTTGCAGAAGCCAATTATCAGCACAATGTTGGTAAAGACTTCAGCGTTTGTATAGCACAACCGACCTTCAGTAAAATTCTCAAGCAGGTTTTGGATAGCATGGAAAAACAGTTGTGTTCAAGGTGGATAACCATGCAAATGAAGGAGAAGGAGAAACATGAAGCCAAAGAATACTTTTTTGAAAAGTGTGGGATACCAGTTGTCACGATTAGTTATCTTCTTATCAACAAAATTTTATTTATTAGAAAAAATTCAAAAAATTAAAATATTGCCATTTTTACCCACATTTCTTTCAATAATCAGTTTTTCAAAACGACAAACGCAACAAATTACTTGCGGATGTAAAAGTGACAATTTTGTATAGAGCTGATCGATTCACTCATTTATGAGAATGGCACACTAAGTTACCGACGGGGAACGATTTTCTTCGAAAGTATAGTAGAATACAAATTGTTTATTTTCGAACAATCATTCCCCCCGACGCACGACGTTTAGCAGAATAGGGCTGATTGTTTCGCGGACAGATCATTTTGCCATTTAGTTGTCTTTATAGTTAATAAATATTCATTTTATTTATGTTCTGTGCTGAATATTTATTGTTTCGCTTTTTTTTAAATAATATTCAATTGGTTTGCAACTTTGTCGATGGAAGTCACAAATTACAAAACAATAAAAAAAAAGCGAAACAACAAAATGCCAAATAAAAAATTTCCGGACTATAAAATCGAATCCAACAAAAAACTAAATGAAAATTGCGAAAGTATAATCCGTCATATTATTTAAAACACAAAACGTAGGTAATTTGTAAAACGTAGAAAACGAAATAACAAAATGCTAAAGATAAAAATTCGAAACGAAAAACGGCGAAATAAACTCCCGCGAAAAACTTTGTTAAATTTTTCATTCAACATAAATTTAATTTTTTAAAGGGGTTAACAAAAAAAACTAAACAGATAAGGAAACTCTTTGAGACTTAAATTTTTAATGGCCTTAAAAAAATTAAAAAAAAAAAAAACAACATCATCGACAGTTAATATAATTGAAACTATGAACTTTTCTTTTTAAAACTTTTTCCACACCCAAACACTTTCAACCTTTTATACAAAATATAAATGTAGGTAAGGTAAAATACTAAATGGCTTTCATTTTACTTTAAAATGAAACTACAAGAATTTAATTAACCGTTTAAACTACCTGACCTAAGTTTGTGTTAAGAGAAAATAATAATAATAAAAAAAAAAATTGCCAAAGGAAGACAACTTTTCACCCTGCAGTCTGCAGAGGTAAGAACATGAACTAATTTCCAAGACCATTTTTCTTTTTCTTGATGTCCTGACAAAAAAGCAAAATTTTCAAAAAACAAAAAATACTACCGCACACCCCTAAACACACCGGCAATCATATAAAAATAGTGGAGCTAAGAAAGTTTCTCATAATTCATTTCTTGGACAGTTAAAACGTTTTCCATGCATCATCCTACTTTTTTTTTTTAAGGTAGGTATAGGTAAGGTACTATGTATGGATTTATATATTTATATGTAAGGTATATAAGGGGTGGGTTAAGTGGAAAAGTGTAAGAAAGTTTACTTAAGAGAGAAAAACATTCAAAGGAAAATTGAACACAATCTAAAAATGTTTTCTAAGAAAATAAAGATATTTTAGTATGCAAAAGGAGCAAAGGTTTTTATAACCTGTCAGACAATTTCAATCACTTTAACAGAGACGTACGTAGGTGTATGTATATTGTACTTACACACGTTTTAGACCTTTGAATACGATTGTTTTTATTTTGACACATTTTCCTAAAATAGGTTTTTTGTAAAGAGACACGTTTCATATATTTGTCCATAAAAGATACATAGCAACAGCTATTTTTTTTAAATTTCAATTTATATTTAAAACATTAGAATAGCTTAAACATAAACGACTGGAGGGTTGAATCGTCAGGGAATTACATTACGCAGGTTGATTTGATTTGTGTAAGATTTGATAGGGAAAAAACTGAATCATACCTTTAATCAATAAAGACCCATGTTCCAACACCCAGTGTCAAAAAAACATATAGACTTAGCTATTAAAAGAGCAACAGGGCCACCGACCGGTTATTTAATGGATACCAGCGGACAGACTGGACTAAAAGCTCCATATTGTTGAAGATAGATATGTATGCACATCTGTCAGTCTGATTTGCGAAATCACCATGGACGGATATAACCTCCAACAAGACGTGCAAATGATAAAATTGTTTTATTAAAATGGGTGTTCTGTTTGAGCATACGTTCCACGCGCTTCGTCCATTTTACGGTAGCAATAATCGTCATACCGAGAGAGAGAGAGTAAACGATCAACCACTGCTCTTATGTCGACGAAACGCAAACAAAAACATAGCCGCTGTTCGTGAGAGTGGACTGATGGAGTATCCAAAGCAGTCGATTTCACGTCACTCACAAGAACTCGGCCTTTCGCAGACCACAACTTGGCGAATTTTTGCATCGTGACTTGGACCTGCACCCTTACAAAATTAAACTGACCCAGGAGCTGAAGGTAAACGAATATAGACACGACACGTGTGTTCGCTGAATGGGCTCTGAAGCAGCTAGAAAATTAACCTTATTTTCATCGAAAAATCATCTTCAGCGATGAGGCCTATTTCTGGATGAATTGGGTACAAAAATTGTGGAATTAGGGACGATACCAATCCACATGAGATCCAAGAGCGTCCAATGTACCCCAAAAAGTCACGTTTGGTGTGGATTTTGGGCTGTCGGCGTCATCCATCCATATTTTTTGGGAACGACGTTGGCCAGGACATCACAGTCAACGCCGATTGGTATAGGTCAATTATTAATAACTTTCTTAGGTCTGAATTAGATGATAGATATTAGTGGTTAGGTTAAGTTAGGTTGAAGTGGCTGTCGGCTGAGAACCGAAACACTTAGACCAATTGTTGGTCCATTGTGATACCACATGGATCTAGTAAAGCTTTTCCTTACTCAATTAAACCATTTTGAGCTCCTTATGAAGCGTGCAAGATTACTAATAGAAGTATATATTTGCAAGATCACTCGTATCGTTGTAGTAGAAGTCTCTGTCTCTGTGACAGAGCAGGACAGGTACAAAGAAGGTGAGGAATTGTTTCCTTCTCTTCCTCATCCATGCAGCTTTTGCAGAAATCATTAGAGCAGACACCTAGTCGCCTGGCGTGCCTACCTATTAGACAGTGTCTGCTTATAAAACCTATTACGGAGCTAATGTCCAATCTGCTTAAAGATATCAATTGCTTAGAGCGTTTCAGATCCAGCATTGGCCAGATTTGTTTTGTCGCCAAGCAAGTGGTGAGGTTGTTTCACCTAAGGTTTGTTTTCTTTATAGAATCTTGCTTTAGCTTTAGTTGTCTTATCTGGTAGTATAGGTAGGTACCGTTGTTTAACTTTTAGCGAGTTCGTCAGCTTTGCTGTTTCCTGGAATGTCCCTATGGCCCAGCACCCAACAAAGGTGAATGTTGAACTGCTCCGCCATCTCAATGAGAGATGATCGACAGTTTTGGGCTGTTATAGAATTTGTAGAAACAGATTCCAGAGATTTGAAGGCAGCTTGGCTGTCTGAGAAGATGCGGTTTCTTTCAATTTCTTTAAGCCAAGATAAAGCTTCTTTAATCGCTAAAAGTTCCACCTGGAACACGCTAATATGATTAGGAAGACGGAATGAGAGACCTAAATTAAGTATGTCTGAGTACAAGCCTCCACCAACCCCGTCGACGGTTTTTGATCCATCAGTATAAAAGTGAACGGATTCATCTTCCAAGAAAGTCTCATCCTCCCAAGTTGATTTGGATGGGATGGTAACTTGAAAGTTTTTGTTGAAATGTGCTTGTGGTATAGTGTAGTCGATGTTACTTAAAAATGATCTGAATGCATTATTCAGAATTACCGAGTGGCCAATTAATATTATTATGTACTAAGCCAAGCAAACCGTTAAAATTGTTTTTGTGGGAAAAAGAACAAGATGTAGTTTTTGACATATTTTATCGCAATTATCATCGACTTCCTCAAAAAAAAACTTTTCATATAAAGTTTCCATAAATTCTGTAATAAATATAACTCTCCCCATCTTAAGTGTTTACATCGATTCATGTCAAATCGCATATAGTTCTTATACACGAACAATGTTATCATAAGTCAGACTATACCATATGTTACCAACACGGTTCTTTGCTTTTGGCTCAGCATTATATTAACGATGACTATCAGCCATGTAATCGAAAATTACCCTGTCAATTTTACCAAAAGTGACAAAATAGTAAAAAAAAAAAAAATTATTATTACAATAACATCAACGACAAGAAAACCGCTCAACAAACGCCCAACGTGTTGCCATTAAATGACGAAAAAAAACCCTTGAAAACTCTGTCAAAATAGTTTGTCTCCACTTTGTTGTCATCGAAGTGCGGTGTTTTTCATCCTTTAAATTATAGTCCTTGCATGTGCGACAAAAAAGTTTATTTTTTTTTTCACCAAAAAAAGATGAAAGTAATATGAAAGTTTCTTGTTTTCCGTTTTTTTTTTTTTGCTGTCAAAATTGTTTGAACATCGCAAAGATGAAGTATTGTATAGCACATCAGGGTGGCAAAGACCAAACAACAACTTTTGTTGCTTGTGGCACCCTTAAAGCAATATTCGCATACTTATATATAAAATATAATGGACTGAGAGAGAGAGAGACCCACCCATTCAATTATTATACTGAGGCACCCCCCACAGGTTACATTCCTGACAAGCTGATGGAGCTCAACCTACAGGAAGCCGGTCCCAATGTACAGTAGGTAAGGTATGTATATAGTATCTTTCCCTTTGCATGCAGTACAGTATAAATATATAGTATTGTTTTGTTTTTGTTTTTGATGTTATTTAGGGAGTAGAGATAACAAAAAATAATTGTGCATTTCTAAAATACCCGTTGGTTATCCGCAGGAATCTTCTACACGAGACACAACGAACGTCCCTACAAAATCCTGGCAACAGCTATATATATTGCCTGGGCAAACAGTGTTCTCATACAATGAAATTATATGTATAGTATAAGTAAACATATACAGTGTAATAAAATATATGTGCGCTATCAACATAAGTGTGGCAGGATTAAGTGCCTGTCATAAGGAAAAAATCAAATTAAATTTAACCTAAGCTTCTTCTTCTGTCTTGTATTATTTTAAATGTGAAATTAACTTGTGATGATATATATTTATTTTTTTTTTTTTGTAATATCCTTCAACATCACTTACAGAGTTTTTGTTTTAAAATTACTACATCAGGAAAGCAAGAAGAAAACATTTATGTTTTTAAATTCCTGAGTTTTTTTTAAATGGAAAGTTTTAGACGAGGAAATTTTTTTAGTTCCTATATAGAATTTATCAAAATTAAATTTAAGGTACTTATTCAATAAAACTAATCTTTAAATTATTGAAGTTAAAGGCTCATTCATTTTTCGGTTTCGAAAGTAAAGCTAAATAAAACGCACACCAGCGATACATTGATGAAAATGAAAATTTTATTTCATTATAAAGTTTGGACTTTGCTACTAAGTGTGAAAAACAATATCATTCAAATGGCCGCCTCTGGAAGATTCGCAGCATGCGATTCATTAGAGGTAATTTTTAACCACTTTTTCGCACATTTCGGGCGGTATCTCGGCCAACTTGAGATATGGTGGTTTTTAATTCGTCTAGAGTTCAGGGATTATTCGCGTAAACACGTTCTTTTGCGAAGCCTCACAGAAAAAAAAATCTAACGGTGTCAAATCCCATGATCTTGGTGATCAATTGACGTCGCCAAAACGTGAAATTACGAGGCCAGGAAACTTCTTACGCAATAAAGCCATAATTGGTAGTGTTGTGTGGCTTGTTGGCTACGTTTGAAACACCACTTTTTTGGTTAGTTTTAATAATTTTACGGCGTTGTTCGATTGCTAAGCGATCCATTATCGTAAATAGCAAACACTCAACTAAAATTATGACACTTCAAATGACAGCTAAGTTTGACAGGTGTCAAATGCCAGCGCTACCAACTTAAATCACGAAATGAATGATCCTATATTATTTGTCCCGTGCATTTTAAATGGGTACCGAACCAATACTACTTTAAAAAATAGAAGACAAAATTTGTTGCTTCTAGCACATAAAAGGCCCGACTCATAGAATCCATTGCGTCCGTCGTGACGAAGCATTCAACTGACAGCTTGATAAAATACACGATTTTTTATGGGAACCGGCCCATAAGTGACGCATGCGCCGACGGACAAAGTAGCCGAACTTTGAACTTTTCCCCTCCCTCGCCGAAACGGACGCAAACGGATTTTATGGGTCGGGCCCTTAAGTCAACCATTCACACGGATTCACCGATAGGAAAAAAAGAGATAAATAAGAGAGTTTTCTCTTATTGTGCTCAAATAAAATTTGCGGGTGTTTTAGGGTGTGTCTATGCTGGGACCGCCGATTGTTAACGTCTGGTGGTAGGTTAATGCACAATTTATGAGACGACAACAAATTGTGGGAGTGCATGCATAACCAAATTAAACGTTAACGTCTTCCGGTATATGTTTTAAAGTCTCTTCTAATAAAAAAAAGTCTTAATATCGAATTTAAGAATCTGCTGTCATGACATTTCCTCACATTTGGGTGTGTGTTGGATGTATAAAGGGCTTAAAAATTGCGATTTTTCTGATTCTTAAGTGATGGTCATCAGTACTGTAAATACGAAGTGATTTGTGCCGAAAAGCTTCATACATTTACTCACTCATCGATAAAAGAGGCTTTGAGCAAAAAACAAACGTTGAGGAAATATTCAAGAGGACATTATTTTGTCCTTACAATACCTAGACCTACCATAACAAAATTAAGTGTTTCATCATTTTACACTTAATTGACTTCGAACACATTTCACATGGAATGGATTTCTCTGACAATTCCTGTGCTGAGTGCATATTTTCATCATCATCGTCATATAAGAGTGATTCATACATTTTTAATGACCCCATGATAAAAGGCGAATAATGCTTAAGCCTTTTCCATATATCCAACACAGAAATAAATGTATAACTGGGTGACACACCGATCCAAGTGCCTTTTCATTCTCATGATGCGGTTGATGTGGACAAATGACTGAAAATCCTGTAATATAGCACTTTCACGTGTTAGTGTCACAGAATTTGCAGGAAAGGACTAAGAGTTTCCATGTGCATGTGGCTATTCATTTTATATACCTACATATGATGAAAATCTGTTTCTGTGGTTCCTAGATACTTTTATGGTGTTTTCTTATTGTACTCGGACGATTGAGATGACTGCGGATGTGTGATTTTTTCACTTTTTTTAAGTTATATAATATGTACCGTATGAATGGTTCACTTGGCCTGGAAAGTTGATCAATCTCGATGTATAAATGATAAAAATCTACTCATCGCGAAAAATCCATTCCAGATTCTGTAACCTACATAATTCACGGCAGATTCAACCCTTGGAATAGTGTTGAAATGAATAAGTAATGAACCAATTAAAGCACGAAAACAGAATCGTAGAGAAATTCTTCTTCTTCTTTTTTTTTTTTGGTTATAAATATTTCACATAATATATCTTTTTACATAGAGGAGGTATGTACCTTATCTACGCTGGGCGAATATGCTATATGTATATTTTAATCTGCCATTTTTTTAAACTGGAAAAGGTACTCCGGGTCTTACCGGTCTGTCTTTGATAGCAGGTAATGTCAGTTCTTCATTGAAAAATATAAATCTGAGAGGAATCACGAAAATTCAGAATCAAATTTCAAAAAATTTTTATTTTAAAAATTTTAATTTAATAAAAGTACCTATAGCATGGGTATTTTTTTTTTAATTTTTCCAGGATTTAAGAAAAGTCAACACAATGACAAATACAAAGAATACTTGTAATTTGGGCGCATTTAAAATCAGTTAAAATCATCGAAAGCAGTAGCAAACAAAAAAAAATCTTTATATGATTGCGATTTTTTGTAGGTGCGAGTTCGAACTGTCAACCAAAATTCAAACCAAAAACTCAACTCAACCTTTCGATTTAGTTTGAGCTACGAAGGAACGTGCCCAATATTAAACGTATCCAATATATAGGTACATCAACGTAACGTGTAACAGCACAACGTAGTAATGTGCTACAGAAATTTCCACATTTTTTGGTTTACCCTAGCGCTGGCATAGATATTTACACATTAAGAGTAAGGGTGTAGATCAGTGTTTCCCAACATGGGGCCCACATCCCACAGAGGGGAAATTTGATTTTATAGAGGGGCAATTTAAAATTATGCTGCATTACACTTCATTTCTAAAAATCTATGCTTCTTGTGTTTCCACCCTTGGAGGTATATTTCTGAACGCATCCAGGATCTGTCATTCATCAAATGCGGATTTAATGCCATAAATGACTTACGGCTATATTATTCACTCGATTCATACGACATACAGATTAAAACATAAATACGGATGTAAATACATCTGGAAATCTGGATATATCGAGTGAATAAGTGGCGGTTACTGATAGCAAAGAAATCGTCTGGATTTTATAAGGAAATGAAACAGAAGTTTTCTAAATTTTAATCTGACATCTATCTGAAATCTATCTGCAGGAAGCTAGAGGCGCAAGGATTTCACTTAACTTAAATATTAGGTACATACATACATACATATTACTATTATTGAATTTTTTTACTTGAAGTTCGGTTCTACAATGTTTTGAAAACAAACTTACTTGATCTTTGGAAAATGTGTATGAATATCTTCCTAATAGGGCTGTTCTCATTCAACGACATGTTCATCAACATGTGTCGTGTCGTAAGATTTATGTAATTTTGTAGTTCAATTTTTTTAATAATGAGCTCTGTCGACCGAAAATTTCAACTTTATGTCAATTTTCAATATTTTTCGTAAGATTGAAAGATAATGCGTTGAAATTTAAGCAAAATAATAAAACAAGAGAGGAAACAAATGAAATTAATGCGTTAGTATTGGTGCAAATAATGAGCTGCGCAGGCGCTCCATGTTCGTTCTTTGAAAATGTATTTCATGTCGGTACGTCAGCGACAGTCCAGTCGTTGAATGTGAACGCTACCAAAAAGACTTGGGTCGGGCGATGCGTCGTGTAATGTGAACCTCCCTAATATCAGTCATTTAATTTTTTTATTGAACATTTCAGATTTTCTTGGAATGCTTTTAGACGACTTCAAATTTTTACGGCGTTTCTCTTTTGAGTTTCTTTCGGATTGCAACATCTATTTAAACGCTGCAAATTTTAATAGCTGCAATTTTTGTTAAATGAGAACGAAATATTTCTTCACACTCTTTACTCCACTTATGTGTGTTTGACACAGGAAAAAACACAAAGAAGAAAGAGCGATAATTCTGCAATTATTTCAACCTCTGCAACTTTGTCTACCCCGGCCACCGCATACGTCCCCCGTCTACGTGCTTAAAAATCGCAGGGGGTAATTGCAGCGTTTAAAAGCAGTCTATGTTAAAAATAGTTTAGGTATAATATTAATTTAATTAATTTGACAGCAAACCCGAAAAATTTTGCAAGGAGTCATGTTCATTTAACTAAGAATGCTGAGATCTCCGAGATCATGAGCTTTTGGAAAGGTTCTGGCGGGACATAGCCAAAAAAAGGTTAGAAAACACTGATCTAGATATTTTTCATTATGAATCAAAAACTCACCTCTTCCTCATTGCTGGCTGTATTCACCGAATCCATGCTCTGTGATAGTCCAAGTGGTGCTAATGCCATTGAATTTTCCATATTGTTATTGCTGGTGTTGCTGTAGTTACTGTTATTGTTGTTATTCAAATTCGTATTTGTCGGTGTTGTACTTTCAATTGGTGAGTTACTATTATCGCTATTACTTGAATTTCCTTCGGGTGATATTGATGATTCACTAACAGTTGTTGTTCCCACCGAAGTTGTTACAAGACAACTACTTGAGTTATTATTATTATTGTTGGTATTAATTATATTTGTTGTTGATGATACAATTGGTGAGTTTTGTTTGCTTATACTATTGGTGTTGTTATTATTATTATTGTTGTTTATGATATTTGTAGCAAATTTAATAGCTGTTGTAACTGAAGTCTGCGTTGTTTGTTGTTGTTGTTGTTGGTGTGTCAATTGTTGTTGTTGTTGTTGTTGTTGTTGATGATGATGCTGCAGTTGTTGTTGATGGTGATGATGTTGTTGTTGCTGTTGTTGATGTTGCTGTTGTTGTAAGTGATGATGATGACGCAATGCTGCCTGCTGAATTTGTTGCTGAACAGCAGCTGCTGCTGCAACAGCTACTGCTTGTTGTTGCTGTTGTTGTTGATGTTGTTGCTGTTGATGATGATGATGCTGTTGGAATTGATGATGCAGTGATTGATTCAGAATTGGATGTAGTTGCTGTGCAGCAGCAGCGGCAGCAACGGCGGCAGCAGCCCTCTGTTGTTGCTGGTGATGATGTGTTGCAGCCGAAGGATGATGTGGATGGTGATGTTGTGGATGTGGATGATGAGCGGCCACGGCAGCCGGATTAAATAATTGATGACCACCACCGGCGGCGGCTACCTTAGCAGCAGAACTTAGTGCTACGGCTGCGGCAGCGGCTGCTGCTGTTGCCGGTGAAGCAAATTGAACTTGTGGAGGCAGTTGTGGAATGACAGACACTGCTGCACACTGTCTTTTTGGTGACAACACCTGTGGGGCACTCGCTGGCGTTTGCGGCAGCGTTGGCCTGCGTTTAATCGCAATCGACGAAATGGTGATGGCTTTTTCGAACGTTTTTTCTAGAGTTCTTTTAATTATTGTATTTTACACCACACTACAACTACACACTCCCAGTTTATTAACTTTCAAATTTAATTTTTCTAATTTTATTTTATTAAAGAGAGTAGGCGTTGGGCGCCAGTTTGGAGTATCTTACTGGTTTTGCGTAGTTGAATATATTTGTCAATTGCATTTAAATGGTTTTTATATCTGTAAGAAAAAAAAAACATTTATACATTAATATACAATGAAATTTAATATATTTACATATTTCATAAAAATTTATACTTCTTTATATAACCGATAAGAAATTTGTCGCAATTGCTGATTTGATAAAACAAAAATCTAAATATGAAACCAAATTATTTTCGTTCTTAAGACTCTTGAAATTCGGGTTCTTGCTGTCATTGTCGTTGGATTTTTGCTATATAATTAAATTTACCTATTTTAAGTTAAGTAAACATCAGCAACGGTTTTTAGATTATAAACAGGGATGGATATATACACAACCATTTAACCTAGACGAATAAACAACACACACACACACAAATCGTCTGTTATTAATAACTCTATGGTGGCTGGCATTATTTGCAGTTGTTGGTAAAATGTGTAGGTAAAGATTTTGTACGTAGTTGCTGTCACTAATCAAATCACCCTTCCTTTTGTTTATAGCTTTGGAAGTTGAACTTAATATTTATATACAAGGGATGAATATAAGCTTCGTTATAGTGGAAAAATGGAATATTGACGCACATGTAAAATCTGCAACTAAAACGTGAGCACAGAGTGCAAATATAGAACAAGGGAATAGACACAAACTGTCAGTTTAAAAGCGAATAAGTCTTTTTGTTAAATAGATTGGTATTTCTTATGTAAAAATAGTTTTACTACAAAATCAGATGTATGTATTGAAGAAAATCAACTGATGATTAAAAATATTTGTATATTATTTTCAAAAGAACAGTTAGGTACCAAACTTTCAATAACAAGTTTTAAACTTAAAAAAAAAAACATTTACCTATTTCTGAGGTACTTTTGTGAAATTTATCACTTCTCCTTCATTATACGGTGAACTCACCATTTTTTTTTTTTTGTTACACTATCAAATTTTTGTCTCAGAAGCAAGCTTCAACTTATTACCTCACCCATATACAATATACATACATTGAATTAAAATCGATTAATAAATTTTCCAAACACATTTTGAGAACCTTGTTTCAATAGAATTTGCAGGAAATTTTCCACTTATTAACTTTTTGCTATAAATGTACATTTCTGTAGATTTTTCAACAGAGTGTGTTCATCGTTTCCTTTGCCATTATTCAAATGAAATGATACCAAAGCGAGTATGCAAACAAACGGAATTTTAGCTTTTAATTAAAAATGATGGTAGCGATGGTGTTTCTAGTAAAATGGTATGTGATGGGATATTATATAAAAATGGCTTCCAGCATAAGAAACTATTTCTAATCAACTACATGTACATTGTACATATGTATAAAATACCTCACAGGAATATGTAGGTAAAATAGATATTTACTTGTTCCCCGTTCCGCTGTCCTTGGAGTCTATAAAAGAAACAATTCAAACGAAAGCTATTATACCAATTATAAACGCAACAACCATAGGGACACACCTAGAATTATGGATTCTAAGAAGAATGCAGGGTGCGGATATGTTAACCATATAGAGACTTCAACTATAATTTTTTTTTTTTTCAGTATTGGTAGAACAGAACTTTCAGTAAAATGCATTTTACAGATTGCTTTAAAAGCTAAAGAAAGAGCACTTTGTGTCTACCGGTGCGGCCGAGGGCCCTGGGCTTGCGGGGCCGCATATAAAGTCCTGCTTAGGTAGCCATCATGAGATTCGCAAATGAAAAATTGTATAGGTATTAAATAATCACCTTGAAGTTGCAGAGTAATTATAGGCTTGAGCAAAGTCCTGAGAACTGTTGTGGAATATACAGGAGAAACTGTGTGTGATCAAAAATAAGATAAAATCAGAAATGCAGGCCAAAAAATTCAAAATCTGGAAAGAATTCTAACAACTGATACAGACCAAACTAAACTAGGTATATACTTATAAACTGGGATCTGGAAACGCGGCAGAGATTGTTTTTTAATTGGAACAAAACTAGAATGAATTTTATCAGAACAATGATTTAATTTTTTGAACTTTTCCGCTAGTTTCAGTCACAAAAAATAAAAAAAAAAAAAAAACACTGGGAAATCTGGATCTATGGTAGCGATGGACTTCCTGGTCAAAATCGGTTTTTTGCGGTCAGAGGACAAAAAATATGTCCACTACAAAAGGGAACACATGGGACTTATCCAAAAAACGTCGAGCAAATTCGAGCTTCCAGGTTCTCTGTTCAGAAACAAGCACGTATTCCTCTAATTTCGAGACTTTTCCATTCAATGGATCATGCGTGAACATATCCATATATTCGTATTTCATCCAAGAACTGCTGCCTCGGTGAATATGAAACCAGATAACTCATCATATTGAAAAGCAAACATACTTGACACGAGGCAATCTCAAATGGCCTGCACGCTCTGCTGATCCTGAAATGATCCAGTGCGGTTTTAATTTTAACCAGTGGATAATTTTTTTTTTTTATTAATTTACAAAACTGCGTTGATAGCTCAATCATCATTTCATATATTGATGCTAGGTAGGGAAATCATTTGGAAAGGTATTTTTTGATGCCCTTATTTAACTTTCCGAACTAAATATCAAAGACTTGATGACTTTCTAAACGAACTTATTGGTAGCTTCTATTCTCCGTCACACTCCTGAGACTACATGTCAAGCGAAATGTACATATGTATATGTATATATTCGCATGGTCTACTGTGACCGGATAACTTTGAATTGGTTTCACTTAATAACAACTCAAAATCCTGACTTGCCTGGAACTCTGCAGATAGTTCCATGTGCGGTCCTTAGGTATTGTTCTTTTTTTTTAGACCCGGTTTCTCATGATATTACTGAACATAAATTCATCATCAGCATGCCACCAACATAACCTCTATCTTTCAACACAAATCTTAAAACTATGTCTAGTTTCATGAGCACATGGTGATCTCTATTGGAGACTTCAGTCCTCAAGTCATGCGAGAGATGGGGGTCCAATTAAATGTCGCATTAAAACATGTAACTATACATGGACGCGATCCCCCTGAACGATCAGATCGTATCCATCTCTAAACCGGCAAAAAAATTACCAACTTAGACTGCAATTACCCCCTGCGATTTTTAAGCACTTAGGCGGGGGAGTTGCAGAGGTTGAAATAATTGCAGAGTTATCGCTCTTTCTTCTTTGTGCTTTTTCTTATTGTTTGAGACATAAGCGGAGTAAAGAGTGTGAAGAGATGTTTCCTTCTCATTTAACAAAAATTGCAGCTATTAAAATTTGCAGCGTTAAAATGGATGTTGCAATCCGAAAGAAACTCAAAAGAGAAACGACGTTAAAATTTGCAGTAGTCGTCTAAAAGCAGTCTTAGAATATTGTTGCCTACCTCGGGGCGTTGGCAATGATCTGCTAGGGGATCAGTCCACAAATTCCTCGTCTTAAATAATTTTTCTATACACAAGTCCAACGAGTTATGGTATTAGCAAGCGACGTAATCAATCAGCACTAATTTAATTGGGTCACCGAGATAGGTTCTTCGTGGATGCCATTCTTGCCTAACTTTAATTATATCACACATATTTTTTTTAAATTATTTAAAAATTGAATTCAATTCTTTTCAAAATTGAAATGAAACCGCAATATCTTTTTTACTCTAAATTTATACCATCTACATAAAAAAGATAAACGAGTATGAGTATATATCTATACCATCTTTCCCGCAAACCTAAGCGGAACGAAATAATTTATTTTTTATTACTTTCCGATCGAATGAATTCTTAGCTATATAGTTCCGTTTTATACCAACCAACAACTCGCATTTTTTTTTTTAATTTTGTTTCGGATCCTTCCTTCTTTACGAAGAGGAATCTCCTCCAACCCTGAAAAAGGTTACAAAGCAATAAAAATAAAAATAATACTCTGGGCCTGCGGATAAAAAGAAAGTTACAAAAAAAAATAAAACTGTATCGCCTCTAACAACACTAACCTTAACATCGAAGTGCCACCTGTTCTGGCATATGGCATGGCATGGCATGGCATTATAGGCCAACAAGCACCATTGGCTTATCGGTCTTGAAATCATTCAGAGTTCACTAAAAGGTAGACACTTTTATAGGTACATATTATCTGATGTATGGATGGAGAAACCAGCTTAGCAAAAAAATAAACCAACAAAAGTGCATCAGCCAGCATACCGGCCACATCGTTGTCGGTCGGTCGCGTCGATTCTAAATTAAAATAAATAACTATATTCGTATACCTATACAAAAGAAGGACAGGAGCATTGGAATTGAAAGTAGCAGCGGTCATGAACTAGTGACGCAGATTAGTTCAACTCACCCCATGGCCCTGTTATGACGAGGTAGCGCTGAGTCTGAGTAGATATGACAGTGTTATGCGCGAATGTTGAACTATCTATAGGGTAAAGTAGGCCGCTGTTTGTGGCAAATCATAAAGGGCCCTAAGTCCTAACTCTTTATATTATATACCTATAGTTGGACAAAGAACTACGAATTTTGAATACTAATGTGGGTTTGTTGGTAAGTAGATATATAAATTACAAAAAAATTGTTCTTATTCTGTTGAAGCAACTGGAAGTCAAAGACACCTTCTCCGCCCATAATCAAGAATTTATTTTTATTGCGAAATGACTCTTTTTACGTCAGATGTTTGAATTGAGCTCTGAATCAGATACACCATGATCGCGAATCGCTATTAAATAAAACTACGAGAACATGTATCAGATCAGTATCTATGTTGGAAAGTTATAAATTCAAGGAACTGAAAGAGTGTAGACACTCTTTTTTTCTTTTTAAATCAGAAATGATAACATTGTTATAATGATTTTTTTTCGAGAACGCCATCATCATAGAAACGAATTCAGTTAAAGGTTCATCGTAGTGAACCCTCAAAAAACCATGCTGTAATGAAGAAACTATATTAATTTACTTTAGCGAAAACATAAAAGTTTAGGAATTACGGATTGTTGGGCTCTCATGCTATAATTATAATGGGATTCCATTCTTATTGATTTTTTGTGAATTGGGAAGATAAATGAGTTTTTTCATTAAGTACTAATAAGTAGGGAATACTGCCAGCGGAAGAGAGGGTCAGAAAAGAAATTTAATATCCAAGACTGAGGGGTTAGTCTATAAGAGCTCGCAGCAGATTTTTGTCGGAAAAGAAAACCAAACGTTTTGATTGCGCTATAGATTTGAAGGGGTTACTACTTGTCACCACCAGGCTTGTCACATTGTGCGATTTGAAATTTTATTTGGAGACACGATTTGGCGATGTACCCCAAAACAGGCGATATTTTTAGTTTTTGGCAATTTAAATTTTTCAAAATTAAAATTCTAATAAATTTGAACACTGTACTGAAATGCTTGTGGTATTTAATGCCTCAATGTATGAAAAAGATCCAAATGATGAAACAATTGATACATGCATTGGATTTATGGAGAAGACTAGGTAAACAAAGGAGTATTCTTTTCTTACTTACGAAAATGTCAAAAAAATTCACCTGCTGACGGGGGTTTTGCGGCCACTTAGACGTCTATTATGCACATATTAGCATTCAGGGAGTAGAGGACTTTCGGATGGAACCGATTTTAAGTGGTTTCCCAGAAGTCTAAAAACGGCAAAAATGCATTTTCGGCGACGGACGTCTGTCGAAACCATATTTGTAATCAGAGAGTCAAGAACATTGGGATGCAATGTATTTGAAGTGGTTTCCCCCACTAATTCCATTTTCAGAAAAGTTGTGCTTTTGATGCACTTTTTCTTGGAAACTCTCCCACAACGTAATGGCAGACCAACGTATTCGTTACCACCTTCCCTAAGACTATATATGTAATATTAATATAGTTTGGTTTACTTTCACGCCAAAAATCTGCTGTGAGCTCTTGGTCTAGGTTCTATTTAATGCGTCGAGCATATATCTTAAAATATATGAATACATCAGGAACAGAAGAAATGTCAACTTTGTGATATTAATCATTTCCCAGACCGTAACCAAAATTAGACTACGACCGTCGACAAGTCTTCTGTTGATTTTAAAAACCTCCGAATTACTGACTTGCTAATCTGTTAAGGTTAAATTTTTATTTTTTTTTATTTAAGTATAATATTCCTACAAGCTGCTGTAAATAAAAGCTTCCTAAAATTAGCACACCAAAAAATTTCATCAAAATCGTAGAAACCGTTTTTGATTAGAGCAAAGATACACATTGATTTTCAAAAAAAAAAAAAAAAAAAAAAAAAAAAACAATTTCTGTGTAAATACTTTGATCAAAATCAGTTGAACCATTTTCGAGAAAGTCAGAAATAAAAAAAGTAATACACGGGAAGTAAACTTGAAAAAAAAAAAAAAAAACATTTTTCAAAATATTTTGTTTATCAAAAATGGCCTTTACCGTAACTAACTTATTTGTTGCTTATAAAAATTTGTGAAACTGATTAATTGGAAGATAAGATTTTCGTTAACCCCTAAAAAAATATATGACAGGTACCGTTATTTTGTATTCTAAAACAAGAAGTAAAACCATGTCAGTGTATATAGACTAAATGCTAGAGAGCACTATTTAAAAAAAAAGTTTGAGTTAAATATTCCAGTGCTGGTTTTACATCACAGAACGTGGCGAGTTCGAACTGTCAACCAAATTTCAACCCAAACTGAACTCGACCTTTCGATTTAGTTTAAGATACGAAGGAACGTACCCGATATTGAACGTATCCAATATACATCAACGTATCGTCACGTGTAACAGCACAAACGTAATGTGCTAAAGAAATTTACACGTTATTTGTTTACCCTACCGCCGCGCCGGCATAGATGTTTAGACATCAAAAAGTAATGCAAAAATAGTAAAAACCTAAAAACTTTCAACTTAGTCCGGCCATGATTTGTGGTGGCGGCGATGAGGATGACGACGGTGCACGGTAGTGTCGGAGTAGATCAATGGCTGGTTCGGTAAGGTGTTTGCAAACTATTATGCATATATAGTGAACCAACCAACTATTGCTATCTATCATCGTTATACCACCGTGGCTATAAATGACATACTCGCTACTACTACCCGCTATGTGTTTGACATTTTGTGTTATTCAAGAGGGATGGTGTTGGTGTGTGAGCTGTAAAAGAGTATGTTTTTTTTCGCCGTTCTGCACACATGACATATTGTGACGTAAAATCTATGATACATGGTTTGGTTTTATTTTTCATTCCATTCTTTTTAAGGGTTTCAAAAATATTGTAGGAATTATGTAGGTATAGGGAGTTGGAGTAAATGGATCCCATGGGAAGTGTTCCTTTGTAAATATAAAACATTTTTAAGCTCGCATAGTGTCTAGGCTAAATGGAATTTATGTGTCGAATGGGAGCTCGTAGGTACATGAGTACTGGTTGTTATACAGAAAGGCTGTGTCGTTTTTAATGAAATTAATTTCATATATGTATTTTTAGATACACATGTATATAAGCTTGACGCCTAAATTACATCTGAATTGATATGACAGAGTGAAGTAGGCAATTGGAGGAAATGGTAAGAAAAAACTTATTGATTTTATATTTTCCTTAAATTACCTACTTCTATAGAACTTTTTATGATGTAAGGTAAATTTAGGTTTTGGTAATTCACTATTTACACTCAAATTCCGTATTTTTTTAAAAATAATATTGAACGTGATTGCTTCCATACCACTTTTTGGTTTTTCAAAAGTTCTCGAAAATTGATATAACGATTTTGATTAAACTTCGTACCTTTAATGTCTTAAATAACCAATACTGAAAGCTCTAGAAAACACCAATCGAAGCTATCATAGGAGAAGTGTATTAAAACATTAATAGATATTAGTTTTTCTCATGAAATTATAATTCACACTCGGTTTGAAATTAAATATAATTAAGAAACCGTAGACAAAGACAACCGAGCTTTGCCAGCGTAGAAATAGTGTATCAATCTAGAGTTCTTGGTGAGTTTCTATTTTGAAATACTTAGGTTCCAAGAGTGACAGTGGAAACCTAGGTTTAAAAAAATTACTGAATTTTGCTATTGCACACTATGAGTTAGTGACGTCTGCTATCTCAGACTGCGATTTAGTAACATCTGCTATCTCAAAATGTGATTTAGTGACAACTGCTTTCTCCAGACTTGGTTTAGTGACGTCTTCTATCTCGGATTGTATTTTAATTAAGTAATTGTAATTTAGTGGACTCGCTGCTCTCTCAGACTGTGGCTTAATGACGTCCGCTCTGCTCTCTCAGACTGTGGTTTTTTGTGGTTTTAGTGACTTCGCTGCTATCTCAGACTGTGATTTGGTGGGGTCTGCTCTCTCAGACAGTAAGTTAGTGACGTGCTCTCTAAGACTGTTATTTAGTCACGTCTACCATCTCGGAGTGTATCAGATTGTGACTTGTAAGTTTGTTCCTTTTTCCGACAAGCATAACTAAACCTATGTTAAAAAGAGCATTTCACAAAATACCGCCCGAGCAGGGTCTATTTTTATGGTGAAACAAATACATATTTGGATTTTGCAACACTACCAAGCATTTGACTCTTTTCCTATATCAAACGGCTGATAAACCCTTTTGCCTAACATGGGACCGTTGCTAGAAGACCTTAACACAGTAATCCTATATGTAATTTAAGGGCAGGAATCGATTGCTACTCTAGCTGTACAAGGAATGGTACTGGCAAGTACCTACTGCAGATAATTTCCTACAACGATTTGAATTTTGTTACTTTTACATTTCAAATAACATCAATCGAACTAATAAGATGTGCGGAATGTTTCCATGAAGCTCAATCAAATTTTGGACGAGATTGTAATCTTCATTTTTATACCTGATGAGGACTAACGGGTGTTCTTTTTAGAGGTATAGAACTTTAAGTTGGCAACACTGGCGAACCCGTGAATTGGCCTCCAAGATCGCTAGTCTATGCCGATAAGCCCGAAACCATTGACCACTTGGAGGACAACATTCGTCGCATTATTGCCGATAAACGGCCACAAATGTTGGAAAAAGTCATCGAAAATTGGACCTCCAGATTAGACTACGTCCGAGCCAGTCGTGGCGGTCATATGCCAAAAATTTTATTTAAATTATAATGCCAAAAGATTATCTATCGGATAAAGTAAATTTCATATCAATTCAAAAAAATCATCTTTTTTTTTATTCCATTACAAAGTTCTATACCTCTAAAAAAAAACACACTTTACTTTGCTTTGACTTTAACTTGAAAATACTAGCCCTTAGACGGTATTGCACCTATACTTATCATGCTTCCAGGATGATGTGAAGTTTGCTATCGGGAGTTGGGACATAATTTTTTCCATAAAACGGTCGCACTCCAACGGTCATTGAACACCGTTTATTAAAAGAATTTGCCTTTTAAGAAATACATATGTCATAAAAAAATAAGTAAGCAACTTTTCAATTCTGAGTGGTTTCGACAGAAGATGTGACAAGTTCACACGTAACCAGGCCATATTATGACAGAATTATAAACATGAAGTTAACAAAATAAAACCATCAATTTTCAACGATTTATAGCAATGCGATTCCCACCTCAATTCTCGAGGCAGTGATGGAATAGTTTTTGATAAGATACCGCACATTTATCACTCGACCGTTAAAAATCTTAATTCAAATTATTTTAAATTTAAAAAAAAATTCACACAAATTTTTATATTTTATATTTTGGACAGATACCTATACTGACAGAAATCAAACCTACCTAACGTAATTTAAGCATGTTCAATGTTAAAATACAAAATCATCACTTTCCTTTAAAGCAAGAAAAAAAAAACAACTTTTCTATTCTCTAGTAATCCGTTATTTTCATTAAAATATGTACAAGTACATACAACATAATCCAGTAGATACTTCCACTTAAGAAAAGGCGGAGCTCACCATCAATCATTGCAAACTTTGTACGAAGCTCGCTGTTGTATGCATTAGGTATTTTTGCTTTGTTTAATTAATCTCTGTTAGAACAATTAAAATTTTAACACAATTCCAAGAAAATCTTTTCACTCCTAAGTCCTATGTACATATAGATATCTATGTATAATGTTTATAACGTAAAAGAAAAGAATAAAATTAAAAATTAAAAATTAAAAGATAAAAGATAAAAAACAACAAACAACAAACAACCGATAAACAGGCATCTTCTAACAAAACTTTAACAAAACAGAGGCATCTACATCAGCATTTGCGAACTAGAAATAAGAGCCGTTCAAGTAGCTAGATATATCTTGCCACTTTAGCCTTTGGAATGGAAGCATATGCAATCTAAATGCACTGAATTGTTGTTGTTGGTATAATTACATAACAGTACCTATTCTCATCCAGAGATATGTTTGTATGTTATATACATATGTATAGACACATCCGAGCGCATAGTGTTTCTTCCCCATTGTCATTTAGCATTATTTTGTGTTGCCTCTTGCCATTCTATCCACACTGCTACCGTCGTCATTCTGACAATCCGAGAAAACAGTTTGTTGAAGCTGGAAGCTGTAGTAGAAATATCTCAGCCGAATTTCCCAGTTGAATTCATCGTTCTTCTAGTTAAAGCATCATCATCATCATCATGGCGATGATTATCACCGCCACCGCCGCAGCCATCCACCGTCGACGTCGTCGTCGTTGTTGCCATCTCATATTGCAGTCGTCGTCAACGTTAAGTGGCTTCAGCGCAACATTAGCAACTTTCCAAAGTGAAGTGCGAAAAACGGAACGAAAGGAGCGTTAATGGGAGGACATAGACATTGTACAATAGTACATGGATCAAGCATTTGGAGCAAAAATAAAATAAAAGAAAATTGCAATGAAACAGAAAAAAACAAAAGAATGCAGGACTAACGTTATGCCATGAGTTAGTTACCTATGCAATTTATATTTATGTGTGGGGTGACCATATATATTTTTTTTATATCAATCTCTTAAAAACAAAATATTTTATTAAAAATCAAAAATTCATTTTTATTTTTTTATGGATTTCAATAGGTCTGTTTCTTTACTGTTTGAGAAAAAGTTTCTGCTTGCGCTTTTTGTTGTATTTTTTGACCAAAAATTAATTAGCAAGGAAACGCATTTGGGATGTTTCTGATTTTTTCTGCGTAAACGTCAAATTTGACAACAAAAATTATCAATAGTTTGAAAAGCACAAGCAAGAAAAGGAAATAGGTAAAATGTTCGGGAATATTTTAGCTGGAAGGGAAATGAAAAAAAGTCAAAAGCTCTGGCCAGAAAAAAATAAAGAAACACATTTTGGGTAGATTTGGTAAACCATGGGATCCCGCGGTTAAGGTTAAGTAAAGAAAAATACCTTATGCATATTATATTGAATACATTTATTCATCATATTAATATTGGACTTATATAGTAGCGTAAAATTCTTATATTCATCCCGAACGATGAAACATGTAGATATAGGTGACTGGAGTGACTTATGACATAGTAAAGCTACACTGAAATTAAATGGTCAGCGCGTTGATTCTCAAACGTCAAAATGACGTTAAATTCTGTTCCAAAGCTGTCAACTCGGGTTAATATAAACGCACAATGATGTCAACACGTTGAAAATTACTTTAAAAAACTTTTACGGTCAACTCGTTGATTATTTTCGTTTACAATACGTCTGTTCATTAAATTCCCAAAACATTCAATTTATACCAATTTAAGTTTAATTATATTTTTATATGACTGTTGACAGAACTTTGGAAAAACATTTTGGTGGTTTTGTGTAGTAAATTATTAGAGAAAGTGTAATCAGCCTAGTTAGGTCAACACAACAGAATTTTTTGTCTCATTAATTTGGCAATTGTGTTGACGTTTCTGTTGGTTGACATAACGTCAAAAGTTCGGTGAAGTCTTTGACTATCTTCACATTGGAATTATTTTAAACTTTAGAATATTTATTTTTACGTTTTGTTTCTTTTGTGAATTTTTTTTTCTGTCTCATTTTTGCCTTTGAATACACAATACTTTCACAAACAGACAAAGTAATTCAAGACAATATGTCTGAGCAAAACACTATCAGTCGTATTTATTTGATTTTTGTCTACTTAGACACTGTCTAACTATTTTCAAATTAGGGGATATATGCTTTATTTAATAAAAATAAATATCACATTATTCATGGTTAAGACAATCTACTCTTGTGTCTAAGTTAGGCAGCTATAAGACAACAATAAACAAGGTTTTTGAACACATTTTTCCAAAGTTGGACAGTTGTATGTTTATAAATAAAACCATATACTTTTTAAATAAACATCGGATGGTCACCGTAGTATCATTGGTTTGTTAGTATATATGTTTTATTAGAGATGCAGTGATATAGATACTTTAGTGTTTTGGCATAGTGTCTGGGGAAAAATGCATGAGAGACCTGCCTTACGTAGATATACATAACTTAACTGAGATTGAAATTTAAGTTGTTGGCAGTTAACTGATTAGCTAAAAATGTGAGCGAGCTTTAAACGGCAAAACTTCGACGGGTGGCTTTGAAGTAAATTTTTAAAGTAGTTGCACTAATTGTTAAAATATTTTTCTTCATTAAAACAATGAAATTTTTCAAGTGTGTAGATGTAGAGAAGAAGAAAAAATATGAGAAATAGATACCTAGGTGTCATTAAACTAAACAGTAAAAATACTCTTTAACAGTCTTATGGAGTGTAACAACTTTTTTTTTTTAATAGAGTTTTTTTTTTTTTCATGTCATTTTTATAATTGAAATTCATTGAATTCTTAAACTATTACAATGACATTTTAATAAATATATTTCATAAATAAATGTAAGGCAGTTAAACTTATGTTGAAACATTGCGCGTGTTACTTTTCACACATTCTCAATGGTTGACATTATTTTCTTTAAATGAAAATTAAGCCGTTTCGAAAGACTCTTTTTTATTTCTGATTTTGCTATGGATAGCAAAATCATAAAGAAAAGTAAGGCAGTCAAACTATTTTTCTATGGATAGCGAAATCACGTAAATCTTAACAAATCGGTCGATTGAACGATTGTCATTTTGACAGTAGCTGTATTTATTAAATCAATGGGAAAAAGAACAATCGTTAAAATGACGCACATTTGTTCAATCGGCCGATCTTTTTAGTGTACTGGAGAAAAGGAGTATGACTGCAAAATATAGAACTTAAGGGCCCAACCCATAGAATCCGTTGAGTCCGTGTCGTGGCGACGCATACAACTGACAGCTTGATAAAATACATGATTTCTTATGGGAACCGGCCCATAAGTGACGCATGCGTCCGCCTACGGACAAAGTAGCCGAACTTTTAACTTTCCTTCACCGCAACGGACGTAACTAATTGTATGGGTCGGTTCCTTTATAATTTGTTCAAAAACTCTCGAGTACCTACGGGGAAGAAAAGAAGGAAACTAACTAAACGTAAACAACAAACTTCTGAGCGCTAGTGAAATTGTTGCATTGGTAAGAAAGGCATTGGTGTAAAACTGTTCCGATAACTTCTGAAGCGCGTTGGGTACGTCATTTACTTCTAAATGTAGTCACAGCTTTAGGTTTTAAGTTCAAGTCTAGGTGGAAAATTCTTGGAACCCCCGAAGCAGTCCACCCAAGGTACTGTTGTTCAAGAAAACAGTTTGATAAGTTCACGAATTTTCACATTTCGGAAATTTATAGTGAAATATATGAAAAAATGTTTGGTGGGACATTAGTCCCAACATTTTTTTTTTTCGGGACTTAGTAGATTTGGAACTTTGTCCCCCTCAAATGTCCCTGCATCAAAGATTTCGTGATCTTTTCACCCGTCCAGTTGCAATAGTTCTAAAAAATCTCGATATAATATGTAGACAAGTCCATAAGCCTGGATTGTATATCCCGGGCGTGTCTAAAAACTATCGTCCAGTTTTTAGTGCGAAAGGGTAAAATTGAACTCGAATTAACAAATTTTAAACTCCGATAATCTCGCACTGAAAAACTAAATTGAAAGACGCAACGTCCACAAATTTTTAATATTTCATGGGAAATTCTGAAAAAATGTTGAAACTTTGTTCAAGTTTTTTTTTTAGCGCAGTGAATACATTCCACACATACCTATACATTATGTATGTATGTCTACATTCTGAACAAGCAATAGTTTAAGGATTGTGTTAAATTGATAGCAAATAGAAATTTACTAACGCGAATATTATGTCGGCCAGCTGTTATATAAAAAAAAAAACCAACAACCCGGTTGGTCTGCGTTAATTTATCCCATTAACCACCTTTTTTACGTTAGTTAGAATATATATATGTACCTGCCTTACCCATGTAGTAGTCTCATAATTTAACGCGGCCACAACTTTTAATGACTTCAAATGCAATGAAGCACCGACTTAGGTACCGACCAAACCCAAAATGAAATGGAAAATGATTGGAAGCGGTGATAGCGAGCTGCGCGGAGGTTGTTGGGTTTGGGTTGATGATGGCAAGGCAATGAGTTCAGACTTCAGACATCTATAGCAGCAGCAGCGACAGGGTGGTAGCATATATATAGCGTAAGCGTCGTCGCGACAACACGCGAGACGTGAACCTGCACACGGGAAGGTTGTAATTATTCTTTTTTTTTTTATTCTACCTTCGCGTGCTTGCATGTCGTTAGCTGATTTTTTTTTTTTTTTATTATTTAAATGGAGTTACTATCACGAATGATGATCATAATGATGATGATGATGTGGAGGTATAAAACTATAGTGGAAGGGGAAGAGACCGGAAATAGTCAATGTTGTGCATTTGGAAGGTAATTTTCAGGCAAAATAAACTAGGTACATATGTATAGTTGTGTGCATTATTTTGATGAACTCGAGTAAATTAGAACTTTGAACTCCCAATAATAATAATAGCTGAGTTAGAATTTTTGTTTAAAAATATGTTGCCTCCAGGAGGAGGACACATTGTTTTTATTTTATAATAAATGAATGAAAACGAAATGCTGTTGGCATACTGTGACTGATGATGTTTGATAAGGGAACATTATTATTGACAAATGTTTCATGTTTACTGTTGTTTTTTTCGAGTCATTATAACTAATGTCTGACATAATGACAAGTTATACCTAGCGATGCAAGATTTTTTATATTATATTTTACTTAACTATTACAGGGACAATTATTGACAATTTAGCTAAAAACACATAGGTAATTTAGTTCAAAAATTTTTTGAAAATTTAATAGTAAATTCTCCAATTTCAACTTTCTTGGAAATCTGTTGAAAATAAAAATGCAAATAAATAGATTTTGTAAAGCGACAGTTACTAAAAAAAAACACAGGTCCTATAGTTATTTACACAAACAGGATTTCTGTTTTTAAGTGGCATGGGCTGAAAATCGAACTCAGGCCTTCAGGGTAACATAACAGTCCTACGCACTTACCATTACTCCACCTACCCAAAAACTCTTCGTCTCTTAACAATTGGTAGGTAAATTACTTGATATCTCTTATAAACTTCGTTTAAAGTTCGATAGCTATATCTCAGTTTTTAATACAAACTAACTGTGCATACTTTACTTCTTGGCGGTACTGTGGTATAGTCATCGGGTACTGGGTGTATGAGTGGACAATCATACGCCCGGACCTGATTTCACAAACTTATAACCGCGGGAGTTGAATAGAAGACAATATCAACGATTAATTTGGGCAGTTTAATACAGAGATCTCAGAAATATCAAAAATATAAACAACTTACTTAATTTGTGTGTCAAATACTAAGGAAAAAAGTTTTGGATTCACCTGCTAAACTTTTAATGGAGCAAAATTAGTGAGGATACTGAAATATATAAACAAACGAATTCACGTTTTAATTTTTGTTCAGATCTGCTCATCTGTCAAAATCGAGGAAAATTCGCGAATTCATTGTCCATTTTCATGTATAATTTCAATATTTTGTTGTTGTTTCTAATGATGTGGTGAGTAGTTTTTGTGAGCACTCGAACAGTCATTTTTAATTTCTGACACTTCCTACTTTGATAACTTGCGCAATATATTACCTTAGATTTATGTACTGTGAGGCGACTCTGACATTCTTTAAGCTTAAGTCAGTAAGAATTTACAGTTATAGGGTTCTGATAAAAAAAAATTGTTTGTTGGCTCTATCATATCCCCATAGTTGGTTACTGACATCAGACAATGGGAATTTTGTTGCGGATTTAAAAGGATTGGTTACCACAGGCTTTACGAAATGACAACAGATAAAACGTCTTCCATTTTGCAGCAGCTCGTAAGACGGTGCAAGTAGCATTAGGTTTAGAAAGCTAAAAATCTACAAAGCAACCTGTGGCATTTGGAAACACCAACCAAATCGTAGGTGTACTAATCGACGCAAGACAGGAATATGAGAGGTTAATCTTGGCTCTGACCTTATCCTTGTTGCCCCAAAATTTTGATATGCCGCAATACAGTTATGTATGTAGGTACTTAAAGTCAAAAAGTTGTTAATTTTTTTTTTTTCTGTAATCATGTTTGAATGAGCACAGAACAACCATTCTTGTGACCAACAAATATAACAATAATATTTCAAGGATGATATTTTCATTCCATAATTTCGATAGCTCATAGAAAATTATTGAAATTTCACTATGGCAGCCATGATTTTGATAAATATCATTAGAAGTGTTCAATTAAATTGAATCAAAATAAATAATTTTAAGCAGACAGCAAACAGACAGCAAATCACAAAACGAACAAAAAGAAATTTCGTTGCCATTTACCAGTCTAAATAGATAAAAATTAAATTAGAAGTCTTCCACTGCGCATTCAAACACAAGTTCCAATATCCAGTTTCGCGACATCATCAAAGTAGAAACTGGAAACCGCCTTACTCGTACTTTAAAACCTTCCATTTGAGGTAAAAAGAAGCAAAAGTAATCATGTATCTGTGTATAATCATTTTTGAAGAATGGACCAATAATTCTACCGGCCCATAAAGCGCCATAAAGATGTTTCGACAATAGTACATTATCGTTTAGGTACTGCCTGAACACAATAAAATGCTGCAACTGGAACTGGAGCTGAAGATGCAACAGCTGTGAAAAAGTGTCGTACGTGCTATTTTGTATGTGCTCACAATGCAGCTGTATAGAATTTTATATATTTTTAATTTCCGATAATTTTCTTTTAATTAATAATATTTTTCGAGAAACAAATAACCACAAAAGGCTTCAATATTTTTGTCCCGGTCTTTTTTCTTCGTACAAATAGAAATGTCAAAAATGCTGCACGTGAAAAGTTAAAAGTTGATGAACTCTTGCAGCACCGTCTGTAGCTCCGTATCCATTGTGTTCAGGCAGCAAGGGGAAACGTTTAACGTATTGCGAAAACGATCCATATATAGTATCTCGAATTGATTGCGCTAATAAACGATTATGGAGCATTGAGAACCATAAAATGTACTTAATGACCGCCATGATTTTCTCGAATTGTCGAATTGAACTATATATTTCAAAATAAATTTGAACAATTTGCAAACGTTGCCAAACTAAACTAACCTCAAAAAAAACTAGAACTGTCAAATCGGCTGTCACAGAAAACAGTCTCGACAATTTAAAGTTATCCGCCTTAAAAAAAAAAAAAAAAAAAAAAAAAAAAAAAAAAACACCCGAAAGATAACAAATAAGACAATCTGAGGAATATCCACTCTGAATACAAATGGACGCTGGAACATTTGTATAGATAACTGCGAAATTAGAACCACATAGAATAGACACTCAAAATTTTATTAATTAGCCTATGAACGAGTTGAAGAAACAAATTCATTCGTCAAACAGGTTGCAGTAACAGAGAAGCATGTTTGAGAAAATCAAAATTCCCGAAATTGATTAATTATCATTAACTGCCACATATATTTTTTTTAATGAAGAAAAAAAATCATTTATTAAGGGGATTATTTGTAAGTACCTGATTGCAAAATTTAAACAAAATCGGTCAAGCCTTTAAAAAGCTATATCGCCCAAGTTATCGTACTCGTGCCAAAATAAGAAATCCTGTAGTTCACAAAACAATAGGACAAGAATAGTTTTAACAACGGCCATCACTTTTAAGAAGTGTTTTTGTAAGATGTGAAAAAAAAACAGTTACGTCAGTTTGTGAGATAGGGAACGATATGTAAGTTAACTCGAAAATGGATTCATTGTGACAAAACTTCTTATATTTTCGACATTTGTTTGCCATAATTAAAGCCACTTTACTTTACTATTTTGCACAGAATTTTATGACGTACATATATACGTACAAAATATGACATACACCGCTATTTGAGCAATACTACAATTCAATACATACTACTCTTATACTCTACCATCTGTATCTATTTAACTTACGAAAAGAATAAAGATACATCTGTTAGAATAAGATAATAATCAACATTTTAATGAATTGGATTCATATGAATGTGATTAACATCTATCTACAATTCCACATCTAGTAGAAAAGGCCCATTTCAAAAAGATCTCTATGAAGCTTGCAATAAAAATTATTGTATACGAAAGATAGATATCTATCTATCTACATCTACACGAACGGAAGTGTATCCAAATTGTTGTTTAGTTGTTTTGTTTACCGTTTTGAGTGGTTTGTGTTGTCATTAGTAAGCCGGCCGGGAAAATGGCTTTCAATTGGTTTTAAGTTTTTTTTTTTCTTCAATTTTTTTTCTCATTTCTGTTTTACTCGTTTTTTTTTAATGTTGGGACTTAGTTGATATTTTTTTTATTATTTCTTCTTTCACATACCTACAGCAATGTGCAATTAGTGGATTTTGCTGCTCGTTGTGAATTATATTTCTGATAAAATGAAATAGTAGAAGGGTATGGGAATTAAATAGAAAAACATTGAGCAAGTGTCAACAACAATGGCGGACAATTCGCAAGAAAAAATGTGCGAATATGACGTTGAAGTAGGTATTTATAAAAGCTTTTTAATTAGATAGAGATAATACCTACATAATGCAAATGTTGCCATATTATATTTCATAGTAAGGTAGACTACGTACTTACATACTACATACATTTGAAAGTTCGTGTGCCTAACTTTTATCTGTGAAATGTTAAATTACATTTATGAGCCTGAAACTACCTACATACATACTTACATACCTATAACGGGTGGGCCAAATACCATAGACAAAATTAAATTTTTTCCATGTTTTATGGTTTTAAGAGCAAACATTCCGATTAATTATGGAAAACAACGTCGTTTAAGTCGCTGCCTCGGCTGGATTTCTGTCACTCCAATTTTCCAAGATGGTTTCGGGCTGTAGCTCACGGATTGCTTGGATGATATTGGCCTTAAGTGGTTGAATCGTTTCCGGATTGTTGGCATAAAATCGGTCCTTCACGGTTTCCTACAAAAAAAATTCCAAAGGGGTCAAATCACAGTCCCAGGCGGCCAAACATCGCCAAGACGGCTGATAACACGATTTGGGAATTTGGTGCGCGAAAGATCGATTGTGGCATGGGCTGTATGGCATAGCGCGCCATCCTGCATGAACCAGAGGTCGTCAAAATCCATGTCTTTAATTTCAGTAAAAAAAAAAAGTCGGTTAAAATGACTCTGTAACGCCCACCGTTAACCGAAACGTTGTTCTCAGCCTCATTTTTTGAAGAAAAATGGTCCAATGATGCCACCACTCCAAACTATCACTCTTTGTGGATGCATTGGCTTCTCTTCTCGACAATAACGTGCGAGTTTTCCGAGCCCCAGATGCGGCAGTTTTGTTTGTTAACGTAGCCACCGAAATGAAAATGCGTCTCTTTTCAAAAAACGCACTGTTTGGGCTACACAGCACTCACTTTGAAAATAAGTTTTCAATTTTTTTTCAAGCGTAAAGCGGCTCATTTCGTTCTGCGGAGGTATGGTACTGACTTTCTGTCAAGATTTCGAGCAGGTAACTGCCTGCTGTCAGTGTCAAAATAACCTATAATTTAAAAAGAAACCACTAGATGGCCCACCCTGTATTTATAAAATAATTATGATGAAATTTTTTATGTAAATGTTTAAAGTTAATTAAAGAACTTTTCAAGGTTTTAATTATAATGTATGTATGTATGTATGTATGTATGTACATACATATGTACATAATATGTAGGTGCAAAGATTTTTACATCTATTCTTGAGAAGGAAGTTGATGAATGAGGCAATAAAAAAAAAAGAAACAAAGAAAGTTTTTAAGATATATATATAATCACAGGGCTAACTTTTATAGGAATGACAAATAGGTACCTACATTTATGTAGGTATGTTGTCTTTTTTTCATGAAAACATTAATCTGCTGCTTATTTAAACCCACCCACAAAACGTTGCTTAACATAAAGATGCATTTCCTGCGATAGGTATCGTGGAAGAACTTAAATTGATGACCAATAAATCAGTTGTGCATTTAAATCTTCAAATAGGTAGGTATACTATGAATAAAACTCAGAAACGAAGAATCAGATTTTCCAGTTTGACCGATAGAAACATTTCGACGTAAAATTACTTAAAATATACTCTTAAAACCATTCTACCTTAATTTGTAGGTGTCTGAAGATTTTTAAGGTAGGCGGCAATACCTATAGGTTAGGTTCAGCAAATATATATGGCTCGCATGTGAGTTTCTTTCTGTAAAATCAAAACTTCATATATGTATATAAATTTCTCGATGTGATTAAAGAAAGATGTGATAAAAAAAAAGAAAATCTTAAAAGCTTCATGTGATGGTAATATGAATCACTAAAGGTGCTGGTAATATGGACAAGTTCGGCCATTATTAGACACAATATCTTATCACCAATTTTTGTCTGAAAGTAAAATATAACCATGTCAACGAAGTCTGAAAAAAAAACTCCAAAACAACAGAACATTTGATGGGACAACGGAAATGAAATAAATGATGATGCAATAAAAGAAAAATGGATGAAAACAAAACCTATGCCTATATCTGCCTTAACCACCATTACGGCCAGCGTTTTGGTAGCAATCAAAGAAAAGTTTTCAGGGCGCTAAAAAACTATTCTGTCATATGATAAACAATAATATTTCAGTTAGAAATATTGAAGAACAGGAAATGTGATAGTTCTAGAATTACCAGTAATTTAAAATTTTTCATCAACTTTGGTTCGAAATGTTTTTTTTTTTTGTTCATAACTCATTCTGGACTTTGACGAAAAAATGTTTAAAAAAAAAGTACAAAATTCTTAAAAATTAAAGGTCTTATTTATAAACGTTGTCTAACTTTAGACAACTGTCCAACTTTGGAAAATGTGTTCAAAAACCTTGTTTATTGTTATCTTATAGCTGCTTTACTTAGACAGTAGATTGTAGAGTAGATTGTCTTAACCGTGAATAGTTTGATATTTATTTTTATTAAATAAAGCATATTTCCACGAATTTGAAAATAGTTAGACAGTGTCTAAGTAGACAAAAAAAATTGATAAATACGACTTAAAATTTTTTGTTCGATTTCTAAATAATTTTAAATAATTAATTAATATTATTTTAACCGTCAAGGGCATCAGATTGCAAATTTATAACAAAATTGGTCAAGCCATTAAAAATGTATAGGTGAATATATTTAACTAGAAAAATAACGCAATCTTAATAAAAAAAAAAAAGTTAAATCGCTATTTCCGTAATGCGATAGGTATTCTTTGGTGAAAACATGAAACATAGATTTCATAACTATTATCTCTTTTTAAATAAATAACGGTTTTAGTCATAACAGGTACGAAGTTTAATCAAAATCGTTATAGCCGTTTTCGAAATAGTTGTATTTCGGCTACGTTATCCACTTTCCTAAACTAAAAACTTTGATTTTCCCCTCTAGGGAATCATATAAAAATATTCCAAAATTTTAAGCACGAACGGTATTAGAAAACACATCTTTTAGACTTTTGATCATTGTCCTATGTATTTTAAGTAAAGCAATAAAAAGGGTTTTCCAATAAGAGGTTTCATTTTGAACAGCACGCTATTTGGGCAGCTGTCACTTTTGAAGCTGTCATCTTTTGACATTTGACAAGTACAAACTATGCCATTACTAAAAATGTAACGATACACGCTTCAACAACCCATTTAAATTAATAATACGTGCTACACAAGTAACGAAACAATCGCAATTTCGCAAGAAAAGTTTCCTGACCGTGTTATTTCTCGAAGAGGTGATCACAATTAGCCACCGAGATCTTGTGATTTAACACCTTTAGACTTTTTTTCTTTCGGGCCACGTGAAAGATAAGGTCTATGCCAATGCGCCACGATCGACTTAAGGCCTTAAAGGCGGGATTCGTAAAGCTATCGAGGACATTATATTGGAAAACACTTTACATGTTAATAGAGCAAGTACAAATTTAAACGACAAGTTCATAAAATTCAAGTTTTATATAATTTGAAGTAATTCTATGGCACAACAAAATCATAAACAAAAAACTTCGTTTTACAGTAGGGTATAGGGCGGCGCTAGTTTGACCACGCTGCTATTGCTAGTTGGACAACTGGGCAAGTTGAACCACGTGAATTACATAGAAACTGAAAATATGTAGTACAAGAACATGATCATAAAGCGTGCTCTACCGGTTTCAGTTGTATTGTGTCCTCAGTTGAAATACCACACACAGTCTTGTTTTTTTCAAGTGGTAAAAGTAAAAAATACGGATAAGGTAGTGTTCTTATTTTTCAGTAGAATTAAGGACTGAGGTAAAGTTTTTTAAAAGTAAATAATATGTGTCGAGTTTCCAATAGGGACTTGACAACTTTGAATTTAATTTGTGAACGCACCCTTTCACTAATCATCAAACTATCATTTTCAATTTATTCAGTAAACTCCTACGTATAGGAGCAACGTCTGCAAATTATAAAAAATTTTTACAGAAACTCGGAGTCGGTGACCGCAACTTTAAGAGCGTTAATCATCGCAAAATCATCTTCAGTGACGAAGCTCATTTTTGGCTCAATGGGTTCGTCAATAAGCAAAATATGCGTTATATCGGTCGGGTGAAAATCCACATTTGTTTCATAAATCATCACTTCATCCACAAAAAAAAAAATTTGGTACGATTTGCATGCCGGCGGCATTATTGGGCCATGTTTTTTCGTCGACGATAACGATCGTCACGTTGTTGTGAATTGCCAGCGTTATCGCGCCATGATAACCGATTATTTTTGGCCCGAATTGGAAGGTATGGACTTGGGCGACATGTGGTTTCAACAGGATGGTGCCACAAGCCACACAGCAGACCTTACAATCTATTTATTGAAGAGTAAGTTTGATGAGCGTGTTATCTCATGAAATGGACCAGTCGATTGGCCGCCTCGTTCGTGCGACTTAACGCCTCTAGACTATATTCTTTGGGGCTACGTTAAGTCACTGCAATGGTTTGGTTTATGCCAACAAGCCGACGCGACGTTGGAAGAGCTCAGAGCCAACATTGAACGCGAAATAGCGACCGTTTCGGCCGAAATGTGTGGCCAAGTAATCGAAAATGAACGGTGGCTATATGAACGAAGTCGAGTTCCATTCATAAATGTTTTAATTGTACTTCAAGCCGATAATAAAGTTTTTGAAATATCTCAAATGGTTTGCGTTTTATTTAAAAAAAAAAAGTTGTCAAGTACTTTTTGGAAAAGTCTTTACATATTATATTGGCATATTTTCTGCGTTAAATTGAACAGTTTTTAGTGTTTATATATTTATTACAATATATATTTATATACATATAGATACCAGGTGTTGGGTTGTCCTTTATGGAACTTATTTTTCCACTTTTCAGGGCTTGGTCAAATTAACCCCACAATTGACTTGGACTTGATTTATTTAAGGCAGCAGTATTCTTCTGCGATAAACATGCATGTTTTCAATTTTTTTCAAATTTCATTTATAATTTAGGTTGATAATTATTATGAAAGTTTTACAAATTGAAATACATAAGCCAAGTAGAAGACTTAGCACTATTTAATTGGACTTGTTGAATTATTGATTCAAAATAGCTTTTAACGGCCTTTAGTCCACAAAAATTCGGGCGTTATGAAATTTCGAGTAAAAACTAGCCCCGCCCTAACTGTTGCAGATTATTAAGAAGATTCTCCACTATTTATTATATTTATTGCGTTTCATTCAAACCTTCAATATTTATAGGTCTGTTTCTTTACTCGCCGGCGGGATCCCTTGGTATTCCATATTTACCCAGAATGTTTTTCTTGACTTTCTTCTGACACAAAAATGCCAGAGCTCTTGATTTTTTCAAATTTATTTAATTTCCCCTTGAGCAAAAATCAACCCGAATTTTTTATATATCTACTGTTTTTTTGAGCTTGTCAAACTACTGATAATTTCTGTTATCAAATGTGACGTTTAACCAGAAACAAATCAAAAACATACCCAATGCGTTCCTTTACTTTTCATTTCTGGTCAAAAATTACAACAATAACACCGACCCCCAAACTTTTTTTCGATTTTTTTCCCTATAACAGTAAAGAAACATATGTACCTAATGTGTATGTTATAGTTTCAGCAATTAAATCATGTAGTTCTACGTATGAATATAAAAAGTCATTTAGACTCTTTATAGCTTTAGATATCTATCATCATAATGGTTCGATTAAATCTCATGTTCGATTATTATACCATCATGCTTAACTAGCAGAACTATACATTATGTTTTTATTGCAAGTAAAAATTGTTCCAGTCATTTAAGACGTACAAATTTACAAATTATGATACGGACCGGCTGTTTAAATGTTCTATCGTACTATTCTATTATTTTTGTAATTGAAATACCGATATTGAAATATACATAACTTATAGTTAAAGCAAACAAAATCTTAGCTATTGTACATTTTTATGGAGATACACAAATAAAAAGAATCTTTTAAACCACAACATGTCAGTGCAAATATCTTTTTCTATTTTTATTTAGACATAAAATCCATTTAAAGGAACTAAAGCAGTATTGAGTAATAATTACTGTAGGTAGGTACATATATCATTAAAAATTAATAACTTCCTCAAGTAAAGGAGCCTGTATTTTGATGAGTCTTTGCTTCTTATTATACCAACTATATACATACTACAAAAAAAGAAAAAAAATGAAATAAAATTAGTTTTAAAAGTTTTAGTCCGTCAATTAACCCATTTTGCATTTATATTACTTTTATGAATCAGTTAAATTAACATCTAAGGTAAGAACACAACAGACTCACCTATATAAATGTATATTATGGAAATGAATATCCATATATACATACAAAAATATTACAATATCCCCACCCAGCACATTTTACCATTCTACTTATAGGTAGTGTAACATTGGCCCTCGCAAATGGTCGTCAGAAGTTCAAAGTCAGCTCCAAAAAATAATCCATTGAATTATACTTCTCCTCTTCCACTGCTACAGTAGCTCTTTGAATTTGCTTAACTTTCCTGCACTATTGACCCAAAAGCATAAAGCAGAATAAAAAAAAACAATAAACAGAAAAAAGTACAAAAAGTTTCTACAACAACAGCAATGAGATAAACAAAAAGAAAACTTATAGACATAATCCATGTATATCTTTTCATGAACAAACATACATATGAACTAGTACTTCTGACATTATATTTTTTTGAAATGTCAGAGTACGCGAATTATCTCCCGCATCATCCTCTGGGCAGTCAGAGAGGGCCGGGCGTAGGTAAAGGGATGTTAAGATAGGCAAAGGCCAACACCAGAGATACTTTTTGAGTTGAATTTCATTTTCTTGATGTTTGTCATTCTTTTGAATTCAAAATGAAGAACGTGTGGTCTTGACTGTGGTAAATTACAAGGGGGATTTCAATTTGGAGCATTGCTGTATGCTGGTTGGTGTTGGTGTTGTTTTAGTTTTAGTTTTAGTTTTTTTTTTATTATGAGTATTCGGACTTTCTAGGAAAATGACTTGGTCCATGCAACTTTTTTTTTTAACTTTTTTTTTTTTCTTCCAACTATCTCTGCACGATTTCTCAGTTATTGTATCTGCTTGAAGTTGTTCTCATACTATTCTGGCGTTGCATCGAAGAATTGCTTCATGAAAATGTGCATTTCTATATCTGTAATAGGAGTAGAAAACTTCTAAGACAAAGAATAGAATTAACGCAGCTGGTATCTATCTTTGAGAGATTGTAGATAAATTTGAATTGAAAACTACATTTGAATCTCCAATGGTGTATCTAGATAGTGTTTTTGTTTTTTTTTTTTTTTTTAACGATGTAACAATTTAGTTGTCTCTTTTAAAAACAACAACGGTCATCAAATAATATGGCTTGGCTATGGACCACAAACAACAAAGGCAAATGTTCTAAATAGGTCGGAATACATTATGTATGTATGTACATTGTCATTGAAAGTTTTATTTTATTTATAAATTCATACAAATATTCCGGACAATTGGTAAGGAAATAAGAACATTTTCTTTCTTTTAAATTTTCAAGACTTAAGATAAGCTGTTTGTTTTAATGTCTTTCTGCAAACAAAAAATATCTATCTATGTATCTATATTTAAATGATTTTATTACAACTTTGTGTGGATCATAAGAAATTTAAATTTGATCTTACAGTTAACAAATAGAAGTCCCCACAATTAAACTGGGTTTTTACATACCGAACATTTTTAACTGACTGAACTTGACTTTACATTGTTCATCACAAAGCCGAAAGCTTACTTAGTTCAATTCAATTCAATTCAATTCAATTCAATTCAATTCAATTCAATTCAATTCAATTCAATTTAATTCAATTCAATTCAATTCAATTCAATTCAATTCAATTCAATTCAATTCAATTCAATTCAATTCAATTCAATTCAATTCAATTCAATTCAATTCAATTCAATTCAATTCAATTCAATTCAATTCAATTCAATTCAATTCAATTCAATTCAATTCAATTCAATTCAATTCAATTCAATTCAATTCAATTCAATTCAATTCAATTCAATTCAATTCAATTCAATTCAATTCAATTCAATTCAATTCAATTCAATTCAATTCAATTCAATTCAATTCAATTCAATTCAATTCAATTCAATTCAATTCAATTCAATTCAATTCAATTCAATTCAATTCAATTCAACGATGGGTTAGAATTCCACAAGAATTTCCTGTGGACTTTTGACCCCCTAAAGTGATTTGTGGACTTTAACCCACCTAAGTGAATCAAAAATTCTGTATCTTTGGTCTGATGTGGACTTATAACCCTTTGCTCACGCCGACAGACAGTATATATGGGACTTAGTTTTTTTCTAGTTTTCTAGTATGTCAATATTAGATTTGACTAAAATCTCAGGCTTAATGAATCCAAAACTATATAAATCCTGTCAACTACTGTCAACAACTACTACTTTTATCGCTCGCTGTTATCTGGAACTTCTCATTCACTCTTCGTAAAAAAGAATCTGACAGCCCTGTTTTACAAAATACGAATATCAACGTCAGTCGGTCAAAGTGGTTTGATCTAAACTTTGAGATGTCTGTTATGCCATTTTCTTGAAGTTATTACTTATATTTATACATATTTAGGTATATTGGCAGTTGATAGCAACCCGATATATTTTATTTGTTTTCCTTTGAAGTTACACTTTTATTCAATACGTTCCTTTGTCTTACTGAATCATGGCTTTTGTTTTGTTTTGGTTTAAAAGTATAAATGTGATTTGCGGTTAACCCCCGTATATTGTAAGTATAGTCGTCATAACATGCAACATCTCAACAGAACAGAAACTGTTATGACTTGGTTTTTTTTTTTTTTTTTAACTTGTATAAGTTCCAGCAGCGCACTGCTTGGTCTCTCAGTCTCAGTATTTAGCCACAGATATGTCATTTGTCAAATTTCACAGCGGTTAGCTTTATAGCTAAGGGGTTTGCATCAGCTTTTGAGTTCGAGTTCACCTTTGTAGATATGTATGTATGTATTTATTTGGTTTTGTTATATGAGAGACGTAAAAATGTTAAAAGATAAAAAAAAAAAAAAATATTAGATACCCAACCCCTATATGATATTTTATTTGAGGTTTGTGTGTGATTGGAATGAGAATAGATACATACATTACATACCTACTGATATTACGACATATTGTTCTGCGGTTGACGTTTTGAAATAGCTTATAAGCACCGCATTTTCCAAGTAACTACGTAAAGTTCAAAAAATGGAATATAAAATTTCATAGATTTTCTTTGAAAAGATGTATAATTCAACTGTTTTTGAAATTGCTTATAGATCTGATCTGCTAAAGGTAAATAAATAATATTTTGAATATAAATAAAGTTTTCTAAAAATTCATTTCTTCGAACTTGTTTTACTTTGAAGATTAGGTAGTATTTTCTTTTTAAAACTTACAGCGTGCTCGTTGCTATTTTTAAAATACAAAACCAACTTATGTCAATTTTTTTTGATCATTTGACAGAAATATAAAAGAATGTTATGGTTGTTATTTTTTTTGTTATTATTATTTCTGACAGTCTAACAGTGAGCGAATAAAAAACTAAAATATTCAACAAAATTTTAAACGATTTAGTACGATGTTAAAGCATGTTTAGTATTGACAAAAATGCTTGAACATCGAACTAAATCGTTTAAAATTTTGCGCCATTGAGTTTAGGAAGTTTGCATAAAGTCAGAAGTACATAGGTACTGATGCAGGTTCTGACCCATTAAGATTTCAATCAAGAGGGATAATTAAGGACTCCTTAGCTTGAGAAAATTGTCTGTTTTTTTTTTTTTTTTTAGAAAAATTCATTCATAAGTTTCTCAAAACCCGACATGTATCAATTTCTGACCATCTATCGTTTGCAGCTCTGGTGGATTATTTTTTTTTTCCTCTGAAAAGATGCCTGACTCTACCCTCTCATCTTGGAGTAGTCCGTAAAGACCGATTCATGATTAGCGTTAATGACCACGTTTTCCGCCCAGAATTCCCTTTGGGGGATAACTGTTAGGGCCATTGGATAGAAATGTCTTTGCCAGTGAAGTTCATAATAATTCTATGTCCGAAAAGGCCCTCTTTCCAGTTATTGCACTGTTTAAGACGTAAAGCACTATTGGACGCCATTTCTCTAGTAAATAAATTAAGTGTGCCAAATGAAAGGAACGTATTTAGAGCTTCTGTTGGTGTGATTTTCATGACACTCATTTTACCAATACACGCCAGTCTTTGAATTTTAGTCATGTCCCTTAAAACACGCACTTCTAGGAATGTACACATTAACCTTTTGTATTTTAATATTTTGTTGTTGTTTTTAATGATACGCGTTGAGTTCCTATGGGAACTCGGACAGCTGTTTTTTTTTTAATTTTTTGACACTTTGACACAACTTTGACAATCTGCGCCATATATTTGGCGCGTTCAGAAAAATGAGATCTCAGAGATTTTTCTCACTCATTTTCCTGAACACGCCTATTAGGTACCTTAGATTTGTGTACTCTTTTAGATGCGTATTTAATGCAAAGTCTTGAATTCTAAAAGTCAAAAATTTCTCTCTTCGTGACACAAACTCATAAGTCAAGAGTTTCTAAACACACCCTAACGCCAACTATGACGTTCAAACTAAGAGTGAAATATAACTATGGAGTCCCTATTGTTATTGTTGTACCTGATGGTAAAACACATTTTAAGGACTAGGTATTCACATGAACGCGGCATTTTTTTATTCGTCGCGAATGACGTTTAATTTTATTTGTTTTTGCCATGACTAATATTATAACCAAATAACCAAATAAACAAAAACAAAAATTATTTTGAAGTTATTTGGGCGCAAACAATCCATTCGTTCCCTGTGAATGGTATTTGGAACGCGAATAGAGTTTGACAGTATGTAACAATCAGATTGTAATTTGTGACGACTAAATTATTTTCTCAAACTACTCTTAATTTAGTAATTAAAACGCAAATTTAGGCTTATTAAATGTTTTAAATCCCATTTGTTCTTTTATTCATCGGTCGTTGGTCGCTTTCATGTGAGTAAAAAGAAAAAAAAAAATGTTAACCTTTATTGAAAATAAAATTTCTTCTGAATTTATCTTATGATGCTCATAGCTCATATTTTATTTCAATAAGGGCCAATTATTCAATGCATGAGTTAACTCTAAATTAAACCAGAGTTAGTTTATTCTGCAAATAAATTGAATCCGAATTAACTCAAGAGCAGTATTTTTCAGTGCAGGCTTAACTTTAACTTTTAGTTGTCAAAAATCTATCAAAATAAAAGTTCGACACAATAGAAATGCGCTTTGACTTTCGAAACAGAGAGGGCGACACTAAGTGGCACTATGGAAAGAGAAAATTCCACAGTGTTGCCCCACTAACTCTATTTCTGTTAGAAGCAGTGGTCATAAAAAAATTGTCGTGCCACATTTTCCAGAAAAACGTGCCATTTTCTAAAAAAAATCGCGCCATTTCGAGCCATATGAAAAAACTCAAATTCTTACGTATATTAAAAAAAAGTTTAATTCAATTACGGGGTAAAGTAAAACAAAAAAATTGAAGAAATAATTTGTTTTATTCGTGTAATTGTCAAAAAATAAGACTTTTTAAGACTATTTTTACTCCATTTGGAACAATTTTCTTAAAATTTCGCTTTATTTAAAGTATAAAATGGTAATTAGAAGAGCGTACCATATTGAATTTATTCGTGCCACCGTGTCACAATGAAGTTTTCGTGGCAAAAAAGCACGATCGTGCCATTTCGACAACACTGGTTAGAAGCATGCATCTGTCAGAAGTATCCCTACAGTAAAATCAGAATTATTTCGTCAAATTCGTTTACTCTGGATCTAAACTATCTGAAAAAAAAAACATATTTAACAGTTAACTCGAATTTAACTCCGAAACTGCCAATTGATGGGATGATATCGTACTGAAAAATTGGTCATGCACCGACTTAAAATTACAATCTTGAAAAAAATTGACATAATGTACCTATTTATACATACAGGAAATAATTGGCAATAATTGTCAACCATTAAATTAATGAATTTTAAATTTTTCCGGTGCAATAATTTTACTAAAATATCAAATCAATTTGTGAATTTGGGAACTTGAATGAATAATTTAAATTCAAAAATTATTTTTTTAATAAAAATAGAAATCTTTTGTGATTACTGATATAAATTTTTATTTGAGTTAAATTAATATGGTTAAGATATAAAAATATAAAATGCATCAACGTCTGGCCGTATTTGATTTTTTTGATTCGAAAAATATATTTTATTATCATTATCTTCAAAATTTGTATTGATAAAAAAAAAACAAGGAAAAACGTCAGAAGTTTTACAAAACTTATATTCTACCTAAATTGCAGCAAAGTTACACTAATGTTTCTTACTTATCAAAAATCTAATAAATACGGCTGTATGTTTAAGAAAAAGAAGATATATAACTCTTAAAAAAATTAAATTTTTAATTAAAAATATTAAATTTTTAATTAAAAATATTAAATTTTTAATTAAAAATATTAAATTTTTAATTAAAAATATTTAAAACAATTAAATTAGCCCGGACTCTGGTGTATGAGTTTTATTTTAATATAGGGTTTCTTTCAGTGTGATGTCTGTCTACCTTTATTCACTATAAAATAATAAAAAAAAAAAAACAAATTGTCAGTAGAATTCAATTTATCTTATTCTATATCACTTCTCATTTTAAAGTCAATTATATAAGCCATGGTGGTTTTAAATTGTGTAAATCTATAACTTATTCTCCTCAACGCATATTTTTTTTTTATTTTCTCAAGCTTTTAGGTACACTGTGATGCAAAAACCGCAAATCTGCCATTTTTCTTTGTCTCCTCAAGAACAAAAAAAAAAGTTTCTCACACCAATCTTCTTTACATAACATAAGGTATGTATTGTATAGGTATCATCTGACAGACAATAAAATAACAAATCAATCTATGTATGTATACCTAACAGTATCACCATTCGATTTTGATGACAACGACACGATGAAGTCGATGTTGAGATGCTGAGATACTCACATCATGCTATGGCCTGCCCAAGTTGATACGGGTCATCAAATAAATGGAAACGAGCAATAAATTGTCATCATCTAAAAAAAATGACCTTCTACGGCGAAAGGCGAAAGGCGAGCGGCGACGGCGGCAATGAACACAAAATGAATTCGAACCTATTTGTATATTCACTGACAGTGTTACCGCAGGCAATATTTGTATAAATAATTTATTTAACAACACATTTTCAAAGTTGGGTAAAAAAAAAATAAATAAAATAAATTTACCACAAAAAAGGATTTAAAGGAAGGAACTTTAAAAGCTCAGGCTCTAATTCTTTGGGTAAAAAAATGTTATCTAAGTCTATGTAGGTATATATACTTTTTGGATTTTTTTGTGATTAAAAGAAAAAACATTTATGTAATACCTATTTCGAAATGCAATATTACACCTACTTTGAAGTACCAATTTGCTAAATTGAAACAAAATGGGTCGAGCAATTAGGTAGATATATACGGTAATGACCCAAAAATAAGACGGTAAAAGCAATTTAACAGTAACTTCTTATTGAAACAGGGGCGCAGGTGGTAGAAATTAAATTTTAAAAACAAATAAGGGAAAAGGGACTCAATTTGTTATTAAGAAATAACCTAATGCGTATATTATGTATAATCAGTGGGGGTTTTTAAGTGGTTCAAAAATCTCTTCATCCATTTTTCGTTGAGCTAGAGCATTTTTGTGCAAATCTCTAGAGAAAATTTTCAATTTTTTGTTAAAGCTCACCTAGGGAGACTCTGTAAACACATTGGAATGATGTTAAACGAAGTATCACGTATCAAATGCAATTTTTATTGTACTAGTATACAGGGGGGGCGCATAAGTAACGTTATGATTTAATTACTGAATAATTTTTAATGTGCAAACAACTATGGCGGCGGCGGCGGCGCGGCATCTAAACTAAAAACGTGGAAATTTCTGTAGCACATTACGTTGTGCAGTTACACGTTACGATACGTTGATTTATATTGGATACGTTTAATATTGGGTACGTTCCTTCGTAGCTCACATTTTAAAAAAAGGTCGAGTTGAGTTTAGGTTGAAATTTGGTTGACAGTTTCAACTCGCCGCGTTCTGTGATATAAGACCAGTACTTGAATATTTGATGTTTAACCATTACTACGTTCACATGGAGAATTAAATCCGAATCGAATCAGGATTTAGGTATTTGTAAACCTGCATCGAAGGATTACTCGATCCGATCCAGCTCGGCGATCTGGATCGAATCGAAAATATAAATGTATATACCTAGATCGAAGAATTGAAGAATCGAGATTACAGCGGCAGCAAGACTGTCACTTCGATTCCATTTCAATTCTATCTTTTGATCCGGCATCGTCATATACCTTCCTGGATCAAAATTTCGATTCAGATTGAATCCGGCAGAACTAACTTTGAAAATTATGATGGAAAGATTCAGCTCAGAACAAAGAACCAAAGTTGTTCAATTTTATTTTGAAAATCGACATTTAACTATGCAGATACACAAATCGCAACGAAATGCGACCAGTTATCCAAAAATTTACCGATTGGTTCAGCGTTTTCAGCAACGAAGGGCTGTCGGTGATCTACTACATGCAGGAAGACCTCGTGTAGTTCGAAATGATGTGAACATTGCTTGGGTGCAAGTAAGCCAAACTTTCACCAGGCGACTGACGTTCTCAGCAGTTGGTGACGTCTAGGTGATGTTTGCAAACAATTTAGCTCTTACACCTTTTTCCATATGCAGATTCAATCGGTAATGGATTGAAAAATCAATGATCCACAAAGTACGCATTCAGTACCTAACGCTCGGCGTTTTCAAGAATCTTATAATATCGCGTTTTTTTTATTTTAACGGCCCCAGATTTTTTTCTTTGGGGCTACCTAAAAAGTAGCTAACGTATAAGCCAATATGCCATGCCATGGAACCATGCAACAGCTTAAGGCCAATATTCGAGAAAAAGTGAAGGCGCTGGGACCTGAGTTCTAAATGGAAAATGCTCTGTGGAGGAAGCACGTCAGGTCGAAGCAAACAATGGGCACCATTTGAGAGATATTAGCGCGCGAAATTTTAAACGATTTAGTACAATGTTAAAGCATTTTTAGTGTGATAAAAGGGCTTCAAAATAGTACTAAATTGTTTAAAATTTTGCGCCATTATCTTTAAAATATTCTAGTAAATTCTAGTAATATTCCTGACCGAAGTTTGTGGTGTTGTCACATTGGCAAGGATATTTTTTTAATGTATGTACATATACTGTTGATTTTATTAAAATTCATCCTGAAACAATTTTACTTTAATACTTTGTTAAAATATTTGTAGAAAATAAAATAAATTATATGAACCTTGTCAATACTCCATTTTTGTGAGAAAAAAAAATGAAAAAACACACACATACCATGTTTGATATCTAAAGCGGTAATTTAGCCTTGAACTAATCTTTGAAAAATTTTATATTCATTGTTTTCTTATAAATTTTAATATACAAACTTAAAGGTCTCAAGAAGTTTAATTTTTCCGATAGAATCACAGCTCTAACATTTTCACACCAAGCTTACATACATTGTTACTAAACCACACATTTTTTTATAAAACATCTCAAAATCTAGTTTCAAACTAATGATGAACTAAAAAAAACACAAAAATTATCCAGTTCACGATTCTGAGATCTCACTGAGCAAATTGTCAGGTTTCACTGAGGAGAAGGAAAAATTTGAAAAGCACTCTCCATCTCTTTTTTATAATTTGACCAACTGCGACAAAAAATAATTGAGCAAACGAATCCAAAAAATATCAGTCTCAGCCTTTTGACAGCAAAAGTAAGAATGAGGAATCTCACTGAGGAATGATTTCTGAGATTGCTGAAATCTCTGAGATCTCAGTGAGCCTGAGAAACATGAACTGGCTAAATAAAAGTTGACTGGAAACGGAGCTGAAGCTGGAACAGCTGACAAATATGTGTCAAACGTACTTTTTCGTGCCCAATGCAGCTGTACAGCTTTTTGTTGTATATTAAAAAAAAAAAAAAAAAAAAAAAAAACAATCACGGGCTTATTATTCCGTTTTTGTTTCCGATATTTTTTTTTAGATAATGTTTTTCGCGAAACAAAAAAGCACTGAAAATGTCAGTAGTGAAAGTCATGAAAAGTCAAAAGTTGGGTGTATTCAATATTTTGACACCTATTTCAGCTGCATAGGCAGCAAATTTGCAAGTTTTAAGGTTAGTTCCCATTTTTCTCTTCAAACATCATCTAAAATTAAATCCAAATTTTGACAAAAGCGCGCCGTGAAGAGTACGTCACAAAAAAAAACAGCTGTTCTTTGAGAAAAATTTTATATTAAAACTTCACAGAGAATTTTTTTTTTTCATTAGGTATTTCAAAAAGAAACTTAATGTGGATTCTTTCACAAAATACATTTGACAAAAAAAAATCATGAACAACAGAATCTGTCAAAATTTAGCTTAAGAATTAAGAATGAACCGAACATGTCTTATTTCGAGTGGTAAATTCTGAGAGGATAATTGATGTGCAATTGGAAATGAATTTGATTTTTAACTTGGAGTTGCGTTTCGTTCGGCTAAAATTCTTTAATAAATTCTAGTTTCGCTAAATGTTTGTCGCAGATCTGCGCTCCTTTTTTATTGTTTTCAAATTGACAAGTTTGTACGTTTACATATACATATATTTTTACTTTGAAAACGCTCTTTTTCATATAGTACCAGCATTTAGAAGTCAAATAGTAGCTGTTGTCAAACCATTTCAAATTTAAAAACAATGTCTTAATGATGTTCGGTGTGAAGGCTTAACGACTTTCTGAAGCTTTTTGCCAATCCAAAGTTGGTGTTTGCTGATGGTTAAGTTTTGTGAAGCTGGCGTTTCTTCCATTTTCCATATTTAATGGTCATATTATTCACTTTGGATTTTAATTGAATTTAAATGAATTTTAAATGCAATCATTAAATTCAGATTAATTAATTCCAAAAAATGCATTGAATCCAATGGATTCAAATTGTCTTAAATCCAGATAATGATAATTTTATTGAAATGTTAATTTTTGTAAGTGTCAAATTTCTTTAAAATGAAAAACAAAAATTCTGTAAAATGAAAAATAAATACATAAATTAAGCGATAGAAACAACTAACTTCTAGCATGTATTTTACGAATAAAATCTATTTTTTGTATTTGTTTTAATTTTCCACATTCTTTCTTTCTTTATTTATTATTATTTAATTATATTTACTTGATTTTCTTTAATTCTGAAAGCGTAAACAATTCAATAAAAACATGAAAATGAAGTAAATACTCATATTATTTTCATGTGTGTTTAAGTACTTAAACTCTCCTCGATGGGAATCACATAAAACTGCTCTGTCGAAATTTAAAGCAAATTAATCGATCCCGTTTATGTTGTAGCTCAATGTACGTTGTTCAGTGGATACACTCAGATCAGAACAAGCATACCATTAATCTCATAAAAAGCTTGGAAATATAGTAAATTCCTCTACGATCAATTCTCATGAGTCACAACTATTTCCACTTGCTGGTTTTTTATCGAGAGGCGTTCGCATAATTTTTAATCTGAGCACGTCTGGAATAAACTGTCATTGCGATGCGATAAAGCAAAAGATCAACATTTTAACTTTTCACAGCACTTGAAAAGATCTATGATTACACACGCGTAAATTTCAATTAAATGACATTCTGGTAACTCTGGTTCACACATTGACTTTGATGATGATCCGTGTCTTTTTGTTTGTTTTTTTTTTTTTTTTCTTTAAAAAAAATAGATAAAGAAAAGAAAACTAATTTATAAATTGAATTTGTGTTTGATTTTGGTTCGATGAACGTGGGGGTATAATATTACCGGAAAAGGTATTCCATGTAGGAAGAGGCTTTCTGTCGCTTCTTCGCCACGCAAAAAACTTAACTATGGCATTTGTATTTTATATTATGATATTGAAATCATGACGCCTTAACTTAGATGCGCGCGACACATTCGTGGGCGCAACAAAAACAAGAAAGATATGTGACTTTCAGCAGCAATGCCCCCGCGCGTGCTGGCATTCTATATGTTATGCCGCACCACCGCAACCGTATAAACACTTGTTGCAATTTATGATCTTGATGATCCCAAACATTTTGTGTTGTTTGAATGCAAATTAAAGCCAAACAAAAGTGGATTTAACTCAAAACAAAATAAAAACAAAAATAAAATATAATATTGCTATTATATTTGTTTTTGTTTTTTTTTTCTATCTCTTATCTCAGCTGTGGTATCTGAATTGTATTCTATAGCAAATTGCATTTCGTGATCAGAATTGAACATTTTAACTTGCATGCGTTGGCATATAATTAGCTTGAAAAAAAATAAAAAACGGATAGTAATTAGATGGATGAACACGTGCAGTTTATCGGATGCATTTAATCTGGCCTTCTGATATTTTATGTATGATGGGTGGAGATTTTTGATTTGGGTATTTTCTATAATAGAGTTAATTTATATTATTAATCTAATGAATCTCTACAGGCATGACAAAAAATATTGTTATTATTGTTAGTTATTTATTGATGCCACAAAAGTGATTTTTTCGTCATACTTTCAACCCACTATTTCTATTTTAATCTTAACGTATCGACATAAATTTAAAGTTTTTTTACCTACCTACTAACTTAAAATTTAAGGTGGCGCTATAGACTGGATATGACCTCGACCTCAACTATCAAATTTCTCCATCACCTCTAGGCTTGGTCCCTAGCAGTTTCCAGTTAAGGAAGCCAAGATTTATAGTTGAGCTATCGGAGCCACGGCCTTCCTCTGCTTTTTTACTAAAGAATTCTCAAGTTATTGTCCTTTTCATTATATGCTCTCTATTGTTTTTGAACTTTCAAAAGAACACTGACTTTCTTTTCTAATTTTGACAATACGAATAATTCTAATTATGAATGTTAGGAAATGCTTTTAGGAACATATACAATATACATATGTCATTGAACTAATTTAAATTCATAAAATCTTCCATTAAAGGTCAAATCACTCTGCAAAAATTTGCATGAAATAATCTTTGAGTGACCGAAACCCCATGAAAAGTGAAAAAAATTAAGGTCAGAAATATCATAAACTTTAATGATATATTTACAAAGTAGGTTAGGTATGTTTATGCACGTTTTTGGTGCTCCCATAGCGCGTAGATTTTTTAAAAATAGTGGGGCCCACGCCTCACAGGGGGCCAATTTAAAATTATGCTGTACTTCATTCCGAAAAATCTATGCTTCTTGTGTTTCCACCCTTGGAGATATATTTCTGAACGCATCCAGGATCTGTCATTCATCAAATGCGGATTTAATGCCATAAATAAATGACTGATAGAAAAGGAAGCGTCTGGATTTAAAAAAAAAAATGAAACTGATGTTTTCTAAATTTTAATCTGACATAAAATCTATTTGCAGGAGGCATCTACCGCAAGGATTTAACTAAACTTAAATATTTCATAAAAATATTACTATTATTCATTTTTTTTTTTTACTTGAAGTTCGGTTCTACAATGTTTTGAAAACAAACTTACTTGATCTTATTTAGAAACGTTGTCTTACTTTAGACAACTGTCGAACTTAGCCTAACTTAGAGTAGATTGTCTTAAGCCGTTCACATCCAACGACATGTTCATCAACATGCGTCGTGTAGTTAAATTTTTGTTATGTGAACACCAGCCGAACTAGCTATTAGTTCAATATTTTTGATAATTTGCTCTGTCGAACGACCGCTATCGTAAATGTAAACGGAAGCCGGACGACCGAAAATTTCAATTTTACGTCTTCTCTCATTTTTTGTTTCGTAAGATTAAAAGGGAATGGGCTGAAATGTAAGCAAAATAATAAAACGAGAAAGGAAACAAATGAAATTAATGCGCTATTATTGGCGCAAATAATGAGCTGCGATTTCATGTCGGTACGACAGTCGTTGAATTTGAACCTCCCTAATATCAGCCATTCAATTTTTTTATTGAACATTTCAGTTAAGTTTCAGATTTTGTGTGAAAATTTTTTAAGGCATAACAGGTGCGTTCAGAAAAATGGGATCTCAGAGATTTTTTTCCTCAGACTTTTGACAGCAAAACTGAGAAATTTTGCTGAGGAGTCATGTTCATTTAACTAAGATAGCTGAGATCTCCGAGATCATGAGGGGACATAAAGATTTTGGAAAGGTTCTGATGAGACATATCCAACAAAAAAGTTGGGAAACACTGCTCTAAGGCCTTCTGCATCATTCGAAGAACATTCTTATAGATTCGCCGTGTAGTGACGATTCATTTACGCCTAGCTTCCTGCACACAAACAGTCGTATTTATTAGATTTTTGTCTACTTAGACACTGTTTAACTATTTTCAAATCGGTGGAAATATGCTTTATTTAATAAAAATAAATATCACATCATTCACGGCTAAGACAATCTACTCTTGTGTCTAAGTTAAGCAGCTATACAACAACAATAAATAAGGTTTTTGAACAGATTTTCCAAAGTTAGACAGTTGTCTAAAGTTAGACAACGTTTATAAATAAGACCAAAAGCATCTCGTCAAAGATAAATCACTGGAAATGTTCAATAACATATTTTTAGAAATGTTTAAATAAATTATTGTAAAATTAGACTTTGACTTCAAAAATAATTCCGACAAAGCTGAAAAATTATAAATATTGTGTAGAACTTTGTGTTAGCGCTTTTAAAAATAAAGGCACCCCAACGAATACTTTTGATTTTATGAGATGAAAATGGCTAAATATTTTTGTTTGTTGTAAATTGCACGAAAAGTATCAATTTGTTGGAAGAAATTTTATAGCAAAATGATTTTGTTCAAAATTATTTGAAAACCGTTAGTATTTTTGGAAAAAAAAAGTTAGGGAAATTATAGCTTATAAAATTCTACACAGAAATGATTCTAATACATTTTTTCATAAGAGCAATAGATTTCAAGAAAAACGTGTGCTTAAACGTTACAATATCAGTTCTTTATTTAAATATACTTTTTCCAAATCACATCGGTGTTAGTTACTGGTCGTATTCTCGTACGTTTCTTTTTTTTTTTTTTAAATCTATTACATTTACAAAGAAAAGTTACAATATTTTTTTTGTCTGAAATTTCACAGTCTACAATTTATATCTTGACAGGCTTTACAAAATCACAAGCTCAAATTTTCTTCGAGTTTAAATCAATCCTTGGATTCGATCCCCAAACTTTAAATGCACATAACACTCTAACCAAACTTTAAGGAAGCTCGATCTTCAAATTTTAAGGTGTTAAAATTGAGATAAAATATGAGGCATATCATTCTGGTGAAAAAGTTATTTGATAGTCGCATTTCAAAATACAATAGTTATTGAAAAATTTCAGAATAAAAAAAAAAAAATATTCTACAGTTTTTGCAAACGTGTTACCGCACGTCGTAATAATAAATTCAACAATAAAATTAAAGAAAGCAATTCTTTAAACCTTTAATTAGAGTTTTAAAGATCAAATCTTCAGGGTCAAGGTCTTTAAGTTCATATCAAATAACAAGCTTCATTGTTATGCACGAATTATTGGGGGTCGTCATATGTTTATAAACATACTTAAATTAATTCAATTTTATCCAAAAATTTCCACTATTATTTTCCTAAGCAGCTATATAGCTTTTTTTGCTGTGCACATTTTGGGCGTGTAAATGCGGGCACAAAAAATAAAGACTATAACTTACATAAATAAACCATTATGGTTGCACGATTCTTGTTTAGCACAAATTAATTAAATTAGTTATATTTTTATGTTTTTTTTTTTTCCTATGCATTTTTTCTAAAGAGAAATAAATGCTGTATAAAGTTTATTTCTTAAAAGAAAGAAAAAGAAAAAAGCAGAAACCAAACAACTTTACAAACAAAAACAGCTAATTGATTATTAAAAATACAACTTCAGAAAATGCTTCAACGATGCTATAAAGATAAAACGAAAGAGTGATGGATTTTCAATTAGGTACATATGTATGTATATAAGTACCAAACGACTTGACCTAACCATTGTAGTGTAGTTATAAAGTCCTATACTTGTTTTAACTCTTAAGTAAGCTGCTGTATTTTGAGTTGAAAAAAAAATGTTTTAGTAAGAAATTAAAACAACAAAAAAAGAATGGTTAAGTTTGTTTTATCCGGAAACGAGTTTATAAACAATATGAAACTAATTGCATATAAATTGATTTACACGCAGAGTGTGAGATAAATAAACTATGAAATGGTTGAAAATGGTTTCAAATTTAAATTGGAGTAATTATATGGATTTAAGTTTCATTTAAATAAATAAGGCAGGTACATAAAGTAATTTTTTTTTTTTAATTCATAAAATAAAATTTGTTGACGTTCATGATTACCTTTAAATTTTTAAATCGATTTAATTCACAGAATGATTGTCTTGTCACGTCCATTTCAATTAGACTTCAATTAGTCATTCAAAAACAAAAATAAAACCTGTAATTTTAGCATCTACTTTACAAAATCAACTTTTAGAATAAATAATGTACATACATAGGTACATATCTCTTAACGACCTTTTACTTTTATAAAGCTATTAAGAAGAACAAAAAAAACATATTTGCAATAAGGACAGATTTTCTTTGACGAAAAATGATAAAGAAACCAATAAATGTCTAAAAATGTATTCAAGATTTAAATTTACCGCCATTTGTGTAGTAAAGTTTTGGTAACTCTAAGAAAATAAACAATTTGACAGCTGACAGTTTAGGGTTTAGTTCGTATGTCAATTGAACTTTGAAAGAATGAAGACGCAGATTTTCGACGACGCCAAATTGATGTTCCTAGCATTTAAAGTGCTTGTTTCTGAATTATTATTGTATTTGGCATCACCAATTGATCCAGTCTCCCTGAATTGTACAATTACTCTCTTTACTGATTCAAATGTCAATATAATTATCAAGATCATATTATTTTTATATAGTACCATCCCTAAAATATATTTTATTGTGTTCATATTTTTTTTTTATTTCATTTAGCAAATTATTTAAAGAACATGTATCTACCAGAAAATATCCTATGATGCTGGCACGTTTGACAAAACTATATCCAATTATCAAAATATATAATTATAAGTTTGTCAAATTAATTACCAACATCAACTTTAATTTTAGTTTAAACGAGTATCTTTAATTTTTATTTTATCAAAATTTATTTGCGACAAAAGTTTATTTCAAATCTGCAACCAACAACAACAACAATAACAAAAAAACCTTGATGCCCTATATTAATTTAAATTGCAGTGATTTACTAAATTAAAATTTAATTAAACCACAAAATTGGATAGAACTCAAAAACTTAGTCGTTATTATGTATAATATATTTTCACACAAACAGGCACACAACATCTATAATATTAAATATATCGTGTTTCTGACATATTACATAATCAAAAATAGAGCTTTAACAAAAACTAAACATCAGTAGATAGAATAACCCTAAAACCGTAAGTGTGTGTGGTGCATGTATGTATGTATGTGTCTGTAAGTGATTAAAAATGCTTGTTATGTAGGTAAACTCCAGCACAAAATATAATCAACAACAGAAGGGAAAACTTTATGCTTTTCAATTTAATACCCTTTGGTTCTTACACCTCTATCTGATGGGTATAGGTACCTACTATGCAAGCAATAAAAAAAAAAAACAAGAATAAAATAATTCTGTATAATTTTATAAATATTTTGTTTTTGTTTCGTGATGCATAATCGTCGATTTAAAGTTATGTAACTTTATGTCAAATTAGGGATAATCGTATTAATTTTTCATAATTATCGAAAGTTTATGTTTTTCCTGTCCTAGAAGCAACCTTTAGCATGTTCAGGAGGGTCAGCTTTTTGATAGTGATTTAAGGGTAAGAGTTAGTCGTAGATAAGAAGAATTTTGATGCACTAATGTTTAAATGGTGTGAAAAAAAATGATGTAGGTATAATAATGTGGAAACAAAATTTGAAAAATACATAATTTTACACAATGTGACAGATCGTTTGTGAACATTTTTAGCACCACAAATTCTATCACATTTTTAGTGTTTAAAGTTATGGCGAAACTCATTTAATTCAATGCAAAAGTGTTGACGATACGAGAAACGAGATCTCTTCGTAGCCTTCCACACTTAAAAAACAATTTAATGCAATAGAATAATACAAAACAAAACATTTCTCTTCATAACGCGTCAGGTCTTTTTTTCATTTTTTTTGAATTTCTCGTTTCATTTTCTTGTCGCATTGCGAATCGGGCTTTACCTCTCAGCAATTTTTAGTTTTTAGGAGAGGAGAGCATGAAGTAATACCTGACTCACAAGTCACAATTCACAATACGACGTGAAAGCATGATGCCTGCCTAATTCACAATCACAAATCACAATGCGACGAGACAAAGAGGCTTCGACTCGAGACTCTTTATCACGAATTTAAAACAACGAAATAATAAAAAAAATAAAGTATTTCTCTTTCTCGTCGTCACGACGCACGCGGCAGAAGCCTGAAGCCTGATTCACAATGTAACGAAGAAAGGAGACGAGAGCATGAAGTAAAACCTGACTCACAAGTCACAATGCGACGTGAAAGCTTGATGCCTCATTCACAATCACAAATCACAATGCGACGAGACAACGAGACTTCGACCTCGACATGACGAGATCTCTTCACAGTTTACCTCTCTTAATGACGAACTTAAAACAATGAAATAACTCGTCCTCGTCATCACGTCGCGTCGCGTCGCGTCAAATGTTCGAAAAATTGAAAAAAAAAGACGTTGCGTTATGACGAGAATTGCTTCATTATGTATTATTTTATTGTTTTAAATATTCGTCATAAGAGAGTAAAACTGTGAAGAGATCTCGTCATGTGAATGCCAACGTCTCGTTTTCAAATGAGGTGAACAAAATGGTAGCGGTTATTGCCTAAACACATGGATACGGTGCTGCAACTGCAACTGCAGCTGGAATAGCTGTCAAAATATTCAATTCACACAAATTCAATATTACGAACACAACACAACACAACGGAACTGGAGTCGGTGCTGCAAGAGTTCATCAACTTTTAACTTTTTACGTGCAGCACTTTTGACGTTTCAATTTGCATGAAGAAAAAAAGAGGCGGACAAAAAAATACTGAAGCTTTTTGTGCTTATTTGTTTCGTAAAAATTATTATTAATTAAAAAATAAGCTCGTGGTATTTTTTTTTTAATACATATATAAAAAGCTGTAAAGCTGCATTGTGGGCACATAAAAACTAGCACGTACGACACTCGTTAACAGCTGTTCCAGTTGCAGCATTCTATTGTGTTCAGGCAGTTAACGATTTGAAGAGAATTTTTTGACATTCCTTTTCACACTTAGTGTGTGTTAAACCAAGAGATTTAAAAGAGAAAAAAAACTCATACGATTTTCTCTTGGTACAATAATAAGAAATCTTAGAAGAAATTAAAAGAAACCTCACAAACAAAGGTTAGCTAAACTAGAGATGCCGCGAATAGTGACTCGGCCGAATACCGAATACCGAATGTTCGGCCACACTCGTCGGCCGAATACCGAATATTCGGCAGCCGGACATTCGGCCAACGATGTGTATCTAAGTGAGAGACTATTTTCAGAAGCTGGAATTGTTTACGAATGCCGAAAAAGTAGTTTTTATTCACCACAACTTACCATTAGTAGATTTTAAATACTAAAATACAAATTTTTGAATAAAAGAAAACATTTATTGTAAGATAATAAGTCTTTTTTATTCTCCATTTGTTATTCGGTATTCGGCCGAATGTTGTGAACTATTCGGCCGAATACCGAATATCAAAAATATAGGCCGAATGCCGAATAGTGGCCGAATATTCGCGCTATCTCTAACCTAAACACATCAAAGCTAGTTCAGGCCATTTGAGTGTAACCGACAATGGCCACGTTCAGTATTGCAAGTTTAGATTTTCAATTCAAAAAAAGTTGTATTTTGGCGGAGAGCTTTAATTTAATGAGTGTTATGCATTTCCTAAAAAGTACACTAAATATAAACCAAGGCTTTCGATGTTGAATAGAGGACAAATATTTTTAAGAACTATCAGTCTTATTTATACGAAAAGTTGAAGCAAAAATTTTATCATATTATGCCTTAAACTCTACACAAAAAGATTTGACTCATTTACTTCATAAAAGCAATGGATTTTGAGATAAACTTACGCAAACACATTCAGTAGATAGGTTAGTTGGGATACTGCATTTTGCAAAAAGTACCTACATAAATATTAAAACTGATCTTGTAACGATTGCGCAGGTTTTTCTCAAAATCTTTTGCCCCTACGAATAAAAATCTGGCTGTCTTTTAATGTAGAATTGCATAAGCTACATTTCTTGTTAAAACTTAAAAAAAAAAAAAAAAATTGATAGTTCTCGTGCATTTCAACCTCCAAAACCACCAAAATCAAGTGTCCTTACCCTCACTCTTAAAACTTTAGCCCTGGTCTAAAATAAGGATATATTTTACTTTATGCTTGAGACTGAAAAAATAGAGCTTTCTACCGAAATTCAGCTTTGCCATTTTTTTTTTTTTTTTTGAAGTTTTGCCTTTTTTTATTTAATGGACAAGTTTAGAAACTGAGTAAATCTGTAATCAATTGCTATTTTGTCTAAAGATTTAAATCTAATTTTAAACAAAATCATTTACTTTTTGCCACCACATCACTGATGGGTACTACGGTGTTTTATATGTGCACCTACGCTAACCTACACATATAAATAATGTACAATACCTAATAAAGTTAAGGGTGCGTTCTTTAAGTTTTGATTTAATTTTTAAAATGTTTGTCTATGCTAGCACATAATATCTATAAAACCTCTACGAAACTGTCAACTTTATTTGGAATGTATTTGAAATTTTTGGAAAGTTTGTGTCCTTGGAAACACTCACCTCTGCATTCACGACCAGCAGAGAAGGATGAAAGTTGCGAATTCGTTTATAGGTAGGTAAGGTACCTGTTATTTTGTCTAAAAAAAATAAAAGCGCAAACAACCAACAGAAACAGACTGGGCCAGCTGATGTTGGCACAAGATTATTTAATTTGATTTTTTTTTTTTTTTTGTTAGTAAGTCAGCGTGGCTGTCAGGTAAAGTTTATTGCACCACCTGTTTCGGTTGAACAAATATTTTTTTATGTACATTTTTATTTCTTTTATTTGTTTTTTTTTTTTTGTTTTTATAGAAAATAATGTACATAATATTTGAGTGTAAAAAAAACCAAGCGTATAAATGCAACCATAAGCAAAATTAAACAACAACAACAAAAATCCGTTGGAATTTGGAATACATATTCAACTAGATATACCTGCCTATATATACGAAGTAGGTTTCTACATCGCAGATTGAAGCGATTTGTATTTATTTGCTGCGGCAGAGAAAAAAGAATTATTTTATGTTGCATTTGTTTTGATAACAGAATTTTAACTGCACATATATAATTAGGTTGACAAGAAGGCTTTGGGGCAAACAAGTTCTTAAGCTGGACATACCTACATATACTTTTTTTTTAAATTGTAAATTGCAATCTGAAATAATTTTTGTCTTTTTTAATTTATATCGAGTGTTATAATGTACCTATATGAGTTATTTTCAGTTCAAGCTTTATAGACGACTCCAAAGTTTGACTTTTATAAAATGAGAATGGCTGAAATGTATGTAAAAGATAGGACCCTTCTAGCGTTCTAAATCAAGTGATCTTATGTCTTTTTGTCTTTTGTGAACTCGTCATTTCATTAACCGAAACTTCGCTAAACTAAGTCTATGTCTAGGTGTTACGCCGCTGACGACACATCGTAAAATTGGATTCAAAAAAAATTATATCCCCACACACCGCGAGCTCCTTTACAAAGAGTCCTTGACTTGTTTAGAGATTGGATCAGAAGCTTCGGATTAATGTTAGATTACTGTATGACTAAAGAAATAATTGCTTTATAAATGGAAATCTTCTTCAGTAACGGCTAAATTTCTTAGTGTAATATTTGATCGTAAGCTAAATTGAATGGAAAACATTAAAAGAAGAGAGAAATAAGCATCAATATTATTAGATGTACATATGTATGTACGTCTGGAGCCGGATTTTTGATAAAAATAGAGACTCAGTCCGGTCTACATTGGAAAGGGTCTTTCAATATAAACTTCCGATTATTGACAGTTGATAACGGCCATATCGTTAAGGCTACATTTGTCAAATTTGCTGTCTTTTATTTAGTAATACTGTTGAAGCTACATCTGTCAAATTAGCTGTCATTTATTCAGTAATATTATTGAAGCTACATCTGTCAAATTAGCTGTCATTTATTCAGTTATATTGTTGAAGGTACATCTGTCAAATTAGCTGTCATTTATTCAAATATATTGTTGAAGCTACATCTGTCAAATTAGCTGTCATTTATTCAGTAATATTGTTGAAGCTACATCTGTCAAATTAGCTGTCATTTATTCAGTTATACTGTTGAAGCTACACTCGTCAAATTAGCTGTCATTTATTCTATTATATTGTTGAAGATACATCTGTCAAATTAGCTGTCATTTATTCAGTCTATTTTGCAAAACCATTCATCCAAAAATCATCTTCAGCGATGAGGCCCATTACTGGATGAATTTGGTACGTCAATAAACAAATTGTGGCATTTGGGACGATACATCCGATAAAGTCACTATTTTGTCTTGATTTTGTGGCGACGCGGCGGCGCAGCGGCGCTGTATCGGTCCATATTTCTCTGAGAACGACGTTGGCTAGGCCATCACCTTCAACGGTGTGCGCTATAGGTCGATGTTTACCAAATTCTTTTGGCTGGAATTGAATGATATGAAAAACAACAACATGTGATTTCAACAGGACAGCGCTACGTGCCTTACAGCTCACGCCACATTGGAAATTCCACACGAGCGATTCGATGGCATGGTCATCTCATCTCACGTGGAAGTTATGTGAACTGGTCGCCAAGATCGTGCGATTTGACCTCGCTAGACTTGGGGGTTTTCTGAGGACGGGTCCATGTGAAAAAGCCACAGGCCTCAGCGGCCCTCAAAGCCAGCATAACCCATGCCATCGCATCGGTCAAATTCAGCCTGAGTCAGACTTATGGCAAATTTGACATTTTGGATGCGCGCCATCCAAAGAAGCCGCGACGGACATTTGATACATATTGGCATCGACAGGCCTTTCAAACGAATAAAAATTTCAATGATATCTCACACTCACTTTGTTGTATTTAAATTTAAAGATAGGATATCAATAGAACCTGTATAAGGTGATTCGCTGTCATACGAATTCTTTAACAAAATTTTTCGAAAGCATAGTACAAAACTATCACGAATACTATCACCGCAAACTGTAATGCTACTTTATAAGTAAAAGAGTAAAGAAAATGCTTTGAGTAAAACCAATCAATTTAACCATTAAAAACTTAATTTAGAAATATTCTTACTTTTTTAATTTTAATTTATACTGGATGCTGAGAAACGTACCTGAAACGATAAAAAAAAAAACATTAGTATAAATAAATGTATAAATAATATTTCATCGAAAATACACAGTTTTATTTCAAATACATACAAAATAAAAACTTAATTCATATTCAATTATTTTCTATGTTCTATTCAATTAATTCTATGTAATTTTTAAAAATTCTCTAAAGGTACCTTACTTATGTATGTATATCTTTGTCTAAAGTTATAACAACGTTTACCTGAATTGAATGAATAAACCCCTTTTTCTATTCATTCATGTTTCCTTACAAAAGGATTATTTCAAATTAATCTTAAAAAAAAAATCCCCATAAAAAAGGCGTATCTTTTATTTAATTTAATTTACCTTTTGCGGTACTAGATTAACATGGTCCAGTTAAACGTGGAATATTTTAGAATATTTATAAAACAGTTTTAGGTATTTATTTGGTAACCTTAGAATATAAAGAGAAAACACCTTTTTAAGTTCATTCAATTTGCATTTGGACTTTCCAAACAGACAACTCTACATGTCAAACCGCTTTAACACGACATAGAATAAAACTCCACAAGGTAAATTTTATTTAGCAAAAATTATTATATAGAACAACATCTAGATGGATAAAAAGAGAAATTTCTATGCATTCACAACCAAAAGAATATAACCGAAATTTAAATGAATAGAAAAAAATTCTGGCTATGATGAGAGAAGAAAAAAAAAAAACAACTAACGCACAAAAAGTTAAGACCACCACAATGTACATATACCTATGTATGTATCCCAGGAGTATATTTAGATGTTGGATGCATCTGCATCATAATAACACCATATATGTACATATAATGTAGGATAGCTGGAGTTGAACCTGAACACGAAGTTATAAAGGACCCTCCTGCTAACGGTATGTATATCCAAGCCACCATAAACATCAGTTTGCAGCTATTGCAAGCATCGTTGAACAGCCGAATACAGACGTAGTCAGAGCACAGAGTTATTTCCACATTCCTGAGGATGATTTCTAGTACCTAACCCATAACTATCTAGTATAGTTGTTAATGTTCTTATAGGCCTTTATGCAGTTTATTTCCAGAATTTTGATTTTCAAAATCCATTCTACACGGATATATACATATGTAGGTAAAAATATAGGGCATGAGATGAGAAGAAGGATATACCGAACGGAACTCGAGTGAGATTTAAGATGTTTGGATATAACTATACATATTGAAGAGAATGTAGATATAGATATGTTTATATAGTTTATAGGATTCCAGAAGGCAACCTCTCCCAATGGAGCATGAATTTCATTTCGTACTATCCTTTCAATAATAATAATTCAATAGATTTTATGGTTGTGAAGGATATTTTTGGTATATAGGGTGTTAGTGATGATTCAAGAGTAAAAGCTTCTCTGAAGTCCAGCAAAAAAAAAACACATTTGATTTGAATAGGTATTGTGCATTCAAGTCTATGCACAAGCACCAGAAATCAAATGAAATTTGATGAAATGAATGTAAGTGAAGATTCATTTCCTATATAACACTTCAACTAAACACATCACATCATTTATATCTCTTCGTTTCTTTTTGATTGCAAGTTTTTGATTTAGGTATAGGATTTCATTATTATTTTTTAGGATTAAATATGTCATCGATAAATTGAAGACATAAATGTTTAACAAAAAAAATAACTTTATTTCATGATTGCTTTTTTTTGGCGATTTTCTATTTTTTTACTTGCGATATGCGGGAGAATGGAGGGCAAATTTCGTACAAAATCTGGACTTGACACCACGATGATAGAAAACTCCAAGAATATTGTTCCGTAAGCCCATATTTACACGATGAAACATGACTCCATTTGCATTTGGCAACACTAACTAGAACTAAAGTGAGATCCTCGTTGCGCCGGGACGAAATACCAATTTTCGTGGAATAAAGACCACTAAAAGCTATTCTGAATCTAAAACTAAATATAACATTATTGTTTCAGTACAAAAAGAAATTATACCTATTATGAAGGTTTTAGCATTTCACCCTAGGTACACCAATAACTAACGACCTTTGAACAATTTTGTTTTACAGGTATCTGACAATCTCCTGAACTTGTCGGAACACATAATTTTTTAATATTTTCAGGCGGCTAAAATACTGTAAGATTGATTTTAAATTTTCAGATTTTAATTGTTAAGGAAATCTGTCAATTGCTGACAATTTCTTCAATAAGCGTTTTTCTGTTTTACCTCAGAGCAGATCAATGAGCTGTCAAAAATAAATTCTATGTTTCTTTTTTACCTCGGACAATGACAGTTCAATGCTCAAGTGTGTTTTATAATTTAATCTGAGCTCTTTGATCAGTGTTGCCGTTTAAGTAACTTTGTCACTATATTTAGCGGCATTTTCAAAAGTTTAGCGACAAAAAAAATATTTTTTGTCACTAGATAATTCTGGTTACTTTTCTAGTGACATTTTGCAAAAGCATATTTTGCACATACATTATCAAAAAATTGCATTTATTTTTTACTCAATCGGGGCTGGCTCGATGAGCTCAATAACAAAATGAACCGAGCAGATGGAGCAAAAATCTGAGCGCGACCAACTTCAAACAATTTGTATGTAATTTGACAGATTACTAATTATAAGACAGTTCAGTGCGCAATTCTATTTCTCAAGTAGAACGGAGCGGTCAGGTCGCGCTCAGTTTGGAAGTTTCTTTTTTAGCTCAGAGCACTCAGAGCTCCAATTTTATGTTTCTTTTTGCGCTCTGAGCATGCTTAGAGAACGGTCTACGAGCTCAGAATAAATTGATAGAGCAGACGGAGTTAAATAGCTGAACACAAATTCCACAAGTGGAAAAAAAAACATCAAAACATTAAAAATGGCGGACGAGAATAGACGACCTGCAAAAGAAGGTAAAATTATTTAATAAATTTACTAATAATAATAAAATTATTGTTTTCAATTGTGACAGCTGGTGAAGCGAATTTCTTTAAATAAATCTGAACTCTTAGAGCACAGTAGGTACGCTCAGTTCAGAGATATTTGGAGTGTTTATTTTAGATCCAGATTAAAACTGAAATCCGGGTGTATTTACATTGAATTTGTATAATTTACATCCTGATTTGAGTTTTAATCTGGATGAAACGAGTAAATAATATGGCCGTTAGAGTTAACAGTAAACTTTCGTTCAAATAATACACAAAATTTAGGATTAATTAATGAAGTAAATAATAAATATGTACATATGTATGTACATTTGATTTAGTTTTAATGCACCTTTAATGCACCTATAAATCGCTAAATTACCTTATTAACAATTTTGGTGTGCCAATTTTAAAACTTTGTCTTACTGTGTTTTCGAATAAACTTGAATTGAATTTCTCACATAAATCACAAATTAAATATGATTGTTGTTTTATTTGAATTTATTAATAGAGGCTTAAGTCTGAATTTAAATCGCCAAATTTTTCAAGAAATCGTGCTAAATGTATACGTACAAATTTATTAATTTTTTATTACTGAGTCCATAAAGCAAACGGGAAATTACCACTTAACAGGTAACACACACTCGAAACTGGAAAGAAGGTGAAAAAAGAACCAAAACATTACTGGAAATATTGTATGAGTTTTGAACAAAAGAACGACACTGATAATCGTTCAATGTAAATTGTAAATCCAGTTCCAGACTAACTGTCAATGAAATGAGAATCACTGATGAACATCGATTCAGGACGGATTTAAAAAAAAAATTAAATCGTGAGCTTATGACCTTACCATGCTTAAACATTAATGTGAAAGTTAAATATAATAATAAAATTATCCTGAATAACACTCGAATACAAATAAAAATGCATATTTTTCTCAATGAAATTCTGTTTGTTAAACTGTAAAAGTTGTCACACATCCGATAACAATTAAAAATTCCCTTCTTTATTTTCAATTAGAATTTCAAGTCCTTTTTTTATTTATCGATTTTATTATATTGTTCGCTATAAACAATCGAAAGCCGACAATGGGAAGCCCAATTATAATTATAATCTGGAGAAATCCCACAGCTTCAGCGTCACCATAACCATCGCTATCACACGCTACCGTACTGCAACCTGCAACCCTCCAAGATATCCACCATCAATATTTCTCATTTATTCCCATTCCCAATAATTTCTGATCTGAATGTTTGCTTTCTTTGTTTTTTATGTTTTCATCCCTTCAATATTATGTTCATTCATTTGTCTTCCTTGTTTTATTTCTATTGAACTCCTTCTCTTATTATTTTTTTTGATTGCATTCCAGTGTTGTTATAATGTAGTTAAATTATTTTTTTAAAATATAAAAATTTACAAAGCCTTTTTGTGGCTTAAAGGAATTTATTTTTATTTCAAATTAAAATGTTTATTTAGGTAAAAAACAGGTGTTTAAGATTAAAAATGATTTAAATGCATAAAAAACATTTATAACAATACTGTTGCATTCCTTTCTCACTTCTTCAAGTGCAAGAATTCTCCACAAAAATATATTTTATCACTGATTGTGAGTAAAGAACGAAGACCGTTGTCGACGACGACGACGACGCTCAAAGTGGCCCTCGAAATGTCCTGATTTTTTGTTCATCTCTCTGAAACCTGAAGCACAATATAACGCGCAATTTTCTTTTGCAATTTAATTTTTTTGTTTTTATTTTTTGCTTTGCTCGTCGTCCTTTCTATCCTTGTACTTGTGTGTCACCCCGTTAATTGTAAACTGGTTTCTTTTTTATTGTTGTTGTTGTTTTTTTTTTTTTTTACCACATCCATTGTTTTAATTCTTCCCGCGTACCACACACCACACTGACAAACGGTTGTTGTGAGGACAAAACAAGTTTTGCGGAATGAGGGATGGAACAGGAAGAACTTGCCGCTTCTATGCAATAATGGTGGCAGAGGATAAGTTTGTTTTTTTTTTTTTTTTTGGTAAAACAGGGATTCCAAACAGTAAAAGAGAGTAAATTGTCACAAGGATATAAACGTGCACCACAACAGCGCAGCGTTGGTGAACTTTTATTGTTCTTAGAAAAAGAATCCAAAACTGAAAAGGTTTTTAAAGCGGGCGTTTTTTTTTTATGTGTGTATAGGTATGAATGTTTAAAAGGAACATGTGAGACGGGCTAACAAACAAAAGTGTAAGGAAACCGGGAGATGTGTAATTTAAGACCAGCAGCGGGATGCGGTTCAGCTTAAAAAAAAAAAAAGTTGCAAAAAACATACAGGATAAAAATATCGACAGAAAGAGCAACTTTCTGGGTCTTTCAAGGCATTGTAGGTTGAGTTTTAAGGGAGATGTAAAAACACACAATAAGAATTTTGATGACGCAAGAAGTAAAACCAAAATAATATACATAGATACCTTCCTAGTATATGGATAACAGGATAGGTAATACAAAACGGTTAAATGTGGCATGGGTTGGAAGGGCTGGAAGTGAACTTTTTAAAAGAAGATGTGAATAAATGTTGAAAGGATATTTCAAAAGAATATTTTTTCAAGCGGAATTTTATGTTATTTTACTCACGTTTTTTGTTTTTCTTTTAAACAAAACCGATATAAGAATTGGAGCACATTAAAACATGTTAATTTGATGGGGATTAAATATGAATTCAAGGAAATGCAAGCAAAACACGTAATTTTGACATGGATTAGGAACATGTCTTTCCGTCACGAAAACCACGATTCATGGGAGATCTAACTCTCTTTTAAGTTACACCACTATAAAAGCAAAATATATGACAGTCATCATTTTTACAAGTACTCCCAGTAGGAAATAATTATCATCCTCACTGAAAAATGAAGCTGAATTTAACATTGAAACGAAACATCCCTTTCTTTAATTTGTTACCTACAAAAAATTCCAGATAGTTCCATACTGAATTAATATTAGTTATTTTAGAAGGTAAAATTATGCGATGATTCAATTGTTAAAAAGTAATGCATAAGTTGATCAGTTTCGTCTGCTTTGTAAAAGATAAATTAAGGGAAAAATAAAACTCTAATGACGCTTTCTTTTTTTACATCGCCCCACAAAATGATATGTTGCTGAATTACAATCGAGGTCTTGATTTCTTTCATGAGACGTAATTAATTCTTTCAGAGTAAAAGAAGACCTCACTTCACTTATTAAAATTATTTTAGTTTTCTCAATTCCAGGCCCTTTTTCGTCCAGAATGAAAACAGCCATTCGACATCCAAATTCATCAGAGCGGGAGTTGCTCAAGGATCTCTACAACATACATATACGTCCGACTAACCCCAACACATTAAGGCAATGAATTTTTCTTTATGCTGACAACTCATTAACGTAAGCGAAATCACTATACCCGATCATTGCGACCCGAAGAGTAGAAAAGCAAGTGAGACGCCTTTGGGAATACTACAAAAGATGGGATATCAAAATCAACTCAGCCAAATCTGAATTGGCTTGCTTCAGAAGACTCGTTGGACGTCGAAACACACGCTCTGCTGCAAGTTGCCAAAGCATCACTCTCAGTCCGCCCAACGGATCGCAACTCACAACGAAGCCAAAAATAAAATACATATCTGGTTATAAACTTTGACAAGAGATTACGTTTCAACCTACATGCAATGGCAGTCCTCAAAAAGGGGAATTACGCCTTCCATCTCATGCAGCCCGTAATGCGGAAAAGGAATGTACTCAGTCAAAAGACAAAGTTGCTTCTCTGTAAGCAACTTGTCCAAAACTAGCATGAAAAAGGTTGGAGCGTTTGAGAGAAAAATTCTGCGGATATGCACAGGACTCCATTTTGACCGACGACGATAAAAACACTTTAGCAACGAAAGGCTATACGAAGAATCAGGAATAACTCCTCTGGATTAATTCCTGATAATTACTGTAAAAAAAAATTGACGAGTAACCTATGCAATCATCAAAACCTAATGGTGAGGACTATTATTAGCGAAGAGAAACATCCAGAGAGATTTGAACAACCCGAGAATGTATATATTACAATCCAACCAATGACAATTTTTCAAACAATTTTTTTATTAAAAATTTGTGTATGATAACACACTTGCAGTTAGGCTGCCAAGCTTTCGCACCATCATATTAATATTGAAGGTTTGAATGAAACAACAACAATTGGGTGAGCTACCACCAAGATTTTATAGCCTGGAGACTGCAGTTAAACAGTAAAACCATAATTTGCGTTGAGAAGAGTACGACAGCATTTAATTGAAGAGCCCACTGTCATACTTTTATACTAAAATGAAATTATTTCTGTTGATTATGGAATACGCAATACTAGATCCGCAGTGAATCTCTTTATACATTGTTATCTTTCCTTTTGATGACAAATTGGTAAAGAGAAAAGAGAGCACTGCACTGCGAATCACTGCGGATTTAGTATTGCGAATTTAATAATCAACATAATAGATTTGGAGAAAAATCTTTCATATGCTGCGGAGCATTGATTCAAAAATGAACTAATTCGACTTTAACCTCAGTAATCTTTGCTCAAGGTTCGAAGAACGATAAAATATGATTCGTTCTCTCGCGAACAATTCGTAAGGGAATTTTATTTTTGATTCGATCGCATATCTTATTTTCAGGTTCCTTTAAAATAAAATTCGTGTTCGTGAACAAATCATATCTGTTGCGATCTGTAAAATATGTTTCGTTCGCGAATTTATCACGTGGAAACTATTGAAGATCCATTCGCGAACCGTTCGAATAAGAAAAAAATGTCATTTTAGATTTTATATAAATATCATACTTTACAGTAAATAGGGATATTTTTTAACGTAACTAATCCCACACAACATTAAAAAATCACTCTTCTTCATGTAAGACCGATTAACTTTTTCCTTCTCGAACTGACACACTTGCACCGAATCATTAATATTAATACTATGTATTGTTGTATTGTGCCTTTCTATGTTTCCTGTCACTTTTTCTTTCAATTTTTTTTTCACATATTAAACAAGTTGATTCGCCAACTACTTCTTCATTACAAGAAATATTTTTATCTAACTCAAATGTTTTTACTTTCCCCATTTCAACAAAAATCATTTAAAAAATAACTCACTTCATATCCGCACTGAATGGATACTTGATGACGAATGATTCTTTTTACGGATCCTTATCGCGAGCGAACCATATTCTACCTGAATTTTATTTTTCCGATCTCTCAAGAACGAGAGATACAGCAAAAAAAAATTGATATAGTGTCGTTCGTGAGCGAACTGTAAAATTTTTATAGATCGAGAATTTTATTGTTCGCGAACTATATTTTTACGGTTCGTGAGAAGATCGATAAAGAATGATAAAGATCCGTATTTTATGATTCGCGAGCGATATTTTACGAACCCTGACTTTGCTTAAAACTTCGTCTTCTGAATCTCTCGCCATACATTTCATAAAAAAAAAATTATTTAAGGAAATGTAAGAAATAATTCTTTAACTTTCATTGCGAACAGGTGTCGGTGGTGTAGGTATTTATTACAACCCACCACATTTCGAATCCTTAAATAGGTATGTACTTACCTTCTCTATAAGTAATATTAAATTTGTTGCTTCCTCCGTTTCCAATCTAAAGTCAATTTCCTTGTCAACCATCTGCTTTTTTTTTCTTTTTTTTTTGGAGTATAGGAATAAAAAAATGAAACAAAAAATTGTCAGATTTATTACATTTCCTTAACGAAACATTTTGATATAAGGAAACCAAAAACTATAGGTACCTACTTCTAAATCCCCCTGAAAGCAAATGCTATCCAATTTACAAGAAACCCAAAACATCAGGTGCATGATTGCAACCTAAAAAATACCTATCTCAGTATATCTACTACATATACCTACTTATACCTATACAAACTCAAAATCTTTAAACTCATGTACTTCAAAATCAGGTAACAGCAATGTACCTTATTCGAATAACCACCAACAGACAGAAAATGATATTTCCTATATCCAACCTTATCTTTCTTGTAATAAGAAAAAAAAAAAACAACTTTATTCTCGATATTCACAAACACACACACCCAAATGCCACGAGCAGACAAGTAGTCATTCAATTTGCTCTGTCTCAAAAAATAAAAAAATTGAGAATAAGAATAAAAGTGAAAAATAACCGCAAAGGATTCACATGTTACATATGTATATGTAGATGCATATTCCTATTCCCTTTTCATGTCATCGTGGAATGCGATTGACAGGCATCCACCCGAACAGAACATAGAATTTATTATAAATTTTTGCCAAACTCTTTCTAGCAAATAAAATTACGAAATAAAACCCTAAAGGATGTGGTTTAAACCTGAATTTGACTAGTATCTATGTATCCACCTACATATGTACATATTTATAAACATAAATGCATATCCTTATAAAATTGCAATAGATTTATCAGAATGTGTTACTGCAGAGAGTCCTTAAAGATGTTAAAATGTGTACATATGTATGTATAACTATGTAAGAAAAGTTTTGTCTGTCCTACTAAATTAGGGTTGCCTCTTAGGACGTAAGGGCAAGAGAAGAATTGCATAAGAAATTACACTCAAGGATTCATCTTCACCTGCATTTTTTATTTTTGTTTTTTTTTTACAATTTTGAAGTGTACCTGCCTACCTACACTGGCGCGGCTGCAGGACTCAAAGCAGGTGTGTTCCAATTTAACAGAACAATTGTTGGTCTACATTCGCAAAACTACAAACGGATTGTAAGTGAGTTAGTGTGCCACTCAACCCATTTTGAAGTCAGCCTCAGCAGCATGTCGTTGTCGTCTTCTTCGTCGGTTAGTTGTACGAGTACAAGTATATATGGTATGCAAATTGGGGCTAATAGCTGAGGCTCTTTATATTCTTACTTCTTGTTTTCCTTCTTTTGTGACACTCTTATAGGTCTTGGGTCTTGTCATCTCTTACAAAACTTTCACCCCCAATTACATCTCTTTATCTACATACCTACCTTTCATATATACTTACACTACAACCCATTATCAATGGGTTAACTGTAAGCGAAATTATACAAAAGGTAGATTAGAATGATATGTATATTAATGAGGCACAGTTGGACCAAATTAGAAGTGGAGTATTATTTTTTTTTTTTCAAGTTGAGAAGTAATTTTAAATATACCTACTTGTTGCACTTTCAACATTTTTTAATTTTAATTTTAATTATGCACAAAACTTCATGTACCTTAAGGTTTTTAAGGTGTTTAAGGAGTTCTTAAAAAAAAAAAAATGAGGTTTAGGTCATGCGCATTTTTCTTTTTGGTATACCTTTAAAGTAAGAATCATGTATTTACGCGCTCTACGCGATCCTAAAAAAAATGTTTGATATGGAAATAGTTGAGGGCCCTGTTCTTTCAGATCCAGCATCACACCTTCATTTAAAGACTTTAATTTTCAAAATGTGACAATTTGAACTCACGGTATGTATGGGGAAGATTTTGCATAAATTAAGGGGATTCAATTTCATGTCCTCGTCGTTGGCAAGCGCCTCTAAGTGAGGGCAAACAGCCTAACTGCGAGTGTCTATCACTTATCACACAAAAACACCTTTCATCAAGCAGCAGGCCATAACGAAAGATCTTGGAGAACTAGGGCCTTATGTAGGGTTCCCAACCGTACTATAATATATAGTATTGTTCTATATTCCGGGTCTCTGTACTATATACTGCTGAAGAAATATATAGTACGAAATAGTACTATATTTCAGTTTAATTTATCAATCATTTTGCAACATATAAACAAATATCAAACACACTTTGATTGCACTTTAAGGTTCCACTTTATACATGTATCCGAATGAGACTAAGTCTTGCTGTCAAACGTCTATAGTTTTCGAATGTTTTAAAAATAAAAGCTTGTTTCAAATATGGAAAGTGGAAGCGACAGTGGAAGTTCGTCAAACTCCAGTGGTAAATTAACACCTAAAAAACGAAAGGTACAAAAAAGTCTACAAAGACTACTACAAGACTACAACGCAATATTTATCTACAATTGGAAAAAGTGGAATTGGCCAGGTTTTCCAACCTTCTTTGTCGGTTTTTGTATGAATTGTCTCAATTCAAATGAATTGTTGACTGATTTTAATACTAAACGAAATTTTTACAAGAATAAAAAATATGAATGAGTTTAGCGACAGAAAAACAAACCAAAAATGGCAATATATTTTTAAAAAATCCAAAAACAACTTACCAAATGTAATTTCTTTTTTACTCTCTATTCCTGCCACTTCTGCATTTACAGAAAGAATTTTTTTCAATTATGAATTCCAAATGGCGAGAAGAAGCAAGCATTTCACTAATCAAAAATGAACTTTTAATCTTCATAAATTTGAAAATTGATTGCGATAAAGCCTATAACACATTTATTTTAAATACAAAATTGTTAAACGATGCTAAAAGCACAAAAAAATATAGATTTTATAAAAATAAATAATTACTAATAATATGTTTGGCCTATTTTTAACCTTTTTATAAAATACTATATATTTTTGAAGAGTACTATATTTTTTATAGCTAATAGTGAAAAATACTATAATCGGTGGAAAAAAAGTTGGGAACCCTAGCCTTATGACATTCCTACCAACAATTTTTAGCACCAGCTCCAGAATAAATAAATTACTCTGGTCATAATGTGGGTAAAAATAAGATATTTTTATACCCTCGCTTCGCTTGCTATAAGGTAGAAACATTACAAATATTACCCTAAGGTAAGATTTTCTCTTTTAGACAACTTTTTGGTCATATATTGGCTTGAAAAATTCCATTTTAAAATTTGTGTTGAATTTAGGTACTTTTATTACTTATTGCTAGCCATTTAAGCCATTTTGTAACCCCATGACTTGGAGAACTTTAGGTAATAGTCGGATAATTAGCCGTATTCTAACTAAAACATTTGGTTAACCATTAATGTATATGCGTGTTTTTAGCGGGTAGGAATGGACGGACCTACAGTTTTCTACCGAATAGGAACGACTAAAGATTTATCACTTACTCACAAGAAGCAGTACCCCTGACAAAAAAAAAAACACTCTGGTTTTTAAATGAAATAGGCAATGTTTTGACCCTCAAACCTTCACAGAAGCATTACAGTTCGATGGACTAACCATAACCCCACGAGATATTACCAAAAAAGAAAAGGGTTCCAGGCATTAGGTCAATATTATACCTTTTAAATAATGAACAAAAAAAAGGATCTACTTAAATTTAAAGATGATTTGCGAAGTACATTTCTGAAAAGGTTATTTTGGAAAGCAACAAAACGCCTGAAAACGGAAAACCGAAACAGAAGGCTGACCTAGAATACCATAAGTCCCACTTTCGAAGGTTTAATATTTGTCACTTTAGTTCAAACTTCATAGAGATCTACCCAGACAGTACTTCGAAAATACTAAAATCATTAAAAATTAGGTACAAACTCACTCTAAGAGTACTCTTCGATCAAAATTGTTAGGAACTTAAAAAAAAAATTAAACTGGTTTACCACAAGGAAGTGTCTTAGGACCAATCTTGTTTTTATTTTTATAAAAGGGATATTAAAGTGGATCATAATGCTTTCATAGTTAAATAAAAGAAAAGAAAAGAAAAGAAAAGAAAAGAAAAGAAAAGAAAAGAAAAGAAAAGAAAAGAAAAGAAAAGAAAAGAAAAGAAAAGAAAAGAAAAGAAAAGAAAAGAAAAGAAAAGAAAAGAAAAGAAAAGAAAAGAAAAGAAGACAGGTAAAAACTAAGCCATTACTAAAAACGGAACAATACACGCTTCAACAACGCATTGAAATTCACTACAAAAATGGCGCGGCTACGTGCCACCCAAGCAACGAAACAATCGAAATTTTGCAAGAAAAGTTTCCTAACCGTGTTATTTCTCGAGGAGGTGATCACAATTGTCCACCGAGATCTTGTGATTTAGCTAACACCTTTAAACTTTTTTCTTTGGGGCCACGTGAAAGATATGCCAATGCTCCACAATCTATTCAAGACCTTAAAGATGGAATTCGTGAACCTATCGAGGACATACAGCCGCAAATGTGCGAATTGGTCATGGAAAATTTCATGAAAAGGATAAGGTGCTGCAACCGTAGCCGTGGCGGCCATTTGGAAGATATTTTGTAAGTAATTAACATATTTTTAAGAAAATCGAAAATTTAAATATTTACGACAGATGGCAGTACAAGAAGAGCAAATAACTTTTGTTTTTGAAAATCGAAAAAGATTAAAGTGCTATTTTAAAGCTTACCAAAATTTATTTTCGCCTTAAAAATTTGCAATTTTTTCTAAAAACTGTAGAAACACGAATTAAGAAGATTATAACGCATTTTTTCTTGGAAATCGAAAGTTACGGTGTTGGTACGCTTCTTAAAATTTATTTTCACCCGTTGAAGTTGCAAACGTGGGAATTATTTTTTTATTATATCTTCTGCACATGGTCGAGGCGAGGCACGAATTGAGCACAAAGCAGCACAACTTTGTTTTTTTTTTTTTTTTTTATAAAATAGAAAATGAAAACTTTGTTAAATTTAATTTCGGCTTTAAAATTAGCAAATTTGCATTTTGTTCTATTTAAGCACAAGTCGAGGATATTTCAGTAATTTTTTTTTCTTTTAAGAAAATAGAAAATGACATTTCTATCTTCAAGTGCTTAAGACAAGACTTTAACTTTACTTAGAATATGGTAATATGATCTACTGGGAATCTTATATGCCTTGAATTCATTTCACTGACTGACTTTTTGACATTTAAAAGCTATTAAGTCAGAATTTCTGCAATCTAAACCTAAATATCACACAATTTGTTGTTTAGATGTGTATGTATATCTCACCATAGGGATTAAAACATATTTATTTTTTTTCTATGAATAAATTAAAATACGCAGATTTTCTAAGAAAATATTTTTCAATAGCAACGCAAAATCCCACGACGAATCATTTAACAGAGCGTTAAATTTTATCATGTTATTCAATTAAACTTCTAGCTAAACTTATTTACTACAAAACCAACAAAAAAAAAAAAAAGACTAACAACTCATAGATACTGAAATCCATTTTTGTCTTTCACAAATTCGATAAATTCATATACAACTGGAAGATTATAATAAATAAATTTACCAAGCAAAGCTTTCGCCAATTTGGTCATTTAAAAAGTGACTCATAAAAATCGAGAACTAAAAATTGACCTTTTTTGGCGATTTATTTAGTAGTCGTACGCATGTTTAATATTTTACAAATAAAATAGTTAATAGAATGAAAATATATAAAAAAAAATAAAGACTGAATGGGATAGTGTGTCTTTTCTTCATTTTCCATTATATCTGCATGTGACAGTCATATTATCTTAACTAGGTATATCTTTTAGAATAAATCAACTATTCCATTGTGTATATACATACATTTATATGGATATGCGTTACTCGTATATCTTTTCTACGAAATTGCTTATTTATTATTCACTGTCAATGTCAACTTCCTGTGTTGTTGACTTTTAAATTGAGAAATTATATCTGATATTTGAATGCGGCTATATTGATAAAAGAATTTTATATTGGACTATCGCTGTGGGACGTCATAATGTATACCGGTCAGTGTCATTTACCTTCTGAAGAAATAAAACATATGTTTTTGTTTTAATTTCTTATTTTTAATATCTTTTTTGAAGAAGAAAAGAATAAAGTTATTGCAAGAAACTTTAAAATTAGTTCATTAGTTCAAAAGAAAGTTATAAAGGAAGTCAAACATCGTTTGGAATATTTAATTTGCTTTATTATTTTAACCTTAGCAACTTTTGTGGAACTGTAAATATATAATCGTCACTCATCAGCTTTCCTAGCCTACGTCGCCGTGCGTCGGTCGAATGAAAATATTTGTTAAAAAAAAGTCGTTTTAATTGTTTACGTAGATTGACTTTTAAATAAAATAGTCAAAATGTTCTGCAGTAAGTTAACCTTAGACTATTAATAACTATTTAACTGCAAACTGCAAAATGACTGTTGACTGATTTTTTTCAGTGGTTTTTTGAAAAACGGTAACTCTGTAAAAAATCCAATCGAGCAAAACCAAAAGCATCCTAAATTTTTAGTTTTTAGATTTTTGAGAACATTTTTTTAAAGTACCGTTATTTCGCAATCATAAGAAAAGTGCGCGAAAAAATGTTTCCAATTTTTAATTGGTCTACAGGGTTAGTATTGATTTCGTGTAAAAAAAAAAAATTGAGTTGTAGTCAAAATTTACACTACCATGATCGGAGAAGTCCGAAAGAGTTGGTTTGAAATAATACGCGTCGGTTTACAAATCCTCCAAGAGTATCTCTTGTCATGAAAAAGTGCTTCTCTACCCTAGCCGTTCGGATTCGGCAGAAAATTGTAGGTCCCCTCTATTCCTGCCAATAACACACACACAGGAATGGTTGAGAGTTGTAAGTCACTAGGCCCTGGTTCTACACGAGTTGTCGCGCCGACCAATTTATTTATTTAATCATCTAAAACGGGTAAAGCTGCTATACAACGATTCTGTTTTCTTTTTCAAAATTTCTCAAAAAGAGCTTTCAAAATTTTTATTAAAATTCGTATTTATAAAGGAGTTTACTTTCTTCAAGAAAATAGCGCTTCAAGTTTTTGCCAAAAAAATTAGAATAATAGAAATAAGCTTTAGACGTTTTTTTAAGAAAATTGCCCTATTTTTGAATTATTCACGTATAGCTTTGCAATGGCTTGACTGATTTTGTTATAATTCTACAGTCAGGTGTTCCTAAATGTTTCAAACAATATTACATCTAATTTTTGGTTCATATTTTTTAAATTTGTTTTAATTAAAAACAAATTAACGAGAAAAAAAAAAACATTTTTTACTCATTTTAACATTTTTCGTTTAAGATGTAATTTCATTATTAAACCATGAACATGTATGTATCTATATTATTCGTGATAAATATTTTTTTTTTTGAAGAGTCGGAACTATAGAACCAAACCATTAATTAATAGTTAACTTAACTATAACTAATTAACTATAATTTAGTATTTTTGGGTATTTCTTTGTAAAGATTTTGGGTCAGATATTTGTATGGAGAGAGAGAGAGAGAAAGAGAGAGATATAAAGAGAAAGAGAAAGACAGAGAGAGAGAGAAAGGAATGAGATAAGTGGCTCTATTATTTAAAGACCATCAGAAATAATGTAAGTGCTTTTATTTTATTTTAAATTAAAAAAAAAAATTAAAAAAAGAAAAGACGGTTTTCTATTTTTTTTTCGGTGTCACAATTAATTGCTAAGGCATTGGTGATCGATCAAAAAGCCAAAAACTCTTTTTCACTTAAAGTCAGATATCTGAGCAAAATCTTGAATAAGCATACCTAACCAACAAAATACTAAATTAAAATTAAATAAACAAGTTAACTGATTAATGCATTAGTTTAACGGAAAACATTTTTTATCGAATCCGTGAACTCATCAAACAAAACAAAAAAAAAATAAAATATAAAAAATAAAAATTTAAACTTTTTGCTTCATTTTTAAGAGAAATTCAGGTCTCTTCCCTTAATTTTGTGCAGCAGTGTATTTTATATAATGATCTTTCCACCTTTAAAACACTTTCTTTTTTTTTTAAACAAAAAATACACTTTACAGTTTTCGTGTGTGAAAAAAAATAACCCAAGTACATTGGGTACTTTGCAAAAATGTACCCTAAACTCTAAAAAAAAAAACAGAATCCCCTCTGGTATTGTTGAATAATACATTATTATTACTCCATATTGTATATTCCTTTTTATATACTGCACTTAAAATTTGTTCTCATCAACTGTAGAACTTTTTCGTCGTCCCTAAGTAAAAATCATAAATTCCAAAACAACATGTAACTTAAAAAAAAAAAACAAAAAAAAACAAATGACACACACCATAGTGTTGGGGTTGATATTTGATGGTTATTGTGTTTCTAAACTAAATATTGTTTGCACTCGACCACAGAAAGTATACGTACATCTGCTCATTTGCACATAAGCTGAAACTGAGAAACTTATGATCCTAAAAAAAAAAATAATAAACCTAAAACATCGAAAAGTACCTATACTAACTGCCCTTTGCATATTTACCCGAGTGTATGATTCATGATAAAACTCTCTATGTCCATTAAGACCGAAAAGTACAAAGAACAAAATAAGTTTATCTAATGTAGGTATACACATTACATACATATACTGAATAAAATAATGTCAGAAAGTTTCATGTTTAAATAAAACACACAAACTTATTTGTTTTTTAAATTACAACCCTGTCAAAAAGGAATTGTTGAGAGTTGCAAATCGCCAGACCCTGGTTCTAAAGACAAACAATAGCGCCACCCAATTTGTTTATTAATTTAATTGGAAATATTTGTTTTAACATTGAAAATGTTTATAGGGTCGTTTTGATCAAAGTATGGTGTTACCAAAATGAACAAAGATAGAGGATTAACTCTAGCGTATAGGGGGAGAACGATTGAATTTTTGGTTGGTGTTACCAAAGAAACTACCAAAATGAATAAAATGAAGAAAAAAACACAAGTGATGAATTTCAGCCAGCGTACATAAATTTTGATCATCGCCAACGGACGAGATTCAGTGGAGGAATAATTGAATTCGAAAAATGCTCGATTTGAGCCCACTTAGAAGCCTATAACTTTGGTTATAATTATTGGATGTTCAATATTAAGCTAGATAATTAAAGTTTAAATGGCAGGCTACAAATCTGCATAACAATTTTTGCAAAATCGTAAAAAATTTCATACTAGAAATTTGAAAAACTGTCTTTTTAGAACTATATTTCATCACGGCAAAAGAAAAAAAAACAAACAAAATATGTATGTATGTAGGTATGTACGTACCTGCAAAGAACATACTGATAGAAGGGAGAAGACGGTGGAGTGTGTGCAATAAAAAAAAAGACGTGGCAAACAAAATTGGCTTTGCATCGGGCACAAAAATGATATATGTACATACATATATTATGTTTATGTAGGCATGTATGTATGCATGTAGGTATGTACATATGTATGCATGTAGGTATGTGCATGAACATTAATTGTAGTAGGTATTTTACAAATAATAAAATCGTAAAGGTTGGATTTGGTTGGTTTGTTTGGATTACAACTTCTGTTCTAATAATCGGATGTTTGAGGTTAAGGTCTTAAAATTAAGGTAAAATGTCAGTCTTTTAAATCAATCAATTGTTGAACCTAGAATATGCATAGTTTGGGTAAAACCTTAACTAAGTTCTAAATCAATTTGGTTGTTTAACCTAGAATATGCATAGGTACCTGCTTGAGCCTCTTATATAAAATCATAACTTAAGTTCTAAGGGACAAATCATCAAGGTTAAGGTCTTGGTTAGCTTCTAACTTCTACTCTAATAATCGGATGTTTGGGATTAAAGTCTTAAAATAAGGTAAAATGTGAAAAAAGTTGATTTTTTTCTAAATCAACCTAAAGAACCTAGAATATGCTAGACAACGTTTGGGTAAATTACGCGACTCGATATTGTTAAATTGATTAAAAGATGAGTTCAAAATATTTTAAAATAAAATATTATAGAATAAAAACAATTAGCAGTGAGGTTGGGCTTCGCATCAAATTCTTTGTAAATTTTGTCTCGATTTAAAAAAGGTTTACCTGCACAGTAAATCGAATGTCTTGGCTTTATACAATATACATAGTTTAATAATTTGAAATACTTTTAAATCAATTAGAAAAAAATTCAAAATCTTTTAATTTTCTCATCAACCCTCAAATTGATCAAAGAGCTAGCCAACACACGGGTTGATTCAACAACAACCAACTGAGTCGAGAACTAAGTTGAACCGTATATGATGTATACTTAAATCGATCTGTAATTCAGTTACCTTTCTGCAAAGCTAAGCTAAGCAAAAATGTCAAACACCTAGATATACGTTAAGATAGATGGTATGTAACTTTAATTTCGTGTATAAGTGCTGTACCGGTGCGGATGAAAATGAGTATGATGCGAGTTAAGCTTTAATTAACACTAAAATTCATCTTATTAAAAAAATTAACAACATTAATTTAACCGCCAACTGGGAACTGACATTAAATATACCTACAAATTCTTACTTCAGACTGTAGAATGGTTTCTAAGGGAGTTTGTGAAGTTATAATGCAACAATAGTATACAAAATACAAATCACAAAGATTAGACATGTTTTTGTTTAATCGGCGTAATACAAGTCATTTTCAATGTCCCCATAGTTACTCTATGAGTGAAATCTGTAAATTTTTTATTACTTTTACTATATTTCTCTGATATTTGACCATGGATCTGTTTGATGCAAATACAAATCTTATCTTTTAAATTAGTCATGTGTTTAATAACGGGTCATTCATTTCGTGGTTTCAAGTTGGTAGCGCTGGCACTTGACACCTGTCAAACTTAGCTGTCATTTGAAGTGTCATAATATTAGTTGAATGTTTGCCATTTACGATAATGGATCGCTTAACAATCAAACGACGCGGTAAAATTATTAAAACTTACTACAAAAGTGGTGATTCAAACGTAGCTACTTTTCCAGCATTACGCGATGTTTACGATCGTCATAATCGACCGACAATCGATAAAATTGTGAAGAAATTTGAAGAGTGTAAGTGCGTTACTAATGTCGTAAGGCCTGCTGCTGCAAGTACAAATGTTGCTGAATAAATGACCCGTTATTTCTCTACTATTTTTCATTTTATTCTTATTATTTTTTAAGGAATTGTTTAGGTTTTCAAATAAACCAAGCTTAAAAGACGGATTTTTTTTTCATCAGGAAATAGAGTATGAAGACATTAATGGCGGTTTTTTTTTAATCAAAATCTTAGGAACCGTTTCCGAAAAAATCACCAGAACCAAAAATCACTAAAACACAATTTTAATTGCGGGATTTTGGCCTTTCAGAATTTTGGGTTTTGGGAGCGTTTTGGGAAATCACGGTTTTTCAAAAATCCTGCAAAAAAGTTTTGAAATCCCGTCTAATAAAATAATGTATTTTCAAAATCACTTCTCCCAAAATTATTAAAAAAAACACGATGATTAAAAGCGGGATTAAAAAAACGGGATTTTAAAAAACGGGATATTGAACTCAACCCATAGGTTTTGTATTTTTTTGATTTTGTGAATTTGTTTTTATTTTCTAGTTTTTGGGTTTAAGAGATAATGGGTTTTTGGGATTTTTGGATTTCCGAATTTTGGGGATTTTCTGGATTTCGATCACGAGATTGTATATATTTGAGTCCCAATAAGTCGGAAATGTGGTTCCGTATGTGCACAGCGAGGCTATGTAATATGCATGGACTTTTTAACCCAAAAATTACCTAGTCTCATAATTTTATCTCTCTAAGAGAACATGTCAATTCTGGCTCGTAATTCTGATTTTATCCAAGCGATTTTTTTAATAATCATTCCCATAACACTGGAAGCCCTTAAAAATAACATTCCTAGCGAAATTACCAAAATTCCAATTGCGGACTATTTCGAGTCGACAAAAACTTCGAAAAAAGCTCCAGCTGTGTGTATGGACTCTGTAGGGCGCCATTTAACCAACACATTATTTAACAAGCACCACCATGTTATACCCAATGTTGTACAATATGGAAAAAAATACAGAAAATATTCCTACGAGTGAATATATTAAATAGTACTGGGTTTCTTTTTAATTTAAAATCAATGCGTCTACCGCATTCCACCCTGTTCCTACATAGTTCCTGCATGGCAAGTAAAACAAAAATATATGGACAATGTACTTATACGTCCTGCATGACAATTTTCCTCTCTGTAGACATAAAAGCGCTATATAGTATTCCTACCTTCTAACAAACTATATGGACAACTAAATAAACATATCCCATGAAATAATTTCTAGTAACTGAAGTTTTTAGATGGCATTAGAAGTTCTTGTGTAATTTTGAATATAAGGTATATTTTGCAGTATGGAGAATTTTCTGTCCGCCATTATTTCGAAGAACACTTAAACAAGTCCTGCTGCTTATGTTTAGCACTTTACCTGCTGAACCTACTATACATGCAATATCAACCACTATCCTTTGTGCATTTTACTTTTAATAGCGCAACACAAGGAACTACCTACATACATAATATTATGTAGAAGAAAAGGATACAGGAAAAACAAGTATTCGTATCCTTTTTTTTATTTCATTCTCATAAAGGCAACAACATGTGGCACGTGTGGTGGTAGGTACAATCCAATCATCTATTTATCTTCAAAAGAAACAAAAAGAACAATATGTACCTATAAATACAGAAGAAAAAAAAAGGGACCAAGAACAGAACCTGGTGGGCAGTCATTGTGGCTCTTTTTATCTTCACCGCTTTCTGCCTGGCATATTATGCAACCTGATGGTCATTGTGTGAAAGGTATACACCTGTCTTTTTGTGAGCGCCTTCTTTGGCTGATGCTTTGTTCAGTAGAATCATTCTTATATATTACAGGTATGTAGATAGATACACATGCAACGGCATTTAAAATATAGAAGGTTAAATTGTAAAGTAAAAGAATTTGAGACAAAACAAAAACAAAAAAAAACTTCTTTGGAAATAATAATTTCTTCGTTATTAAATTCTTGTTGGAAAAATTTGCATGTATTTGTTCAATAAATAAAATGTACAACTGTGGATTGTATGAACTTGCTCTTAGTATATTTTAAAGCCATTGCATGGCTAAATATGAAATGCAATAGCTTAGTAATATTATGATATTCTTAACAAGAAAATGTGAAAAAGTAAAAAAATGCTAAAAAAAATAATTCATCTTTTAATTTTTTGTATTAATAAAAAAGTAGACTTATAATTTTTTTTAAATGCAATATTACTTGAATTACTTAAAAGAAAAGGACTGCCAAATTATATGAAAATCGATTAAGCCATTAATGAGATATTCAGGAATAACACAAAAATATGGAAATTTCCTCAAAATAAACATCGATTATTTCCGTTAAGCGTCATTTTTTGGCAGGCATGAATTTCAAGTTAGATATAAACATCATTGGGCAATCGATAATTTGCGGTTAAGAACTTGTGAAATTTCGAATTTGTTGTGCAATGTTTTTCTTTCTTTTGCTGATTTTTTAAATTGATACCAATTTAGCAAAATTGCAAAAAAACAGTAAAAATTTGTTATAGTAAATAATTTATTGTTTAATTATTTCCAGTTAATTAGTTGTGAGACTTAAAATTTTGTCGTGCAATGTTTTCTACGTTTTGTCTCGCATTCTGTCTGTCCTTTTGGCTATAGCCTAAACGAGTGGATCGATTTTCTGTAAATTTGGTACCTATAGCGTCTTTTTTCCCCTCACGTTTTTTTTTCATTTTTTTTTAGACCAAACATAACGGTACCTGCTGTGCAATTTTTTTTACCAAATTAAGAAAATCTTATTTTTCTCAAAAACGTGCCCACAACTTAAAAAAAACTGTTATTTAATTTACAAAAATGCTACCACTTTAAAAACATTTTTTGGCAAAATGGTACCACCCATGGAACAGTTTTTTTTTTTTAATTTTCGATTTTCTCAAAAACGGTTCAAGTGATTTTGATCAATTTTTTTATAGAGAATATTTACAATAATTTTAAAAATATTGTTTACAAAAATTTTCAATAATTTTTTTTTGGATTTTTAAAAAAAATTTTAAATTTTTTTTTTTTTTTTGAGAACATAATAATTCGAAAACGACTCAGTGGATTTTTATTAAACTTAGCACTCAGCAGTTTTTTAACATTATCTAGAAGATTTTGAACAAATTTTTTTCTGATAACCAAAAATAACCAAGGTACCTCCCATACAAATGTTTAAAAACTGCCATTAAAAATCTCATTTTTCTCAAAAACAGTTCTTACGATTTTGATTAAAATTTTTGTACGAACTAATATCAGAATGATCTACCCTATTATTGAGAAAAAAAAATGTTTCCATCGTTTAAAAATGGTACCTCTCATAGAACCATTTTTTAAGTTATCGAATATCTCATTATCTATTGAACAAATTTTAATCAAAATTTTTACACAAAAGCTACTAGTTTTAATAATATTGCATATCAGAATTTAAAAAAAAAATCCAATTTTGGATTTTTTTAAAAAAATTTCAAAATAATTTTTTTTGAAAATTCGATATTTCGAAAATGGGTGGGTGATTTTTTTTTCAATAAATAAGTTCTAAAAATGTCTATAACATTTTATTTCAACAACAACAACTCCAACGATTTTTAAAAATTTTTTCTCATAAATTAATTGGTGAACATTGTGTTGGTGTCAAATCAATTTCAGATATTTTTTAATCAATAGCACATAAAAGCAAGTTCGTATAACCCAGTCGTGCATTTAATTTTTTTTTAATTCAAAATACATAGTTAACAAAAAACATAAAAAACATTGGATACAAAAATTTCGATTTTCACAACTAAGTGTCAAATAACCAGATGTAAACAATAAACCAATAATAAATAAATTATTATTTATTTATAAAAAATTATTATTTATTTATAATAAATTATTATTTATTTATAATAAATAAAAAAAAACGTAGAAAACATGGAACGAAAGATTCCAAATTATCACAATTTATTAATGATCGGCGAATGTTGTTTCGCTATAATATGACATTTATTTAAAATGCTGTATTATTTCAAAAAGCTTTTTACATCAGAATCGTTTAATCTGCTTTCGCTGAATTTTGAATAAATAGTAATCGCTATCCGGCAATTTATCGTATGAAATAGATAAAAGTGCTCTTTCAAGCAAATCCGTCCATCGGCATCGGTATGAACTTAACCTCGATATACATGTGGACGCAGGGACGAAGAGGCTCATGGACTTTCAAACGAACAATCTGCATTGTTAAAAAGATTTTTTTTATTTCTCCATCATCGTAATGTTTTTTTTTAACTTTTTATGACACGAAACCAATATTTTCCCTTTATAAAAAGAGCAAGTAAAATGTTCTAAGAAATAATTTAAAGACTTTATATTCTTTATTTTATGCCGCAATCTATGAATGACTGAATTTTTATCTTGACGAATTTTTATGACCTTGAACTTTGGAGACAATTTGAATATGATACTTTGGACTGTCAAGAGCGCAGCACCCTGAAAATTGTTCGATTATGAAATTGTAAAGGAAGTCGATTGTGTAAGCTTGAGTTAACACTCTACATCCTAAGTGGAATGAAAAATGAAATAAATGGGATGGCATGTCCATATCTACACTTTGCTTTATATTATTTAGGTAAATCATTTTCCGGGTTTAAATGCAACGCTGCCTCCCAGACTATATTTTATTTTCATACCCCTACATTACATTCTATAGCTGAAATAGTAGACGTGATTGTACATAGATATACGACAAAATTCAATGGGTTAGCATTTCACCCAGTATCTGAAAGATGTGATGCGAAACAATTCTTCAACATGTATGTAGGTTGTATATAGGTATTTATTTAAATCTTGGTTAACAGTTACGTATAGTGTGAAAAGCCCGACGAAAGAGTAAGTATAAGTATAGCAAGCTACAGCAGAGACAAACTTTGAAACTTTATCCGAACCGAAGTTACCTCTGAGTCTTAACGCCAAGCAACTTATATAGGTTGGTTAGTACTATATATGCATGTATGACTTTGCAACGTTAGTCGTACTCGCGATGGTGGTGATGCTGATGATGATGATGCAACAATCAAACATATGAATGCAAATGAGATACATTCGTATCTAATATCTCGCTAGCACGGTATTGGTCGGTGGGGTGCCAGTAAAGGAGTTGTGAAGCCACGTGAGAAACATATTTTTTTCATCTCGTTATTGTTTTCTGATATGCGAGATCCCCACAGATACTTCGAGAGGGAAGAAGGGCTGTGCTGCTGCTATTGTATCTCGAGGGTTGATACTCATATATTAAAACTTAACTTAGTTTTAGTTTCAGTATTGCAAAATATATATGTACATGGAGTCAAGTGTTTGTTGCGCATATTTCGTCTAATACTTCCCTGTATAGCTTGTAGATGAAGGTAGTGTTGTAGGTATAGGGAGGAAGTCTAACAACGTCACAAGTTGAATATGATGTTGCAGCGGGAGACTTTTTAGCTACATATGATACTTACATTGCTGATGGGGAAGGGATCATTGTAATGTATAGGCACAGGCGAGACAAATTCTTCTTCACTTATGTGGATGCTGAAAATTACGACAGCAGCATATCATAGCAGCAATGACAGGTGTTATTGATTTTAAGTTGACTGATGATAGATGTGTTTTGTAGGTGTAGATTAGGTGTGTGTGTGTGTGTGTGTGTGAGTGGGTGGATTTTGCAGAAGATTTATTACATATGAATTTCAATTCTGGATTCGTATTTATACGATGATGCATCAGGTGAATGCAGGTGGTTGGGTATTGTATTTCAATTGCATTTGAGCTAACTGTAAGGAGGGATTTATATATTTGGTTTAAGAATTTCATATGAAATGAAATGGAAGACTCAACAAGTATACTTGTTTTTATGTTTGATTGAGAAAAAAAAAACGGATCATTTAACGGTCTGGAAAAAAAAACGAAGGAAAATGTTAGGTAACTTAATCTGTGTCAATGCACTTATAAAGCTTAAGAACAAACGGAAGACTTAATATATACAAAGGTATAGGTAGATTTTCGAAAACAAAAAATTTTCTCTAAATTTCTATTGATTTACTCTTCTACCTTTCACGTTTCTGAGATCTCACTGAACAAACTTCTGTCAGTTTCACTAAAGAGAAGAAGAAACCTAAACAAGATTTAACCGCTAAAAGTCAAAGGCATTCTTTATCTCTTTTTTTTTTAAATAATTTTATTAACTACAACAAAAAATAATTGAGCAAGTTAATCCAAAAAATATCAGTCTCAGGTTCTTGACAGCAAAAGTGAGGAATCTCATTTAGGAATTACGTTCAGATTTCGGAGATTGCTCAGATCTCTGAGATCTCAGTGAATCTGAGAAACCTGAACTGAGCCAATTGATTTCCTAAATCAAACAGTAAAACAATATTTTAAATACTCATTTCACTAATTTTAAAATAATCATAATATTTAAATTTATATAAATAACGGGTGATTTTTAAGCTGGTTTGGTTTTGGCAACACTGGTTTTGACAGCTGACGTGTGTTTAGTACCTTGTGTCACTGTCAAACAGCTTCAGTTTGGTTTGCAATTTAACCATGGATCGTCTTACAAATGAACAACGCTTGCAAATTATTGAATTTTACTATCAAAATTCGTGCTCGGTTCGAAATGTTGAAATGTTCGAAATTGTGTTCAGCGATGATGCTCATTTTTGGTTGAATGGGTACGTAAATAAGCAAAATTGCCGCATTTGGAGTGAAGATCAGCCAGAAGCATTGCAACAGCTACCAATGCATCCCGAAAAAGCCACTGTTTGGTGCGGTTTATGGGCCGGCGGCATTATTGGGCCATATTTCTTCAAAGATGATGCGAATCGCAGCGTTACTGTCAATGGTGAACGCTACCGAGCGATGATAACAAACTTTTTTTTTCCCGAAATGGAAGTTCTTGACTTGCATGATATGTGGTTTCAACAAGACGGTGCCACATGCCACACAGCACGCGAAACAATGGCGCAATTGCGAGGCGAGTTTGGTGAACAGTTAATTTCACGTTTCGGGCCGGTCAATTGGCCGCCTAGATCGTGCGATTTGACACCATTAGATTATTTTTTGTGGGGGTATGTCAAGGCTAATGTCTATAGGGACAAGCCCGCTTCGATTGACGCACTGGAAGCCAACATCCATGCATTCATTCGTGAGATACCGGCCGATATGTGTGAAAGAGTATGCCAAAATTGGACTCAGCGGATGGGCTACCTGAGACGCAGCCGCGGTCAACATTTGCATGAAATTATCTTTAAACATTAAATTGCAAGGTTCAAACTATCGATTCAAATAAATATTTCATTCATTTTTTCGAATTTTTTGTGTTTTTTTTTTTTTTAAAGTTCTAAACCTCTTAAAAAATCACCCATTACCTCTAAGGCCTCATTTTAAAAACAGGGAACAGAACAATTATAAAAGCGAAGTATCAGAGTAGTGAAAAAAAGGATTCAAATACCTATACGAATGTAGGTAGGTACTGTAAATATTTTACTTCTTACTCATAGGGAAGACAAGTCAAACATTTTAGTTTAATTTTACAAAATTCTTCTTTTCAAAATATATACCTACTGGCAATTCATAAAAATGTATTTAGGAAATTCAAGTTACTTCTTTAATAATTTTTTTCTATTTCTTAAAAAAAATCTCAATTTATGTGAAAAAAAAATTAAATATCGTTGGAGCGATTTTTAAAAAAAATAAATTTATTGTATATAAAATTTTTAAAACATTTTTAAGAAAAAGAAATGTTACCTCATTTTTTAGTATTTACTTATCCAGAGTCAAAAAATTCATTAAAAAAAAATCACCTACCTATCATTGTCGAAATATCGAATTTTTTAAAAATAATTTTGATTTTTTTTTAAATCCAAAATTGGTTTGCTTTGCAAATTTTGATACTAGCCTTGTTTTGAAAAAGTGAATAGCTATCTCAGAAACATTTTTACACGTAAACAATAACAAAAAATAGTGATTCAATATATTTGAATCCTATTTCTGTGGGCTTCAGGTCTTTCTTTCTTTATCTACTTTAGACGACGTTTCGTACTTAAACAAGTACGAAAAGTCGTCTATCAAAAAGTAGAAAGAAAGACCTGAAGCCCACAGAAATAGGATTCAAATATATTGAATTAAGAAATAAAGGTCACGAAAAAGGAATAATTAAAAAATAGTGATTATATATATTTTTTTGTTGTTTGTTCACAAAACAAAAAATGATTTGTTATTGTTTGCGTGCAAAAATTTTGCAGATTTGCCACACACTTTCAACAAAAAATGCTATTTAAACTTATTAGAAACTAGTGTAAAAAAAAATATTATTAAAATCAGTTGAAAAGATACTGTACTGAGTCAAAAACTAAAAATATGGTTCTATAAGAGATACAAATTTTAATCACAATCGTATGAGCCGTTTTTAAGAAAAATGAGATTTTCCAAAACAATTTTTGTTTAAAATCTGGTAGATAATGTTAAAAAACTGTTGGGTGCCAAGTTTAATAAAAATCGACAAAGTCGTTTTCGAATTAGATACAGCAAGAACACGAATTTAGCACACTAGTAATTGAAATGAAAACCACTCGTCTCAAAAAAAAGTCCAGGTTAGAGTTTGCTAAGTCCCACCTGATGGACAAACCTCTCATGGTCGTATTTATAAACGTTTTCTAACTTTAGACAACTGTCTAACTTTGGAAAATGTGTTTAAAAACCTTGTTTATTGTTGTCTTATAGCTGCCTAACTTAGACACAAGAGTAGATTGTCTTAGTGAATAATGTGATATTTATTTTTATTAAATAAAGCATATTTCCACCAATTTGAAAATAGTGTTAGACAGTGTTTAAGTAGACACAAATCTAATAAATACGACTGTTAAGTTTTGGAAAAAATGTGTGTTTGGAGTGATGAATGAATTAAAGTTTTGTCGGTTCGGATCTGATGGTAAAACAAATATGTATGGCATCCCCAAAATACTCAACACGATCCCAGGTTTCATCAAAATTAAAATTGTCCAACACGATCTTAATACGATTGAAATGATGTTGAACACCACATTGAACAAAAAAAAAAAAAACGAAAAACTTAAGTTAAATTGTGGCAAGAAATTCAAAATGCTTGGCATGCGATTCCAAAGTAACGAAGTGAGTCCTTAGTATAAAGTTTACCAAGAAGAATGTCTGCAATAATAAAGAATAAAAAATTCTCCACAAAGTATTAAAATTATTTGTAGTTTTAATATTGGTAAGTAGCCTAAATTATACCCACAACTTGTAAATGTGCTAAATTTATGTCCAGGCCAAAAACTGTTTATTTCACTTTTTTTTAATTTCTCGTACAGGTATTACCTACATTATGATAAATTAATATAATTTTGTTTGGTGAAAATAAACTTCTGTGCATATGCTATGTTATTAAAATAAACCCAAGAAATTTAATATAAAAATAACTGAGAAAAATTATATAATTTTTTTTTCTTCAACAAATATGCTAAATTTTTGTCCACCAAATTTAAGTTTAAAAAAAAAAAAAAAATAAAACGAAAACTTTTTTAAAAATCTAAAATTTTGATAATTTTTAAAAAATTCTCTATAAAACAAAAATTTATCCAATTCAATTAAACCATTCTTCAGAACATCGAAAATGAAAAAAAATGTATGTTAGGTACAATATTTATAACAATTTTTTTTATAAAATTGTAGCCTTTTGAATGTACGACAGCTACTGTTATTTTTCGTCCTATACAAAATGAAGACACATGTTGGTGATGTGCCCAAAAAACGTTAGGTACCAAGACACACACACTGACTGACAAACAATCAGATGAACCCAATCAGGGGTGCCACTTTGCTGCGATAGCAGTAAATCTACTGCACTTTTCGCAAAAACTAAATCTACAGCCACTAAATTTAATCTACTGCACTTTTTTATGTTTAATGAAACTTCTCTTGGACAGCTGTCAAAAAAACATGCAAACAAGTAACCGCTGTAAAGAACGTCTGAACGAAGCTAATTCATTGTGAACTTGGACACATTCTCTTATGACATATGAAATTAGTTGAATGCTTTCATTCATGAAACAAATCTCTGTATCCGTCTCTGTTTCTATTGTGTTCCCGTTTTCTGCTAAACTGACGGGATTCTGAGAGTTTATTTGAATTCGTGTTTGTATTGTGTGACACTGACAATTCCTCATTTTACAAGAATTATTAAAAAAAAAGACATGGATAAATATTTATTGAAAACCACAAAAAAAAAGTAAAACCGTTCTGACAAACATTTGTTCAATTGTTAAAATTGTTTTTATTTTTTTATAGAAAAACACTAAAAAGAAAATTACAAGAAAATAAGAACGAAACTCAGCCTGCCGTAGAACCATTCGCTAGCTCTAGCCAAATATCTCGAGTGTTTTCTTTTAGTTTAGTTTTTAATTTCTTTCTTTTTTATTTACTAAATAATAAAAAAGAAAACCCTAATTTGATTCAAGAAAATGAATGTACAAGCTATTTATTTTTATGTTTTTTGTTTAATAAAAATCTACTACGGAAAGATCCAATCTACTGCATTTTTTTTAATGATCTACTGCGCTCCTCTTTTCTTGAAGTGGCAACGCTGGACCTAATTGCGAGGCTCACTTTTTTCGACTTCACTACCATAGTAATGTCAAGTTTGAACAAAATCTGGAGTCCGCTATTTTTTACGAATCCAAAAACTTGCCATATAGAACCTATACCATTTATGTATATTGTAAGTAAAAAATAGCATTATTTTATTCTTGAATAAATTAAATAAAAATTTATTTTTGATCTTTTTCTTCCTTCAGACAAAATATAAATTTAAAATTAAATGTCAACAAATTGACATTTTGTTCAAATTCAGTTGATTGATTAGGTTTTTCATCCCCAACTATTTATTATAACATTTCACAATATTGTTAATGTTGTTGATGTACAGAGAATAGAATATAAATTACATTGAAGACAAATAGTTAGTTTTTGGAGGAACTATTAAAAATCATGTTAAGTTAATTGGAACACGCTATTCTGAATATCTTTGAACTATTTTTTAATCTTCAGTTTAAATTAGGGAAAAGAAAAAAAAAAATTAAAAAAAAAACAACCTGAAACAAATATCTCCATAAAAATTCATTTACAAAATGATTATAATAAATCATTCCATCAGCTTTTGTTAAGACAATAGAATGTAGGTACTTACATCATCTCAGTTAATGAAATAAATATAAAAACGCAATAAAGTAAGAACTTACTCTTAACAATGAACACTCAAATGTATGAATGTATATATGAGAAATTCACATAAATTATCTTCTGTGATTCACACAAAACCAAAGGTCATACTCATACGTACAGATATGTATTCAACCAGCACAAAAAAAAAAAAAAAACAATAACAATAACAACAGAAAAAAATTAACTCCAGTTAAAATTATCATGTGACAGATATATTGACTTAAGTTCGCAATATTCCATTCTATATAGGAATAAATACAAAAAAAAAGTTGTGCAGTTTAAAAATAGATAAGTCATTTTAAATAAAAAAAAAAAAAAAAACAAACAGAGAAACTGTTCCAATATCCTATGACCTGTCAAAAATGATTTTAAGAATTTTTATATTTTGTAATGAAATTCTCTGATAGGTCGCAAGTTCTTACTCTTTTGGTAAATAACAAAACTTATGTCATTTCCCATTGGGGTTCGGGAAATTGGGAATCGGGAAGCTTTTTGGCTTTAGAAGCATTTGTTGTCTTTTTAGAGAGACAACATTTGCTGTTTGGTAATTGCAACTTCCTGCTACAATTACTACTTGTCAAAAAATTATATGGGATTTGACAGCAAATTGTGTGGCGTCACACATTTGATACAAAAACCTGGCCAAAATCATAATTGCTCACGCAATAAAGCCATAATTGGTCGTGTTGTGTGGCTTGTTATTTCGTCTTGTATGAGCCACATAACGTCCAAGTCATGATCTTTAATCGCCGATCAAACAATTGCTGCGAACGCTTGGAAATCAATAAATTCGTATCATCAGCAACACTTGCACTTGCAGCAGCAATATTTTCGACTGAGTGTGCATTACGATGATGCACACTGCACAGGCCTTATGACATCAGTAACGCTTCCACTTTCCTCAAATTTCTTCACAATTTTACCGATTTTTTAAAAGTCGGTCGATTATGACGACCATAATCATCGCGTTGAGCGCAAAAAGTAGCTACGTTTGAATCACCACTTTCGTAGTATGTTTTAGTAGTAAATTTTAACGCGTTGTTCGATTGTTAAGCGATCTATTATCGTAAATGGCAAACATTCAACTGATATTATGACACTTCAAATGTCAGCTGAGTTTGACAGGTGTCAAATGCCAGCGCTACCAACTTAAAACCACGAAATGAATGACCCGTTATAATATTTCAAGTTACCAAACAGACATATTGAGGCATTTACCGTTTTTGATTCTACACCAGGCCAGCTCGAAAATCCAAACATCATCGAAAAAATTTAAATTATGTCAACACAATAAATACAAAAAGCCCAAATTTGTGATTTCCAAAAAAAATTTCGCAAGTAACTTAATAGGCAAAATAAAGCAACATTAGTTGCTCGGTGTTGCGGCAATTCTAAGCAACAAAAAGTCTAGCAGATAGGATGACAGTTAGACAAAGTTAATTTTTTTTTTTATTTTGAACAAACTATTAGTTAATTGGAGCAAACTTCTAGACAAAAATTATAAATTATACAATTCTACATAAAAAATATTATACCAATAGATTTTGAAAAAAAAAGTGCTCAAAAACGCCCCAACTGATATTGGTTTGTAGACTTTTAGTCTACTGCTATTACGGAATGTTGTTGTTTAAGTTACAATTTTTGGCTTGTAATATCTCAAAAAAAAAAAACTAATACTTTAAGAGATATTTACAAAAAAAAGCCCTTTTCACAGCAAAGATAAAAAGTAGTGTGTCAAATCAGGGTACTTTTAAGGGGCTTTTCCTGAACTTAATGGCTATTTGTCAAAATGAACAATTTTGGGTTTACACAGAAAAGGTCAAGTTCGAAATCTTCTTTATTAATAAATTTAAAAAAATTATTTTTATTGTTTAATAGTTTATGTGTACGGCATAATCTCAGAAACCACAAGCTCGATTTTAAATATTATTTTTCTTTTTGAAAGGTTATAATCAGAGGATGGTTTTAGAGATAAAAACTTTTTTACAAATTAAATACTAATAGGGTGTAATGGGGTAGACAAAATAAACCGTCCTATTTTAAAAATTCCTTATAATGCAGGGTAGCTGCAGGGGCCTAATGAATTGAGCGATTTTTTTTATTATTTTGCAATCTGATACTTCTTAATAGTTTAAAAAATATTGGCGCAAAATTTTAAACGATTTAGTACGATGTTTAAACATTAATTAATTTTGCCGCCTTCTATCTTCTTGGGCCATTACTACAGATAGTCGGCTCAAATGATAAGAAATGTTCAAAATTTTAAGATTTACAATTATTTTTTTCCAAAACAACATCAATAGGAATAAATCGAATTAAAATATATGAAAGAAAAAATGGTGGTAAGGAGGAAAAACGCTGGGTTTGGAATCTCCCAATTTTTGAGTTTGTAGGTTTTAGGTATAAAAGAACGATAAAATGCAAAATTCAGCATGTTTCAAATTTTGTGGATGACAAAACCTAGTTAGACTGTACATGTAGGTACTCATCAATAATAATTTGTTTTTTTTTTTAATCAAAAATTCGTTGTTTTTAGGAATCCATAACTTGCCCTACATATTCGTATATGTTGTATATATGTAGGTACATCGCAAATAAAACAAAAAAGTACCGACACAAGTTTTAATTTGTTATCTACATATAAGGAGCTACAGATATCATTCAGATACTTTAGTGGGTGTCAGTGTCAACGTTGCCGTTGCCGCCGCCGCCGTTCGATATACACGTAATGTATATGTACATACCATGCTTCGTCTTTCAAAGTTATTATAATTTTTTTTTTTTTTTTGATTTTTTTTTTGACTGATTACTTTCGTTGTTCTCAGAATTCAAGATAAATTACCTTCTGAGTCCCGTATATATGTAAGTTTGATACAAGCGTAATATTTATGATGAATGGTGTTTCTTGTATATGTAGTAGGTAGGTACCTATACTTTCGATAAATTATTTAATTGCATTCTGTTTGCAGGCATTAATTTTAATTAAATCCATTTGAATTAGGCTCCATAACCGCATATCATATACATCTAACACAGTCATGCTGGTAAATTAGATTTTTTCTGGATTAAAATGAAAAAAAATACAGTAGAAGCTCGATATAGTGAAGTAATTAAAACCAGGCCTGTTCACTCTTTCGAGATTGTTCACTATTTCGAGAGAGAAGCTGAATAAGCTTTCCAATGTAATTTCGATACGAAATGAATATTTTTTGTATTTATTTAAGCGTAAAACAATTTCATATCATTAAAAAATATATACAATTAAAATCGAAACACTTCATAACTCCAGGTAGGAATTAGTTTTTGTTTTAATTAAAAGTATTAAATATAAAAGAAATTCACTTTTGTTTCTCAACTTCAAACTGATTTGCACAGCTTACAAAAATTAAAATACAACATCAACTTGTGTTATACTGGCTCAAGTAGATATTTTCTTTCGTGCCTGTCTGTACGAAGCACATAAATGAACGGTAAAATATCTTAAAAGAAAGTCGACAAAGCTGTAAACGCATTTCAGCCGGAATATTCTTCTTAAATATTGAAAAAAAGTGGGTGTTGCACTATATCGAGATACATTTTGTTCACTATTTAGAGTAGTCTATATAAAATTTTGTGTGTTCACTATATTGGATAGTTCACTCTACTGAGATTCACTATATCGAGCGTCTACTGTATTATTCAATAATATAATAGCTCTATAACCGCACCAATCCACACCCTCTCTAATCAATAAAATTTCTATCAAACATTATATTTATACTAAGGGGGAGGTTGTATCGAAGTATCTAAGTCTCCTATATATACATTTTTGTATATGAAAGTTAATTTTATGCTTTAATTTGTGTGGTTAAGTGTTTTCATATTCTGATATTTGTACTTCATTATGAGTAAAGGCCTCAGAGTCAGGGCTGGACGTCACTATATGGAAAGGCCTTATTGCAGTTTAGCTTTGTAATCACTCTTTTATCTTAATTTTATTATGCTAATGATAAAATTAAAATATATATGTAAGAAAAGTGGGTGTTGTAGAAGACGGACTTTTAAATAAATTGGACGTCAGATGATGCATTAAGTTAAAAAAAGCTTATTTACACAATTTTAACTATGTACGCAAAAAAATGTACATGTACATATATGGTGTTAAATAAAGCAAAAACTTAGATAAAAGAAAAGTGGGCGTGGCGTGTTGTATAACACATGTCACACCTACTTCAAGTTCAAAAGATCTTAATTACAAATTTTCAGCTTCCATAGGACGTAAAATGTAAATAGAAAGTTCAAATATAAGACAAGTAGGCGTGAAAATGGGTGTGGAAGTGGGCGGTAAAAATTATTTATGTTTTGCCTTAGTTTTATAATAGCTGTATACCTAAAAAATTTTTAACTATGAGGTCGATGAATAAAGTGAAAACTCAAATATAAGAAAAGTGGGCGTAAAAGGGGGCGGGTTTTTCTGAAACTACTTTCTAAACCTTCCACGCTATCTATCTAGAAAATATTCCGAAAATTTTGATTTTTTAAGTATTTGTAAATATTGTACAAGGTGGCGCAAAATTAATCACCCTATCAGAAGATGTCATAATTTTTGCAAATGGCGTCGTAAGTCAATCATATTTGACATTTGTGAACTAGACAGCTGCAGTATAAAAACAGACAAGCAAAACAAATTTAAAGGTCCAAATAAAGATTTCCATAACCCAAAATCTTTTTTTTTTTAAGGAAAAAAGTAGTAGCCCGTAATGGCGTAATGGTTAGTGCGTTGGACTATTACGCCCAAGGTCTTGGGTTCAATTCCCAGCCTATGCCACCAAAGAACAGAAATGTTTTTCACGGGTAAGTGCCTCTTGCGAGGAATTGACAAATCCTCCAAGAGTATCTCTTGTCAGTAAAAAGTGCTTCTCACCCTAGCCTTTCAGATTCGTCAAAAAATTGTAGGTCCCTTCTATTCCTGCCAACACGCACACAGGAATGGTTGAGAGTTGTAAGTCATTAGGCCCTGGTTCTACACGTGCTGTCATGCCGACAAATTTTTTTTATTTTATTTTTTTTAATTAATTCAAAAATAAAATTCGATGAGTAATTTTGCACCACCTTATACGTATATATAATTCTGTATAAGGGTGTAGAGTTCTCCAAATATTCTAATACAATATTATCACAATTACGCTAATCAAACATTGCACATCGAAATTTTGCGTTGATTAGTACGTTGAGCCATTTTTATTATGAGATTTTTCGTTTCACATCAGCAGCGTCAAGCCTTAAGAAGAAAGATAAAATCTCTAAAGTCCAGTTGAACAAACCTGGTTTATCCTCGGATTAAGATTTTAAGCCATCATTTTTTTTTATTTTTTAAAAATGAATTAACTGAATTCCAACCAGGTTCCAAAGTTAAAAATTAATGTATATTGTGTAATCATATATTCGTTTGAATTCCGGTTGAACCTAAGTTAATCGTCGAAATCGTTCGGTTAAATTCTTAATCCAAGGATTAGAGCAGTAGTATATCAAGTATCCATACAACGGTCTTAAATCTATAAAAACTAAACCAGTCAATCGATTTTAATGAAATTTTTCAGTTATGATAGAGGATAGCATAAAGTAGTATCAGAGTAAATTTCCGCCTACTGATACGCCCAACTTTTGAAGGGCGTCATCTAAACGTCAAAAGTAAATAAAAATGAGAGGTATGCCCTTGAAAAAAATTGTAGATAATGAGATTTCTAATAATTCTTCTATGCAAAATTTTTTTTCAACACCTACTTTTAGGGGCGTTCTTTTACAAAAATATTGTTTTTTGGACCAATTTTCAACAAAAAAAAACAGAACGAATTGTCCTAACAAAATGTTAAGAACAAAAGAATCATGCAAAATGTTTGTCACGCCCATTTTCGAGTTACTGCCTCTACCTCCAAGAGTATCTCTTCTCTTGTCATGAAAAAGTGCTTCTCACCTAAGCCGTTTGGCAGAAAATTGTAGGTCCCCTCCATTCCTGCCAATCATAATCTCTGAGTAAAGTTCTAAGTAAGCTAATTAGAACTTTTTTGATATAAAATTGTAGGAAAACCTATCAAGTAAAGTTCTGATTTTCTTACTCAAGGATCGTGTAAGTCACTAAGCCCTGGTTACACGAACTGTCACGCCACCAAATTTATTTATTTTATTTAAATCAGTTGCTATTATTCCTGAACCATTGGAAGTATCTACTCAAATTTCTATTTCTGAAAAAAAAAAAAATGCTTCATTTGGTATGAATAAAGTTCTTGAATACTATCACATTTTCGTAGCATTTGCTCAGCTTTTTTACTGAGCACATGCTTTGAGCACATGCTCTGTTTTTATTCATGTCAGCCGTTGTCTTGTATTTGAATTCCTTATATGAATAACTTAGTGTTTGAAATTTAATTTTATTTGGACAAATCCGTCCACCCGTTTAGACTCTATATAGATAAAGCTCAATATGAAAAGCACACTTTTGAGTTTTACATCTCTTTCGGTGTTTTTGTTATGTTTGTTTAATTTTTTAAACAAAAAATACTTGACTTATAATTCATATGCTCGGGGCCCAAAAACAGATGCCACATTAGCCTCTCAGGGATAATCCAGCACTGGGTTCACAGTAAATGCAATATGAAGTATAGTTTTATATAAATGTCAATTAAATTGAACTGTCCGTTATTATTGCCATTGTTAGTTTGAATATTGTATTTTATTTTACTGTGACTGTGAGAAGTTCTTATGGCAGATATATGTATGTATGTAGGTACATATTTGTATAAAATGGCTTCGATATATTTAGTAGATACCTACTTACGATTGCATTTGGTACAAGATTTTTCAATTAAACAATTAAAAATGTTGGAAAATGTATTTCCCATAGTGAGAAAACTATATATCATATTATTTACGTATAGATGAAGGGAGAGAAAAATGGTCAGAGTAGGGTTGTTTTGATTTTGAAGATAAAAATAAATAAAATACGGGTGGTTAAAGTATAGGTAAACAGTAAACACATCCCTCCAACGAAGTTTTTTCCTTTTTTTTTCTCCCAATGTATTTAATTAGAAGATAAAAAAAATAATATAAAATAAAAAAAAAAACTTGATTAAAGTTGGGGGATGGGTGAGCATTAGTTCAAATCATTCATTAATGAAAATGATAATTGGATATATGTATGTACATATATCTTCGTACTTATTTTGTATTAGAAGTGAATAGAAAATAAAAAAAAAATAAACTTTATTTAATAAATGTAATGTGGTTTAATTAAAAGTGAATTAGATTTTAATGATGATTTAGAATATTACTAAAAAGGATTTCAATAGATTTTGTATAATTTAATTGAAGTCTGTTTGGTAGAAATCAATTTACATTTTTAATTGATAAATTAAATAGATCAATTTAATTTGATTAATTTAGACTTAATGATTAACCTATGGAAGAGTTTTAATTTAACATATAAAATGCGTTTAAATATATGTATGTTTAATTATAGGCTTATAATTACAAGTGCTCATCTGTTTTAGAAATAAATAAGCTTATTGAATTTTATATTTTGTTTGTAAGTGTATTTGTATTTAGATGCATTCTCATAAGAGTTCTTTACATCAAAATTGTGCATTTAAATTTAATCTCTTTTTGTTTTGGTAAAGCGACTTTTTCGTGTTATTCGGCTTAATTTTTCGATTTTGATTGAATAAAGATTTGTTCCTGAGTTAAAACTAATACAGTTGAAGATCTCAAACTTTAAAAATATTAAATGAACTTTTCCTCAGAAAGTCTCCACTTTATGTTTGTTTTTCTTTAAGTGAATGATTTTTGTGATTTATGGTGGATTGACCTAAGGTCATATAATAAGTCTATGGACTAATGACACTTTAAAAAAGTATAAAACAAGGACAAGTTTAAACATTTGGCATTGAAAAAATTAGCTTGTGATATAAGACCAAATATGTTTTTTTTTTGTTTTTTTTTTTTTTGTGATGAAGCTATGTATGTTTGCAACTATCATATAGTTATTTTTATTTGGACGCTTCCGGCGCAATTTTAATTAAAAATTGATATAACTTGCAATCAAGTTTTTATTAGTTTTATATACCTTTTAAAGAACTGTGAGCACATTATGATTTTTTTTAGGGTGTTGTTCCATTTATTAAAGTTCAAAATAAAGCTTTAACTCATATATGGAATTATATAAATTTATTTCTAACAAAGTGATGAAGGAAATGAAGGAAATATTTCATCAAGTATATTTAGCCCCAAGAAGTAAAGTCCAAAATAAATACATATTTAATTTAATTATTTTGAGTCAAGGTAACCCAAAAATTGATTATGAAATTTAAATAATTTAAGAAATCTAAAATATAACGGTATTAAATCAAAACCGCAGTAAACACACATACGTACATACGTATTTATTTTTCTTTAAATTTTGATAGCAACAAATTTGTACATGTTTAACAGTTGGACTTATATGCAATGTGTTTTTTGCTTAATAATAATTTTTAATTAAAAAAAAATTATTCAGATCAGAGCACCTATTTATTTTTGATTCTTATTTTTTTTTTTGTTTACGCAAGAAATGTTATACAAAATAAATAGGTACCACCCATTACTTTATCACAGCGATGGTGTAGAGAATTGTAGATAGAAACACAAGAAACTGATATTGCCAAATTTTTTTTTATAAACCTATTCCTCCATTCGAAAAATGTTACAATCTTAATTTGTGTATGGTAATATTGTGTTAGCTTATATTTTATGGAGCCTGCCAAAAACATAGTTTAGTTTAACGTAGTATTATTTGAATAAATAAATTATAAACAATATAGCACCGTATTGAATATATGCATGGAACTTAAATTTTAGAATGAAAAATTGTTAAAACATCAATATAATTAGAAATAAATTGATTTAACAACCTCTGAATTGTTTTGAGACCCTTAAATCTCAATTTATGAGAAAAAAAAAAATAAAAATCGTTGGAGAAATTTTTTTAATAAGTTTTTATATTTTAAATTTTGATTAGTACATTTTTTAGTATTTATTAATGCGGAGTTAAAAAAAAAAAAAGAAAACAATTTTGAAAAAAAATTACCGACCCATTTTCAAAATTTCAAAAAATTATTTTTTTTTTTATTTTTTTTAAATTTCCTTAAGAGAATGTTAAAAAACTGCCGGGTGTTTAATAAAAATCGACCCAATCATTTTCAAATTATTAAGTTTTCAAAATATTTTTTTAAAATCCAAGAAGAAAATTTTTAGTGTATAAATAGAACTTTTTTAAATAATATCTATAAAAATTGATAAAAAATCAGTTGACCTAGTTTTGAAAAAAAAAAAAAAAATAAAATAAAAAAAAATGGTTCTTAAGGAGGTACCATTTACAACCATTTTCAACCATTTTTCTGATTTTTTTATTAAAGGTAGCCTTTTTGTAAAAAAAAAATTACTGAAGATTTTTATTAACTGTTAAAAAAATATCTATGGCAGGTATATGTGTTGGAGGAAAGCCCAAAAAACGATAGATACCAAGTGTCTGAAGAAAATTGACCGACCCGTTCAGGCTACAGTCGAAAGGGCAGACAGAGACGTAGAGAATTGCGAGATCCACTTTTTACGACTTCGCTATCGTAGTCGTAATGTCAAATTTGATCAAAATCTCGAGGTCGATCCGTAACTTGGCAATATATGTATTTTGCAATTTATAGGCGATAGTTTTTGAGGTACATACACAAAAAAATGCATTTGATCGCTGCTGGCGCTTTACCTACTTTTTGGTGTAACTCTATATATTGATCCTAAACGAATCAATGGATATTTTTTTTGGAAATTTTATACAAAACAATTTAAGTTATTCCCTAGAGGAAGAATTCGAATTTGTTTTTTTTTTTTTAAGATTATTCGATTTTGATAATTTTTTTTTCCAAAAACAAATTCGCATAACGGAAATAGGGCTTTGAGGTTTTTTTATTATTTTTTTTTTTTTCAGTTGTTTATGCATATATTTTTTCTGGCTCGACTAATCTTACTACAATTTTTCTAGCAAATTGTTATAAAATTGTATTAAATTTTACAAACATTGTTGAAAATTTTGCACATTATGTATTTATGTATAATGTCAAAATATGTAAAAAAAAAAACTTTAAACGAGAAAAGCTTACAATGACGAACTCAAGATTTTTACACTTGCTCTTTGAAGTTCTAGCCATTCTCAAGCACAAAGTGCTTAAAAAAAAGGTAATTGGAAAATTTCTTCCAAAAGTCTATCGCTATACTGCGAGGCATTGCTTATCCAATAGAAATTATATAACAGTCATAGCCAAAATCCAATAAATCCTTAAAAATTCTAAAATTAATCTGGACACTGCAGATCATGTAGGAATCAAGGGAAATAAGCTCTCAGAATATCCCTTACAATATTCTCAACCCTTATTAGTTATCCGATAATTAATTTATCCGAAAATTAAATCCTCCCATTAAAAAACTTTGCGTTTCACAATGATCAATTAGTTATATTCATTCGTTAATCCAGTTTTGCAGATAAATTCAATTTGATTGATGCCAAACATTAAAAGAATTTTTTAATATTCATCAAATAGTTAATTTTGCGGTGTCGGTGGTCTTATTGTGCCTGTTAAAAGTATCCAGAGGTTTGTTTGTGAGAGCTTTGAATAATAATACGTAAGTGTGTTGAATCGAAGTGTGAGTGTGAGTGAACACAGATTTGAATTTTTTACTTGTCAGTTTAATTTGCTAATCGGCACTTTATCTGGACAGTAAAATACTCAGAACTTTAATTGCTAATAAGACCTATTCAGATATTGTGAAACGTACAAATGAGGTTTTTAATTGTCAAATAAATTCCATGTATCTTAATTGGAACTTTAATCAAACATTGTAAAACAGACCCTTATAATAAGCCATAATAACCGAGAGTGCCAAATCTAACCAATGGCTACTTTAGTGGAAACAATATATTAACATTTAATATTTTGAAGTAAATCTGAAAAGAATTCAGATAATAGCCCTGTTCTGGTGAAAGTGTCTAGGAACTTAGCAAAATTTGTACATGCTAACAAAAACAAGTAATTTTTTTTTTTGTACAAAAACAATAACAAAATATTTATAATCACTTTTACTTGTTATTGTTTATGTGTAATAATTTTGCTGAGCTGGCTATTCAATTTTTCAAAAAATACGGCTTATATTCTCAGCAAATATAAAATCTGAGCTTACAATTTTGATTTAACTTCACCTTTGTCACACTACTTTTACTGAACAGAATTTGGTGAAAAAACAACCCCCTCTTCCCTTACTTGTTCTATTCCTGTGACAGCATTATGAATATAATGCAATGCAGCTATTAAAGTTATGTTTTTATCACATCAACCACATTTACTATACAATTCTATAGCCTAAAACTTTTGGTACAGCTGCTGAGGGAACATTTATTTAATTAAATTATTTATGTAGGTATAACTTTCCTTTTATACCAAGACTCGAAAGCTTATATATACTGCTATTTGCTCTTTTAAGGTGGCCACCACCACCACTTGACCAACAATCTATTCCATACAATTAATAAAGAAAAGACCTTATTTAATTTGATCACTTTAAAATTTATAAATAATTAAATTGTATTTCATTTAAAAGGTATTTAAAAAAAAACTATCGACCTATAGAACATAAAAAGCACCTTATATTTTATAATCTTACCAAAAACAAGTTTAAAATTATTCAAATAATGTCATAAAAGATGAGCACTTTCGAAATTTGTCATGAACACCTTACAGATAATGTATACAATATGGAGACATCAACACATCATAAAAAAAAAAATTTTAACACTTTAGATATTCTTATAAGAATTCACAAAATTAGTAAGACTAATGTATGTATGTTATGATAAAAAAAATTATCTTATCTAATTTCTAAAAGATTGTCAATAAAATAAAACTTTTTTTTTATCTTTAAAATAGTTCTTCATTTTTACAAAAGTTTTACTCAAACATAGCAATAAAATTTTGATTTTATTGTTATTTGTTAAATAACAACAATATTAAATAGAACTTTTTTTTTTGTATCTATTAGTTGTTTGAAAAGTGACAGATTTAGAATTTATCGTTTCGGCAAAGTTATCTAAAATTCCATTAAATAAATTTGTCCCAATTAATGGAGAAATAACACGTTTAAAATATTATTTTGTTATTAATAAGGTTTTAAAACTTTTTAAAAATTCGAAATTCGATACTTCCAAGGTCTCTTTATTTATTTTAATTTGTTCATTTAATTTAGTTTTTTTTTTAATTAATATTAAACAATTGGTCCTCAACATTGCTTACAAAATTAAGGATTGGAAAAATACAAAAATTGTATGACTTGTTTTATTATGTTTTTACTTGCGATATATCTATGGGTACTACATATATGTATTGCAAGTTATGCATTCGTAAAAAAAATCGAACTCGAGATTTTGATCAAAGTTGACATAACGATGATAGCGAAGTCGAAAAAAGTGAGTCTCGCAATTCTATCTGTTTGTCTTTCCTTTCGGCTGTAGCCTAAACGGGTGGATCGATATTCTTTAAACTTGGTACCAAGCGTTTTTTCCCCCCGCAAGTTTTTTTCATTTTTTTTTAAGATCTTAAATAACGGTACTTGCCGTAAAATTTTTTCTTCCCAAATTATTAAAATCTTATTTTTCTCAAAAACACAGTTAAAAAAAAAAAAACTGGTAATTTTTTTTACAACAATGCTACCATTTTATAAAAAAAAAATCAAAAATGGTTTTAAATGATGGTATACCTCCTATATAGCATTTTTTTGATTATCGATTTTCTCAAAAACAGTTCAACTGATTTTGATCAATTTTTGTAGAGAAAATGTTTGAAATACATAATTCTAAAAATATTATGTATCAAAACATTTTTTTTTTTTTTTAAAGTTTCACATTTCTTTTTTTTTTTTTTGAGAACTTAATAATTCGAAAACGACTTGGTCGATTTTTATTAAACTTAGCACCCAGCAGTTTTTTGACATTGTCAAGCAGATTTTAAATAATTAGTTTCTTATACCCAAAAATAACGGTACCTCACATACAAATGTTTAGGAACCGGTATTGAAAATATTAATTTTATCAAAAATGGCTCCCACGAATTTGATTAAAATTTTTGTGTGAACTAATATCAAGACCATCTACCATATTATTGGAAAACAAATTATCTATCGATTAAAAATGGTACCTCTCATGGAACCATTTTTTGGGTTTTCGACTATCTCATTATCTGTTAAACCAATTTCAATGAAATTTTTTACACAAAAACTACTAAAAAGTTTGAATAGTATTCCAAATCAAAATTTTCAAAAAATTATATTTTGGATTTAAAACAAAAACTCTCAAAATAATTTTTTGAAAATTCGATATTTCGAAAATGGGTCCACGATTTTTTTTTAAATTAATTTTTAAACTCCGCATAAATAAGTACTAAAAATTGGAGTACCATTATTATTGTCTTATATATTCAAAATTTTATATATAAAAAATTCATTTAAAAAAAAAAACCGCTTCAACAAGTTTTTAAATTTTTTTTCTCATAAATTGAGACTTGTGTAAGAAATCACTTTGTGTACATTGCGTTGGTGTCAAATAAATTTCAGATATTTTTTTAATCAATTTATTTCTAATTTTATTGATTTTTTAACATTTTTTCAGTCTAAACTGTAAATTCCATGCATATTTGCCAAGTACAAGACAGCACGGTGCCATATTGTTCATATTTATGTACCCACGTAATACTTCCTTAAACTAAGTTATATTTTTGGCATAAACTAAGTTATATTTTTGGCAGTTGACATAAAATTTAACAGCTGAAAAGTTTTTAAAATTATTAAGAATTTAAAACCACAGTGTGATCGCACATAAGAGCAAGTTCATGCAACCCAGTCGTGCATTTTATTTAATTATAGAATTATTATTCTAACCAACTAACTGTTTCAACTATACTAACTTATTCAGTTAAGTATTTTTGAATAAAGGTTCGTACAAAATTTTCATTTCATTTGTCATAGAAAATTCTTTATGGTTGTTTGTACATAATTTTCAAATTAATTAATTTCTGACAACCAAACCAAATTATGAAAACAAAAAAACAAACAACAATGGAATTTTTGAATAGAGAATAATTTTTTCAAAAGAATTTTAAAATTGAATTTTTATTTTTTTTATTTTTTTTGAATATTTTTGTTTCAATCATAAAATCATAGTTTTGTAAAATTTTAATCAAAAAATTCCAAGAACCAAAGAGATTTTGAAAGACTGACATTGCGACATACATATTTCTCCATTAAAAAAGGAAAAAGTATAAAAATTAAACCATATTATGGGTGTCAATTGAATTTTTAACCAGAATTTAACCAGAGTTAAGTTATAAAAGAAAATCACTTAATTTTGACAAAATTCCCAAAAAAAAATTATTTAAAAAAAAATAACCTACCATATAAAGATGATAAAAGTATTGAGCGGCAAAAAAAATCCACAATCTTCGAAAGGCAGTTTTATCATAAATAGAAATGTTGATATTAATGATATTAATCCAATATAGTGATGAATGTTTATTTTTTATTTATTTTTTTTATACAATTGAATTTGTAAGAACTTTTTGTTTATTATTATTTTTTTTTTTTACTAAAACTTTATCACTTTTTTTTATAAAAATATTTGTATTTTTCACATTAAACTTTATTTTTTAATTTTTTTTTATTTAATTATTTTTTTTTTAACTTCTATCACAATATTATATTAAATCTTTAAAATTCAATAATTTTATCACTTTTTTTTATTAATTATATATAATTACAATTTTTTTCAAGATTTTTTTTTTGTTTAGGCAAAAATTCTGAAAAGATAAAATCAAATAATTTAGCCAACGAACGTGATGTAATTGGGAAACTTAAGACGGCATCAGGCGGTTTAACGCGAAGTCGAGGGAATAATAAGAAAAACAAAACAAACAAAAAAAAAACACAAATGGATTGCAAAATCAAACGAAAAAAAAAAAATATCCATGAACACAGAGGTTTGAATTGATATTTATCTACAAAATGAAAATTCCTTTCATAAGATCTCTAATAAAATTCTCGTGCAATTGAAATTGGACAAAGTATAAAAACCACGACAAGACAAAAAAAAAAAAAAAGTATATTTAACCAGGTTCAATTTGAACTCAAGTATATAAAGTGTAGGTGAAAATTATTGGAGTTTTCTGTCCAAGTCCAGGTAAGGTATAAAACAACGCGCTCACCATCAACTGATTCGACGTACGACTGTGCTATTTGGTTGCGCCTTAAAGAGCCCAAAGGCCAAAAACCAACTGAAACAGAAAAATACACTATGACGACGAACCAAAAAAAAAAAAATAAATGCAAAAAAAAAAACATAATAATATGAGAACCAAACTCCAATCCAGAGCTCTACTACAGTAGAGCGGAGTTAGGAAAAGCTGAAACAATTTTTCTCGTTGTTGTTGTTTTTGAACGTGGAAAAACGAATACCATTTTCCTATGGATGTACATATAAATATATCAAAGGAGGAGGTGGGTTGGTGGGTCGGTTCTGTTCGGTCGGTGATCTAGAGGTCTCTCTAGGAGGACTTTGAGTTTGAGTTTTTGGGTTTGGTATATTTGGACTAATGGAACGGCTTAGCAAGAAGGCAGTTGGAGTTTTTTTTTTTTTTAAGGTAGATATATCAAATCGTGCAAGTTTGAACTCAATGTTCGTAAGCATTCTTCTCTTGTAATATGAAGTCTAAAGAAATGTGCCGAAGGAAGGAGGAACCTCGTGAAAATAGGCGCCGAGAGTTAGATATACATATACGTAGAAACATTATTTAGCACGCGATCACGAAATGGAATTTTCATTTTGAAGATATACATAGATATAGGTATATTTACTTTTTGTCAGTTAGATATTATATGACAGGTTTTTTTAGTATGTAAGATAATTAATTTTTTTTTATAACGGTTACTAGAATAAACTTTTAAATTCAATTATTTAAAAAAATTATTTATTAAAAAAAAATAATATTAAAACGGAAACCATCACATTGACGAGGGATCACAAAACAGGAAACGGATGTTGAAAATCTACGATTTTTTTTTAAATTTTTATTCAAACTTATATTTCTGCTGATTTATTAGGTATCTATGATGTATCTATTTATGAATATTTTGCTTTATATATATTTTATTTATTTTATATTTAAACTTTTTGTTGAAATACTTTTTGTTTGTTTTTTTTTTTTTTTGTCCGTTGTTAAATTAAAAAAGAGGAAAACTATCGTACAAGTTGCTTTTTCTATTCACCGCACGAGCTAAACGAGTTCGTATCTGGCATTAGACTGACACACGACAGCCGGGCTCTGATGTTATTCCTCGCGCGTTTCTTTTTTTTTGTGTTTTTTTCACTCACTCATGTTCACGATTTTCTGGCTCCCTCCCCACACATTCATTTGAACTGAACAAGCCTGATGGTAAAAGAAAAACTGCTGGTGCTGCTTGCTTGTAGCTTCGTGATTATTATATTTGGAGGGGAGGGAGTTTTCGTGGTTGCAATGAAAATTACGTACCTATATATTTTTTGTAGGAAACGAATGTCATGTGGTGTTAAATACGAAAACGTCATTGTGGTGGGTGGATTGTGGATGGTATATCCAGCCAGTATATTTGTATAGATATATCTTTCAAGAATATTGGGGATGAGTGTTGTTGTTGATGACTGCATTTAAGCCGCCACAGGAATCATAACAAACTCTTCTATGTTGAGTGGAATATTTGTTGTGAATGAGTGAGTTTAAAATAAATGGAGAGAATTTGAGTTTTATTGTTGAGAGTAAAATTATTTTCGAGAGAAAATTGGAAGCGACAAAGATACAAAAATATTGAGTGAGATATAGTTGTTGTATTTTGTACCTATTATAATTGTGGAAGGTAATCATTTAAAGGTGAATCATATTATTTGGAGTTAAAAAAAGGGTTGATGTGAGAGTTAAAAAAAAAAAAAAAACAAGTGCGTTGTGTTTATGAAGCATTTCACAACTTTGACAATTTTTCAATAGAGGATTCTTTGGAAACCAATTAGGTGTATTTATACTTTTAAATGCTAGCCGATGCAGCAATGCAAACGCCTTGAACAAAGTCTCTTGATTTATTTAAATTTAAAAAAAAAATAACAAGAATTATAGTTTCTTCTAATAGTAGGTATAAAATTTATTTTATACATAAATTCGTAAAATTGTTGAAAACGGCAAATTTGAACTTTGTAAATATTTTGATTTAAAAATTGTGAGAACTTTTCTAACTCTTTGTTTTTTTTTTTTTTAATAAATAGGTAGATACAAAGTGATAGAAATATTGGGTTTTAATTTCTCAGTAAATGTTTAAATTAGACGTTATTCAATTTTAAAAATCGTTGTTGGGGTTTTTTTTATTAAACTTATGTTGTAGCAGGTGTGCCATCTAGTGGCTTCTTTTTAATTCATAGGTTATTTTGACACTGACAGGTGTTTACCGCTCCCTTTAACTTTTGGGGGAATAAATAAGAAATAATGTTTGTCTTATCTGGATAAAAAGTACTATTTGATTTTAAACAAATGACCATTGTTCTAAAACTAAGGCTCCAAAATTTTTTTCATAAAATGGTACTAAATTTTAAAATTTAAATAAAAACATAGCCTAGGTCAGTAATTCACTTGAATTTTTATCCTTAAATAAGATGGCCCAGCCTTTAGTGGTTTCTTTTTAACTCATAGGTAATTTTGAAACTGGCATGGCGGCTCGAAATCTTGACAGAAAGTCAGTACCTATCAATCATATCTCCGCAGAATGAAATGAGTCGATTTACGTTTGAAAAACGTTGAGAAATATTGAAAACTTATTTCCAAAGTGAGTGCTGTGAAGCCCAAACAGTAAGTTTTTTGAAAAGAAGTTTTCGCCGAAATGAAGCCCCACCCCGCCTGCTGTACACAAGTTTCTGCAAAAAATTCGTGAGACTGATATGCTTGTGGACAACACTTATAGTCTCCGTCGTCGTACGGTACGCACAGACGTGAATGTGGCTGCTGTTGCTGAGAGTGTGAGACTTAATTCACGAACATTAACTCGCCATCGAATCGATCTCAACAGCTCAACATTTTACGCACTGACCTGAGGAGAATTCTGCACAAAGATCTTGGATTATTCGCTTACAAGTTCCAATCGACTCAGCAATTGAAGGTGCACGACCATCCGCTTTGTTATCGCTTCGAAGTTTGGACCTTTTAACAGCTTGAATTGGACAACGATTTTGGAAGAAAAATCATCTTTTCTGACGAGGCGTATTTTCATCTTGGCGGCTACTTTAACAAGCCGCATCTGGGGCTCGGAAAACCCGCACTTTATTGTCGAGAAACCAATGCATCCACAGAGAGTAACATTTTTATGCGGATTGTGGAGTGGTGGCATCATTGGACTATTTTTCTTCGAAAATGAGTCTGGGAACAAAGTTTCGGTCATCGGTGGGCAAAGCCGTAGCCAGGGGGGATCACAGGGGTTTGATCCCCCCACGAAATGTTTGGGGAGTGCATTTCTAAATCACACTTTTTCACTTCAGTAGGTATGATATTATAGAACAATTCTCTCTGCACTTCAAACCATGGGCATAAATTGCAGCAATTTGATTGGACAAGGGTTCGATTGTGCTTCTGCTGTGAGTGCTTTATACGTGCATTGTAGCGCACACTCTTTAAATCTGGCCTTAGGGCATTCCTGCCAAATTCAGCCTATTCGTAATACTATTGGTATCATAAAATCCGTTGGAAATTTTTTTAAATTATCGGCAAAGCGCACACATTTATTGCAGGAAATTATTAAACAGAATTATCCGCAAAATAACTGGAAAAATTTAACTGCCATGTGCGAAACCCGCTGGGTAGAAAACCATGATGGGTTGACGAGATTTAAGGAAATTTTTAAAGCTATAATCAATGCTTTGGAAGAGTTGTGTAGTGATAAGGACTCTGAAACTTCATCGAAGGCAAGCTGCTTTTTAAGATCTATTTTAGCTAGTGATCTTGCAGTAAGTTTGTGTTGTTTGAGCGATTTGTTTACGTATACATTGCCACTTTGTAAGATCTTACAATCCCCTTCATGCGACTTAGTATCTGGTTTGGAGTATGTGGAATTAATATCAAACACGTTCCAAGGAAGTCGAAAAAATATCACCACGGAATTCAAAGTAATTTTTGAGACTGCACAAAACTTACTAAATGTTGCAGATGAGAAACTGAAAATTCCACGAATAGTATCAAGGCAGCAGCATAGGCAAAACGTTAGCACAACAGATCCTGAAACCTAGTTTACGATAATTATAATGATTCCCCTTTTAGATGATTTCTTAAGTCAGCTTAAAATGCGATTTGAAAACCATAAGTCCATACTTTCCTCTTTGTGTATTCTGATTCCATCAATTCAGGGCAAAAATGAACAAAATTTTAATGAAGAAAATTTCAAATTTTATAAAAAGTTTTTGGATTGGGACACTTTAAATGCTGAATACATGCTATGGAAGACAAAATGTCATAAATAACTAGTTACACAGCGGTCAAAGAGTGCAATAGCAGCTCTTGGAGAGTGCAACAAGGATCTGTTTCCTAACATCCACATCGGAAAGAACATTTTCGAAACTTATTTAAGAAATTCTACCGGTGAAGAAAGACTAACAGGATTGGCGTTAATGTCAGTTCATCGACAAATTGAGATTGACACTGAGGAAGTTATTGATGTATTTGCAGCTAAGAAGGCCAGAAGACTGAATATACCTTCTTTTTTTTACTGAAATTGAAGACATGGATTTGGACGACCTTTGGTTCATGCAGGATGGTGTGCCAGCCATGCCAGCCCATGTCACAATCGATCTTTTGCGCACCAAATTCCCAAATCGTGTTATCAGCCCTCTTGGCGATGTCAATTCGCCGCCTCAGAATTGCGATTTGACCCCTTATGATATTTTTTTTGTGGGGAACTGTGAAGGACCGATGTTATGCCAACAATCCGGAAATGATTCAACCACTTAAGACCAATATCATCCAAGCAAACCGTGAGCTACACCCCGAAATCATCAGCAAGGTCTTGGAAAACAACAAAGAATAAACTAAATTTATTTATACAGGGACATTGTTGAATGTGTAAATCAGCGTTGCCGCATTGGCACGAAAAAATTCAATGTGGCATGATTTTCTTATTTCAATTTTTACTTAAAATAAAGAAAATTTTGAAGAAATTTGAGGAAATTTGCTCCAAATGGAGTAAAAATGTCAGAATCTCTTATTTTTTTTACAATATATACGAATAGGGATAATTATTTCATCTTCTTTTGTTGAATTATATTTATTTTAAATTAAAAAATTTGCGTTTTTTTCTTTCAAATGGCATAAAAATGACACGTTTTTTTAAAGAAAATATGGCCATTTTTTTGGGCGGCAACACTTGTGTCAATAGACGTGTTTTTTTTTTTTTTGCAAGCCCGAGGGGAATTGGACGAACAAAAAAGATTTGCGTCGGTGCTAAACAATCATCATGTTAAAGTCAACAACAACTAATCCCCTGCGGGTTAAGCTAAGCCCAGAGAATTCTCCGAGCTTAACTTAAGCACACAGAAAAACTGTGTTACCAACACAAACACTCCCTTAGACATCCAAATAAATCTCTCCACTGTTGTATATAAAGAATGGCTGGTGAATACTCTCTCTCTCTCTCTTTCTATATTGAATTATGTATAAATAGTTATATATAGAATTATGTATTAGGTTAAGCTAGAATTAAGAATTGAATAAAATGTCACTTGGATCTAAAACGTGTTTCCATCAATAGCACATGGCGCAGTCGGAAAATTTAACAAATTAAAGAAAAATTGAAATTTGAATAGAATATATATATATTTAATTATATAGAAGTAAATGAAAGTTAATAAATTAATGAAATAAAACAATCTGAGAAAAAAAAAAAAACATGGATTTTACAAGACCAGAACCATTAAATCTGGATGGAAACCTAAAAGAAAATTGGAAAAGATTTAAACTGCAGTTCGACATATATTCAACAGCAACAAAAACAGACAAAGAAGATGGTGAAGTTCAAGTGGCTAGATTGCTTAGTTGTGCGGGACGAGAAGCTATCGAACTGTTCCAAACTTTTAATTTAAGCGAAGCTAATAAAAAAGTGCTAACAAACGTGGTGGAGCAATTCGAGAAATATTGTAACCCACGTACCAATGTTGTATATGAACGTTACTTGTTCTATAAAAGGGCACAAAAAGAAGGCGAACCATTCGACCATTTTTTAAAAGACATCGCCACATTAGTAGAGAACTGTGAGTTTGAAAGCCAGAAAGATAACATGCTGAGGGATAGAATTGTTATTGGAATCAGCAGTCAGAACACTCAGACGCAGCTACTTAAGATTGATAATTTGACACTGCAGAAAGCAATTGAGACATGCCGAATCGCAGAGACAACAATGGAGCAGAGCAAGGTTATGCAGAGAGCAACGGTGGAATCTAAATCGGAGGTCTACGCTGTCAAAAATACAAATACAAACTATACTAAAATTAAACATGCTAATGAAAATAATAATAAAAATTTTAAAAATTTTCAGAATTTACATTCCAATCAATCTGTAAAGAGACGTGTGCAACAGCCATCAGGAAATTCTCGACAAAACGCTGGACCAGGAGGCATATGCAAGTACTGTAATTTAAGTCACGTGAGAGGTAAATGTCCAGCTTATGGAAAGAAATGTAATTGCTGTGGTAAATACAATCATTATGCATCAGCATGCAAAAGTAAGAGTCGCCAGGTAAGTAGGTCTTGAATCTTGCATTAAGTTAGGATTAATAAACCGCGTTAATTCAGTTGAAGCTAGAAATCCAGACTTACAAGATTTTATTCAGAAGAATAAGGATGTTTTCATGGGTCAAGGTCGATTTCCTGATAAATGTTCATTGGAACTAGATAGCTCAACATGTCCGGTGAGTAAGCCACCCCGTAGAATTCCACTTAGTATAAGAGGCAAGGTTCATGATACTCTTTTAAAAATGGAAGAGAAAAATATTATTACAAAAGTAGAAACTCCTTCAGATTGGTCGCATAATATGGTTATCGTAGAGAAGGCTGACAAGTCAATTCGCATCTGCTTAGATCCGAGAGATTTAAATATGGGATTAAAACAAGAACATCATTTAATACCCAAATTAGAAGATTTTGTTTTTAAAATGCATGACATGAAGTTCTTTTCTATATTGGACTTTAAAGAGGGATTTTGGCAACTAGAACTGAATGAGGAATCAAAAAAACTTACTGTATTTAGTACGCCATTTGGAACATACCGATATGAAGTTTTACCTTTTGGTATAAAAACTGCTCCAGAAAAATTTCAGAAGCTTAATGACAAATATTTTAGAAACTTGCCAGGGGTATTTGGTTATATTGATGATTTGATCATTGGTGGGAAGACTTTAGCAGAGCATGATGAGAATTTAGAAAGAGTGTTGCAGAGAGCTAGGGAAATCAATATAAAGTTTAATGAGAAAAAAGTACAATATAGAGTCGAGAAAGTCAAATACCTAGGGCATATCTTTTCATCAGATGGAATATCACCGGATCCGAAACGAGTTGAAACTATAAAACACATTCAAACACCTTCTAATAAGAATGAACTTCAAAAAATATTGGGAACAATAAACTATTTACGGTCATTTATCCCAAATTTAGCTGAGTTATCAAGTCCTATGAGGGAATTACTTAAGAAAGAAAATATATTTTGCTGGTCACCAGCACAGGAGAAAGCACTGACAGATATTAAAAAGGCAATAATTAAGGCTAGCACTTTACGTTCTTTTGACCCTACTTTGCCTATTGTGATACAGACGGACGCTTCGAAAAACGGATTAGGTTGTTGTTTACTTCAAGAAAGAAGACCAGTTTCTTTTGCATCGAAAAGTCTCACTGCAACAGAAACTTCGTATGCACAGATCGAAAAAGAATTCCTGGCGATCGTGTATTCGTGCCAAAAATTTCATGATTATATCTATGGCCAACACGTTACAATTCATACGGACCACAAGCCACTTGTGTCAATTATAAATAGGCCCCTGGAAAAAACATATTCTGTCAGATTACAACGTATGAAAGTCAAACTTTTTAAATATGATTTTGAAATAAAGTATGTGCCAGGTAAATTTCTTCACATTGCTGATTTGCTTTCTCGAAACTCACACCTTGATTCAGAAATAAATTTAGAAAATATTTTAACAGATGTTGTTCATAGCGTGAGTATGAGTGACTCTAAGAAAAAAAAATATCAAGAACATACAACTCAAGATGAAATTTTGACAAATTTAATAAAACTGCTTAGAGAAGGATGGCCTAACTCTAAAAACAAATTACCTGACCATATGAAATTTTACTGGACTATAAAAGACAAAATATTTTTTGAAGATGGATTAGTTTTTTATGAAAATCGAATATTTGTCCCTAGAACTCTAAAATATGAAACGTTAAAAGCCTTACACGAAAATCATTTTGGTATTACAAAAACAATTTCACGCGCAAAAACATTATTTTACTGGCCAACTATGGCACAAGATATTGAAAATATAATTTACAGATGCCCAATCTGTGAAAAATTTCGAAGTTCAAATATTAAGCAAACCTTACATTCGCATGAAGTACCAGAATATCCCTACCAAAAGGTCGGATGTGATATTTTGGAATTTGAAGGAAAATCATTTTTAGTAGCTATTGATTATTTTTCGCGTTGGTTTGATTTAAAAAAACTACCAAACAAATCAGCTAAGAGTGTTGTTAGAATGTTAAAAGAAATTTTTGCCACTCATGGAATCCCGGAAATAGTGGTTTGTGATAACCAACCATTTAATTCTTTTGAATGCCATAACTTTGAAAACGACTGGGGTCTAAAGTTCATTTATTCAAGTCCATACTATCCTCGCTCTAACGGACTAGCAGAGAAGGCAGTTCATATAGCCAAAACTATGATGAGGAAATCTAAAGAAAGTAATATAGATATTAATATATTTCTACTTGAATATCGAACAACAATAATTCCAAGTATAGGTTATACACCATCTCAGTTATTAAATAGCAAGTTACTTAGAACAAAACATCCTGTTGCTAAAAGCTTGCTAATACCCAAAACAATACCATTTGATGTAAGGGACAATATGTGTCTAATAAAAGAGAAACAACAGAAATGGTATAACAAAAATAGTCGGCATTGCGAATTAAAATTTGAGAAAGGAAACAATGTTGTTTATAGGAGGGATGGAAGATGGGAACCTGGTAGGATTGAAAGAGCAGCAGAATCTCCTAGGTCTTATTTTATACGCAATGAAAACAATCACATAATACGCAGAAATAGTTTACACTTACGCAAATCGTTTAATGAGCCACACTTTAAGCAACCTGAAGATGCACTTGAAACTAAAGTTGAAACTCAAATAGAACCTACTTTGCCACTGTTAAAGCCACAACAGATTGAAAAGTCAATAACCTCGTCAACAAGTAATAATAAGCAAGATCACTACATTACCAGGTATGGGCGTAAGATTGTAAAACCTAAATTCTATCAAGCGTAAGATAAAATAGTTCCGCATTTGCATAAGTCTCATTTGTAGCCAGTTGTTGCGGGAGATGTTGTATATAAAGAATGGCTGGTGAATACTCTCTCTCTCTCTCTTTCTATATTGAATTATATATAAATAGTTATATATAGAATTATGTATTAGGTTAAGCTAGAATTAAGAATTGAATAAAATGTCACTTGGATCTAAAACGTGTTTCCATCAATATCCCAGCTTTGTCGAAGTCAAAGTTTAATTATATTCGCTTTAGTTTTGACAACGTACCTAGGTTCTATAGTAATCTATCATAATTTGTGCTCCTTGCTCTATGTTAGGTATAGCTAGCTCAAAAAATTTTGTATCCATTCAGTCTGAAACTAGGTAGGTATATTGATGTAAGCTAATTTATATGTAAAGTGTGTCGAGCCGATACATATTCAGTATTTTATCCCATCACCAACTTTTACATATAAACTAATGAATTTTTCGCCAAAACTCTTAAATCAGATGAACCAACCAAAATCACATTCGTCCTTCGCCAATTTACCTAACATATACCCACCCACCTACTGGTTCAGACTTAATGTATACGGACTATGCGGAACTATGATGGCGGTGTATATGTGCTCGTGGGTAAAACAGCCTGGCGTGGCTAGTAAAGCTATTCATCTTCTGGTTCTTTAGTACCGTTTGTGGTGGGTTGCCATATATCCAACGGTGTATGGTTTAGAATAACTAGAACTAGGTAAGGATCACCACACGACTCTAAAACCCATCGCTGTAATCCAAAATCCAAAGTGGCGATGTGGCGGTGTACACCGAGTATAACAGAGAAATGGTGTATTGTATAGGTATGCCTTCCTATACGTTCCTACATATATACCAGAGGAGCACACAGAGATTTCCGTAAATGACGACGAGTCGCGTCCAAATGGGTTGTTGTGTGATTACTCTTCTCTTCTGTTGGGTTCCCGTTATTATTCTGATTTTTTTTTTTCCTTTTTCTTTTTGTTGTTGTTGTATACTGCGTTATACATTTTATTACGGTATGATGGAGCTCCAGCTTTTGGTCCCTTGCCTCTCTAGCTCTAACTCTCTTCCTCCGATGGATTTTCTTTCCTTATAACCACAAAAAATGCCACCCCACTGAAAAGTTAAGACCGACAATGTTTGGGATGAAAACAAATCGCTGTTCTGCGGCAAGCCTGTGGGTTCCTCTTTTGCTTCTCTTTATAATGTGTATCATGACGACTACGACTTCGACGACAACGACGACGGACGATGAGGAAGAAAAACGACGGCGTAGAGGATACTTGGAAGCTGCTAGAGTGCTTAAGAGATTTTCATCTTGCTACATTTTCTGCTGTTTGATGATGCATCTGTTGATGAGGTGGGAGTGGGAGTGGGAGGGCTGGAGTACCAGTAGTAGAGGGATTTTATATGAAGGTGGGATAATATTGTCGACTGGTCGTCGTGCATTAGATAAATAGATAGATACCTATACTTATATGAAGAGCAGTGGAGGAAAATTGTCCTCGTTATATATGTAGGTGAAGGAAGAAAATTTTAAGGTTTCTATTTCCCAAAGAGGAGAGAATGAAAAATTTTTAAAATTATTCGTCGTCGTCGTCCAAACTAAAGTAGGTATGTAAGACGACGACCGAGTGCGACAGTATACCTATAATGATAACGTTATATACCACAAAATTCGCGCACGCTATTATATCTTCATTATAATGATGTTGTGGCTGTTACGTCATTCTTAGTGATGATGTTGGTAGTGGCCCATTTCATGGTCATTATCTCGAGTTGTTCAAAGTTTTTGACAAAATTGGTCCACCGATATTACACAGTTACATTGGATATGATGGATACCGAGGTAAATAGTTATATATACTTTTTTTAAAAGCGATGCGAAAGTGAGAAACACACTTAGGACAGGTAAACAAGAAGGAAATATAACATTTTGTTTTAATTTGTTAATTTAGAGTGCAGTTCATATTCAAACACAGTTTAATCTATACAAAAAGTGTAATTAATTATTAACGTGTTTTACTCTCTAAATATATGTATGCAAATGTAACTGTAAAACCTCGAATGTTGAAATTCTTGAAATTACCGGTAGGAATTTGAATTTTTCATTTTAAGATGAGTAACAGTTCGAAATGTTTTGTTGTCATAATTTATTGGGGACTAGAGGAGAATGGGCACCTCGCCCTACACCAACTGTTGCCGCTTCTGCTTTGTACACCAGCGTTAACAAGCTGACCCGACAAAAACATCACGATCGCATACACCAACCACCGTCCTATCTAATCCACCCACCAGACGTTGCATGGAGCCACAGCTCCTACGGGCCTGGAGGGATGATTTACTCTGTGGGGGCTATGGAGGGGAGCACGCCCAAATAAGACAATGGTGCGTTAACCCCTTCTCACCCAGGTGACTATGTGCCGACAGAAACTTCCTAACTCAACTTATTTTGAGGGCACCCTCCGACCTTACGGGCTACACCCCGCTGAAACTTCAACTACGCCCTTAACGGGCCTTTTTGTCATAGGACTTTTATCATAGGTTTCTTTTTATGGGGATCATATCCCTAGGGTATCACAAGGGATCTACATTGATCTAAGTGTGACGGTAACAAGATCAACTGTCAGCCCGCTTACCTAACCTAACCTAACTATCTTACAAACATGCAGAAAAACGGTTAAGGCCTTGGTTAGATAGGACTTCAGAATAAGGTGAGGTTAAAAAATTATAGTCTTAGTATCTATGGTTTTTTTTAAGACAATCCCTTTTCTTTAAAATCATGTAGAGTTTGAATTAAGACCACGTCGCTACGAGTCGACAATTTAAAGCTCGCCTGTCTCGTCGGAAACAGGGTAAGAGCCGAATAATAGAATAAAAAGCGTCCACCATTTTTTTATAGTTTTTATTTATGTTTTATTACTGTCATTAACTATGTCTATGGGATAAACTTTGGAAGCCTATAGTACCAATTAGCTTCTAACTTCAAACAACATCCTCTAAAATAATGATGGTTCTCTCCTTATATAACATAAGGTTCAGCTCAGTGATGCTCAGGGAGCATCATGTTAACAGTGGCGCTTAACTAGAATTCGGATATGTATATTGAATATGAATTATCGACCAATTAATTACCAATCTACAAATGTTCGCTTAAATGTAGAATATAACCGAGGTGTCAGTTAGGTAGTAAATTCAAAATCTTAAAAGACCTTATCAGGTGTTCAATATGAAATCAAATAAAAACCAAAATTGGGGCGTATTGCATTTTTTAACTATTTAAGTAGTATTTTTTGAAATTTTTTTTTTTCTTAAAAAAAGAACTGTCAATTGAATTTTTTTACAAACCCCATAAAATGTTAGTTACAGCATTGTGAGCAAAATTCAATTATACTGGAGTAGGTACCTATTAGAGTAGTTTTGTTTTGCAACTTTGTTGTATTAAAAAATAACTGTCAGTTGAATTTTTTTTTCTTATTGTATCTCTAAATATTACAACCGAAAAACATTTTTCAACAAAATTTAACATGTCAACAAACTGTCTGACTCTTTTCATTACGTCATTATGTGTAGAATGAAATTAAGCTGAGGTCGATGTCATTTCTTGTTCTGAAAATATTCAAGACGAAATATTTTTTACCATATTTTTTTTTTAATTGTTGTAGTAAAATAACCTCTAATTGATTTTTTTTAAAACATTTTCTGCACTTTATGACGTTATTATCTGTAAAATAAAATTTTTTCGAAGCCGATATCTCTATTTGTTCTCGAGATACGGTGAACGAAATAATATATCACGAACGTACGAACGTATGAACGTATAAACGTACAAACGTACGTACGCACACACATACACAGAAATATATCTCAAATGGATGGAGTTGGATTCTTGGGACCTCGAAAAGTGAAGATTAATATGTCAAAATTTTCGATTCCACCAATTACAATTATAACTTCTAATGCAAAGTTAATAAAGCACATCTCGTCATTACGTCGCGTCATAAGTTTGAAAAAATTAAAGACGTGAAGATGAGAATTGCTTTCTTATGGAGAGGAAAACTAACTACTAAGAAGGCGTGTTTTTTTCTCATTTTTTCTAAAATATATATATTTAGTAATAGAAAACAGTTCAATATTAGTCAAAACAATAGCTCAGCTTAAATGTTAATTTTTTTTTTCTATTGAATTTAAAGCAAAATAATAACAACGTATCGTAGCAACTCAACTATTATACAGTCTATCATTAGCCTGGATTTCTATCGGGGCTATTTTTATAAGCTGTACCTATAGACTTGTTGCTAACTGTCTATAATCTACTAATCTATAAAAGATTAGAGAAAAAAAACACGCCTAGAGATCTTGTCTGGAGCGTAAACGGGTGGGTATAGATTTTCTTTAAACTTGATACCTATACATAGCTTTTTTTGGGCATTTTCCCACACATTTTTTTCATTTTTTTTTAGACCAAAAATAACGGTACCTGCCGTAAAAGTTTTGTTAGCAAAAAATGAAAATCTTATTTTTCTCAAAAACGTGCCCACAACTTTTGTTTTTTTTTAATCCAGCAATTTTTTTTTTTCGGAAAAATGGTTTTAAATGGTACCTCCCATAGAACCATATTTTTATTTTCGATTTTCGCGAAAAAGGTTCAATTGATTTTGATCAATTTTTTTATAGAGAATTTTTACAATAATTTTAAAAATATTTTGTACCAAAAAAAAACAAAAAAATTTTTGGGTTTCAAAATTTTTTTTTGTCAACAATAATTCGAAAACGATTTGGTCGACTTTTATTAAACTTAGCACCCAGCAGTTTTTAGACATTATATAACAAATTTTAAATACAATTTTTTCTTATAACCAAAAATAACGGTAGGTACCTCCCAATTTCATTCATTCATTCATCTATCGTTTAAAAATGGTACCTCTTATATAACTATTTTTTGGGTTTTCGTCTATTTCATTATATGTTGAACCTATTTTAATACAATTTTTTACACAAAAGCTAGTAATAAATTTGAATAATATTGCATATCAAATTTTTCAAAAAATTAAATTTAAGATTTTTAAAAAAAATTTCAAAATTATTTTTTGAAAATTCATTATTTTGAAAATGGGTGGATGATTTTTTTTAACTCCGCATTAATAAGTACTAAAAATTGGCGTACCAATTTTTTTCTTAAAAATATATTCAAAATTTTATATATGTACATATGTACATATGTATAAAAAAATAATTTTTAAAAAAACCTATCCAACGATTTATAAAAATTTTTTCCCATAAATTGAGATTTGTGTAAGAAAACACTTGGTGTGAAATTACGTTGGTGTCAAATCAATTTCAGTTTTTTTTTTTTTTTTAATCAATTTATTTCTAATTTTATTAATTTTTTAACATTTTTTAAGTCTAAATTGTAAATTCCATGCATATGTCCGAAGTGCAGGACAGCACGGTATATTTTTGGCAGGTGGCATAAAATATAGGCTCCAATAATTAATAAATTTATTTTATCAGATGAAAAGTTTTTAAAATTATTAAGACTTTAAAACCACAGTGTGATCGCACATAAGAGCAAGTTCATGCGATCCAGTCTTGCATTTTATTTTATTTTCAAACAAAATTATTTCTATAGGTATCCATCTTAAGAATTCGATCTTTTGCTTCTAAGTTTAAAGTGCAGGGAGGAATTCCCCAAAAAACTTAACCCCAGGAGCTTGGTTTTAAATTTAATACCTACTAAAACAGCAATAGAATTAAGTTTATGGTTTCATCGGTAGTTATCCGCAGTGGAATGTTGGATTTTGTAAAACATATAAAATATTACAAATACTTCACTGCGAACAGTTTTTCCAAAAAAAGAAAAACATGACTTTTAATCACGACATTTCTTCTACAACATGTAATTTTCCACAGTCCTGGTCTAATGTATAATAACAAAATGTCTACCATTACCAAAGTCCTATACCTATTTGTTTGACGAAGAATCGATCAAACAATAAATGACTATGAAGGAAGGATGGTACATACATACATATATACAATGTAGGAATTTTTATTTTTACCTACCAAATAAAATACCATCGCACTTAAATCACTTTTATTTTATATCCGGTTTTTTTTTCCACAGAAATTCAAACATTTTTTATTCATGAATTATCTATACAGCGTACATGTACCTATATTGTAGAACGGTATAGGGGGGACAGTATAAGCGAAGGAATAGTTTATTATTTATTAATAACAAACAAACATTTCTACGGCAACGACTTTGGGTGCCACAACAAAAAACACCGAATGGGTTATAAAATGGGGGGGGGGGAGGTTTGAGTTTGGGATGGAAATGAAAATTTTGTATAAGGATGAAAATTCCTCCTCCCTGGCTATATATTTTTTTTTTGTTGGCTAAAGGGGTTGAATACTCACAAGAGAATTTATATAAAAAAAAAACTCATGCAGAGAGGAAAAATTATTTTTTCTCAGAGAAACAAACTGCGCAAGACTTTAAATTAAAAAAAAAAAAATAACAAAAAATGGCTCATCCAACATGTGCTCATATAATAATAATTTTTGTCCTGATGTTTTCACTCAATTTAGATATTTTATATGAAAAGAATTTGTAGCAGGTGTTATCAATCATTGATATGCTAACAACAGGATTAGGAAAAAAAACTCATTAAAAATAATTCAGGTCGAATATAAGAGTAGTGGATTGTATGTGGAACGTATTTAGATTATAATTAGTATTTGACGTGTTTCCAAGGATAATGTACAATTAACAGTTGTTTTTTTTGTATTCCTTAAGTTAAAATTCATCCGTAGAACTATTACACCAACATATACAGGCAGTTTCATTATTTTTTAAATGTTAAAACTCGACATTAAAAACATGACTTTACCATCCACACGTAATAATTATTTTAAATAAGCAGTAAAAACTTTTCCAGGACATGTCATTCTCTCATCAAAAAGCAATCTTATCATTCCTGATGGATACAAAAAAATTACAAAAAAACATACTGCACACATTAAAAAAAAAACAAGGTGAGTACGGAAGGGTAATGTGTAATATTTTGTCACACGTGAGTTGGCGTCTCACCTGGTTGCCCATTTATTTATTTTTACTTAAAATGGGTAGGTAGGTAAATTTCTTTTTTTATTTTTTTTTTTTTTTAATTAACACTCTTACATAGTTTTACACTTTTCATAAACATTAGTAATGTTGCCTACGTCATATAGTCATCTAAATGTATGTGTGAAGACATATATGTAGGAATAATAAAAGTACCTAAAGAACATTCTCTTCTTCAATTCAACTCATGTTCATTTGGCGAAACAAAACCGGCCTAAAAACAGTAGGTAGGTCTAGGTAGATTATGTTTGTATGTCCGAAATGGGAATAGGGGGAATAAAATAACACACACATACATACATTCTTACAAAATGAAATTGAAAGAATAAAGTAGTGGAGTAGTATAGAGCCTATACCTCTCTCTATATAGCATGGGACTAAAGGTAAACTAATTAGATGCCAGTTGTTGGTCAGGAATAAGAACAACAGCACAATGAGTATGCCAGAATAACTGCAGTGAAAAATGATAAACAAAAAAAAATGAGGAAAAGGGGAAGCAATTTTACAGGCCGTATCGAGCGGAAAAAGGAAGTTGTGGGTATACGCACCGTCAATTAAATAAAAAAAAAAAAAGAAAAAAACTTATGAAAGGAAATGCAAAAGCAGCGAACGGTCAGTCAGTAGGTATATATTGACAGTAAAGAGATGCATATCGGTGATGCGTGATGGGCTTATTCGTACATATGGATGGGGCATCCATTGAGGTAGGGCTTAGGGCATAAGGGTTAAATATAAAAACATGGTATAAGTGTATTACATAACACAATATATGATGTAAGTAATTTATGGATTTATTGGAGAACACGAAGGTTTATGTTTGAATGGACGTTTTGTGGAGCACAGTTCCGCAAATAAAGGCACCTCTAATACCTATCATACCAATCAAATCATACTTGGAGGACAATTACTAAGAGTTTTGGAGAACTTATATTTACAAAGAGCTTTAACAGATTAACAACTGAGGATGAGTTAGGTACTTTTCAAAAGAATATAAAAATACTTTAAGTCAATTCTCAGAAAATGAAAAAAACAAAATGCAAAATCGTAAAGCCTATATTAATTTGAAGTCCAATTAAAGGCGTTTAGTTTGATAATTAGACCCAACATAATTGAACATAAGAACAATGAAGAACACAAATATGAGAAATTTAGTTTAAAATAAAATGCACGACTGGGTCGCACGAATTTGCTCTTATGTGCGATCACACAGCACTGTGGATTTAAAGTATACATGGTACTCACACTTTAAACTGAAAAATTGTTAAACAATCAATACCTATACATAATTAGAAATAAATTAATTAAACAATTTCTGAAACTGTTTTAACACCATCGCAATGTACACCATCTGATTTCCTACACAAATTTCAATTTATGATAAAAAAAAAATTAAATCGTTGGTGCGGTTTTTTAAAAAAATAATTTTCAATATGTATAGATATATATAATTTTGAAAACATTTTAGAAAAAAAAAATTAGTAAGTCATTTTTTAGAACTTATTAACGCGGAGTTTAGAAATTAATTTTGAAAAAAAATTAACGACCAATTTTCGAAATATGGAATTTTCCAAAATTAATTTTGATTTTTTTTTTTTTAATTCAAAATTCGTTTTTTTTGAAAATTTTGATATGCAATATTATTTGATCTTATCGGAAGTTCATGCGTAAAAAATTTCATTAAAATTGCTTGAACAGGTATTGAGATAGTCGGAAACCAAAAAAATATTTCAATGGAAAAAATAACTGGAATTTTTTTTTAAGTTTTGGGGACGTTTTTAGGAAAAATAAAATTTGCACTTTTTGCTAAAAAGAATTGTACGGCAGGTACCGTTATTTTTAGTTTTAAAACAAATTAAAAAAATCGTGTGGGGGGAATGCCTAAAAGGACCAAATTTAAAGAAAATCGATCCACCCGCTTAGGCTACAGCCGGAAGGACAGTCAAACAGACAGACAGACAGAATTGCACGAGACCCCCTTTTTTCGACTTCGTTATAATCGAAAAATCGGATTAAAATTTTGACTACGACAAATTTAATTGTATACACTTTTCACACACAATTCGTTAGAGGAGGTTATTAGGAGCATAGGTGTAGTTTTTAAGGATAATTGGGCTGGAGTTTAAGCCAACTTTTTTAACTATTGACAAAAAAAAGGTCAAGGCTTAATTGAAATTAAATTTGATTCTATTCGACTTTATCAAATAGCGGGTCATTCATTTCCTGGTTTCAAGTTGGTATCGCTGGCATTTGACACCTGTCAAACTCAGCTATCATTTGAAGTGTCATAATATTAGCTGATTGTTTGCCATTTACGATAATGGATCGCTTAACATTCGAACAACACGTCAAAATTATTAAAACTTACTTACTACAAAAGTAGTGATTTACCGGCGTTCGCAGCAATTAACCGATTTTTTTTTGGCCGGCGATTGAAGATCATGAATTGGACGATATGTGGTTCCAAAAGGACGGGGCAATAAGCCACACAACGCGACCAATTATGGCTTTATTGCGTGAGAAGTTTACTGGTCGCGTAATTTCACGTTTTGGCAAAGTCAATTGGCCACCAAGATCATGCTATTTGACATCGTTAGATTTTTTTTTTCTGTGGGGCTACGCAAACAAACGTGCTTACGCGAATAATCCCCGAACTCTGGACGAATTAAAAACCAAGTTATGGCCGAAATATCGCCCGAAATGTGCGAAAAAGTAGTTTAAAATTACCTCAAAAGAATCGCATGCTAGGAATCCTGAGGAGGCCGACCATTTGAATGATATTATTTTGCATACTTAATGGCAAAGTCCAAACTTTATAATGAAATAAAATGTTCATCAAAAATGTATCGCTGTGTGTGTTTTATTTAGCTTTACTTTCGAAACCGAAAAATAAATGACTTTATGTGTTTAAATGTAAACTTTCATATGAAAGTGATTCCAATGCAGATATATGTGTACCAAATTTAAAAATGCACTTACAAAACTTTTCCCAAAAAATGAGATTAGAACTAATTTTTGTACTATTGCCTTGATATTTGTTTAAAAAAAACTTTGTTAAAACAAAGTCTAATCGAAATTTGACAATTTTTTACATTTAAAAGTTACCAACCAAGTTTAAGATCATCTGTGAAGAAGCAAAGTTTTTTTTAGTTTTTGTTTATTTTTTGTTTGAATATAATGGGTGATTTTTTAAGAGGTTTAGAACTTTAAAAAAAAAAAAAACACAAAAAATTCGAAAAAATGAATGAAATATTTATTTGAATCGATAGTTTGAACCTTGCAATTTAATGTTTAAAGATAATTTCATGCAAATGTTGACCGCGGCTGCGTCTTAGGAAGCCCATCCGCTGAGTCCAATTTTGGCATACTCTTTCACACATATCGGCCGGTATCTCACGAATGAATGCATGGATGTTGGCTTCCAGTGCGTCAATCGAAGCGGGCTTGTCCCTATAGACATTAGCCTTGACATACCCCCACAAAAAATAATCTAATGGTGTCAAATCGCACGATCTAGGCGGCCAATTGACCAATTGGTCACAATCTTCCGAATAGACTGCTCAGAAGGTCGAGAATGCCGACCATAAAATGGAAGCAGCGCGCGATGAACATTTCGAACCGAGCACGAATTTTGATAGTAAAATTTAATAATTTGCAAGCGTTGTTCATTTGTAAGACGATCCATGGTTAAATTGCAAACCAAACTGAAGCTGTTTGACAGTGACACAAGGTACTAAACACACGTCAGCTGTCAAAACCAGTGTTGCCAAAACCAAACCAGCTAAAAAATCAATATAAATAAAATAAAATAAAATATAAATCATATATGTATTTTATTTTTTAATTTTATTTGTTTTAAAATAAATTAAAAATTACATGAATCCACTGGCATAATTTAATTTTTTTAGATTTTTTTAAAATTTTATTAGGCATGTTAACAAGAAAAAAATTAGGTCTCCTTCGTTTGTGTAACTTTATTGTTGGATCAAAATCGAAGCTGATAGAAATAGATGAAGAAAAAGGATTAACAAAATTGGTTGCTAAATAATTCATTTTTAGAACTAGATGTCATTCGGTGTCTTGCATCGACAAAGAATAAAACAAGATCTACAAAAACGTATTTCCTCTGGCAGCTAAAAACAAAGTAGCTTAAAGAACAAAGTACAGAAAAGTGACTAAGTTTTTAGAATTCCCATTTCAAATTATTAACGACAACATATTTATTTATACGCTGATCAAAAATACCTTATCAATATTTTTTTTTCAAATCTTCCAAACAAAATTGGATTTTATTCTTCTAAAATAATTAGACTCAACAAACTCCATTAATCGAATCGAACTAAAAACCACATAAAACCATATATTCACAAAAAAAATAAACCACCCACAATGATGATGCGGAAATTGTTGCCGCTTCAAAATGCCTTCACTTTATTTTGTTCCACTTGAGAACAATTATCCACTAACTGCACAACCATTGAGAGCCCTCTACTTATATCGAGAAAGATGACAATGATGCCCACAAGTAGTTTTCTAATTGAGATAAAATAATGTACAAATGACTTAAACGACAAAGATGATTGTCTCAACTATAAAAAAAAAAATATACATATATAAAACATTGCATCCAATAATAAGAAGAAGACAAAAAAAAAATAATTAAAACTAACAATAGCTTCTTGGAAGAAGAACAAATGTCCAGCAGCCGGTTGACAGAAAAGCCCGGCGTGCGCGGCGAACAAAAAGAGATAAACAGACAAACTGACAAACGTACAAAAATTAAAATAAAAAAAAAAAAAAACATCAAACAAGACACAGAAGTTATGAGTGTATTAACAACCCATTCAGCAATTGAACTCCCACTTGAGAGTGAAAATCCGCAACAACAGAATAAAACAACAACAACAATAATAGCAACCCATCTAAGACTTAAAAAATCCAACAACTGCAAAAGGACGACCACCATTCACATTGAGTGGGATAGATGCAATGCAATGCAACTGGGGAGCTGCCGAACAGAATTAACGTCTGTCCTTCAATTCCAGAGACTGGAGAGGCTATTATCAGCGCAGCGCACCGCCCGCGGTAGCAATGTTGAATATGTTCTTCAATATAATTCCAATGACTGGAGGCTGTGATGTCAGTGGACATTTAAGGCGCAACAACTTTTTTTTTTTATTTTGTTATTCGAGAGAATCTTGTGCAGGGAATTTTTTTTTAAGTTTTGGGGACGTTTTTAGGAAAAATAAAATTTGCACTTTTTGCTAAAAAGAATTGTACGGCAGGTACCGTTATTTTTAGTTTTAAAACAAATTAAAAAAATCGTGTGGGGGGAATGCCTAAAAGGACCAAATTTAAAGAAAATCGATCCACCCGCTTAGGCTACAGCCGGAAGGACAGTCAAACAGACAGACAGACAGAATTGCACGAGACCCCCTTTTTTCGACTTCGTTATAATCGAAAAATCGGATTAAAATTTTGACTACGACAAATTTAATTGTATACACTTTTCACACACAATTCGTTAGAGGAGGTTATTAGGAGCATAGGTGTAGTTTTTAAGGATAATTGGGCTGGAGTTTAAGCCAACTTTTTTAACTATTGACAAAAAAAAGGTCAAGGCTTAATTGAAATTAAATTTGATTCTATTCGACTTTATCAAATAGCGGGTCATTCATTTCCTGGTTTCAAGTTGGTATCGCTGGCATTTGACACCTGTCAAACTCAGCTATCATTTGAAGTGTCATAATATTAGCTGATTGTTTGCCATTTACGATAATGGATCGCTTAACATTCGAACAACACGTCAAAATTATTAAAACTTACTTACTACAAAAGTAGTGATTTACCGGCGTTCGCAGCAATTAACCGATTTTTTTTTGGCCGGCGATTGAAGATCATGAATTGGACGATATGTGGTTCCAAAAGGACGGGGCAATAAGCCACACAACGCGACCAATTATGGCTTTATTGCGTGAGAAGTTTACTGGTCGCGTAATTTCACGTTTTGGCAAAGTCAATTGGCCACCAAGATCATGCTATTTGACATCGTTAGATTTTTTTTTTCTGTGGGGCTACGCAAACAAACGTGCTTACGCGAATAATCCCCGAACTCTGGACGAATTAAAAACCAAGTTATGGCCGAAATATCGCCCGAAATGTGCGAAAAAGTAGTTTAAAATTACCTCAAAAGAATCGCATGCTAGGAATCCTGAGGAGGCCGACCATTTGAATGATATTATTTTGCATACTTAATGGCAAAGTCCAAACTTTATAATGAAATAAAATGTTCATCAAAAATGTATCGCTGTGTGTGTTTTATTTAGCTTTACTTTCGAAACCGAAAAATAAATGACTTTATGTGTTTAAATGTAAACTTTCATATGAAAGTGATTCCAATGCAGATATATGTGTACCAAATTTAAAAATGCACTTACAAAACTTTTCCCAAAAAATGAGATTAGAACTAATTTTTGTACTATTGCCTTGATATTTGTTTAAAAAAAACTTTGTTAAAACAAAGTCTAATCGAAATTTGACAATTTTTTACATTTAAAAGTTACCAACCAAGTTTAAGATCATCTGTGAAGAAGCAAAGTTTTTTTTAGTTTTTGTTTATTTTTTGTTTGAATATAATGGGTGATTTTTTAAGAGGTTTAGAACTTTAAAAAAAAAAAAAAACACAAAAAATTCGAAAAAATGAATGAAATATTTATTTGAATCGATAGTTTGAACCTTGCAATTTAATGTTTAAAGATAATTTCATGCAAATGTTGACCGCGGCTGCGTCTTAGGAAGCCCATCCGCTGAGTCCAATTTTGGCATACTCTTTCACACATATCGGCCGGTATCTCACGAATGAATGCATGGATGTTGGCTTCCAGTGCGTCAATCGAAGCGGGCTTGTCCCTATAGACATTAGCCTTGACATACCCCCACAAAAAATAATCTAATGGTGTCAAATCGCACGATCTAGGCGGCCAATTGACCAATTGGTCACAATCTTCCGAATAGACTGCTCAGAAGGTCGAGAATGCCGACCATAAAATGGAAGCAGCGCGCGATGAACATTTCGAACCGAGCACGAATTTTGATAGTAAAATTTAATAATTTGCAAGCGTTGTTCATTTGTAAGACGATCCATGGTTAAATTGCAAACCAAACTGAAGCTGTTTGACAGTGACACAAGGTACTAAACACACGTCAGCTGTCAAAACCAGTGTTGCCAAAACCAAACCAGCTAAAAAATCAATATAAATAAAATAAAATAAAATATAAATCATATATGTATTTTATTTTTTAATTTTATTTGTTTTAAAATAAATTAAAAATTACATGAATCCACTGGCATAATTTAATTTTTTTAGATTTTTTTAAAATTTTATTAGGCATGTTAACAAGAAAAAAATTAGGTCTCCTTCGTTTGTGTAACTTTATTGTTGGATCAAAATCGAAGCTGATAGAAATAGATGAAGAAAAAGGATTAACAAAATTGGTTGCTAAATAATTCATTTTTAGAACTAGATGTCATTCGGTGTCTTGCATCGACAAAGAATAAAACAAGATCTACAAAAACGTATTTCCTCTGGCAGCTAAAAACAAAGTAGCTTAAAGAACAAAGTACAGAAAAGTGACTAAGTTTTTAGAATTCCCATTTCAAATTATTAACGACAACATATTTATTTATACGCTGATCAAAAATACCTTATCAATATTTTTTTTTCAAATCTTCCAAACAAAATTGGATTTTATTCTTCTAAAATAATTAGACTCAACAAACTCCATTAATCGAATCGAACTAAAAACCACATAAAACCATATATTCACAAAAAAAATAAACCACCCACAATGATGATGCGGAAATTGTTGCCGCTTCAAAATGCCTTCACTTTATTTTGTTCCACTTGAGAACAATTATCCACTAACTGCACAACCATTGAGAGCCCTCTACTTATATCGAGAAAGATGACAATGATGCCCACAAGTAGTTTTCTAATTGAGATAAAATAATGTACAAATGACTTAAACGACAAAGATGATTGTCTCAACTATAAAAAAAAAAATATACATATATAAAACATTGCATCCAATAATAAGAAGAAGACAAAAAAAAAATAATTAAAACTAACAATAGCTTCTTGGAAGAAGAACAAATGTCCAGCAGCCGGTTGACAGAAAAGCCCGGCGTGCGCGGCGAACAAAAAGAGATAAACAGACAAACTGACAAACGTACAAAAATTAAAATAAAAAAAAAAAAAAACATCAAACAAGACACAGAAGTTATGAGTGTATTAACAACCCATTCAGCAATTGAACTCCCACTTGAGAGTGAAAATCCGCAACAACAGAATAAAACAACAACAACAATAATAGCAACCCATCTAAGACTTAAAAAATCCAACAACTGCAAAAGGACGACCACCATTCACATTGAGTGGGATAGATGCAATGCAATGCAACTGGGGAGCTGCCGAACAGAATTAACGTCTGTCCTTCAATTCCAGAGACTGGAGAGGCTATTATCAGCGCAGCGCACCGCCCGCGGTAGCAATGTTGAATATGTTCTTCAATATAATTCCAATGACTGGAGGCTGTGATGTCAGTGGACATTTAAGGCGCAACAACTTTTTTTTTTTATTTTGTTATTCGAGAGAATCTTGTGCAGGGCTGTATTTGGATATTTCCCTTAAAAAATACATTTTGATAATAAAATTTTAAATAATCTTGTAAGGCAAATTTAAGTTTTAAGTTTTTTTTTAGTAGTACACAGGAACCTCAAAGTTGCAAATAAGAATTGAAGATTATTCATAATAATAAAAATCTCACAATTTTTTTTTTATTTTAAAGAAAGAATATGCAATTTTTTGTGAATTCAATTTTGACAGCTCTCAAGAAGTTTTTAGCTAAGTCAAGACAAGACAAGACAAGACAAGACAAGACAATACGTTGTGTGTCGAGTTAAGTGAGATAGGCAATTTGTGTGAAAATTCGCCTACATTAGCACAAGAAATTTAGACTTTCACTTTGAAAAAATTTCGATAGAACCGAATTTTGATGGAGAGATTTATGTTTCAAAAATTACACACAATATGTTTTTGCTAGAAAAATATCAAGAAAACGCACATTTTTTTTATCCCAGCAATGGTGGTTTGGAAAATTGTACATTTTAACACAAACAATGCAATGCAACATTTTGGACAAGTTTTTCTCGAAAGTTACAATGTTTGTCTTACATCAAAAAATGTTCAAGTTATTTACAAAACAAATTCGAACCTATGTACTCTTTTACCCATACCCCTCTCCCTCCCTAAATATTAAAGAGCAATAGTCCAAATTAAAGGTGCTTTTTACGAAATGTTCAAAAGTGCAAAACAAAGCTTTCCTCCCAAATTCAGCTTTGTCAGAGTTTTCTGCTATGTTTGCTAATAAATTTGTGTGTTTAAATTTCCTGAGCTTAAAATACATAGAACAAAACAAAATACAATACAATACAAATATTATTAAATGAACAAGCTGTAATAACTTTTCTCCAAAGAATGACTGTCATATATTAATAACAAGATTTTTTTTTTAAGAATTTCTTAACGGAACATTTAGTATTTTAGATGATGAAATTGAAGACACTGACAATCCAAGTAAATCAAGGGAAGGACTTCAAAATCTTTGGATGAAAATTCAGAATATATTAAAAAGAGGAAACCAGTGAAAACTACAAGCAATATTTCAACTGAAAATAATTCCACACCTACGTATAAGTATTGAAAAATTAAAAAAATTACTAATTATTATTTTGGTCCGTTAATTTTTTTCTAAACTGTTTCACTTAAAATTGGTCACTGAATGATTTTATAAAATATGTTAATGAGATACAAAATATAAAAAAAATACTGTTAAAAACATCAAAAATTGGTCAACTTTATGCATCCACTTTGTTAATAATTCTATTTTGGAACACCCTGTGAACAATTAAATAGCACAGATTTTATAACTTGCGATATATAGTTATTCTATGTATATGGAAAGTTTGGATTCGTAAAAAAAATGAGCTCGAGATTTGGATAAAAGTTGACATCTCAAAGCCAAAAAATGGGGGTTTGCAATTATGTCTATCTGTCTGTCTGTCCTGGTATTTCGGCTGCAGCCTAAACGGGTGGGTTGATTTTCTTTAAACTTGGTACCTAGCGGTTTTCATTCCCCTAACACGTTTTTTTTTTTAATTTTTTTTTTAAGACCAAAAATAACCTCCATAAATTTTTTTTTACAAATTATGAAAGTCCTATTTTGCTCAAGAACATGCCCACAACTTTTTTTTTTAAATTCAGTAATTTTTGTTTTCCAGAAAATCTTTCAAGAAGTTTTAAAAAAAAAGTAAACAAATTATTTTGAAAACTTAATAATTCGATAATGACTTGGTACATTTTTATAAAACCTAGCACCCAGCAGTTTTTTGACATTATCTACCAGATTTTAAATACATTTTTTTCTAATAACCAAAAATAACGGTACCTCTCATACAAGTGTTCAAAAACGGCTCTTACAATTTTGATTAAAATTTTTAAGTGAACTAATATTAGTACGCTCTATTATATTATTTGAAAAAATATCTATCGTTTAAAAATGGTATCTCTCATAGAACCATTTTTTTGGCTTTCGACTATCTCATTATTTGCTGAACCGATTTAAGTGAAATTTTTATTACAAGAGCTATTAGAAGCTCTTGTGTAGAAATGTCATTAAAATCAATTCAGCAGACAATGATATAGTCAAAATTGAATAATATTGCATATAAAAATTTTCAAAAAAAAAAAAATTTTTGGAGCAACATTTTTTTTGAAAATTCGGTATTTTGAAAATGGGCAGATGATTTTTTTCAAAATAAATTTTCAAACTCCGCAATAATAAATACTAAAAAATGGCGAACTATGTTTTTCTAAAAAAAACCACTCCAACGATTTTTTTAAATTTTTGTCTCATAAAATCTATCCTATCCTTCTATTCCTTCTAACATTGGCTAATTTATAAGACCCTAGGTCTTACTGGCATATACATATACATATATGTTTGTTTGTTTTTTTTTTTTTAATTGTTAATGTGTACTGTGCATTGCGTTGGTGTCAAAACAGTTTCAGAAACAGTTTCAATTTGCACGTAAGAGCCATACATCAATTTTTTTTCAATTTGAAATTGAAATTGTTTCTGAAACTCGTGCATTTTATTTCAAAAATCATAATATTTACATGTTTTTAAAGTTTTCCTTTAATTCCTTTCTCTATAAAGTCCTTTTTCTAAGAAAATCTTGTTTCAATCTATGATTTAAAAACACCCTGTGAAGCAGCCCTTGAAAGTTCCTCCAAAAAGAAAAAAAATTGTAGCGATATCTCTGTGGTTCAATAGAACGTCGGAAAAAAAGAAATTAATAAAATTTCTCCAATTTTTTAAAAATTAACTCCATGTTTAAAAAAATTGATGTATGGCGTATGAGCGTTTTTTTTTGCAAGAAGATAAAAAAAAATTATATGGAAATTTTTTTGGAAGAAGTAAGTTACAACATTGGAAGAAAATTTATTTTTTTTCATTAAGTTTGCATAGTTGCAGTAGAATTATTATGATAAAAAATTATACTGTATATTAACTGCTAACTTCACTGTGAAGTTAGCATGGTACAAATTGTTTTATCAACAATCAAAGAGGCTATCAATTTGAAATAGGGCTTCAAATTTGTTAAATTCATGCTAACTTTACATTTAAGTCGGTAATGCAATATGTATGTATTTTAAATAAGTACTTCAAAATGTTGTTTGATTTTTCTCTTGAACTGCAAATTTGAAGCCTTACTGCAAATTCCTAGCTTAGGGGTCAGTTATAGCGATCAGGAAAAGTTGAAACATCATGAAATTGAATACTTTTTCCTGATGGTCGTTTATAGTGAACAGGAAAATTATTTCAGTTGATTGGGCCACCAACAAAATTTTCCGTATTGAAATGCACGCACAAAAAAATTTTTCGTCTACAATTCTATCAGTCGAATAAGAAGAAATTGGAACTCAAATCATTGGAATAATTTGTTCCATTTTGTTGGAAATGTCAATCAACTGGCACGAAAAATTAATTTCCATTAAGAAAATAAATAATTGCATTTTTATTCACAGGTCGCTAAAGACTAGCTCAAAAAAAAAAAAAAATAAGTCACTACTTAGGTCTATAGTACCTACAGTTAAATAATTGAATAAAAATAAGTTATTACATCTTTTATTAAGAGGATTAAATAGTTTAAACATTTTATTTAATGGAAAAAATCTTTCATAATTAGTACGATAGTTTGAAGAATACATATATGCAGTTGGATATATTTCTAAAGTTTCTCTGAGGAATATTAAAATTTATTCGCGACAAAAGGTAAACAGAGTATATATTTCCATTAATTATTTTAACAATAAAAATGAAACTTAAATAAGAGCGTCTATTCTCAACACTAGGCAAATGAATAAGTTTTAGTCTATTGATGTATGCGGGGAGCTCGTAGGGATTTTCCCAGCCTAAGCCTCTTAAGGCAAACCGCAGAAATCTTTTTTGGACACGTTCAAGTCTCGCCAAACCAAACCGGACAAGCATATTCAAGAATAGGTCGAACAAATGTTATGAAAAACTGTTTTGTAACATAGGGGTCTGTAAATTGGTGTGACTCTCTCTTTATCCATCCAAGAAGTGAAGTGGCTCTATTTGATATGGAGTTGATGTGTTGAATGAATTCAAGCTTACGATCAAATAGGACACCAAGGACAGACACATTTTCCGCACATGACAAGGGAATTCTATTTAACGAATTTTGAAAGTTTTCTTGTAAAGTTCATAAAATTACATTTACTGATATTAAGAGACAAACAGTTATGTATACACCAGTCGAAAAATGAATTAAAGTCACATTGTAACATTTCACAATCACGAATACTAGAAATAGTTTTAAAGATTGTAACATGCATCGTCCGCATAAATGAGACATTTAGAGTACTTTAAGACAGATGGTAGGTCATTGATAAATAAAAACAAAATAAAACAGGGCCTAAATGACTTCCCTGTGATATTCCAGAATTTACAGTAAAATAATTTGATGGACAATCGTTAAATAACACTGAGTAAGATCTGTTTAATAAATAAGATTGAAGCCACAAAACAAAGTTTTCGCTCAGACCAAGTTTTTTTTTAGCTTTTTTAGCAAGATCGTATGCGATAGTTTGGCAAACTACTAAAGTCTGTAAAGACGCAGTATACGCAGCATCAATACAAACTTCGGTTAACTCCATAAGAAAGGTCACAGTAGAGCGATCTTTCGTAAAACCATGTTGATTGATTGTCCCAATGACTGATTTAACATAGAAACAAAGATATTCACAAATAAAAGCCTCGAAAAGCTTTGGAGTGACTGATAATCTAGCTATAGGCCTATTGTTTTCAATTTCATCCTTTTTACCCTTTTTATGTAGAGGGGTTATAAAAGACTTTTTCCAAACGCAAGGAAATTGACAGGAAAATAAAGAACATAAAATATCAGTCAAGTAAAAAAAAGTTTTCAAATACCCAAAATTTTGACTATTATCGTCATTATTCCATTGATTAGTCCATCAATAGCGTTTCAAATCAAATGCAAACCTATATATGTATATGTAGTAAATAATCTTTTTGAAATTTTTTCTGTTTCATTTTCCTGAACACTATAACTGAGACCTTATATTATACTGATAGGTGTTGCTGAAAAAAGGATTTTCATGCTAACTTTACATTGAAGTCGGTGGTACAATATGTTTTTTTTTTTATTTTTTTTTTTCTTAAATGAGGAGAGGATACATTTTTTGCTTAAACTGCAAACAAATTGTAAATTTTGCAAACTGTATGAAATTGTTTTGAATGATCCTTCAAATTTTGCAAATTTGGAGCCCTATTTAAAACTGACAGCTTGCTTGGTTGTTGAAAAAACACAGTGAGTTAGCAGTACAGGGTGTTACACTCATTATTTGGTGATATGCTAATTCCGGAATAGAAATGCAAAAAAAATGCAAACAAAACTGCAAATTCCTGTTGTGGTCCCGTTAGTCTAGCTGAAATTTGCCATTTGAACTTGAATTTGAACTTTCTATTTCTTATTATTATTTTTTCAATTTTAAGATAGTAAATAAATCAAAAAGGGTTAAAAAAGTCAAAATTTATTTTCATTCATTTAAAAAAAAAAAAAAACTTTTAAAATTAAACAAAGTAAGAGTTTTATCAAGACCAAAAAGGTCTACCACATATAGATGACATTTAAAAGTACCTAAGTAATTTAAATTCAAATGAAACGTACCAGCACTTTTTCATTAATCTTTTAATCTCTGTGTAAGTATTATTTTTTTCCATCTTCAATTAACCGACTGAAAGTTTATGTAAATCCAGCCCTGATCCGAAGAACCGTTGTTGCATATCTACACGTGATGAGAATTGCAATACAAATGATGCTGCTGCTACTGCTGTTGATGTTGTTGTCCAAGCGGAAGGAAAGAAATGTCAAACATGGAATTAATTAGATTCCAAGTGCTTGTCGCCACTTGATTGACTACTTGTGTCTTCAATTTTGTGTTTGTAATTGTATTTGTGTATATAACTATTACATATCTGTATAATCCCTGTGTTTATCTCTTGTCTCGAAACTACACTATATAAATGTATGGCTGTATTATCTAACTTACAGTGGGCAATAGCGGTACACATTCATCGCACTTTGACAGCAATTGAGTTAATCAAGATGGATTATACTGTTGGATTAGATGTTCGGAATTTAATTGGACAGACTATATATAGAACACACATACACGTAATATCTATGTGGACTGGCTACGAGTATATTTATTCCTATAAATATACAAAATAAAATATTTTTGTTTCTATTTGATCTGCCATATACCTATAAATTGCCAAACATAAGCCTCGTTCATTATTCAATTATCCTTCAAATAATAAGACACCTCAAACTAATATGATAATTTTTTAAAATTTATAACTCACAGATGTTCACAGGAAGAAATCAATTTAAATTAAAATTTTAATTTTTCTATCGCCTATATAAGTTTTGCGAACATAAAATTGTCAACACCTAGCTTGAAATTTAATTTACAATCAATGGGGGATAAAATACCAAAACTAGATCAGACCACAGCAACACCTTTTATTTGACAGATTAAATTTGTAATTAAATGTCTTTGCCTGTATGTAATGTCTACGGTACACGGGAAAAAAAATTGTTTACTAGAATAAACAAAAATCTTTACGCTTGTAAATCTGACAGCTACCAGTTTTCAATGAAACTCATGTGTATAAAACTTCGGTTCAACGGTAAACACAAATCATCAACATGCAACGGTCTCTGATGTCGTCAAAAATTTGATCAACACGTTGCTTGTTAACGTACTGTCAACGCATAAGTCAATCATCAGTCCATGATTTTCTATAACTCGTTGACGTGAATTTATGTGTCAACGAGATTTTTAACCCTCTAATGTCAACGCCTTGACACCTAAAATGTTGACGATTATACGATTTGACCACATTCGAAAAAGTCGAATGTTAATGTTGACAAGAGCATTTGTCATTTTTCACACTTCACGATTACACGAGACATGAAGTTTTCGCAATTAAAATAAATGGAATCGTATTCAATAAATGTATTAGAATAAGTATGTCTCCTCAATTCTTTATGTATGTAGGTACGTTAAATTATAGTTCTTTCTTTATCTGCCAAGTCACAAACTGATAAATTCCATTGGAGAATATCTATTGTGTCATTGGAATTGAAAAACGTCTAAGAAATATGCAATTACTGACGATTTTAGGGTTTCAATTGATAGTTGTAACAAAATATTCCAAATATAGTTTGTCCTCTATCTGTCAAGCAATGAACTGTTAAATTCAATAATTTCAATAAAAACTTCTTAAGTGACCGAAAGTTTTGAGATTCTATCAAATGTTTGGGAAAAAGTAGATTTTGGAGTTTCGAGTGACATTTGCAACAAAATATCACAAATATAGTTTGCCCCTTCTGTCATCCCATAAACTGTCAAAATGCAATGAAAAATATTTCTATAATCTCAATGAAAATAAAAAAAAAACTCTAAGCGAAAATATCCGGAAAAGTGAATTTTAGGATTTTCGAGTGGCATTTTGAACATTTTCTAAACAGTTTTTTTTTTTTGGTCTATTCCTCAAGGCATAATCTGTTATATTCCATCAAAAATACCTACGATGTCAGTGGATTAAAAAAATTCTTTAAATCTGACAATTTCGAAGATTTAGTAACTGCTCAAGAAAAAGAAGATTTTCGAATGACATATCGAACAATATAGTCTTCATGTCAAAATATAATTCATCCTCCATCTTTTAAGTCATAAACTATAAAGCTTTGCGGTAAAAAATTTGCTCTGGAAAATTTCGATTTTTAAGCTTTCGAGAGACATTTGTTACGAAATAGTAAGGCATGTTCAGGAAAATCAGATCTGGATCTCAGAAATCTCAGTTAAATGAACAAGATTCCTCAGCAAAATTTCTCAGTTTTGCTTTCTGAGGAAAACATATTTTGAATTCGATTGCTCACTTTTTGACGGAGCGAAATCGCTGAGATCTTATTTTTCTGAACGCTTCTAGTATATGCGTCAAATTTATATTTGTCATTAAATTAATTTCTATGAAGTGTCAAATTCTATCGAAGGATAGCTTCAATGTGAACAGATAAAAAATCATAAAAATAAATAATATATTATTTTTTTTCAACGGAAAAAGCTTATTCAGAATTACTTGGCAACGACGACGAGACAGGACGATTCTAACTACTGATGTTTTCGATTGGTCATTGAGTATGTTTTTCGATCGATTTTCATATCAAATTCAGCAGTATTTTTTTCTTTTTTTCAGAAAAAACATAGCTGTTAAGAAAGTTTCTAGATGGCCAATCGGATCACCCTCTCTGAACCCTCACTGTTATGTCAAAGAGACAGAACAATAAATGTCACAAAAACTTGTCAAAACAAATCTAATCAGCCTTAAATAAGTCCACGGTCTTTTCAATAAACAAAAAAGCCAACGCACGAAAAGTTAACACATCAAAAAATTCTGCTGAATCAACGTTGAAGCACAGTCAACGCAATGACAAACAGTCTGTCAACCTATTCTTACTGCGTTGATGGGGTAATTGCACGGTCAACAAATTGATGCGTTGACATTAAAATTCATGTTAACGCAACCGTCAACGCGTTGACGACGTTCTGCGTTCTTTGTTTCCTTTAAAAGACCTGTCAACGCGAGTGTCATAGAAACCGTCAACGCGTTGATATCTTTCTGCATTGGCAGAAATAACTTTATAACATTTTAACTTTATAATATTTTGAGAAAATTTGATGTCATTTTGAAGTCAGAGGGTCAACGTGTTGACCATTTGCGTTGACCGTCTAATCTTTTCGATTTATACAAGGTTTTGACAGAAAGGCAACGATATATTGTTTGCTTTCTTATACAGTTTCTGAAAAAAGGTTGGATTTCATCTTTTTGCTAAAACTGCTCTTGTTGCACATGAGTTTTGTGCCTCTATTACAACTTTGTTTCCAATTAAATTGTCTATTTTCCAATATGACTTAAACATTTTCCGCAGTGTAGGCGACGATGTTCGACAGGACGATAGGTAAACGTACAACCCTATTTTGCACGAGACATCTCGAAACATCTTTTGATGCTCACCGATATCAAAGAGAGTCATCAATATCATCAACAAATCAATTTGCTTGAAATAAATTAAACCAACGTCATTGCCCCCCCCCCGTCCATCGTTGTCATCATCGTCGTCGTCGCCTTTTTCGTCCTATCAACCCTTTTTCTTTTCTCCCCCTGATGTCATGAATAAATCAGTGAAAAAATTTTTTAATGCAGCCATGCATGTATGTACGTATACCTACAACAACACTCGATGAGTTGGTACCATTGCTTTTTTCTTTTTTTTCTTCTTTTATTTTATTTTTTGGGGAAAAAGCCTCATCAATAATATAATGTAGTACAATATGGTGAATCCATAAATAATTCGAAATATTCGCGATGCACTTTAAAGCAATTATACCATCATCGTGATTATGTGTATTCGTGTATAGTTGTGTGTTTTAGATATACACACATATAACTCTATTGATAGAATGTATTTATGTGCAGCAAAGCTATCATCGTATTATCCACCTGTTACCTCCTTCGTCTTAGCTGAATTTCTCTACACTTACACACAAACTAAATAGGAAAGAAGGGGCATTTTCCCTTTAATTTTCCAATCGATCACACGATGTGTGTTCTTTCCTTTTGGGGGCAATCTATTTATCGCACACGATGAGGAAAATTGTAGTTACATAAGTGCTCAATATTGGAAGGTTATTTTAGCGGACTTTATAAAAGCATATAACAGTGGAATAAAAATGTAATGTTTCATTCATGCCCACTTGATTTGTTTGATTTTAATATTTAATTCGATCCACTGAAATTATATTAGAGATTGACAATCATTCGTTGCGTTACGTTACGTTTTATTCTGATCATGCAAAAGTTTAATAAAAGGACGCTTGGAAGTTTTGAGGTTATGTATATCGGCAATGTTGTCAAATTGTTGTGAATTATTAAGTAGTGTATGCAAATTCACAATGGAAGGTTATATTACGTTGAATAACGTGTGCAAATCATCAAATTTAATTTTCAAAATCAGTGCTCCGTTTGAGAAACGCTCCGCATAATGAGATTTTTAAACTCGCCATAAACGTTCTGCTGAGACGACTATTTTAAAGTTTGGTGGCCAATTCGGCTAGTTCGATAAATAATCCTACAACACCATCATTACGTCACTTTAAAAGTAAGATGTACTGAAAATATTGCTGGTGTGCGTAAAGAGAGTGTACTGGTAAACCGGGTAAGTTAATTTCTTTCAGCTTGACGTATTTTACGTCTGGGTTCGGACCAACGTTGCCGAAGTGGCACGATCGTACCTTTTTATCACAAAAAATTAATCGTGGCACACTCTTTCTATTTTGTACTCCAAGTAACGCGAATTTTAAAGAACTTTTAGGAAAATTGCTCTAAATGGAGTAAAAAAATGGCAGAAATTTTTTGATAATACAGCAATTATATCTTATATTTTTTGTCTTATTTTAGTTTTCAGTTGAATTATATTTTTATAATAATATAGGAACTTGCGTTTTTTCATATGGCACGAAAATGACACGTTTTCTTAGAAAATGTGGCACGAATATTTTTATTTTGGCGGCAACGCTGGTTTGGACCCGTATTTTATCACCTAGAAACTTGAGGTAAACGAGCATTAAACATTAGACAATGCCGTATGTTCGCTAATTTGGATGGTACATGCAAATAACATAACCGTCAATTAGATTAACCATAATTTAATCATGGATATCAGAACACCCCAAGGCGAATTGATTTGGAGCAGTACCCAATATCGCGACCACAACCAATGCAAGGAGATATTGTACACAATCTTAACATGTCGCACGGATGCATTCGCAAAATCTCTTGAGAAGTCCTATTTTGCCAGCATCAAGTAGCTACTAATAACCAGTGGTAGCATTGCCAAGAACCAATCAGAGATACATCTACTGGTAAAACCACCGCAGTGTTTGACGATGAGTCCCAGCAAGCATATGCAGTTAAACTAGAGTCAAACAAAAACGGGCCGCATATAGAAGGACCAGAACTGCTAGCCATATTGAACGAACACCTTAAGCACACTTAACTTAAGGCTACTTCCAGAGAAAAATTCCACAAGAATGAACTTCAGAGAAACGCTAAATTAATCAGCAAATCAAATTCTCGAAGAACGAAGTCTCGCATTTTTTTTTTAAATTAAAAACGAAATTTCGCAAATTAATAATCTCAGAATTGATAATGTCTAGAATGAGAAGGTGTTAAGTGACATTGACTAATATTTCTCTAAAACATACTTTTAATTTGAATTTAAATAAAAACATCACAAATTATGCATTTTTCTATATTTGTATAGCTTTTTTATAAATTTGTCTAGCCTTAAGAAAAAATTTCTAAGCAGTTCTAAGAAATAAAAGTCGTTTTAAGATCATAAATCAACACATCAAATTATGTCACATAACACCTGCTCATTCTAAACGCTTCAATTATAAAATCCTGCTTCTATCAATCAATATCGAATTCATACAATCATGACTTCCCATAAAAGAATCATCCCGTTCAATATCGAATTTACGTTTTGCACCGAAAAATCTCGCAAATATCAACCGAAATCTAGGAAATAAAAATCTCGCAAACCGTTATTCAAGAAAACTGTTGACTTAACATACCTTAAGCAGGGCAAGAAAATTGCGTGAATGAAACTGATGACCCAAGAAGGAATTAAGGAACTTTGAACCCGCGGAGCGGCACAACCAAGGTAATGTTGTTCAAGAAAATAGTTGACATATGTATGTAGGTACATACATAGGTACAAGTAATAGTTATTTTATTTTTCAAATGTGAGATATTATTTATTTATTTATGTACAGTAAGACAGATTGACTTATAAGTTAGACATAAGCTACAGTTAACGAAATGAAAGCTAGGACTGATAATTATTTAAAAATACAATAATTTGATACATGATTAAAACATTTTTAAATATTTAATATAAATCAGAAAATAATTAATATTCAACTTTTTAGTTTGTGAGTATTGTAATTGCGAAATTGTCAAAAGCCGGATTTTGTAATTGTGAGATTTCACAATGCAAGATTTCGATTGCGAAACTTTAATTTACGAAGTTCCGTAGCCAACCGAATTTTTGTCACTTCGTATCTTCGTAGAAGTAACAGGGACAGAGAGACTGACCTAATCAATAAAGGCCAGAATCGGAAATCAGAACAACTTCAAGAAAGAAGAACCATTTCAAGATCTTATATCAATCGAAAAAAATATGGAGCAAAATTTTAAATAGCCTGATGTTAAGGTATCATACTATCACTTACTAAAAGACTGCTTTTAGACGACTGCAATTTTTAACGGCGGCGTTTCTTTTTTGAGCTTCTTTCGGATTGCAACATCCATTTAAACACTGCAAATTTTAATAGCGGTAATTTTTGTTTAATGAGAAGGAAACATATCTTCACACTCTTTACTCAGCTTATGTCTGAAAAAATAAGAAAAAGCACAAAGAAGAAAAGCGATAACTCTGCATAATTATTTCAACCTCTGCTACTTTGTAACCCCCGGCCACCGTTTTCGAATATATCTTCATTCTACTTTAGAAACTATTGGGTCTACAGACACGTTTTTGGGCTCAAATAGAGGGGAATATCATCAATTTTAAATCGTGGAAGACATACAGGCATCTGGTTTTCGGTGTTTGACCATAAATTGATAAGAGCATTGAATATTAAACACAAAAATATTGCTTAGTAACGTAAATTTTGGAAAAAATTAGTTGAAAATAAATGTCTGTTTTTTTTTTTTTTTTAAGTTTCTGTTAAGAAAATACATTTTTCCAAAACTATTGATTAAAACAACTTTATTTAAAAAGAAAATACAAGAATGGAATTCTGGCTTTAACAAAAGCTATAGGATTTTTTTTTAGGTTGTGCCATTATTTATGTATGGTGCTTTTAATATTTCAAGTTTTTTTTTATAAAATAGCCCCTCCCATCGAAACGGGGAGAGATAGGCACCCCTTCCCATACAATTTTTTTCTTCTTTTGACCCAGTCTACAAGCCTTAGTAGTTTGATGAATCTTATGCCAAAGACTCTAAATTTGTTATAATTCTGTTTTTTGCTACATGTTGTTATTAAGCAATTATTGCTAATTTTTGAGAAGCTATATTTTGGAAACTGTTGGGTCTACAGACACGATTCATAGCTCAAATTAAAGAAAATTTAATGAGTTTGAAATCGTATTAGCAAAGTTTAAATCAAAAACCAGTCCTTTAGGGTTTAAATCGACAAAAATTTCGCGGTTTTTTCGATTTTTGACCATGATGCGTTCGGCGCTCGAGGTCGCAAACTTGGTTTCTTCATTAGGCCAACATCATAAACAACTCAGCTAAAAATCAGAACTACCGGATTTGACGCAAGGTCTTCCTCCTATAAGACGACAAAGTTACTGTACTATTAGTATGATACTGAAAAGTCAAAATAGGTGTTTGGTGATTTTAACTTCAAAAAAATATTAAAAAGATAGCACGATGCTTGTTCGTTTAAAATTTCGAAAATATTGTTTTTTACTTAGCATCATTCTTAAAATGCGCTTTAACATTCTACTTAATCGTTTAAAAATTTGCACAAAATGTATTTAACTAGAAATTCAGATATAATAATTATTTAAATAATTCATAGACTTTTTACCACCACTGTTGCTGTTCCCATTTTAAGTCTATATTAAAGAGAATCTATGCCATGGGAGTGGAAGTTTATGTAATATCTTGAATTTTCCCAAACAATATTGGTAGTAAATCCAATGTGTATATACAAAAACGTTATCGTAAATCATAACAACGATGATGGTGGATGTTTGTGCGACGACGCGGCGCAGCTACAGCGCAGCGCAGTTCACGGCGGAAAAGCAGTGAATTCTTTTATTACTTTGGTCCAAGAAGACAGGTTTTAGTTCACACGGAACCGGATTATTTGTATAAATGTGCTTTTTGATGCTGGTCGCATAGATCGTCGATGGCACTCCAAGCTTCTCGTAAAATATATCTAAACAACAACCAACACTGACTTCACTATATTCTCGTATAAAAAAATATAAGATTTTTATTTTGAATGAAATTGAGGGTGGTAGTAGGTAGGTAGGTTTAGATTATACATTATGCTTTTACACACTAAGCTGGCTGATGAAGCTGGTTAGCCTAGGCGTGCCTATATATAGTTTTCTGAACTTTAAACGGAATACCTGAGGTGATATGGTCTGCACGAAGCCAAGAGTTAGCTCGATGGAGATAATATAAATATTGTGCAGACAAGCAGACAAGTCTTAAAACTTGCAACAACCTGGCGTGGAAAATATATATCATCGAAGTTGCTGAACGATTAAATGAGATTGCGGAGTACAAGTTAATGAATGTTTTTTTTTTTGTTTTATTTAATTTTAATGTCAGAGCAGAAAACTTGTTAGTAGCAGCAGATATTGGCATGAGAATTGAGAGTGGACAGAGGAAATTGCGCATGAGGGAGCTTTAAAGTAATTTGTGATTTAAGATATAAAATTCATGGAGGAATTATTTTTTTTATGTTACATATACATACTCGTATACGTTAAATTGATTGAATGATTGTTTATACTCACAATGAAACGGTGAAACTTCAGCGGAAGTACCTGAAAGTATAAATATAAAATAGATTAGTGAGGTAAAACATGTTTGTTTGTTTTTTTTTTAAGTCGTAAAATTAAGCCAGAAAATATTAATTATTAAATAATAAAACCCTGTAATTTTTCAGAATAATAATAAGAATCTGTTATAGAGAAAATTGATAATTTATTTATTCACAGAATACTTATTAACGCTAGAACCCGTAATAGTCCTAAATTTAGTACCTAACTCAAATCATTATCAACTAATTTCTTCATAAAAGAACTAGGCCTTAGTATTGTTATTTAGTATTTGGTATTAGCTATAGGAGTTCCAGAGTCTAGTAGTACGTTTTCCTGATCTGTGGTAGTCAATATGCCCCTTAATAAATGTGGAAATAAAAATAAAGCCGAGAATTATCTAGGAATTGCAAAAATTTCATGCACAGCAAAGCTTTTTGAACAAGAATGTAGTCACACATTCAATTTTCTTGCAGATAAATAATTTTTCCTGAAAAAGGTGAATTATGCCAGCAAAAATCTACAAAAACAAATCATCGAATTCACTAACGATTTAATTTCAAAAAGCAATAAATGAACTTCAAAAATATGTGTTTTTTGCTGATCTATAAGGAAAGCATTTGATAGTGTTAACCATTCTATACTTTTACTTATCTAAATTAGACAGATACGGGTGTCCAGATTGGATACCAGGGTTAGAACATCAGTTATCATATTTCGGAGCAGATTTGTAAGAAAAAGTGAAGTAAAACGAAAATTTCGGGAGTAGATTTGAAAACGAAAAAAACAACTTAAGTTTTAAAAAAATAATTTTTCAACAAACAATTAATTTTAACAAAAATAAATATTTTTTTTACAACAAAAAAATAAATCACATAAATTCCACTCGTTTTAGAACAGAATAGGATTTTAGATTTAAACATTCAGAGTCAGAGTTGGTTAAAAAATTGAATAACATAGTGCTATTATTTCCTTTGTTGTGGTTTTGCTAGAGAATTTTTGAATTTTTCAGTGTGGAAAAAAAGGAGTAGATCTCAAAAAAGTGGAATGGCAGAGTAGATTTATTTTGTTTCTAAAAATTGTAGTAAATTTACTCCGATTGGAGTAAGGTTCGAACACTTGTTTGGATTCAATCATATCTAAGGAACCGTACGCAGTATGTTAACTATAAAAATTTGTTGTCTAAAATTACTATTATTTTTATTATTTATTAATTACATTTCTAAGGAGATTCTATATTCAAAAATTTTAATATTCACCGATGATTTTAAGATTTTCTATGGCTTCAACAATCCAATTGGATAATTGTTTTTACAACATAATAATGACAGAGTCTTTGAATGGTGCACTACAAATAGAATAGAACTTAATAAATATTAATGTAAAGTCAGAAGGAAAGAACCCTTAGGTAAGGTTAGGTTGAAGTGGCTGTCGGTGGAGAACCGACACACTTAGGCCAATTGTTTGCCCATTGTGATACCACATGGATCTAGGAAAGCTTTTCCTTACTCAATTGCACCAATTTGAGCTCCTTATGAAGCTTGCAAGATTACTTATAGAAGTATTCGCTAGATCACTCGTATCGTTGTAGTAGAAGTCTCCCAGATGGAGTCTACGTCTCTGTGACAGAGCAGGACATGTACAAAGAAGGTGAGGAGTTGTTTCCTCCTCTTCCTCATCCATGCAGCTTCTGCAGAAATCATTAGAGTGAACGCCTAGTCGCATGGCGTGCCTACCTATTACACAGTGTCCGCTTATGACACCTTTTACGGAACTAATGTGCAATCTGCTTAAAGATATCAATTGCTTAGAGCGTTTCAGATCCAGCATTGGCCAGATTTGTTTTGTCGCTAAGCAAGTGGTGACGTTGTTCCACCTCAGGTTTGTTTTCTTTATATAGCATCATGCTTTAACATATGCTTAAAAGTAGCGATAGGTATACCAATAGTTGTCTTATTTGGTAGTATGGGTACTGTTGTTCCACTTTTAGCTAGTTCGTCAGCTTTGCAGTTTCCTGGAATGTCCCTGTGGCCCGGCACCCAACAAAGGTGAATGTTGAACTGCTCCGCCATCTCAATGAGAGATGATCGGCAGTTTTGGACTGTTATAGAGTTTGTAGAAACAGAGTCAAGAGATATGATGGCAGCTTGGCTGTCTGAGAAGATGCAGATATCAGTAGTTGATATCACGTTTTCTTTAAGCCAAGATAAAGCTTCTTTAATCGCTAAAAGTTGGGGTATAGTATAGTCGATGTTACTTGAAAAAGATCTGAATGAATTCAGAATTACCGAATGGCCAATTTCATTATTGATCCACTGTGAAGAGGCTTTAAGACGAATAGCTGTACTTGCGGCCGTTTGTTTACTAAAAATGTCTAGGGGTATCAGATGGAAAAGAATGTTTAGTGCCGCAGAGGGAGTGGAGCGAAGTGCTCCGCTCGTGCACAAACAGGCAGTTTGTTGGACCTAAGTTTATCACAATTTGTGGTTTTATCTAGAGCGGTCCACCAGACTGCTACCCCATATGTTAGAATTGGTCTTATTACCGAAGTGTATAGCCAGTGAGTGATGCGGGGTTGAAGACCCCATTTATTCCCAATGGCTTTTTTACAGGAGAAAAGAGCCACCGTTGCTTTTTTGACTCTTTCTTGTATATTAGGTTTCCAGCTTAACTTCTTATCTAAAATAAGACCCAGATATTTTGCTTGATCTGTGAATGTCAGTGGTATACCTTTAATAGATGGGGGGTCTACGTGCGGAATTTTATATTTCCGGGAGAAGAGGACAAGATCAGTTTTGTGAGGGTTTACACCAAGTCCACACCGATCTGCCCAAAGGGTTAGCTTGTTTAAAGCGTTTTGTAAGAGTTCTTTCAAGGTGTTTGGATGCTTGCCAGATACTGCTTTGGCAACATCGTCCGCATAGGCAATCACCTTGTAGCTTTCAGCTTCTAGGCACATTATTAGCTCATTTACTACCAAGTTCCAGAGAAGAGGAGATAGGACGCCACCTTGTGGCGAAAGAACCCTTACTGTCTTATTATTTTATCGATGAAAGTCTTATTGAACGAACTGACATATTTAATGATTTGGGATATTAATTCGACATCAAGCTGTCATTTAATCTTCATATCGACGTAATAACGAGAAAGGCCAGGAGTCGACTAGGGTTAATAAAGAGGTTTTTGAAGGAATTTGACGATCCACATATCTCCAAAGTCCCTTCCTATGCAATTGTGCATCCTATTTCGGAATATTGTAGCTGAGTTTGGTGCTCTAGTTAGTTATGAAGTCTCAATAACCAAATTGAAAGTATGCAAAAACTACTTTTGTTCTCCGATATCTTCCATAATTTAATCCAACTCAACATCTTCCACCTTATGAAAATCGTTTAAAGTTGCTTAGACTATCAACGCTGATGAAAAGAAGGAAACAATCTGTTCCTCTTTCAACTTTTGTCAGAATCAATTTATTCTGCAAACATCCTAAGTATGCTAAAATATTAATTCTTCCCGAGATTAACCTGTAGTCCTGCGTGTTTATGTACCTGCTGCCAGAGTTAATTATGGATTAAATGAAGTGTGTAGTATTGATTTTAACCGCTTCTTTAACATTACTTCGAACCAAAAACTTTGTTTAGTATTTTACACAAAAAAATCCTCATGTAAATGATTAACAGTGTGCCGAACTAGCAGAGGTCACTTGAACAACATTCTTTTTTTATTATTAACCAGAACTAATTTACTTTCATTTTCATTTCCAATAAAAATAATAATAATAATAAAAATTTTTTTGGCCCGATAGTATTGTGCTGCTAGTGCTCTTATTAATCTAGTTATTAATAGTATATTTTAATATGTTATTTATTTATGTCTTTTATTTAAAATTGAAAAAAAGATGCCTCAAATTTGAACACTTTTTACTTGAATCCAGAGCAATAAATATCATTCGGTTTGATAGCTTCTTCGCCGTCATTGGTTTTTTTTTTTGGCGAGAATTCAGTGCGCTTTTTGATAATTTTATTAATTTTTATTGCTTCATGATTTCGAAATCTTTGAGATGACAAAATTTCATTTAAATTGGTTCACCAGATATTGATATATTATGTATATGGTTTTATGAGACATACCATTAATAATGGATTAGTAAAAAAATGATTGAAAAATATGGTAGATCGTGTTGATATAACCTCACATAAAAACTTTAATCAAAATCGTAGGAGTAGTTTTTGAAAATAATGAATTTCTTCTTACCATACACTTGTATGGTATGGTACTGTTATTTTTGGTTATAAGAATAATTTTGTTTTGACATCTGGTAGAGAATGGTAAAAAAACAACTGGGTGACAAGTTTAATTAAAATCGACCCAGTTTATTTCGAATTATTAAATTTCAAAAAAAAAATATGTACCATTTTTTTAAAGATCCAAAATCATCATAATTATTTATAACCGTTAGTTTAAACAAAAAAGTATACAAAAATGGCTCCAGTATGCGTGTTATGGAGGGGACCTATAATTTTCTTTCGAATCGAAACGAAGGGTGAAAAGGACTTTTTCATGACAAGAGATACTCTTGGAAAATTTGGGATTTCATCACAAGAGGTAGTAAAAACATTTTTTTTAAGTGGCATAGTCTGGGAATCGAACCCAACCTGATGTACCTGAACTATTACCTCTTCTAGTAAGAGTGGGTACTAGGCTGGTTAAGAACTTATGTGAAGCCAAGGATGAAATCGAGTAAGGTGATTTGCGATAAGTGAGAGTCACAAACAACCAATTCAGTCTGCGTAAGATGATATCACATTAGATAGCTAAAAAGCTATCACAACAAAAATGTGATTGTCATTTTGCAACAAATTTGACGTTTCTGCCACAGTTCGACCAGAGTTACCACAAGTCTACAAAAATTGTTTTATTTATTCATATAAATAAAAATAATCATTCCTGTGACCAAAAAAGTTTACTAAATTCCAGAAGATCAAGAAATTATAAGAATATTATCGCAAAGACGGAAATCCGTTCTATAATTTCGATAGCTTATTAAAAATATTTGAAAAATTCACTATGGCAATCATGTTTTTGACAAATCTGAATTGAATTGAGTTGAATCACCTTACTAACACGGAAAACTCAATGACAATCACATGTGAAAATGATTGATGTGACAATCACTTATCACCTTAGTCGATTCAACCCCAGGCCTATACGGTTCTGAATTAGGCTCCCAAAAATTGTACCCTATCTCACGAACTGACGTAACTGTTTTTTTTACAAAAATTCTTCTTAGAGGTGCTGGCACTCTGGCAGTTGTTAAAACTAATTTTTTCCTATTGTTTTTCAAACTACAGGATTTCTATTTTCAAATTTAATGATCGATTTAATGGTTTACGGAAGTACTATAGCTAAAATATGCATTTTCACAAGATATTTAAAAAGCAGTTACATTCATTTCGTGAGATTAGGGACGATATATTGTATATAAAACAATTTTAATTTATTTATGTACATACATATGTATGAAACACGCAATGCTAAACATTCTTCAGATATTTCATTTAAGTCTACCTACTAATTAATATATAAAAATATAACTACACACATAATATAATTACCTACATACCTTACCTAGTCACCAGATTTTATTTTTAAATTTATAAACCCATACTCCAAAAAATGTTACACAATTCATTAAAAAAAAAAAAGAAAAAAAAAACTTTGACATTTACGTAATCAGCTGCCTCACTAAGGATCTTATTCCTTTTATTCCACTACGTATATGCACTTGGCTAATTACGAGACTTTTCCGCATGAGCATTTCATCTTCCTTTGAGCTGCTCAAACACATGTACATATACACGAGTAGCGTGTTATACAAATGATGGAAAATACATAGAAACTCATCATAGCAACTTAATAGTCATTCGTTAAATGAAACATACATATTTGTATTTTCAAAAAAAAAAATAATATTTAAAAAGAATCTCAAATTTAAACTGGAATATCTCAGAAACCGTTTGCAAATATATAATATTTTTCACGTATAAAGTTGATGTGCTAATGATTTTATTATTTATAATATTTCAAATGTATATTTTGTTGAAAATTTAAAAGGAGCTCACAAAATAATTGAAAAAAAAAATAAACACGTGTTTTGTAGTTGTGTATAAAATGCGTGTATAGATATCTGAAATTAAAAGTTTTAATTAGCGATATATTTATGTAAGTACAGGGAGAAGTTCATTACCTTCTACTTCTACCTTTTCTTTACAATAGAATTTTGTACGTTGGAACAATTTTTGGGTTGTTTAGTGATTATATTGTGCTTTTTTCAAAGGGCAGTTGATTGAAATTTAAAAGCATTGTTTAAGAGTTTTTTATCATATATTTAAAAAAGTTTCCCTAGCCAGTAAAACTAAGTAAAAATTTTAACTTCCCATTTCAGAATATAAAGAATATAAATTGTGTCTTATTTAATATCGGGTTTTTCAATAAGAGCGCTACAAAAGTTTTTTTTAAATAAAACAAAAACGGTTTTGGATATCAATGAAATTCTTTATTTCTGTGAAAGTACATTTGATGCCATTATGTATGGAACTCGATTTCTTTTGCATGGCCACCACGGGCACGCTTGCAGAAGTCTAGACGCTGAAACCAATTTTCGACGGTTTTCAAGCATAAATCGGCCGATACTGCTGCAATTTCACGTTCGATATTCGTACGAAGTTCATCAATCGTCGCTGGCTTGTTGGCATAGACCATAGACTTGACGTAGCCCCACAGAAAATAGTCTAACGGCGTCAAAGCGCACGACCGAGGCGGCCAAGCGACTGGACCATTTCGTGAGATAACACGTTCTGCAAACTTGGTTTCCAATAAATAGATTGTGACATTCGCTTGTGGCGCCGTCCTGTTGGAACCACATGTCCTTCAAGTTCATATCATCCAATTGGGGCCAAAAATATTCGGTTATCATTGAACGGTAGCGATCCCCATTCACAGTAACGTGCCGGTCTTGATCATCACGGAAGAAGTACGGCCCAATGAAGCCGCCGCGCCGGCCCATAAACCACACCAAACCGTAATTTTTTCGGGATGCAATGATGACTCATGGAGTACGTGTGGATTGCTGCCTGACCAATACCGCATATTTTATTTATTGACGAAGCTATTCAGCCAGAAATGAGCCTCATCGCAGAAGATGATTTTTCGACGAAAATCCGAATCATTTTCAAGTTGTTGCTCAGCCCAATTCACTAACATACGACGCTTCTGGTGGTCAAGCGGCTTCAGTTCTTGCGTAAATTTAATCTTGTAAGGATGTAGGCCAAGATCTTTTCGCAAAATTCGCCACAACGACGTCACAGAGATGCCCAACGCTTGAGAACGACGTGTGAGAGACACATTTGGGCTTTCTGCAACTGAAAACTCAGCGGCAGCAATATTCTCGACACTACGGGTACTCCTTTTTCTCACTGGCACGGGAACATTTTGTACTGTGCCTGTGGATTCAAATTTTTCCACTAGACGCTCAATTGTTGATCTGCTAGGACGATTATGACGACCATAAATTGGACGTAGCGCTCTTAACGTTGAGGCCACTGACTCTGAATTTCGGTAGTAAATTTTAATAATTTCGTCTCGTTGTTGGCTCGTATATCTTTCCATCATGAAATGGCAAACCTTACCGAAGAGAAATGTCAAAAGAGCGGCAAGAAATATGGCGTCGTTTGCTGTCCCTGTTGCTCTACTTTTATAGCGTCCCTGTTGAAAAACCCATTAATTTACAGTTGAATTCGCTACAGAAGTAAAAGAACAATTTGTAGTTCAAGACTTAAATTACCTATATAGTTATTGAAGCCAATATTGTATGCCACTTGGAAAAAATAAATTGATAAGTGTTGTATCGTGGAGAGTGAAGAGTCGAGAGGAAAAGATGTGATGCGGACAATGATCGATTATAAACTGATTTATTAACTTCTTAAATTTAATACAAAGTAGGTTATTTAGTGATAAGCAATTAGGGTTACCAAAGTGGTAATATAACGTATCAAAAACAATACAGTGTTGTTAATTATGGTTATTTGAACATAAAACATTAAAACATTAAAATACATTTAATACATATGTAATGACAATGTATAACAATAAGCCATTTTTTGTATTTATTAGTGCAATAAGTTAAAAATAAATTTAGAAAAAAAAAATGATCTACCCATTTTCGAATAAAATGACAATTTTTAGGATTTTTTGTTTTGTTTTTTTTTTTATTTTGAAAAATGTTGGTATTTATCAAAATCAGTTTTCAAGAAAATTAAAAATGATTCTATGGGAATTGGCATTAATAACAATTTTTCGTAAAAAAAAATTACAAAAAGTAGCCAGATTTTATTAAAAATTACTGTTTTTTTTGGAAGATTGTGGGCACGTTGTTGAGAATAATAAAATTTTCATTTACAGTGAAATCTCCCTTTGCGGACACCTCCCTTAGGCGGACACATTTTTTTGTACGGAAATTGCTCCATATAACTTTCATTGTTTTCCGTTTCTCTTGGACGGACACGGACAGAAATTTCACGTATGAATGACAAAATATATTCTCTTAGACGGACACTAGAGCAGGATTGAACAGAACATGTCATCACGCTTTTAATTTTGGCAACGGTATTTTTTTTAAGTTGCAGTCTACAGCGAGCATCAAATTCTTTTCATGTAATGCGTGCCAGCCCAGAAACTCTATTATGTATGTGTGAATTTCGTGTATCTGTTGAATGTGTATTTGAAGGATTGTAAGGTATGTTTTTGCATTTTTATTCTCTGATTCTATCATTCATGTGGTGAAAGTGATTTTGTTTGGACGTAAAAAAGGTTTATTTTTGGAGTTTCAGATTTTTGTTTATTTGCGCTCAGGTAGTTTTAAATTCTTTTAATTATTTTTACCTACTTGATTTTATAGAAATATGTTTTCAGGGTGCCACCAAAAAGGAAAACTTTAACTTTAAAGGAAAAGGTAGACGTAATCAGCTTTAGACAAAAATATAAAAAAAAGCGTACGGGAAGAAGCAACCCAATTTAAAAAATTCATATATGTAGCCATTATTAGTTAAGTTAATTTTAAGAAAGTGAAGTTTATTTATTTTTGTTATATTTATTTTCTGTTAATAAATGAATACCTACTCTTAATTTTTAAAATTAGTGTTTTTGTTTAATTTCCCTTAAACGGACAGCTCCCTTAGGTGGACAAAAATTTCTGCACCATGGCTGTCCGCCCAAGGGAGATTTCACTGTATATAAAACAAATTTTTGTTATGGCAGGTGCCGTTATTTTTGATCCTAAAAACTGAAAAAAAAAATCTTTTAAAAAGAAATGTAAGGAATGGTTCTTTTTTATCCAAAATTTATTTAAAAAAAATATCTATAGATACAAATTACCTATTGCTTGACTATACAGTACACATACATATAACAGATCATTCATTTTTCAGTTTCGAAAGTAAAGCCAATTAAAACACACACAGCGATACATTTTTAATAGAAATTTTATTTCATTATAAAGTTTGGACTTTGTCATTAAGTGTGAAAAACAATATTTTTCAAATGGCCACCTCTGGAAGATTGCATTGCAGCATGCCATTTTGGCACATTTCGGGCGGTATATCGGCCATAACTTGAGTAATGTTGGTTTTAATGCGTCTAGAGTTCGGGGATTATTCGCGTAAACACGGTCTTTTGCGCAGGCCCACAGACAAAAATCTAACAGTGTCAAATCGCATGATCTTGGTGGCCAATTGATGTCCCCAAAACGTGACATTACGCGACCAGGAAACTTCTCACGCAATAAAACCATAATTAGTCGTGTTGTGTTTGTGTGGCTTGTTGCCCCGTATTGGTGGAACCACATATCGTCCAAGTCATGATCTTCAATCGCCGGCCAAAAAAAATTGGTTAATTGCTGCGAACGCCTGTAATCGATAAATTCGAATCATCAGCAATCATCGACTGAGCGTGCATTACGATGATGCACAGGCCTCAAGACATCAGTAACGCTTCCAGTCTCTTCAAATTTCTTCACAATTTTACCGATTGCTGGAGTAGTCGGTCGATTATGACGACCATAATTTTCGCGTAAAGTGCGAAAAGTTGCTACGTTTGAATCACCACTTTTGTAGTAAGTTTTAATGATTTTAACGCATTGTTCGATCGCTAAGCGATCCATTATCGTAAATGGCAAACATTCAACGGATATTATGACACTTCAAATGACAGCTGAGTTTGACAGGTTTCAAATGCCAACGCTACCAACTTGAAACCACGAAATGAATGACCCATTATGATTTATTATTTCATAATATAAAATTTTTCTATAAATAAAACTTATTGTTAATATCATTAATTAATATCTCTTGGTCTTTCACTCCTTTTTACTCAATGAAATTTTATTATTTTTGAAACATCATGACTTAAATTACACATATTTCGCACATTATTTTCACATTTTCATATTGTTTATAAAATCGAGAAAAGTATATAATTACTTAATTATATGTATAGTTCTTATAAAATGGTTGGCTCTACGTCATTGCTTTTAATCCCGAAAAAAAAAATTTACTCCAAATGCATAAACCTTTTGTATATATATTTTAATTAATTAGCCAAGAGAGTGTAGGTACATGTTTATGCTTTGCATTGCTTTATAATGAGTTTGCCACATAATGAACCAAACCCGTCCATTGAAATTCCCTCGAGTAGTACGGACCACCACACACAACTTTCCTCCTCGTAGTCCGTACAGCAATAATAATATAGTTTTTTTTTTTTGCTTTTTCCTCAACGATGAATATATATGTATATGTATAAAAATCCAAGGGAATGGCATAAAAAATACAAAAATAAAATTACAACCATTGAAAATGTAACATAGGAATAGCTGGGGAATCCTTAAAATATCCTCACACTGCGAAGCCAAGCCAAGCCAAGCCAAGCCAATCCAAAATCAACCGAGAAACAACAAGAAGGACAACGTCTACGGGCGCATAGAGCGGAATGCAGTACCTATATATTTTATGCGCTGCATTAAAAATGCAAACATCCTTGTGTCCTGTCCATCCGAAATGCATGCAGCCATTTCGGGCGGCTGAACTGTGCTGGGCTGGGCTGACGCTGACGTTAAGCCAAGCCAAGCCGAGCCGAGTCAAATTATGTGAATCAGTGTGTATGTGTGTTGTATTTGTGTGTAGCCCGAGTCTATGAATATTTTTTTTCAACATGGTCATATACTATATCCCCACTACCACCATCACCACAACAAATAGTCTTAGTTGTCCAACCAAAGTGCACTTGTTAATTCTTAATGAATCTCAAATTGTCCAAGTGCACGTTTTGTTCAAGTCGACTTTACCTACATACATAAGATATAATAAAACGATAAAACAAAAGCAGTTGAGAGCACCGGACCAATGAATAAAATTTTTGCTCGCAGAACACACAATTTCAAGATGCCTATACTTACAAAATTTTGGTGAATTATGTAAGGCAAACATCCTGAAGGTGGACTATAGAATTAATGCCCAAACCAGCTTAAATATTTAAAGTTTATGAGAAATAAAATGAAGGACTTGGTTGATCTTGCTTTTACAGTTAAAACTGTGTGGAATTATTTTAATATGATAAATCGAAATACTGTATGAGGAAAAACATACCTGTTTTTAAGTGATACGGGCTAAAGATTCCATTCCCAGATCTTCGGCGTTCTTTCCTCGGAAATATAATTCAACTGATTTTGATCGCTTTTAAATGATTTGTAGAGCTTCAAACAGGGGTTTCTATAGTGGCTTCAAACAAACCTTTACAAGGAATTTTTTTGGCACATTCCAATAATTTTTTTTTGTTTTAACGTATCATTCTGAGAGTAACGCCATCTATTGTCGATCTTATTTTCTTGAGGGACAAAATACGCCGATAATAATTGTCAAATTCTTAGGGCTTGTCATTTATTACAATCATTTTTTTCTCTTTCGACACCAACGCAATCCGATTTCTTACACAAATCTTAATTTATGAGAAAAAAAAATTAAAAATCGTTGGAGCGGTTTTTTAACAAAAATAATTTTTAATATTTAAAATTTTGAAAACATTTAAGAAAAAAAAAATTGGTACGGCTTTGTTTTATTTTTTATTTATGCGGAGTTTAAAAATTGATTTTGAAAAAAAAATCACGTAGGTACGAACTTTTGAAATACCGAATTTTCAAAAAATTATTTTGAATTTTATTTTTTAAATCCAAAATTTGTCTTTTGAAAAAATTTTAATATGCAATATTATTCAAATTTATTAGATTCGCTTGTGTAAAAAATTTAATTAAAATCAGCTCAACAGATAATGAGATAGTCGAAAGCCAAAAAAAATGGTTCTATGAAAGATACCATTTTTAAACAATAGATACATTTTTTTTTCAATAATATAGTAGATCGTACTAATATTAGTTCCTAAAAATTTTAATCAAAATCTTAGGAAAAAAAAAAATATTTTCCATTCCGATTTTTAAACACTTGTATGGGAGGTACCGTTATTTTTGGTTATAAGAATAATTTTATTATTTAAGATCTGCTAGATAATGTTAAAAAACTGTTTAATGCCAAGTTTAATAAAAATCGAAAAAGTCTTTTTCGAATTATTAAGTTCTCAAAAAAAATTTGATTTTTTTTTTTAATTCAAAAAAAATCCAAAATTTTGGTATACAAAACTTTTTAAACTTCTTGAAAGATTTTTTATAAAAAAATTGGTCAACATCAGTTGGGCCGTTTCTGACAAAATCGAAAAAATGTTTCTATGGGAGGTACCACTTAAAATCATTCCGAAATTTGTTTTTAATAAAATGGTAGCCATTTCGTAAAAAAATGACTGCATTTTTTTTAAATAGTTGTGGGCACGGTTTTGAAAAAAATAAGATTTTCATAATTTGTACGACGACGGGTACCGTTATTTTTGGTCTTAAAAAAAATGAAAAAAACTTGTGAGGGAATGCCCAAAAACTGCTAGGTACCAAGTTTAAAGAAAATCGATCCACCAGGTTAGGCTGCAGCCGAAAGGACAAGACAGGACAGACAGAATTGGGGGACCCACTTTTTTCGACTATCATCGTAATGTCAACTGTGATCCAAATCTCGAGTTCGATTTTTTTTTTTTTTGAATCCATAACCATTTAAATATGAATTTTGTGTAAACAAATTTTTAAAAATGGGTACGATACATATATGTTTCGCAAAAATTGTCTTGCAAACTAACTCTTCGCGAGGGTTCATTTCGCATTTTATTTTATTTAGCATTTTGTTATTTCCCATTCTATACGTTTTGCAAATTACATTTGGTTTTTAAATTATATGCCAAATTATCCTTTCGTATTTTTCATTTCGACATTTTCATTTCGCAATTTTCATTTAGTTTTTTGTGGGATTGGATTTTTTGTTTGGCATTTTACTTGTTTTGCTTTTTTTTATTTGGGGTTCAAATATTTTGTATTTTTGTCAGCTTCCATTAAATTAGACGTCTTAAAATTTCGCACCAAACATTAAACAATGCAATTAAAAAAAACAACAAATAACAAAAATTGAAAATATTTTTGAAAAAAGCGAAATATAAAAACGCCGAATGAAAATTTCGTTATGATTAAAGAACATAATAAATAATAAAGAAAACGTAAATTTCCAATTAAGCATAATTAAATAACTTAAGCGAAACAAAGAAATGTCAAATGAATTTTCCCAAAAAAAATTGGTATTCTGTTTTAAAGATGAAGGATTTATTTAGCCATTTAATAGTCAAAAGAGTTTCACTTTAAAGAGTGCAGAACACCCTATTTTGTAACAATTTAGATAGATCTTTACAACTATTTTAGACGATTTTTTAAATCTACCACGGTGACCAAATGTACTATTTTTTAACCATGCCATACAAAAAAAATTGGTTAGGATTAAGTACCTAAATAAAATTGTTCATTTATTAACTCAAACTCATCATACTTTCATCAACATTACTTACATAACAACTTATTTTTAATTTAAAGGTATTTTTAAAAGCTTCTAATAAGAAATAGATTGAAATATTCGTCGAATAAAACTAAAAAAAAATAAATAAATTAAAAACACCAACAGCAGAATATTTGTCCGTTTTTAAGGACCTTTTCCTTTCAACGAAGTTTCACAAACATATCGCAACCTGATACAATGGCATAGTTTTTTTTTGCGAATAACTTGCATGTGAGGGGTCAGACCCCAGAGTTTCTCTTTAAGGTATAAACAAAAAAATTAGCCATGTGTTTATAAGAAATCAGATGGTGCACATCGCGTTGATGTCAAAAAAATATCAGAGGTTGTTAAATTTAATTTGTTTATGATTTAATTTTTTTTAACAATATTTTAGTCTGACTTTTAGTCAAACTGTAAGTTCTAACACGGTCCTATACTGTTCATATTTACATACGTAAGTACTCAGATAGTAAAACTAAACTACGTTTTTGGTAAGCGGCATAAAATAAAGGCTGCCATAACTAATTTATTTCTTTTAAAATCTGATGATCTATAAACTATTCAAACTTTATAAAACTACAGTGTGATCGCAGATAAGAGCAAGTTCGTGCGACCCAGTCGTGCATTTTATTTTTTTCTACAAAAAAAAACCTAAAAGAATAAAGAACAATATGTATTGTAAAAATCAACGGACTATGAAAGTATCCAGACCGTGTAGTTGATTATTTTACCACAACTCTTACACATTATCTAATTATTAGTATGTCTATATATAGATTTCCGCGTAGTGCACGGTGCACCCAAGCATGATTTTATTCCAGTCATATTGTATCTAACCTTGAATTCGGTCAAAATATTCTGTGGATTTGTCTTTATCATAATAAAATACCTACATATACCTACTCGTAAACCAAAACCATACAATAGTAAAATAAGAGGTCGTTAAAAAAATATAATTATTTTATGTTCTTTTATTTTTGTATTTTTTTGTAACTACTCTTAAAATTCAGAACATATCCGTTATACTTTTTATATAAACATGTGTATATGCAAAGTACCTACAATTTACATATATCTATAGCTTAAGTGCAAAATATTCTTTCATTTTTTTTTTTTTTGAAAAAGCGTTATTAAATCCACAATCGATTTTTCTATATTTAAAGGACTTGAAGACACTAATTGACGCATGGATAGCAATAATAATTACAGGAAGGACAACAGAGCAATAGAGAGAGAGCTCTATTCTATGTACTAAAAGGGCCAAAGAAGAGTACTCAACTATAATTAATTTGAAACAATTTCAAAAATTCTTTTTATCAGGCCATCGAACGGATGAATGAACGAACAAACCCCCCATCTGGGTTGAAATAAAATTTCTCTCATAGACTGACAGGTAATGTTGCATTAAGTAGCACAATCGATTGATTTTTGAAAATTTTAAAGACAATTTATGACAGTTTTCTTTGGATATCAGGTATGTACTTTTAACACCAAAGGGCCCAAGGTCCTCCGTCGACTGGTTTATCAACTTTGAAAATCGTTGTCCATTAAACCCGAAGCTGCCCGAAATATACCAACCAGCACACTGTGGTCCGCTTGTTTATAATTTCGGCAACAAAAATCATTTTCCACGCCAATTTTTGTCCAAAATGACTGAAATTTGATGTGGCTGATGTGGCACTACCTATTTTGTATTCGGAATGGAGGCTTTAGGTCAGAATAAAGTACAAAAGTTCAAAATTCATACATTTTTGGAGTCAGGAATTCATTTAAATTAATATTTGAAATGGCTTAAAGTGCTTGACGGGTGTACTTTTACATACTTTCATATATTCAACCAGGAAATATGAATTTGGTTGTTAATATATTTAATAGTCAAAATACACAAATTTTTATCAAAATTAAATAAATCTAAAAATCATTTCCAATTCAAAAATAATTAACATTATTTCAACATTTTGAATATTATATATATTGTATATTTCGCACAGGCACGTAGCCAGAGGGGGGGCTTGAGGAGCTGAAGAAATTTTAAAATAAAGACTAAAACTTTCTAATATACTTAAAATAAAGACTAAAACTTTCTAATATACTAATTCAAATCTATAAAAATAAGGAGACTATCCAGGTAGGTATAGTTTATTTGAAGTTCTCAACTACTTGAAAACACTTCGTTAAGAGACAAGAGACTATTTAGGTATGCATACAATTTTGTATTGAATTTAGGAGACTTATTTGAAGTTGAATTAAGAGCTCCAAGAACTTCATTGAAACACCCAACGTGTTCCAATCCAGAAACCTCTTCTACTGAATCCTATTTTAGAGTGTCTGTATTGATTCCTTGCATAGATTCGTTAATACAAAATCTTACGGACAGATCCATGATCAACGAAGACATTTTACCATCGTTTCCAGCCCTTCTCCCAGGTTTTTCTGCAGTTGGGCGAGTCAACGAAATGGAAAAAGCTAACATGTTACTTTGATAATGCAATTTCGTTGTCAGCTGTGAAAGCTGAGTACATTCTCTGGCGCGAAAAAATATTGTCGATTGATCCTTTTATCGAAGTTTTAAAATTGCTTGATATATGTGACAAGACTTACTTTAGAGGTATAAACTTCTTGCTTACGGTTTTGGCCACGCCTCCAGTGACCACAGTTAGTGTTGAAAGAACCTTTTCAACTATGAAAAGGATTAAAACAGTTTCCGAATTTAGGTTTAAGATTATACACCTTAGTCGAGTCAATAAAGGTTTTTACTTCGAACTTTTAAAGTTCAGTTCCAATTTTGACGATGTTTTGAAATTTCTACATTTAATAAGGGGGTTCAAATTTGAGGTATATTTTTAAATTTTAAATAAAAGATATAAATTTGGAGAAATTTCTATTTGTTTTTTATTAAAAATTAAAGATCAAAAGTGAAAAGAAATTAAGAAAAAAAGTGTTGGTTTAAGGTTTAACTGCTGTGAACGACGATGAATTGAACAGCTGCAATATTTTCACTTGAAAGACACAGTTAGTGTTGAAAGAACCTTTTCAACTATGAAAAGGATTAAAACAGTGTCCCGAAGCGTTATGGGGAATGAAAGATTAAGCTCACTTGCTATGATATCTGTTCATTCAGATATTAATGTGGATCCAGATAAGGTGATTGATCTCATGTTAAAAAAAAATCAAGACGTCTTCTGCTTTGAAAAAATGTGTGTTTAAAAAAATAATTTAAGTATGTATATGTATGTTCGTTTGAATACAATTTAAAAACTAATAAAAATCAATAAAGATAAAATTAAAGATTCATACAAAAAACACATTTTTAAAGCTTTTTATAAATTTTGAATTTTCGTTTGACCCCATTTCTCATACTTATTTAGGGTCCCCAAATCTTTAAGCAAATCGAATTTTATTAATTTAAGTCAAGATTTGTAGTGAAAAAATAATTTTTGTACTATACTGTTCGATGGATGACTGTTACGAATTAGCATTTCTGTTTCTGTTGTCATTTTCATAAAACATGCATACCCATATAATGAATTAGAGAAAATATCAAAGAAACACGAAACTCGTTCTTAAATATGCTTAAATAACTGCTGAAAAAAATATTTGAGCTCAAAATAAAGAACGTCTTTGAAAAAAATCTTAATTATTTTTTTATAAGCACTTAACATTTCTTTTATATTTAAAAATGAATTTGGTATTCCAATTTTAAGTAATTAATAACACAGTTCTATCTAATTAAAAAAAAAATTACCACACATGTATGTATTTGACTTTTGTAAAAAATTTGTATTGAAATTGGTGAAGCTGTTAACCAGAAAAGCTGTTAAGTTGAAAAAACAAACTATTCTATTGCAGCTACCATTAATAGAGGTTCATTAATTTCGTGGTTTCAAGTTGGTAGCGCTGGCATTTGACACCTGTCAAACTCAGCTGTCATTTGAAGTGTCACAATATTAGTAGAATGTTTGCCATTTACGATAATGGATCGCTTAACAATTGAACAAAGCGTTAAGATGTTTAAAACTTACCGCAAAAGTGGTAGCCACTTTTCGCGCATTACGCGATGATCATAATCGACGCAAGCAATCGGTGAAATTGTGATAAAATTTGAATAGAGTGGAAGCGCTACTGATGTCGTAAGGACTGTGCATCATCGTAATGCACGCTCAATCAAAAATTTTGCTGCTGCATGTGCAATTGTTGCACATGCGAACGTCGATTTCCCGACGTTCGCAGCAATTAACCGTATTTTTTGGCCGGCGGCGATTGAAGATCATGACTTGGATGATGAGTGATTCCAACAAGACGGGGCAACAAGCCACACAACACGACCAATTATGGCTTTATTGCGTAAGAAGTTTCCTGATCGCGTAACGTTTTGGCGACGCGTCGTCAATTGGCCACCAAGATCATGCGATTTGACACAGGTGAGATTTTACGCAAAAGACCGTGTTTAGGCGAAAATCCCCGAACTCTAAACCCATTAAAAACCAACATGACCGAGATACCGCCCGAAATGTGCGAAAAGTGGTTAAAAATTACCTCAAAAGAACCGCAAGTCCAAACTTTATAACGAAATAAAATTTTCATCAAAAATATATCGCTGGTTTGTGTTTTAACAAAGTGCAGGCCGTACTTACAGTACTATCCATAATTTTTGTTTTATTAAAATCATAATAGTTGTTTCCGAGTTAATAACCTCTTTCATAGCAATTGTATGGCAGTTTCCGTTATTTTTTAATCTATAAAAATTCAATTTGTCCGAACAAAATTTAAGGAAATTGTATCAGTTGCTTAATGTTTAGGCTGTAGATCATCGACGTACAGACAGTCAAAATTAAGAGACCCACTTTTTTCGTGTTTTCTATATTAAAGTTGAAAAAAATAGGAACAGCTAGGCCTTATGTCGGCATATCCTACACATATTGAGAAATATTTGATAACGCAATAACGAGGATAAATAACGAGAACGAGTAACGAATGACGAGTAATATAAAAACCAGTTGTGATAAAATAACACTTATAAATACCAACTCTATTTCTCGAACTATTGACTACCGAAGCAGTATCTGCGGCGGTATAGGTAGTTTTAATGTTACTGATTGCGGATAAAAACCAAAAGCATATGGAGCAATGTATATCATATGCATGGCAGGTACAAAAATCGATTGGTGGGTGGAAACAGCATTAAAGAAGAGGATGGTAGATATATTTATTCACCGGACTCAAGCAATTAGTGCGAATGACTATGAGTTGAGAGATGATAATGGGTTAACCAGCATCTTTATTAATGGAACATCTTATTTTTAATCCCTTGAACAAAAGGGTGAGGACTTTATTCTTTTTTTGCAGAATGAGCCGTGTGTGGTATAAAGGTTGTGGAAAATGTCTTGCGGTCAATTGCTATTTATTTACAATTCGATTTATATAATATAATATGTTCAAAGCAAACACAATCTGAATCTGAAGTTAAAAAAAAGTGTAAATATGTTATGAAAAAGTTTCATGAATTTAAATGGAAATGGGAATTATTCAGCTACTTATTTTTTAAAAACGCTTTTTCAAAGAATACAAAAAAATTGAGTATTTGCGATTGTGAAAGCGTTGTCGGAAGCTTCGTGAAAGCTGAAAAATGTTATTTAGCATTCAAATATTTGATGGTGGAATTAAAAAAACATACCAGTGGCTATCAAAATGGTATCAATGGAATTCGTGGAAATATTATTATTTAAATAAAATTTTAATATTTTTGTTGTTTATTTGTTAAAATAAAAGGCATATACATAAAAACAATTCACAATTCTTTTTGTGGAAATTGGACAACTTCTAAAACAAAATTTTTAAAAAAACATTCTATAAATATAAAATTTGTTCCTGCGAAATGGTGGATCGTCCTTATATTAGCAGACAGAAAATTGTTATCAAACTCGTCATTTGCGACAAAATAAAAAGATTTTTTAACGACTCTTTAAGTCGTATATGGAAGATACAGTAAATTTTGACTAAAAGAATAATTTTTGTTTAAAATATCCTTGGTAAGGGAATGTTTAAAAATCGTTTTAAATAAATCAAACAAATTGTTTTCGGATATTTAGAAAAAAACTAAAAATACTATTTTCGTTAAGTTTTGGTATACAATACTACTTAATTTTTTTTAATTATCCTCCATAAAAATCGAGGGAATTCATTAGCACACTTTTCGAAAAATGTGCAATCAACAAAAATATTTAATGAAAGGTGCCTTTAATAATAATTTTTCCGAAAAAATTGTTCAATAAAAGGTAGCGTATATATCTACTTATTAGATTAACTAATTAAAAAAAAAAAAAACAAACAAAAAATAACTGTGGAGTAATTTTTCAAAAAAAAAAGATTTTCCTATAAAAGGTTTCAAATTTATTTTGCAGGATTTTGTTTGGTATTAAAAAACATTATAAAATTTTCAACACTTCTCCTGTTTAATAAAGCATTATATTTTATTTATAATCACTCAGGTCAATGTGCAATTATTACCCCAAAATATTCAACTGATCGATCGGTCGTATGGAAAAAGTGTCTTAAAATTTTTTGTAGAAAATATTATTAAAATTTATAAAATGAGCATAAATTATTTTTCGATGGCCTCGCCATTAACGAAAAAATTGGAAAAACCATTCTTGACTTTGACCAATTTTAAGTTTTAAGAATTCATTATATATATATTTTTAAATTACAAGTTCATGTATAAAATTATATGAATAATATAAATATATATATATATATTTTTGTTTAAATTCTATTTTTACTTAGTATTTGTAATTTACTTTTTTTTTATTCAAGATTTTTTTGATTCTTTCAGACGATCGTTTTGGATATAAATTCTTTGTATATGATCGCCTTTTGTTCAATGTTGTATTGGCAGCGCAGCGTTCGTTCGACAAACCTTCTCCAATGTATAAGTGCTCTGGAGCAAACGCTAGTTTCTTAAGCCTTCTTTTAAGCTGATTAACATGCACTTGTCTTAAATTGTCTTTGAACTTAATAAGGTATACATTAGAAGAAATTTGTTTTACGACCACAGCTGGATACCATTTAATGTATTTTTCGAAATTGCCTTTATAATATACACTTTCCCCTCTTTTAAATTTTTGACAAATTATAAAATTATCTTTATTTTCTACATGTTTATCTTCTTTTAAAATATCTAACTTAGTTCTAGGTTTAAAATTAAATATTAAACTAGCTGGAGTTTCAAGCGTTGTCGTATTTGGCGTATTCCTATATTTTATTAAAAAATTATCCACCCTTTGCTGCGGCGAAAGTTGTTTTGTCTTCTGATCAATATATGATTTTTTAAAACTGTTTTTAACCACTTGGACCAGCCTTTCGGCTTGACCATTTGATTGTGGGTGGTAGGCCGGCGATTTTAAATCTTCGATACAATGTAGTTTACAAAAATGTTTATAATCATAGGAATTAAAAGGCGGGCCATTATCTGTTACGCATTTGAGTGGAAGACCATAAATTGCATAGTTTGTTCTTAGCTTTTCAATTAACGAGTTTGCGTTAGTGTTTCTCATAATATAAACATCAACAAATTTACTATAGCTATCTACAATTATAAGGTATGTTTTCCCTTCAAAGCAAAAAAAATCTAAATGAATTCTCTCATAGGGAAAACTAGATTTTGGCCACTCTTGTAAACTATGTTTTGAAAAATGATTTCCTGTAATTGCACAAGTTTCACAGGAATTAACATAATCTTCTATGTTTTCATCAACTTTAGGCCACCAAACCAAAGAACGAGCCAGTTCTTTCATGCGAACTATTCCTACATGTCCATCATGCAATAATTCTAAAATTGAAATTCTCAAAGAAAAAGGTACTACAATTCGCATGCCATAAAAAATTACTCCTTTTTCTAACTCTAAAACATTTCTTTTCAAAAAGTAGGGCTTTAGTTCACAACTTTTTTTATCAGGCCACTTATTAACTTCTAAGCACTTTTTAATATCACTTAAAATTTTATCCTTTTCCGTCTCTTTTCTTATTTCATGCAAGTTTAACGGTATTTCATCTGAAAAATTGAAGGTATTTATAAATATTTCCTCATCTCCTGATTTATGAGGCAATGGCAATCTGGACAGACCATCTGCATTCAAATTATTTGCACCTTTTTTATATAGTATGCAATAGTCATACATTGAAAGTTCTACAGCCCATCTTTGCAACCGTGAAGCTGCAACTGGTGGTGTAGGTGTTTTCTCTCCAAAAATTTGTTTTAAAGGCTGGTGGTCTGTGAAGATAGTTATCTTTCTGCCAAAAATAAACTTTCTAAATTTTCTCACAGCAAACATTATACTAAGGGCCTCTTTATGCAACTGAGGATAATGTTTTTCAGATTGACTTAACGAGCTACTAGCATACATGCAAGGCTTTTCTTTGCCTTTATCAATAATCGATAAGACACAACCGATGCCATAGGGACTTGCATCACATGACAAAACTATTTCCTTCAATGGATTGAAATGAGCGAGTACTTTGTCACCCGTCAGCAAAAGTTTTGTTTTCTCGAAAGCCTCATCGCATTTCTTAGTCCAAGAAAAGTCAACATTTTTCCTTAACAAATTATATAATTCATGCAGTTCCGAAGATAAATTAGGCAAAAAATTTGAATAATAATTAACGAGGCCTAGATAAGAACGCAGCTGTGAAACATCTTTCGGCTTTGGAGCTTTTAAAATAGCATCTATCTTATCTGAGCAGGGATGACGTCCCTCTGAACTAATAATAAACCCCAAATACTTTACTTTACTTTCAAAAAATTTACACTTCTCAATATTAATTTTGACGTTGTGTTTTTGTAACTTTCCTAAAACAACTTCTGTCTTTTTAACGCAATCTAAAAAACTTGTACCTTTAATAATTATATCATCTATATATCCTAGTGCATAAACTAAATCTTTTAAAATCTTATCAATGACTTCCTGAAAAATTGAGCTAGATGCTTTTGCTCCATAAACGAGTCTATTATATCTAAGCAATCCTAAAGGCGTATTAACAGTAAAGTACTCCTTACAAGAGTCCGTTAATTTCAACTGCTGAAAAGCACCCGTCAAATCAAGAATTGTGAAGTGAGTATAACCACTTAAATCCGAGAATATGTCCTCGGGATGAGGAAGCGGATAGTGTTCGGTCTTCATGTATTTATTTATGGAGACCTTGCAATCCATACACAACCTCACTTCACCGTCCTTTTTCATGACGCCTATTAATGGACTTGCCCATTCACTGTGTCTGACTTTTTCCAAAATGCCTATACCTATGAGTCTCTCAAGCTCTACAATATATTTGTCTCGTAACCCAAACGGAACTGAGTATGCCTTATATACCATTGGTCTTGCCTTTTCGTCTAAAATCACATCGGCCTCAAAACCCACAATCGGTTTTTCCAAATTTTTATCAAATACAATCGCGAAATCGTGTTTTAATTTGTTAATAATGTCAACAACATTTTTAGAACCTTCAGAAACATTACATATATTTTCAGGACTTACTGTTATTTCCTGGGCAAACAACATTCTCCAGTTAGGATACAAACGGTCCAACCAATTTCGCCCCAGCAAAGGAGCAAAATGTTTTTTGCTTTTGATAACGAGCATTGTCAATTGTATTGGATTATTCCACCTCGATGACTTGACGGTGACATCTATACTGCCCAATACGACCACGCGTTCCCCAGTTACAACTTCTATGGATTTAGAAACTTCTTTTAGTTCAATATGTTTAAATAAATTGAAATAGTCATTTTCAGAAATAACAGTAGCACATGCACCTGTATCTAATTCATACTTAACATACTTATCATTAACCAATAGCTTAACCTTTAATGTTCCCGAAACAACCTCATTTACATAATTCAGCATACCCAGCCAAGCCCCATCATCAGACGTTTCATCAGTCTCCGCTCCCTCAGCTTCTGCACCATCCACGAAATGTAATCTTCTATGACCAGATCGATTTTTTAATTTATAACAGTTCTTTTTAATGTGCCCATACTTTTTACAGTAATGGCACTGTACTTCTTTGGTTCTGAACTGTCGTGATTTCGACTTTCCTCGATGTTCAACCCTCTCATGCTTTTCATTTTTCGACTTATTTTGCCTCGTAGGTCGATGAATAGCGTTGATATCACCACATGCCGATGTCCCTGGTTGCACTACCTTCATTTGATTCTTAGCCATTTCGTCACCCTTCGCCAGATCTACTGCGTCTTGAAATTTCAGTGTAGATTTTTCAAGCAGTTTTGCTCGCACGCGGTTATCTTTGATTCCAAGCACGAATCGATCTCGAAGAGCATCATCCAAAAAAGTAGCAAAATTACACGTGTCGGCTAGTTCTCTTAGGATGATGACGTAGTCACTAATCGTTTCACCTTGGTGCTGATTTCGACTTCCAAATTTGAAGCGTTCGGCAATGATGTTTCTTTGCGGATTAAAATGTCTCTTTAGCTTTGTTTTTAAATCCGCGTATTCGACGTTCTCAATAGTGTCAGGTCTGGATACATTTCTAATAACTTTGTACAGATCTTTTTCCCCAAGATTTAAAAGATAAGATTTTTTGTTCTTATCATCGGTAATTTTATTTAAAGCCATTAAATTTTCACAACGCTCTAAGAACATATCAAACTCATCTTCGGATGGATTGAAAAATTCAATCGCACCGATAAAATTCACCACGTTTTGAACCATGTGATCTTCGTTTTTTACTTTAACTGGAATCACCGAATTACTGTTTTCCGAGTCTGATGACATATATATATATATGTTTTTTTTTTTTTTTGTTATAGTTACTTTAATTGTCCTCGTCGCCAATTAATATGTATGTTTATAGTGAAACGACCGGTGTGATGCTATGCAAGAGACTGAACTTTATTTCAATGTTTGATCTTAAAACTAGTTTGTGTAATTAGAGAAAGACTAAGCACATGTAAATTAACAATAAGAAATATGTGCTTTCGTTCAATACATAATAAGGTATTATGTTTGAATTTTTCCACTCCTCCGGAAATTCGCAACTATATAAACAAAAGTTAAATACATGAAGCACGTAGTTCATTATAAGCGGAAAGATAAGCCCTAAAAATTTTGGTGAAATATAATCAGGACCAATCGCATTAGATTTAACAGATTTGATTGAATTAAAAATCTCAGAAACACCAATACAAACAAAACCAAAAGAATTTTCACTGTCTGGCATATCAAAAATACTTTGGGGAGTTACTGAGCTAGAGTAGGAAGGAATCAGAGCATCAACCATCACTTCAGGGCGATAGGGACATTTGCTTTTGCTTTTGTCTTCTGTTACTCCAATTTTTTTCAAATTGCTCCAAAGTTCTCTAGAGCTAAGTGATGGATCAAGTTTCTGTAACAAATATGAACGTTTAGAATTACGAATAGTAGAATTAACTTTGTTTCTAGCATAAGTATACTGCCTTTTATTAAACTCTGTTGGATTACTCTTAAATCTTCGGAAAAAGCGTTCTCTTTCCCGTATAAGAAATTTAATATTGCTAGTGGACCACGGGCACCTATTTAACCTCTGTTCTTTAGTAACTAATGGAACAGTAGATGCTCGATATAGTGAATCTCGGTAGAATGAACTATCCAGTACAGTGAGCACTAAAATTTTATACAGACAGTATCTCGAATATTCCAGGCGTTTACAACATTATCGACTTTGAGCTTCGTACAATCAGATACGAAAGAAGGTATCCACTTAACCCAGAATAACACAAGTTGGTGTTGTATTTTATCTTTTGTCACATATTGTAATTGTGAAAACATTTTTTTTTGTCGAAAAAGATTGTCATTTTCAATTGAACCGAGCTTGAAGATGTTTTCCCAAAAACAGTTATTTAAGTTATGAAAGGATTCCAACAAAAAGCAGTGCAAATCAATTTAAAGTTAAGAAAAAAACAAAGGAAAGTAACAATCTTTTCTTAAATTTAATACATTTTATTAAAATATGTAAATAAACTAATTTATACCTGGAATTATGAAGTATTTCGATTATTATGAAAAGTAAAGTTTATTGTATGTTTTTGATAATGTTATGAAGTGGCTGTTTTTTTACACAACTGAAATTGATTTTCTATTTATAAGGGGTTTTTGTGTGATAACACACTTGCAGTTAGGCTGCCAAGCTTTCGCACCATCATATTAATATTGAAGGTTTGAATGAAACAACAAAAATTGGGTGAGCTACCACCAAGATTTTATAGGCTGGAGTTATAGCTATTTCACGACTGCCAGGCCGATCATCAGACTCCTTTAGCCAATGCATTGGCTGTGAGGGAGCTTGAAGCTCTGAGGTTCGATCCCCAGCTAGGGCAAAAAGTTTTACAGTCGTGAAATAGCTATAACTCCAACCTATAAAATTTTGGTGGTAGCTTACCCAATTGTTGTTGTTTCATTCAAACCTTCAATCGAAATTGTTTTTCGTTTTGATAATAAAAAAATATTTGTTTATATCAAATTCACATTGGAAAGCCAATAATGAAAAGGCCTGCTTTTAATATATCGAGCGTCTAATGTAATATCTTTTTAATGATCAATGTTAGAAAAGAAATGTTCATGTTTTTTTGTAGTCACATAAACAAGAAAACACTAATCGTTTAAGAGTTATATGCGATAAACCATAAATTTTTTTAATTTTACTCTTTTTTTAAATAGCCGCATATCTTCTAAACGGTTTGTAGCAGGATAAAAAAAAATATTTTTGACATGTCACCTACATATTCTCTTTTTCCGAAATTAAAGACATTTGCGTTTGAAAAAATTCCATTCAAACTGAAACGACAACGAAACTAATAACGTTTTCATTTGGTAATCCGGAAGAAATCAAGCGAACAAGTTGCAAACACATTTGTTTTGAAATTCTTTTTATTTTTTCATTATATTTATATTCATTGTAAATATTTTTAAAAACGCTTTTTCGAAGAACGCAAAAAAATTGAGTATTTGCGATTGTGAAAGCGTTGTCGGAAGCTTCGTGAAAGCTGAAAAATGTTATTTAGCATTCAAATATTTGATGGTGGAATTAAAAGAACATACCAGTGGGATATCAAAATGGTATCAATGGAATTCGTGAAAATATTATTATTTAAATACAATTTTAATAAGTATTTTTGTTGTTTATTTGTTAAAATAAAAGGCATATTCAAAAAAACAATTCACATTTCTTTTTGTAGAATTGGACAACTTCTAAAAAAAATTAAAACAAAAACCATTCTATACCTAAATATAAAGCATACAGAAAAAATGTTATCAAACTCGGCAAAAAAAAAAAAAACAGATTTTTTAACGACTCTTTAAGTCGTATATGGAAGATACAGTAAATTTTGACTAAAAGAATAATTTTTGTTTAAAATATCCTTGGTAAGGGAATGTTTAAAAATCGTTTTAAATAAATCAAACAAATTCTTTTCGGATATTTAGAAAAAACAAAAAATACTATTTTCGTTAAGTTTTGGTATACAATACTACTTAATCTTTTTAAATTATCCTCCATAAAAATCGAGGGAATTCAGTAGCACACTTTTCGAAAAATGTGCAATCAATAAAAATATTTGATAATGAACGGTGCCTTTAATAATAATTTTTCCGAAAAAATTGTTCAATAAAAGGTAGCGTATATATCTACTTATTAGATTAACTAATTAAAAAAAAAAATAACTGTGGAGTAATTTTTCAAAAAAAAAAGATTTTCCTATGAAACGCTTCAAAATTCATTTTGCAGGATTTTGTTTGGTATTTAAAAAAATTATAAAATTTTCAACACTTCTCCTGTTTAATAAAGCATTATATTTTAATTATAATCACTCAGGTCAATGTGCAATTACTACCCCAAAATATTCAACTGATCGATCGGTCGTATGGAAAAAGTGTCTTAAAATTTTTTGTAGAAAATATTATTAAAATTTATAAAATGAGCATAAATTATTTTTTGATAGCCTCGCCATTTACGAGGAAAAATGGAAAAACCATTCTTGACTTTGACAAATTTTTTTAAATAATACAGTAGATGCTCGATATAGTGAATCTCGATAGAATGAACTATCCAGTATAGTGAGCACCAAAATTTTATACAGACTACTTCAAATATGTAAATATTAAACAAAAAGTATCTTGAATATTCCAGGTGTAATGCGTTAATAACGGGTGATTTTTTAGCTGGTTTGGTTTTGGCAACACTGGTTTTGACAGCTGACGTGTGTTTAGTACCTTGTGTCACTGTCAAACAGCTTCAGTTTGGTTTGCAATTTAACCATGGATCGTCTTACAAATGAACAACGCTTGCAAATTATTGAATTTTACTATCAAAATTCGTGCTCGGTTCGAAATGTTCATCGCGCGCTGCTTCCATTTTATGGTCGGCATTCTCGACCTTCTGAGCAGTCTATTCGGAAGATTGTGACCAAATTTCGCACCAAATTTACTTTGTTGGACATTAAACCACCAACACGTTTACGTACTGTGCGTAGTGAAGAAAATATTGCGGCCGTATCAGCTAGTGTGACAGAAGACCGCGAAATGTCGATTCGGCGCCGTTCCCAGCAGTTAGGCCTTTGTTACAGCACTACGTGGAAAATTTTGCGGAAGGATTTGGGCGTAAAGCTCTTGGAAAGCTGGCCGAGGATCCGCTTTTTTATCGAAAAATTGTGTTCAGCGATGAGGCTCATTTTTGGTTGAATGGGTACGTAAATAAGCAAAATTGCCGCATTTGGAGTGAAGATCAGCCAGAAGCATTGCAACAGCTACCAATGCATCCCGAAAAAGCCACTGTTTGGTGCGGTTTATGGGCCGGCGGCATTATTGGGCCATATTTCTTCAAAGATGATGCGAATCGCAGCGTTACTGTCAATGGTGAACGCTACCGAGCGATGATAACAAACTTTTTTTTGCCCGAAATGGAAGTTCTTGACTTGCATGATATGTGGTTTCAACAAGACGGTGCCACATGCCACACAGCACGCGAAACAATGGCGCAATTGCGAGGCGAGTTTGGTGAACAGTTAATTTCACGTTTCGGGCCGGTCAATTGGCCGCCTAGATCGTGCGATTTGACACCATTAGATTATTTTTTGTGGGGGTATGTCAAGGCTAATGTCTATAGGGACAAGCCCGCTTCGATTGACGCACTGGAAGCCAACATCCATGCATTCATTCGTGAGATACCGGCCGATATGTGTGAAAGAGTATGCCAAAATTGGACTCAGCGGATGGGCTACCTGAGACGCAGCCGCGGTCAACATTTGCATGAAATTATCTTTAAACATTAAATTGCAAGGTTCAAACTATCGATTCAAATAAATATTTCATTCATTTTTTCGAATTTTTTGTGTTTTTTTTTTTTTAAAGTTCTAAACCTCTTAAAAAATCACCCATTATTATCGACTTTTTTTAAGATATTTTACCATTCATTTATGAGCTTCGTACTTAAGAATAACACAAGTTGGTGTTGTATTTTATCTTTTGTGACATATTGTGACATATTGTAATTGTGAAAACAATTTTTCTTTCGAAAAAGATTGTCATTTTCAATTGAACCGTGCTTGCAGATGTTTTCCCAAAAAACAGTTATTTAAGTCATGAAACGATTCCAACAAAAAGCAGTGCAAATCAATTTAAAGTTAAGAAAAAAAACAAAGGAAAGTAACAATCTTTTCTTAAATTTAATACATTTTATTAAAATATGTAAATAAACTAATTTATACCTGGAATTATGAAGTATTTCGATTATTATGAAAAGTAAAGTTTATTGTATGTTTTTGATAATGTTATGAAGTGGCTGTTTTTTTACACAACTGAAATTGATTTTCTATTTATAAGGGGTTTTTGTGTGATAACACACTTGCAGTTAGGCTGCCAAGCTTTCGCACCATCATATTAATATTGAAGGTTTGAATGAAACAACAAAAATTGGGTGAGCTACCACCAAGATTTTATAGGCTGGATTTATAGCTATTTCACGACTGTCAGGCCGATCATCAGACTCCTTTAGCCAATGCATTGGCTGTGAGGGAGCTTGAAGCTCTGAGGTTCGATCCCCAGCTGGGGCAAAAATTTTGTCAAATAAAATTGAACAATGACCAAGCACCACTAAAGGAGTCTGGCAGTCGTGAAATAGCTATAACTCCAACCTATAAAATTTTGGTGGTAGCTTACCCAATTGTTGTTGTTTCATTCAAACCTACAATCGAAATTGTTTTTCGTTTTGATAATACAAAAATATTTGTTTATATCAAATTCACATTGGAAAGCCAATAATGAAAAGGCCTGCTTTTAATATATCGAGCGTCTAATGTAATATCTTTTTAATGATCAATGTTAGAAAAGAAATGTTCATGTTTTTTTGTAGTCACATAAACAAGAAAACACTAATCGTTTAAGAGTTATATGCGATAAACCATACATTTTTTTAATTTTACTTTTTTTTTTTAAATAGCCGCATATCTTCTAAACGGTTTGTAGCAGGATGAAAAAAAAAATATTTTTGACATGTCACCTACATATTCTCTTTTTCCGAAATTAAAGACATTTGCGTTTGAAAAAATTCCATTCAAACTGAAACGACAACGAAACTAATAACGTTTTCATTTGGTAATCCGGAAGAAATCAAGCGAACAAGTTGCAAACACATTTTTTTGAAATTCTTTTTATTTTTTCATATTTATATTCATTGTATTTGTAGGTAAATATAATCAACGAACTAATTCATTTATCCACAATTATGCTCCAAATTATGTATTTTGTATATGTATTTATGTACCTATTTTTAATTCGCGATAAATTAATCAACAAAGAACTTTTTTGCTTTATAAAATAACTCCTTTTCGGCTGACGGCATAAGCCAATGGCGCAAAATTTTAAACGATTTAGTAAAATGTTAAAGCCATTTTAGTAAGTTATTAAGTTATTTGCTAATTTTAAACGATTTTAGCAACTTACTATCTCTTAACATTTTACTAAAGTTAAAATCACAAAATGGCTACTTTAACTTTTAGTAACTTGCTAAATCCATATGAAATCTGTCATTGTCCTCGAAAAAAATTTGTTGGCAAAGAGTTAAATTGTGTTTTTTTTATGATTCGTGTGCTAATTGTTTTTCAAATAAAATAAAATAAAATAAAATGTTTTCGGAAGACATAAGGAGTTGCTGAAGCTAATGGAGGTGCTGATTCCAAAAAGGTATCAACCATCCCTGTACGCCGTACGGTTTATGGTTGGTCAGATATACTCCAATATGTTTTTCATTTTCATCATGATGGCAAAAATTAAGAAAATTGAAAAAGGTTTTGGAGTGTATCTGGCCAACGGTAAATCAAATTATTAGGACGTTCCCTAGGTTTAAGTTTGTTTGCTTTGTTTTTCTTTCACGAACTGTCATTGTTTGGACGTGTTCAGATGCACCGTTTTTAATAAAAGGGAATTAGTATTTTACTAGTTAGTAAAACGAAAAAAAAAGGATTAAAATTTCCGAGAAGCTAGTAAATTACTAAATGTTCAGCAAATTGCTAACTAGTAATATGCTAAGCCCTTAACAATAGGTTGTTTAAAATTTTGCGCCAATGTCTTTTTGTGAAAATTGTAAACTAAACTTGTAAACTATGTAATTATTAATTTATTTGTTATTTATGTATGTCTCAATAAAATCACACTTTACTACTATTACTGCTCCAAATTAGTAAATAAAATAAAGTAAGTCAAGTAAATAAGCTAATATCCCTCTTAAAAAAAAAAAAATTAAATAAAATCGGTTTAACAGATAATGAGATTGTCAAGAACAAAAAAATGTTTTATGAGAGACACCGTTAATAATCTATTAATGCGAGGATTGAAAGATTTAAATTTGCTAGATAATGTTAAATAAAATGCACGACTGGCCTGCACGAGGAGACCAAAAGACATAAAATTTGGAATGAACTCCCCAAGCTGAGACAGGCAAAACTGTTACTTGGGAATTATAACCAAGAACGTTTTACATCCTGTATCAGCTTAAGTAGGAACAATCTAAGGATAATAACGGGTCTCCTCACTGGCCATTGCAAACTTAAAAGACACCTAAGTATCCTTGGCTTGGAAAGCAATGCCATCTGTAGATTCTGCAATACCCATGAGGAGACACCAGACCACATCCTAGGTAGTTGTGAAGCACTTGTGCATCAAAGACATAGATATCTGGGCCGACACCAGATAGAACAGAGCGACTTATCCTCTCTTAAAATACTCCAAATACTAAAGTTCCTCAAAGTGACTAATTTGGAGAAAGAGCTGTAAATGAGCACTCTCATCTAGCTCTAAAAGGGGGGCACAATAGATCTCAAGGTCGCAGTGCAAGTAATACCCCAAATATTCATTCATTCATTCATGGCCTGCACGAACTTGCTCTTGTGTACGATTACACCGTGGTTTTAAAGTCTTAATAATTTTAAAAACGTTTCATCTGATAAAAGAAATTAATTTATTATATTTTATACCACACCAACGCAATATACACCAAGTGATTACTTACACAAATCTTAAATTATGAGAAAAAAATTTAAAAATCGTTTGAGCAGTTTTTTAAGAAATTAATTTTTGTATATGTACATATGTATATAAATGTTTGAATACATTTTTAAGAATACAAATTGGTACACAAATTTTTAGTACTTATTTATGCGGATTTTAAAAATTCGTTTTGAAAAAAAATCATTCACCCATTTTCGAAATTCGAATTTTCAAAAAATAATTTTTGAAATTTTCTTTAAAAATCCAAAATTTGACTTTTTGAAAATTTAAAATGCAATATTATTTAAACTTATTAGTATCTTTTTTGTAAAAAATTTCATAAAAATTGGTTCAACAGATAATGCGATAGTCGAAAACCCAAAAAATGGTTCTATGAGAGGTACCATTTTTAAACAATAAAAACATTTTTTTCCCAATAATATGGTAGATCGTTTTGATATAAGTTCACATAAAAGTTTTAATCAAAATCGTAGGAGCCGTTTTTGACAAAAATGAGATTTTCAATACTGGTTTGTAAACATTTGTATGGGAGGTTCCGTTATTTTTGATAATAAGAAAAAAATGTATTTAAAATCTGCTATATAATATCAAAAAACTGCAGGGTGCTAAGGTTAATAAAAATCAAGTAAGTTGTGTTCAAATTATTAAGTTCTCAAAAAAAAATTTAAACTTTTTTTAAAAATCAAAAAAAAAAAAATTGAAAATTTTGGTAAACAATATTTTTAAAATTATTGTATTCATCTCTATAAAAAATTGATCAAAATCAATTGAATCGTTTTTGAGAAAATCGAAAATCAAAAAAATGATTCTATGGGAGGTACCATTTAAAACCATTTTTCCGAAAATCCTTATAAAATGGTATCATTTTTGTAAACAAAAAATTAATAATTTTTTTTTAACAAAGTTGTGGGCAAGTTTTTGAGAAAAATAGGATTTTCATAATTTGTTAAAAAAATTTGTACTGCAGGTACCGCAATTTTTTGTCTTAAAAAAATGAAAAAAACCGCGTGGGGGGAATGCCCAAAAAAACGCTAGGTAGCAAGTTTAAACAAAATCGATTCACCCGTTTAAGCTACAACCGAAAGGACAGACTGACAGAATTGCGAGACCCACTTTTTCGACTTTGCTTTCATCTTAACATCGAGTTTGAACAAAATCTATAGTACCTACATATAAATACATACATACATATTTCGCAAATATAAATGTAATTTCACGATGTTGGCGTTAAAAGTTTGTGTGTGTTTTTTTTGAGCAATAAATCAAAATACGATATTTCGGGTGTCTCATGTTTTTAATTAATCTACCTGATAAATAAAGTATGAACCATCACCGAATCACCCCACCCCCCACCACACCACACCTCCTATGATATTTCCCTGAATTCTCCACTGAATTGTACACTTTTTTGTAAACATTCATAAAAATTAATTTCAATTTAAAAAAATAGATTCCTTTCATTAAATTCATCAGAAGGACGCCAGGAATTTTCCTGCCTTTAACATGAAAACAGTTTTGTTATTAGGGAACTCAAGAAGATTGTAAATATTTGAATTTCAACTTAAGTGCCCGTAATTTAACCTCTGTGCTGTACTTATATAATATAGGCGGGTACTTCATTATTTCCTTTCACAGTTGTTTGCTTATCTCTTAACACATACCTTAAACATAATATTATACTCGATTAAAGGATACCACTTTAATGATTTTGTTTATACTTTATGACCATTTGATTATATTTATTATTATTATTTAATAAAAAATGCAATTTCAAAATTATATACTCACTATTGAAATGTGAAAGCTGAAAGAAGTTGCCATCAAAACAAAACAAAAATTATTGAAATTCAACTGTCAAAATGAATTTTCTATAGGTCTGTTTGTTTACTCGCCCGCGGGATCCAGCTGTATCCAAAATCTACCCAAAATGTGTTTCTATACTTTTTTCTGTCAAGAAAATGCCAGAGCTTTTAATTTTTTTTACATTTATTTATATTTCCCTTCCAGCAAGAATCTACCCGAACATTTTACCTACTGACTTTTTTAGCTTGTCAAACTACTGATAATTTCTGTTGTCAAATGTGACGTTTAACCAAAAACAAATCAGAAACATCCCAAATGCGTTTCCTTACTTTTTATTTCCCGTCGAAAATCGCAATAATAACTTAAAAAAAAAAACTCGAATCAAAACTTTTTCCCAAACTTTTCCAAAACAGTAAAGGAACAGATCTTATATGAAAAGGGGTTCATAATTATTTCTCAGAAATCCATTTTCATTTAAATCCTTTGACCATTGGAATTTAAGATACAAAAAAAAAATCAATTTCACTCCCTACATAAACTCTGACTTTCTGATTTTAAATGAAAAATCAATTACGAAAGTGTTGTTTTTAAGTTTTATTTTTTTGAAGCTATTGACTGCTTTTCCAGTCTTTTATAGCTGACTACCGGATTCAGTTTCGGTTACATCATGAAGAAGAACAACCTTCTACCTTCTAGATATCTCAAAAGGGCCATATAAACCGATATCCTATATCTACCTATCTGCCTTAGTTTACTAAAAGCTATTTTCTCATTCTTTTGAAACACAATTGGCTATCGTGCTGGAGCGGGGGGAGGGGTGCTGGTAGCGTTTTCATTTATACTCATAGCTTTGTTGTACTACAAAAGAGCGTTGCAATGCAATATGTCTGCTTTGTTACCCTCCCTCTTTTTTCGTCTTAACCTCGCTAATGTTCTTTTTGTTCATTTCAACTAGATAGATACTCGTACAGTAGTAGTTTGGTCGAAATTTATTGCACAAGGTCTTACTTAATTTTCCTAGAAGCAGAAGCGGCTTGAAAGTAGAAGTATCTCGAAGTGCAAGTCCGTTCTTATACCTACCTACCATATCGAACGACCTCAAACTAATTTTTGGAATTGAATTTTTGGTTAGAACAGTCGGCAGAGATATTCTTCTCTAGATCAATGACGGGCGGGAGAGTGTGTGGCAAAAGGTAAAAATGAATGTGGGGGAGTTTTTTTTTTTTTTTAATTTCTGCAGAATGAAGTCAGGTTGACAATATTCTTGTTAAAAATATTCTGCCGGTAGGTATATCCATAATGGAATGGAGTTGGTTAAAAAAAAAAAAAAAAACTGAAAATAGGCTAACTTACATATATGTATGTATAACGACTCGTATGTCTGTATACGTCCAAGTTGAAGAATTATTCACTTGAAAAAACTTTTGGGCTAATTTCAATTTCTCACGCGGACTCTGTTTTGGTAGACGCGTTTCTATGGTTACTACATATACAGTGACACACAACTATTCAACCTAACTTCGACGTGAACATGAATAAAAAAAAACAAAATTGGAAAAATGGATTTCCATGGAAATTTATGATGTGGCACATAACGGACGAAAATATAGATGTTGTGATTGTGTATGTGTATAAAGTATATAGTATAGGTACATCCTTCGGTACAATAAGCTAGAGTGACACCGGTCGATTTGGCTTCAGGCAGAAGGTCATAGTGTCAGACATTTTGTTTTTTTTTTTTTTTTGTCATTTCGATTTTTTCTTGCTTTTCTTCTTTTTTTTTTTTTTTTGTGAAATAGAAAATGAAGGGAAAAATTAAGAATAGAAATATTCAAATTTCTCCCCTTTTTCTATAACCATTAGATCTCAAGTTTAATCAATAAAAAGGTCTGTCTAGGTTACGGGAAGTAGGTAGGGTGGGAGATATCTAGATTTTTTTTTATAAAAAATTTCGTGGTAAGCACGCACAATATAGAAGAATTAAATATTCAAATAAACTTAATAATATTTATTAGACAACTGAACATTAAGTGATGGTGAATGTAAAACGATATTAAGCAAGGACTTTTTTTAGCTGATATAATGTTTTATATACAATAATAAATATTTAGATAAATGTTAAATATATAATTTGGCATTTTAATATCGTGTACAAACATTTTATTTTTCTTATTTTAGTTCGTGCGTAAAAAAAAAAATAACCCAAGGTTATAATTATAATCAATCATAACTTTTCGATGACGGAGATATCCAAAAAAAGAAATAATCCTCTCAGTCATCCTCTCAGTCGGTCTGTGTATGTCTTTGCGTGCGAAGGTACTTCGAGGTATAGATCCTAAACGGATGCTCAAATTTGCTTCAAAATTCTAACTTTGCGAAATTAGGCACTAAGGAAATAAGCAGCCCTATTGTGATTGTCAATTTTAAATTGAATATTAAATTTTATCAACAATTTTCTTTAATTGTCAAACTTTTCAATATTTTTGAAAAACCTATTGTGAATGGTTCATTTTGAATTTAAATCCATAAACTGCGAGTGTCAATCGTTGACAATCATTTTTCAATTTGTGAGAAAATTCTAACAATCAAGAAATTTTAGTTGATGCTGATTAAAAATGTAAGGTTCTTATTACATATTTCCATAAATAAAAAAATAAGTAAATTTAAATTTGTTTTATTTCCCAAAAAAAGGTCTAAAATAGTGAGCAACAAAGCGCAAATCTCCAAACTAGTTAGTTTAATGAAGGAACATTTGGACGTAGCCAAGGGACTGTGTTCTAAATTGAACATGCAAAGAAAGTGGGAGCAGTTTGGTATAATTTTAAATGGCCTAGGTCCACCTGCAAGAGAGTGGAATAAATGGCAACGCGTAAGTACTTCGAAGCATCCCTTAATTGTCTTCGTCTTCTCAAAATTTCCAAAAAAACTTGATTGTTCATCGTTGTCATCGCCGTCGTCAAACCAGAACTCTACCGAACCCATTTTTTATTTAATTTTCTTTATTTTAAATTAATTATGTTTTTTTCCAACTTAATTGTTTTCTTTTCTTAATTTCAGCTTAAATTCTTAGATGTCAAAAATTGGACCCATTCACATTTATCACATTTCAACAACAATTCAAAATGCCTTCATCAATTGATTTACGCAATACCGAATTTTAAATTGATTGATAGATTTTTCAATGTTCAATCAGTTGATAATTGACAATCGCAATAGGGGTGAAGAACCCAAAAGTTGAAATGAAATAAGGCCCCAAATTTGGAGTCATTTTTCATAATGAATTTAAGTCCCATGCAATAAGGCCCCAATGAAATGAAAAAAAGCCCCACAAATAAATGAAATAATAAAAAATCGCGTGATTTTTGTCAGCTTTTCTGTTGCCTTGTAAGAATTCTAATATTTCAGCAAAATTAACTTGAAAGTTCGTATTAAAAACAATCAGCGAATAACAGAATAGCAATAAATAAATAAGGTAAATAAGGTCCAAAAATGTTTTTCAAAAATAAAATGAAATTAAACCACAAAATTAATGTTGGTGTCATATTTTACTGGGGCTATATTTCATTATTCAAATAAGACCCCAACCAAAAAATAAAATAATCACGCAAAAAATTAAATAATGCACCAAAATTTGAGAATTTTCTTTGTAAATGTTTTATGTATGCATAGTTTTAGGGCCACATTTTATTTTTTTTTTTGGGGCCTCATTTCTTGGGTCTTAATTTCACAGAGCCCAAATTTTACTTCAAAGCCATGAAAAGAACCCTAAATTGAACCTTGCCATCTAACTTTATAGTTTTTGACATCACACAAATTTGTAGCAATAATATATGTAAGTGCCAGTGCAATAAGACCCAACGCCAATAAAGCCCGTGGGTCTTATTTCCCAAAATGAAATGGGTTTTAATTTCGTCTTTCAATTCGAAGAAATATAGGTACCGAATACATAAACTCACTCAATAAAAACGATTTTAGAATCTGTCAACAGTTTTCTTGGATAAAAGTTCCTTGGGATGGCAGGCTTCGCGTGTCCCCAACTGTTTAACTCCGTTTTCCTTTGTCCCGCTGCAATTTATAGATAGACTTCACTTAAAAGTAGCCTGGTTATCTACCTGTTATGGAACACAAGCTTAATTCTGGGAGGGAAAGTTGAGAAAATTGATTTTTGACCACGTTTCAGGTCAAAATACCGCACTGTGCGCTGTGCTTAAAAGTATGTTCAGTTATCAGGCAGGCACCAATTACAAAAGTTTTTTCAACAACAATATAAAGTTAAAGTAAAACATATGAACTATCGCACTTTAAGGTAGGTATACGTCTTCTCATTTATTTATTTATTAACATCAATAAGAGATTCGATGTTCCAACCTAATTTCCAAATTGTAAACTTAGTAATTTTTTTTTTTTTTGAATAATTTCAATTCTGTTTGAATGGATGTTATAGTAAGGGTTCCATATCACACAGTAATATTCTAAGATTGATCTTACATATGAGCTGTACAGGGATTTTAGGGTAAATGAATCTTTAAAATCCTTAGAGTTGCGTTTAATGAAACCCAACATAGAGTCTCCTTTAGCTACAATATATTCTACATGTTTAACAAAGTTTTACTTTGAATCAAAAAACACACCAAGGTCTTTTTCCTCCAAAACTCATTCAAGAACATTATTTTCAATATTGTATTCGAAGAAAATTGGTGAAAAATTTCGACAAAACGAAAAACATTGACATTTAGAGACATTGAAGAATAATTGGTTAGCTTTACACCATTCCATTAATTTATGAAGGTCATCTTGTAAAAGAAAACAGTCATCAATAGATTTAATGCATTCGTAGAACTTTAGGTAGGTCTTAACTTTTGTAGGTCTTAATATCAATGCAAAAAGGCAAAAACTCTTGCAAGAATAACTACATTCAACTCACGTTGGAACGAAAGTGAAAAAAATATACACGACTGGATCGTACAAACTTGCTCTAATGGTTATTTTCTCAAAAAACCTCAAAATACTATTATATCCGTAATGCAATTTTTTTTGGTAAAAACCTGAAACCTAATTTTTCTACAATCACCTTAGCCATTACAGGTTACGAACATTATTGAAAATTATTAGAGCAGTTTTCGAAAAAAAACCGTTTTAGTTGAGCTAAAACAATAATTTTAATTTCACATAAAAATGCTCTGAATAAAATTTGAAATCGGTCTAACCGGTTCCAGCTCAAATATTGCAATGTCGCATAAAGCCATGCGACACAAGGCCGTATTTTTAAATCATGGCCATATGACATTTTCACACAAAGTGTCAAAAGGCAGAATATGTATATAACTAATTTCCAATTAATAAATCTAATCTGTCTAAAATAAAATGCAAGACTGGGTCGCACAAACTTGCTCTTATGTACGATCACATTGTGGTTTTAAAGTCTTACGGTCTTATTTATAAATGTTGTCTAACTTTAGACAACTGTCTAACTTTGGAAAATGTGTTCAAAAACCTTGTTTATTGTTGTCTTATAGCTGCCTAATTTAAACACATGAGTAGATTGACTTAACCGTGAATAATGTGGACCTTATTTTTATTAAATAAAGCATATTTCCACCAATTTAAAAATAGTTAGACAGTGTTTAAGTGCACAAAAATCTAATAAATACGACTGTTAATATTTTAAAAACTATTCATCTAATAAAAGAAATAAATTAATTATGGGAGCCTACATATATGTATTTTGTTCCACCTCCCAAAAAGTAGTTTAGTTAAGGTAGCATTAGTGTGAGTACATAAATATGCAAAACGGTGATATGTTGCACATACTTATGCATGGAACTAACAATTTAGACTGAAAAATTGTTAACAAATCAATAAAATTTAAATAAAATCTCAATTTATAAGGAAAAACTTTTAAAAACTGCTAGGAGACGTTTTTTAAAGAAAAAATAATTTTTTTTTTCAAAAACAAAAAAAAATTGGAACGCCATTTTTCAGTGTTTAAAAAAAATAATTTTCAAAAAAAAAAATATCTAGCCATTTTCAGAATAACATATACCATTTTTCAAAAAATAATTTTGAAATTTTTTTTAAAAATCCAAAATTTAATTTTTTGAAAATTTTGATATGCAATATTATTCAAACTTATTAGAAGCTTTTGCGAAAAAAATTCATTAAAATTGGTTCAACAGAAAAACAGATAAATCGAAATCCAAAAAAATGGTTCTATGACAGGTACCATTTTTAAACGATAGATAATTTGTTTTTCCCAATAATATGGTAGATCGTTTTGATATTTGTTCACACCAAAATTTTTAATCAAAATCGTAGGAGCCGTTTTTGAGAAAAATGAGATTTTTAATACTGGTGTTTAAACATTTGTATGGGAGGTACCGTTATTTTTGGTTGTAAGAAATTTTTTTATTTTAAATCTGCTAGATAATTTCAAAAAACCGCTGGGTGCTAAGTTTAATAAAAATCGACAAAGTCGTTTTCGAATTGTATTAATTTCTCAAAAAAAATTTGAAACTCTTTTTACAAATCCCAACAAAAGTTTTTGAAAATCTTGGTAAACAATATTTTTAAAATTATTGTAAACATTCTCTATAAAAAAATTGATCGAATTCAGTTGAACCATTTTTGAGAAAATCGAAAATCAAAAAAATGGTTTTATGGGAGATACCATCTAAAATCATTTTCCCGAAATTTTTTTTATAAAATGGTAGCATTTTTGTAAAGAAGAACTGTTTTTTTTTTTAAGTTGTGGGCACGTTTTAGAGAAAAATAAGATTTTCATAATTTGGTAAAAAAATTTGTACGTCAGGTACCGTTATTGTTGGTCTTAAAAAAAAATTTAAAAAAAACGTGTGGGGGTAATAATGCCCAAAAAACGCTAGGTCCCAAGTTCAAAGAAAATCGATTCACCCGTTTAGACTACAGCCGAAAGGACATACAGACAAAATTGCGAGACCGACTTTGCTCTCATCACCATGTCAACTTTGATCAAAATCTCGAATTCAATTTTTTTACGAATGCATAACTTGCCATAGTACCTATATATGCACATAAATCGCAAGTTAAAAAAGGTTTAAATACCAACTAACCTGAAAGTGAAAATCAGAACACTTCATTGAATCCGTGCGGAAATCTATTTTGTTAACAGATTTTGTTTCGAAACGTAAATCAGAACAGGGGTGAATATGGTCTTTTGTCCCTTTTCTGTAAAGCCTTACGTCACTCCATTATGGCTTTAAGTCACTTTCGAACATGTTTCTTTACCTGATAAATAAAAGTTCGCGGCGGGTCATTTCATCCTTTTTAGTTTTGCATTATTTAGCATTTTCTTATTTCACATTCTAGGCTTTGTAAATTACGTTCAGATTTTTAAATGATATACGACAAATCAATATTTTGGAATTTTTCATTTCCCAGTTTTCATTTATGTTTTTTTGTTTGATTGGCTTTTTGAAGATCGGCTTTGTTTTTTAATTTTGCATTTTGTTGTTTTGTTTTGTTTTGTTATTAATTGAAGATTAATAAATGCTATCAAGATGGAAATGAGCCTCATCGCTGAAAATGGTTTTGTTCAGAAAATCACCGTTAAACTTCTTCATTATTTTTTTCTAACAGTATTTTTACAATGAAAATGCGTTGTTCTTTCATGTAGCACTCTTTTTTAAATAACCCTCAACTATCAGCTGTCAAACAGTTTTTTTTTTTTTTACAACACCTTACCGCACAAATAATGGCATGAAATTCAAATATTTCTTGAATTAATTTGTGGTAGGTTGATGAGAATTTTATTAAAACGAAGATTTAAAAAAAATTAGAAAGAATAACTTATGCAATTCGCAATAGAATATAATTCAATTAAAACATGAAGAGTGACCTCAAATTCAAAGTGTGTTTCGTCCAGTTATACGACACAGATGGCCTCATCATCATCGACCAAAATTTGCATCTTGTAAGGGTACGTGTAACTGATGAGCTCACTGTCGTATACCTGGGCGAAAAGCATTTTAGATAGTTGATGTGTCACTTGAATTTTTAAGTGTATAATTTTATTATGTCAATTAATTATAATTTTTTTTATTCGACTAAAATTAGTTTGTCAAAGAAAACTTTTCTTGAAACATAAAATTTTGTATAGAATTTTCCATCAATTACAGTTAAATAAAATTAAAAATGCACTCGAATTTCAAGGTTTGCTATAATTCATATTAAAAATTAATAAATATTTGTTTTTAATTCTGCACATTCACAGAACTAATCGATACATCGATTCATATAAAAATCATAGGACATAATATGAACCTTAAACTTGGCATCATCACCGCATCATGAACTAAATAACAATTTGAATTTACTCTTTATAAAAACTTGGCAATGAACCTCATATTCCTTTTGGACAAGGCTCCTATCAGACTTAGACCTTGTATAGAATGCACGTCCTAAATTTTAATCAAAACTCACCTCCTGCGGTTTTTCAATTCCTATATACCTTACCTACTGCATATTTCCCAAAAGTCAAATCCATTTAAAAAGATATTTTCTCCTTATTTTGGTTTCCGGTGCAATATGGCAGGGAAGCAGTCTCGCGACAACGAAAGGCACACGACGACGACGACGACGCGGCGCTAATCTGAAAAAAAGTTTTTCTCGTTTTTTATGATGAAAACTCGAGAGTGTTGTTGGTTTAGCTGGCTATGTCTACAAAGCTTGAAGCCCGCAGCAATCTCACTTCCTCTATACATATATATCTCTCTCTCTCTTTCTCTTCAAATGTTGTTTCAATAAAATTACTTTTCCAAATTGCCACCACACAAAAACAGCAGTGTGGAGGTAACCATGGTAACCCCATAGCAGCGCAAAAAGGATATGTTTCCTTGCTAGAAGCCTTTTTTATTTTTATTTTATTTAAAATCAGTTTATGATATTAATACCATCTTCACTTCTTCGTTATGGAACAAAAAAAAAACAGAGATCCTCTTCTTATTTTTATTCGAGAAGATTTTTTTACTTCACTCCGCTTAGCCAAAGCAAACCTACCTTCATAAATACATACAAACTTTACTTATGTATGGTACTTCCTCCTCCACATTCGGTCGAGTCGTCTGCATTTTAGAAAGTTCAAATGCGAAAAAGCGGAACGGAATCAGGTTCAGAGGTGCAACAACACACTTAGAAGGGGATTTATATATTAAGTTTTCATAATTTTTTTTTCTCACATTCAAATATTATATCCTTTTCATGGTGATGTGCAAAATTCACATTTCGTTAGAAAAATTCAATCTTTTCTTTTGCAAAAGCAAACACTCTCTACATTTCCGTATATATTCGTACCAGTGATACAAAGAAATAGGTATCATAAAAAAAAACTCATAACGTTGCCGCATGTCCTTAAAAGAGTTGAAACAATATTTCTCAATAAAAATCCAATATAAAAAAGTATCATGGAACATATTTGTTTTTATACTTGCTCTATAGGTAGGAACGGTGCTTATCCGTCACGTATTTCCCGGGACAGTTCCGTAGTTCAATACGGAAAAACTGAATAGTTAAAATTAAAAAAACAAAATTGAAGTCTCGTATTTTTTTCTGTATTTCCACTTAAACAAGACCTACACATAAAATGAATGTAAAGTAAAGGTACACATCCTTGTTATTTATATTCTTATAAACAAATCAACTAAAACGTTAATCAAAAATTAATTCACAAATTAAAGTTACTGCTAATTCACGGTAAGTAGCACATTTTTAAATCTGTTTAAGCCAAAGAGTATTATTAGTCTCCACACAGACACTCTATCAAGAAAAAATTGAACTACTTCACACACAATTATTTGAGCTTGTAAGTAAATATTTTTATCTCTTGTTGTTTACAAAAATATCGTATTATTTTAAACTTAATTACTCGTTAAACCTCCTACTTGAAATAATTAGTTAATTAATATGAAATAAATTTTCGTTTTTTTTTAATTTATAAGGTTTCGTACTTATTACACTTATTAAAGATAATTCACATTTGATTTAAGTTTATTAATAGGGATGCAAGCATGTCCGTGTTAAATTTGTACATATACTGGGTAACATTTTCTTAAAGATATCATTAACAATTCTTTCCAAAAGGGATCGTTTTAAAAGATTTCATTATTTTAAAAAATTAGTTAAAATTTTAAAAAAAAATACTGGTTTTTCGATATTCAATCTTAAATGGCTAAGATAACAAAAATTTATTTATGCTCACTTTACAGACTATAATAATATTTTCTACAAAAAGTATTATGGCACTTTTTGTCCAAAATGGAAGTTCTTGACTTGCATGATATGTGGTTTCAACAAGACGGTGCCACATGCCACACAGCACGCGAAACAATGGCGCAATTGCGAGGCGAGTTTGGTGAACAGTTAATTTCACGTTTCGGGCCGGTCAATTGGCCGCCTAGATCGTGCGATTTGACACCATTAGATTATTTTTTGTGGGGGTATGTCAAGGCTAATGTCTATAGGGACAAGCCCGCTTCGATTGACGCACTGGAAGCCAACATCCATGCATTCATTCGTGAGATACCGGCCGATATGTGTGAAAGAGTATGCCAAAATTGGACTCAGCGGATGGGCTACCTGAGACGCAGCCGCGGTCAACATTTGCATGAAATTATCTTTAAACATTAAATTGCAAGGTTCAAACTATCGATTCAAATAAATATTTCATTCATTTTTTCGAATTTTTTGTTTTTTTTTTTTTTTAAAGTTCTAAACCTCTTAAAAAATCACCCATTAGATGATTACGTAGGGTTGGGGGGGTCATTATTCTGTAAATGCTAAAATTCTGTATTCCAAAATTTTTTTATTTCAAAATTCTGTAAATCCAAAATTCTGTAAATGCAAAATTCTGTAAATGATAAAAGAAAAAATGTTTTGATAATGAAAAAACTTTTTCACTATCAAAACAATTTTTCTTTTATCATTTACAAAATTTTCAAGTATAGTTCCTCATTCTAACTGAGCATTACCAAAGAATTGGCTTCTTTAATTTACAGTTATTGTATTGAAATTACAAATCTTGATATAACAGTTCTGAGTTAGTTCTAGTTAAGCGTGATAAGAAGTGAAAACAAATTATGACGAGTATTAAACTGTTAAAATTCAATAGAGGAAAAAATAATTTTTTTTTAACATGTATAAAATAACTTGCTTAAAACTTTACAGAATTTTGTATGTTAAAAGCAGAAATTACAGAATTTAAGAATATTATCTATAACAATTCTAATCAATTTCTTATCAGATTATTGGAACAAAACATCCTTAAAATCTTAAAACCTTGAATGCTGCTGAATCGAAAAGAATAATTCCATACCAAAATGAGACAACGAAATCATAAATTAAAACTTCGTTCTGCTTTTCGTTTTGCAATAAGCTGCTGTATGAGCGAAATTGATTATTATTGTAGCAGATTATTCGAAAAATAATCTAATCATTTATTATGACTAAAAGTGAATCCATTCTATTTACTCCCTTGAAGGTACTTGTGTACGTTCACTTTTATTCACCTACAATGAAGGAGAATCGAATCTCAATTATTTTTATCCTGAAAAAATTCCACACAAATCCCCTTTTCCCTTCGAATAAGGCTTTTGGAGTATTTTCAGATTTCATTCACTGAAAATGAATATTTATCGAATGAAATTCTTCATTTTTGCTGAATTTTTAGTGAACATTCATCTAAATGTTTGCTGGGAGGCTTCAGGCAAATGAGTTGTATTCAAGATGAAAACAATTAAGACAGAAATTACCTTGGATACAAAAATAACACATAAGCAAGACAAGTCTCGTCTCGGTCTCAGTGAAACCGAAAAAAGTTAGGATCAATTGGTATCGATCTTGATCTCGTATAACTATGAGTGGTATAAGAAGAACGAAACACATGCTCCCAAGAATGTTTTCCATAAAATAAAAGCAGACGCTTTTCTTCTCGCTTATTTTTTTTTTTTATTTCTCTATAAGGCAAGTTCAAGAAAATGATATCTTGGAGATTTCAGCAATTTTAGCAACATGAACAGGATTCTTCAGCAAAAACTCTGACAAGTCATTTTTCTCAACGGACCAATTATATTTATTTCAAAGAATTTGTTTTTATTATTTAAAATGGAATTAATAGTTTCGCTCGAACTTAATTTTCGTAAAGCAAAATTTATACACAATTCAAGAATTATAGAATCTGTCAAAGAGAATTTATGTGCATACAAATTATTTCGTACGCAAATTTTTGACAGATAAGTGATGTACACTTTGAATCAAAAAATAAGCTGGATCTGCATACCACTCGACTTAAATGCTTGGCTAAACTTTAGCTTCACTACGTTTTGGAGAGTATTTTGTATGATAGCTAAAATTTAGCGCGATTCGCGTTCTAGGCTTTACCAAAGGTCGTTAGTTACCTCAAGACGACAATGTTCAAATTACACGTAGGTAATCGCAAAAAACTAACAATATATAACATTGTGGCAACGCTTACATCAAACATATGACACACTTACATACACATAGTACGTATATTCAAACAAAAAACGGTATAAGCATAAAAACCGAAGGACCCTGAATGAAATAAGATGACGATGCAGGACGTGGTAATCACAAGAAGAAAAAAAAATAAAATAGCGGAACTCGGGTAACCTAAATGTTATTACAATCAGATGCACACAGACAGAGATGGTGTGGGAAAGATAGCAAAGGGATAATCGTGGTCTGTCCTCCTGTTATTCCCTCCCGTGTGTGATGTGTATGTGTGTGTGTGTGTGTGTGTGTGTGTGTGTGTGGGTGTGTGGCTGGTTAGCTGTGCAAAAATCCTGAAAAATGATTTTTGTTTTGTAATGCATCTCTAGTGGATCTCTTTACCAAAGTAAACATACGTTAGCTCTTCCACAATTCACATATCTATACACTACACTCAGTCAGTGTATTACGAGGATGTTTTCTCAAATTTAAGTTGATCCTTATGGATAGGGATTTTGGTTAGTATATGATGTGTGGTTAAAAATGAGGTGGTTATGCATGAGATTCAACAACAAAGTGAAGTGTTTTTAGTGTTTACTCATCAAGAGTAAAAAGGTGGCTTTCTTTGTGATTGATAAAAGGAGAAAGTAATTCAAGTATAGTGTGTTGGTGCTGTTTGGAAGCGTATAAGTATGGTTAACTGAAGGACTTACATTATGTGTTTTGTCAAAATGTGTATGGATAATGTAGAACTAAGCTCGATAAAGGTAGGTTTAAAAATTTTAACTTTTTTAATGGAGAAGGAAGCATAGCCTTGAAACATGAACATTGATAGTAGGTGTAGTGCGACAGTGAAAACTGGAACGTATAGGTACTTAAAACTTATCTAACGACTTTTCTGTTTTTTAAAAGAAGGATAGGAACCTCACACAGTATAGTATTCCTACCTATGTAGTTTAGTCATAAATACTGCGATGGAATTCTGAAAGAACCCATTTTTGATAAATTATTTATTGCATACTTTTCAAACCGTTTTTAATTCGTTACGCTAATCTGCCGCGAGAAATTTGTTGCTTTCCAGTCGCTTACAAACTTAAGTGGGTGGCATCGTAAATCGAATTTTTGCGATTGACGAGGTGTTACATATATGGAGAAAGGTTATATCTTTCCGACCATACGACACATTGGCTGCCCACGAACTTCTAAGACTCTGACTGCCATTAAAACAAACTCCAACCAGACGAAAACCACTGAAAAAAAAACAGAACATTTTTTTTTCTGCAAATGAATATCTTTTTCTTAAATATCCATGCCTCTCTTACTCAAAGATGTTTTGAGAATCCATCACTGAGGACTAAGTAGAGTGTTTAAAAAAAATCTTTCTCGAAATACAAAATTATGAATCTTTGATTGAAACCAAATAATCAAGACCAAAAATTAAAAATCGAACACCATTTACAGTTCGTTACCAGCATTTTTTTTTTCAATAATTTTGTTTGAAAATCGGAATTATTTTCAAATAACACTCAAATAAAACTCTGAGCTTTTGCCCATAGTCGCATTGGAGGAGAAACGTAAGAAAAAAAGCGAAAACTCTATAGATACTAAGCATTTAGGTAAAAAATGCTCACAGATAAATTGTCTTTATAAACCAGAAAATCTTCTGCATCAGAGAATCTTTTAATAGACAGAACGATTCTTTGACGCAGAAGATTTTCATAAACTTCTAATAAACAGAACGGATAAAATAGATCTTAAAGTCGCAGTGCAATTAATACCCCAAAATATTCATTTATTCAAAAAACAGAGAGCGAGCCGCCTTCGCGCGGTTTGATCGAGCGAACGGATGAAAGAGGCAAATGAAACAATTTAATTTGGTGAGAGGCAGAAAGTGAGTTATGATTGGGTTACGCATTCTTTTTTTGTGAGAAAAGACTCAAAACTTCATCGAAGGTTTATCAATCAATCCAGATCTGCACCCGTTTGATTACTTACATAGGCCAGTCCGTCACTTTTTCTTGCAAAAACTGTACCGATTAAATTTTACGAACGGAGGTTTTAGTGAAAGTAGCTTTACTGCCTGAACACAATGGAGCTGCAGCTGGAATAGCTGTCAAATTATTAAATACACACAAATTTAATGTAACGAACCCATTAACGATTTTATAGACAAAAACTGAAAGAGCACAACTTCTCACTAAGAAAATCTAAAAAAAACAAAAAACGAGAAAGGAGATTACATCCCTTATAAAAATTACAATTACAATAAAAATACTATACAAATTTTGTGTGCAATGCAACGTTCTCTATATTACATTAGTTAACATATTTTAAAAAAATGTGCAACTAAAGTAAGGTTGAACTATGTATTTATAAAACTCGCAAGCTGTCAAAAGCCAATTTCATAACTAAACAATAAGTGACTTTTCCGAAACGTCAAATAACGTTCATTTGACAATCAAATTACCATTTTTCGTAAAAGTCAAAAGTCAACGTCAATTTTATCGTCAAAAACGCAGATATTGTTGTCGTCAAATAAGCAATCATACTGTTTGCAGAAAATCTGGCTCTTTTTGAAAGCGTCATTTGAGTCAAAACTGCAATTACAAGATGTTCTTAAACGTAAACTGCAAATGTCAACTATTTAAAAACCCAAAACGAAATTTGTATTCAAAAGCATTATAATCGATAACTCAGTTTTCTACAGTCATAAAATTGACTAACGTTGATCAAAGAGGGGTGGAATTGTGTAATATGATTTGCGAAAAGAGAGTGTCATAATCATACAATACAGTCAGCGTAAGATGATATCACATTTGATAGCTAAAAGAGCTATCACAACAAAAATGTGATTGTCATTTTCCAACAAATTTGACGTTTCTGCTGCAGTTCGACCAGAGTTACCACCAGTCTACAAAAATTGTACAACTTTTTCTATGAGTTCTTTTTTCAACCATTCATATAAATAAAAATAAGGATTCCTGTGACCAAAAAAAAATTTACTAAATTCCAGAAGATTAAAAAAATATAAGAATTTTATCGCAAAGACATCATTTCCGCTCTATAATTTTTGTAATAAGTTATTACAAATATTTGAAAAATTCACTATCGCAATCATGTTTTTGACAAATGTCATGCCAACTGAATTGAATTGAGTTGAATCACCTTCCCAAGGACTGCTTTTAAATGCTGCAATTACTCCCTGCAATTTTTAAGCATATAGGCGGGGGACGTATTCGGTGTCCGGAGTAAACAAAGTTGCAGAGGTTGAAATAATTGCAGAGTTATCGCTCTTTCTTTTTTGTGCTTTTTCCTATTGTTTGACACATAAGCAGAGTAAAGAATGTGAAGAGATATTTCCTTCTCATCTAACAAAACTTGTAGCTATTAAAATTTGCAGCTTTTAAATGGATGCTGGCAATTCGAAAGAAACTCAAAAGAGAAACCCCGTTAAAAATTGCAGTCGTCTAAAAGCAGTCAAGGCAGAAAACTCAATGACAATCACATGTGACTATGGTTGATCTGGCAATCTCTTATCACCTTAACCGATTCCACCCCAGGTTTTCTGCAAGCAGGATGATTGCATATATTTGACGATAGCAACATCTACATATACATATATAAAAATATGATGATCATTTCACAATCAAATTGACGTTAATTGGAAGTTTTCAAAAATGTCTCCAGTTTGATAAACGTCAATTAATGTTCTTGCATACGCATTTGACAGTTGCGAATACAATTTACAGTATTTTTGTCGTCAAATCGATTTTTTTTAATTCGATGCTAATGATGGTATCGAATATATGACTTTAGCATTCTTCGTTATCTTTCGCATACAAATTTCGTTTTGGGTTTTCGAAAGAGTTGATTTTTGGAGTTACTTTTAAGAATATCTTGCAATTGCACTTTTTACGCAAATGACGGTTTAGCCATTGACGTTGATTTGGCGTTTTAAAAAACTGCAATTAACTTTTAACTATTTATGTTAAGTCAAATGTCAAATACATGCCAAAATTGTGTAAAATAAAATTGATTGAAAATGTTAATTGTTTTATCTACGACGTGATTGTTTGCACAAGGCCAACAGAAGTGGAATCGTCACAGCATAGTGAATCTTGTACATATCGATGATTCGTGGGCAGAAGGTACCTTACCTAATCTATACTTAAAGAAGGCTCCATAAAAAAAAATAAACGATTTTAGTAAAATCTTTTATTCTATCCCTGTACAGTGTACAGTGTACAATAAACATTAATTCTTGCTTTTTAAATAAATTTAATTCAACTATTAAATTTTTCCCTTTTCTATTTAATGTCATTTTTCTAGATAATTTCACCATCATAACCAATAAATTGACTTTAATTTTACTTCAGTCCATTAACGGATCATCATGTCATATCAAGCTTTAATTTTGTATTATTTTGAAATATATACATAAGATATTATGTACATATGTAGGTACGTTAAAATGTCATTTTCGACTTTGAAACGAAAAATCAATATTTTTACCAAGAAACTCTATATAACAACCCTCACCTGATGTACATACATTCATAGGTATACTTGCATTAATAAAACATTTTGAAAGTCAATAGGTTTCTTAATTTGTTCCTTTATTTCAAAGTATTCACAAACACTCCCTCATCATATATTATGACATGCAAACATTGATCGTCTGTCGGAATATGATTTCCATAGAATTTTAACGTTTATAAGGGTTCTAACAAAAAACGAAAAAAAAAAACACCCAAAAGCTATATAACATCGGCGGCGGCGGCGGCGTTGTCGAAAAAAAATATTATATGAAATTTAATGGATTTAGTAAGTAATCCCTGAAACAAGACGTTGCGTTGGTCTGGGTATATCTGTCGTACGACCCTGTGCCTGTCCTGGCAATATTTCCAAACAGCAGATCACGTTACACTGCATTAGGGTGGAAGCCTTATACGTCGCGTTATAAAATATATAAAACAGCCGATACAGAGGGGTTTTGTCAAAATCCAAGCAGTATAGTATCCTTCGGTTCTTTACTGACAATGTAAAAACTGACGAAATATACCGAAAGATACAAACATATACCTATAAAAACAAGGAAAAAATAAAATCCTTTTTTACAAACGTCAAAATGAAGTCCTTTTATTGTTTTACTTTCGTGGAGATTGATACCAGTATCGGTATATATAAGGACACGACACCATTGAACATATCCTTGTTATCTTCTCGCTACAATTCGAATTATATCCAGTCTGGTGGATCGAAAGCAACGCGCATTGACTGCCGGAAAGTTATACTCAGTTGCAAATTTAACCACCCACCATTTTTAATTCATCCATTTTACAAACAAAAATTAAATAGATGTATGTACCTACAGAAAAGTTAGTCAAAAAACAACCATATACGGGTGGGCCATCTAGTGGTTTATTTTTAAATCATAGGGTATTTTGACACTGACAGCTGTTTCCCGCTCGGAATCTTGACAGAAAGTCAGTATCATACCTCCGCGGAACGAAATGAGTCGCTTTACGCTTAAAAAATGTTGGGAAATATTGAAAAGTTATTTCCAAAATGATTGCTGTGAAGCCTAAAAAGTGCGACAATGATTTTGGGCGGCTACCTTAACAAACAAATTGTCGAGAAGCCAATGCATTCACAAAGAGTGACAGTTTGGTTTGTGGAATGAAAATGAGGCTGGGAACAACGTTTTGGTCACAACGTTGGGCGTTACAGAGCCATGTTAACCGAAGTTTTTTTTTTACTGAATATGAAGAAATGGATTTTGACGACCTCTGGTTCATGCAGAATGGCGCGCCGCCGCCGCCATGTTATCGGCCGTCTTGGCGATGTCAATTGGCCGCCTCGGAGCTGCGATTTAACCCTTTTGGACTTTTTTTTGTGGGGAAGCGTGAAGTATCGATTTTATGGCAACAATCCGGAAACGAATAAAGGCCAATATTATCCAAGCAATCCGTGAACTACAGCCCGAACCCGAAGTGACAGAATGCGCTACTCCGAAGCGAGGCAGCAACTTGAACGACCTTGTGTTGCATAATTAATGGAAATGTTTTCTCTTACTAATAAAGCCATTCATTCTATTGCATTTTTAAAAAGAAACTACTTGTATTTGGTCCACACGTTATAGTGTAGTGAAATAAAAGAAGCATGATTCTTTCACATCTGAAATAGGGAGGTTAGAAAAACAGTCCAGGTTTTTGAGATGTCATAAGAGTTTGGCGAAGTTCACCATTTCGCAAAAACCTTAATTGATCCATATGTCTTCGAATCTATTGTTTTTTTAGGGGGAAATAATTTGGGTTTATTAATGATCTAAATTAATGACTCCAAAATTATTAGGTTTAGAGGGAAAGTTGTTTTAACAAAAATTGTAGACAATTTAAAAGAATAATATAGCACATATATTTTTGCGGCTAAAACTTTGACGTTACGACGTTTTAGTTTTTATTTTATTTTCGCATTATTACCCAAGAAGCTTTTATATAAATTGTTCGAAATTATTATATTTTTGATAATGTGATATCGCAATCCAAAGTTATAAATTCGCAAAGTCGGCTGAAATATCCTTTTAAACTGAGCACAACTCATTACTGTCAGCTGTCAAATTTACTGTCATTATAAAAAGAAACAGTGTTACCAAATTAGAAAATTAACCTTCGTGAAAAAAATACTTTTTTGGGATTAGATAGGTGCCAAGCTATTCAGTTCAGTTAATTTTTAGTTATTTGGGCCTATTCGGCAAGATCTTTTATTCTGTTATTCTTTTATTCTGTTATGAATTTCCATATACAATTTTGAGCTGTCTAAGAATCTTTTACTAATTATAATTTTGGTATTCGGCATGACAAAATCTGTTATGAAATCTGCTAAAAAATCTCTTATGAACTGTCAACAGTTCGAACTTAAAAAAAAATCTTTTATGAATTGTAGTTTTGCTATTCAGCATGCCAAAATCTGTAATGAAATCCCGATGTGTGATTCTTGCAGCTTTTTGGATCTGTTGTTTGCAACATAAATTTTAAAATTTAATTGTAAATTTTGTAATTCGCGAGTTTCAATTTATTTGCCATGAACTTTTTTTTTTTCAACAGCTGATTATGACAACAGATTTTAGATCTGTTTGCTAAAATATTTCGTTTTCGAAGTTTATAAAAAGATCGAACATCTGAATGCCAATTATAAAAAATCTTTTATGGTGAAAATCTTTTATGATTTATAACAGACAATTCATAGCACAATAACAGATATGGCAGAATATACCTAATTGTTTGCTTGTTAAAATTTGCTGAGCTGGCTATTCACTTAAATAAAAAAAACATGGCAAATGTTTTGCGTGTAATTGAGCTGACTATACAATTCATTTTGACAAAAACTAAAATCCTGAAAGGCAGCATAGAGACAACATGTTTTGAGAATCATTTAAATCGTTTTTGAGAATATTCAAAAAATAACTTAAGAAAATTTTAATCTAAAAAAAAAAATCATTCAAGCAGATCTGCCTTTATCAAAAGGGTCCTACATTCTCCCATCAGGCAGAATAAAGATACAGCCATGAGCGCGAGCAGGACAAAAAATTTGCCTGAGAGCATGAAGGTTTGGTTAGGTTTTTTTATACGAAACAAATAATTATTTGCTCTTCCTTTAAAAAAAAAAAAAGGCTGGACTGTTCTTTTTGCACTTAAGTATTCATGTAATGTGGGAGTGTTATCGGTAACCCACCTTCAACCAGCATAAAGTTTGAAAATCGATTAGACTTCGGTTGTAAGGTTGGTCATGAGGGGTAGAGGGGGTACGTAGAAGAAGTAGACATTTCGAAACAAACGTGAAAATGTCCTAATCTGCTTTACGTGAGAGATTTACATTTTGTTTTTGTCACACAAAACATTCAAAAGGAATAGCCTTATAGAGTTTTAAGAGTACCTATATGTACGTACCAGAGCTTCAGTGTTCTATTCTTGTACTTTTTGCTACATTCAAACATTCTCAATGCGTTTTTAGCTTAAATTGAATGTGCTGCAAAAATGTTTCTGAATCTGAATGTGACAGGATTTGATTTTTGAATAGGATCCAGGTAGATATACATACATATATAGATGTTTTGTGTGGTTTATTAGGTCAGTGTTGTTTTCCCAACTTTTTTTTTTTGCCAAAGTTAAGTTTGAATGGATTTTAAATTGATTCAAATCAGTTGTTGGGATAACAACGCGGCAGTGTTGATGCCGGATAAAATGAAGAATAAGCATTTGAGGTAACCCGGTTTTTGTATTTTCGCAGCAATGTAACGGGACTGGTTACAACGTATATTTGTTTGATTTCGCTTCTTTGTTTGTAGCTTCTATCATACATAAAGTGTTTCCAAAAAGGTACTTCCGAACTATGACAGTTGATAGCGGCCATATTGTTGAAGCTAAATCTGTCAAAATGTCTGTCATTTATTCAGTTTGTTTTGTCAAATCACCATAGACAGATATAGCGTTCAACATACAAATGATAAAATAGTGTTATCAAAACGAGTGTTCTGTTCGGGCAACGTTCCGTCGTTCTTCCGAGAGGACAATTGGCAGTGTGGTGGATAAACTTGAGTCAACTGGTTCATTAAACGTTCAACCAACACCCGTACGCCGACGTAACGCAAGATCTACCAAAAACATCACCGCTGTCCGTGAAAGTGTGCAGGAGAATCCGTTGCAGTCGATTTCATGTCACTCACTAGAACTCGGCCTTTCGCTGACCACAACTCTTTGCGAACTTTGCTCGTGACTTGGGCCTGTAACCGTACAAAATTCAACTGACCCAGGAGCTGCAGGTAAACGACCATAAACAACGATGATGTGTGTTCGCTGAAAGGTCTCTAGGGCAATTGGAAACTGACCCTGATTTGCATCGAAAAATCATCTTCCATCCATTTCTGGATGAATGGGTACGTCAACAAACAAAATTGTTGAATTTGGGACAAGAGCGTCCAATTCATCCCCAAAAAGTCACTGTTTTGTGTAGATTTCGGGCGGCGTCATCAGTTCATATTTCATTGAAAAGGACGTTTGCCAGGACATCACCGTCAACGGTAATTTGTTTGGCTCCTGAATTCGATATGGCCGCGATATGGCCGCGGCTGACAATTGATGTTATATTACATATGTACATACATAATGGCATTGATAAGCCTTTCAAAATTAAGCTTGATAAATTTCCATTGGTACCATAAATTGACTTATCGAACAAACCGAACAACCCATATATCGCTCTGAACGCATTCATCGTTTGACACAAATGAAATATTTGCCTGTCTACACGGTCGTTTTACTGAAAGATGCATCCAGATTATGTGTGCGTGGAAACGAGAAAGATACAGTCGTATTTATAAACCCATTCCAAAGTATGTCTAACTTTGGACAGCTGTCCAAGTCCAAAACCTTATTTATAATCATGTTCCATCCAGTGTCTAACTTAGACACTGAAATTGGCTGTCCAAACCTATTCTAAAGTGGGTCGTTCAATGAACATAAAATTTAAAAATAATCTTCAAATGAACGAAATGTTCATTGAACGTATCCAAATGCTCACGAAATTGACAGATTACAGGGATGTGATTGAGTGTATGAGAACATTTGTAGGCCACTGTTGGAATGCATTTATAAATGAGGAGATTTCCAACTATTTAGACAGTGGCTAGCTGGACAACTGTCCAAGAGCGTTCTAAGGAAATCTAATAAATACGACTGCTAGATTCCATCCCAAAATCCTCGTTTCTACGCACATAAAATCTACATGTTTACTATATGCGTTTTTCAGTAAAACGACCGTGTAGACATGCACTTACTTCCACCTCATATAAAAAAAAAATGAAACCATTTTTGCATTTTGAATCTTGTCAAAGTTGAATCTTCTTGTACCGTGGAAACACTACATTACATAGATTTGTAAAAGTGAAACTCTTTAAAAATATAACACCCGATACAGACACAAAACAGACCAGACAAACATACTGGACAAACAAATCTTTAAAAAAAAAAATACCTTTCTATTTGTCAATCAAGTTTATAAAACAAGAAGGAGAAAGCTTAAAATGTATACCCATTGAAATTTAGTTTTCAGCCCTCTGATCTACTATATACTTCTGCAAAACTGTCTTTTCGTCTTCCGTTTTATGTACAAATGTCTACCAACGGCCATCTAGATCCGGCTTGGAAATATTGATTTTTTTCCACAGTATATATCTACATACATATTATATTATCCTTGTTGTATCACTTTTTAACAGTTTACGGTTCTAGGTGGTTTACCTAAGAAAGTTTGTATCTATCAGCCCTTTCTTTGCATTTGCTTTTTCTCCGTCAACCTACAAAATAGGTGGGTATATCAAATTATTCACTTAAACAGAAAATCAATAGGCATTCGTTCAGCTAAGGACAGGATGTGGACAGGGATATTAATGGGGTGGCCCAGAGTGTTCAAAGGAATAGCTATACTCGTATATCTATGTATATAATGTCCATTCTAAATGTGTACAACCAACGTGGTTGTCTTGACTATGAACTTTTCTATATTCGTCGTCGTCGTTGTCGTAAGTGGGTTGTGTGTGATGTTCGATTAAATGCAGCCTATTTATGTCCTTTGCACTAGCACGGCCCAATGACATAACTTATACCTATTGGTTTCTATTTACATGGCACTTTTATTCTTCTTCTTCTATAATAATTACATTTTTATTCGTATATTCTTTTCCAATAAACGTTCGCAGAAAGAAGAACTTTGACTCAGTATGTACATATATAATCATGAGGTTATATAATATTTATAGTAAATTGGTGCGGTCTCTGTCAGCGACGTATAGTTACTTTTGGGCAAACGGAGCAGTCTTGCTAACCGTTGTTGTCGTCGTCGATTCACTAAATATTTTTGTAAATACAATGTTTGTTTAATTTTTATCAAACTTCGATTAAATTTTAATTGAGATATTAGCAAAACTAAAGAATTTTTCTGTAGAATGTAACTGAGATTGTTGAGGTATTGAACTATAGGCTCGGTTAAACACATTAAATTTAGCGACTGAATGAAGAAACCTGAAAAAGATTTTTCATTTCTCCACCAGAAGTGAAAAGCACTCTCCATTATTTTTTTTTTTATAAATTGATCAACTGCGGCAAAAAAATAATTGAGCAAGTGAATCCAAAAAATACCAGTCTCAGTTTTTTTGACAGCGAAAGTGAAGAATATTTCATTCAGATTTCTGAGATAGCTGAAACCTGAAAGATCCTGAAAAACCTGAACAGGCTTATTTAGAAATCTAAATTTTCAGATTTAAAAAATGGGTTCAACCCTGACATTTAAAAAAACAAAATTTATGAGAATGCGAAGTGCATTGGCTCGGAGGGAGCTTGGTGCAAGTTCGAGTCCCAACTGGGCATAAAAGTTTTTCAATTAAAATTTAACAATTACCAAACATTACTGAAAAAAAAAGTCTGATGATCGGCTTGGCAGTCGTGAAATAGCTATAAATCCAGCCTATAAAAATCTTTGTTGTAGCTCACCCAAGTGTTGTTGTTTCATTCAAACCTTCAATATTAATATGATGGTGCGAAAGCTTGGCAACCTATAACTGCAAGTGTGTTATCACACAAAAACCCCTTAAAATTAAATTAAATTTTGTTACAAAAAAATTTCAAAAAATTGTATGACAGAAAAAGATGTATAATTATTCCTTTTTAGTGATCTTTAAATTCAAAATACATAGTTGACTTTTAATTTTATGGGCTTCAAGTCTTTCTTTCTTCATTAATTGTATTTAAATAGACGACGTTTCGTGTTTACGTACATAGAGACCTGAGAAAGTACGTAAACACGTACGAAACGTCGTCTATTTAACAAAGAAAGACAGAACTGAAGCCCAAAAAATTAAGATTCAATTATTTTGAAAAAGATGTTTCATTTCCGTTTCCACTTTTTTATAAAATAACTTTTATTAGGTCTGATAATTTATACATTTTGGTTTTCCATATTTTAACGAGCAATAACAGGCGTGTTCAGGAAAATGAGAACTCAGAGATCTCAGCTATCTCAGTTTAAGTGAATAGGATTCCTCACCAAAATTTCTCAGCTTTTCTGTCAACACTGTGAGGAAAAAAAATCTAGGATTCACTTGCTCACTTTCTGAATGAGAAAAATCTCTGAGATCGCATTTATCTTAACACGGCAAATTTAATGATTTATCACATACTGACAAACTGTCAAATTTTGACGAGCAAGCAGCGAGTAAAGAGGTTGATAATTCTATATAAAAAAAATTGGAAATTGTAAAAGAAACTCAACACAAATTCACACTAAAAGGTCGATCATTTACTATTTGCACAGAAACTCACAAACTTTCAATTTTTTAAGGACAATTTTCAAATTTGCAACAATTTGCAACTTTTGCAGCAGATGAGTCCCAAAAATGAGTACCATAGGCAAAAATAAAAATTGCATGTGCACGCCTGGCCTTATAGTTTAATTGCTAATTTCTCTCGGAGGCTCTTAATTGTGAGGGCTTTGGACTTATATTCATAAAAAATGCCATACTGTTAATTTCTATTTTTTTTTGTATTTTACAACCCAGTTCCCGTGTTACTCAATAAATTTCTTTGTTTTTTTCGCAAATAGGGGTAACAAATTTTCCCTTACTGTGATTTGCTAAAAATAAAATTTTTGTGAACAATGTCAGACTATCAGAATGAGAGAAAAAGAATGACAGTTGTCCACGAATGACACTCATGACACTATGTTTGGATGCTTTCATTCTTCATTCTTTTAATCACTTCTTTTTCTGAACTGTAAATTTCAGTTGACAGATTAGCGTATTTCCTTTACTTTGAAACTTTGTCCATTTGTGTGAATTTCTCCCCAAAATCTCCAAAGTTCATGTAAAAAAAAAAATTTTATAGAAATTCACAGAAAAGCACAGAGTTTTAAAGTTAAGGAGCACACCTGTTATCACAGATAACGGAAAATTTTACTATCGAGAGGGAGTGCTCTTCTGTGAGAAATTGAGAATTGTTTTTAGCAAGAATATGTCTTTTGATTGGAATTTACACTAATGCACAGAAATTTAGAGAAAGCAACGATTTTCAAAAAATATATCTTAAAAATTTGCATCAAAAAAAAAATTGTTTAAAACATAAAAGCATCAAAAATGTAACTTACCGTAAACTGGTTGATTGATTGACTGTATGTACATATCTTGCTTTCAATTTTTTCTTGTACAAAAGGATGTTAACTGAAATTCTTTGGCACAGCAGCTTTCGCATCCTCATTGTTATAATTTCTTTTTTCTTTACCTTATAATGCATTTTTTCGAAACTTTTCATCCACCCGACCCTCTTATTCCGCGGAGAAAAAATATTGATTTATTTAAATAAAGAAACGAACACAGATTTTCTAACATTTCGTATATTATCTGTCTTGTATTTTCAGTAAATAATTTTTGTATTATTTTTTTTTTGTCAATCGGAAAATATTGCAAACTATGATTTTTATTTTAATGATTTGTACAAAGTATTTACATATGTACATATGTATGTACATAATTGGTCTGTTTCTTTACTAGCCGACTTTTGACTTTTTTCAATTAATTTCATTTCCCCTCCAACAAGAATCTACCCAAACATTTAACTGCCTTTTCTTGCTTGTCAAACAAAAAATCAGTTGATCGAAAAATTTGACGTTTATCCAGAAATAAATCAGAAACATCCCAAATGTGTTTCCTTACTTTTCATTTATGTTAAAAAATTACAACAACAACATCAAAAAACTAGAGCCCAAACATTTTTCCCGATATTTTTCCCAAACTTTTCCCAAATATTAAAAGTGCATTTTACAGAACTTCACATTTAAAAGTAATGGCACAAGACTTCAGAACATCAAGTACGATGAGCACAGAGATTATGAATTATAAAGATAGGAATCTTTCGTACGTTCCAGTTCCACCCTCCAAAACCCATTTGTTTACATTGTTGTTTTTGTAATTTCATCTCGTGTCGATGAATAGATGTGAATTGCAATAACAATTTATGCGGAGGTGAATTCATATTTTTGCACTAGAGTGCGTTAAAACATGGACACTAGTGCAAAAATATGAACTCACCACCGCCGTCCACCCAGCTTGTAGGCAAACCAGAATGACAGCCGAGCTGTATGAATTATAATTCATAATTTCTGGATGAGCATTTTATCAAAGTTGAAATCACCGGATGCCCATTTAAACTTTTTAGTACTAACTTCAAATGTCACTTTGACAATTCAAAATGTGAAAATGATATGTTAGTTTACTTCTTTATTAAAAAAAAAATAGGTTGAGATTGAAAAAATGTTTAAAACTACGAATATTTGAATGCAGGGCTTTGGGATCAGTTTGTTCACAGTGGGTTAAATTAGTGCCATGACTTTCAAAGCTTATAATTAAATGGCACTAATCAGCAAGAATTGGCTGATTAGCAATTTACATGATTAACAACTCAAATTATAGATTTCTTGATACAAATTTTGGTTAACATGCACATTCGATGATTTACCAGTTGAAATAATTCTTGATTAAAAATAATCAGCTGTGAACAAACTGGCTCTTAAAGTAATTAATTTGTTAAGTAGGTAGTATCATACTAATACCTTAATATCAGGCTGTTTAAAATTTTGCCTTTTAACCTTATGCTTATACCTAAAGGGGCGTGTCCATTTGAGAGTAAAAACATTGAGAGTAGCTCTCAGGCCACGCCCGAGAGCAAACTCACAAGTGGACACAGGCTTAAGGGAATCTCGCGGAGAGTTGACTTTTTTCTCTCGACATTCAAACTTTTTGTTAGTTACTTGCAAGTGGACACATGTTTGCATACTTATCCGAGATTAGCTCGCAGAATTCCAACACTGTTCGTATTTTTGGAGTAAATTTCGAGAGTTTACACGGCGAAGCTGTGATCTTCAGAGTTATAAATAAATTTAGACTAATAGCCGTGCTTTTTTAGAATAAATTTGACCTTAGAATCCTGTTGAGGAAATTGGATTTGAATGATCCGGTTTTTTTTTTTTTTTTTTTTGATTTTGGAATACTTATTTTTTTTTACTTATTTTTAAAACAGGTTAACCAAAAATATGAAACTATTACATTTTTGTGGAAAATATCTGATCAATCATTTAGCGATTGGAAATAAAATATTAAAAAAAAATTATTGTTAAAGCCGTTCTTGAGCTCTGAAAGTTTGCTTAACAAAATTTCACAATTTGAGAAAACAGGTGAGAATAATTACAAGAGCAGACTACGCAGCGAACTTGCTTTTGTCTTTTTACCCCTAGTGTGACCCACAATTTAGTTTTTTTTTTTTTTAATTTCTTCAAGAACAGTGCCATAAAAAAAACTACAACGTGTCCGCGAAGAATAAATGTCAGTTCATTATTTCAAACTATCAGGAAAAATACATCAAGTGGACACGGTTATGAAAAAACTCTCAAGAAATTAAATCTCAAGATTTTACAATTGAATTCACGTTATTAAAGTCTCGAAAAAATACTCTCAAATGGACAGGCATCAGAAAGTAACTCTCGAGAGTTTATTAGCGAAAGAATTTTCAAATGAAAACACACACCTTAAGACCTAAGTTTTTTCTTTAAAATAAAAAAATATATCAAAATATTGTTAGAAGGTTAGGTAACTGATAAGGTTTGGCACTGTGGACTAAGAATTAAGGTATTTATTTATTTATCACTAAGCAGATAGAAAGCTGCAAAGTTTCCAAAAATTAATCAAGTAAAAAGATGAACAGACAGTTGTTTGGGAATTTTGTTCCTTTATATATTTTAAGAAAATAATAACACAGAGTCGGGCCTAAGATAATAAAATATTAAAAATTATAGAATAAATATTTGTTGCTTTCCCTCTTCGACAAATAGAAATTGAAATAATTAAATTTAGACAATAAGAGGGGCAAAATGGGGGAGAAGCTTACATAATACTGCAGGTAGCTTCAGTAGAACTTATAATGGGAAATCTTATTAAAATAAAATAAATTAATTAAATTAAGTGAGAAAAATTCTTCTCTTCTTTATTTTATTTTTTACATATTTAAATCTGACCAGTGCCTACGTTCTGTAACTCTCGCATCGATAAAATTGGTCGAGAGACGATGAAAAATGGAACAGTTTCAATTTTCATCGTTTCTCGACTGATTTTAGAAATGCGAGAGTTACAGAACGTACATAGGCACAGCTTTATATAGCTGGCCTCGAGTTTGATCGTGGGTTTCAAATTAAAAAAAAACTATTAAAATAAAATAATATATTATAATTTATGTAGTAAACTCCCGCTTGCATAATAATCTTTTACTTTAAGATTTTCAAATTGCTTTTCTTTTACAAGCATTTCACACTGCACTTGTGACATTTAATCTCTTAAGTTTTTCATCATCAAAGCAATTCAACACCATCATATAGTTATGCTTCCTATCTCAATTATTTTATTTATTCATTGTCATTGTGAAGAATAAAAAAAACAATAATTAAAAAAAAACACAGAAGACAAAACAAAAAAAGAAAGCAAAATACAATTTAAAAATCTTAAATAAACTCATTTCATGCAATGATATATTTTTTTTTTGTTCCCTTCTTTATCCTCTTCCTCTATCCTACTGTGCGAGAGCCGTCCACACTTGTGTCAACTATTTAATTCATTTATTCAGTTGAGTTCACCTCTTGAGTTGGAATATAAAGCAGCAAAAGAGAGTTCAAGCCTTCAATGTCTAATTGCCGAGGATAATTCAAGAGCATTCGGGTTACCCACTTATCATAATCCTTGCGGAAGGAAAAACAACCATCAACACCAGCTTGCTTAATAGAAAAAAAAAATAAAAGAAAGAAAAAAAAAAAAAAAACAAACCTCAACCTTCTCGCGCACACTATACTTTCGTATTCAAAACAGATGCAGTGGAAAATATTTTTCTAATATTAAAAAATAAACTTTTTTTTCTTTTTCTCTTGGTCCTTTTCTGCAACACTGGTTTCCACAACTCTTTTTTTTTGAATTTTTCTTTTCAATTACTTTTTCTGAATAATATGACCCTATATGTCCTTTATTTTTATTATGGTTTAAATCATTTTTAATTATATTTCTATTCATTTCTATCCATCCTTGGAAATCTAAATTTTTAAATTAGCTCTGCAGATAAGTGAAGTCTACATTATTAATTGCGATATATTTTATATACATTCATTATATACATTACATTTCATACATACATTCATTTCATTTTCGCAAATAAAATAAATAGCTCACCTTCACAAAACATACCTGTTAGTCCAAAAGAATTCTATCCAAGCAACAAAGTGTCAGATTTCATTTTCTATGTCAATGAGCTAAAAACAATCTGACAACTCAGAATCCAAAACAAATATCTCGGAAACAGAACTAATGGGCGTTTTTCTTTTTTAGTTCAGAGAAGAGCCTAAACTGTTAAAAAAAATCGTGTTTCTTTATCCAATTTTCTGTTTCTTTTTTCACTCTGAGCATGTTCAGAGCCCGCTCTTTGAGTTCAGAATAAATTGATAGAGCATACGTAGTTGAATAGCTGAACACAAATTTGACAAGTGGAAAAAAACATCAAAACAGTAAAAATGGCGGAAATAAATAAATCTGAACTCTCAGAGCAGAGCACGCCAGTTCAGAGATCGCTCAGAGTATGTTCGGAGTGTTCAGACTCTGTTCAGAGCTGTACTCTGAATTAAAAAACAAAAACGCCCAATATTCCGAAGAGTAAATCTTGTTCGAAAAGTAGTAAAGGCTATATTGAGAAATCTGCTACAATTATTAATTTCACTCAACGAACTGCTTTCTGCAATTTAATGTGTCAATTTTCTTCTGAATTTTACGTCTCAGATCAACAGACTAATAGACAATTATTTATTGAATAAATATTGTCAATGATACCAATATGTAGGGCTCTTCATGAGCCGGTGCAACTCATGTCAAATAAAACTACAAATAAAACTACAAAGAAGAAAATTCACAACATTTCACAAAATAAGTCCGGTTTACGATGTGAAATTTCTTGCGATAAGAAAATAAACTCAATTTTGGGAAATTTCTTGAAAAAAAAGTTTCCAAACAGGTACACATATTAAATGTAATATCATTAGCGTTTTTATCTTTGTTCAGTCATGCGCATCTGTCAAAATCGAGAAAAATGGTGCCCCTTTTTTTGTCTTATTTCAATATTTTGTTATTGTTTCTAATGCGCTGAATAACTCTTGTGGGCACTAAAACAGCCATTTTTAATTTCCAACTTTGACAACATGACATTATATTACCTTAGATTTATATACGGTATATTAATATGTATGCCAAAAATGAGTTTTTTTCACATGGGTTTTCAAAGAAAATTGTGAAAATTTGTGCAAACTTTTGCAAATTAACAAGAAATTTCATGCTACCAAATAGACCTTATATATAACAACTGACACTCTGACACTCTTACACTCTGACAGTAAGAATAGGCATGTTCAGGAAAATGAGATCTCGGAGATCTCAGCAATCTCAGTTACATGAACAGGATTCCTCAGTAAAATTTCTCAGTTTTGCTGTCAAAATTCTGAGGAAAAATCTTGGATTTGCTTATCTACTCATTTTTTTAATGAGAAAAATCTCTGAGATCTCATTTTTCTGGACGCGCCAAATGACAGTTAATGAGCTAACACTGCACTGACAATGGTCACATTCACAAAGCAACTGAAAGCAATCTGGATAGCTTTGTATTGTTAACCGTGTTCCTTCGAAAATTGTAAAGAAGTCATGAGTGCTTTGCTAGATATTTTTAATGGAACGCTTTGAATTGAATTCCTACAAATCTCATCTACCCGCAAATGACAGCACACCACGACTAGTTGGTAGTACTAACGGCGGTTAATTTTAAATTGAAATAAAACACCGGAAAATGTTTTAATTATCGAAGAAATTCGCCTTATTTGACAGTTAGTTTTATGGCATTAATGTTTGAATACGATTTTGGGAATAAAACTACTGGCAAGTGCATGGCCTAATCTGGAAGTCCAATTTTTAGTAAAACGGGCTGTATTTCAGAAGTAATGCGGCTATTTCGTGAAATTAATTGTTCGTCAAATGTTTCTTTCAGTAAATTAATTTCATCGTGCGCTGAAATCATCATCATTTTTACGTGCTGAAATCACATATCAGAAACTTTACTGCCATCCAATTGTGGCACGAAAAAGTTAATAATCATGTCGATGTACCTCTCAAAGGTGACGGTAACTTTCTGACCATTATCATTTTTCTTGACAATTATTCCACAGGCCCACCAAACGGTAACTTTTTCGGCATATTTTTCAACTTAAATATTGCTATGGCGGGATTCTATTCATCGGGAAAATCAAACTAACCTGAAAGCACCTAAGAACTGTCAAATTAGTTATCACAAAAAACAGTGTTCCCAATTTAAAGTTTCTGCCTCGAAAAAAAAACACATTCTTTAGATTATCGTTCGCATCTACTGATGGATGAGTATTGAGTACTTCGCCAGTCACTTCCAAAGAAACAAGATTTATGTAAGCCTTTGTGAAAAAAACAGCCGAGGTCAGGTGGAGGCCGATACTAGTTCTGTGCAAAAATGACCCGAATAGTTTTTCACTCTTAAATGCGTTTCTCGTTCTGCGAAAAGGTGAAACTTAACGTCAAAAACATTTACATGAATATTTGACAAAGCTTTCACGCCGTTATTTGAATGTAAATTTTTGAAAAGAAAGGGTGCATACGAACAAACAATGCTCAATCCAACCACATCTCCTTCTCTATCCTCTTCATGAAGAAAATCATATTTCTATCTCAAGCGGTTCTCTTTTCTCTTTAAAAAAATAACAAAATTACGTTTGTTCGTTGAGCCCCTCAACTCACCCTGACAATCAAATTCTGTGTTTTTTGAGAACTAGGGTTGCACTGAACTCGCCCTTAAGTAGATCTAGGTTTTTTGCTGTCACGAGTTGAGGTAACGAATAAACGGCCATTAAGTGACACGAGATGTGAGGCAATTATTTTGTTGTGGATTGGCTTGCTGCAGGTAATTGCTTGTTTTCGAAATAAAAATTAAAAAAAAAATTGAAAGATAATAAATATAAACATAAAAGGGAAACACTTAAGGTAGTTTTAATTCATTTTTAAAACTAATTTAAAACAAATTTTATGTTTTAAAATTGAAGGTATCTTGAAATTTTTGAAATAACTTGTTGGCTTATCCAATTAAAACGCCTTAAGATTGAGAAAAAAATTTAATTTTCAGCTACTTTTGCATTCTCTTTAAAAAAAAGTTAATAATTAAAAAAAAAAGCATTTCAATGCAGTTTAGACAAATAAAACTTACAAAATAAACTTCAACTTTATGATATGTACAATGTAAATTATAAAAATTGTGAATTAGAAGAAAATCCTCTTACTGAATGAATTCCATCTTTCAATGTTCACAGGTACAATATTATACATAATATATTATTCACCCTTCAAGACTTCCGATTTGGCGCATGTATAAGGAAAATAAAAAAAAAATAAAATAAGTCAAATGTTTTTATGACATTATTTGATATATGTATATCGGATAAAACTGTCACAATTCTTCAATATTCAACGTTGGTATAATATGAAACATTAATCCATATCCCTTCAAGGTGAACTAAAATGCGAGGCCACATGAAAAATACATTTTTAAAGCTTATTGAAAATGCGTGTTTTTTTTGTTTGTTTGTTTGTTTGTTATTTTTTTATTAATATTAGGCGTCTTGAACCAATAAATTTTCTTTTATTTATACATATATGTATGTATGTAGATTGCAGTAGCAATACCTATATATACGTCGTGTACGTTTTGCAAAAATAGGTATAATATGAAGAAATGTTGTTATTCAAATTGCGTATTTTTGGAATATTTTGACAGGTGGCATGACATATTTGGTGTCCTCTAATACTTTGATCCTGTATACAGGTACAGGGTGACTTTCATAATAAAATTAGACCAAAATGCGTTTACATTGTGTTGAAATAAGCAAAAACAAAAAATTTAAAACAACAATAAATTTAACTACATTTAACAAAAATTAATTAAAATTAAATAAAGAATCAATTATGAATTTTTATTTTAAACAGATTTATTTAAAAAAATTTTACATGCAACATGATTTGATTTATTTAGCTTCTAAGTAGATTGCAAAATTATAACAAAAACTGTCAAGTCATCAAAAAGTGGAATAAGATAATTAAGTCAAAAGTTAGACAATTTTTGTCAACAAAGAAAAAAACGTAAAAAATCCTATTTCCGTAATGCAAATTTTGTGGCCAAAATCTAAAAAGTGGTTTAAATTTAGTCTTTAAAACTACAGAATTAATTTAAAATTATTATCGAGTGATAACCCGTTTTCTATGAGCTAGAACAAAAATTCGAATTTAACCTCAGCAAATAAAAACGCTCTGTACCAAATTTGAAGCTAATTTCACCCACCTGTATAATGTGTAGGCTCTCGCAATTTGTGCAATTTGGATATATTACACACACAGACCGAGAGACTGCATGAAAAATTACTCTTTTTCGGACTTCCTTATCATTTTTTTTTTAAATAATGCTTTAAATTATTAATCCTAAAATATCTGTTGATATTATTTCAAAACAGGCCGGTCAATGTAATTAGTGTGTACTGTGTAGTGTAGTATATTGTGTAGAAAGTTTTGATTTTTTTTTTCAAATTTTGAATTCAGAATGTCATGAATCGAAGTGATTTTTAACTGAATCACCTTTTTAGTATAAATTTGTTTGTCAATCCGCAATCATTTTTACAAACACACACCGTTTAGCATGACATTTAAATTCATTTAACGTCTTCTTAACCTTAAAGGTCTGATAACTAAGACTGAAGTATTACTTCCTCTCTCTCTCTTTTGGCCAAGCATTCTACCAAATACCCTGATTTTTATAATTTAAATTAAAAATCGAAAATTTTCTTTAATATTATTTTAGAAAATTCAAAAATTTTTTATAAACTTTTGCATTTTGAAAAGCAAAAATTTATGGCGAAATAAAGCATAGCTTTTTTATTATTTTAATAGCAATTTGCAAACGAAATGCAAACACAAATGCATGTCAAACAAAAAAAAGTAAAAGTAAACGACTATTAAAACTCAAGTTGCAGTCTAAATAAAGCCTTAACTTAGTATATGCTAGAGCTGTCAACCAAAATTCGATTTTTTCGGATTTTTTGTTTCGAATTGAAAGTCTAATTTTTGTGGGCTATTTTGAAAATTCAATAAATTTTTAATTTTTTTTAAATTTAATATTATGAAAACTATTTACCCACGTATTACCAAAAATTAACTTTTGTCAAACGTGTAAAAATTGCAACAAACTATACGAATATATATCATACGAAAAAATAAGATTTGACAATTTTTTTTTATATACAAACAACGATGAAATAATTATGCCTAGTGCCCTCGGGCGTGTACGTACTTTTTCTTCTTTTTTTTATAATTAAAATTATTTATTTATTTTATTATTTATTTTGTGTAAGTTGCTTTTTTTCGTATAAACTAATTGTTGATTAAAAGAGTTGTTAAATTTGGATCAACATATTATGGGTTTTAATATCATTGAAAATAAAATGTAAAGAAATACCAAACAATAGAGATTTCTAAACAATTTCCATTTTTTTATGCCGAAACCAGACCCGACTTAACTTATCCAAATTTGTTTGTAAATTAGTTGTAGAGAGAAAAAAATTCTAAAAAATTTTTTTCTGAAGTTTTTTTCTTTCCACAACTAATTTACAAAAAAACCTACAATTAGTTGCTTACTTGGTTTTTATTTTTTAATTTTATTTTTTAATGCCTGATCTCACAATGTCAGAGTAGGACTACCAGCCTAGCTCTTTTTTTAAATTCTCTAAAAAATTTTTCACAATTTTTTTTCCTAAACTAATTTGCAACAAAAAAGCTAAAATTAAATATGTACTCAGATTTTTAAATTTTCCAAAGTATAGTACTAACTTAACATATTAGGTGCGTCACGAATAATTATTCTAAAGGGTGGTTTTTAAGGGCCGATGTTGAATGTGAACCAGACCTAAACGTCAAGTTTTTTTCTGCATTCTATTTGACATTTCTCAATTTCTGACCAACTAAATTTGAACCATGGAAAGATACCTAATCGAGCAACGCGTTAAAGTTATTCAGGCTTATTATGATTATGAAAAGCTATTTTCGAAGAAAATCATCTTAAGTGATGAGGCACATTTTCACCTCAGTGGATTCGTCAATAAGCAGAATTGCCGCATTTGGGCGAATGATAATCCAAGAGTTGAAAAACCAATGCACCCACAAAGAGTGACTTATTGGTCAAAATCATCGGGCCGTATTTTCTCCAAAAATAAGGCCGGTCAGTCAGTTACTGTGAAGTGTGTTCGCTATCGAGTGATGATAACGAACTTTTTATGGCCCAAATTGGAAGATATGGATGTTAACAATATGTGGTTCCAACAGGACGGTGCCACTTGCCACACAGCTAACGAAATAATGGCTCTTTTGCGCGACAAATTCAGTGGCCGTGTTATCTCACGTGGTGGCGATGTCAATTGGCCGCCAAGATCATGTGATTTGACACCGTTGGACTTCTTTCTTTGGGGTTATTTGAAAGAAAAGGTGTACGTCGATAAGCCAGCAATAATTCAAGAGCTAAAGGATGAGATAATTTGGCACATTAACGGCACAGAACCTCAATTATGCCTCAGCGTTATCGAAAATTTGGTCGTCGCGGCCATTTGGCCGATATTTTGTTCCATACATAATTGAACCATACCAATATTATCATAACAAAGAGAAATGACAATAATTTCCTAAATAATTTGTGTTTTATTCAAAATCAACATCGGCCCTTAAAATTTAACCACCCTTTACAAAAACAACATTTTAAAAAACCTTCTCAAAGCCGGATAAGAAGACTTTACACTGTTCGGAAAGGGAAATTCTCTGAGTAGATTTATTTTAGAAGAAGATAAAACAACGAACTATAAACAAAGTAATACTAGACATAGCAAAAACAAAAGTAAAAGCCAGCGACTGAGGTGACTGGGTCATTCATAGAGCGAATATAGACAGAAGACAGCAAAGTTCCAGCTGAAAAAGCCTTTGAACCCAACCCCGAGGGACAGTGGTGCAGTAGAGAAAGACCGTGACTCAGATTGCCGACATTAGTGGAAGAAGATCTCAATCAACTTGGCGAGTGAAATTGAAGCTACGGGCCGAGGTGGGTAAAAGAAACTTGTTGGTTGAGAGCCTGATCTGTTGCGGACAGTAGCATCAACTCAAATAAGAATATGTTGAGGAAAATAAAAATTTCCAAAGGAAGATCAATTTTGGATTGTGAAAATTCAAAATTCCCTAAAATTTTGTTCAAATAATCAAACCAAAGCCTACAATCTTTTTTCTTATAGAATCACATAAACTTTAATTTTTAGCATATTTTTCAAGATACATATGTATTTGTAATAAAGTGTATTTGACGCCTTTTCACCCTCTTAAACCTTAGTCCTGGTTCAAATTTTAATAAATAAATTAAGTTTTCTACAAAAATTCAGCTTGTCAAAAATTTTTCGGAGTAAAGCCTAGTAGGCAGCTGAAGCGAAACGAAAATTTTCTTTTGTCTCCAAATCGATAGCGAACACATAAACGAAAAAATATTAATGGAGAGTTTTATCAAATGATGCGATACGAAACTCGTCTGTGGTATCCAACAATATAGTAAAATCCTAACGGATACCACAACGCAAAACTACCCATTGAAAGTGTCACTAATTGCCAACAAAAAATAAAAAAAACATACAATTAATAATTTTGCTAGTTGAACAGCTTACTGCAGAACGAAAATGAGAACGAATTTTTTCGTTTATGATTTCGTTGTTTCAATTTTTGTATCAAAATTCTCGTTTCGCTTCAGCTACGTACTATGCTTAAAAGTCTAATTTTTCCGGGTTAATTGCGAATAATCAGTTTTTTATTTGATTTCTTTTTTTGTTTATTTTTAGAATCGAAAATAATCGCCAATTACGTTAAGCTAGCATGACCAATTTTCCTAACAAAAACACTTTTTTGCCAAACGTAATAAAAGTACATGAAATGGGGAATTTGCCGCAATTTTATTGTCTCTAAAAAGAATTGATAAAACAATTGTGTATACACGGGCGTATGCGTATTTTTTTTTAATTGAATTGTTCCAGACAGAATCTTAAATTTTTATTTGCATACTGATGTCATTATAATGTACAGATAAAAATCGAAGAAACAGAAATTAATTTTTAATTCAATAAAATACGTACTTACATTATATAAGTACAAAAAGTACGCATACGCCACAGTGAACCAATGTTTTATCACAGTTTTTCAGGGAAATTAAAATTCCATAAAATTTCCCATTTGATGTGCTTTTACTTAATTTGTCAAAAAACTTATTTTTTGGCAATTGGTCATGCTATTATGTGATCCACCGAATTTCTTGGTTTCGAATGCATATTTAAGGCTGATTTGTGGACAATTTTAAATTGTTATTTATAACAACAGCAAAAATGTGGTCGACCAAATCTTCGTATGGCTTTATCTTATCTTATGTGAATCACCCTGTTTTAAAAACAAAATTTACCCTTATGCTTTATTAGATATTCAAAGCAAATAAATCCGCTCATATATCAAGGTTGAGTTTTGAGCATAAGTGGGTAGTGTTATATAGTGATTGCGATGAAAGAATAAATCAAAATTTTGGTTCAAAGTGATAATAAATATATATGCAAAAAAAAAGAGGCGTAAGATGTTTTTGATTGAAGTAATAAAATACATACTACGAATGTCAATCAGTTCATAAGATTTAAATATTATTTTATGTACAAACGGTGTATGTCGTGGCAAAAAGTAATATTGCATGCAAGAAAGAAAAAAAGAAGTATTTATGAAAATTTTAGTGAAGTCTTATAACTTTAATAAAATTTATAAAAAAAAACTATATTTATGGTAATAGAGAGAAAAACAGATTTTGTCGTGCCACTCATAGGAATGCTGATTTTTTTTCATACCTAAAAGAGGATTATTGAAAAAGCTTACGTCGACATTTTCGGGACGCCATGGTTCTGGACGAAAAATAACGGTATCTGCCGTACAAATTTGCTTACCAAATTTAATTTTCTTAGGAACGTGCCACGACTGTAATTTTTTTTACAGAAATGCTACCATTACAAAAAAATTCGGCAAAATGGTTTTAAATGGTATCTCCCATAGACCCATTTTTTTGATTTTCGATTTTCTCAAAAACGGTTTAACTGATTTTGGTAATTTTTTCTACAGAGAATCTTAACAGTTATTTAAAAAATATTTTTTTGGATTTTTAAAAAAAGTTTCAAATTTTTTTGAGAACTTAATAACTCGAAAATGACTTGGTCGATTTTTATTAAACTTATCACCTAGCAGTTTTTTGATAATATCTAATAGATTTTAATTAAAATTTTTTCTTATAACCAAAAATAACAGCGCCTCCCATACAAATGCTTAAAAACCGGTATTTAAAATCTCATTTTTCTCAAAAACGGTTCCTACCATTTTGATTAACATTTTTGTGGAAACTTTTATTAGAAAGATCTACCATATTATTGGAAAAAAATAATCTATCCTTTAAAAATGGTACCTCTCGTAGAACCATATTTTAGGTTTTCGACTATCTCATTATCTGTTGAACAAATTTTAATGAAATTTTTTACACAAAAGCTACTAATAAGTTTGAATAATATTGCATATCAAAATTTTTAAAAAAATCAAATTTTGGATTTTAAAAAAAAATTTCAAAATAATTTTTTGAAAAATTCGATATTTCGAAAATGGGTAGATGATTTTTTTTTTCAAAATTAATTTTTAAACTCCATATAAATAAATACTAAAAATTCGCGTACCAATTTTTTTTTCTTAAAAATATATTCAAAATTTTATATATACAAAATTATTTTTTTTAAAAAAACCGCTCCAACAATTTTTAAAAATGTTTTCTCATAAATTGGGATTTTTGTAAGAAATCACTTGGTTTAAATTGTGTTGGTGTCAAATCAATTTCAGATATTTTTTTTAATCAATTTATTTCTAATTTTATTGATTTTTTAACATTTTTTCAGTCTAAACTGTAAATTCCATGCATATGTGCGAAGTGCAATATTGTTCATATTTATGTACTTACATAATATACCTTAAACTAAATATGTTTTGGCAGACAGCATGCAATTTTTTTCGCCGATTTTTTTCAATAAAATTTTGTTTTGAAAAATTCAATTTCAGGGTTTGTCATTAACCACCAGCCAATTACTTGTTTAGGTCAAATAGTATTGACAGATGAAGAAGTTTTGGAAGAACTCTCAAATTTAGATGATATTAAAAGACCTGACAGTAATGAAATCACTCCTATATTTTTAAAAATGTGCAGGCATAGTCTTTCGAAACCACTTTTGAAATTGTTCAATTTATCCCTCAGTTTGGGTCAGTTTTTAAATGCTTGGAAAAGCTCAATTATTACACCAATTCATAAAAAACAGGTTCCAAGCAGGACGTCCTTAACTACCGACCGATTTCAAAACTTCAAACAATTCCAAAAGTTTTTTAGACGATTGTCAAAAAAAGGATTTATGAAAATATCAAACAGGGGATTTCAGACAAACAACATAAGTTTGTGAGTCAACGATCAACTACATCAAACTTGTCTCTTTTTTCAAACTTTTGTACAAAAGGGATTGAACGTGGCAGCCAAGTTGATGTCATTTACACAGACTTTTCAAAGGCTTTTGATCGATTGCAGCACGATGTGTTAATAAAAAAACTAGAATACCTAGGTTTTCAATCTCAATTGTTAAAATGGTTAGATCAATATTTGAAAGAACGTATACAATATGTGAAAATTGGTTGTAAAACTTCAAAGATGATTTATAATTTATCGGGGGTTCTTCAAGGGAGCCATTTGGGACCTCTTTTGTTTGTTCTATTCATAAATGACCTTCCCAACTGTCTGAAAACCTACTATTCGCGGATGATTTTAAAATATTTAAATATTTATTTCGTGAGATCTTCGTTGCAATATGCCTGCTGCATTTGATTCAACGGAAATTCACTACATATGCTCTTCGTAAATTGAACTGGGTATAATCAGAGGTGCTTACTTTTAGTCATAAAAACACTTGAAATACGAAGAAAACATAGTCTTGTTCTATTAGCCAGAGATGTTTCTATTAGCCAGAGATGCTTCTCGCCCTTTACCCAATTTATGCTCCTTCAAGACCTCTTAGAGAAAAAAATATCTTTTTTTTTGTCCCGCGTCATTACACTAATTATGGAAAAAGTGATCCCATATCTCGATCTTGTGCTTTATTTTATTCCTCATCCGATATAATGAACTTACAATTAAGTAGAGTAAAGTTCAGAAATGCTTTGAATTATTCATTTTTATTTGGTAATTTTTGTTTAACTGTTTTAAGAATATATTTATTGTTATTTTATATAAACATTGTTATTTTACTAAGTATGTTAGTCTATAAGATTTTATACTCGATAGATGGAATAAATAAATAAAATTCATAGCTAATTTCTTACTATTAAAAGCAGATGAGTTAGATCTAAAATATTCAGACTTTAAAACCAAAGTATGATCGCACATAAAAGCAAGTTCGTGCAACCCATTTTATTTTCTGGTGCTTTTGAGGTTTAGTTTATATTTTTTAATTCATATTTTATTTTTTTTTACTTTTTTGTATCGTTCCCTAGAAAGCTTAGGTAAATTTCTTCCGTATAGTAAAACTTGAAGAGCCTCTACACAAATTGATTGGTTACAGTTGGCTTTCGAAATCTGAAAGCAAAAAATAAAAATAAAACTATCGAAAATCATCAATCATAGACTCAAAGTTAATCTTCCACTGAAAAAATGTATCATGAGTGTTGATTCCAAATTAATTTCTTTCCACGATTAATTTGCTCTAATTTAACTAAGCACTAAGCACACTAAGCACTTATTTAATTTCTTACAATTCTTTTTCATAATTTGTATATATTTTTTTGAGGGTTTTGTCAGAAATGGGTTAATACGATTACATCACTTATAACTTCTTTGCCATATAGTTACTTTTTTTCTACTTAAGGTTACCTTGGTTTACCTCTTAATATATGTATGTACATTATGTTCATTTAATTTTTTCCTTTAACTGTCAAACAGAATTTTTTTTTTTCTTCTAGTAATTTCGGCACATTATAAGGGTGCTCCAACGAATTTTTAATGAAAAAGCCTTGTTAATTGGTCCAAAGCTTACATTATCAACTAACTTTGTCATTTATTCGAGGACATAGAATAATTTTTTGTTTTTACTCTTTGGTTCCTTATGTGTGTTTCTTTTTAATGTGCGAACTAACATTAAAGCTTAACGATAATACTATGTTCTCTCGGAGTTACTTTATCACTATAAACCTTTACAACCAACAGAAAATCAGTATGTAAGTTAAGCTTATACATGAAACGTTAAATCTCATATATACATACATAATATATGGGTTTAATATTATGTAAGTGTTTAAGAAGTAAGGTTGTTTGACATAAACGGCAAAATAGATGTGAATTTTTGTGTTTCTATTGGATTTTTTCAAGTCATGTTTAAAATTCAGGAATCGTAAATGTCCATGTAGAGACGGTATAAGCGTTGAAATAGTTGTTGCTATAGCCTCCCCTGCGAGAATTCTAACAATTACATTAAAATAAAAGACGCACTGTCATTTAGTATCAAAACATTTTGTGAACGGACCTAATAAATTGAACCGACCTAATTTCACATGCAAAAATATTACCAATTGGAAAGTGGAAGTGTTCATTTTAGAGTTCATCTTTATTGAAATAATATTTAACAAAAAAAAATGCAGTTTTTGAACAAATTATTCACATTTCTAAAATAAAATTATAATTTGTCAAATTTGTCAAATTAGCAGGTAATTTCCGACTCATTTGTCAAAATCGGTGTAGTATGAGAGTCAGAAAAGGGATCCAGACTATTAAAGTAATATATATGATGGTTTTCTCTTCCAAATATTAACATGATTGCTGCTAAAGATTAAAAAAATACCATCTGATTTCAAGTAAATATTTTCAGTTGCAGACAAGAAAAAACATGATAAGAGAAAAGCATTATGAATCTAGAATGTTAAAACATTAAAAGTTATTGAAGTTTTTAGTTACTATTTGAGCACCACAGGAATACTGCCAAATAATAAAGATTGATTCAAGAATAATCCAAACTCAATAATTATTCTTGAGCACCAAATTCAATTTTATGTAAAATATAAAAAAATTAACACACGTACAAAATTAATTAAATGTCTATTTGTTATTAAAAATGCACTTTCTATAGGATTAAATTGTAAAAACATCATGAACGAAAGAAAAGTAATATGAAAAATACTCAAAGAAAAAAGATTTTCTACAATTTTATTTTTATTTTAAACGAAACATACATAACGGGTGATTTTTTAAGAGGTTTAGAACTTTAAAAAAAAAAAAAACACACAAAAAATTCGAAAAAATGAATGAAATATTTATTTGAATCGATAGTTTGAACCTTGCAATTTAATGTTTAAAGATAATTTCATGCAAATGTTGACCGCGGCTGCGTCTCAGGTAGCCCATCCGCTGAGTCCAATTTTGGCATACTCTTTCACACATATCGGCCGGTATCTCACGAATGAATGCATGGATGTTGGCTTCCAGTGCGTCAATCGAAGCGGGCTTGTCCCTATAGACATTAGCCTTGACATACCCCCACAAAAAATAATCTAATGGTGTCAAATCGCACGATCTAGGCGGCCAATTGACCGGCCCGAAACGTGAAATTAACTGTTCACCAAACTCGCCTCGCAATTGCGCCATTGTTTCGCGTGCTGTGTGGCATGTGGCACCGTCTTGTTGAAACCACATATCATGCAAGTCAAGAACTTCCATTTCGGGCAAAAAAAAGTTTGTTATCATCGCTCGGTAGCGTTCACCATTGACAGTAACGCTGCGATTCGCATCATCTTTGAAGAAATATGGCCCAATAATGCCGCCGGCCCATAAACCGCACCAAACAGTGGCTTTTTCGGGATGCATTGGTAGCTGTTGCAATGCTTCTGGCTGATCTTCACTCCAAATGCGGCAATTTTGCTTATTTACGTACCCATTCAACCAAAAATGAGCCTCATCGCTGAACACAATTTTTCGATAAACAACATTTCGAACCGAGCACGAATTTTGATAGTAAAATTCAATAATTTGCAAGCGTTGTTCATTTGTAAGACGATCCATGGTTAAATTGCAAACCAAACTGAAGCTGTTTGACAGTGACACAAGGTACTAAACACACGTCAGCTGTCAAAACCAGTGTTGCCAAAACCAAACCAGCTTAAAAATCACCCGTTACATATGTATTTATAAAAAAAACACTACTTCTTAAAAAATACAGATTAGCGATATTTTGCGAAATAATAAAACGGCAAAACGTTATTTCGCGAAAAAAAAACACTTGGCACGACTGGGTCACACGAACTAGCTCTTACGCGATTACTCTGTGATTTTAAAGTATGCATGGTACATACACTTTAGACTGAAAAATTGCAAAACAAAAATCAATATAATTACAAATAAATTGAATAAAATACTTCTGAAATCGTTGTAATGATTTAATAAAAAAAAGAAATATTTTTTATATATCAAATTTTGAAAACATTTTTAAGAAAAAAATAAGTAGGTACACCATTTTTAACCTTCATTAATGCAGAGTTAAAAAAAAAAAAACAATTTTGAAAAATAAAATCATCTGCTAATTTTCGAAACATGGAATTTACAAAAATAGTTTTGATTTTTTTTTTTTACTTCATATCCAAAATCTGTTTTTTTGACAATTTTGAGACGCATTATTCAAAACTTATTAGATGCTTTTGTGTAAATAATTTCATTAAAATCGGTTCAACCGATAATGAGATAAAAAAAATGGTTCTATGAGAGATACCATTTTTAATCGATAGAAAAAATGATTTCCAACAATATGGTAAATCGTAATGATATAAGTTCACGTAAGAATTTTAAACAAAATAGTTTAAAAATTTTTGTGTAAAATACTTCTAAAACATTCTATAAAAAAATTGGTCCACATCAGTTAAGCCGTTTTTTGATAAAATCGAATATCAAAAAAATGTTTCAATGGGAAAATGGGTACCATTTATTTATTTTTACGATTTTTTTTTATAAAATCGTAGCATTTTTTCTAAAACAAATAACTGCATTTTTGTTAAAAAAAAAGTTGTGGGTTTCATAATTTGTTAAAAATAAAATGCACGACTGGGTTGCACGAGCTTGTTCTTATGTGCGATCACAATGTGGTTTTAAAGTCTTAATAATTTTAAAAACTTTTCATTTGATAAAAGAAATTGATTAATTTTTGGAGCCTTTATTTTATGCCACCTGACAAAAATAGTATTATGGAGTACCTACATAAATATGAACAATATAGCACCGTGCTGTCTTGCACTTCGTCTTGCATGCGTGGAATTTAGAATTTAGACTGAAAAATATTAAAAAAATCAGAAAAAAATTGATTAAAAAAAATATCTGAAATTGATTTGACACCAACGCAATGTACACCAAGTGATTTTTTACACAAATCTCAATTTATGAGAAAAATCTTTTAAAAATCGTTGAATATATTTTTAAGAAAAAAAATTGGTACACCAATTTTTAGTACTTATACATGTGGGGTTTAAAAATTAAATTTGATTTTAATATTTTCGAAATATCGAATTTTCAAAAAATTATTATGAAATTTTTTTCAAAATCCAAAATTTGATTTTTTGAAAATTTTGATATGCAATATTATTCAAACTTATTAGTAGCAATCGTGTAAAAAATTTCATTAAAATTGGTTCAACAGATAAAATTAGGTAGTCGAAAACCCAAAAAATGGATTTATGAGGGGTACCATTTCTAAACGATGGATTTATTTTTTTTCCAATAATATGGTAGATTGTTCTGATATTAGTTCACACAAAAATTTTAATCGAAATCGTAGGTGCCGTTTTTTAGAAAAATGAGATTTTCAATACCGGTTCTCAAAAAAAAAAAATTAAACTTTTTTTTAAAATCCAAAAAAAAAAAAAATTAATTTTGGTGCACTATATTTTTAAAATATGTAATTGTAAAAATTCTCTATAAAAAAATTGATCACAATCAGTTGAACGGTTTTTGAGTAAATCGAATATCAAAAAAATGGTACTATTTAAAACCATTTTTCCGTAATTTTTTTTATAAAATGGTGGCATTTTTGTAAAAAAAAATTACTGATTTTTTTTTTTAAGTTATGGGCACGTTTTTGAGAAAAATAGGATTTTCATGATTTGTTAAAAAAAATTGTAGGGCAGGTACCGTTATTTTTGGTCTTAAAAAAAATGAAACAAAAAGTATCGGAAAATGGCCAAAAACCGCAAAGTACCAAGTTTAAAGAAAATCGATCTACAAGCTTAGGCTGTAGCCGAAAGGACAGGATAGAATTTGATCAAAATCTCGAGTTCGATTTTTTGTACGCATCCATAACTTGCAATATACATAATACCTATGACCTAGATTACATATATATCGCAATTAAAAACTAAACAACAAATTGCCAAATGACTTTTGGGAAATGATTGAAAATATTTTTTGAAATAAAAACAAAATGTAAAAACGCCTTATGTTAATTGCGGAATTATTGAAAAACATTATGAATAAAAAAGAAATCTTAAATTGAAGGTTTGAATGAACAACAAAGACTTGGGTCATCTACTGGAGTTATAGCTATTTCACGTCTGCCATGCTGATCATCGGACTCCTTTTAGTGGCGCTTGGTCATTTGATCAATTTAATTTGAAAAACTTTTTGCCGTCACTGAAAAAACGTAAATTTCCAATTAAGAATTGCGAGTTGAACGAAATGTTTAAGGAATAAAGCGAAACAAAGAATCGCCAAATGAATTTTGCCAAACAATGGTGACTCTCTCGTCTCCATATCGATCAATTTGGGGAATAAAAAAAATTAATTTTTGCTCCTTTTCACACGCTAGGCTGATGAACTAATTTGACTTTCAGAGTTTGAGCTGCTTTGTCGACATATTTTTTCACATGACCGAAAAACCTATGCTTCGGTAAAGTACTTATTTTTATTTATTTTTTCAAACCCTCAACTGTCAGCTGTCAAGCTGTATTTTTTTGTTGGCAACACTCATGAATGAAAAAATAATAAGATTACGACACGCGCAAGTTACATATTTGTATGGTGACCTCCACCAATAGCTAGTGCAATAACCTTAAGTTATTCACTAGCTAAAGTAACATGAATACTTTTGTAAAGTTGATCAGTTAGCAATAATATGCATACTATGTTTAATGTACATATCTGACTGATCAGCAATTACGATATTAAAAATGTATATGAATTGATATTAATAAAAAAGATATTCGAGCAGTCGAAAAAGAACCACCGACCTGTTAATTAAAAACTACATTGTGTTCGCGTTTTTCTTTTGCATTCTTGAAATATTTAACTGGCGCAGTCGAAACGGATTTTAGTAAACACGAAAAAAAAAAAAATTAAAATAAATTATTGTTACTACAAATCAGTGCAATTTTTTTTTTAATTGTGTTTTGTTAACCGTCCACGTCCCCTCCTCCACCCGATTAAAGTAGGTATCAAAAAAACTATTTGCCGGGAATAAATAAAAAAAAAAAAAGAATAAGTGTTCGCATGTGCTACTTTTTTTGTCATTAGCTGTGACGTGTGAAGAGACAAAAACGCGGGAACTTGAAAAGGAAATCCGGGCAATTTGTAAAGTTAATTCTTTTTTTAATCTTTTGAATATCCTAAAATTCAAAATGCGATGTGCAGTGTGTGGGTGTAATAATAATAATAACAAAAATGATAAATATAATAAGGAAAATGTGTCGTTCTTTACGTTTCCTCAAGATTCTGGCTTACTTAAAAGTTGGGCTCATTTTTGTAAACGGAAAGACCAAATCAATACGAAGACGGGTAGGATTTGGATTTCTCGACACCATGTCCGAAACAATGAATGAGGGTAATCGGCAAGATCACTTTACTGCCATTCCAAAAAGGTAAGAACGTACTTATGTATTTTATATAAATTTGTAGTTACAAATAATAAGAGGTTCAATTTATTTTTAAGGTATTATTCAATCAAACACCGCGATAAAGCTTTTATACGAAGAACTAAAAGACCGCTTCGGATTTAAGTACATCCTTACGTATCGACTCAACCAAGATGTGTTGGAGAATACGTTTGGTCTACTTAGAGCTAAAGGATGGCTTCATGATCACCCTGATCGTCAGGAGTTTAAGTATAGACTGCGGTCACACATCTTAGGACATAACTGTTGCGACGAGCTAGTCGCAGCACGAGACCATTTGTTAATCCGTACAGTGAAACAATTTGGTTATATGATATACTGGATTACAAATCCTATGAAACATTTATTATATTTATTAATTCATTACTTTTAAATATAACATAATATAACATAGTATAATATAAGTAACTTACAATGTCTCTATTTAGTTTTTTTGTCTTCTTAGTTAATTAAGTCATACAATTTAAAGAAATTTAGGTGAAATAATTTTAATTCTTCAATGAGGAAGGGCAAAATGAAGAAGGCGGAAATCCTAACCACAAATTTTCATATCCCCCCAAACGAGGTTTTTTTTTTTTTGTTGTTTTAATTAGCAATGCCCGGTGAGCTTTAAGCCAACAGAGTTAAGCTACGATTTTCTTTTAGTGCCTGTTCACATTTGATGAGCAGACTTGTTCGTAACAATAACGAAGGCGTTATTTCTGATAACGCTAATGTTAGCTCGGATGACAAGCCAGATTTGGTGGCACCCTTAACTGGTAAGAAATATTCAGCTTGGCGTATGATGGGCTTGAAAATCTGGCTGGTTATATTTGCCACAAGTTACCAGTTGACACCTTCGCCCAACATACTAATGAACGAGACGTCTATTCAAATTCGTGGGTGAGCCACGTTTTAGTGAAGGTGGTTTGATGAAGCCATCTCCAGAATTGATGTCGCATATGAATGCGTTGCACGATATATTCATGTCTTTCAATGGTGAAGATTTAGTAATATGCAACAACTTCCTCAAAAATCTATTGGATTTGGCCGAGGATGTTGCGATAGACACCAAAATAAAAACATTATTTTTCCGAGCCAGAATGTACTTTCGCATTAAAACGCTAAACCGGGCAATAACAGAAAGCACAAAGTCTCAAAAACAAAATTTAATAAAACAATAACATAAACACCAATTTTGTATCTTTTCTTTTGAATTTATTATTTTTTGTTTACATTTTCAGCACTTTTTTCACGTAGGTAATTGGCTTTTCAAGGGACAATTGCCCACAACAACATCAGAATAAAACTTATTTACATTAACTGACGTATTTTAATAACAAATTATACCAAAAAATTACATTTTTTGATAATTTAATTGCAAGAAAATGCTTTTTAATGAAAACATTCATCTGCACACCGCGTTAAATTACAAAAAACTGTCTCTTGTGACGTATATGCGCAGTAGATCGAAAAATGAAACTGCAGCTGTCGTAATCTTCTATGTATTCATTCATGGGCAACACTTTACTGCACAAGTTCAAATTTTGCGTTTGGAACACCCTTGAAATACTTATGTATAAAAATAAACCAAACTAATTTTTGAGTTACAGATGTTGCTTGAGCATTTAGAGTAGTCCTTTTGCACTCCTTTTTCAAGCCTAGTAGGTAGGTTTTCCAAAAGCCTAGGTTAGGTAGGTAAGTTTGGGAATTCGTTATTTTCATATTCGATTGGAATCGAAATGGCGTAGACCTGAAAATTCAATTGGAAACGACAATAATTCAAAAATAAAAAAATTTCTGAGCTTAATTTCTTGCAAATTTCAGTAAAATGCGGAAGATTTATTACATATTACATACATATTCATTAATCCCATAAGTTTTCGTTAGGGCAAATGAGTTTATTGGCGAAACTCTGTAATTTTCTTTCCAAAACTACACAAAAGTCTTTCAAAGATCATATAAAAAAGTAAAATATGTAGTTTGGGACAGAAAAGCACAGTTTCAAAGTAAAGGAACGCAACTTTTATTACGTTGAAAATTTTAAAAATCAATTTTAAATTATTTCATTTCCCATACAAAATTAATGATGTAGGAAATAACGTTATGATTTTACAAACACACCTAATTGAAATCCATTTAAAAAGCCTTGGAAATCAAAACAAAACCAAACAGAAAGTAACAAAAACAAACGATTAAGCCTTGTAATTTATTGGTTACCATATAACAAATTAAATATTCACTCTTTCACCAAAGATATATTTATGGACTCTTTTGTATCCTTATTTTAAGTTTAACATATAAAATATTTTATAACGTATGAACAGATTTTATTCAAATTTAGTACAAAACAGTTACATGCGACTGATGAGTGAGGAAATTCGAATTTCTATTTTGGTTTATCTAAAATGGGTATAGCTCTCATAAAACAATTTTGATATTTTCGAATTTAGATATTCGAAAACTGCTCTAACGATTTTCAATTAACTTTGTACATTTTATTATTTTTTTTATGAAAAACTAATACGTTTGACGCATTCAAAATTGTAAAGCTAGTTCCAGGTCCCCTAGGTATACTACAAACTACCACTATCATCATCTACATAAGTTTGCACTCAGCATAATTCTGCCATGCATCGTTATCATCATCATTATCATCATATTCATAATGACCATAGTGTATCCCACAGTGAGCTGTGCCACTTTTAATCAAAATGCACCTTAACTTTGGTGTTATATTTCAATCAATCAATCAAAATAAAGTCATCCACCAGAGATTTACTGTCTGATGTTGAATTATATCGAATAAAATGCATGTTGGATATTATGTCCTCGCGCATCACATTCAGTTTTCCCCAATGCTATACACCTCTTTTAACCCCCCCCCGCACCCCTCTTCCCTAACTGCTGTGTCATATTTAATGGATACATGAACGATTAAAAAGATATTAATCTTCTGCATTAATATCCAGTCGACCATTAAAATTATCACTTAAATTGGCCAATTTTCATAATGGAAAACACCGCAATATATGTATGCGTGCCGCCTCACTGAATTTCATCAATGATGATGACGACGATGATGTTTCATATAAATCTATTACATAGCACATATATAGATACCTACCACTCCTACCGATTGGCTTGGGGTACATATACATAAATAAAAGAGGTCGAAGTTGCGGCAGAAATTATGTCAGCCATCAGCCAATCCCCGTCAAATTAACAGACAATCAAAATACAACGCAAAAATACATTTATTTCAGTGCTGTCGATACAAAGAACTTATAAAACTGTTTGCTTTAATTTTATTAAAATGATATTCAAACAATCTGAGTCAATACGCCAGACGCTGCCATGCCGCTGCTGATGTGGCATACAACTACCAAAAACGACCCCTATATTTCTTTTGACAGCATCGGCATAGAATTCAGGGATGGGTTGTAGTTGTAGATGAATCCTTTTGATTGCTAACAATTAAAATGAAATATTTAAGTGCACTCACAAAAAAATATTCAATCTGTGTTGTATTATTATTTTTTTTTTGTTATTATATAGGTAGGTACCTATACATATAAATCTAGGAGTTGAGAAAAAAAGAGGATTGCAAATATGTTTTGATAAATTTTCGAGTAGAATGCCCCAAATTAGCCCCCAAACCATCAAAGCACCATAACCCAACTTCGGCTGGTGATGCTGACCTGGTGATTATTTAATAAGTTTGAAAATTTGGCTCGTTGTTTTTTTTTTTATTTTTTTTTTTTTTTTTGCTTTTTTCAGTTCCGCTTGAATATTTGTTTGTTTTTAATTTGAGCGAATAAACCGTCAAGCTATATGGAAATATGTTTATGTACTTACGTAAAATCGGTAAGCGCAAAATATTATTCATGTTTAATATTTTTATTTCGTTTTTGTAAAAAAAAAAAAAAAAAAACAAATAACAAACAAAAAGTGCTGAAGGCTGATTGGCATTTTTTTGTGTGTCGAGTTGGGCTTCTGTAGATACATACTATGATAGGGTCGAAATATTTTTTTATTAATTGATGACAATATTGAATAAATGGTATATACATACATATTCATATACATATAGCTACGTACATATAATATGTACTTATTTATATGTAATGAAGAATTTTTAAAATTTGATGGAATTTCACTAGAAGATAGATATGGCAATTTTATCAAATAAATGTGTCGATTTCATAAAAGCGTTTTATTATTTTTATTTCCCATGCAGGCTAATAATTTTATTCCCTTCGTAATTTTTTTTTTTTTAACGCAGTATAACTTATAAAACAAATTATAAAAAATTAATAAAGTCTTTAACGAAGTATTCAGTATTAACACAAAAATAAGGACATTTTTTTACAAAAAACTTCAAGTTCCTATTTTTTTGGAAAAAAATATAAAAGGTAGTAGTTTGCAATTGCCTTATAAATTCCATGTATGAAGTTTAATCAATCAAAAGCGCTGAAGCCGTTTTTGAGAAAATGTGAACAAAAAAAACCTTTCAATTTGTCTAAAAAGCCAAAAGTCAAAGTTGAAAGTGTCAGAAATTAAAAATGTCTGTTCCTGCAGTGCCAACAAAAATGTCACACCACATTATTAGAAACAACAAAATATTTGTATTAAACAAGTAGATCCACAATTTTCTTCGATTTTGACAGTTGCAAAAAACTAAACAGAAATGAAAACGCTATGATATAACATTTAATAAGTTTACTGTACATCGTATGCTTGTTTCAAATTGACAAATAAATGCCTAAAAAATAAAATTAGGTAGGTACGTAATTATAATTTAATCAGAATTGATTAAAGTGCAATCTTAAAGAATCAGATCAGAGATTTAGAAAAAAAATCAATAAAAAAAAAACAGGCTATTTTTATTGGAAACAAAAAAAAAACAATTGTTGATTTTAACACTTTTCATAAATCTATTCTTACCTGGTCTGACAAGAAAAAGCGGGTCTCAAGGACATAAGCCTCTAAGTCAAAAGTCCCGTAGAAACTTTTGTCTTATTTGAGTGGGGCTTATGTATGTCCAAAGTGATTGAAATAAAACTGCATATCAGTTTTTTTACTTAACGGAAATAGGTTTAGGCGTTTTTTGAGAAAATTGTCTTACAATTGTTCCGTTATTCCGCACACAACTATCTCTTGGTACCATTACAAGTAATATTGTATTTAAAATTTGAACAAACTATTCTTTTTAAAACAAAAGAAGAACATTTTTAAGAAGGATTGACTTTGTTTCGACATTACCGTGAAAAATGTGAGTGTATTAATAAACTAATACATTATGTTTGAAGGTTTGAATGAAACAACAAAAATTTAGTGGGCTACCACCAAGATTTTATAGGCTGGAGTTATAGCTATTTCACGACTGCCAGGTCGATCATCAGACTCCTTTTTAGTGGTGCTTGGTCTTATTATGTTTTCAATGATTAACCACAAAATATAGCCTTTGACCATAAAAGCAAGTTTCCGTTATCCGGTCGTGCAATTCATTTCGAAAAGCTAAGTACAGACGATTGTCAGATCTGACAAAAGCTGCTAATTACCTGACAATAATCATTTTTTTTTTACAATGTCTTTATTAGGCATGTTCAAGAAGATGAGATTTTGGAGATCTCAGCAATCTTAGTTACGTGAACAGGATACCTCAGCAAGATTTCTCAGCTTTGCTGTCAAAATTCATGGATTCGCTTGCTCACATTATTTAAAGAGAAACATATCTGAGATCTCATTATTTTTTTTCCAAAGTGTTACAATTTTATTATCAGATGGTTATCCAAATGGGCAAAATAATTGATTTTCTTAATTAGAAATCATTGTTGCAAACCTCATTCTGACCCAGCAGTGGGTCCATTGGCAATATTTGAGGAAATAAATTGCTTAATTCATTACCATTGCCTTGAATATTGCCAATGAAGACGCTTTGGCAATGTCAACGGCAATATTGCTTGCAACTATTGATTTCCATCGCTGAGGCAGTAAATGTTGACGTTTCACCTTTCCCAAAATAGTTTCTCCGCGATTTTGAATGATTTTTGATTCTTTTTGCAAACATGTATAGTTTTATGAGAAATTAAGTGAATTCAAGTTTTTTAGTATCAATAAGAGTTATTTTAAAGAACTAAAAAACATTTTACAGTGGTCGTAATTTCTATACTGACATTTGACAACTGAATTTTCCAATTACCAAATGGCATATTGCCAATGGAGCTACAGCGTGAATTCGTAATCCATCTGTCATTAATATTAATATCACTGTAATTTTTTATTCAGAACTGTCAAAACATCGAATTTGACAACTTTGATCAATAAAATTTTTCACGAAAAAAATTAAATTTCAAAAATACTATAAAACTACTACATCTGACACTTTCAAATGAAGTTGACAATGTTCTGCAACGTCTTATAATACATAATAAAAATTTTGTGGTCAGGCATGAGGATTTTTTGAATAGGTACCTATGGCAGTTTTATTGTCAGATGATAGTCTCACAATGACATTTCTAACAATATTGTCAGACAAAATTCAAAGTTCACACCGTTGAAAGCCATTTAGAACAATAGGCGTGTTTTTTTGCAAGCCCGGTGGAAATTGCAGGAAAAAAACAACCACAGGGATTAGTGACAGCAACACAGAAACAAAATTGAGTTTTCATACAAACTATCGATAACAAGTATATAATTTATGCCGGTAACACAGTTTTTCTGTGTGCTTAAGTTAAGCCCGGAGAATTATCTGGGTTTAGCTTAGCCCGTAGGGGATTAGTTGTTGTTGTATTTAACATGGTGATTGTTTACCACCGACGTTGTTTTTTTCGACCAATTCCCTCTGGGCTTACAAAAAAACACGCCTAATATGTATTTCAGAAAAATGAGGTCTCAAAGATTTCGAAAAAGTGAACAATCGAATCAAAAATTTTTTTCCTCAGAGTTTTGTCAGCAAAACTGTGAAATTTTTCTGAGAAATCCTTTTCTTTGAAATCGATTTTCAATTTCACTCGAAATTAAATTCAATTCGCTCGTTTTCAAAAATTTTACAATTAAGTAATTAAAACTATCAAAAGTGAAGCTGCATCCATTTTTAATTGTTTTGAAAAAGTGAATTTACACTGCGAATGGAAATGGAAGCAATATTATTGGCATTGTTAAGGGAAAAAAGGAAACGGATCCTAAGAAAAATATTAAGTATTGACGATTATTTTTGCGAGAAAAATCAAATATTTAATAATATTAATTAAAATAATTTTCCCTAATGTGACATACGTCAATTGCACTGAACGCACCCATATTCCATTTATTTCTTATGGAATGAAAGAACGCATTCCAAACATTCTAGAATGAATAAAAAACAACCGAATAGTTTTTCCGGAATATCCTGGTGAATAAAGAAATGCAAAGTGCTTTTTCTGAATATTTCGAATGAATGAAGAAACAAAAACTCAATGGGCCTTACTAATAATCAAATTTAGTGTTAAAATTAAACGAAAATCTTCAGATTTTAGAAAATCCGCATACCAATAACGAAACTAACCGCCAGTTTAGTCGTTAGCAATATGTCAAAATTTAATAAGTGGAAATCCATGTTTAAAGTCGAACACTTAATAAAGAGTGTTGCCTTTGTGCTGTCTCATGGTACTAAAATGTGTATTTAATACTTTAATCTATTCCCATTTTATAAGGTTGATTTCAATAGGGCTGGTTTCTTTCTTCAGATTTTTTTTGAAAAGAATTACTTTATTTAGAAGCAGGTACTTTATTTATTGTTTGTATGTTTATGTAGTGCAACAGAAACGAATTATTTAATTTGTTGATAAATATTTAGTACGTTTGGACTTTACTTTAAATACGTGAGTGGTTAATTTCTTGATTCCGTTTTATATATTTCAATAATTACGCATATTTAAAAAGTTTTTTTTTTTGTGCTGAACGGGAATCGATTAAAGATTTTTGCTATTGTATTGGTTAAATCTTGTTTATGCAAGCATACAGAAAATATAAGTGTCGAATACAATTTTCAAAGCCAATACCAATCAACCAAATTTGAAATTACATTTGTGTAACAGGTAGCCGAAAATTGTATTTATATTTAGATTTCCAATATTGGTTTGAACAAAATTATCATTTTCGTGGACCAATTATAGAATATGAACTTGACGAAATCGGAATTTCGAATAATCTAAGTTGAAAAATATAAAAGCGTGCAAGTCGTCGTAAACGTTCGTTAACAGCCGTAAGCTTAATAGTCTTAAACAGGTACCTATATGTACGTTGCAAATAAAAAATATTAAAATAAAATATGAGGAATATGTTTCCTTTTTAAGAAATATGGTGCCATAATTAAAAAAACAATTCAAAAGTCAACTCACTCCGACACTTCAAATTAATAATAAAAGTACTATAAATACTAAAATACTTGCTGTTAAAAAAGAATACGGCAACACTTAACTTTGAAGGTATAGAGCAAATTATGACAGTTCCTGATTTGTTTTATTTTTTTATTTATGTTGTGACTGTCTGTCTTATTTCTGTGCAGTGATCACATTTGTTTTTAATTAGGAACAAAATAATAATAACCGAAAAAAAAAGTATCCCGCAATAAAATAAAAATAAAAAATTAAATATTTTTGCACGAAAACAAAACATTGAACTTTGGTGGAAATTCTGACAGTTCATTCAATTATGTTTCTTATTTGTAGTAGATTTTGTAATAGATTCAACGAAAGTCTGGAGACTAGTTAGTGAAAGGGTTAAATTGTTTTTTGGTAGCATTTTGTTAAAGCTCAGCACTTTGTTTTAACCTTACAGTTAACTAATAGTCGACATTAGCGTTTGATTATTAGTAAGGCCCAATAAGTTAAATGCAGAATTATTTCCATTTTGTTTTTAAATTGGAAATACAATTTTATCAAAAACCCGACCTTATCTAGCATTTTTGATTTTTGTATTTAAATTCAGCACATCAAAAAGCTTTAAAAAAGTAGTCTTTATTTTTCTTTTCCATACAAAATTTTAAATTTTGATGAAAATATTGTTATTATTATGTTTATTAACTTGAAACGTTGCACGACGTCGCATAATTTGCTGTCAAATCCTATATTTAACTATATGTAACTTGTAGCAAGAAGTTATAGTTGCCAAACAGACATATTAGTCGTGTTTTCTTGCAACTCCATATGGAGTTGGACAATAAAACGTCATCGTGACTCAAAGTCATCACAGCAAACAAGCTCATTACTGTTACAAAATGCCATCACTACCCTCTCATGCATCGCAAGCATGTAAAACAACATCTTAAGCGGCCCATACACACTACACAAGTGTGTGCACCGGTGTCAAGACACCGGTGTAGCATTCCGCCACACACATAACACCGATTTGATACACATCAGTTGTTCATTTGATTTCGAAGAAGTAAGAGCAAAATAATGAGTGATACTGATACTGTGGCTTTTAGTAAAAGATATTCCCATGCCTTGTTTTTTTTATCCCCGTTTTTATAATCTTTAGATTTTACCTGCCAGAGCTCAGGTAAGTCTCTGTATGTTTCAATAAAAGAGCGCCAAAACTCACAATCCTGAATTGCCATTTTTTCCGCGATCATACATCCCATTCCCCGTTTCGGTTAGAACTGATATTTTATATGAACGTGCATACACATAACACCGATCGCGACACCAACACAAAAAATGAAAATCTTTTGATTTTACCAACACTGCGTCGGACACCGAAAAATCGGTGTGCACACCGGCCCACACACAGGACACATTTGAGAATACCGACACAAGTGTTGTGTGTATGAGCCGCTTTATCAGCCATATGACATTAAAATAAAAACAAAACTCGTATAGAAAATTATTCCTCTTCATAAAATAAAATTAAATAAAAACATAGAACTTACTTTCAAGTCATTTATAGGCAAACAAACTAATTTCTATGAAAATGACCGCCATTTTGTTCTCATAAAAACAATTGTTCCATTTGATTACTCAGATGATTTGACGTTTACATACAAGCTATCGATAGTAAAATGATAATTAGTGCTGGTTATCAGTTTTTATCGGGACTTACTTAAAAACTTTATTTAAAATATTATATAAGAAAAACAATATCTACCCTACCCTGACCTAAAAAATGTAAAAATCGAAACTTTTAAGGTTAATATACTCTTTATTCAAAAGAATACTTTAAGTTTTGACATTTCCTTAGGGTTATTTTTGTTAGGTCTGATATCGATATATGTACATATATTTTAAAATTTATATATACTCTCACTCAATCCATTTTAAATGAGTTTAATTAAATTTAAACCCATTTAGATTTATTACCCATATTTTAACCTTCACTTATGTTACCATTTAAATTAGCCTAGGGGCCTATTTAAATTATTCACTCCCGTTATCACAACACAAAACCCAATTAAATGTCCTAAATCTTACATCTATGACGGATTTCTATTTCCCATCATGTTACCTATAGACCTATGATACTAAATACATAGGTATAGATATTCCCTTATGCCCAATTGAAATTTAATTTTAATATACTAATCTACTCTTGATACTTACATACATACATATATGTTTATTAAGTATATATATTTTATGTACATAAGTATCATATATGTATATGTATGGTTGTATGATGGAACTTTGGAAAATTAGGTTTATATCTTCAGGCTATGGTACAAGAAGTCGACGAAGATGACGTTTTGTCAACCTTTGTTCTGCCGCATAAAATGCCATAAAGGTTTTTCCTTACATTGAACATGAACGAACATGTTGTTTTTTTTTTTTTTTTTTTTTGTTTTGCGGAAAAGCAGAAGGGAAGAATAAACCACCCATTTTCCACTTCTTATATTTAAATTATACATTATACTAAAATATCCCATAACTGCTTTACCTACCCATTGTCCTTGTCGGTACACCATCTAACTACTTATAGATATACATACATACATGTACATAACTGGTATAGTTGGTAGACAATACACCTGTCCGTCCATGTGCTTCCCACCTTTAGTTTTCCTAACCTATTCTTTTGTGTAGAATAAAGTTTTCTAACTTTTCTCTAGAAGGTTCATTACATATTAATGACACGTCTACCTTCGTCCTTACGCGCCACTAAATGCTAGTATAGCTAGTCAGAGTATGTAAGTATATATATATACATAATTATACATACGTATACATATGTAGGTAATCCTGATCAAGTATGTATGTATGTCGGTGTATAATATATACATAACATGAATATCCTTTAGTTTTTCTTTTATAGGCACACGCAGAACACTTCAGCCCTTCAAGAAAAAATATAAAAAAAAAGCTAAAAGAAGAAGAAAAAAATAAGGGGAAAGCGCAGCATGGCATCGCAGGTAAGGAAAAACTCATAGAGTCTTTGGTTTTCGTTTTATTCCTCCCTCCTAGTAAATTATTCTTGGGTAAACATGAAAAAAGAAAAATCAATATTCACCGTAGTATATTTTTATTTGTTGTATCCAAAGTTACTTTGAATGCATCTAGAAAATGCACACTGTGTATTACGTGCTAGGTTTATCTGAATGGGTCTTGGGTGCTTTTTTTGGATTTTTAAGAAATAAATTGTGGGTCGTAGAAACGAAATATGTTTTTGTGCTTTTTCTATACAGGTAACCTAACCTGGTGCATTTTTATTAAAGAAGCAAACAGACAAGTAAAACTTGAGGGCTGTCTAAATTATGCACATTGAATATCCTTAATGCCTTAGCATGTCTTAAGACGGACACCTATAGTTTATGATATGAAATCTTAACTGTTTGAAAAAAATATGAAAACTATTTTCAAAATTCAGGTTCAACTGCCATAAAGTTTCCTTTAAAAATTTAACAAATTATGAAAAAATATTACTAGTGACACTAACTCTCTGAATTGAGTAAGTGTCACTAAATCCTCGTCTTCGTGTGGTGTGTTGTGGTGTCGTGTGTCGCTATCGCTTCAATGTATTTAATATGCGTAGAGCTGTATATGGCTCATGTTATGTATTGTGGTGTGGTGTTTTGTGTCGGAATCAATCTTTTACCGATTGCTCCATACCACGCTGTATCGGGGACATCTTTTTCGGTGCGAAAGATAAGAAAATATTCGGGGAAACGAATAACTAAATAGCGAAACAAAAAATGAAAGTTTGAAGACAAAATTCTGATTATTGTACAAAATCAGTGACACAACACATCACTCCACAACACACCACACGAAATAGTTGTAGCTACGGCTTTAGACCGAAACCACACTTATCTCGTGTGGTGTGTTGTGGAGTGGTATGTTGCTGTCGCTTTAATGTATTTTGTATGCGTAATTCATTTTTGTCTCGTGTGATGTATTCTGGTGTGCTGTGTTGTGTCAATCTTTTACCGATTGTGCTATACCATCACGCTGTGTCGAAACCATAATTTTTTATGCTTAAGATAAGAGAGTGCTCGGAAAAGAGAATAAGTAAATAGAGAAAGCAAACAAATTAAGTTTACAACATAAAACTTTGATTATTATGCACAGTCAGCGACACAACACATATCTCCACAACACGATATCGGTGTGATGCCGATTTAAAAAGAAGATTTCCCATATTTACGGAAAACGAAAGCCACACGTCATGTTCAGTGCCGCAAAATCAAATTGCGTACATTTTTGTATTGTGCATATTTTATTATAACTATCTAAAAAATATCTTAGCTTGGAATACAACTCCCCCGCTAGTTAAGGAGACATATGTATTATCTAATCGTAATTTCATAAACAGCTTAAATAATCTATTAATTCAAGGGGAAATATCATGTAAAATTAAACAGAAATAAACTAATTATGAGGTTTTTATTTATCATTTTTTAATAAGACACAAGATTTAAATTCATGTTCAATCGTGGTGCAGGATCTTCCACAGCCCAAGAGGGATTTTTGATTCACTTAGGTGGGTTAAAATTACACAAATTGATGGACAAGTAGATTTTTAACCTACCAGGCTAGAATTCCACAGGAAGGCCCATACAGAGTGTGAATTTTGACCAACTTTAGTGATTTAAAAATTATTCAGTTTATTGTTATTAAAGAAAAACATTTATTCTGCCTTTTTTAAGCTTAAGATTCGTTTTAAGAGTTCAATAGGATATAATATTTTCTTGTTTGCGCGTGCCCCGTTTCGCATGTTCAAAAGATTTGAACTCTCTTTCTGGGTTCTCTGTCCCGCTCACACAACTTCGTTGCTCCGCTTAGGGTGTGTTCAGTCGCCAGGTAGGCGAAAATGTCAAAAGTTTTCTTAATAAGCATTACGTTGTGTAATTTAAAAAAAAAAATAAGAAAATATTTGTGAACTTATGACCCATTTCCTCTTTAAAATTAAGAGAGTTTTTTTTACTGAATTCTGGCTCATCAAGGTGGGATATAATTCCACAATTTACATATTCATGGATTTGCAACCCACCCAAGTGGGTCGAAAGTCCATTGTGAACTTTTGGCCTGTGGAATTACGACCTTGCACCTTTAATCTTAACGATTTACTTGAAAAATCTAAGTTAAACTTATTAGGTCAGATTTAGACTTTGGTGCCAATACCGACATCTGTCTTAAATATTCTTCCAAAGAAAAAATTAAAAAAATATATTTTAGGTAGATTTGGGATACCACGGGATCCCGCAGGTGGGTAAAGAAACAAACCTAATTAATACTTAATTTACTTATGGGAGCTTGTAATACTTGCTCGCGAATCAGGTTAAATTAAAATGGCACACTGTAAATTTACAATTTTCTCTTGTTAAGTTTACATGGCCTCTTGTCAAATATTCTAAAATTACGCTTGCATTACATATCTACAAAATTATATAAATGAGGCAATATTAAAACTATGCATCAATTGATTTCGAAGGGAAAACAGTTTCAATGACAATTTCAACTAGGTTTTGATACTCCAAAATACAACCAGGTTGTGTTAATGTTTAGACTAAAGTTATAAGTTGATACCTCGATTTCAAAAGTCGCTATGGGATATATGTACATATGTAACCATTAATCATTTAATTATGTAACGTATACGCCAAGGTGTACCTCCTACTGATGGTTAGGTCATAATCCGAAAAATTCCTATTGTGGGATATTTGGGTTAATTGATTAGTAATAATTAGTCCCTTTTAAAGGTAAGAACATCACTCAGGTTTTTGGTTTGTTGGATTACGAATTCGGTAAAAAACCAAAGCACTGATGAAAAACAAAATGGCAAATAAATCTCATAAATTTTCTATTACATATAGGCACAAAATTAGGTATCATTCTATCATTTTTAGTCCAATTTAATTTTTTTTAGCAACCGTACAGGTAGACATTCATTTGCACTCAACGAACAACGGAAATGAATGAAGTTAGATATTCCCTGGAACGGGCATATCAATATGACTGCATTTCTTCTTTGTAACTTCAAATTTCAATTTAAAATATATTGTGTACATATAAATCTACTTGTGTATATATTTTTTTCAAAAACCCTTTGTCTAAAATACCTCTCGTTTTTTTTATAGTTATAACATCCCTTTGGATTATCCACTTTTAGAACACCAAATCTCTTAAAGAATAAAAATGTCTTGTAAATATTCCCCAAGGAATAAAAGCTAAACACATAATTCTAAACCTCAACTCTCTCCACTGGAAAATCCTTCTATTCTTTTTTTTGTTTCGATTCAATAAAAGCTATTTTCCATTCCAACCATCATCACCAAGACGAGGAAGGTGAAAATAAAAACAAAGCAATAAATGACAACCAAAAGAAAAAAAAAGAAAAAACAATTTTCTATGAAACAGTAAACTTAAGTTCCTTTTACGCACTTACCCTTCAACTTTTATCCTTAAGCTTCAATCCGCCTTGAAGATTGTTTATTTTTTTTTGTAGTATTTTTTTAAACACACATACAAAAATATACAGTATTTCTTGGTTTATTTTTCTTTTATGGAGCACACTGAAGATCCTTTAACTTCCTGTTTTTGAAATGTAGACAATAATCTATCTTTTGTTTACTTTTCCAACTCACATCTCATCAATTCAAACCACGATCAAAAAATGTTTAATGAATGAAGATGAAGTAGGTTTATGGGAAAAACACAATGCTGCGATTATATATTATCCAAGGACGAAAAGGACCAAAAGAACACACAAAAACAAATAACACAAAAATGATGAACAACGTTATGAATTATTGAATATGAATTATTTGGCAATCTTAAGCGTTTAACTGTTTTTCTCATTCCCTTTCTGTTTTCTTTATTGTTGTTCTTGTGTTTTGCTTTTATCCTTGATGAATATTAAATTCTGAGTTTTGTTTTTTTTTTTTTTTTTGTTATTTTATTTTTTTCATGAAATATTGCTGTTTCCTGTTTAGCTATACACACGCACGCACACTCGCTCTTTTTTCTTCTTGTTTCTCTTTCTCCGAGCACCGGTCAATAACGGGACTACTCATAAACTCCACACGCGCCGTTAGAAACAGTGGGAAGTAAAAAAGTGGGTGGAAATGAAATAAAAAAAACGAGAAAAATTATGGTGATTACGGTGTAGAGTCCCTATTGTTGTGTTGTTGTTGTTGTTGTTGTTGTGCCAAAAATATATCGAGAAGAATTAAATCGCCACACCTGTTATATATATGGGTCTCTTCTTTACACGAACTCAACTATATGACGTGGTCAGGTGGTGTCCACTTAATTTTACAGGAATGGAAGGGTGGTTTTGGGCAAGATTAGTTAAGTTTCATTTAAAAGGTCAAAGTATGATGTCATTCCTCTTTAAGTGCTACAGTTTTCAAGGATAAAGAGGTTATGTTAATGATACAATTTTTTTTTTAATCACAGAAAGGTCCAAATGAATAAGCAAGGACATTAAAAATAAGCTTAACTTTGAGCCCGATAATTATTAAGTCATAAAAATTGTTTTATTTATTTTGTTATCTTCTTGTTTACACACTTAAATTAGATTTATGTATTAAGTCTCTCAAAAGAGAGATGGTATTGTAATTCTCTTAAAATTATAAAACTCCCCGCGCTTTCCGTTTCTTATGGCAAACGTCAAAATACTTCTGCTAGACGTCAAGGGTTATAAATTTCCGCCTTCCTTTTTTCCCCTTCTCTTTCGTTCTCTGTCACTCTTATTTCTTCTTTCTTTATGTTTTATTTTTGCACACACTCACGTTTATTGGAAAATATCCTTTTTCACTGAGTAAACGCTACTAAAAAGTTTTTTTTTTTTTTAACAGCTAAAAATCTTTACTTTTGTTTATGTAATATGCCGCAAGGATTATTTTTCACCGTTTTATTTTTTTAATTTTTATTATTAATATTATAATTAACAATTCAAGGACACTATGTTGATATGTATGTGTTATATATTTATAACATAGATATATAGAGATGCTTATAATTAATTAAATTTAACCTTAAATACTAGTGATATGTATTTGATATGTTTAAGTTATGGGTGTCCTTAAATTACATTATTTATGGCTTTCCGACTCTACACCGTATAAGGCGACGAATTCGAAGGAAAAAAATTAAGTTCGCACTGATTTAGGATCACATTTATAAAGGATTTTTATGTTTTTTTTTTCCACTTGATACCCCAAAGTATCCTGCTCCTTTTTTTTTGAAAATTTCTTTCAAGTGATATGTTATCGATTTAGATAATGCTTCAATGAGAAAAGAATCCTTAGAAAAAGGACTCTATTAATAAACGCTATTAATTTGTTTTATTTTAATATTTAAAAATAACTTTTTTTTTACAAGGCGGATCTGACGAAATGTTGAAAAGTCGAAGTGTTATCGTTAACTCGGCTCTGCTTCAGCTTGAGAGAGATGAAAAACCGTTCATGAATATTTTAAGATACAATTTTCTCGATGAGAAGGGGGCTGTATACAAAGAGGGGAATGAGTTAGAGCATCATTGAGTGTAGAATCCCCCATGAAACAGAAACAGCCACACCATGCACACCTTTTATTTACCCAACCCACTCAACACAAAATAAGATGAGAGTCATAGAGAGAGAGAAAGGGAGAAAGAGATAAAACCAATATGACATGAATGACGCTTTTTAAGGGAAAAAAGGATGTCGTTACAGTGCGCAAAGCTTTTTGTTATCACAGAATATAGAATTAATTTTTTTTACTAAATTGGTCTTGTGGTTGTCGAAATGGGTGGCTGTGGCTGTGGCTGCGTCTGTTGCTGAGGGTGAGTATTTTTATGTTGGGAAAGTTTTAATTTGAATGTTGGTCGAGGGAGTCAAACTCATGCGCTCTGATGAAAATTTGAATATGAGAATGACATTGACAGTTAAAATTCATTCTAGTACTTTTATAGATAAGAAAGTTTTAACAATTTTGAAAACAAAAGAACAGGGTAGATTTTTGACAAATAAAAATGAAAAGGAAACAGAACGAAGTAATAGTTTAAATAAATGATGAGATAATTTAAAAGTTCTGTTATGTATATGATAACATAAACAATTATTAAGTAAGATTCGTAAGTAAAGTTCCTACTCCTTATGTATAAGAAGCATCGTACGTCTTGTATCATTACGGGACAACATCATGCTATATTACTATGTATCATACTTTTCCTCTTTTCTTCCACTTAGATTTAAGATCATTTTTGTAATATAGTTTAAGTAATAAAATAACTGATGAACTAACCGGTTGTCTTTTGAATATATAATAAGTTCCATTCGTGTTCTTGAAATAAAAAAAATATAACTGCTTTTATTCTTAGCTCATTTTCTTATGAAGTTTAACATGTATTTTACCTGCACATCAATTTGACGTTTTAGACAAGTTCCATTCAAAGTTTTTTACAGAAAAGTTTTCACCGAATATGAAAACATCGATTTCCTAATGTCGAATTCCTTTCAACAAAAAAATCGATTTTTTTTTTACAAACAGAATCGAATTTTGTCTGTTGTTGAAAAGAATTTATGTAAAGAATCGGTTTTTTTTGTTATTGTGTGTGTGGTGATTGACAGCTCAATTAAATAAAAGTTATTGTTATTATCGCGAAATACTTAATATATATAAATGAAATAATCACTGAAATAAAAATTCGTTGCAACCAAAAACTCAGTTTGTCTTTCTAAAACACAGCGAAATTCAATTTGAGATTTTAGAAATGTCAAATCTTGCTTACGTGTTTGCAAATCGTTGTAAATTCTTTTTTAAATCTTGCAAAATATGCTAGATTTGTTTGGCAGAAAAAATTCGATTCTTTTTCCAAACAGAATTGATTCTTTGGTTGAAAAGAATTCCACATAAATTTACACAAAAACTACCGAATGTTGCCTCTTAATAAAATGACTTCTTAAAGCATTTATCAATTTTGACCAGTAAATCCGCTGTCGTAATAATAATGTAAACGGTCACATAAACCGTTGGTAGATTTTCCATTTAGGGGGCGTGGTAATCGCCCACCTTTTCAAAATTGTTATCAATTATATGGAGCACTTCCGATTGCTGTAGGAAAATGAAATTTGGTAGAGCGGTAGAACTTGAATTGCATACGAAGGAAAAAAATAATATTCGAGGTTTTCTATGTAGGGGGCGTGGTATCATTTCTCATTTTTCAGAAGTATGTACTTCCAATTGCTGCTAGACTTATGAAATTTCGTAGAACGTAAGGACTAAAAATATGTACATACAATAGAAAAAAATAGAACATTTAAGGTTTTCCATTTAGTGGGCGTGGTATATGCGCCCACTATCTCCCTAGTATCTTTTGAGGTTTTGGCCTGGCAAAAATACAAATCTTTGCAAAAAGGGATGAGACCAGACCAAAAACATAAATGTTAAAAATAAACCAAGTTCTTCTATACAAAAACCTGTATGCAACAACTCAGCCGCGAAAAGTAGTAAGATCTAATAGTACGCCAAAAATTCTTACTTTATGAAAGTTTAATAATATTAAATATTTAAAGTAGAGTTTCCAATTATGAGAGAAACTTAGAAACTTATGGTCTTATTTATAAACGTTGTCTAACTTTAGATAACTGTCCAACTTTGGAAAATGTGTTCAAAAACCTTGTTTATTGTTGTCTTATAGCTGCCTAACTTAGATACAAGAGTAAATTGTCTTAACCATGAATAATGTGATATTTATTTTTATTAAAGAAAGCATACTTCCACCAATTTGAAAATAGTTAGACAACGTCTAAATAGAAAAAAAATCTAATAAATACGACTGTTATTATTTAATGATTACTGACTAAAATTAGGTGGGTTTAATATTGTAAGTGTGAAAGTTCGTTCCTCTTAATCTCTGAAAATACTAAATTGATTAATATGAAAATAGAGCTAGATATGGGAAGTTAGGCTATTTTTTTTTTTTGGAAAATTTAGACAAAAAAATGACAGTTAGTTTGTGTGTATGTATGTTTTTTCCACTCAGTCTTTCAAAATATATACATAGGTATAAGGAATTGTAATGAGAATTGCTGGGCGAGGGCATGGAAAATGACGATGGATATAAGCTAAAAAAAAGAGTACGTTTGTCTGTCTTGCTGTCGGATGTACAGATTTACTTCTTTCCAATACACTCCGGCATATATGTAAGTAATGTTTCTTATTTTATAATAAGTATTGGTAGAGTGTTGGTATATGCCATAGGTTGAAATTTATTTATTTATTTGGGTATTATCTATCAAGTACATTAACTTTTTTTAGATGTAATACAGTTGAATCTTAGAAAGATCAACGGTTCTATAAGATGAACATTTCGGAATGATGAACGAAATATTTTCACCCTCCAGTGCTCAAAATGATGAACAAGTTGCAATTTTATTCTCGAAAAGATGAACGATTTATTCCCAAATCAATTTTTTAATTTTTTTTTGCCTTTAGCTCCTCGTATTATATTTACATATGTAACGTTATTCAGTTTGTTTTAACTTCATATGTAAATTAAATTTTATGTTTTTATTTATAACTTTATCTTCTTCCTCAACTAAATATTGATGCTCGAAAAGATGTACAATTTGAAAAGATGAACGGGCCCTGTTTTATATCTGTTCATTTTTTCAAGATTCTACTGTATTACATATTACGTAAACTAAAAAAAAATACTAATTTAAAAATAGTTAAAAAGTAACGTAAGATAAATATAATTTAGAAATTTAAAATTAAAATAAATACTACATGCAGCTATTCAAAATAGTTTTCTTGTAAACATCTCTACTCATATTGGGCCCTATGGCGAACGACATTTCCCGGCAAATATTTCCCACGTTCGAAAAATTCTTATCGTGAATGATGGTGTTCGAAATTCCCCTCGGAATTTATTGCTATCGTGAACAATATTTCCATGGGAAATTTGTTGTAATTTCTCTGGAATTTTTCCGCATTTATTTTGGTAAATTTTTTTTGATAAATAAACACAATTTTTTAATAATTGACGAACTCAACAAATCAAAACCAAATAGAACTGCTGGTCAGTATTATGGAAAAGAATACAGATATAGAGACTGGATTTTCTACCTACAGGGTAAAAGAAGATTTGGCAAAATTTGGCCGAAATGCATCTTCATTTGGATTACCTTCTTGCAGCAAAAAACCAAAAATGCAAAACCAAGAAAAAGATCACTGAGTTTATATTTTTCGAAAAAATATAAATTTTTCTTTCTTTGCTCTTCCGCGGTTTGAATTTTCATCCATTCTGGACAAAGCTTTTCCTCGAAAATGTTAAGGAAGTTCGACCTACATCGTGGTCCTTGTCGACTCCTCTTTGGTACCCACCTTCAGCAAAAAAAACGCAGACATGCACTAAGCCTGACGATGTGTGGACAGTGTTTTCAGATGGAGGGATTTTGTTCTTCTGCGAACTTTAACACCTCGTTCAAATGGAAAAATCTAATTGGCAACATGAAAAAATTCAATTATTTTGTTTGTTGTGCACCCTAGCAAGGTATCGAAGAGGAAAATTTTATGCAATTTTATACAATTCAGTTGAAATGATCGCACCCAATATTTCTTTCTTCACATGGATGGGGAATTTGTTTGGGATATTTTGTTTTATTGTAAAGGGAATTTCAACTTAAATTTAATTTTTTTTAATTATGATCCTTTGATAACACTGTACACAATTCGAAATTGATCTCCGAAAATAATTTTGTCTTTTGAATGTTGGTAGTTTTTTCCCTGGGAAAAATTTATTCCGAGGGAAGTTCACGATAACTAGAAATATTTCTTGGGAATTAAACTTTCCGTGGGAACTAAAATTCCCCGGGAGATTCCCGATAGGGCCCATTGAGATCGCAGCTATCTGAAGATTGAGTTTCTTATTTGAAAAAATTTACATTGAATGACTTTGTTTTTCAACGGAGATTTCCCCACCAGTGGTAAGGGGTCTCGCTTTTAGTAAACATAAACATGAAAGCCGTTGATAAGCCGATCAATAGCCATTGATTACCCGGTTAAAAGTCGTTGATAAGCCGGTTAAAAGTCGTTGATAAGCCGGTTAAAAGTCGTTAATAAGCCGGTTAATAGCCGTTGACAAACCGGTTAAATGCCGTTGATAAGCCAGTTAAAAGCTGTTGATAAGCTGGTTAAAAGTTGTTGATAAACTGGTTAAAAGCCGTTGATAAGCCGGTTAAGAGCCGTTGATAGGCCGGTTAAAAGCCGATTTTTATCTCTCTTTTGAATTTATGGACATAATTATTAACGTTCTCTTTTTCAAATCTTCTTTATTTATGATATTTTGAATTTGCATGCAAGCCAAAATAATTAGTATATGTAGTACTATATTCATAAAACTTATAGAAGTTTACAACAATTACTTTGTTTGGCTTAAATAAAAATAGAAGTCTAATAATTCATTTGAAACAACATTTACTGTAGTTATATTAATAGTCATGTTATAATTTTAGGGAAGAAGTATATTATGTACTTCCAATGAAAGAAAATCAAGTATCTTTTTTAATAGTATGCGCGTCGAGGGTTATTCTGAAATTACAAAAAAAAAAATAAATAAATACAATATAAATCGTTTTTATACAAAACAAAATTTACTAATGGGTTAGGTCTAAATCTATACGCCAACATCATTCTCTTCCTATAAGCATCATATTCATTGTCACAGTCTTCAGGTGCCGCAGCACTTGCTACACCTAATCCCTGATGACCATCCCGCTGTGGAGCCCTAGGAGATATTAATTTAAAAACGAGCCTGAAAACAAAATTAGTTTTTACTTATTAACAGGATCAACGATTCCAGTTCCAGCTGATCCCAAACCTTGGCCCTCTTTCCAGCCAAGCTTTTGTAGCATTTGAAAACCAACATTATCCTCTCGAAGTTTGTACTCTTTGTAATCGCTCAAGTCTGGTTGTCGGTTGCTCTTCTTAGCTTCGTATTGCTCCATGAATTTTTTTAGTTCTTCTGGCGGCAGAAAATCACCTATATGATGCTTTCCTTCTGATTGCTTGGTAAGGGCCGATGCCCAAGCGTTTGTGGCTTCCATTTCAGCGTTACGTAACTTGTGTTCCCAAGTTCCTCCGGTCACATCTTCATCGGAATCATATTCGTATTTAAATTTTCCAGACCTGGCTAATCGATCGATCTCTTGTCGCTTTCTCAGCATATCTTGATACAATAGATTTACCTTAAAGTGCTCCTCACACTTTCTCCATTCGTCCTCTTCTAATTCTGTTGTGCCGTAATTTTGACGTGCGTATTGCAGCAATGCTGGGTCTGTTCGTTGCATTCCCGACAATACTGGTTTGTTTTGGTTAGTCAAAGTACATAAAGCAGGTGGTACTTCCTCAGACTTTTCTCCCCAACGACTTTTGCGTAGTTTTTTCTTCTCTTCTCGCTGACGCTCCTCTTCCATAATTTCATTGCGACACTCGATACGTCGTTTTAAATTGTCACGATTACGATCCATCATGCCACGCATGTACTCATCATCAGAATCTTCATCGCGATCCATCACACTTTCTGGATCATACTTATCGTCAAATGTAGTTGCAGATTTAGCCAAGTCAAAGTGTTGCATTTCATCTTGCTCGAATAGCTCCTGCTCCTGCAGTTGTTGGTCCAAACGTGAGGCTTCCAATTCTTTGCGGTAACTAATATATTGCTCAGAATCCTTCTCAAATAGAAACCTGAAGATTTAAAATGAAATGAAATTAATTTGTTTAATTAAACTATAGTATAGTCGTAATGTTAATTTTTGCAATAACAATAACAGTTGACTCAATTTGTTTTCTTTTGTTTAGATATTTATTTTGTTTTGCTCGTAGTGCAGTAGAGCAATAGCATGGTTCTCCATTTATATCTGTCCCATCATCATGACACATGTTGACATCAATCATTATCAAATCCAATCCGGTGAGGTCCTCTTGTTTTTACACGTTTTTTTTTATATTGTTTTCGAAGCTAATTGGTACGACCCATTTATGGTAACGTTTGAATTTTGTATTTTTTTATATTTAATTATAGAAATAAAAATTTTCTATTAACTTAATTAAACTGCTTGACGTGTTTTTTACAAAAAAAAAAAATAAATACAACTTCATAATGAACATGCATTGCCAATTCGGAAAAAAAAAATATTTTATATGATTGTGGTATTTAATTTCTTAAAAACAAACAAATAAATTGATGCAGACAACTGAATTGATAAAAGAATTAAAATTTTTAAAACAATGATGGCTCAAAACTTGTAAGAAACCAGGCTAAGAGATCATCTTGTCAGCGATTCATTCATTCATGAAGTTATAAGCGGTAAATTGTATGTACAGATTAAAAGGCAAACACGTTTTTTGCGGGCCATTCCATTTATCTATCTTTTTATGTATTTATATTTGTTAATGGAATTCTTTCAGGAAGAACGGTTAGGAACTTATGAAATTCCAAAGTTTTCCACATATGTATATGAAATAGTGAATTTTAGTGTCTCTTAGACCCAAGGTACCAACTTTTCATTGAGTAATATTAATTAAGTAATTTGTGAGATACACGCAAATTGAAAAAATTACAACTCATTAGTAAGTGGTGTAGAAAGCCCAATCAGCTAATGGTCAACAATTTTAAAGCTAAAAATGAAATTCCTAAATGATTATCAATCAATTGAATTCGGGGTTTATGGTAAGGTCACACCCCATTTTGATGCCTTTTTAATTTATATTTGGATTTGACAAATCTATCCATATTTACGAAAAAGGCGAAAAAGGACCAATTTTTCAGTACTTAACCAACTCTGAGTCCAACCAGGGTGCATTAACCCTGCATACAAATCAATAATTAATTAATAAAGCCTGTGTTAAATATATCTCTTCAAATAGTATAGAGTTAAATTATACAATTTGGCACATTTTTTTTTTGTTTTATCCTAAAACTTGATGGATGATCTCGCTTTAAAAAAGTTGGCCTAAGGAAAATAAACACTTTCAAGCAGTTTAATCTCTTTCAATTCTCTAAAATAAATAATATATAAAATATAAATCATGCAAACTGAATTCAACCGAATTATTTTAATTGCTAAAAACGGAATTGATTTTTTTTTTTAAGTACATTATATTATTTATTACCACAAGGATGGGTGTAAAGCGTTTTTATGCGAACGTATTTTATCTTCATAACCATCACCAAAATCGGCAACCAAATCGATTAATTGTTCTAATGATGTCGGTAATGTTATAGAGTCATTTGAGTTGTCTGAAAAAACTACATAAAATCTCGTTTACCAAAACAAGTTAACACATTAAAAATAAATAATAGTTAGAGGTGGACTAGTGTGGCGTCCTGGGCTTTTTCAATGGTCATATTTAAGGTATTGACAAATTTTGTTGAACTAATTATTGTAAAAAGAGTTCCAATATTTGAAAAAAAAAGATTGTAAAATTTTTAGGACAAGGTAGGAGAGAGAATTCAGGGCTAAGGATGACTTGAAATTTTAATTCAAAATGATTGAAAGAAACGGAACTACACGGAATCCACTCAACACTAATATTTTTGCTCACCCACCTTTTTCTGTCATTTCGGATGGCACCTGAATTGCATCCAAGTTAAACTCTGGCTTAGGAATGGCATTTAAATCGAAATCCTTCGGCGGAGGAATTGTGTTCAATTGCAGTGGCTCTGGTGGTGGTATCATATAAAGTGGAGGAATGCACTGTTGCAGGGGTACTGGTGGTGGTGGTGGAGGCGGTGGTGGAACTGTAACTTGTATATTCATCATTGGGGGAGGAATCACAAGATTGAAGTATGAATTTGGAACTATTGGCGGATGAGGTACTTCATTTGGAGGCATTTTAGTTTCAATTGGCATGGGCTGTGGAGCTTGTTGTAATAGTTGGTGCTGTTGCTGATGCTGTTGTTGGTGGTGGTGTTGTTGCTGTTGTTGTTGTAGTTGTTGTTGCTGTTGCAACTGTTGGTGCTGTTGTTGCTGTTGCTGCTGTTGTTGCTGTTGTTGCTGTTGTTGCTGTTGCTGCTGTTGTTGCTGCTGTTGCTGTTGCTGCTGTTGCTCATTCAGAATAGTAGATTCATAGGGAATGGGTTCTGGGTCTTTTTCCTGTTGATCTTGAACCTCTAATTCTTCTTCAGGCTGTGGTTCAGGTTGCGGTGGCGGTGGTTCCGGCCTGAAACAAAAATTAAATTTTAATCAAGTGCGAGATATTTTCCTATTATAAAAATATAAATTAATAATCAAGAAGACATAATATGACAATAGGTCAAAATCATAGTCATAAGAACGAAGGAACAATGAATAAAAGAAACATTATAAACCTTTTTCTTTGAGAATTTGGGGTATTTTCAGAGAGGAATAGTAATTGTTTTCAACCTGCTGCTAGTTTTTCAACATTTCAGAAAAGTTATTACACATTTTCTGGTATATTTTAAGAGCTGCCAGCTTAAAAAAGGTGGGCCCAGTTCAGTAGTCTATTTTTTTTTTAAGATTGACCACCAAATAATGTTTAAGTTCAATTCATCGGGCTTGTTTCTCTCAGACCATAGCTATAATCGCCTAAAAAGAAAGCTTCCGTAAAAGCTTAATTTTTTTCGACAGAAGGAAAGTGAACAATTCCGTTGTTTTTGTCTCTCCTGCTATACCATACTAAGAAAGCAGCCAAAAGAAAATTTAAACATTGTTTTTTTTTTTTAGTTATCTCTAAACCCATTTCAACGTTGGTCTTTCCTCAGTTTCGAAAAACAAGTGGAAATCAACCATACCACTCTCGAGTTTGGCGAATATGTCGAGAAAACAACAGAGTTACAAAAGTATGCCAAAAAATATACCTACTTTTCATACTGTGAGCCACAGTCAAAATATGTAAAATCAGACTGGTAGTGTCAACCGCTTATGAAACGTTTTTCTATTGTTTACTCTATTTATGTAAATTGATTTCTCAGATAAATTAAACATGTATGTATATGCCTATATTCTTCATGTACTCACTTGTGTTTTTCAAGAATCTTTTTGAAATGCGTAAGGAAAGAACCATCATTGCAAAATGTATTCTTTAGTTTTGATTGATTACTTATACCACATATTGTTGTTGGAGATTGTGGTGGGGCTGTTGTTTCAATGACTTCTACATCTTCCGGTGCTCTGAAAACGATCATTATGTAAACAACTTTGCCAATCAAACATTTAATTAAACCATAACTCACGGCTCTTCGACATTTTGTTTAGATGCAATGCTTTGTGCAGCTGCTACTTGCTTAGCCAGTTCAGCTGTTCTTTGCTTTTCAAGAATCTCCTGGCGTTTTTTGGCAATGACCTCCTCTTGTTTGGACATTTGCGCGAATCGATCGACGCGGCTTAAGTACTGCCGAGACATTCTGAAACAGAAAAAAGATTTTGTATGGTAAAGAAGTGGGTGTAGTAGATAGGTAGGTACCTACACAGATTGAATTACATAAAATCAATCGAGTATCTATGTTTTTGATAAATATAATATGTAAAATATATAATAAAAATACCTTTGAGGGTTGTGAAATTTTGTAATCAGGTTGGTTGAAAATATATTTTTTTATAATTTTTATAAAATTTACTGAAAAATTACAATTTTCACATTGAATTAAACGGAAGGGCACCAGAAAATTAAAAACTGAAAAGTGAATTTTTGACAAATCACAGAAGAATAAGAAAAAGAATGCATTCAGTGTGAATTTTGATATTAGGTAGGTTCAAGTTTGCTACTCCATCACTGAAATGAGATTACAACAACACAAGCCAATTCGAATAGCTTTGGATAGATAACCGAACACGGTCAATGTGCCCGTACATGCATGTTGCGCGGACTCTCATATAAGCCTATAGTACTCAAAATCGAAACCCAAACCCAACTGTTTCGAAACTAAAAGTTGCACGTGTGTGCCTGGCTAAGGCGTCAGTTATAGCGATCAGGAAAAACCATCAGGAAAAGTTGAAACAGATGGATACGATTTTTTTTTCCTTTTACAAATCTGTCAGTGGAACAAGTAAAAGATGGAACGCAAATAATTGGAACGATTTGTTCCATTTTGTGTGAAGTGACAATCAGCTGGCACGAAAAATGAATTTACATCAGGAAAACACATTAATGCATTTTTAACAATAAAATAATTGTTGAGTTGAAAATTTTATTTGCAAAAAAAATTCATTGAGTTATTTGTCATCGATTAGTACAACATTTGCGTTTCAAATCGAATGAAAACCTAGTAAATAATCCATTTGAAAGTTTTTCCTGTTTCGTTTTCCTGATCGCTATAACTGACGCCTAAAGAGGATTGAGTGGTCTACAATTGATTGAGATTAGAAATTTAAAAAAAACTTTTAATTTCGAAACTATTTGGTTTCGATTTTGAGTCCTATAGGGTTGTACGAAACAGCGCGCATGTGCGTGTGTGCGGACTCCCATATAAACCGAAACTCAAAAACGAAACCAAACTGTTTCGAAACTGTTAAGTTGGATGTGCGCGCCTTGCCCTCAGTCACCTTTTACATGAGGAAACAAGATTTTTAAGCCTGTAGGTGGAGAACGTATGTGGTGGCTGACAAAATAGCTGAGGTTGGAAAAATTGCAGAGTAATCGCTCTTTCTTCTTTGTGCCTTTTCTTATTGTTCGACACATTACAGTAAAGAGTGTGGAGAGATATTTCCTTTTCATTAAAAATCGCAGTCTTTAAAAGGATCCCTTCAACCGAAAAGAGACCAAAAGAGAAACGAAGTTTAAAAATCGCAGTCGTCTAAATGCAGTCAAAGGACGCTTAAAAATCGCTGTTTTTTAAAAGCAGTCTAATCGAACAGTACTTATAATTTTTCGCCGCAACAACAACTGCTGTCAAAATTTTAAATGTACACACACTGCATGCATTTCTGTCTGAATTGAAACAAAAAATTAAAACTTCACAAAACTGCGTTTTCATAAATATACTTCATAAGAAAAAATATCACAAAGAAGAAAAAATTGAGAAATTTACTACTTGAACAAAATGAATAAAATTCTTGCAGGAATTCATATTACCGATAAACCAAATGAATTTCTTCACCTAGAGAATGTTGACTTCGAAAAAACTGTTTTCCATCTCAAAACAGAAATCGGCAAAAAACTTGATATATCTCCAGATTGCCTTGGTAAGTACCTACCCATTGTTGTTTTCTTTTGTCTTACTAAATTTCTTTTTGCATATCACGACACTCACAATGCACTTTAATTTTTATTTAATTTAGAGCTGGTCTACTTTGGCTTGATTTTACAGGATGATGCATCAATATCTCAAATCGAACCCGATTCCACTGTACATGTTTTCAAAAAAACCAAAAGATACGAACCATATGTTCCGAATTTGCCTGAAGATTGTGAAAATGAAGTTCAGTCCCTCTTCAATGTCATATCGAATATACAAATCAATGTCAACTCCAGAGTGAATATTTTACAAAAGATTCTTGCAGAATATCCAGAGTTCCGGAGAAATCTTGGTGCTCAGGCTTTAATAAGAGATTCGGTCTTATTCAATACACTTCATCAGCCAGAGGTTGTCAACAATATCGCAAAAAAGTATCCAATTATTTGTGAAGCAGCTTCCTTTATTGTGGAAACTGTTAAGAAGGAACTTGCTCGCAATTCCAATTTCAGTAAGTATACAATAACTGTTGTTTAATAATTTATTATTCTATTACTATGCTCGTGGTGGGATTGGCAAAATTGGATCTTATATTGTTTTTGATATATTTTCGTAAGCAAATCCAATCTGGGACTATTAAAAAACCCAGGGGTGGAATCGCGTAAGACGATAGTTGATTGTTGATAATCAACATGAATGATTTTGCTCCACGTAAGGTGATTATCAAAATTGAAAACACTTTTTTTGCTATGGTTTGTTGGTGATATCTATTTAGGTGTCACTTTCACACAGGTCGTTTAATTTTTGAGAAAGATAGGTTGTGTGAGATTCTCTACTAATCGAAAGTTTAGTGAAAAAAAGTAAAAAAGATATCAAACTTAAAATAAAAATAAGTGAACGATTATGTATAGGAACGATCTATGAGGATCCTATTGAAGTTTTTGGGTTATTCGCCCAGAGCTTGACAGGGCATTGTCACGGGATATGTTTCCATGTAAGAGGAAATTATTTTTATTTGTTGTTTTGTGGCAGTCCTTAAAAAAACAAACATTTTTATTAATCTATAACTGTTGCAAGTTATGTAGGTATACTTACATTTTTGCAGAAACAAAACTTTTTATTGCAAATTTAAAACATTAAAACACAACTGCTGATCGAAAGGACATTTATGCCTGTTTATTAACTTGAAATTTGTACCAACTTTCCCAAACCTTAAATTTTTAGCGATCACTTTACTCAGAAGAAAGAAAAGTTGATAATCAAAATTGACTATCAAATCACCTCGTCAAAGACGCGTGCAAGATTTGACATGCAGCAACGATTCCACTACGACTAGACTTCTGCACACGACGCTTCACGTAAGAGATAAAATACTGAACATTTCTACACAATGTTGGCATGTATTGAAAGTTGACAAAATGTTTAGTAAACTACGCCTGGCGACTGACACTGCTGTACGACAAGCGATTTGTAGCTTGTGTGCGGTTTTCTATTGAAACACACGTGAGCTACACACAATCTGCACTCAAGCCACAAACAATCGTATTATTCGTCTATGACGAGACGCTTTGTGTGCAGAAGGCCTTAGAGGAGTTGATTGTTTACAAGAGAGCTAAAAAACTTGTAGTACATAAAAGCTTAATCAATGTACACACATTGATATTTTAAGAAAAATGTTTTTAAAGTGGACCAATCCGGTTTTGAATGAAAAGTCTCGACAACTCCGATTTTGGTTAAAAAATTGAAAATTGATCAACCGCGAAAAAATAAATGAGCAGTCTCTCACTGAGACTGGTTTCATAAAGAGAACAATCTTTGATTCTATCTCTTCTTGCCTCTTATCTTAGCCATTCGTTTTCGACAGCCAATTGAAGGTCCCTCTATTTCTGCCGATTAACAATACCCATACAGGATTGGTTGAGTCATTAGGCCCTGATTCTCCACGAGCTATCGCGCTAACAATTAATTTATTATTTTATTGTTTAATAATGACTCTTGTGCTTAATCGAGTTTATGTCCAATTAAAACAACATTTGTATTTGCCAGTATCAAGAATTGAAGGTTTCCTGAACTTCACGGCATCATTGCAACAAAGATAAAGCAATCATCATAATTTTTATAAGTTCTACGTCAACTTTGATAATGTCTAAAGAGATTAAAATTAAAAAAAAATAAACGACTTAACCGTGTTCCCATCTTTAAAAAATATTTATTTTATTACTTTGATTTTAATAGAAAAAGAAATCAATTTTTGGACTACTTAATTTGTTTGTTATTAAACTTTATTTCTTATGACGTATTCGTTTTTATTAAAACACTAATACATAAGATCTTCAATGCTTACTCACTTTCTAGCCTTGAACCATAAAATCAATTTTGTACGATCTAATCGTACATTTTTTAAATAAACAACTGATTTTATTGTTGTTGTTGTTATTTTGAAAGTGCAAACGGTTGTCTTTAGACCTCTGATCGTTAATACTAAATCTTAGATAAGTCCACGTTATTCTTAATTGTCTTCTCCAATACCTAGCTAATAAGATTATTAGATAATAATTTTAATAATATTAATAATGTACATACATAAACTATAAAAAAAAAATATTTATATTTAGTTTTAAATTTACCTAAGAGCCGGAAGTCTTAGTAACTTGAGCTCGTTTGTATGTTAGCATTATAATTTTAATTATATGTTAATAAATTATAATAATAATAATAATAGATAATCTGGTTTATGTAACAAACTTTGCTTTTTCTTTCTAGTTACTGAAATAGTATCGGACACAACTACAAGCTCTGAAGAAGAGAATTCTGGTACACCAGCAAATCAATCAGAACAAGCCCGAATCCGTCGCATTAGTCGTCACCAATTGGCAGCCGCCTTACAACAAGCAGGAACCACATCTATGAACTCTTTGTCTGATATCGCACAACGGAATACAGGCACTAATGATTCTGTATCTGGCACAAATCCACAAACACCACAAGCGCCTACTGGGGGACGAATTCTCTCTTCAACTTTCAGCAATGCTCTTGCCAGAGCCCTTGGTGCACTCGGAGCTAATAACTCCAATTCCACTAATACGGAAGCCACTGAAGCCAATAATGAGGCGATGCAATGGATGGACAGTGAAACACTGGATGTGAATTCTCCCAGTGACGATATCAATGATCTTCCGGCAAGGTATCGAGAGCATCAATATGCCGATCAACTGCGTCTCATGAGCCAAATGGGTTTCACAAATTATGCTGAGAACATTAGCTATCTAACCATTACCAATGGAAATGTAGAAAACGCTGTTAATCTTATCATGGGTACACATGACACTCGTTAAAACGTAACACAGGACATCAAAAAAAAAATATAAAAAATCTATTGTAATGCTTAGTATTTATTTTTCTCAGTAATAATAAATTAATAGATACATTTCATCCATCATTAAAGTGTTTAGCTATTGCATTTTAATCGTGGGGTAAGGGAAACTTGTGTACAAATATGTTTAAGGAGTAGGACTACATATACATATATAATTAACAAGCTGCTTATTTTTTATATAATTTTTTTTTTTACTATGAAATAAGGAAGTCAAGAGCTCTATCTTTATTATTATCAAATTTGACAAGGGCTTCTGATATTTTCGATTCATCAAATCCCAAATCGAGAAGTTCACTCAATGGTATGAGATGTTCAATTATCTGAAAATAAAATGAAGATAATTAAATGAGATTCGTAAAGTAGAATAAGCTAGAAAACAAAATTACTTACTTTTTTATCATCGTTACCATAAAGTTCGGCTATTTTGGATACTCTTTCCAAAGGAAATCCCATAAAACTAATATTTTTAGCTAACTTTTGAGATGAAGGAGAAAGTTTCATAAAGCTAGTTGAGGAAGAAGAAGAAGATCGAGATGGTTGATTCGGACTTGGCAGCGATTGCGCTGAATCAGCTGAGTTTCCTGGAAATATTTAAATTTAAAATGAGAATACATTTCATATTTCAATATAAGAAAAGTTGTGAAGAGAAATATTATTTTTTTAAAATTATTATTTTTTTAAAATTATTATTTGAAGCTCACATTTTATGTGCTCTTATTTACATTTGTGTTAACAAATTCAGCCCTATCATAAATTCCATTTTGAAATTTTACTTACTCTTGGAATTATCAACTATGGTTTGACTATTATTCCTCGTTCTCCTTATTTCAGAATCCCTAATTTCATCCTTCAATTCCTTAAGAATGTCTGGTACGCTTTTGGATTTATTTTTCGGAACAATATCGGTGGCTTCTAATCGATGGCCAATGCCTGTAGACACCGTTCCATCGATAGTTTGTATGCCATATCGAGAATCACAGTTATTTAAAAACGTTCCATTTGAATAGTTATTGTATTTATTATTGTGGTCGGCTACCACCGCATTTGAGTTCTGTTGTTGCTGTGGTGTGTAGTTTCCAAATAAATAATTGTGGTTACTTACTTCTGGCAAGGTATTATAGTTAAAGTACAAATCGCTCGAACAAGGTTCTATATTGTTGTGATGTGTAACAGTAGCATAGTTCATCATATACTGAAGCTGTTCTGGATGGTGCTGCTGGTGTTGTTGGAGGTTGAGAGCTTGTGTCTGTGACACCATTGAATTATAATAGAAATTTGGCTCTTGAGTTGGATTGTTGTGGCTGCTGCTAGTTGGTACCTGTTCAAAATCTTTCGAAAGCTCATTCACAACCGGAGAACTACTTATAACTGTTGGTGATTGTTCAGAAGCTAATTTGGTGCTACATTCATCTTCGACAGCAGCTATAGAAGTACCATTGATTGCGGAATGTCTCTGAGTATCGTTCAGTACTTGAGCTAGAATATCTAAGTCGTTAATTGTCTTCAGCTCGATATTGTCGAAAGGCGACGATGTATCATTTTCGAAATCTGAATAATTGATTTTGCTAGGAATGAAAACTGTGGAAGGTGAGTATGTCGAGTAGGATGAACTCAATGGACTTGCAACTGTCGGTTGCAGGATGGTGTCATAGCACTGTCGTGAATGGTGATTGGATTGGTCAGCTTTGGTGGTGGCGGCAACTTCTGAATTCTCAATTGTATTGCATTCTTCTTCTTCGTTATCTGAAGAGAGATCTTCTGCACTTGGATACGAAACTGCTGTGAGGAGCTGCTTCTGCTTGGCTTCGTTGTCGCGACATTTTTGCAGCTCATAGACTCGTATTCGCTCACGCCGATTTTCTCGTTCGATCTCACGAACTTTCTTCCATTCCGCTAGCTTCTTTACTACTTGTTTTTCCAATTGAAAACTGTATGTATATTGCGGAGATTCGTACTTGTCCTCGGTTATATTACTGAGACGATTTACAACCGCCTGTGGAATGGATACTTTAGGAGGTGGTTTGTATTTTTCAGATATTTTAACAGGCACTCCATCCATGTAGTTGAAATTATTAAAAGACATTATTGTGCGGAGGTGTCTTTGTTTTTATTTTTGCAAAAATAAAGAATAGAATATGTATGAATTTAGTAAATCTGGGTGAGTCATTTGATAGATTTAATTAGAATTTAAATGGAAATTGTTACTGTATATACCATTAAGCTCATTTTAGAATGTGTTTTCTATGATTTTTAAAATAGCTAATTTAAATGATTTTACTATAAAATTTGTAGTAAAAAATAGAAGAACACAAGAAAAAATCAAAAACTTTTGTCAGTTCAGTAATCGAATAAGAAAAAATTGACAGTTTTCATACTGTGGGTTTGTTCGCTTAAATAATTTTTTTTTTTTAATTTTAATTTTTTTTTTTATAGTTTCATAGGGTAAATTGTATAAGGTTAGTCAATTTGCCGTGAATTAACATGGTGATAAGAACGGACGTAAATTAAAATTGTTGATTGGTGTTATGTTCCATAATCATCTTAACGAAAGTTTTCGTAATACACTAGTAATTTATTTAATAATTTAATTTATTCTTCAAGAAGTATTAATTTTAGTTAAAATATAAACTTTATTTGGCCAGTTTATATTTCAGAGTCCTCATTAGTTTTGCTCTGTCAAAAGTTGATCTTATTTCCCTCAGTAGATCAGACACAAAAACTGGCAAATTTTTCTGAGAAATCATGTTTCTATTTGTTGAGATCTACTGCTCTGCTCAGGGCTGATTATTTTTAATCAAGGATAACTGCAAGTGGTAAATTATGGAATGTGCATGAAAACCAACATTTTATTATTAGGGATTTCAAAATTTCGCATGGAAATCGCTAATTAGCCGATTTTGGTTGATTAGTGCCATTTAATTAAAACCTTTGAAAGTCATGGAATATATTTAACCCATTGAACAAACTGGCCCTTCAATTATTGCACAAAAACATTTTTCAACTCACAAATAAATAAACCAAAATAATGTACACCAACATTATGATTTTTGACGTTCTGCTCATTTAAAAAATACAATTAGGGAAATCATGGTAATGCATGAATACACTTAAGGGTCCTTGGAAACTTTACGAACTTGTAAAATAGTAAAGATTCCGACACACGTTTCATGAATGCCCCTATCTTACATCAACCGTAACTGTTGCGATAAACCAATCAACTGATCCAGCCATAATTTCATCATGCCATTAAAAAAAAATTAATGGTCATATTTATAAACGTTGTATAACTTTAGACAACTGTCCAACTTTAGAAAATGTGTTCAAAAACCTTGTTTATTGTTGTTTTATAGCTAACTTAGACATAAGAGTAGATTATCTCAACCGTGAATAATGTGATATTTATTTTTATTAAATTACGCATATTTCTACCAATTTAAAAATAGTTAGACAGTGTCTAAAAGTAGACAAAAATCTAATAAATACGACTGTAAATGTTTACCATTTTCATTTACGATGTTTACGACACCACAAAAATTCTTGTAGGTAAATTTACGATTTTTGTTGAAAAGATTTTCCATTCAAATGTTGCCAGTTCGTTTACAAAATCGTAAACTTCCGACGTTAACGATAGTTTTGCGACGTTCCATGAATACCATTGGTAATATTTGAGGAAATAAATTGCTTGGCTCATTTTCATTAGGCTGTTTTTGCAAGCCCGAGGGAAATTGGTGAGATTAGGTGTTCTTGAATTTAACATGGTGATTGTTCAGGACCAATATCGTTTTTTTCGTTCAATTCACCCGGGCTTGCAAAAAAACGCCTATATATTGCGATTTGGTAATGGCAAAGGCAATATTACTCGGTAGATGACAGGCAATTATTTATTTCGATCCTTGAGGCAATAAATTCTGACGTTTCACCTTTTCCAAATAGTTTCTCCATGATTTTGAATAACTTTGAAATTAAAGTTTCAAAATATAAGAAATATAAGAAATATTGAATTTTAAATGCAAAAAACCATTTGACATTGCTCGCAAAATGGAGTCACTGGGTTGTATCCAATCATAAAATGATTTTATAAGATTTTTTTACCCTCATGTATATATTTCTTCGTGTGATAGGAAACTTAGATATTTTTGAGTATTACGTATTGAACGTACCCATTATCTTTAAACACGTTCATCGATATTGCTGTTCTTTTCTACCATTTATTTGCCTATATTTGTCTCTTTTGTTCAGTGTTTCATATTTTATGGGATTCACATTTACTTACAAGTCCATCTAACATTTAAGTTTAAGTACGAATATGAAAACTAAAACATTGTATTATGTGGGTATGTTGCGCATATATATATTTTTATTTTTATTTTTAGGGTAATTCCAAACTCTAATTAACGTTATTATAAACCAAATAATTTGAAAATTTAAATATTAAAAATGAGTTTCAACTAAATGTGAAAAGCATCTATGGCTAATCGCACCTATTTGATGGACTTGTAGTCAAATGTGAACTTGTCTAATGAAGCTTATCATACCGTCCTTTTCTAACCTACCTTCTACCGAATTCGATGTCGAATACTTTTTTTTTCATTTGATGGAGAAGGCGATTTGCTTGCTGATAAAAAAAGAAGGGCGACAGCGACAGACAAATAAAAATTCTCCTCGAGTCTTTACTCTTTAATGTTTAATCGCAAAAAATAGTTGACTGTGATTTTTTTGTTGTTAATTTTTAACTTTTTAATTAAAATCGAGCAAATTAAGACCGTCGCACGTCCATTACGAACGAACCCATTTTTATTTACAAACTTAATAGCCAATTTAAAGAATATTGATCCCGTGGAACCGCCCTAAGCCGGATTTTCTTTAGAAAAAAAGCCAGTCTGCGCTGACAGGATTGACAGACAAGAACAAAAAAAAAAAAAAAACACGGTCTAGCCCCAGGGATTCAACCTCTTTGCCCAACAACCGACAAAAAAACAAAGAAAGTTATTTTAACTTAACAAAAAAGGAAAAAGGCACAAAAAGTATTATTGATAGATCGCGGGAGCAGGAGCAGGAGCAGTGTGCTGGGGTTTGGTGCTTGCAACAAAGAGAAAGACAAGAAAACGCGAAATCGGGCGTACCTTAGTTAATTTTTCTTTTAGGAATATGCGAAAAGTTTGTTAAATTAATAATTGAAATCTAGCAAATGAGTCATGATTAATCAAATCAAATGATGTTGGAGTGTAAATTCAAGTGATTTCTCTCGATTTCTTTAGTGACTTATAGAAATAAACAAGGAAAAGTCTTTTTTTTTCCAAAAAAAAAAAAAACGAGTTAAGTAACTCGGGTGTTGCTTCGCATTTAAGTTTCCACATAATCAATTGAACAAGTGTTGTTTTGCAAAGTGTTCTCATTTTGTTAAAGAATTTGAGTTTCTGGAGTTGGATACCATTTAAAAAAAAAAAAATTATCCTGACCGGAGCAAGTTGTAGTGCATCACCAGAGGGTACAGTACCTACCTTGATTTTACACCTTATTTTACACACATAACTAGAATGACCGAATACAAGTTGGTTGTTGTTGGTGCCGGTGGCGTGGGAAAATCTGCACTTACCATCCAATTAATACAAAATCATTTTGTAGACGAATACGATCCAACGATTGAGGACTCGTACAGGAAGCAAGTTGTTATAGGTTTGTACAAGTAGTTTAATGCATTCTAATCTTTTTTTGTTATTATTTTGTTAATTTTATATGTTTGTATCAATAAAGAGGTTTATGTTTATTAGTCATTCTCTATGTTCAAGTGTATTTATAAATACTAACACCCCCAAGAATGTGAAATAAAAATAACAATAATAAATATTGTATTGCTCATGGGAGATGATCGGTAATGATTCTGAGAAATGAATAGTCAACTTGTTTATTAGTTTTAAGATAAAGTACCTACATAGTTGCCATAGGACTGAAAAATCAGGAAATGTCAGGAAACAAAAATTTGGTCAGTAAATGGGTACTATATGTACCAATATCCGCCAGTCACAAGAAACTGGCCACTTTTCATAGAATATTTAATAAAAAAAGAGAGAAGTAGGTATGTGAACTTTTGATTTGTCTTCAAGTCAATCAATTATGAAGGTACCTATATTATATATTTTTAAAGGTAAAAGGAGTGAGTGTTTATTGAACTTGTAGTAGTGTACATAAAAGATCAAAACAAACCAGAAATTTAAGCCCAAAGTGTCTCAGTCACATGTGTAAAGCGAAATGCTAAGCCGGTTGTTTTGTTTGGCACGCTTAAATTAATTAAAAACACGATAGGTATTTCTTATCCAATTTTTAACTTATGACACTTTTAAAATATCTCGGTGCCTTAGAAAACATTTAGTAAAAATCTGAGACTGAGAATTTTGTAATCGTTTGATCAATTTTTTTGTTTTTCGGTTAAGGCGTTAAGATGGTTGCAAGTAAGGTAGGGATTTTCAATAAAAAAATTAACAGGGTTTATTTTGTTTTTCAGTTAAGGCGACCCATTCACGTTAAGATGGTCGCATGTTTGGTTTAGGGATTTTCAATAAAAAATTAACATGCTTTATTGTGAATGGTTCTCGGGCGACCGGAGATCCGTTAAAAATCTCTACGAAGCATGCAACCTTCCTAAGGACCGTCTCAACGTAAATGACCCACGTTATTCAAATCAGTTTTTTTTTCCTCTGGCTTATTAGATCTTTCAATTGTTGCCTTAATCATTATGTTGTGATTAATATTTGTTTTTAAGGGTCGATAGATGGATATGGAGAAAGTTTACCTTATATTCCGCGAACAGACCGAAAATAGGAAAAAACTTCCTATAAAAAAAATTCAAAATATAAATAGTTGACCTTTACAATATCCGAGCAACAACGGACATTAAAAAATAAGACGAGATTACACAAATGCCAATTTATAACAGTCATAAAGGTTTTTCGCCATTTAAGGTGTCGGACTATGCCCTGCAGACTGTAGAGAGAGTAAAAAATCTCCTCTACCGGTGATTTACTGTCCCAGAAATCCCTATCTACAAAAATTCACAGTTCAGCTAAATGTCATTATGAGAAGTTTAAGTCTTAAGTTTATCGACTTGAAATGACCTCAGGAACTCATGGTTTTGTTCTGTGGCGGTGATTTCGGGACACCCTGTATATTTACCTACCTACTTCTTACATACATATCTCTTTATTAATCAAAATTTTTTTATAAAGTTGCGTAGGTAGGATTTACATAAACTTTTTCTAAAGAAGAAAATGTACATGTACATAATGTTCCATATTTCTTCGTTTTTCTAAAAACGGATGCTTTGTACGAGTTTTATTTTGACACACTGTACATAGTTTTGAACATTTGTGTATTTCTTGTAGGTATTTTTTATATTTTTTTTTTTTTGAAAAAAAGAATATTTTAATTTCATAATTTAATATTTCATTAAAAATACAGTCTTGTTCAACTCTAGTCGTTCTGTTCAAAAATAGCTTTAATTAATGCAATATGTATGTATTATGATGTTTTTTTTTTTTTTGATTTTCTATGCCATAGGGCAACCTATGAATGTCAATCAATTGTTCAAAAACTCAGGGCAACTTGGATTTTTATTTTATATCGAACGCCTCTGTGCTACAAGATTTCGTTAATTAAACCTAGCTTTTATGAAAGTCATTCAGAGCTCGTCCGAAAACATATTGAACTGAGTGCAAGACGTGAGGCGAAAAAAGTTCTACGAAAAACGCTTCAGGGCCAGTTTAGGGCGACCCTGTGCAGCCCAGTGCTAACATCGAACAAACCTCTTAGGTCTTTTTGATTGGAAATCTGGAAAAATAATTCGATGCGTGTTTTTGGATTCTGAAATCAAAATTCAGCAGCATTTTTTATTCATTTTGACACCAGCAGCATTTTTTATTCATTTTGACTACAGCAGCATTTTTTATTCATTTTGACACATCGAAACTACCATTATTGGGCTTTTCCAAAAACTATATATCTATAACTATACTATATTTGACAGTTCTAGTTGGGGAGAAAACAATGCAATAGAAACAAACATACTTACACAGCCAAACACTTTTCCAAAGGCGCGACTAGTGTGCACATTTATCGTTTTTTCGCATTATCACATTGACGTATGGGGGAACTTCCCAATTGCTGAAATCGTTGCAGACACTTTGACACTTTGACATTTTACATTGATTCAATTTGACAAATCTAAAAAATATGAAGCGAATATTTTTACAATTCATAAGCCAGTTCAGGGTTTCTCACGATTTCAGCAATCTCAGAAATTAGAACGCAATTCCTCTGTGAAATTGCTCACGCGCGTTCAGAAAAATGAGATGTCAGAGATTTCGTTTCGTTACGTTAAAAAGTAAGCAAGATAATCCAAAATTCGTTTTCCTCAGCATTTTGACAGTGTTTTTGAGAAATTTTGCTGAGGAATCCTGCTCATGTAATTGAGATAGCTGAGATCTTTTGTTGTAGCTTGTTGATTGATTTGTAAAAAATGAAATGGGAAGTACTTTTAAGTTCTCAGTGAAGCTGTTGAATAACGTTCCGTGAGATCTCAGGAACGTTAACTGGCTATATGTATATAAAAATTTGGTTTCCTTTGCCTGTGTTTTTATTTATTTTAATTTTAAATCTATCAGCACCCGGCGTACTTTTTTATATAAGTGCAATAATTTATTCCATTTTTAAGTTAGGACTCGGCGAAAAAACACCCTTTACAAAAATTTTATTTATTTTAGAAATGGTGCCCTTAGCTAATTTTGATTTATGTAATTTGTTTCACTATCCATAATTTAGCACTGCAGCTTTAGAAAAATTTCATTTCAGTTAAGAGTCAATCCAAAAATTGGCAAAGCGTCTTGAGCTTCTCCATCTCCAGAATATTTGTTAATTAAAATTGTTGAAACTGTGGTTGAGATAAACATTCCTCAGTAGGTTTGTTCGTTGAGCCCTAAAGTCACCCTGGGGTCGCCCCAAAGCGTGTTTTGAAAAACCTAAACTTACTCTAACAATTAAATTTGGTATGAACTTGCCCTAAAGTAGATCTAGGTTTTTTTGTTGTGGTCTGCGGCGAGTTGAAGTAACGAATAAACTTAATTTAACCGTTACAGAAATTGCCAAAAAGTGACATGAGTTGTGACTTGTGAAACATTAATTTTGTTGTGGAATCTCTTATTGCAGGTAATTGTTTATTTTTGAACATGGATAGAAAAATAATAAATAGAATTCAATTAAACAGAAGTAATTTTCATTAGTCACTAAAACAAACGTTTTAGTGTTTGTTTGTAACATTAGAATATCCTCAATTGTAAGCTATTATTTGTCAGCTAAGTATCGAAAAATTATCTTACCTACTTACTTATTTTAGTTGGCGCTTACAGTGCAGGATAGGCTGCAGCCTCAACCAACAAGCTCTTGCAGCCAGAAAAGCTATCAGGAAGTAATAAAACAGTTATGTTTTTTTTTTGCCTTTTAAACGTTTAAATGGGTAGCCAAACAGCTACAGAAATTGACTCAGCGTTTTATAGGTTTAAAAGTCCCAAATTCGTAAGCAATTTCTTTTTTAATTCATTAATGTACGCAAAACAACTGCAAAGGCCTTACCTTCTCAATTCTTTCTTATCTATAAATGACGAAAATAATATGATATAAACTTTCAACCACTCACTAAATAAAACAGAACAGAGATCTTGGTTAGAAGTTACCCAAGTGACTTTATTTAAGTCCAGTTATCAGAAGTGAACACATCAAGAACTTAAAGTTGAAGAAAAAAACTTCTTTTAACAATGCTCGTAAACTGTTACGGCTTAATTTAGCAAGATGGTGCATGGAATGCTGAAAGCAGCAACGATTGGAAAAAAAATTGTATTAGTGGTGGGACTCACGTTTAAAATGTGTAAACATTAATTTACACGTAAGACTCAAGTTTTAAGATCACCCCACCGCCGCCGATTGATGTTAACACATCAAAAATGATCTTTTTAGTTGAAAAAAGTCCAACTTAGATGGACCGGATCGATATAACTACTATTTCCATGATTTAAAAAAAGAAAATTTGTGTTTGGATCGCCATCATACCCGTGAAGAGGGGTGAGCAATGGTATGGGATATCATTTTATGGCACTATAGATTTATTTTTTGCAGACTGTAAAATGACAGCGGAATAATACAAAATCATATTGGAAACAACCTTAACCTTAAAGTTTCAGTGTAATTTAGGATAATTGCCGATTTTTTTGCGGCAAGAGAATACGCTAATTCTCAAAGCTTGTGTTTAACCGTTGCAAAAGCAAAATATACACCAACCATTCTGACCAACATACTCTTATTAAAAATGTGTGGGATTGTCAAATACCCAAGGTTTATGGAGGTGGGAAGATGTAAACAAGAAAAGGAAAAACTTTAATGTAGTTATCAAACTGATCAGGGCCAACATTTCGTTAGATCTTTAAGGAATATTTTGCGATCGTTTAAGGAATCATTCAAGATTTTTTATGACTTTTGGCGCAATTCAAAACAATGGGGCTCTAAAAATAATTATGTAAACTACAATGAATAAAAACAATTTATTTAAAAAAATTTATCAATTGGTTTCTATTTCACTATATAAATAGATAGATAGATAGATAGAAAAAGATTTTATTAAAAATTTCATTATGTATAAAAAAAAGTACAAAATATTGCAAAAAATCTTAATACGTAATGTAAATATTAGAGTATTATTGACATAACTTTTAATGTTGTCTGTCAGGTTAGCTAATTATATTTATATAAATAATTTTATGGAAATTATTAAAGTAGTACATACATCGTTATTTATTTTATTTCGTATTCCTATTTTTTCATTATTAAATATAATAGTTCTAATTAACAAAATTCCTTTAATAATAAATCTCTATATTTCAAAGAACAATTTAAAAAATTGAAAAGAGATGGAATGTTTTTGCCGTTTAAAATTTCATAGAGCTCTTCACAAGAAAGCACACTTTTACCGAAACATATACGTCTAGAGTTTTTGAAGACTATAAAATGGTACGCATTTTCCACCTCATCTAGGTTGCAAATTGTGCAAATACCGACTGTATCTTTTTTGAACGCTTTGGCGTTAATATTGAGGAGCCCACCCCTAAAGAACTAAGCTTACCAAATGGGAAGAGTTATCGTCGACGAAGTATGGTTCAAAGTTGTAATCAAGATGAGGGTATAGATCATGAAATTGTGAGTTCCTGGCACTGTTGATGTTATTGGAGATTTCCGAACTTTTTAGTGTTTGTAGAATATTCTGGTGCAAATCGAACAATGAAGAAGTAAAAGAATTAGAATTTATAGCTATGCCCAGCTCACTACATAAATCACGCAACTCGCGGGCCCAAAAAATAAATAAAAACTATATAAATACGTAAATACTGTTTTTCTAATGTTAAAAAAATAATAAACATTTTATTGACTGCAAACCTAATAACTTCAGAACATTCCTTTACCATTTAAAAATCAGTCAAAACTTCTCTTAATACCACTTATAGGTCCTACCTTGCTACTCATTAAACATTTTCTAATTAGGTCTAAAGCAAAAAACAGCAAATTATAAAATTAACTACGCGTGAGGCTATCCATAAGTCAAGGACTGTATGTAAATGTTCAATACACTATACGAAAACAACCCGTTCCAGTTATTTAATTGTAAAGCAAACTCAGTTTTATACTTCAAATTAATTTCAGTTTTTAAATAATCTCGAAGTTGTAAAGTTTATAATATATTCATTCTTCAGTAATAAATATTTAAGCGAGTTGTGCTTCGTCTTAAATCTAAATTTCAAGGGTTATTTCGGAAGTAAATTCAATTTTAAAATACATACATACATATTGTTAAATTGACAATGAACAATCAAAAGAATTTTGAAGACAAACACATCAATTTGAAAGTATTGGGTCATGATAATTCGGTTGTGGAATTCAAAACTAAAAACCATGTCCAATTTCGAAAATTAATGAATGCTTATAGTGATCGAACTGGCCTTTCAATGAATGTATTACGCTTTCGATATGATGGCCAACCGATAAATGAGAATACCACACCGACTTCTTTGGGAATGAAAGACGGAGACGTAATCGAAGTCTATCAACAACAAACCGGTGGTGGTCAGCTGAATTAATACCGAAGATACATTTTTTAAACTTAAACAAAAATACAAACATAAAGTAGTTGAAAAAAAGAGTACTTCTTCAAATTTAATGTGCATATTTCTTTTTCAAATTTCTTGTTAATAAATAAATTTGTATGTTATTTTTGTAAATTATTTTGTTATAAAGAGTTTCATTCAAAAGCTGAGGGAAAAAGTCCCTACAGATTTTAAGGTGTGATGATAAATTATTTGAAAAATAATTTTATTAAACCACAATTTATTCACTCGCCATTTAATTTTAAATCGCAAATTTATCGATTTAAAAAAAATCAACTATGTAAAGGCGTGTTGTGATGAAAACATAACCTAAATAAATCTCAAATTTTGAAAAAAAGTGATTAATAAATATTATTCTTTGTTTAATGTTGATAGACCAAGAAAATCCTTATTCTTAAATGAAGTAAGTAAATACGGTCCTAGTTCTTCGTCAGCAAGGATGAAAATTTGAGAACAAAAAGACAGGCATTAATTAAATACATAAAAAGCCAGTGTTACACTTCTATTCGGCGCATGATGCTAGTAAATCCATTGCTTGTACCGGGTTTACATGGAGAGGTAGTGCTACGGATTGATTTATACATCCATTATATGTATAAACCTACATCATACAAGAATAATACTTTACCAGCACTCCGGTTCCATCGATTAGGTCTTTATTTTTTGGTTTTAGAATAAACTGACCGAAACGGAGGGTAAAACTGTATTTTTTTTTACTTCATGGTCATAAATATTTCAATGACAAAAGTTTCATACTTGAATAAAAATTTTCGTGAAAAATAGTCTCTTGCTTTTAATAATCATTTTCAGCAAATAATTGTGACACTTAAAATTTAAGAGATTTCAGAACTTAAATGAATTCCCTACAAGAGCATTTCAAGAAGTCAAGAGATTTTTTTTAAACGTTTTACGCTTCTTTACACACATTCATTAAAAAACCAACGTTACAGTTCGATTTTACAAAGTAATACATACAATGTTGAATAAACAAGTTACAGAATAATGCATTAATTAATTCAAGGGAAAAAAAATTTCCAATTTCATGGGCTCGCGTGCCTTATTTTTTGTAATTGTAAAATAAATAAAAATCTCAAAACATAAAACTTATGAATGGTTTTAAAACCATCACAATTTCTATTATTCTTGAATGTTTGGGGTGACATTTGAATCTTGTTTGGAGATATTTATGTTTTCAATGTTTAGATAAGGAAACAAATGTGGAAGGATGAAACCGCAAAAAATATGCCAAAAATAATTGGAGAGCTTCGTTTCCGGCTTCCAATGCATACTTAGCTATTAAAATATAAGATATATTCTTAAAGTACTTTTTGTGCTACCATCAATGTCATTGAATTAAATGCGTGTGGTGAATAATCACATAAAAATGAAATAAAGCTTTGAACGTGTGGCGAAGCGATTGGTTCGCTTAAATCTTTGTTCTAAATATCCATTTCATTTCAATTAAAATATTTGTTCATTAAAAATTCGACATTGATGGATAAAATATTACTGAATTTTCGATTATAATTAAAATTTAGCGTTCTTTAACAAGAAACGAAAAACTGAATAAAAAAAGAAAAAAAAATTAACAATAATTTTAGTTTAAATTTAACAAACCCCAGACTATTTTTGGGAAAATAAAATTTTCATTAATTGCTTAGAAATTGGGGATTTGTCCTTTAAAAAAATGAAGTGTAAAGAAAGTCGACGCATCCGTCTAGGCTGTAGTCGAACGGACAGACGAGCAGAAAATCACAGTTAGGGAAATGTATTTCTCTCTCGCGAGCATTCCCTTTTTTGAAAAACTGTGAATTTTTTGAGTAAAAAAACGACATTGAACTGAAATATACACAAATGGCGAGTGTTTAAAATTTATGGAACGCATCTATATTTCAATAAAAACAGTTTTCAAATTTTCGTTCAACATAAAATTTGAAATCAACTACAAAGTTTTACAGACAGGAGTATCCTTAGTTTTTCATATTCGTTTTTAGACCCACATACCCGTTCTTCGGATGTGGAAGCGTATAATAAGCTGATTAAATTTTGATCTCGAAAGTGTTGTTCAATGGGCAACAAATAACGGATTAAATCCTTCTTGAACCCAATGCTGTCTTTTGTGGTTAAAGCGGGACATAATATGTATCTCCTATGCCAATTTCCATGAATTTCTTGCCATCAATTGAATATATATTTGTTTTCTCGTAAATGTACATTATTTTATTTAAGTGATGTATGTTGTCGGAATAATCGTAGTCCTCATTATCTGTTGAATGACTTGTAATTGCATTGGTATTTTGATTCGATTTATTTTATAAATTTTGTATGCATACTCGTTTGACATGGCAACGTTTTTTTACAATGCTCACAATTAAGTTGATTTCTATTTGATTTACAATCATTTTACAAGCATAATCCTTCGATACCGAGGCTTTTATAATCGATAAATGATTTCAAATTTTTATATTTTGAACGCTGTTGTGATTGACTTTGATTTTTATTTTGCAGTCGATAATTTGAATGTTTAACTTTGTTGATTTCTACATTTGGTGAATTCATTTTGTTTGAAATTAATTTGCAATCTACTTTCGATGCTTCAAGTTTAATTGCGTGTTCAACAATTTTTTTGAATTCCAAATTTTCTTCTTGGAGAAGTTTTTCTCGTATAGAATTATCTCGCAGTTGCTATTTAATACCCGTTGTCCGAGTTTTGCGACATACTCGTTTATTGAATCCTTTTCATTTTGGAACTCAGATGAAAAATAATGCTGTTCTACTAATGGATTCTTTTTTGGACAGTAGTGCTTTTCCAACAAATCAATTAATTGGTCATATTTTAGCTCATTTACATTTTTGGGAGCTGCTAATGACGTTAACAAAGAATAGTTTGAAGAACCAATAAATTGTAAACGAAGTCTAGTACACGTCGAATATATTTTTAATATGAAAATGAATTTCTAATCGTTCTTCGTAACTTTTGAATTGTTCGTCTTTGCAGTCAAATGCATCGAAATTTGAAATTATACTTATATGTGTTCTTCTTTGATCTGGTTGATTTTTTTAAGGCTGTCGTCATATTTGTCATGGCCTGAATAAGGGTAACAAGTTGGCTGGCATCCATTTTAATTTTCGATAGATTGCTGGTATTTACGTTTTTTTTTTTCACCTCGTCGCAAATACTGTTGTGTCGATAATTGAAATATGTAAACACGGTGAATTTATTTCATATTTAACTATTTATTAATAAATAGACTCCATTTATATTTAATATAATATTATCAATTGTACATTAAAAAAGCAATTAAATTGAATATCGCAAGGAATGAAAAGGGTTGTACATCTTAACCACGTGAAAGATCGAAATTGAATAGTAATTAATTATTCAAATAATATATAATGTACTTACATATATTTACAAGAAAGAGACCAATATACTAATTTATAAAAAGAGCTGTTCATATAATTGAAAAATTAAGGATATGACATACATACATACATAGTTGCATCAAGGAAAATAAATTGCTTTCAATTCTTTTAGTATGTGCTTCACAAACCAATTTACCATATACAAGAGAACAATAAAAAATGTTTTGTGAATAATTATGCAGGCTTTTTTGTTCGATTTGAAACTAAATGCAAATAAAACAAACTTTATTTCATCTTTTTCCCAACGTTTCGTCGTTATTCACGACTTCTTCAGGGATATTTTATTCGATCTTTAACATAATATGAAATTATTTTTTAAACAATTTTTATTATTTAAAACAAAAAACTTACTTTTAAAAATTTTTTTGCTGGATTTACATTTTTAATATTTAAAATGATGTCTTAATAAATTAACACTGAAACTATAACCAGAAATATATATGAAGACTAATAAAAAAAATCTTAATTTTTAACCTGGGTATTTTGGCAAAGTTTATAAATACAACTGACAAATGATTCTTATTTAGTCATAATCCAATATCTACCAAGATTTACAAATGTTGTCACTTTGAACTCGCGAATGACTGTTTATGAAAATATTCGTGCATTGGATATTTTGTTACTTCTTAATTGAGACTTAATTTTAATTAATTTTGGAACACAAATTGTTTTAAATATCGTCCACATGAATCGATTTTTTTATATCATACATTCATTTTGATTTAATGTTGTAACGCATTGTGAGAAAGTTTGGAAGTACATAGTTTTAACATATTTGAAAATGGTTCTTAAACTAATTTAACATTAAATTTAACATTACTTTGAAAAAAAAACATCGGCAATATGCATCACTAGCACTAAATGCAAATGAATAAGCTTTATGTGCATGTTCTAGTGATGTCTGTTTAAATAAATCAATTGGGTCATATCCCTTTGATCTGAATTCACTAATTAAGATGAACTCTACACTCCGCCCTTGGCTTAAGATTTTTCTTCCCTTCGTTTATGTCTGTTCAGTATTTTTGCTGTATTTATTATTGTTGTGAGCATTATTATATTTTCATATATGATTGTTCCTTTCTTTTTTTTTATTATTCATTCTAATTCAAAAATTTTATTGGAATCAATTAAAGGCGAGATATGTGTGCTGCTGAGGCTGACTGGCTTTCCCGGCTAGCTTTGCCGTAGAAGAGTTGTTCTTCATCATCAGCCTATATAACGAATCTTTTGCATATTACTCATCCAACACTCATTTTCTGCTGTTTATTAGACAAATATTTACAAACGGCGAGCGTTTTTTTTTTTTTTTGTGTTGTATATGTGAGCTCTTCATATCTGTCCCTTCTTTGTGATTTTTTTGTGTATTTGTTGTTTTTTTTTTTTTTGTACGGCAGGCAGCAACTTAGCTTTTGTATGATGATGATGAGAAATAAATTAACAGTCAAAAAAAAGAAACAACTAATTATCTTTAATTAATTATTCTTATCGCCATACTCGAAAGAACTTAACGACAATAACAAAAAAATCTTAGAAATTAATTTAAATAAATTTAAAATTTTGTATTTATTTGAATTAATTTTTATGAAATAAAATTAATGTCAATATTTTTTTGAATTGGTTTCATTGATATACATATTTGGATTTATTTATTTGCAGATGGTGAAACGTGTCTTCTTGATATTTTGGATACCGCTGGTCAAGAAGAATACTCAGCGATGCGAGATCAGTATATGCGAACGGGTGAAGGATTCCTGCTGGTGTTTGCAGTAAACAGTGCCAAATCTTTCGAGGATATAGGTAAGCTTAATTCAATTTTGTTAAAAGATTTTATCTTCTTTCATTCTTCTTGTTTTATTACGATTTCGGTTTTATACCATTTCGAGTGTTTTTCAAGTTCAGATAGCAATTGAATGGCAAAAATGTCATCTTTTCAACAAAAATTTAGTAGTGAGGGAGGAGATTGCAGGGCAATTTCATGATTTTGTTTGGCTATTTAGGATGTTGTGTCGGTTGTTTTATGACTTGGCCTTTTTCCGTTTGCAATCAACTAATAATAAAAGTAAAGTATGAATCTTTGGTTCTATCAACACTGACCAAACAAATTTGGTGTAAGACATAAGCTTCAATTGAAACAATAAAGAAATGCCAATTTATAACAGTCAATAGCCATTAAAAGTGGGTGCCCCAAGTACATATGCCTACCAGTGAAGGGATCTTGCATAAAAAATGCCTTTAAAAACAAAAGTGAAGTAAATTTTTATTTCTTAAGGGCCTTCCTTTAGAAACAACAATTTTGGTCACACTAATGAAAAATCTACTACTTGTAAAAGGGTATACATCATAGAGTACCTATATTATCTAGAGAACCGACTCGTACCCCCTTTGCCTAAAACACCCGCAAATTTTATTTGAGCACAGTAAGAGAACACTCTCCTAAATTCCCTGTCCGTGAATTCGTGTGAATTGTAGATATAGCGCATCTCTCTTCAAATTTCTCTCCTCATCTTTTTAATTCTGAAAGATACACACAAAAATACGAACATTACTGAAAAAAAGAAAAGAAAGACGTGCACGCAGGCGTTGTTTCCACCATCGCAGCTCCGGTGTGACTGAGGGTCGGTGGGTTGGTTTTTCTGTTTTGTTTTCATCTCAGTAAAAGAGAGATCAAATTCCAGCGATGGACTTTTTTTACAAGAAGTATGAACATGGTTTATAATGCAGTTTTAAAAAAAGTATTTCATATCTGGTGGGAGAACTGAGCACTGAGCAAAACTGAGCCAATATCCATTAAATTATCGTTAGGTTAGTGCGATTCCATTAAAAATGCATTCGGCAACTAACACATATTCAGCCATGTGGAGGAAATCCTCTCAGTGCAGCTTGTAGGGTGAAAGAGAAAAATCGCTGAAGTCGGTTCTCTAGATAATATAGGTACTCTATGGTATACATAGTGATAGTTTGAAATGTAGATATATAACGGATTTGAGATATAATACTTCTAAGTAAGTTAAATAAAATGCACGACTGGGTCGCACGAAATTGCTCTTATGTGCGATCACACTGTGGTTTTAAAGTCTGAATAGTTTAGATCCATTCATCTGATTTGATAAGTTAGTAATGGGACCCTATATTTTATGCCGCATGTAAAAAGTAGTTCAGTTTAAGGTATTATTATGTGAGTACATAAATATGAACAAATTAGCACTGTGTAGACTGAATTAGGTATAAATTGATTAAACAACTTCTGAAATTGTTTTGACACCAACGTAATGTATACCATCTGATTTCTTATACAAATCTCAATTTATCAAAAAAAAAAAAAAAATAAATCGTGGTTATTTAAAAAAATAATTTTTTATATACATATGTATATAAAATTTTGAAAACATTTTTAAGAAAAAAAGTTGGTACGCTATTTTTTAGTTCATATGTATTTATTATTGCGGACTTTAAAAAATTAATTTAAAAAATCATCTAATCAGATGAAAATCATCAGATCAGAAGATAATTTTAATTTTTTTTTTAAATCCAAAATTATTTTTTTTTGAGAATTTTGATATGCAATTATTTAAACTTTTAAGAAGCTCTTGTGTAAAAAATTTCATTAAAATCGGTTCAACAGATATTACGATAGTCGAGAAGCTAAAAAATTGGTTATGTGAGAGATACCAGTTTTAATCAATACAGGGTGGGCCATCTAGTGGTTTCTTTTTAAATGATAGATTATTTTGACACTGACAGCTGTTTCTCACTCGAAATCTTGATAGAAAGTCAGTATTATACGTCCGCGGAACAAAATGTGTCGCTTTGCGCTTGAACAACGTTTTTTTATACCGAAATTGAAGACATGGATTTGGACGAACTCCATGGACACACCCATGCCCATGCAACAATCGTTCTTAGCGCACCAAATTCCCAAATCGTGTTATCAGCCGTCTTGGCGATGGCCATTGGCCGCCTCGGAGCTGCGATTTGAACCCTTTGGACTTTTTTGTGGGGAACCGTGAAGGACCGATGTTGTGCTAATAATCCGGAAATTATTCAAGCACTTAAGGCCAATATCATCCAAGCAATCCGTGACCTACAGCCCGAAATCATCAACAAGGTCTTGGAAAATTGGAGTGTCAGAATGCGCTACTGCAAAGCCAACGGAGGCAGCCACTTGAACGACGTTGTGTTCCATAATTAATGGGAATGTTTGCTCTTACTAATAAAGCCATAATGCATGGAAAAAATTGATTTTGTTCATTTTATTGCATTTTAAAAAAGAAACTTGTATTTGGCCCACCCGTTAGATACATATCTAATTTTTTTTACAATAATATGGTAGATCGTACTAAAATTAGCTTACATAAAAATTTTAATCAAAAACGTAGGGGCCGTTTTTGAAAAAATAAAATATTTTCCATACTAGTTTTTAAACACTTGTATGGGAGGGGGATTTTTTTTATAAAATGGTAGTCTTTTTGTTCAAAAAAATTACTGGATTTTTTTTGAACTTGTGGACACATTTTTGAGAAGAATTAAATTTTCGTTATTTGCTAAAAAAAAATTGTACGGCAGCTACATACCATTATTTTTTGTCCTAAAAAATGAAAAAAAAAAAAAAAAAACTTGTGGGGAATGTCCAAAAAAAGGGTAGGCATCAAGTTTAAAGAAAATCGACCCACCCGTTTAAGCTGCAACTGAAAGGACAAACAGACAGAATTGCGAGACCCATTTTTTTCGACTTTGCTATCATCCTAAGGTCAAATTTGATCAGTATTATATAATTTTGTTTCCATAATTTCAAGAATGCAACCAGATATCTGACATAATTCTTTAATTTGAAATAGAGTCATTTACAAAATTGCATTTATAAAAACCACCCATTTATTGATAAAACGTGTTCAATGTGTTTTCAAATTTAAGAAGAAATACGTGCGATCAATTTATAAATTTTAATTAATAAATAAATTCCTAGTCACGAGCCAGTGACAAATTAAAATTTGCATTTCTCTCATTGCAGAAGATTATTGAACTTTTCTATCTCGCTGAAGGATCAGAAACTAAACACTTAAATTATCAAATTGATTTGCAATTTGAATTTTGATAAGAAGGAAGAAGGTATTCCAAAGAGTTTTTTTCTTATACATTATCTATAAAACAATCTTATAAGGAGGAATAAGATATATAGCTAATCTGTAAACTTTGAAATTGATAACCTAAAATAATATGCATATCGAGTTCTGATACATAGTTATAAGGTCAACAAGATTCAATTGACTGAGGCTAATTTGTGCAAAATTCACATGAATTAACTATGGATCTAAAAAGTTCTTTTATCTAACTAATTTATTCATTTGTGTGTTTTTTCTCAAAAAAATACGATAACAAATAAAATTTAAGCTAAAAAAATCTTGGAATTATCTGTAATTTAGCTTTGACTTTTATTAATAATAAAATTCCAGACAAATTTTTTAAAAACTATTTTTATCTAAATTTAAAACATAAATCATTTCAACTGTTCTGATTTCCAAATAAACCTGATGCTGATAAAAGTATTCATTTTTTTAAAAAGGTAATCAACATTTTTCAAAATGTCATAATAAGGAATTGCGGTTTGTGGTCGACCTTCTGACTCACTTAGATTTCCATAATTTATTTTATCTTGGATTTTCGAACAGATGGTAGCGTTTACTCTTAAGATTGTGTACACAATTTTTGATATCTACCATTATATGTTGCCTTTCTAAAATAAGATTAGCGTTTAGAATTACATTTATCTTACTTTTTTTTATTAAATCTTTATGTAAGCTTAGTTTTTCTGCGTCTAGGCAAATGAAATTACTCTTACTTCTCTTAAATTTTTCTCATAATATTGTTAACAATTAACAATTTATTCCAAAACTCAAACGTTAGGTGTCTTTTGAGCTTCTTAACGTTCAATTAATTTTTTGCATGCAAATTGTAGCAACAACAAATTATATGCAAATTTGCTCTTCAGTTAGTATATGGCTTAATGTGGAACATTGCGAAATCGGCACAGTAACTAGCTGAACGTTATTACAAAACTTATTGTAATTGCACTAATTATCAGAATCAGCCACGGTTTTACATACCACTTGAACTCGAAATGATAAAGGTAACAATTTATTTACAAGGAGATTTTTATCTCTGGCATCTTTTATTTTTAGAAGAAAAGGGCAGGTCACGAAACAAACAAGAATAACAAAATTGCCTAACCAAAGACTATGAAAGGAAACTACACAAAATTTTCGGCGATTTTGTTTTCCCATGTTAAATATATTAGCTTTGTTTTATTTTCTCATTAGATCAGATCATGAAAATAAAACAACACACAGTTAAATAGTTGTTATATAGATATTTTGGTTCTAATACCGAACAAAAATCTCGGATTTCGGCAGCAAGATTATCAAATCTCGTTGAATCGTTCACACCACAGATAAGCTAGATTTTGGTCGACATTTTAAACAAATCTCAGAATAGAAATTGCAAAAAAAATCCATTGCAATTAAAAAAAAATCCCTAAACAATTACACACATTCAATTATCTACTGTCTCTATTTTTCTGTTGAAAAAACCCAAAAAACGGAATGAAACCCCATTACCTGTTTACACTAGGTACACTTAATAGTAGATATAATTAACTCTCTTTTCACCGTCTCTTTTTTTTGTGACTTACCTGACATACTGAAGAGAAAAAATATTAATTAAGTGTGTTTGTTTCACAGTACCTTTCTACTGTTCCAAGAAGATTTTACGGTAATCTGCTAGATTATGAAATCTGAAAATGTATGGGAAATCTTGTTGTTTTTTTGTGATACTATATGCTTTTTGCTCGAAATCTATATTTTGATTCGGTCTGTATAGTCTATTACAATACTGACGCTCTTTGCAAACTAAAATAGCAATTTTCCGTCAAAGTAAAAACAATTTTTTCCAATGAATTAATAAGTTCAGTCAGTCAGTTAAAATTAAGTGTGTGTGTTCAAAATGATTTCGAAATCCAAATTCAAAAGCAAGTTTGTTTTCGAATGCGAATCACATTTGGCGGAAAATAAAATACAGCTATTGCTCGACTTTTAAAAATATTCATTATTTGTATACTAAAAAAACAAATATTAATTCTTTACAGGAACATACCGTGAACAGATTAAGCGTGTAAAAGACGCCGAAGAAGTCCCAATGGTACTCGTTGGCAACAAATGCGACTTACAAGCCTGGGCTGTTGATATGAGTCAAGCCAGAGAAGTAATTCATAATTGAGTTTTATAATAAAAAATGATTTTTAAAAAAATAATTTACTTCTTAATTCAAGGTTGCGAAACAATATGGTATTCCTTTTGTTGAAACATCTGCCAAAACCCGTATGGGTGTCGATGATGCATTTTATACACTGGTGCGCGAGATTCGCAAGGACAAAGAACACCGGGGGAAAAAACATCGCAACAAAAACAAAATGCCTCATCGCAGATTTAAATGCGATCTACTTTAAAATTAAAAAAGAAAAAAAGTAAATCATCATTGCAAACAATTCAATGCAAAAATCATTTAAAATCAACCTAAAAAAAAAAAACAAAAACGTAATAAAAAATAAAGCAGAAAATAACCATAGCTACTCACACAACAACAAATTACAAATAAACAAAAAAAAAAAAAACATTTACAGCAAAAAGAAAATTATTCTTTTACTAAATAACTTTAAAATAATAAAAATAATTTAAAAAAAAGTTTAAAGAAAAGAAATAATATTTGTTTATTTTTTCTCTGTAACTTAAATTTTATCAAAAGAAAAAAAAAAACAAAAAAAATTAAAAACAAATCCATTTTTTAATTATAAGAACGAAATTTATTATTTAATATTTTTAAACTGCAAAGAGATTTATTTTTTATGTATGAAACAAATAAAAAACCAAGTCGCACAGGTGAAAAACGCATAGACTCTTTTTTCTAATATTTTGTTATTTTTTTCAGTTGAATTTATTTTTGGAAAACTATATGTTATGTATGTATACATTTGAAAAAAAAAATATAATATTTGTATAATTGTATAAATATAGAATATTTTTACAATTGTAAAAGATACATTTTAAACAAAAAAAATTATATCACTGAAAACTAAATAATGAAGAATTAAACAAAAAAATTTAAACGAATTATAAGTATAACTAATGTGATTTTTTATTTAGAAAAATAATATTTTGCAAACATTTATTCATTCAACATCCATTAAACACTCTAAATAAATTTGAAAAAAAAAAATGTAAATTCGATATCACAAATTCAACTACATAATTACGAAGGTCAAAATCGTCGACATATATATAGACAAATTTTTAAGACAAATTGCAAACATTTTCATGCATATTTTGAAATAACAAAGTCGATTTTATTTATTTAAATAGACCACAATCTGCGATCTGTAGTTACTTCTATGTATTTTTGGTTAGATTTACGACTGATCATCCCTTAGCCTAAGGGTTAGGCCGTTGGACAGAGGTCTGGGATTAAATCTTTGCTTATTTCACAAATGTTCAGGGGCACTGCATCTTACGAAGATGTGACAAATTCTCCAAGGCATCTCACGTTAGATGTTCAGAAGCAGAAAATTAAAGAACCACTCCACGAGCTGTCGTGCCACTTATTTTATTTAGAGTTTCCTACTATTACAAAGAACACTTTATTATAAAATTTCTTACTTAATATTTACGCCTGTGAAGAAGAAACATTGTTTGATAGTTACGAGTATATTGACCTGCTTTTTGAATGAAAATTGCAAACGATTAATAGTTTAACGCATTTGGCCGACAATATTATTTTCATTTTGTAACGTGCGAACACTTAAAAAACATTTTAGGAACGGTGGAAGCAAGAATAGTTTTCAATTTCAATACAATAGAATTCTTATGAAACCATAAGGTAATAAACTGAGAGTGCAGGAGTGATATGTCTAGTTCAAATTTTTTTAAGAACTCGGAAATATCCGTATGTTTCAGAGAAAAGTTTGAATTCTGCTGTAATACCTACATAACATTAAAAAAAACTAAGTGCCCGAAGTATGCCCACCGGAGGAAGGCCGCATATACAGTATACCTTTATAAACAAAACTATTTCCATTTTTTTTAAAGGGCAAAAATTTGTGTAAACTTAGAATTAAAATCTGATTTATTTTGATCTACATATTATAAAATAATTTTATTTCGAAATGTAAGCTGGCTTAACCTTTGGGACATTCTATGCGTGAAAAAGTCTGAAATTTGTCTAAGAATTTGTTTTTTTTTTTCGAAAATGTTCTTGGGAGTCATTATTAATATGGTCATCTAAGAACTAAAAGACAGTAGAGTAAATGAGACTACTTAAGACTCATTTCAACAATTATATAAAAAAAATCCTAAATACCTGAAATTTTTTTCTTTTATGATAACATGACTAAAAAATAAAATAAATCAAACTTTATCTGTTTCTAAAGTGGATTTAGCACAAACTATGCGCAAAATAGTATTACTAAAAAATAAACATTAACATATAAAACTATGGCACATTAGGCCATGTCGGGCTTAGATCGGCAAGGCAGACGACAACGTGTGGTATGCAGGGGGATCCCATTTTATCTCAATTATTGGCTCTCAATTGCCAACTTTCAACTCACGTATTTGGCTAGCATCAAGAGAGTAGACTTTGATCCTACTCCTACATTTCTCATTGGGACGCCTCCTTGTGATCTAAAAGTTCGCATGCGAGTACTACTCTACCACTATGCCCTTTAAGGCCTTAAAAATAGTATTAATAGTACAATTATTAGTTTCTGTATTCTTGGTTTAAAGTTATTTGCTCCATGGTGCAACAGGGAAGAGGAAAAATAATATTACAAAAATTGTGCTTTGCGTATAAAAAAAAAGAAGAAAAACATAAAAGACTATTAATTATAATCGCAAGAACTATAAATGTATTTTTTATGTAATCACATTTTTATGTATACATATACATATATATACATATATTTCATTTAAAATAGATACATATATGTATGTATATGTATTCATAAAGTTTAATAAATAAACTAGCTTTTTAAAATTTTTTGCTATTCAAAAATAAAAACAAAATACAATAACAACGCCATAACTAAAATTACAAAACAAAAATGAAAATAAATCTTAAAATAGTTAACTGTTTGTTTCTATCTAAAAAGATTTTTTTTAATAGCTCATAATGGATGATAAAGTATTTATTAATGTAAAATGTATTTCATAATAATAATAATAATAATAAAATAATACAAACAAATTTCTTTTACATTTTATATAATATTATGGGTGTATGATGTATGTGTATTGTATACATTTCTATATAAAGTATACTCTACATTATACAGCTTTTAATGTTCACTTTGATTTTTTTTGATTATTCAGTAATTTGTATTTTCTTTATTTCTGCTACATTTTTTATACGATACTTTTTTTTCATAAATTGCATGGAAATAATTAATTATTATTATTAAACAATACAAAAAAAAAAAACGACATTAAAAAAAAATAATCTAATTGATGCGATTTTTTGCATACTATGTTATTAAATCTAATTAAAAATAAAAATAAAAAAGAAAAATGTATGGTATAATTTAACATACAACTTGTTTTGGATTGAATATAATACAACATAATTAACTAACATGACTGAGTGCTGAATAGTGAAGACTACGGAAATTCCGAAGTAGTTAAATGTTTAACCGAAAAATAGCTATTATATGGAAATACAGCACCTACCTTAAATTATTCATCCGGTTCCCGTATTCTTTTAATTTGCCTAAAAAGTGTCTTCAAAAAGAAAATTAAGGTCTGATGATAAAATAATAATATTGATGTTATTTGATCTTTCGATTTCCTTGTTTTACTAGGTCAAGGTCTTTAGCTGCAACTACAACACACTCCCGCAATCAGTACAGAGATTTAAAAAAAAGTAAAAACAAAATATCAACTTTGAAAAAACATTTAGTCAGTGTTTAGATTTCAATTAAAATCCCGAAGCATTCAGTGTCCTGGTCGTTAAGCTTAAAATGCCAAATGAGTTAATCGCACTGAATGTTGCATAGTTTGTCTTCTACAATGTTTGCACGTCAAATAAAATATTAAATGAAAAATGTTTTTTAACTACTATATCCTTGCGGCATATATTTTCGAACGGATCTGGTAGGCTTAAATTTGTTAACCGTAATTATTTTGTCATAATGAAACTAAAGTCATACCTACATGTATGATAGCCGTTTAAAAGACCTCATTCAAAAATGTTCGTAAAAAGAATCTAACTATATAAAATATTTCGATTTGTATGTGATAAGGCACGGGTTAATGGCCTACGACAAATTTTTGTTCGTCAATAATTTTTATAGGGCTGGATTGTTCACGGCTGATTATCTTTAACCAAGGATTACTGCAAGTGATAAATTATCAAACGTGTTTTTGTGAAAAAAATCATATCGTAGTAAAAAAAAAACAACCTAAATATGCTTTAAAAATGTGTTTGATAATAAATTGCGGGAAAACCGTTATCCTCACAGAAAAAAGTTGTATGATGGTATATACAAATTTTCTAACTGTTCTTGTTTAAATTATAAAAAAAATTCAAAAATCGGTTGTAGTTTGGCAAAGTTAGACCAGTCATAGGGTAAAAGAATAAAAATCATAAAAACCGTTATAAGTCGAAAACGAAGCGAAAATTAGAAAATTATCTCTTAAGTTTTTCGACTTGAAATGACCTCAGGAACTAGTTTTCTTCTGTGGCGGTGATTTCGAGACACCATGTAATACATATGTACAAACTACATAGGTATCTGTTGTTTCTGCTTTTTATTAATAAATTAAAGGTAATTTTAGTAACATTAGGGGCGATATTCACCGAGCGCTCATAACTAAGAGCCTCCCACCTAAACCTATTTACCAAGCAATTGCTAATTGTGAAATGAGCGTTCGTAAAACTAATGAGTGCTCCCGATCACTCATGTCATAAGTTATTAGCGTTCTCTCCGAATCTTGGTCGAAAACTTTTAATATCACCTTTTTTCAAACTTTAGACCATCACAATTTTGTATTTTTTTTTTTTTGTTAAAAATTCTCTTTAATTGCCTACATAGTTACGAAACTATAAATTGATCTTGTAATAATTGTTGCTGCTGGTGTAGTTGTTGGGGATGTATGCATTTGTGTGAACATAGCTTCAAAAAAAATCTCTTCTTTAATGTGGAATTCCTTTCAACTAAAGATTCTATTCTTTTTCTGAAAAGAATCGTATTTTTTTCTGTCAAACAAATCTTGCATATTTTGCAAGATTTCAAAAAGAATTTTCACCGATTGAATTTCGCTGTTTTAAAAACGCCAACTGTTTTTGTTTTTGGTTTTAACGAATTTTAATTATATATATTAAATATTTGTGCGCTCTTATTCAATAAACTAAAAATATAATTTGTGATAATAACAATGGGCCCTATCGGGAATCTCCCGGGGAATTTTAGTTCCCACGGAAAGTCTCATTCCCAAGAAATATTTCTAGTTATCGTGAACTTCCCTCGGAATAAATTTTTCCCAGGGAAAAAACTACCACCATTAAAAAAACAAAATTATTTTCGGAGATCAATTTCGAATTGTGTGCAGTGTTATCAAAGGATCATAATTAAAAAAAATAAAATTTAAGTTGAAATTCCCTTTACAATAAAACAAAATATCCCAAACAAATTCCCCATCCATGTGAAGAAAGAAATATTGGGTGCGATCATTTCAACTGAATTGTATAAAATTGCATAAAATTGTCCTCTTCGATACCTTGCTAAGGTACAACAAACAAAATAATTGAATTTTTCATGTTGTCAATTATATTTTTCCGTTTGAACGAGGTGTTAAATTTCGCAGAAGAACAAAATTCCTCTATCTGAAAACACTGTCCAGTGTCCACACATCGTCAGGCTTAGTGCATGTCTGCGTTTTTTTTTGCTGAAGGTGGGTACCAAAGAGGAGTCGGCAAGGACCACGATGGAGGTCTTGCCCAGTCAACATTCTGTGAAGTTTTGTCGAACTTCCTTAACATTTTCGAGGAAAAGCTTTGTCCAGAATAGATCAAAATTCAAACCGCGGAAGAGCAAAGAAAGAAAAATTTATATTTTTTCGTAAAAAATAAACTGAGTGATCTTTTTCTTGGTTTTGCATTTTTCGTTTTTTGCTGCAAGAAGGTTATCAAAATGAAGATGCATTTCGGCCAAATTTTGCCAAATCTTATTTACCCTGTAGGTAGTAAATCCATTCTCTATAGTATTCATTTCCATAATACTGGTTCTATTTTGATTTGATTTGTTGAGTTCGTCCCATAATAAAATTAAAAAATTGTGTTTATTTATCAAAAAAGTTTCAATTCCTCCGTCTCGCCTTAATTTCTCCACCAAAATAAATGGGAAAAAATTCCAGAGAAATTACAACAAATTTCCCATGGAAATATTGTTCACGATAGCAATAAATTCCGAGGGGAATTTCGAACACCATTCACGATACGAATTTTTCGAACGTGGGAAATATTTCCCGGGAAATGTCGTTCGCGATAGGGCCCAATAATAGCGAGTTTAATTCACGAAAAGATTTCCTCTTTCTGTCAAAAGATGTGCACTTTTCTTATTTTAAGAGTTTCATAGCAAAAAAAGAGCAATTCTAGGTCAATTCTCAACACTTTCCATCTGAATCCACAGCTTTTCCTGTCCAACGTCAAATGATAAATATTTTGTTGTTTGTTGTGAACTTGTGTCGGCTAGTGCTAAACTAAAAACTACCGAAAAAAGTTTCATTGCAAAGAACAATTCTCAATTTTGAGAGCAATTCTTTAGAATTTGAATGAAACTCGCTGCAAGTTTCATTTGAGTAAGCTGTCAAGCACCACAGACACAACCACAAAAAAAATCGATTATTTACACATTCCTTTCAACAACAGAAAAATTTCGATTCTTTTTGTAAATCGATTTTTATTTAAATATTATTATTTTCAATTATTAGGGTGTATTTACCGAGCGCTCATAAAGGGTTCTTAATTTTATATAAGGAATCGCTCATTCAAATAAATATTTGTGCTATTCATAATCATCATAAGTTAGTACCTATTTTTCAAGTTCATAAAAAATGAGAGAACTCTCTCTTAACCAGACATTTCGAAACTGTGAAATCAAACTTTTTTCACATAAATGCATCACCAAAACAGGAGCAGCAACAGCAACAAGAAGATAAATTTATAGTTTTTGTATTTAATTTGTAAAAGAAAAGATTTTTTTGTTAAAAAAAGCAGTAAAAATTTAATAAATATCAAAACAAAACAAAAAAAGAAATACAAAACTGTGACATCGCTATAGTTCGAAAAAGAGTTGGTCATCCTCATCAGTTTATATTTTAGAGTCCTGACTAATTTTGAGCAGGCGAATCCAAAATTTTGTTTCCTAAGTATTTGACACAAAAACTGAGATGGCGAAATCTCTGAAATATAAAAATTCTATAAGCGGAAGCAGGTCAAAACTTTCATTTGTTCCTGAGATTGCAAAAAAAAAAACACACCTAATATAATCCCCAATTTTCAGATTTTGTAGATGTTGAACATTGCCATTGCCATTGAATATATATACATATACTTGGCAGCACTTACATTGCTATACTTATCGTAACGTTACGCTGTATAAACGTTAAGTTAACGTTAGCTTCCACCGGATTTCGTTTGTTTTGGTTGGTTGTTTTATCCTTCGGCGAGTCCAAGCGGTGCATTCACCTTTTTAAAGTAATTTTTTTTTGCGATAAATAAACAATAATTACAAAACCCAATTCATACTTATGTAATTATAATTATCGGATCGTCAATTATATCAAAATCTGGTATGATTTAAATCCACATTCAACTTCCATCGGTATTGTAGTCTCAGCAGCTAAAGAAAAAAAAATCAATAAAAAATCTATTTACGGTTAAAAACAGAACAAAAAACAAATCACAAAAAACTTGTTGAAACGCCCATTTATCAAATCGTTTATTTTTTTTTTTAATTTAATTAAAAATAATTTTGTATCCATTCAAATGGTTCCCGGCCGGTTTAAACCCTCAAACAATAATGTTAACAGAAAATTTGTCAGCCTCAAGTGATAAAAAGGACTCCAGTGATAGTGATAAGTTCGACCAAAATCAACCCACTCCCATTTCATTTACCGAAACTATTGTTAGCTACCAAACACCAGTTCTATACTCAACTAATCGTGGATTGTTTTTGAGAAAGGCAAATAGGAATTTTTCCCCCGTCGCTTCCGCTTCCGTCATAGCCGGTAGTACCAGCAATTCCAGAAGCAGTGCGTACGAATTGAGTTTCTGTGATCTGGAGCGATGGGTATGGTCAAGAAGAATGGAGAGAAAGATTTTCTTTTGATGGTCTTTCAACACGAACATACTAATTTGTGATTTTTTTCCTTTTCAGAGTACAAATCGTGCGAATAGTGTTTGCTTGAACGACACAATCAATACTCAAACTTATTCACTAAACAATCCAAATAGGCCATCGGTGAGATTTTCGACGGTGGAGCGTAACATCAACGAAATCTACGACCAAGAAAGTGCTTTTAATTGAGTAATAACCCAGCATTACCCTCGATTTTTTTATACAAAACACGAACAGGTTTTCATGTTTTTTCGAAGGATTATCAAATATGTAAGTAAATAACTATACCTACCTGGAAAATAATGTATTATAGTCTAATAAATGACCAAATAGGAGACAACCTACTCTATTATGGGGATGACAGATATCTCATGCTTATAGACAAGATTGCATTAAACAAAATTGTCGCCTGTGTTGCCCAGTAATTGACCTTTTGATTCAACCAAAATGCAGTTAAGGTTCTTTAGGTGGTTTAAAAAATAACATTGAATTCAAACATTTTTCTGCTATCAACCCTCCAAGGTTATTTGCTGCAGTAATTAATTAGTCATTTGCATTATACCTAGTAAGACTTAAGAATGCAAAACAATTAACTTTTTAGGTCAATTTAGAACGTAATATCGAAAGAAAATATTTTTTAATTCCATGTTTCCACTTTTCATTTGCAACTCTCAATTCTTACTTCAATTCACAACAAACTTACTAGCTTTCTTAAAGGAACAATGTTGATACACAACCTCAGGTTTATAAGATCTTACACATTTCATTCCTTCGAAAATCGAGAAAGCAAACCCGATTTTTTCTCAGTATTTTTTGGCTAAAGTGAGAAAGTTTTCGGCGTAATATTCTATACATTTCTGAGTTTGTTCGAGATATTTGAGATTTCATTTTTCGGAACTGCTAAACGTCGTTCAACGAACATTCAAAACCATTTTGTTTGTTGTTCGTTTTTGGTTTTATCGCAACTTAGGACACAAAACCGAAGGGTTTAGTTCTCAAAAATCTATCGAAATCATCAAAACAAGACAAAAGACAATATGCCGCAATGGGAAATGGGAATTCCATAGTTTATTCAATCAATTTGTTGACTCGGGTTTAACTTGGAAACTAAAATGATCAAAACTAAGACTGAAAGTATCTATAACTACTGAAAAACTGCTTCTAAGTTGGCTCAGTTTGTTCGCTGGTTTAACTCAGTACTAAAAGAATGCCCTAAAACAGCTTAATAAATTTGCAGCGCAATTAAAAATAAATATATGTAGGTATGTACATTAAAAAGCGAAATATAATTGTTTAGAAAAATCAAGTAACCTATATCTGCAAACCATTTTTTAAACAGCTTAACAAAATCTGGTTTTCTAATTTTAAGGATTAGTACATGTAAACATAGAAAAATAAATTTATAAATAAAAGAATGTCGCGAAAGCCGACTGAGAACCTGGTGACTTACAACTTTCAACATTTGTGTGTTGTGAGTTTGCATTTTCTAATTCAAATTTAGAAACTTTTATCAATCCAATTTGAAAAATATATTTTCTTATTATGTTTGGTAATTTGGTAATTTGGAAGAAGTCTCCGGAATTTTCCGAGCCGGAATGCCAACGTAAAATGATGATAAGTTTTGAAGATTTTATAAAAGTACGTTTTGCATCTAAACCTACGATGTTCACGTTCCACATCATCAAATAGCCACAGATTTTGTTCAGTCTACTAACTTATTCATCTATCTTGCTAAAACAATTCTTTTTAAATTAACTGCATGTGAAAAACCATTAAACAGTGAAAAAACGAAACAAATACATATCTTGTTTAACATTTATAAATGTCGTGGCATAAAGATTTTAAACATGTTAGAATATCACCCCTACCACAAGTCCCGTCGTAGAAAACTCCCGAACGTTTCCTTACGCTACGAATCCGAATAAATTCACATCATAAGCCCCGAACGAAACTTAAACAGCATTGCCATACGAAAATCTTCTTTTCGGACTTTTTTAACCAGCTGATTTACGTCAAAATGTGAAAATAAAACACAAATTTCACTTTTTGCTGCTCATCATTTGATTCGTTTTTATAATATTGTTTTTTAATAAAAATTGATTAAATAGCCATTGCAATTTTTGAAACAAATGAGGAAAATGAGCGAAGAAGACGAACATTAAAATTACAACGCAGGATTTTAAGAGATACTTTTAATCCGTTCGAACTCGATGACAAAATGTTGGTAAGGTTTTTCAAAATAGAAGAATTTTATAAATGTAATACATTTGCAGATTTAAAAAAAACTTTCGTGTGAATAAGGCAGCATTTAGATATATATTAGAGGAACTAGGCCAAGAACTCGGTCCCTGAGTGTTTTCTTTTTTGATCACACCCATCAGCAAGCTAGCAGCAGTTTTGAGATTCATTGCGGAAGGAGGATACCAATACGGCGTCGGTAAAGATTTTGAGATTGGAATGGCCCAGTCGAACTTTTCTACAAATCTTAAAAGTGTGCTAAATATTCTGGAAAGAAGGTTATGTCCTGTATGGATTAAATTAGAAATGACTGAGGCTGAGAAACGGATGTTTTTTTTACTTTTGTGGCGTTTTAAGTTAGATTCCGATTAAAATAATTGTTCGTGGAAAAATGGTCAAACTTCCTATTCATTCGGGGGTAGTGATACCACTTTTCACGGACTCCGAATTTCGTAGCAAATATTTTCAGTACGACGTGAGTTATGATACTTTTTTTTCGGGATTCGTAGTACGAATGTATTACGACGGGGCCTGTGATAAGGCCGATGTGTTTGAATAAAACGCGTTTAAAAATCGTTTTTTTTTAACTCAGTTTGCGCCATTAAGTCTATTTTAAAACCTAGCTTGACATAGGGCGTCGGTGGTGTAATGGTTAGCATAGTTGCCTTCCAAGCAGTTGATCCGGGTTCGATTCCCGGCCGACGCACACTTTTTTTTTTTTTAATTTTTTAGATGACCGAAGCTTTTTGAAACAGAAAAGTTTTACTTCTTGCTGTTCATTGGAACACTTCTTATAGTGTTCCAATAGCTTTTCAGTCGGTCTTATTGTAAACCCAAAAACAACTACATCTTTGTTTTGCAGATCACAAGGTTAATTCCCTCTTTCACACGAGGAAACTGAGTTTCCAGCAACTTTCAGTTTTTAATTTTAGGTAAGATGGTACGAAGTAAGAGGGGAAGCGAAATCTCCCCAGTCAACAATTTGAGGAGATTTTTTTGACATTACTCTTCACACAGACAGACACACACACTAGTGTGTGCTCAACCAAGGTACTTTAAATGCAAACTACACAAAATTTCTACAATTTATCCCGACGACGACGTTTCGTTGGCTTTTTGCCAACTTTTTCGGGGGTTTAGTTTATTTCGCTATAAAAACAATTTTTTTTATAAAACACAATTCAAAAACTGCATTTGTTTGCCAAATATTATTCCAATAAAAATGAACTCTAAAATGAACACTTCCCTCTTCCAGTTGGTAACATTTTGGCATGTAACATTAGGTCGGTCGGTTCAATTTATTAGGTCCATTCATTTTAAAATAAAAAGTATTTAATGTTTATGTATTTGCAAGAATTCTCGCACGGCTAGGCTAGTTATACTGATTTCTTCACCAAACTATAACATAAAGTTTAAAAAAAAAACAAAAATTAGGTGATATAATTTTGGAGGAAGAAAATATGCTTGGATCATTCGAGGTGTTATCCGTCTTCAAGAATATCTCCATGTATTTGGCGAACAAAAATATAATGGAACAGAGGAAAAATATCAACAACAGAAATACAAGAAACAAATGTCAATAAGTCGAATGTCAATAAAAAAAAAATAAAAAAAATCTCGCCCGAGCAGGGACTTGAACCCTGGACCGTTGGATTAAAAGTCCAACGCTCTACCGACTGAGCTACCCGGGCACTTGGGGTTGGTTGTGAAAAGTCGCATACTTGAACAAAAAGCATTTTTAGAAATTAATAAAATAATTGATGAATTAGGCAAATGTACTCTTCCACATTCCGAAGTACAGGTAGGCAATATTGACACCGTCTATTTCGATGCCATAAACCATAATATATTATCTCGAACATTACGAAATATCACTCAACAATATACAAATTAATAGCTAAATATTAAGTTAAAGTGGCTGCCAGCAAAAAATTCAAATAACTACTTAAAATTGAAACAAAAATACATAAATAAAATTTTGCCCTTTTTTTTTAATTCAATATTTTATTTATTCAAAAAAAATTAAGTACTGGAATTAAAAAACACTTGCGAAAAATTTTAAACGATTTTTTATACACATGCGTTGGTTTTTCGGAAATTGCTCTTACTATTTAAATGAAATGATTGAAAAATTTGTTTTATTAAAATCCCCCCACTGCCACGTCCACTTTTCTTAAATATGAATGACTTTAAAGCTTTGGGTGCATTTTTTTTAGATTTTATACTTAATGGAAAGATAAAGATCTAGAAAGTACGTTTTATTTAAAGCCCCCACTACTATTTTTTTTTATTTTGGTGCCCAGATTTTGATATCATACATGGAAGTAATGTTTAAGGAACTTATAATTGATTTAAAATCCGCACCATATTCAGTTCAGACTCCATGAGACCTAGGATTTTGAAACAATACACGTATGTAGATCGTTAAAGAAAAATGGGGGTAGCGCTAGCCCCTCAAGGGGTAGACTAGAAGGTCAAAAAGTTAAATTTAAGTTTGCTTCCTATTCCTATACATTTCACATTTCAGGGTGCCCGTATTTTTTCCCATAAAAAAAACCATAGTCGTGTTTTTTTTTGGGAAAGCTATTCACAGTACAGTAGATTTTTAAACGAATTACAAATACAATATCCACAATAGAATTACTGCTAATAAAAGCAGAAGTAAATATAATCCTACTGGGGATGGGTTTGTGACGTTATACGAGCATCGAATTTTGGAAATTTCTTACTATACCTACTAAAGGGTGTCCAGCGGAATATTTTCAACTTTAAAATTCAATATAAAAAAAACTACATCGTTTTTATTTATTTTTATTTCAATTAAATGCAAGGTAACAATGCAGATTCTATTTTTTAAAAACGATATCATCTAAATTATCGCCGTTTCTTCAATGCACTCTTCAGTCGGACCCTTACATTTTCAATTACGCGACGGCAAAGCGCTGCACTGGGGTAATGCTTTGAATATTTTGCTGCAGGCCCTGAATTGTCCTGGGATTGTTATTGTAAACCTTTGATGTGAGGTACATATCCCCATAGAAAGAAATCGCAAGGTGTGAGGTTTGGCGACCGAGGCGGCCATGGAATGTCTCCGTACTTGCTGATCAGTTTATTCGGAAAAACTGATGTCCTTAGCCTTTCCATCGACACCCTAGCTGTGTGCGGAGTAGCACCGTCCTGTTGAAATTGTGTTCGGTTGTTGTACCCTGAATACAGCTGCAATTGCGGTAACAGAAACTCGTCAATCATACGGCAATACACCGGAGCAGTGACTGTCTGACCTTGGTTAAAAAAAATAAAGGCCAATTACCCCGCTCGCTGAATAATTTCATTTCGAACTTGAGACACATGTTCTGGCTTGTTCCTGACGTTCATGGTCCAGGAATAGATCTGTTGATCATTGTGCCTTCTTGCCTTAATCTTTGTACCCACGACCAGATAAGTTGCGTGCTCGGCCCATCACTTAGTCGTCGAATATTCAAATAATCAAATGAGGACAAAAAGCGCGACTCGCACGTACCAATGATTCACCGCACTTTAAATATTGCTCCACCGCAAAGGCGCAGTGCGCTCCCGACCAGTGACTCATGGCGACTAACAACTCCGCAAATTCTGCGCTTTGAATGATACCCCTCCTGCTTACCTCAACCCGCTAGTATTTCGATAATTAAATGAATAAAACCGTTACTGACTTCATATCCCTGAGCGCGATTTATGTTTTTATGTGTCCGAACGAAATAAAAAAAAAACTTTTTTATTCTTATTTCAATTGGGCCACAGGCCTCTTACGCTTTATTGATAGAAAATATAATTAACAAACTAAAATATTAACTAAAGAACCAGAATAGCCCGCCGTCCAAGCGTCGCTGCGACTATTCAGGTTGTCAACATTTTATTAGACCTTTTTAGTTTGTAATGCCTTTGCTTATATAGTTATAAGTTGTTAACGCTGCATTTATTGGTTATTGACCCTTTATTGTTGATCTTGCATTTATTGGTCGAACAAGCTGTTGACCCAATTGTGCTGGTGTTGCATTTATTGTTAACGCTGCATTTATTGGTTGTTGACCCTTTATTGTTGATGTTGTATTTATTGTTTGCATAAGTTGTTGACCTATGTAAATGTGCTAGTTCACTTGGTTGCTTGGTGGGCCCGTTTGTAAGAGCTATATCATATGTAACTCGCGCTTTTTTTTTTAATTCCTTTCTAATATTTCAGCATTCAGTCGTTACGTAGGAGGTATTTTATAACGATGCAAACACCAAAAATGCGCCCCAAATATAAATGTGGGGATAGGAGAAATACTTGTTGCCACATAATAAAATAAGGGATAGAAGAAATATTTGTAGCCACATAATAAAATAAGACAGAATTTAAGTGTTAATTTTTTTAACTTAAAAAAATAAGCGAAGCAATGCTAGAACTAGTCTGATAGTACTATAGTAATTTATAAAACAAAATAAAAACTTTTTAAAGGAAAATAAAGTGTAAATTGACTAAATAATCTATGGGGAGTCCTCAGAAACACCATTCTCAAGGTTTCTCCTCAATATTGTGATAAGCGATAAAAAATATGCTCTTCTCTTGAGTATATGCACTTAATTAATTAATTTTTACCTCAATAGCATTATTCGTTTTAAGAGGAAAACATTCGTTGTGAGACATACATACATACAAATGTATCTATGTATATTTCAGCTTACTCCGTTCTAAGTGCAAAAACTATTTCAACAGAGGAGAAAGCATTGCAAACAAAATATCATCAATTTTAAGTGTCATTTCAGAAGTGGGATGCAGCAAAGGTAACTTACTAAAGTAGAACGAACACCTGTGGCAAACGTATAAATCGTATACTCCTGGTGATTAAATAAGTCTATGCACATTACTTCCATTAGATTCTTACCAATGTTGATCCACTTTCACTATACCTACTACATATACTGTACTGAAATTGGTGTTTGTTTGTTAAATTAAATTTAAAGAAAAACATTTTGAGAACCTAAGATATTATGTACATATTTCCCAAGAGAAAACAATTTTATGAATTTGTTATTGTTATTTGTGTTATACCTATGTATGTATGTACAGACTTGTGTTTCTATTTTCATTGCTTGTTTTAATTTGCGTTGCGATGAAAAATAAACAAGGAATGCTAGTGGAATAAAGTTTGCACTGACTAGAATTTTTATCAGCCGATAGTTTGGTTGCGTTGAGCTGCTAGTGTGCACACTGGGCCGATTAAATAGTCGGGTTGGCACTGGCAGCGAGCGCGGACACTAGACGACAGTCAGCCAATTTTTCTGAAATATTTAGTAGTCGATACTCGATAAACCGATACATATGTATACATTTCAAATTATTGGTTTACCTCAAAATTTTGTTTTATCGGATGATCATAACCAGCTTCAATGGATTTGCGAAATTAAACAAAAATATTGAAGGAGGTTACATTTTTAAACTTTAAATTTTTTTAAGCGCGGGTCTTTTTTATTGGCCAATACTGAATCGTTGTATTGTGTTGTGCGCACTTTTATTATTATATGTTATACAATAAAACCCGCTTAAGAGAAAAACCCGCTTATCTGAAACACTTTTTTCATCCCCGAGCACTGTTCGACCAATTGCATATAAAACACTCAGCTTAAACGAAACTCGCTTAAGTGAAAAAGTCGTTTACTTGTAACATATTTTCAGTTAAATTTTATATTTTTCATTAAAAAAAAACTCTCTTAAGTGAAAAAAAAAATTGAATCGAAAAGAATTGAAAAGAAAATTTGCTGAACGCTTTTTTTTTATTTTTCACCTCCACCATTTTCACCACAAAAATGACATTTAAATTTCTGATATGTCTCAACCATTTTATTCAATCTATCTATTATGTATTTTATTTAAATTTTTTCTAGGCACCTCCAAAAGACAAATTCAATTTTTTTACAAAAATTGAAAATTGAAACTTAACGATTATAAAGTTACAGTTAAATTACCTCATTTTGGGAGATATTATAACCAAACCCGAATTTAAAAACGTACCCAAAAAACTGGATTTGTAATTTAATATTGAAATAAGTAAATCGAAAAAGATATGAGCTAATAGAGTAGAGGTATATAATTCTAAGGACATGTTTGAATTCAGGGAATTCAATAACTTTGGAAAAGTATGGGCTTGTTTTCTTCAGCTTATTAAGAGACTAGTTCTCAGTTAACTCTGAGTTAAATCAGAGTTAGTTAATCTTGCATATTAATTAAACTCGATTTCAATATTCAAATGGAAGTTCGGCACTATCTATAGTCCAGGCCATAGGTCGCGATGATAGTTTGACCAAATTTGAATCAATTGACTTTCTTTTTTTTGACAAAGAGAAACTTACTAAGTTTGAATGTTCTTCATTGTATTCATTATACAGCAAAAATTTTGTTTAAATTTTTAACAGTAAGTTTTTCATTCTGTATCTACATAAAAAAGTTTGAATGCATTAGCAATGTGTGTGTAAAATTGTGTAAAAATTACATTGGGCATCTGTCAAATCACATGAAAATTGTTTCAAGTTGACCGCGCTCAGTTCATTTTTTTTTTGAGCTTATCAAACGAGCACCGATCGAGCTTTGAGCTAAAAAAAATGCAAATTGAGAGCTCAGTATAGAGCGCTCGCTCTAACACAATTCTTTCTTTGACAGCTCACTGACCCGCTCGGGGCTAAAAAAAAAAGAATCCTAATGGCTTGTTTTTGATTCCTCTCGGCTGTTTTCGTAAGATTTTCACCTAATTTTCTATTGAATTTTTGTGAAAATTTGGTTGAAATTACATCATTTTAAAAGGTTAAATTGTATCGAAAATGATATGATTTGTAATCGTAAAGTAGTTATAGACACACATGAAAAAGCAAACCAAATTTTTGGATTCGCTTTCTCAATTTTGTTTGACAATTGATTAACGTGTACAATATATACATACATATGTAACGGGTGGGTATGTAATGTTTTTTTTTTAAACCATAGGTTGTTTTGACATTGACAGCTGTTTCCCGCTCAAAATCTTGACAGAAAGTCAGTATAATACCTTGCGAAATGAGTCGCTTTTCGCTTGAAAAACGTTGGGAAATATTGAAAAGTTATTTCCAAAGTGAGTGCTGTATAGCCCAAACAGTGTGTTTTTTGAAAAGAAGTTTTGGCCGAAATAAAGAACCCACCGCCCCTCCTGTACGCAAGTTTGTGCAAAAAGTTCGTGAGACTGGTATGCTAGTGGACAGCATTTATGGTCCCCGTCATCGTACGGTGCGCACAGACGAGAATGTGAATTGTGTTGTGGAATGGTGGCATCATTGGACCATTTTTCTTCGAAAACGATTCGGTCAACGTTGGGCGTTACAGAGCCATGTTAACCGATTTTTTTTACTGAAATTGAAGACATTGATTTGGACGACCTCTGGTTCATGCAGGATGGCGCGCCATGCCACACAGCCCATGCCACAATTGATCTTTCCCAAATCGTGTTATCAGCCGCCTTTATTTCTTTATTTTTGTTCATTTTATTGCATTAAAAAAAAATAAACTTGTATTTGGTCCACCCTGTATTTTGTTACCTGATGGTACTTTAAATTGAATTTAGTTTATTACCGCCTCTTTTTTGTACCATCGAAATAATATCCTTTAAGAAATCTCAAAAATAGTACGTAATTTCATTTACGACAAAATCAAATTTAACTTCATCTACAAATGCCATTCGCCTTATCCACATTAAAATTCCTTTGAACTTATTTCCTTCACTGTTAGGTTGTGGTCTGTTTTTTTTTCTTTTCTTTGCTGACTTTTCTTTTTTAATGGGCCAGCTATTTTTGTCCAAACAATAATAAAGCGCACAATGCACACATAAAAGCTCTTTTGTTGTTGTTTTTTTTTTCAACACACTCCACAGCATCCGATTAAGCGAAAACAGCGACAACGACGTCAACGGAGAGGAATAAGTATTTATGTACATATAGATATATATATGTATGTATATGTGTATGGAGGCAGGACCTTTGTAATGGCAAAGCCCATACTTCTTATTTTCCCTCAGCGACCATAAGCGAGTTGGCTAGATTTTTTTATTTGAAAAGGAAATAAATTGCAGTGCTCCACCAGCATAATGCAATTCACCTTGTGGTACCCCATTCACAATTCTGCAAAGTGGCACTTATTTTACTCTCAATACTTGTCACCCCATATCGCTATATTGCCCTGCTAGGCTAAACCCTAATTCAGTGTTGCCGTTGTGTAAATTCAATTATTGCATTTTATGTTTTTTTTTTTATATATTTAATGAGATACATTATTTCTGAATAAACAAACTCCGAATATTTTATTTGTAGATACAAAATTTTGTAAATGGCTGGACTTATTTTTCTTGTTTCGCCAATTCTAAAGCAAAAAAAAAAAAAAACAAATCGAGGTATCCCCTTCCGCTAGGACACCCATTTTTCCCTTTTATTATTATTTATTTATTTCTTAAAACGATTTATTTCAATTTGTATGGGTCGGAGAGAAAAAAGGCTGCAGATAAATATAGTCAGCTTTAAAATAATGTTTGATTTCCATAATGTTTGATTTCTGAAGTTTGTGCCCAAAAAGGATTGTGGCAAGGTGCACATTTGTAACAATCAAAAAAATAATTAAAGTATTGAATTTCTAATTAAATTCCTTTTTTTTTAATACTGTCCCCCCCCCCCATCAGCCTTTTTATGAATCGTACAAAATTCGTAACTAATTTAATATTTCGAAATAAAAATTCTTTAATAAATTTCCTATTTTTTTCATTGCTGCTAAAAAATGGGGCGGAAGGGGTGGGGCTTGAATAAACTTAACGTATTTAGAAGGAAGAAGGGGGAAATAACCTGTAGTATACAAATATACTATTTGTATTTAAATATTTATTTAAAAATGTATTAAATAAAAAAAAAAAGATTTGGGGGAACTTTGCCCTCCTCTATCGTTATATAATATATGTAATTGAGTTGCTTGTGGCCGCCATTTCTACTGATTGTTCAATAAAAATTGGTAATATACCAGGAAGATAAGAAATTTACCTCTCAGACAGGTTGCATTGGCTTTAGGGCTTTCATTTAAGGGTCTTTTGAGCCCCTGTAAAATTGTTAGCGTCGCTCATACAATTTTTTAGAATATTAAAAAAGGAAGCTATAGTTACAGCTTTCCCCTAATTTATCCGGAAATTATAGCTTAAATTATTATTTTTCAAATTAATAAGAAATTTTAAGAGTTTTTATATTTGAAAGGGGTTTTTCTGTTTTTATATTTTATTTTGAAAAAAATGTGACTTTTGTTACCTGAAAATATTCAACGGTAATACTGCCCAATTTTATAGGAATGCAATAGCTCCCAAGTCCCAAAACGAGTAGTCCGCAGAAAATCCCACACACATATCTATACATAAATACGCTGCGTTTCCATATGCATACATACATGTATTATAGTCTTAGCATTGCATGTATTTGTGTTGTGTCCTGTCGAGTGGTGAAAAAAAACTACATATATAAGTACACGTACCGTACCATACATAGCTTAGACTAGAGAAGAAAAAAAAATCCTCCATATTCAAAAACACTTCTTTAAAGCTGGGCACGATGTTAAAATTACTCGACAATGTTTTTCCACGGAATTACGAGCTCCATTGAGGGTATAAAGCGAATGGCAAGCCAAGGACTTCCAACCACCGCATAAGTTTGTTGTGCTATACACACAGAACACACTTGAAAAGCTATATGCGCTTAAAAAAACGAAAGGCTTGAAATGTGAAGAACGAACAAAAAATTCCAGGAGCGCAATTTGTTTAGTAGATAAAATATGAGGCTCAACATCCCATGGGGAAATCCCCATCACACTGACAAGTATAGAATAATTGTGTAAAACGTTTTCTGCGTATGTTGTCTATTACCACAAAAGGTTTGTTCGATGTCAGCCCTGGGGCCCACTGGGTCACCCTGAATTCGCTCTGAGGTGTTTTATGTACATAGGACTTTTATCCCCCCCAGGTTATTTGTACTGTGTTCGATGTGTGTTCGGGCGAGCTCTGAATGACTCTCACGAGACCCAGGTTTTTTCTTTGAGTAAGAATTCAGAGCTGTCAAAATTCAAATCAGCTGTTGGCATATGAAGTGAATTGAATTATTGATGACAAATTTCTTGGTAAATATGAGAAAATTTGTCATAATTTTCTAATTTTTCAATTTTTCAAGGAAACTGCCTCTTGCAAGGCAAATCATCCAAAAGTATCTATTTTCATGAAAAAGTGGTTCTCAGCTTCAGTTTGGATTGGAAAGAAAATTGTAGGTCCCCTCCATTCTTGACAATAAAACGCATATAGGATTGGTTGAGAGTTGTAAGTCACTGGACCTGGGTCTACACGAGCTGACTCGCCACCAAATGTATTTGTTTATAATTTTCCAAATATGTAGATTCATAACAATCTGAAAGGTGCCCCCCCCCCCCCTTTCCAGGCCAACCCCTAGGCTTTTTAAAAATGTTGTGTTATTAAATATTTAGAGCCTTTACTTCACCTCGCGAAATTTCTGCATAATAATCACGAAAAAATAACCCAATACCATATCTAAATACTTCATGACACGTCGTGATGTGGTCTTAGTTATTTCCTTATATAAATAAAGTTTTTCTTGAAACTTGAAATTTTTTAGTTTGACAAATGTTCAATACGTGGAGCTTCGAGAGTGGCAGGGTTCAGCAAAAAATTGAGAGTTAAAAAATAATTCAATTAAAAGTTCAAGTGACCTCAAATCCGAAATGCGTGTCGTCTAGGTAGGATAATTGGGTTCATCTGTTCATTTAGGCTCTATCTTAAATGACACTGGACGCACAGAAAAAACGAAAGTTGAATTTGATTAAAACCTCTCAAGTAGGGTTTTTTTTGTCTTATCTCGAGTGGGAACTTACGAAAAAGAAAACCACGACGTTTTATCGTCAGAAAAGAAGTTAAACACTGTGAACAACGAAACCCTGGTATGATGTAGATAATTATTATCTTTCTAGCCAAGTTCATCACTTAAATTTGGAAGTTAATAAGAATCTCAAAAACTATAACCAAGGCAACTCAAAATTCAGAAAACCCAAAATCCAGAAAATCTAAAATCCCAAAAAAAAACCAAAATCCAGAAAGCCCAGATTCCATAAAACCCAAAATCCAGTAGGATCTTGTTTTCTTATGGCAAGTGGGATCTCTCCAACAACGCGACGTGTTACCGCCAGAGAAGAAGAAAAGATTAAACATTGTATACTGCGAAGCCCTGGTATGATGTAGATAAATATTCATGTCGATTATGGAATACGCAATACTGGATCCGGAGTAATTTTCAGTACAGTGTTCTCTTTTTTTTTTTACGACAAAAGAGTAAATAGCAAAGAGAGCAATGCACGGGTAATCACTGCGGATCCAGGATTGCGGATTCCATAATCGTTATGATTATCTTTCTCGCCAAATTCATCACTAAAATTTTGAAGTCGGAAAGAATCTAAAAAACCATAACCCATAAAAACGAAAATCCCGGAAACCCAAAATCCTTAATACCCAATATCCCGAAAACCTATTATCCTGAAAACTCAAAATGCAGGAAACCCAGATTTCATAGAACTCAAAATATGAAAAACCCAATACCTCAAAAACCAAACAAATCTGAAAGGCCAATATTCCGTAATTTAAACTTAAATTTAAAAAAATAAAATGTTTTCTCGAAATAGAAATTCCGAAAATTATATAAAATGAAAGCTTTGCGTAAATTTTTTTGGGTTGCTATTTCGGAAAAAATTCTTTGGAATAATGGAATTTTTGAATTTTAGGATCATGGGTTTTCTGAATTCTGGATTTTTGGTATTCTGGGTCTTTTGGATTTTGATTTAAGGGATTTTGACTCCAACCCTGAGGTTAGTCTCGGCTTAGCAGTTCAAAGTGGTTGGATGAACAGCGAATCATTTGTCAAAGTAGCTCAGCACAAGCCGGTGCTTGTTCTTCCCGACAACCATGAGATTCACTACTCAATGGAATTAGTGATCTACTGACTTTCTTGGGAACCAACCATTTCAAGAAGCCTTTTCTGGCAAAAATATTGTATCTGTATTAAAAAAACACGAAAGTGTTTTCAGCAATGACAAATTTCTACCAGCGCGGCGTCTGTCACTGACATCTCGATCGAAAATGGCACAAATATTGCCAAAAACCAACTAAAAGTGAAAATAAGAGGCCTGAACCAGGAGATACAAACTGCCCAAAAATAACACCGGAACAAGTGCGGGGTCCAACAAGAAGAAAGAAAGTGTTCTTCAATTTTGACCAGCACTCCAGAAAAGGATTATTAGAAGAAAGAGCTGAGGAGGAGAGAAAACCACTGCTTGAGGAAAAAGTAAAACAAAACAGAAAGTAAAAAAATTTAAAATTTTGGTTGAGCCATCATCATCCGAAAATGACGAGCAGGAAGTAAGTTATATTGACTCGAACCAAGATCGGGCCATCTCAATGGAAGAAACTGACCCATTGGAAATTGGTCCGCCAGAAGTAATAGAAGAAGGTGACTACGACCCAAACGCAAAATAGTTGGCCTGCTCAATATTTCTTCTTATTAAATTAAAATAAAAGACTGGCAATTTAAATTAAGTTAAATAATTCAAACTTTATTTGGATATTTTGCGTGTGTAAGAAAAACACTTCTTAGAACGCAACTTAAAAAAATAATAACAGTTAATTTAATAATAAAAAAACATAAAATATTTAATCGCATATAACGCAAAATAGTAAGCCCACTCTTTTAACGACGCAAAAAAGTTGGCCCAATACAAATAACTTGTCTTCACCATTGAGTGACGTCACCTTTGTTTTTAATAACGGCCGCAATTCGACTTGGGAGTGTTTCCACAAGATTATAGCAAAATTCAGGGGTTATGCCTTCCCAAACTTCCCGGATCTTTTGCTTTAACTCGCTTAAGTTTTTAGCTGGATTTGTTCTCAATTCTTTTTTCATTTTCCCCCACAAAGTCTCAATTGGAGACAGATCGGGGCTATTTGCGGGCCACGTTAGCACTGGAATATTTTGTTCTCGAAGCCAGCTCATATTTCGCTTGGCTGTGTGACATGATGCGCCATCTTGTTGAAATGTAAAACAGTCATCTTCTGTTTTCAGCCTTGGAATGGAAGGTAAAAGATGGTGCTCTAAGATGTCCTGGTATTTAATGGTATTCACAGTGCCTTCGACGAAGCAAAGGTTGCCCACTCCTTGGGCAGACATACATCCCCAGACCATAACTGATGCGTTAAATTTTGTTTTTCGACGAAAGCAATCTGGGTGAAATGCTTCATCTTTGGTTCTTAAGACTCTTGATCGTGAGTCTCCAACACAAAGCTCGAACCGAGACTCATCGCTCCATATAACACTTCTCCATTGCCTCAACGTCCAGATCTGATGATCACGAACCCACTTTAGGCGCTTCTTTTTTTTTGCAAAGAAGTTAAAAGTGGCTTTTCTTTGGCCTGAGGTTCGAATTGTAAGAAAAAATAATTCTCAAAGACTAAATAAAATTTATACAACAACGGTTAAAATTACTTTATAAAATTTATATCCCATTCTCTTCATTTCTCTAATGCAGGTGTCTCTAGAAACTTGTTTTTTGATAGCGTTTTTCCACTCTAAGGTGATATTTGCGGTTGTAGCTCGACGATCTTTTTTAAGAATCTTTCTTAAAGTTCTTTTGTCACGACCGGAAGCAATTGGTGGCCTTCCAGTTTTCTTCAATGGGTTCACATTTCCGGTCTTTTTGAATAAATTAATTATGTTTCGAAATTTCCAATATTTTCCCGATATCGTATGCCGAAATATTTTTTTTGTATTTTTTTATTATTTCCTCACACATATTTTCCGACAAACATTTGCAACGCGCCATGATGAATTTTGACTGCGGTTGAAATCAAAGCATGCTTCACTTAAGACACCCATACTTTTATAACGCAATAAAAAACGGTAAACGTCAAGAAAAAGAGACATAACCAAGCCTAGGCCAACTATTCTGCGATGAAAAACTTCCGGTCCAACTATTTTGCAATACAAAACATATGAGTTTACATTAATAAACGCAAAACAAAATTTATTTTTTTTTAATTGTTAGTTAAATTATAAAGACCACATATTTATGAACCATATTAAGAAAAAATATTAACTTTTTATTAATTCTGTATGATAAAAAGATATTGGCAAATAAGTGTTACAAATATTATCATATTAGGCCAACTATTTTGCGTTTGGGCTCGTATGTTCTTGTAAAAATGTATGGCGAAAAGGTTCCTAGGTTCTTTGTGGGAGTAGTCATGAAGAAAATGGTCGAATCTGGTGAGTTCTTAGTCCGATTTATGAATAAAATGTGCCGCTGGAGGAAATAGTTTCGTTTTTCCGGAGAGCCCAGATGAAAGTTTTATCGATAGAAAACAAATAGCAACAAAACTGCCAAATGCTACGATTACGAACATACCCGAAACCTCACGTTCTAATCATTTTTCAAATTTCCTGTTGGTTTCAAAAACTAAAATATGGGATAACAAATTTCTTTTATTAAATGTTTTTTATATTTTTGTGAATTAATATAAGAACGATTTTGTTTGTTCGCTAATGTGTACTAAGGAACCTTTTATTATGACGTCGTAATGAACCTCTGAATGCTAAGAAATTATGTATGTGTTTGCAAAGTTTGAAAATTTTGGAGTGAATTTCATCTTTACTCTTCAAAATTTGACAATTTGTGAGTTTCTGCTAAATTTAGTTGTAGGTACTTATTGCCTATTTTTGGTACTCAAAATGGGGCTTTACAAATGAATTTCGAAATTAAAAAAAAAAAACAGGAATTTATATTTGGACAGTCGTATTTATTAGATTTTTGTCTACTTAGACACTGTCTAACTATTTTCAAATTGGTGGAAGTATGCTTTATTCAATAAAAATTAATATCACATTATTCACAGTTAAGACAATCTACTCTTGTGTCAAAGTAAGGCAGCTATAAGACAACAATAAACGAGGTTTTTGAACACATTTTCCAAAGTTGAACAGTTGTCTAAAGTTAGACAACGTTTATAAATAACACCAGGAATGTCTTAAAATATGTGCTACATTTATTTGAAATAAAGCCCCATTTTATTCTTACCAAAAAAGACATAGGATCTATGTGTCTATCGGGGTTTTTGTATGGATCCACATAATGGTAAGGTAAGCAAATTGTAGTGTGAAGAAAAAAGACAGACGTATCTACATTAAAAAAAAAAACAAGCATAAGGATCCCCAACGCAATAATAAAAGGCGGCTAAAAATTCAAATTTGAGAATTACTAGTAAAAAATAGAACTACGAGAAAAATACCATGCGAGAAAAGTTCGAGGAGAGCATCATTCAAGAAAAGTAGCATAGGAAAACAATAAATGAAATAAAAGTGGCATGCAATAAAAACAAAAATTAGTAGGCGTAAAAAAAAACTTACATGCAAAGTGGAACATGCATGCAATAAAAGTTGCATATGCAAGAAAAGTTGCATGCGAGAAAGGCTGCATGCAATACAAGTTTCATGCAGTAAAAGTTGCATGGACTGCTTTTAGACGATTGCAATTTCTATCCGCAATTCTCTTTTGAGTTTCTTTCCGATTGCAGCATCCATTTAAACGCTGCAAATATTAATACCTGCAATTTTTGTTAAATGAGAAGGAAATATATCTCCTCACTCTATACTCCGCTTATGTCTCAAACAATAAGAAAAAGCACAAACAAGAAAGAGCGATAACTCTGCAATTATTTCAACCTCTGCAACTTTGTCTACCCCGGACACCGCATACGTCCCCCGCCTACATGCTTTAAAATTGCAGGGGTAATTGCAGCATATTTGCAGCGTTTAAAAGCAGTCATGCATAAAAGTTGCATGAAGTTGCAAGCAGTTGCATGAAGTTGCATGCAATAAAAGTTGCATGAAGTCGCATGCAATAAAAGTTGCATGAAGTTGCATGCAATAAAAGTTAAATGTAATAAAAGATGCATGAAGTTGCATGCAATAAAAGTTGCATGAAATAAAAGTTGCATGAAGTTGCAAGCAGTTGCATGAAGTTGCATGCAATAAAAGTTAAATGTAATAAAAGATGCATGAAGTTGCATGCAATAAAAGTTGCATGAAGTTGCATGCAATAAAAGTTGCATGAAGTTGCATGCAGTTGCATGCAATAAAAGTTGCATGAAGTTGCATGCAATAAAAGTTGCATGAAGTTGCATGCAATAAAAGTTGCATGAAGTTGCATGCAATAAAAGTTGCATGAAGTTGCATGCAATAAAAGTTGCATGAAGTTGCATGCAATAAAAGTTGCATGAAGTTGCATGCAATAAAAGTTGCATGCAGTTGCATGCAATAAAAGTTGTAGCAGTTGCATGCAATAAAAGTTGCATGCAATAAAAGTTGCATGCAATAAAAGTTGCATGAAATTACATGTAATAAAAGTTGCATGAAGTTGCTACAATAAAAGTTGCATGAAATTATGTAATAAAAGTTGCATGAAGTTGCATGAAGTTGCATGCAATAAAAGTTGCATGAAATTGCAAGCAGTTGCATGAAGTTGCATGCAAAAAAAGTTCCATGAAGTTGCATGCAATAAAAGTTGCATGAAGTTGCATGCAATAAAAGTTGTAGCAGTTGCATGCAATAAAAGTTGCATGCAGTTGCATGCAATAAAAGTTGCATGATGTTGCAAGCAGTTGCATGCAACTTTTTTGCATGCAACATTTTTGCATGCAACATTTTTGCATGCAACTTTTATTTCATGCAACTGCATGCAACTTCATGCAACTGCATGCAACTTAATGCAACTTTTATTGCATGCAACTTTTATTACATGTAATTTCATGCAACTTTTATTGCATGCAACTTCATGCAACTGCATGCAACTTTTATTGCATGCAACTGCAAGCAACTTTTATTGCATGCAACTTCATGCAACTGCTTGCAACTTCATGCAACTTTTATTGCATGCAACTTTTATTACATGTAATTTCATGCAACTTTTATTGCATGCAACTTCATGCAACTTTTATTGCATGCAACTTCATGCCACTTTTATTGCATGCAACTTCATGCAACTTTTATTGCATGCAACTTCATGCAACTTTTACTGCATGCAACTTCATGCAACTGCTTGCAATTTCATGCAACTTTTATTGCATGCAACTTCATGCAACTTTTACTACATAATTTCATGCAACTTTTATTGTAGCAACCTCATGCAACTTTTATTACATGTAATTTCATGCAACTTTTATTGCATGCAACTGCTACAACTTTTATTGCATGCAACTGCATGCAACTTTTATTGCATGCAACTTCATGCAACTTTTATTGCATGCAACTTCATGCAACTTTTATTGCATGCAACTTCATGCAACTTTTATTGCATGCAACTGCATGCAACTTCATGCAACTTTTATTGCATGCAACTTCATGCAACTGCTTGCAACTTCATGCAACTTTTATTTCATGCAACTTTTATTGCATGCAACTTCATGCATCTTTTATTACATTTAACTTTTATTGCATGCAACTTCATGCAACTACATGCAACTTTTATTGCATGCGACTTCATGCAACTTTTATTGCATGCAACTTCATGCAACTTTTATTGCATGCAACTTCATGCAACTTTTATTGCATGCAACTTCATGCAACTTTTATTGCATGCAACTTTTATTGCATGCAACTGCATGCAACTTCATGCAACTTTTATTGCATGCAACTTCATGCAACTTTTATTGCATGCAACTTCATGCAACTGCTTGCAACTTCATGCAACTTTTATTTCATGCAACTTTTATTGCATGCAACTTCATGCATCTTTTATTACATTTAACTTTTATTGCATGCAACTTCATGCAACTACATGCAACTTTTATTGCATGCAACTTCATGCAACTTTTATTGCATGCAACTTCATGCAACTGCTTGCAACTTCATGCAACTTTTATGCATGACTGCTTTTAAACGCTGCAAATATGCTGCAATTACCCCTGCAATTTTAAAGCATGTAGGCGGGGGACGTATGCGGTGTCCGGGGTAGACAAAGTTGCAGAGGTTGAAATAATTGCAGAGTTATCGCTCTTTCTTGTTTGTGCTTTTTCTTATTGTTTGAGACATAAGCGGAGTATAGAGTGAGGAGATATATTTCCTTCTCATTTAACAAAAATTGCAGGTATTAATATTTGCAGCGTTTAAATGGATGCTGCAATCGGAAAGAAACTCAAAAGAGAATTGCGGATAGAAATTGCAATCGTCTAAAAGCAGTCCATGCAACTTTTACTGCATGAAACTTGTATTGCATGCAGCCTTTCTCGCATGCAACTTTTCTTGCATATGCAACTTTTATTGCATGCATGTTCCACTTTGCATGTAAGTTTTTTTTTACGCCTACTAATTTTTGTTTTTATTGCATGCCACTTTTATTTCATTTATTGTTTTCCTATGCTACTTTTCTTGAATGATGCTCTCCTCGAACTTTTCTCGCATGGTATTTTTCTCGTAAAGTTCTATTTTTTACTAGTAATTCTCAAATTTGAATTTTTAGCCGCCTTTTATTATTGCGTTGGGGATCCTTATGCTTGTTTTTTTTTTTAATGTAGATACGTCTGTCTTTTTTCTTCACACTACAATTTGCTTACCTTACCATTATGTGGATCCATACAAAAACCCCGATAGACACATAGATCCTATGTCTTTTTTGGTAAGAATAAAATGGGGCTTTATTTCAAATAAATGTAGCACATATTTTAAGACATTCCTGGTGTTATTTATAAACGTTGTCTAACTTTAGACAACTGTTCAACTTTGGAAAATGTGTTCAAAAACCTCGTTTATTGTTGTCTTATAGCTGCCTTACTTTGACACAAGAGTAGATTGTCTTAACTGTGAATAATGTGATATTAATTTTTATTGAATAAAGCATACTTCCACCAATTTGAAAATAGTTAGACAGTGTCTAAGTAGACAAAAATCTAATAAATACGACTGTCCAAATATAAATTCCTGTTTTTTTTTTTTAATTTCGAAATTCATTTGTAAAGCCCCATTTTGAGTACCAAAAATAGGCAATAAGTACCTACAACTAAATTTAGCAGAAACTCACAAATTGTCAAATTTTGAAGAGTAAAGATGAAATTCACTCCAAAATTTTCAAACTTTGCAAACACATACATAATTTCTTAGCATTCAGAGGTTCATTACGACGTCATAATAAAAGGTTCCTTAGTACACATTAGCGAACAAACAAAATCGTTCTTATATTAATTCACAAAAATATAAAAAACATTTAATAAAAGAAATTTGTTATCCCATATTTTAGTTTTTGAAACCAACAGGAAATTTGAAAAATGATTAGAACGTGAGGTTTCGGGTATGTTCGTAATCGTAGCATTTGGCAGTTTTGTTGCTATTTGTTTTCTATCGATAAAACTTTCATCTGGGCTCTCCGGAAAAACGAAACTATTTCCTCCAGCGGCACATTTTATTCATAAATCGGACTAAGAACTCACCAGATTCGACCATTATCTTCATGACTACTCCCACAAAGAACCTAGGAACCTTTTTGCCATACATTTTTACAAGAACATAGTCACCTTCTTCTATTACTTCTGGCGGACCAATTTCCAATGGGTCAGTTTCTTCCATTGAGATGGCCCGATCTTGGTTCGAGTCAATATAACTTACTTCCTGCTCGTCATTTTCGGAGGATGATGGCTCAACCAAAATTTTAAATTTTTTTACTTTCTGTTTTGTTTTACTTTTTCCTCAAGCAGTCGTTTTCTCTCCTTCTCAGCTCTTTCTTCTAATAATCCTTTTCTGGAGTGCTGGTCAAAATTGAAGAACACTTTCTTTCTTCTTGTTGGACCCCGCACTTGTTCCGGTGTTATTGGTGGGCAGTTTGTATCTCCTGGTTCAGGCCTCTTATTTTCACTTTTAGTTGGTTTTTGGCAATATTTGTGCCATTTTCGATGGAGATGTCAGTGACAAACGCTGGTAGAAATTTGTCATCGCTGAAAACATTTTCGTGTTTTTTTTTAATACAGATACAATATTTTTGCGAAAAAAGGCTTCTTGAAATGGTTGTTTTCCAAGAAAGTCAGTAGATCACTAATTCCATTGAGTAGTGAATCTCATGGTTGTCGAGAAGAACAAGCACCGGCTTTTCCTTAGAAGCATGAGTGTATTTTTGTATGTGCTGAGCTACTTTGACAAATGATTCGCTGTTCATCCAACCACTTTGAACTGATAAGCCGAGACTAACCTCAGGTGCTCCTACCATTCTGGTTGGGATGTAAAATAAGCTTATTCAATTTCAATTTTTTAATAAATTTGATTTGAATTTCAGAAAAAAGTTAAACTTTGGTGAAGGACTTTATTTTTTTCTTAAGCATTTCCTAAAAAAAACTACCTTAAATTTGGACAAGGGCTTCTAATTTTTTTTTTTTAAAGCTAAAGTGGCAACATTTCTTGTAAATTGCTCGAAAACGATCGGGTTTTTCGAAAAAATCTCAAGACAATTATCGACACAATTTCCGAATTGGTGAATTGTCAATTAAATATTTTTTGAGCGTTCTCTAATCGATGCTTTGAATGCAAATAAAAAAACTTACTTAATTCTTCTTCCAATTTATTTCTTCTTCAGTGGCTTTTATAAACAAGGAAAAACTAACAAATTAAACAAAACAGACATTCAAAGTAATCACAGAATTTCAGGTGTACATGCAGTTAATTGTTCTCCCAGTCTAACTGAGCAATTATATCTAATATTTATTATTTAAAATCTGTATCTTTTCTATATAAAGCTCGCGCCTTATGGTAAATTCATCCCCGCCAAAAATATTCTCAACCCAATTCAATTGCAATCCCATCCCAACCATCAAAGCAAAACTACTCCAGCTTGAAGTAGTATAAGCATAGTATATACTCGTAGAGTAGTAGTGGAAGTCATTCACTCGTTTCATCTTCTACTGATTGTGAGAGAGAATTAGAAGTGTTGTTGTTACTCACGTTTCGTTTGTTGCTGCGTGTTTTCCACCACTAACTCTATTTTATATTGTTCTGCTTGCTTCTACTTCTGCATGAGCTAAGCACCAAGTACAAAATTGGTTTTGTTTTGAATGTTGATGCTGATGGCTGGCCAACACTCTGCTGCCTTGCTTCTGTCGAACAATGCCTCTTTTTTTTATAAAGGGGGTTGGAATTTTTGGCGGCACATGCTCTCTGGAAATACTTTTCTATGAAACTTGTATGGTACGTGCGGTTGAACTTTTATAGGCTCTTGTTAGTTAAAAAGAGGCAAAGATGGGTATGGGTTGGGTAGGGTAGGGTATGGTACAGAAGAATGGTAGCGGTGCTTTCTAATGTTGGCAACTGTGGGAAAATGTGGGATTTGGGATGTAGGTTGTTGCGGTTTTTTGTGAATTTTGTGAATGCTTTATATTATGAAACTCCATGGATTACAATGCTCCCTCGCTTTGAAAGAAAGTTTACTTTAATGCGTCGAAAAAGAGTGTTGCCAAATCAGATGAGAAAAATTTATTTAAAAGATGTGTTCAAGGGCATTTTATAATGTTAATGAAATGCTTTTGTTCTTGATATTATCACTGAAAGTTAGGATATAGTTTTAAAAAAAATTACGTGTTAAAATTTTCAGTTTTTCATTTGTACCTTGTAGTACAAAATTCAGTTTATTATAAAAGGAGGTACTTTTTCCAGCCTGTGCCACCTAAAAAAAAAGAAAAATGTTTTTCTAGGGTTATTGCTTCTTGCGAAGAATTGACAAACCCTCCAAGAGTACATATCTCTTGTCATGAAAAAGTGCTTCTCACCTTAGCCGTTCCTATTCTGCAGAAAATTGTAGGTCCCCTCCATTTTCCTGCCAATAACACTCACACAGGAATGGTTGAGAGCTGTAAGCTTGTAAGTCACTCTAGGCCTTTGTTCCACACGAGCTGGCGCGCCACTTCAATTTTTTTTAGGGGCTACTTTTTGGCAACACTTTTTACGTGCGATATAAAGGTACTACATACAGGGTGGACCAAATACAAGTTTTTTTTTTTAATGCAATAAAATGAACAAAATTAAATTTTGTCCGGAGTCATTCATTTATCGGTTTCGAAAGTAAAGCTAAATAAAACACAGACAGCGATACATTTTTGATGAAAATTTTATTTTATTATAAAGTTTGCACTTTCCCATTAAGTGTAAAAACAATATTATTCAAATAACCGCCTCGGGAAGATTCGCAGAATGCGATTCTTTTGAGTTAATTTTTTAACCACTTTTTCGCACATTTCGGGCGGTATCTCGGGCATAACTTGAGTAATGTTGGTTTTTAATGCGTTTAGAAGTCGAGGATTCTTCGCATAAACACAGTCTTTTGCGTAGCCCAACAAAAAAAAAATCGAACGCTGTCAAATCGCATGATTTTGATGACCAATTGATGTCGCCAAAATTACGTGAAATTACGCGAGCAGGAAACTTCTCACGCAATAAACCCATGATTGGTCGTGTTGTGTGGCTTGTTGTCCCGTCTTGTTGGAACCACATATCGTCCAAGTCGTGATCTTCAGTCGCCGGCGGCGTGAGCGTGCATTACAATGATGCACATGGGCCTTACGACATTAGAAACTCTTCTACTCTCTTCAAATTTCTTCACAATTTTACCGATTGCTTGCGAAGTCGGTCGATTATGACGACCATAATCATCGCGTTATGCGCGAAAAGTGGCTACGTTTGAATCACCACTTTTGTTGTAAGTTTTAATAATTTTAATGCGTTGTTCGATTGCTAAGCGATCCATTATCGTAAATGGCAAACATTCAACTAATATTATGAAACTTCAAATGACAGCTGAGTTTGACAGGTGTCAAATGCCAGCGCTACCAACTTAAAACCACTAACTTTGAAGTTAAAAAAAGGTATGTCTGAAAATATCTATAGGTAAGCTTAAATCTATTTTTTTACGAAATTTAGAATAGAAAGTCTAAAATGTTGAGGAATATTCTTAAAGTCTTTTTTATAACTAATTTTAGTGATCTGACCATATCTGATACAAATATTTGATATTTTTGATAGGTAGTTGAAAGTTTCCAGCCAACTTTTAAAAAACTTAAAAAAAAATAAATATTTTTCAAACTATTATTTTAGATTATATCCGACCATGTATTTACATTAAATTTGTATAATTTACATCTGGATTTAAGTTTTAATCTGGATGAATCAAGTGAATAATGTGGCCGTTAATAATCTAAAATAATAGTTTTAAAAATGTTTATTTTTTTTTTAATGGTTAATGTGTATTTGAGTCTGACAGGTTAAATTTATAATCATAAGAAAATAAAAACAGTTCCTTCAATTTAAGTGTTTTACTCTTTAAAGATTGCGTGTTAATGGTATTCTTTCAACAAACTTTTTTTTAAATCATACTTTCTATCTGGCAACACTGCCCAACAACTATAACACACTGAAGCTCTTTATTTTCAATGCTACTCTAGACGCTTTTGACTCTCCAGGCAAAGCTCTCCATCCACAACAGACCATCATCCCCCCAGCATCACAGAAGTATCCAAAGCAGCAGCAGCAGCAGCACCAACATCACCATCAGTACTCTAAACACATCCTTGGACAGTTTAGGTTGTTTCGTGAATCCTTCGGTACACAACATCGAGACACTCTGCATCCGGGAGAAATAGAAATAAATTAAATTAAAAAAAAAATATATATATACAAAAATACAAACTCTACCATCATCAGCAGATAAACCTTAACTCGCAGCGTGTTAACGATCCACAGCTTGCCTCGTGGAGCATATTTTTCTTCACAAAGTTATTTTTGTTTTTTTTTTATATGAAAGAAAAAAAAAAACAAATAAAACATGGATTAAAAACGGTATATCGTGTTAAATAAGTACCAGCTTACTGGATTTTCTTTTAATTGAAAGGCGAGATATACGGAAACCTCATCTCCAGTTGGAGGACTTTTTTTTGCATGGTGAGGAAATGAATGTATCGCGTGCTCCGTCCGCATAAAAGGACGATGCAGTTATTTACGTCGTAATCATCGTCAGTCGGTCGGTCGGTCGTATGTTCGTTCGTTCAGTGATGCTCTAGAGATATTATTTACTGATTCGTTCTTCTTTCTCGATGATTAATTCAAGTGAAGCAACCCCAATCGCTGTTGCAGTGCATCATCGTTATCATTTTTAATTAAAACTCGTAATTTGTATCTTCGCTTCGCTTCGTTTTGTTAAACAATTAATGTTAAATAATTATGAGAATCCCTGGCTACAGGGTTGATTATCTTGGTGGTGGCAACGGAAGACCATAAGTGACCATGGTCAATGCGTGTTTTAAGTGGAATGTATTATACTGCGTGTGTTGTTAGTGTGTGTGTGTGTTTGTGCTAGCAAATTGAGTTACATCTGACTGAGGCTGGGACTGTGATATGTTATTGGAAAACGTGCTCTTTTTTTTCCAAGTGTGTGTGTGTGTGGTTTTTGTGTAAATAATCCGAGTAAATCGATGTAAATATTTTGAATTTTTTCTTCGTAAATTATACGAACAAATCTCCTGAAAAGAGAAAAACCCAATCAGAATCATCAGAGAGATAAAAAAAGAAAAACAGAAGTGCTAAAGGTAATTTATGCAAATTAAGTTGAATTAATAAAACATCCAAAGTAAGATAATCATGGTATGTATGTACTGTAGGTATATAGGGTGCAATGGTTGCTTAGAGACCTGACCTAAGCTACCAATGGCGGCAACGGCGGCAGGCCCATTCGAATGGTCGTCAGTGGAAATTTGGTGTAATTGAAAAATTTCCTTTGACTTCCTACGACGACGCACGACGCACGACTGCTGTTGATTTAGGTATTAAGTTACCAAAAAATGTAATATCCTTTTCCGTTCTTTTCATTTCTGTTTTGATTCAAATGTTGGTGTTTATTTTATTTTTTTTAAGCTAATTGATGCAGTTTCAAATTGACTTTGGGCTTGATGTGAGTAAATATTCCAATATCATGATTGTGTTTGAATAGTAAAGTGAACATTTTCGGAAATCAATGTTCGATTTGTGATTTCGTGTCTTATTTAAGTAACAAATATTTATCTAGGCATTAAAAGCTTCGTTGTCGGCCGGTTGTGGACAGTGGTATGATTTTAATGGAATAGTGGACAAAAAGTCACAATAAAAAAAGGAAATATGAAACCAAAATGAAACATATTGACAAATAAGATTGGATTGAATGGTAGATAAGGCGTGTTTTTTTGCAAGCCCGAGGAGAATTGCACGAAAAAAACCGACCACAGGTATTAGCGACAGCATAACAGAAACAAAATGGAGTTTTCATACAAACTATCGATAACATGTATGGTATGTTTATAATTCACGCCGGTAACAAAGTTTTTCTGTGTGCTTAAGTTAAGCCTGGTGAATTCTCTGGGTTTAGCTTAGCGAGTAGGGGATTAGTTGTTGCTGTACTTTAACATGGTGATTGTTTAGCACCGACATCGTTTTTTCGTCCAATTTCCTACGGGCTTACAAAAAAACACTCATATAGATAGTTTAAAAACAAGATGCTCGTCTGCCCGAGGTTATTTCTTTTATTTATCTTTTATACTTTCATGATTTTTGACAGTACTGTAGTGAGAATTTTTATCTTACCTTTTTCTATTTGTGGGATCAGTTATGTGGTATTCCTATATTTTTGAAAATATCACTGTTTGAGAGTTAGAATTTAAATAAAAACGGTATTTTTAACTTTTGACCAATTTTTACTTATGATATATCGGGTTTTCGATAGGGACTTGACAACTTTGAATTTAATTTGTGAACGCACCCTTTCACTAATCATCGAACTGTCATTGTCAATTTATTCAGTAAACTCAACATTTTCATCATGGACCATTTGAAGCGACGTACGTTCTCCGATTGGGCTCTGGAGAAGATGCGCCAAGATGATGAATTTCATCTATATGTATAGGGTGGGCCAAATATAAGGTTCTTTTTAAAAATGCAATAAAATGATCAAAATTATTTTTTTTTCCATTTATTATGGCTTTATTAGTAAGAATAAACATTCCCAATAATTTTGGAACAAAATGTCGTTCAAGTGGCTGCCTCGGCTGGCTTCGCAGTAGCGCATTCTTTTACTTCAATTTCCAAGACCTTGTTGATGGATTCGGGCTGTAGGTCACAGATTGCTTGGATGATATGATATTGGCCTTAAGTGCTTGAATCGTTTCGGGATTGTTGGCATAACATCGGTCCTTCATGGTTCCCCACAAAAAAAAAGTCCAAAGGGGTCAAATCGCAGTTCCAAAACGTTCAATTGACATCGCCAAGACGGCTGCGCAAATTATCGATTGTGCGCAAATTATCGATTGTGGCATGGCGCGCCATCCAGCATGAACCAGAGGCCGTCCAAATTCATGGCTTCAATTTCAGTAAAAAAAAAAAGTCGGTTAACATGGCTCTGTAACGCCCACCGTTGACCGAAACGTTTTTCCCAGCTTCATGGTCTAATGACTCCACAATCCGCCCCAAACTGTCACTCTCTGTGAATGCACAATAACCTGCGGTTTTCCCCATATGCGCCAATTTAGTTTGTTAACGAGATGAAAAAATACTTCTTGTCAAAAAACACTGTTTGGGCTACATAGCACTCACTTTGGAAATAAGTTTTCAATATTTCTCAACGTTGTTCATGCTTAAAGCGACTCATTTCATTCCGCGGAGGTATGATACTGACTTTCTGTCGAACGGGAAACAGCTGTCAGTGTCAAAATAACCTATGATTTGAAAAGAAACCAACTAGATGGCCCAACCTTTATACTACTTACCTTAGATTTGTGTGTTGTGGTTCAAATTTTTATATTGAAGCAGTGCGGTGAAAGTCCAGGAACATTAACTTTGAAGAAAAGAAAGAAAAAATTTTTTATACCGCCATGAACATCGGAACACCAACGACGATGAATGCACAAGTTGACAATTTACCCATGTTGTTACTTTTGTTTCAACTGACTACCTGGTATCTACTGACTAGCAAATTTACTTGATTTTCTTTCTTAAATACTAACATTTTCGTTGCGTTTCGAATGAATATTAAAATATTTATAAATATTAAATTAAAATTCAAAATAATTATAATATCTTAATAAGCAATCTCGAGTGGATTTTTTTCCCCCGAAATATTTTATTCTCCCGACAAAAAACCGGCAAAATTCTCCTGGGAAATTTATTCCTGAGATCAATAAATTCCAAGGAAAGCATTCGAGCATCATTCAAGTTCCCAATTTTCGAAGGAGAAATACAATCCCAAGGAAATTATATTTGCGATAAATGTTTTATGTTTAAATAATTATATTAATTTTAATCAAAGTACCTTTACAGCACACGCACGTTTAAAGTTCATGTTTGACTTGTAGTAAATTAGTAATTAACTCGTGTTATACATTTTTTCTAAATAATTAGTTCAAAGTTTAAGCTTACACAACATTATTCATTTTGTTTAGTACTTTGGTTTGGTAAAATTTCTACGAATTTATGTGCAATTAAAACGCAATGTAGGTTATGTACTTTAATTGTCCACTTGAAAGTCATGAGCTAATCAATAAAAGAGAAAGATGTCAATAATAATTCAATAATTGTGTTAGGCCTTTTGTCTGTAAATCTGAACAAGATATTAAAGTATTTATTTAATTTAATTGTTTTCGAATGTTCATCAACATTAAAAGTTCAGTAAATGCCCTTGAGTTTGTTGATAAATCAAAAATTTCTAAATTGAATTACAATATTCAACCCTGTAAAACAAATATAAACTTGCAAACCTAAAAAAAAAATCAAAGCTAAGTGTCAAATCAGGAACAAAACAATCTAGTTACAAAATTTTTTGTTATTTTTTTTTTCGTTTCAAAAAATGATTAAAAAATAATTGAACGTTCGCGTGCTGTAGAAGTAGTTAAATTATTATTAATTTATTATTAAAAAAAAATAAATAATAATTACAATAAATGTAAATACATACAAATTTTTAACATCATTTTATTATTTTTTTTAACTTAATTTGATCTTATCAATATTTTTTATATTCTTTTAAAACGCAACTTAAAATATTTATATTTAAGAAATAAATTCCAGAGAATTTACAAGTCAGTCTCAGTTGAAATTGAAACACAAGAAACAATATTATGGGTAAATTGTCAACTTGTACATTCGTCGTCGTTGGTGTTCTAATGTTCCTTGCGGTAGGAATATAATTCTTTTGGATTTTTTTTTGTTCAATTTTTAATAATATTCTTTTATTTTTTAAGGACATGGCACTTTCCGAAGTTAACGCGGATATTCCAGGTATTATTAAGGCAACTGTTTTACCAGGAGTATTATAAATAAAATTTTATGAAATTTTATATTTAAATAATTCCATTGATTGATGTTTATATAAAAAAATATTGTTTTATTTGTCCTTTTGAAGTTGAAATTCTATTTGATATGATAATTAATCAAGCAAGAAATTGGCTTATTTGTTGCACGAAATAAATGGTAAATAAAGTAAATGTTCCAAAGTGTTTTATTAGAGAAATTTCAAAAGAAGATTCTATAGAAGTGAGAAAGAGAGAGAATCCTTTCACTTGATAGTTTTTATAAATTTAGTTTTTTGTTAAAAAAAAAAATCCAAATTTTTCTTCCGAACTTATTGTAACTTAGGAGTCACAAACTTACAGAAAAATATTTAGAGTAACAAGGTTTTAAGAGTGCTGATTTTTAGTAAATCCTGCAAATAAATTAAACCCGATTTTACGATTTTACTCTAAAGAAAATTTTCAAAGGAGGATTCATTTTATTTAATCTTTAGTTGTCAATAATCGAAGTGCGATACTATGGAAATCAAAACGTCACCCGTTCCATAAGGCCGTTCTTCGATTTTGATAGATTTTTGACAAGCGTTTGACAGAAATATCTATTCAGGATTTAAATCACCAATTTTTGTAAGTTGATACGAGATCAAAACTGACTGAATAAGATGGTCCCGTACTGAAATTAAAGTATTAAAATATTTTTATTTTTATTATAATACGTCTAATTGCTCTTAAAAAGCCAATTTCCAAGTTGTGAATCTCGGAACAAATTTGTAGGTCTGTTTGTTTACTCGCCTGCGGGATCCCGTGGTATCCCAAATCTATCTAAAATTTGTTTCTTTACTTTTTTCTGCCATAAAAATGCCAAAGCTTTTGACATTTTTTTTAACATTTTACTTTAGTACTAAAGTAAAATGTTGTTGTCAAACTACTGACCATTTCTGTTGTCAAATGTGACGTTTAACAAGAAACAAATACAAATTTCAACAACAACATCAAAAAGCTTGAGTCCAAAGCTCTTCCCGAACTTTTTCCAAAACAGTTAAGAAACAGACATTGTATGTGTTTTAGCATGTAAATAATTTTTCTTACATTGTTTCTTGTTTAAGAACAGTCCCAATAACAACCCTTTTCACCACAGTTTTTATTTACTTGCTTTAAAGGGCAAGTATTGGTTTCATGTAAAAACAAAATTTTAAGGTTGTAATCAAAACTAACACTGCGAGATCGATAATTCCGAAAAAGTGGGTTTCGTAACACCATCCGTCGTTCTGTGCGTCCACATTAATTTAAGCTAGAGCCTAAAAGAATGCACCAATTTGCTTCAAATTGGGTATAGAGCATTTTAATGTGATTCCCTAGAGGGGATATTATTTGAGGCAGCTCCCATATAGGGATTTTTTTTTTCATATTTCTCAAAAACGGCTCCGTTCCTCTAATGACAAGCGATTGTAAGAAAAATGTATTTTACGTTTTTGCCAATCATGTTATGGAATGAAGTTTTGACGTTTTTTTAAGAAAATTGACTTATTTTTGAGTTATTCAAGAATAACTTTTCAACTGCTAGATTGATTTTGTTACAATTTTACAAATCTGTTGCTAAATAAATAGTTCAAACAATATTGCATTTCAAAATTTTGAAAATATTTTTTTTTTTTTAAATTAATTTTTTAGTACTTTTAACTTTTTATTGAAACTTTCTTGTGAATTTAAAAATGCAAGAATTTTACATTATTCTGCATCAGGAGTCAGGTACTCATCATACCGGATTAGGTCAATCTTTAGCTCATGAAATAGGGTTTCAATTAATTTATGGTCTGGTTGCAATGAGAGGTTTATTTAATTCGTAATATTATGCTATATGGAGTTATTTCTCAGCTGGATATTTTCTTCGGCCTACGGCAGGATATTTGAATCCATTCCGATTGTGCCGTTCAGCTTTATGTTCCACTACCATTATGCTACCACCGACATTTTTTATAGCTGGACATAATATCAATTGACTTAAAAGTCTACAAAAACGGACATAAGGTCCATGATCGAGAAATAACTTACAATTTTAAATGATTTTTAAGTACATAGATATTCTGCCCTAGCGAGGTATCCGTCGGAGCGGAAAATTCTCCGATTTTATACGAATCGGAGGATATTTGCTTCGAGGTATACTTTCGGACAGCTGTTCGGAACATTTTTCCGACATTATGCAATGCACACCGGCGTTTTGCGTTACAATGCGATCAATTGCTTTTTTTGAGTGATATTTTGACAGCTCATAAATTTATTTTTCCGATATCCTCCGCCACAAATTGTTCGCGGAACTTTTTTAAGATTTGTGTAAAGTGTTGAAAAATGTAAGAAATTAAAAAAAAAAAAAAAATGTTAATAAAGTAATTTTGGAACTATTGCTTGAATTTTTTTATTTTTTAGGCCCCGAGGAGCAAACGAAAAAACAACAACCAGGCAAATCGAACTTCTGGTTAATTTAATGCAAGAGAAACCCGACGCGTCGTCGTATTGTTTAGTATTCTTTTCCGAAGAAGGATATACCTCGAATGTAATTTGAACCTCCGACAAAGGGTGCGTTGCAAAAAAATTTCCGCTCCGACGGATACCTCGCTAGGGCAGATTATGATGTCAAGATACCCCTTGTGTCCGTTTAAAAAAAAAGGCATATAAGTTTATGCCGTGTGGACTTTATGTCCACATTGTTCATTTAAAAATTATTTCTGTTGAAAATAGCGGACTTATCTTAGCTTGAACACTATGTCCATTTGATGTTGTTTTTTTTTTTTTTAAATTGATTTAACTTTTATTGTAAAGCCCAGTCTTTCAATGCGACATCATCACAGTTTTGGAGTTAAACCCGAGTTAAAATAAAAATATTTTATTTTGCAGTCAATTTAGACCCCAAGTTAACTTATGTTGCATTAACTGAATAGATATTTTTAACAGATGTGTGTGTAAACACTTTTAAAATATAAAAGGCGACACTATGAAAATCGACCGTTTTGCAGTGGCGCATAGTGTCGCCCTTTTGGTTGTGAATGCAAAATGAATGAAAAATGAAAAATTTCTCCAAAGTTAACCCTAGTTTAATTTATTTGCAGGATTAACTAACTCTGGTTTAACTCCGAGTTAAATCAGGCAATACAAAATTGACCCTAAGGCAAAAGTCAACTCTTTTTAGATATTACTTGACAAATTAATTAAAGTTAAAGTAAAGCTCTTTCATAAGACTGTCACGCCCAAGCAAAAGGGATCGAATTCTAGCCTCTGCCACCCACAAAGAGAAACATTTTTTTTCACGTGCTACTGCCGCTTGCAAGAAATTGAAAAATTCTTTAAGAGTATCTCTTTTTATGAAGAAGTGACTTTCTCGTTAGTCTTTCGGATTTGGCAGAAAATTGTAGGTCCCCTCAATTCCTTCTTTTAACCCATAAGCCATACTCAAAAAAAAAAAACTATAAAGGCATTTTTTCAAATTTAGTTCCTATTTGGATGATAATCTGCCCTACTGTTCGTCGCATATCGAATGGCATAGATGATATAGAGTATGTGGGTAAGGGAAATAGTCCTTTTTTTTAAACAAATTGGAATAAGATTATGTAATGTGACAAGACGAAAATGAGGATAGCTACACACCGTAATGGATACCACTATATGTATATGAGTATATCTATATATGAAATATATTATGCATGCCTTCTCTTTCCCTTGTTTAGAAGCTAAACCAGCCTGGTCAGCCGTTTGGCTAAATTTTATGTTTTAAGATTTAAATTTTTAAAAGGCTATCAATTGATGTTTTATTAGGATTGACATTGACGAAGATGTTAATTATATTGACATAATTTATTATTTTCGATTTGGATCATGAGATTTTAGATATGTAATTATTTATTTTTAAATTAGTATATTATTATTGTAAGTAGTAACTATAACTAAATAACTTTCGTTGATGTGAAATAAAAAAGTTTATTTAGATTTCCAAAAAAGGTTCCAAGACGCTGCATTATAAATAGATGAGGACGATTGACATCATAATGTAGGTATAGCAAAAGTGACCTTTATCTTTTTTTCTTGACATTTGGTCTTATTTTTAAATATTTATAAGTTACTTATCAACAAATTTGACAAGTATTTTCTAAATAAAATAAATAAATAATACATCTATACCTATTTGCTATGGGAATGTTTATTTAGTAAACAGGATAATTACAATTTAATTTTGGAAGTTAAAACTTCTTTGCGTTTGACAGAAGGGTAACTTAGATCTTTTTTGGGCGGAAGTGTCGTAAAATGCCATCTGTTTTCGAGTAGAAAGTTTTTTGTTTTCAAGATGAAAGTATAAATAGATGAATACGCATATGGGGGTACTGAAGAAGAAGTTTGATTAGAAAAGATTAAGTAAGTCCACGTTTTCGTTAGGGTAAACTAAAAACGTAGAAAATTCTGAAGCACCTTACGTTGTGCTGTTACAAGTTACCTACGTTAATGTATATTGGATACGTTCAATATTGGGTACGTTCCTTCCATTATCGTAAATGGAAAACATTCAACTAATATTATGACACTTCAAATGACAGCTTACTTTGACAGGAGTCAAATGCCAGCGCTACCAACTTGCAACCACGAAATGAATGATTCGTTTAGTTAAGGTCTTTTTTTTATAGGCTAACCTACCACCTTTAAACTAGATAGTGGAAGTGGGGGTTTCGTTGAATGGAGGTGGGTTTTGTTCTATAGTCCTTTTTCTTGCTCTGGAGTGATGCTCATTTACTAGGTCCTGGAAATCTTGCTTGAATACATTAACCACTTCCTGTGCTTTGGCAACTTTATCTTCGTATTTTATCTCACAAACTTTTATGTAAATGCACATTTATTTTATCTTTAATTGTACAATCTCTCCATCAGCTAAGGGAACATTGTCTTCTCTCCGAAAACGAATACAGGAAGAATTAACAACACAATGAAACAACAATTCTTAACTTTAATACCAACAAAACTTAAGAGCATATAATTTTCGATTTTTTTGAAATAAAGTCCTGCCTCCTTGTTGAACTGAAAATGATATCATCATTAGTGTTGACGAAGAAAATTAAAGAAAAAAAAAAATTAATAAAACAACCTCTCTCGTTATAATGTACGTTTTTTGTTCGTAAAAATATGACACATTTCAATAGCATCACTAATTGCATTAAACATCCTAAGACACCGTTATTTCTACCCGCAAACAGCATTCCCCTTAATTATCTTAATTACTTTGTCATTATGTAAAACTAATTAAAACAAATCCCCACCATTCGTTGTTAAAGACACCGGCAAATGTCAAAAATGAACAGCATTAAAAAAAAAAAAAACAGCCAACGTAAAACAATCAAAAACAAATTAAAAAAAAATTTCATCATATACAAAAATAAAACAGGAGATGAATCTGCTGCCACCGCGCATCGTCTCAGATAATTTCACCCAACATCACACAGGCTTCCTCGATTTATATCCAGGCCCAAAACCCACACCCCTCTCTGATGCCTGTCCGATTTACATTTTATGAAATAAATCCTAACAACGTGAATCTAAAATTAAAATCAGGATTTCTTTCACATAAAAACTACACTTAAAAAGGACACTAAATTATAAGGAATAACTTCAAGTAGGTTGTATATACATATACATATATACAGCGCCCTATAGCATGGTACATAGTAAAAAAATCATACTACATAAAAAAGTTTATTAAAAATGATAGTTTTGCTGGGGTGTTGTCGACGAATGTCCATAGCGCATTTTTATTTTTTTATATTCTTTTCCGGAATATTGTGCTCTTGGCAGAAATTCAGGTAAAGAAATTGTGCGGTGAATGTTTACCTACCTGCCTTTCAAATGTCTACATTTGTCAAATCAAGTCCAAGAGAGAAAATTGTGAAAAAGGCAAATCTGTGTAGAAATAAAGATAAAGCTTGATTATATAATGGTTATGAATTATGGTTCTAAACAAAATTGAAAAAAAAAATCCTCATTGACTCAAGTGCTGATTAAAATTTTATGATGATTCAAAGATCCATCTAAAACTCTTACATATACGATATACCACTGGTTTACTGTCACTTACGTAAAAAACAACACAAAAATTTCAATTCCGCAAGTTGGAGTTTTACTTTTTTTGACAGATTGGAAGTGATAACTGTGAATTAAATTGAGTATGTCCAAAGAAAATCATTCAGACCTGCGGTATTTGTTTTAACTAAAATAATAAATAATTACATAAATAATTTTTAGAATTAAATGATTAAAAAAAAGTGAATTAATTTAATAAATAATCTATGGTGCAATAGACAATTCAACTTGGATTTGGAACGGACTAATGTAGTTGAAAACTTATGTGTACTTGGAAATTGTTAAATTTGAAGCGAAATTAAATTTTGACTAGCCTACCTGTGCAAGAATTCGCGTAACTAATACAAAATAAAAGACGAACAAATAATTTTAAAATGAACAGACCTAATAAACTGAACTGACCTAATGTCACATGCCAAAATATTACCAATTGGAAAGTGAAAGTGTTTAGAGTTCATTTTTATTGGAATAATATTTAACAAACAAATGAAGGTTTTTAACAAATTAATAACATTTTTAAAATAAAATTATAATTCGTTAAATCAGCAGGTAATTCCGCTTCGTTTCACACCTCATTTGTCAAAATTGGTGTAGTTTAAGTTTCGGAAAAGCGGCACAGACTTTAGAAATAATTATGTATGTACATATGTATATGATGATGTCGTTTTCGGTTTATCTATCGTACATACAATTTTCCCTTATTTCGTTTTTACGTATGTATTCGAAGCAAACGGCTTTTTTCGGATCAATGTCAATTTGATCGTAATTTTTACGCAGATGTTGCTATTGACAAATATTCAATCGTTTTTCTTGCAAAATCTGTCTGAACAAAGTTTACGAACACGCTCAAATTAATAAAATGGATGCTAATGTATTCGCAAAAATTATGGTTGAAAATTAACAAATAAAAATTATTTTTAAAGAAGGCACACACACAAACAAAAAAAGATAATCTAAACTTTAATCTCTGGATTTTCAATATTTTTGTTGTCAACTCGATTTTTTATACTGGAGAGTTACGCCACCGCCGCAAATGATGTCATCGAACATAGCAAAATGCCGTACCTATCGAAAATATTGCTAAATGACTTTTTCAAAAGCGCCCAAAGTTACTATAAAGTCAGTCCCTTTTCACACAACAAAAACAAGAAACAAGTTGCTGGAGGTTTTTTGACATTTTCTTTTAATTTCCAATTCCCCTTCAAAACGAAAGTTGCTGGAAACGCACAATCTTATTTATTAGATTTCCTTATAAACGCATTCCAGCAATTGTCTAAATATGTTTTCAAATACCTCCATACATCCCTGTAATCTGTCAATTTCGTGAACATTTGGATACGTTCAATGAACATTTTATTCATTTCAAGATAAGACAAGACAGTTATTTATTCATTGAACCTCTTCAATAGGTTTGGACAACCATATATTTCCGTGTTTAAGTTAGACAATCGATGGAACATGATTATAAATAAGGTTTTGGAGGAGATCATTTTGTAGTTTATCTGTCATAACTTTTTTTCTTAAATTTTTTACCAGCCCTGTATTTTATATGTTCCTAAATTATGCTCCAGAACAAAACACTGATTTTCAAAAAGTATAAACGTGATTAAAGTGTTCCCATTGGAGATTTGTTCCCCTTCACGACATCGTGTTGGAGACCACAGTGAAAAAATATATATGTATTAAAAATGTGACCAACTGCAAAAAAAAAATCCAAAAATATTGCAGAAAGCCATGCTTAAATTAGAAAAACTTAAATTACAATCACTGTCATTCGTTAATTTCCCAATACTCCCAATTTTTGAAAATGTTAGTTCCGAGATTTGTCAAAGTTCATTAAAAAAAAAACAAAATTTATTTATTTATTCGTCCACAGAATTAAGTTTTACAGACTTTAAATTTGTAGAAATTGGAAGTTTTGGGAAGTAAACAAACAGACCTAATAACACTGAAAAGCGGCGCAGTTTAAACCATTCAGTCCATTCTAAACGTACCTTGATAAAATCCGTTCTGTTTTCCGAAAAATTATTTCGTTTCGATTATATTTTCGGACTGTTCTATACTCTTTTCGGATTCCAACGAATGTGAAACATCCACTTTCCAAATTTACTCATACACTTCTTACCGAATGTCACGGTTTAACAGAAGTTTTTCTTCACTTCTTCTTTTTTTTGCAAGTCTATAACGAATTAGACGAAAAAAAGACATCGGAGCCAAGCAATTTACATGTAAATACACAGCAACTCAAATCCATATGGACTTACCTAAGTCTAGATTATTTTCGGGACTTAACTTTAGTCCAAATAAAAACTGTATTATCGGCAATAATTATCATATTTTGCTATCGATATTTTGTATGGAAACGTCAAATTATCTGAGTCATCAAATGGAACAGTTCTTTTTTTTATGAGAACAAAATAGCGGTCACTGTCATGTAATTTTGTTTTTTTTTTACCTATAAAAACTTGAAATTAAGTTTTATGTTATTATTTTATTTTATTTCATGAAGAGGAATAATTTATATATGAGTTTTCTTTTTATTTCAATGTCGTATTGCTGATAAGTTTTTGTTTTACATGCTAGCCACAAAACTGAAAGGGTAGTGATGGCATTTTGTAACAGTGATGGGAATTTTTGCTGTGATGTTTTTAGTAAGTCCCGATGTCATTTATTTTTTTGTCGAACTCCATATGGAGTTGCAAAAAAAAAAACACGGTTACTTTCTTTATTTGATTTTAAACGCAAATGATCTATGACAAACACGTAAACTAAAAATTTGTTTGGTATTACGAGCGAAAAAGGAGTGCAAAATGAGCACACGGAACGTCTAACACCGAAAACGACTTTTTAATATTTGCAATTCAATGTTCTTTATGTTTTATTCCATTATTAAGAAGTTTCACTCCAGAAAAGTTACTGGCGGCGCGGCGCGGCGGTAGGGTAAACTAGAAACGTGGAAATTTTTGTGACACATTACGTTGTGATCTTACACGTTACGATATGTTGATGCAAATTGGATATATTCAATATTGGGTACATTCGTTCGTACTTCAAAATAAATAGAAAGATCGAGTTGAATTTGGGTTGAAATTTCGTTGACAGTTTGAATTCGTCGCGTTCTGTCTAAAACCAGCACTTAAATATTTAATTTGATGTTTACACATTTTAAGTACTGTAAATCCCGGCACTCACACTTTTTTTTTGATAATTAATCGATATTTCATCGAATCAATTATTGGGGATTTATATGGATTAGCATATTTGACAATCATCATCGCTTGATAAACCAAGTATTATGGTTATCAAAATATTTTATAACTTCTTTCGAATCCATCATGCAATATAGTCTAACATCCTGATCCATGTAAACCCCTCAAGATGGAAGTAGAACTCACTCCTAATTTCCATCTAGCTGTAGTAGTTGTCATTTGTATTTTGCATTCGAATTTTCTTTTCGTGTGACATTCGTCTATTTGCAAAGCACATAAGTTGTCTTGAAGTCGTTTGCGCCGGTCATGTTTTTTTATTCGCCTTAATAAATATTTAGCAAAATAATATCGTTGGTTTGTTTTCCTTTCGCCGCTAGTGGAACAATTATTTATAATTAAAACAATAGGTAGGTAAAATAATAAAATAACCGTAAATAAAGAGTAAAAGTCTTCAAACAGAATTAAGAAAACATGTAAGTAGTTAAGATACCTACAAAATAAAATAATGAACAAAATAAAACCAGCCCCAAACAAAACCAGATCAACTGCGCAATATACTGCGAAACTGTTTTCTTACAGTCAGTTGTATGATGACTGATAGAGTGGTTGACACATTGAACGCGTACAAAGTGGATTCATTTTGTTTGCAGTAAATTTGTATTATATTCACAAAAAAAACAGCTAAAACAAACAAATATATTTAATTAAAGATAGTTAAAATTTTAAAATTAACAAAAACTTCTTTAAACATTACAAAAACAAACAAGTTCATAAGTAGGTATCTAAACTACATAAATATAAAATACCGGGCATATTTACATTTATTTCAATTTTAAATTCGCCGTTGCTGAGTGAAAACTTTGTTAAATAAATTTGTTATCTCCATTCTCCACCCAATCTCATGACTCTCAACAATCTTTCTTGACATCCTTCATTTCATCAAGACACTGCTACAAGTTGTTTTTTTTTGTGAATCATTTTCAAGCTCTTAAAAATTATTTTATTTTTTTTTTGCAGATTTAATTAAAAAAATTGCGTCTTATCACCTGTTTTCTGAAAGTAAAAAAAAAAAAACGTAAATAAAATAAAAACTAGATTTGTCAATAAAATGATAGCCGGAAACCGTTTACATGTATGTACATATATAAATCAGAAGTCGGGTTTCAGTAAAAATGAGTATACATTCAATGAAAGAATTGGTAAATTATTTGGTGGTGGTTATTTTGTTGAAGATCGTTCCTTTCATAAAACCAAAAGTGCAGTAAATTTTGATCTACTGCAATTGCAGCAAGGTTTTAAAGATTTTTTGGTTGTTTTCTCTACGAAAAAAAAAATCAACACACAAAATGTTTAACTTTACTGAAACTCTCGGCCAATTGCTACACAATTGGCGCGTTCAGGAAAATGAGATCTCAGAGATTTTTCTCAATCAAAAGGTTAACGAGCGAGTTTTGACAGCAAAACTGAGAGATTTTGCTGAGGAATCTTGTTCATGAAACTGTAATTGCTGAGATCTCCGCTACGCCTAATGAAATTTCAGTTTTTTTGGTAGAAAATGGTACTTTCGGGTTTGTACGCAAACGAACCAAAATTCAGATCTGAATTCTCAGACTTTGTATTTAACGCGCCAATGTGAACCCCACAACGTAACGTAAAGTTTTTTTTTAGCTTTTATTAAAACAAAGATGTTATCTGATACAAAAAAAATCCCTTCTTTTTATTCTTTTAAAATAATTTTCTTTTATAATAATAATTATTATCTACTTAAATTCCGGCAACAATTTTCAATCACAATTTTTAATTTATTACGATTCATTTTATTTGTTTGAGTATTTTCTTAAATGTCAAATGTGTTTGCAAGAAAATTAACTGACGTTGGTCAAACAGATTTTGTGGAAACGAATATATATTTTACGATAACAATAGGTTCGTTCGCGTACTCGCCAGAAACTACCCAAAACTACCATTTTCTACCAGATTTAGTCCGAACGTGTTCGCGTACGCAAATTTCGTGTAATTTCTGGCAGGAGAGAGCGCTCAAAAGGGAGAAAATTATTTCCCCTTCTTGCCAGTTTTTACCCGAGAAATTTCTTCGGGCACAAACTGGTAAGTTCTGTGTTCTGTCAGAAGCCAATTTGATAGCCAATAAGAACAACAACAAAAATACAAAATGGCTCTTGTTTACTTTTTGTTGTGTTGATCTTTTTGCAAGTGATTTGTTTTTCGTATAAAATAAAATAAAATAAAATCATTTTAATGAAAAAAAAAATTAACTATTTAATAAAAAACAAATTAATTAACTAAATATAGATACTTTTGAAGTGTATTAGTGTGTGTGTGGGTTTTTTTAGTCAGTGTTGTGCTGAGTGAATTTTTTTCATCGATTTTTGGATAAAAAAAAAAACAAAAATACGTGATGTTCCTTTTAAGTGTGTATTTTCTATTTGTTAATATTTATAACGAAAAAATTAGTGTTTTTTGTAATAAAATTTAATAAAGAATATGTAATTTTGATGAAAATTTCAATGTTTTTGCTTTGTTTACTTTTTTGCCTTTGTTTACTTTTTGTTGACGTTTTAAAAGTGGCAAATATTTTGGTTCAACGCGTTCGTGTATTTTCGGACAGCTTCACTCCTCTTTGAGAGAATTTCATCCCCACTCCTCAAATTTTGACAGATTGCCATTTTTAGTCCGGAAAGTACCCGAACAAACCTAATATCTACGGCAACAAATGACGACCATTTGACGATAAAATTGACGTTGATTTGACGTTTTCAAAAATAGCCATGGTTTCGAACCGTGTTAATCCAACTAATTTAAATATCTCACGCTTAGGAGTAGAATAAAATCTTGCAATAAAAGGAATCATTAAATATTTCATTGCTGGTTGGGGCGTTTTTCTTTTTTAATTCAGAGCAGAGCCTGAAATTTCAAAAAAAATCATGTTTCTTGTTTAGCTCAGAGCATTCAGAGCTTCAATTTTGTGTTTCTTTTTTCGCTCTAAACATGTTCAGAGCGTGCTCTATGAGCTCAGAATAAATTGATAGAGCAGACGGAGTTGAATAGCTGAACACAAATTTGACAAGTGGAAAAAAAACATCAAAAGAGTAAAAATGGTGGACGAGAATAGTTGATCTGCAAAAGAAGTTAAAATAATTTAATAAATTTACTAATAATAACAAAATTATTGTTTTCAATTGTGACAGCTGAAGAAGCGTATTTCTTTAAATTAATCTGAACTCTCAGAGTAGAGCACGTTCAGTTCAGACTCTGTTCAGAAATCTACTCGGAACTAAAAAAGAAAAACGCCCTTGGAAGGCACCCGAATAACTTTTTCTTCCCTGACGGAAGCTGTCAAACAAAATTGTGTCACACTTGAGTTCTCAAAATTTCAACAAAATACAACATCTAACAATTTGATGATGAATGTGTGATACATTTGAGCTAAATATGTTGTGTCATTTGGATGATAAATTTCAAAAGGAAATAAATTTATTATTGCAATCATTTCAGTTATATCGCTGGTGACAAATTGTTGTATGACAGTGAATTATACAACAAATATATACAAACAAAAATCATACACAAAACTGGATAAATCAGACAGTGTATGCGATATATGATCTAAGAATTAGGAAATGCATGCACAATATTATACATAATGTACATATATAAACAGCAGTGGCGGACCCACGGGGGTTTCAGATCCTTTTTTGTTATTAAAACAACTCCATTTCAATTAAGAAAAGAGTAAACAAAGTTTACTCAATTTTCAAGGCATACTAAATAGGCACCAAACGTGAGCCTGTAATTGCATTTCTAATAGAGACAATAGACTCTGGCCAAATTCTCTTCACACATAAATACCTACAGTCGTATTTATTAGATTTCTGTCTACTTAGACACTGTCTAACTATTTTCAAATTGGTGGATATATGCTTTATTTAATAAAAATAAATGTCACATTATTCACGGTTAAGACAATCTACTCTTGTGTCTTAATATGGCAGCTATAAGACAACAATAAACAAGGTTTTTGAACACATTTTCCAAAGTTGGACAGTACAAATAAGACAATAAGACAACTAATATGTATATTCTAACAAAGCAATTCCAAAATATTAGTTTTCTATTATAAATGCATGGCTACTTTGTTTCGATGTTATAAATTTAAATTAACGGGTCATTCATTTCGTGGTTTCAAGTTGAAAGCGCTGGCATTTGATACCTGTCAAACTCAGCTGTCATTTGAAGTGTCATAATATTAGTTGAATGTTTGCCATTTACGATAAATGGATCGCTTAACAATCGAACAACGGGTTAAAATTAAAACTATTAAAACTTACTACAAAAGTGGTGGTTCAAACGTAGTCGCGCTTTAGCTTTATTTTCGAAACCGAAAAATGAATGAACCTGTACATTAACGTGATAAAAACTATTTGCGAATAGGCTTTCATTAACGAATACCTACTCCCGTAAACAGAGTTCCAAAAAATACTTTTCTTTTATGGGTAAGTAAAATATTTCCCCCCCCCCCCATGACCGAATCCGCCACTGATAGACAGACAGAAACGCAAGACTTCATTTTTTGTTTTTTTTTTTGTTTGTGTATAATTATAGACTCAAAGAATACACATGTCAGACTATACATCTCGACAGCAGGACACTAGAACGGCAAAACTTAAAAACGAGAGTGGACTGTACCAGAGAGTGTTGCAAAGTTTTTATCGATATCCTTGTTTTTCGTTTCTTGAATGTTTGACATAATAAATATAAACCCGTTAGAAAGAGGAAAACTTATAGTTGCAAAAAAATACTCTTGATTTTGTGCAATTATTTTAATGTTAAAACTTCCGAACGCAAAAAGTTTGCAGTAGTGTAGTGGAAGAGAGCATATTTCCAATTGCTTATAAGTTTTTTATTAACAAGTGCTTTGTGTTCTATGAGCTGAATGAATACTTTCATAACATTTTTGTTTGTTTGTTTCAATTCAATACTTGATGTATAGCTATCATATATAAATATGTACATATATTTAGTTGGATTTTATCAATAAACTTTTGTTTGCTTTTTTCCTATTGTCAACAATCTATATATATTTTTTCATTATAATAAACTAAAACTCTTTGAGGCATTTTGTATTTGTTTTTTCTTTGAGAACGTTATTTTAATTTGTGCATAGCTAAGTATGTAGGTATATATTTGATATAATATGTAGGTACCATGTATATGTATCAAAAACTATTTCAAATTATAAGAGGTTTTTTGAAGTTAGAAATAAGGTTATGAAATTCTGAGAGGTGATGACCCAGCCTTGCACCACTTTGTGTTTGAACAATGAATGTTAAGGCACCATGTATGAGCATATGTTAGAATAATATTTCCTATCTATAGGTATACGACAACATACCACAAGAACAACCTTTTTTTCCTATAAAACGATGCGAGTAGTCCTTCAAACTTTGAGATTTCTATGAGTTGCCTGCTTTATTAATCACGAGGCAACATGGACGCTGTTCAACTTCGAGTATTGGACTATCACCTCCGACTTTTTTTTGACCACTCTGTAATTTATCTCACTCTCACTTCATGGTGAGGAAGAGATGGCCAAGAAAGGCAGAATTTTAATTTTTTTTTGTAATGGTGGATTTTTTGACGTTTTCTTTTGTGACATGTGTTTTCTCTGTCTATACTTTTTCTTTGGCACTGAAATCCTGCATACAAAAAAGATTCTCGAAATTTTAAACGCATTATAAGCATCGTGCTTTTTAACATTTTATTCAAGTTAAAATCACTAAATTCCTTTTTTAATTTTTTAGTATCATACTAACTCCATATGTCACTTTGACAGTTCAAAATGTAAAAATGGTATGTTTGCTAACTTCTTTGCTTGAACTGTCACTTTTTTAGGTGTGTTCAGTCGGAGTTTATTAAGAAAATAGGTTTAGTATGACACTAGTTAAAAAAATATTTAAAACTAAGAACATTTAAAGTTGGTAAATTGTTAAGTTGTATCATGCTAATAACTTACTATCAAGCTGTTTAAAATTTTGCGTCATACTTTTAAAGTAAAATTTAAATTTTGTTATTAAAAGATTTATATGTAACCCTTCAACGTGCAAAAATTTGTGTTTTGTTTTAACGACTGCGACGTAAGATTTATTAAATCTTAACGAGATTAACTCCCGGTGAAAACGTAGTATTATGTTCACTTTAGTTTGTGCCTGACTGAAGGAACAGAAGTCGGGTTCTAGTCAAAATAGATGGGTCGAATTGATTCTAATGTGAACAATGTGTTTCGTGTCTACTCTTCCATGAAATTGGGAAGGAGAACTGAAAAAGATTCTGAAAACGTTGCTCGAAACAGTTAATGAGACTGTTTTTTTTTTTTTACCAAATAGATATATGTATATCTCTCTTTCGCTTATTCGCAAACGTCAAAATCTTCATTTTGATAAAACTGACATTTGTGAAGCTATTTTAAAAGGCAAGTATTGGCATTGTATGGACATGTTTCTATGAAAATACAAAAAAAAAAACAGAAAACATTTAAATTAATAATTTAAATTCTAAAATATATATTATTTTATTCAAAATTGGTCAAATTCAATAAGAAGTTCAATAAAATTCCGTTCACTCCTGATTTTTGTAGAATGACATTCGATTGTACAGATCACATATAGTAAAGGTAATATCATTACATAAGCGTTTTTATTTTTGTTCATTCTGTGCATCTGCCAAATAGTGGAAAATGGTGGAACACTTTTGTTGTTGTTTCTAATGGTGCCGTGAGTAGTTCTTGTGGGCACTCGAATAGCCATTTTTAATTTCTGACACTTGCAACTTGGCAACCTGCGCAATATATTAACTTAGATTTGTGTACTTTGATTCGTTTGAATACACACTTTCAAGGATTCATTAACGTAAGATATGATAACGTTTTTACGTATGGACCACGTTATGATACATAACAAGTACATTCTCGCATCGATAAAATTAGTCAAGGCACTGTTCTCGTCCCCATTTACGAGATGACTAGAAAAATATTGAGTTGCGTAATAATACACTAAATTCTTGATCACTGTACAAATAAACTAGGATGAAAAAAGTGTCACATAAACACGTCGAAACGAGTTCAAAGCTCAAAGATGCGCCGCAGATGGCCCAATTTTTCAAATGTTTCGTCATTGATGTTGGCATCTATCAAATTGTAACAAAGCATTGATTTGCCAATTTTGAGCAAATATCTCAGATGGGTTTCATTGATTACCAATTCGGAATCCTTCACCTTCGAGAAATCGTATACAACATGCTTCAGCGTTCGGCCCGAGGTACACTTTCCGATCCTTTTCTTTGATTATAACGATATTCGTCATATAATGAATTCCACTAATTCTTTTTGGTTATAAATTGCTTAGAACGGAGCTCGAAAGTATACCTTTATGAAATTTCAGCAATCTGTGAAGTGGTTGGGTCGATCAAATGGCAGAATAGTTTCCCAATTGCTATAGCTCTTTCGCAATGTTTTTTAAGAGGCGGGCCATGTTTACACCGTGTTTTAACTTTTAATTATTTAATTCTTCGAAACCGATCGCCACCACCGTCGCTTTTTAATGACAGCCATAAATAGTTTTTATAAAGGTTTTTTTTTATAATAAAACAAATTCTATATACTACTGAAATACATTAGCCAAGTAGAAGACTTAGCACTATTAATTTGGACTTGTTGAATTATTGATTCAAAATAGGTTTAAACGGCCTTTAGTCCACAAAAATGTATGCGTTTCGTCCCGGCGATCTCACTTGGACTCATCAGTTGACTAGTGAGGACCTTGTCAATACGCAATTTTTGTTAAGTTCAGTTCATCTAACATAGATTTCATGACGAATATCTAGTGTGAACTATATCCAACAAGACTAGAATTCCTAGTCATTAAATTGGAAGTTTTTGTTTTTTGCCCAGGGCCTGGCATTGTTTATATAAATGTTTTTTTTTTATAATAATACAAATTGTATATACTACTGAAATACATCAGCCAAGTATATAAACAATGCCAGGCCCTGGACTAAAGGCCGTTAAAAGCTATTTTGCATAAATTGTTTTATTTTATTTCGCACCAGAATGTTACGTCAAAAATCAAGCACAGACTATGCACAAAGAGAAATCAAACAAGGAACTGTCACGTTCCGTGTTTTCATTTTTATATGTTTTTTGTTAATTAGCAGCGCCTAATCAAGCATGAACAAACACGATACCTTGATTAAATGGCGCTAATCAGCCGAATTTGAAATCCATGATTAGTGCCTCAAATCATGGAATCCTTGATTAAAATTTTAGTGAACAAACACAATCAAAGATCATCAACTGGAATAATCCTTGACGAAAGTTAATCAACTGGCCCTAAACCTTACACATTTGGATAAAAAATACCTTCTTCAAATTGTAAATTTCTTTTTTTTATTATAAGCTTTATTTATAAAGAACAAAGTACCAACCCAAAGTCAACAATTATCATATACAAAGTTTGTAAATCTGCACTGGGCCTTAACCATTTTATGTGGGAACTTTTTTGTATCTATAAAGTGTTGTGGAAATTTATGTTTCTATTGAATAAATTGAATTATATTAATAGCTTGTCATATTAAATTTATTATTTTGAAAATATAAAAAATAACTCATACAAGACACAACGTGAAAACTTTCATTACACCAACAAAAACCCATTAGGTATTGTTTTTTTTACCCTACGAAGAAGTATCAATATAAAAAGATTGCATTACAAAAATTAATTTCACACTCACACAAGCATCCATATATAGACCGATTGTCTGCAGAGGCACTTTTGAATTGCTATGAAAACCCACATCTGTTTAGATATTTACGAGTCATTTACTCCCATTTAGTTTCGCCCCAAATAACCGATTAATGTATATGTATATGTATGTAAGGAAGGACCGGCACATTTCTCTGATTTATACCTACTTGAACCTACTTTTTAATCCAGACATCTTTCTTTTTCAAAGTGACAACCTACCCTTAGGTTTCTATGAACATTATATATAAGTGTCATCATCAATAAAAACTTCAAAAGTGACCCAAAAACGACACACTAACAGAACAATAAGACATTCTTCCAAAACGAAATTTTGTTTTTATTTTGAAGAAAAATCCTTCCCGTCCAAAGTATAGTGCAGCAAAAGAAGTCGATATATAAAAAATAAATATGCCAACAAGGCGGACCAAAAAAATATATATGTATCAGTTGGCGGCTCCCTACTGTCTGGCATCGTCTAATGCCAAAAATCGCTCAAGACGAGGAGCCATACCCAAACTCGAATTGCATTTGATACAAGTGAAGTATTTTCCAAAAAGTTACAGATGGTTGGAGTCTTGCCAAACCGTGTAAGGTTAGGCTATGGGGATTGTTTGTTTCCCTACTGAAACCGATGCTGACGATAAGAAATTATTTGAATGAGATAAATAGTAAGTGGTTGATAGCAAGTTGTTAGCTTTGTGCAGTCGTGGGAATTCTTATACAATAAAGGAGGGAATTATCAGGACATTCGTAACAAACATAACAATGACGTTTTATACGTTTGACAGTTACGTATAAATCCATATAGGGACTAGTCAAGTATATTGATGTATTTGTCGTGTGTGACTTCTTGACACCCTGTCAAGTGTGCGCTCGCTCTATAAGGTAACAGTTACACAACGAACGTATTTTAAATATACAAACATATATCGTCTGTTTACATCTCTCCTGGGCAAGGATGAGTAGGTACTAAATGTCAAATTGACATGATTGTGTTTAACGGTGAATGAAATTTCTTTTTTTCTTTTTTTGTAAAATTGTGGCCACACATGCTCTGCACTGGTTTAATTGAAAATCTTGAATTATTTAGAATTCTTGAAATGAGTTTTCTTTCATGAGTTTCTTTTATTCCATTTTCCATTTTGTTTTCCACTCACTTTGTAGAATGGGTTTTTTTTTTTGTCAAAGTATTATATGCTTTGTGTATGTGATGAACCAATGTGTATGTATAGATATATGTTTGTATATATTTTAGTCTTTGAATGAGAGGGCTTTTATGTTTGAAGAAAAAATAGAAAAATGAAAAGGAAATCTAAAGAGCTTGTTGACAAACATATAGAACTTTTTTTTTTGGGTCTGTATGCTATTCCCCCTGCAAATATGTATCATATACCAATCTATTTCGTTTCGAAGTTATAAAAGCAAACAAAAATTAAAAGCAGGTGACCTAACCATCTGTGTTTTTTCAGATTACTTAAATCTATGTGTAGTTTGTATTTTGTTTACAGTTTGAAAATAGCACTTAAAGGCAGAATATGAAAAAAAAAGAAACAAATTGTTCAAATATAAAATGGCAGTTATTACGTTGTGTTGACAGAAAGATTAGGCTACGGTTACAGTGGAAACGTATTCTAACAAACAATTGTTCGTACATACACGTCTAAACTAACACAATTTGGACGTTTAGTTCGTCCAAATACGCACGTTTTCGTCAGAACAAAATCAAATCAATTAACTTCTTTAAAAAGATGGTGGACAGTGACAAATAAGAGTTGATCTTGTATTTAAAAAAAAAAATGATTGCAATATGAACGCATTCTCTGAATAATCACCTGCTGCTGACGAATTCTGAGTAATTTTTTGCTTGTATTGATTTCGTGTCAAAAAACTTGGGGTTTCATAGTTTATGACATGAAAAAAAAGAGAGAACAACTTTATTTTGACGTATTTGGAATATTTCGTTTCAAATTTCGCCGCAAAGCGCTTTTGACAGGAAGAGCAAATCTTTTCGTGAATTAAACTCGCTATTAGTTAGCAGATTGTTCTTCGGTATTACCAATGGAAAATGCCATAAAATTGATAAGTCAATTTACATTGGCTTAAATTGACAGCTTTGTGTGATCATAGCCAATGCGAAAAATGAGAAGGGTGAAAATTGACAGTGTGTTCACCAACTTGGTGATATTCAGGACCAGAAAGTCAAAGCGTAGACTAATTGCGTTGACAGTCTAATCGTAGCTTTAAACTCGATTTCTTCACGAAAGTTATATCGCTTTGACGTTCGGTGTTCTCAATTGGCTTTTCGGAGTGCTTTTCTGTTTTCAATTTCATAAAGGAGTAGACGAGGACAAAAGCATATTAAGTATGTACATATAAAGTTTTTCAAAAAAGATAAATGCTTGAAGAGACCATTTTATTAAATGGCGACATTCGGTAGACTGCATTTGTAATTTTTGGGAATTCGATGTTTTCATATTCGATAATTATCAAAAAAGAATAGAACAGTCCAAAAATTTAATCAAAAAACGACATTTAATATTTAGGTTCAACTGTAATATTTATTTGACTGCTTTTAGACTACTGCAATTTTTAATGGGGTTTCTCTTTTGAGTTTCTTTCGGATTGCAGCATCCATTTAAACGCTGCAAATTTTAATAGCTGCGATTTTTGTTTAATGAGAAGGGAATATCTCTTCACACTCTTTACTCCGCTTATGTGTCAAACAATGCAATGGGAAAAAGCACAAAGAAGAAAGAGCGATAACTCTGCAATTATTTCAACCTCTGCAACTTTGTTTACCCCGGACACCGCATACGTCCCCCGACTACATGCTTAAAAATTGCAGGGGTAATTGCAGCGTTTAAAAGCAGTCTTTTTTAATTTTTCCTTTGTGTAAACTGTCGCACAATACCTCTGTTCGTTTACTTGCCGTCTATTTCTACCAGTTTTAGTCCAAATATCTGTCCAAAATATTTTTAAAAATTCAATTGCACTGGTAAAAATTGTCAGTTTTGGAAATTAAAGTAAATATTTTGTCCAACTTTTTATTTATGTTCTGATTCAGCAAATAGGTCATTAATTTTAATAAACAAAACTCGTATTAATTTTCATATACGTGCATTCGAATTTCCTATGGAATGACCTGTCACGTTTCGTCTTTCCAATTAATTATATAGCTTCAACACAAAGCTTACTGAATACTGCTCTAATATGGTATATGATTAGGAATAATATAATCTTCTCCTGCATATTTCATTTAATAACATGTTATATATTCTTATATGCTGATTAAGTTAATGAAGAAAGAAAAAATGTCAAAGAAGTTCAGTTATTATTATTTTTACTCCGCAGTTAGAAATGATAACAAATTATCATTCAACCGCTATTTATTTTAATAACCTTATTTCAAAAATGACACTTGTCACACTGTTGGCACTAGAATGTATGAACATATGAAAAAATGCTTTCAACAAAATGTCTTTGTTGTATTGCATACAAAAAACACTGTCATATGTACATACATATATTCAACAACGTTGAAGCTTCATAAAAATGATATTAAAAAAAATAAAAAAACGTCGCTGAAATCCAAGCATATGTCATAAATTTGAAAGCTTTGTTGGCAACATCACAACAAACTTGATTGCCAGGATTCTCCTTTATATGTTTCATTTTCATCTACTGGTTACTGGTGTTCCATTTTTGTGTGCGTTCTATTCTCTAGGGGGACACTCTGCTCGGATGATTTCTATCAAGGGGCATGCACTTAAATAAAATCACTATTTAGTATGAAGTTACAAAAGTTGTTGTTGTTAAGGGATGACATCCAAACATATTATTATGTACACATTAAGGGAGTTGGGATAAAAACAATGAAAGACAAGTCTTGGTAGCATGAAATTGACATTACTCATGTTTTTTGTTGTTGGTGGGAAAGCTATTCGTAGTGAAGTAGGATTTAACATTTTACAAACAAAATTACAGATACGATTTTGGCATTAGCGAAATGTCAAAGTTGACTCTGATTCCCTTCGCAACTCATTCATCGGATTTTATAATTGGGGCGAATAAGAATATTCCAGGGTACGATTTATTACTTTTATGTATTTCGATAGCTGTGTTCGTAGATTTTGACAAAACTACATAATTCAAAACAAAATGTATGAATGAATCATTCCCACAAATTTAAATTTTTGACTGAATTGATTCGCAAATAGCGCTTAATATAATATTATTAATTCATATAAACTTAAGACTATTTCATAAATTTTATAGAAGTTTTAAACGTCGACACGTGTAGAGATAACTGTAACGGCGGCCGTAGCCCGGTGACTATCGTAAGTTCCTAATGGCCGGAGCCTACCAACTTCACTCTTCAATATATGTACATAATATAATCATGTATCCAAAAATGTTTGGGAAAAAAAACCTGTTGGAACAGGAACAACATAGTTAAAATTGGAAGTATTTTTTTTTATATTATGAACAATTTTAACATCCTGTCATGTGTGCTGTGGACTGTAACCAGCGTTGCCGCCCAAAAAAAAATACCGTGCCATATGAAAAAACCCAAATCTTTCATTAAAAAAAAAAAAAAACTAGTTGCATTGTGGAATGAAGTAGTTATAACACAAAAATTAGTAGAACTCATATGCTCTATGTGTGTATTCGCAAAATATAAGAGTTTCTGACACTTTTTATTTCATTTGGAGCAATTTTCATAAAAAATTCGTCAAAATTAGCTTTATTTGAATTTATAAATGGAAAAATAAGTTTAAAATTATTACACAAAATCAACCTAAACTTCTAAACTTTGTGTTCTAATAATAGCTGCATTTTATTATTCACTTAATGTAATTCGGATCAAATTTAACCACTTAAATACAAAAACAACATGTAAAATTTTATTTTTACGAAAGTTCAAAGTGCAACCAACCAGGTTCTGGCACTACATCCTTTTTACATGAACAAACTCAGGCAATTTTCGACACCTTCTAACTTCAATACCAATAAAGTCAGAAATTTCAAAACTATGCATAGATTTCAATTGATTTAAAAACTGGCTAATAGGACAGAGTAATAGGACAGACATAAAATTGCCCCTCCCGCCCAAACGGAGGGAGATAGACTCCTCTTCCCATAGTAAAAAATGTTTGTATTTAAGGGTTCTACAAAAAACCGTTATTATTTCTAGGCGCCAAAGTTATCATACTCTTGCCAGGTTAAGATTTAAATTTTCTTTTGGGTTAGAAAGTTGTGTGATAGAAATACAGATAAGAATAATTTTGAAACAGTTATCAAATCAAACAAAAACAGCACCCAACAGTTACAGTTATCTGAAACCGAACTGCAGGTTTTACAGGTTTTTGCGAAAAAAAAAAATCGCAATACGGAAATAAAGAGAGGTTATTCTTATTTATTATACAGCATTTTGTTATAATTTTGCAATTTGATGCTTATTTATAATTTAAACAATATTACACTTAAAAATCTAAACAAAAATCCTTTTTTTTTTTATTAAAACGCAGTGTTTAACCACAAGCACCAATTCTTGCGATCCAGTCGTGCAATTGTTTTCATTTGTTTTTGGTCTTTTCTCTCTCTCTCTCTCTTCTCTCTTTCTCTTTTCTCTCTCTCTCTCTCTTCTCTCCTCTTTCTCTTTTCTCTCTCTCTCTCTCTTCTCTCCTCTTTCTCTCTTCTCTTTTTAATATGTCAATGAAATCTAGATATTTAAACCTTTGTTTCAGTTCGACAAAAATTGTGTTAAATTGTAGAACGTAGCGAGGTAGATATGTATGTAACGGGTGATTTTTTAAGAGGTTTAGAACTTAAAAAAAAAAAAAAAACACAAAAAAATCGAAAAAATGAATGAAATATTTATTTGAATCGATAGTTTGAACCTTGCAATTTAATGTTTAAAGATAATTTCATGCAAATGTTGACCGCGGCTGCGTCTCAGGTAGCCCATCCGCTGAGTCCAATTTTGGCATACTCTTTCACACATATCGGCCGGTATCTCACGAATGAATGCATGGATGTTGGCTTCCAGTGCGTCAATCGAAGCGGGCTTGTCCCTATAGACATTAGCCTTGACATACCCCCACAAAAAATAATCTAATGGTGTCAAATCGCACGATCTAGGCGGCCAATTGACCGGCACGAAACGTGAAATTAACTGTTCACCAAACTCGCCTCGCAATTGCGCCATTGTTTCGCGTGCTGTGTGGCATGTGGCACCGTCTTGTTGAAACCACATATCATGCAAGTCAAGAACTTCCATTTCGGGCAAAAAAAAGTTTGTTATCATCGCTCGGTAGCGTTCACCATTGACAGTAACGCTGCGATTCGCATCATCTTTGAAGAAATATGGCCCAATAATGCCGCCGGCCCATAAACCGCACCAAACAGTGGCTTTTTCGGGATGCATTGGTAGCTGTTGCAATGCTTCTGGCTGATCTTCACTCCAAATGCGGCAATTTTGCTTATTTACGTACCCATTCAACCAAAAATGAGCCTCATCGCTGAACACAATTTTTCGATAAACAACATTTCGAACCGAGCACGAATTTTGATAGTAAAATTCAATAATTTGCAAGCGTTGTTCATTTGTAAGACGATCCATGGTTAAATTGCAAACCAAACTGAAGCTGTTTGACAGTGACACAAGGTACTAAACACACGTCAGCTGTCAAAACCAGTGTTGCCAAAACCAAACCAGCTTAAAAATCACCCGTTATATAGTTTTTCGTCAAAAAAGTCTAAACTTAACCAATGTATGCAATTTAACAAAAAAAAAAATACAATTTCAAAGTAGTTGCCGAACGGTTCAACAAAAATTATTTAAAAATTCTATACCACTTTGCGCTTCCTTCCCACAGATATACATATGTTTAAGCTTCCATTTTCATTCACGAGCCCTAAAGTCGTTTAATAACTTAAACAAAACTTATTTAACATTGAAAAACTTCTGTCGATGATGTTATGGTTGACGTAAAATTAAAGCGGAAGCGCCTTCAATAAATAAACATTCCCTTTTAGTGCAAATACTACACTTGAAACTGTTGAAGAAACAGAAAATAATAGCCAATTAGATTGCAAACTCCCTGATAATATCAGATTCAGTGATTTAAAGCCTTTAAATTCGTACCCACTCGCTTTTTTTTTTTTTACAAAGAGAAGATGTATCTTTTAGGTAGGCGTTTATTGGCTGGTAATTTTAAAAGGTATTTCAGTGCTTTTTAAAAATGCCTATTTGAGCATTCCACTTCGCTTTTTTTTTGTTGTTATTTCTTTAGATTAACAAAATCCAATTACTGTTTATCTTTATTTTATAGAACAAATTTTAATTCATTTCTAATGTCTCTACTAACTTTTGTTAATTATGTTTACGTAATTTTTTAGTTTCAGTTTCAGAGAATATTAATTTTACAGTAGAAAAATAAAAAAAGTCGGACCTTTCATTAAATATAAACCAAAACATACAATACCAAATAAGCAAGGAATTTCCATCTATTTTAACAATAAATATGTTTTATTTGAATTTGTTTGTGAATCATATTTTTTTATTGAAATGGTCATGACTTTTGATATAAGTAAACTGCAGAACCAGAGCAAGCTTTCAAAAGTAAAAACTTTAATGAGCAATAGAATATTTATACAGGGTGCTGTTTCAAACGTTGCACTTACAAATTAATTTTGACCACCATTTAGGATTATCGATTTAATTGAAGGTATACCTACATGGTGAAAATAATGAAAAATATATCATTATAGAATGTAAGTTTAACTATTAAGCAATGTTAATAAAAAAAAGTGGTAAAAAATAAAAATCAATTTTGGACAGGGTGACCCAAAAATTTCAAAGTAGAGATTTTTCTAAAATGTGATAACTTAAAAACCCTTAGAATTTAGTATTAAGTATGACAGGTAAAGAAATTCCTAAGAAAATTATTTAACAAAAAAATCATTTCGACACACCCTATACAGTATAATATTAGTTTCTACATCACGGTTATACACTCACAGACACAATTAACCGCCCACTCAGTTATTTTACGATTTAAGTAGACATTGTTTTAGAATAACAAAATTTTACGAAGGGTTTTGTGTGAGAAAGGTTTGGGTAGTAAAAACTAACATTTAAAGTTTAAGAAACATGGAAAACCATGACATGTCCTTGGAAAACTTCCTTCACGTATAGCTGACCATTCACACTTCCTCTACTTCAAATACCACGATCCGGTACGAGCCTCGTAAGTGATGCCTCCACATAGTATTACAGAGCCTCCCTGATATCCCACTGTTGCGGCTGTGGTGCATGGAGCAGACCTCTCATGTCGTCGTCTGTATACACGCATACGACCATGTGGTCCTTTTAAGGCTATTCTGCTCTCGTCTTAGAACAGCATGTTCTTCCCAGGCAAAACGAAGTCTTGCCCTACGATGCTGTGGGAGTAATTCGGGGGCTCGGGCAGGCCGAAATGATTTAATATTTCTGAACACTGTTCTCTGAACACCCATTTATGTACAACGAATTTAAAAACAAAAGCCGAAGAAGGCATAAAAACACGTCCTCCTTCTTTAAAGACTAAAATTGAACTCTTTATTTTATTACAAATCTTATACCTATAGTTTTCTATAATATTAAACTAACATTAGGGTTGTAAAGTGGATAACAACGATGATGTCTGACGCATCCCTTGTTCATAACATAATGCTAACAGATGTGAGTCATAAAATACAATCTGCGAGATCATTTACTGTTTATGACAAGGTTCAACGCAACACAGCGTCGCCATCCACTTTGATCTTAAACTATATTTACAATACATTCCTACTGTCCAAATATAATATATAAATATATAAAGATAACTTAACAATTTCTTTCTGTCAGACTTCTTATTCTTCTTTCACTTACACTTACATTTCGCACTTCAAAGAGAAGAGTACGAGCTTCATTAACTGTGCTAAAGCGATCTCTAAGTACACTGTTTACGATGAAGCGGTCGTCTCGAGTTGATGTGCATTCATGTCTGCCTTGGTCTGGCCTCTTAGAGTAAGATCCAGTCTCACGAAATCGTCTGATGGCATCTCGGATAGTGGTTCAAGGCACACCAAGTATCGGAGCAATCCAACGTTGACTGTAGCCACTATCCGCGAAAGCCACAGCCCTCGCTACTCAAGTCGGGTCTAACGGAATTTTTTTTTTTCAAAACTTGAGTTTCACAAACACTAATTTTACACTTTTCAATATCCACAAATAAAAAATTAAGGAATACGAATCACATTAATTAAATCATTAAAAATGTCAAATTCAAACTGAATCACAAAAATGCATACTATGCTCACATAAGAAAAAAAGAATAACTTTAGTAACTGTTTAATTTGTGCTCAAAATATCAAATTAAGAAAAAGACATTCATTATGATGATTGTTACTTATCAAAAACACACATAGTGTGTTTCGCTACACTGGTAGCGATTTCAATATGATGGTGTTCGATTTTGAATTTGTTTGGTCTTAATTTCGACTGGCTCCAATTAAATTTTGAGAAAAGTGTTTTTTTTTTAATTACCCTACTACGCAACACTAGCATTATTTGACATTTCTAACAAGTCAAATTAAAAGTTGTGGTGTTTCAAGAAAACTAATCATTTTATTTTTGTTACAACGAAATTGAAATTTTTGAACAAAACCTATTCAGTGAATTTGACTTAACATACATTGAAGGTAAAATTATTTGGCACATATAAGATATATGGGATCGGAAATTCCGAACAAAGTCGTCTTCTGCCTTTAACTGTTGTCAGTACCCATTTATTAGTTTATTAAAGAAGAAAATCAACCCCCTCAAATTAATTTATTCTGTAACTAAATAAATTAATTAGCAACCCCAAGACACATTGTAGGGTACGAAGTATGCCATCTGCAATCTGGGTACTTCTTATTTGTACATAGCAGCGACGCAACATTGGGTGATATGCATAAAACGGACGTAATTACTGAAAGTATAAGGTTAAAGTAAAAACTAATACTTTTAGTAGATGGTTAGATTTATAGTATTTACTTCATTTCGTATGCATAAAATTAAGTTCATACTTGCTGCCAAATACTTTCAGTAGATACTAAATTCATCCAAGTTAATACTAAAATTCATCGGAAATTGATAGTAAATACTTTTTTTTGTATTATTTTGTGTTTATAAACACAATTTTTTTAAAAGATTTGCAATTGGTAATCGAAACTTGTACAAGATTAAATTGGATTGCTTGGGTATTGATAGACGGATATCCTATCCGATTAATTTATTCTTTTCAATTAAATTGCAGTTTCAATATTTCAACATGAGTATAGTCCAAGTTCCTATGTATATGATGAGAAGCATGTGTTTGTTGAGACAATCATTATTTGCTCTTCATAATTCCGTTAAAATTTAATAAAATTGCTTTATCTATTATTGACTATTTTAAAAACATTGTTTCCCAAAAAATCTTATGTTTTCTTGATATATTAGGGGTATTCATGCAACGTTGTAAAGTCCTCGTAAACCTGGTAAAATGTTTATGAACATTTGACAGGTTTACGCAGTTTACAACGTTTACCACGACTTTACGCCATTGCATGGATACCCCTATTAATTATGTTCGAGTAAAACACTTTAATTTAACAACAAAGGGCAATTATTTCAAAAGTTTTGAAACTTAATCGCATATAGTAAATTAAATGCCATAAATGTAACAACTAATAACTTTTTTCTTTCTGAATAATAATACTTTTATTTATGACAACGACAACAACTTTTTGCTAAATAGTAGTCTTAAAAGGCTTATTGGAATCGATTGTCAATGAATTGTTCTCATAATTTTTTAAATATTAACAGCAATCCACTTTTAATAAATAGAGTGACCTAAAATAAATATCAAGACTATTTTTCTTTAGTTTGAGGCTAAAAAGTATGTACTATGAAATTTTCAAGTTGCTGTTTTGCAACTTTAAAAAAATGAAGTAGTTCCTACGGAAAAAAGTACTTACTAGTTATTATGCATACGGAATAAAGTTTTTACTTTAAAAATTCATCTGAAAAAAGTAAGTGCTACGCGCCAAAGTAAATACTTAATTCTCTTCATTTACTGCATTTTTATGCATATCAAAAAAATTAAATACTTTGAAATTCTGTAGTAAAAGCATTTACTATTCTTTATGCATATCACCCATTGGGTTATCCTTCAGCTTGCCCCTGAAGGTGGGAGCGAATCCCAACCTGATTATTTTTTTGTGTACTTCTTTTAAGTATACACTAGACGCATTCTGAAAATCGGGTAAGTTTACTCGTTATTGTAGAAAAAAATATTGTACACAACAAAATTTGAGTAAAATAAAAATACTTTAATTCGGAACTTAAAAACTCTCTTAACCCAAGTTTTATGCTTTTTTTGTGGAAAACTCACAGGCACCGACGCAAGAGTCTTACCTCGAAAATAAACATCACATTATTTCTTGGCTTTTCTCTCTCATTTTTGTTATTCAAATGCATAAAGTATCTATACACTTAAATCGGCAGTGATGATAATAAATTATAGTTATTTTATTTTAATTGCAACCCATCCATAGTAACGTACTTTATATTAAACCAAACCATCTGTAACACCTGATATTTTTTTAACATACATAATTATGTAACTTCAATTTTGCCTCGATATGTATGCCAATGTAATGTACCCGGGTCGGGTGACTTTTTTTGTTTTTAACACACCAAGAATATATATGTATGTACATTGTACATATACAATGGGATTTTTTGAAGGGCTTGTTAGTGCAAGTCCTTTCCTTCGTTGAAACATTTTTTTTTTATCAAATTGCTATAGACTAAAATTAATTTTACCCCTGGGAAGGGTAGTAAAAAATCGACAATGGTGCTTCTGGCAAAAAAAAAAAGCACGAGTACAACTTTATGAAGTGAACTAGGTGAATTACGAGTATGTAAGTTAATATTACTTGTGCATTACGTACATATGTTATAGATACGTAGATTTGTAGTATCTACCAGAAGTTGGAACAATGCCAGATAAGCCAAATACCAAAGTTTGAAGTTAAACAAAATAAGTGAGGAACGAATGCAAAATACAACAAAAAAAAAAAACACACAAAGAAGCAAAATGCTAAAGTTGAAGTTGAAGTAGAACGTATAGTATGTCTGCGGTCATTATTCAACATTTTCTTGCTGTTATTATATTTGGAATAATCTAGACGTTTAGGTGCTCATTTATTTTTTAAAGGGTGGGCCATCTAGTGGTTTCTTTTTTAATCATAGGTTATTTTGACACTGACAGCTGCTTCCCGCTGTGTAGCCCAAACAGTGTGTTTTTTGAAAAAAGGCGCTTTTTAATCTCGGCGGCTACGTTACAAAACAAAATTGCCGCATCTGGGGCTCGGAAAACCCGCACGTTATTGTCAAGAAGCCAATGCATTTGGTGCGAATTGTGGAGTGGTGGAATCATTGGACCATGCGGCTGGGAACAACGTTTCGGTCAACGGTAGGCGTTACAGAGCCATGTTAACCGACTTTTTTTACTGAAATTGAAAACATGGATTTGAACGACCTCTGGTTCATGCAGGATGGCGTGCCATGCCACAATCGACATTTTGCGCAAATCGTGTTATCAGCCGTCTTGGCGATATCAATTGGCCGCCTCGGAGCTGCGATTTGATCCCTTTGGACTTTTTTTTGTGGGGAATCGTGAAGGTGCGATGTTATGCCGGAAACGATTCAAGCACTTAAGACCAATATCATCAGAGCAATCCGTGAGCTACAGCCTGAAACCATCAACAAGGTCTTGGAAAATTGGAGTGACAGAATGCGCTACTGCAAAGCCAGCCGAGACAGTCTTTTGACCGACGTTGTGTTTCATAATTAATGGGAATGTTTGCTCTTACTATAATAAAGCCATAATACATGGAAAAAAATTAATTTTGTTATTTTTATTGCATTTTTAAAAATAAACTTGTATTTGGCCCACCCTGTACAATATTTTTTTGCATTGGCTCTCCAAAGACACATAGTATTTACCTACATATAATCCCAGAGCATATGGAAACCTTTTTCACAAGTGCTATCTTCCATACATTGGGATTCTTAAGTTCCATGCATTAAATTAATTTTCCACGATTTACTGGTTGATTACGTGTGTGGTGGATTTTGTTTATGTTACCAGTGCATTATATAGTACCTACTTAAAATGAACTGTCTATGGCTACACCATCAGAACAACGAGAACAAAAACATCCGTTGATGTATTCAGTTAGTAAATAATTCTTTTTTAAGTTGTTAATTTACGAATGTATTACATATATTTATGAAGTTTTGATTAAAATTTAACAATAATAAGTAGGTATGCTAAAATCATAAGCTCAGTCTTATATCACATATTTTGAAAAATTTAGTTTGAAGCTAGCCTTAGTACTCGAACTATGTAACTTTATTTTAGTTGTAATTGGAAGTCAATTCTGAGAAAAAGAAGAGTTTGAGACAATCAGTTCCTCCATTCTGTTGAAACCAATTGTCCAATTTATCAAATTGTGGAAACATAAAATATTTACAACATGGTCACATATACCAGTCTAAATTCACTGTCACTCCTTATTAGATCTGTTTCTTTACGGTTTTGAGAAAATGTTCGGGAAGAAGTTTTGGCTCGAGCTTTTTGATGTTGTTGTTGTTATTTTTGACCAGAAATTAAATGTAAGGAAAATTCTGGGAAAACGTCATATTTGACAACAGAAATTTTCAGTAGTTTGACAACGAAATAGAACAGTAGGTAAAATGTTTGGGTAGATTCTTGCTGGAAAGGAAATGAAATAAATAAAAAAAAAAAGCTCTGGAGTTTTCGTGCCAAAAAAAAGTAAAGAAACACATTTTGGGTAGATTTGGGATACCACGGGATCTCGCGGGAGAGTAAAGAAACAGACCTATTTTCTTAAAAAAAACAGGCACCAACAAACCGTCAGATGAGGAAGTTGTACATCGAGACACTCGGGTTATATTAACGTTGATCCTAGATTATCCAGTCGCATGACCTTCGCAACAGATTCTCCCTTGAATCTATGTTTTTTGTGGCATAATTTTAGACATTCGTCATTTTGTGATTTTTTTTTTGGAAGATGTTAATCTTTCTCAAAGAACAAGACAGTGCTTTTTTTATTTTTTACGAATATATTAGTTGCGTCTTAAAAAGGAGGCTATTTATTATGATAATAAAATCGAAGCAAAACTGCCTAAAGGATCGAAAAACCCGAAAAAGTGATCATGGCAAAAAGCTTTGGTCTGATCGTTATAAAGAACGTTTTCTTTAATTTTTTTAATAAAAACTGTGATAATATAAGCTGTGATATTTTGAACTGTGATATTGTTGACGATAATAGTCAAAATGTTGGCTATTTGAAAACTTTTTATTACTTGACTGATATAGACTTCAATATTGACTCTGACAACATTGCTAAGTTTATATCTAATCTTGACGAAAATTGTATACCAGGGCCAGAATATACCTTCTATCATTTTAAAAAACTGTGCAAATAATTTGCTCTACCACTGTCCACTCTTTTTAAATGTTCTTTGTTTTCTTGTCAATTTCCTTGCGTTTGGAAAAAGTCTTTTATAATCCCTCTACATAAAAAGGGTAGAAAGGACGAAATTCAAAACTATAGGCCTATAGCAAGATTATCAGTCATTCCAAAGCTTTTTGAGGCTATTATTTTTGAATATCTTTGTTTCTATGTTAAATCAGTCATTTTCCCGAATCAACATGGTTTTACGAAAGGTCGCTTTACTGTGACCTTTCTTATGGAGTTCACCGAAGTTTGTATTGATGCATTTAAGAAAAAGAAAGAAGTAGACTGCATCTTTACAGACTTTAGTAAGGCTTTTGACAAGCTATCGCATACGATCTTGCTAAAAAAGCTAAAAAAAACTTGGTCTGAGCGAAAACTTTGTTTTGTGGCTTCAATCTTATTTATTAAACAGATCTTACTCAGTGTTATTTAACGGTTGTCCATCAAATTATTTTACTGTAAATTCTGGAATACCACAGGGAAGTCATTTAGGCCCTGTTTTATTTATTTTATTTATCAATGACCTACCGTCTGTCTTAAAGTACTCTAACTGTCTCATTTATGTGGACGATGTTACAATCTTTAAAACTATTTCTAGTATTCGTGATTGTGAAATGTTACAATGTGACCTTAATTCATTTTTCGACTGGTGTATACGTAACTGTTTGTCTCTTAATATCAGTAAATGTAATTTTATGAACTTTACAAGAAAACTTTCAGTCACTCCTTTTAATTATTCATTAAATAGAATTCCATTATCATGTCCGGAAAATGTATCTGTCCTTGGTGTCCTATTTGATCGTAAGCTTAAATTCATTCAACACATCAACGCCATATCAAATAGAGCCAATTCACTTCTTGGATGGATAAAGAGAGAGTCACGCCAATTTACAGACCCCTATGTTTCAAAACAGCTTTTCATAACATTTGTTCGACCTATTCTTGAATATGCTTGCCAGGTTTGGTCACCATCTTAGGAGTGCCATATAGCGAGACTTGAACGTGTCCAAAAAAGATTTCTGCGGTTTGCCTTAAGAGGCTTAGACTGGGAAAATCCCTACGAGCTCCCTGCATACATCAATAGACTAAAGCTTATTGACTTGCCTAGTCTTGAGAACAGACGCTCTTATTTAAGTTTCGTTTTTATTGTTAAAATAATTAATGGAAATATAGACTCTTTTTACCTTTTGTCCCGAATAAATTTTAATATTCCTCAGAGAAACTTTAGAAATATACTCAACTGCATATATATTTCAAACTATCGTATTAATTATGAAAGATTTTCTCCATTAAATAAAATGTTTAAATTATTTAATCTTCTTAATAAGAGATCTTATAACTTATTTGACCAATCACTAAATTTTTCAACAAAGTTTATATCAAATTTTTATTCAATTATTTAACTGTACTATAGACCTAAGTAGTTACTTATTATTTTATTTTTTTTTTTTGAGCTAGTCTTTAGCGACCTATGGAATAAATAAATAAATACTACTTTATTTTAACTGAGATTATATTGCTTAAAAATTGGCGAATAAATATCTTTCACCCATTTTCTACAATGTCTAAAAATTTTAGTGGGCCTGCTTTTATCGGTTTTTGATCTCTCCTCTCCATAAAATTTGGACCATTGTGAATCCCATTTTTTTATTATATTAATCATCAAATTTGTAATATTTTGTTAAAACGGAATTGTAAAGAAGTTATTATATGTATAGATGGCCGATGTAAATTAAATTATTTTTTTATATATATATTTATTTATTTATTTCCAGATGCAGTCCAATTTTTTCACTCTACTTTGGCGAAGGAAACTGTCGGTACTTCTTATCTCGTCGAGTCTATTGTTACTTGGCCTCTGGACGTGGGCACTTTTCAACGGAACCTACTCAACTACTGAGTCGAACGGCAGAGATAAATTATTTTTTATAAAGGTAAACAAACTTCTTTAAGTAACTCAAAACAACAACAAATGTCATTTTACTTATTTTTTCTTATAAAGGAATTCAATAGCGGTGCATCTAATAAAAACGAATATCTCATACAGAAACTTATTTCGCAAGCTAATCGTGTTTTAAGATATCAACGACAACAAACAAGTGACCTTTCCGCATCAGAATTAGCTGCCTTATCATCATCAAATATTGCTGGATCATTGTCCTCTTCATCGTTGTTGTCGTCGTCTTTGTCAAATAGTAAAGGAAATAAAATTTCAAATAACAATAAAATTGGTAGTGTGCAATTTGTGAAATTCACACAAAATCCAGTGTCAACTTCGTTGGTTGAAAGGAGGAAAAAATCATCGGCCGGTGGGGCTGCATTGGGTGAAAGTTTCCTTTTTGAGGAAGAACGTTTGAAAATTTTACAAAACAAACAAAAAGTACAAAACGACGATAACGTCATGGACTATGAAAGAATTTTATCGTCTGCCGAACGTCAATCCCAGTACGAGCATGAGCTACAGCGAATGGGAGTACCAATTATGGCTGGTATCGGTCCTGGTGGACCTCATCCGCCTAAAGAGCGTTTGGTGCATTTAGATTTGAAGGGGGCACCACCAAAGGTATGGTTGATTTGTGTGATTCTGTTTTTTTATATTCGTTTTATTTTTCATCTTTGTTGTGCGGCGAAAAATTGACGCTTTAAAAAAAAAAAAAAAAAAACAAGTGTTGGAAATTCGTTAAATTAAATTTTATGTTTGGCTTTGGGTCGTGGGTTAGTGGTGGTAGGAATGATAGCGGGGTTAAGTGAATGTTAAAGCTTTTTGTTTGACTGCCGTTTATTTTTGTTTATTACCTCTTCCAGTTCTGTATTCATAAATTAATTTTTATGTACATTATAAAGCTTGGGAAAATTATAAAACATGAAGGAAATTTAATCTATTTGATGAGCAGCCATGAAACCTTAGTAATTTCTTTGGAGTTTATTAGAACTCCTAGAATAATAGATTGATGAGTTTATTTATAGCTTTATTTATAATGTTTATATTATAAGCTTATAAAATTGAATATCTCATACTACTTTAACTTTTATATCCGGGTTTATAAATACATAAAGCGATGCAATAAATTCTTTTCCTCTTACGATTTATAATTTTTATTCGCTGAAAGCCATATCACCTCACTCAAATGATCAGGAATTAACTCCTAACGTTGGGTTGTTTGTTACACTCATAGAATTTTATCAATCACTTAAAATTAAAAAATTGTTGTTTGTTAATCTATTCATGTACATATTTGTATCAGTATCATAGTAAAATTATGTGAGCGTCTCTTTCGCATTAAATTTTACTGCTTCACTATTGATGATTCCCCATAATGTTTGCACTCTTTGTTTGAGGTTTTTTCTTTGGACAACTTCTGCGAAGTATTTTTATACAGTGAACATGATTTCAAAGACTTTCATTGTCATTTATGCAGACAATCTATTTCACATAATATATATGTACATTGGACATATATGTACGTATATCCCTACAGAAAATAATCTTGCGTCTTGTAGAAACCACTGCGTTTCAAAATTAATGTCATTCGATATGGGGATGAAAGTTAATAATAATGGATCGCTTTCTATTGACTGTACTGTTACGTTTTTACAATCATATATTTTTAAATAAATTTAGCATTATTTGTTTACATTTTTTTTTTACTATTTATGAACTCATCAAATAATTCTGCATTCAAACGAGTAAATATTGCAATTATTTCTTTATTTTTATTTATTTTTATTATTATTATTATTCTTTATTTTTATTTTATTTATTCTTTATTGTTATCAAGGACCAAATCGTTTAAATGAATTTTATGTAAATTTTAAATAAATACCAAAATAATATTTAAAATGCCAAAATAGAATCAAATTCATAATTAGACCCTGTTTTACGGCGAGCTTGATTAGTCCTTTTGTGAAAAAATTTGAAAATTTGTCATCAGATTCTATTGATATTTTATTCCAAACCAGGGTCATGTATGTATGTGTGTATCATTTTTCATCCTTTGAATATTGTGGTAACTAACTATTCTTCCTATAATTTTGGAGACGATAATCAGTAATCATTTGAAACCAAGTACACAGAAACTTATTTATATAGTCTATTGGGAGCTAAAAGGACTAAAACAGGCAGTTCTTTCTGCTACCAAAACAGGCCTTCTCCCTTTTGAACTTCTATGTACATTCCACTTCAAAGTAAAGGTATTCTTTTCCCATTTCGTCATTTTCAGGATAGAAATTATTTCAGGTCAATCAATTGCCAATGAGTTTCGCTAGCTTATAAAAGTAGGTACCTTAATGGTAAACGGTTAAACGTGTGATTTCTCAAAAGCAATCTCTTAATTTTTTTTTTTTTTTAAATAAAGGTACATCATCATTCACATCATCAAATAATAAATAAAATAAAATCGATTCTTTATTTCGTACAAGTTAAAAAACAAAAAAAAACAATTCCTTCATTTCTCTTCTTATTTTACCTTATTCCATCTACATTCCTTAAAAACATGATACAAATCGATTCAAATTTGTTCAATGACCTGTGCTTTATTTAATTTGTTCAAGGAAATGCCTTAATTTTAATTTTTGCATCCATTCAATCGAACAACTTTATATACATGGTTCAGATATCGCAAACAAAATGAGAACTGCAATTCAAATCACAACCCCGAAGGCTAATGATATGCATGAGAGTTATAGCAACATTCCATCCCCTTTATTTGAGAAGCATATCCATCTGCATGAATAAAACATTATATAGAGTTATGTGAAGTGTAAATATTTGTAAAAACAAAGCCTGTCTTAGTTTGTGTTTTGCTGATGCATTGTTTTTAGTTTGACACCAATTATTTAAATTCTATTTTAATTTCATTTCAGTTATCCTTTCTCAAACGACTCCTGCCAATTGTGAAGACTCTAGGAGCAACAGGACTTCTCATCGAATATGAAGATATGTTTCCATATACTGGTTCTCTGCAGCCTCTGGCTGCCCTGAATGCATATAAAGCTGATGAACTCAAGGTAAGACTGTGTTTTGTATTCTGGATATAGTAAAGAACAAATTTATAATTGTACGTTTTTTATGCAGGATTTTCTCGAATCAGTTTCGATGCATGGCCTAACAGCGATGCCGCTGGTTCAAACGTTTGGGCACATGGAATTTGCTCTTAAGCTACAGGGATTCGAACACATGCGGGAAATTCCCGAATCCCCTCAGTCTATTTGTCCCAGCCAAAAAGTATCAATGTCTTTCCTTCAAGATATGTTGACACAAGTGATTGAGTTTCATTTAAATGTTGTTGGAAATAGCTATTTGCATGGAAACAACAGCCAGTCTCATCATTCAGAGCAACAATCCCAACAGCACCGTCCTCAGGCATCGCATCATCATCCGACTCAGCCACTGAGATTCAGTCACATTCATATTGGGTGTGATGAAGTAGCTCGCATGGGCGAGTGTGATAAATGTCGACAACATTCTCGCAACGAACTCTTCCTATCACATGTGACAGCTGTTTCGAGCTTTGTGCGGGCGAAATGGCCACAACTGAAAGTTGTTATCTGGGACGACATGCTTCGTGATATGACTTTAAGCGAAATGCAACACTCAAATATCGGATTCTATGTAGAGCCAATGATTTGGGTTTATGCCAGCGATGTTTATAGATTTATACAACCTCAGTTATGGGATATGTACTCTAAAGTTTTCCCAACTGCATGGGGAGCATCAGCTTTCAAAGGTGCATTTGGCGAAAGTCTTATGTTACCTTTATTACAAAAACACTTGGACAATAATATGCGATGGCTTGCTGTGATTGCCAGAGAGGGTGGGAGGTAATTTTTGTTTGTTTTTGTATCTTTAAGTCTTGTTTTTAATTATAAAAAATGTTTTGTTAAGGTTTTCCAAAGGATTTAAAGGATTGGCCTTGACTGGTTGGCAACGTTATGATCATTTTGCAACATTATGTGAGGTGTTGCCAGTTGGTATTCCCAGTTTGATAATTTCACTCGCAACAGTATCGAAAGGTTACTTTGAAGTTGATCCAAAAGAAAATGATATATTGAAGGTACTAGAGTGTGCTTTTCATGCAGATAGTCGGTGAGTAAATTTTTGGATTAAATTGGATTTTTATTTTTATCTTTAAGAGCTTAATTACAATATTTTATTTATAAAAACCATTAAAGCGTCTCGATTAGTTTATCTAACGAAAGAAGTAACAAAAAATTGGTGTCCATGTCCATCCGTTCTAATTGATCCAGCCATCTCAGTTTATTTTATTTGTTGGCTAGGTCAGTGACTATACAGCACATACTACAGTAAGTTCATTGTTGTATCTTTTTCTCCACCCACCGTCTATGCAGATGGGATTAAAAATGACTAGTACCTATAATTATAAAAGGACCCTTAGTTGAGAGCTTTGTTAATCCATATCCTTTATTGACCGGTAAAACATTTTTCTTGGATTGCGTCTCAGTACTCACAAAAGCAGCACTGAAATCGCGCATATTCTTCCGATTATGTCTATATTGTAGGTTGCGTATGCGAGCAATTATTGATTCGTCCTCTAAAAGATTGTGACTCCAATGTTAGCCTGAGAATTTTTCACTATTTCACTTTTAAGAAAGATCTTAGAGAAGTCGCATGACTGTTTTAACATCAATGGTATCAGTGAAGACTTTATTTATACCGACCTTGATAGAAGAGTTTTGCAGGAATGCCAAACTACACACTTTACTTCATAGCTCGTCTCTATAGAAGATAGATGCCGTCTTACGCAGCCTTAAAATCGATGAGGAGATGGTGTATATTGATTCCAAATTCTTGGTTTTTCTGCAAGATCTACCGTTGTCATTATTTGGTCGCGTTGCCAGACTTTTGACAAGTCGATTCCCTTTTTTTTCATCCAAAAATTATTTTTTCCCTTTTTTGATTTTAGGATTTCCCGTTTTTTCCTCGAAAAAAAAACAATTTTTTAAAACGTAATACATGTTTTTATTTCGAAAAAAATAAATAAAAATATTTTTAAATGCTAGGTTTATCACATCCATATTAATTTATTTCATAAGACTAGCTTCAATATATTTGTATCGCAAATTTATGTTCATTTAATCTAGGACTATTTCATCTTTGTACATACTACTTGTATGTAGACGCAAACATTCTTTATCTATTTCTAGTTCCACACAATTGCGATCTTTCATTAACAATTTATTATGGAGAATTCCGCAAAGTGTCCTGTTTTCTAACTTATTTCTTAACTTAGTTTTGTTCAAGTTTATTGCTGAAAAAGCCCTCTCAGCGCTTGCTCCACTGTGTGGAAGACAAAAAATATCTGAAACCAATTTATCCATATTTTGGAATCTACCCTCATCAAACTTCATTAGTAAAATATCTTTCTAAAATTTTTGAATGTTATCGGTCGGTGTAGCTGATATGTCAAAGTATCCTTTGTATCCTTTATTCCATATCTAGATCACTAAGCTCAGATTGAGTAAATAAATGAGGAAATTGTCTACAAAGCGGAATTAGCGAAGAAATACTCTTATTTTTTAAAGTTACTGGGTTAATAAATTCGAGGAGCTTAAAGACTTGGCCGTCATCAGAAAAATTGAATCGCTTTAACACAGGAATTTTTTATTAACAGCTTGTGATGATGGGTCTAGGTAAAGATCTTCAATCGGATTTGTTTCCAGACAACCATTTCCAGATTTTCAGTTTCAATATTAAGGGTCAAGCACATGGCAAGACTAAGAAATGTGTTCAATAAGTGTTTTTTTATTGAATTTGTTATATGATGGAATTGGAATGTTTTAAAAAGAAGTTTTAGTATTAAAACGTGAAAGTTTTTGGGCTGACTGTTTTTCCCGTTTTCTTGGTTGGTTTTTCCTTTTTCCCTTTAGAGTTGAAAAATCCCGAAAAACGGGAAAAATCCCTCAATCTGGCATCCCTGGGCCGTCGATAGTGGACTTTTCTGCCCATATGTCATGTCTCTGTAGATGGTTCACTTCAGATGGTCTCTTTTTTGAAAACTGTGTTAACGATGCTGTTGAAATCCTTTCCTCAGATGATATTTTGCAGATGAGCTGGTGCGTACTCCTAGGTTAGTAGTAACGCAAAAGATCCGGGAGCTTTATTGAACTTAAGTTTAGAAGGGAATAGTTTAACTACGTTGCGGTTGGATGCACGGATATCGTCAGGTTAAGTGGTACCAGCTGGTTGACATTTTTTTCAGGAAACTTTTTCCTCATTACAACGCGAACATTTCCGCAAGTAAAAATTATTTCGTTAAAATTTCGCGATGGGAAAAATTTTCCCCGGTAATTTTTGTTTACGGGGAAGAAAAGTTCTTATTAAATTGACGATAAGGCGCTGATTATTAAATACTTTGGAAGGATTTATAGATGCCCAAATCACCTTATTATTTATCTTATAGAGCATGCGCATGCGCAGCAAAGCAATAATTCTCTCATTTTTTTTTTTGGCAAGCCAAAAGAGAAATGGAAAGCCTAAAATTTTTGTTTGTTTTTGTAATGAACAGAGAAAGAGATATTTAGCCAGACGATATTGATCTTGCGTTTGCAATTAATTACGAAAACAACATACCAAATTTGATTAGTCTACAAATTCTTGCAAGTTATGCTATCGACATTCCTTCACTTTTTAGATAATATTAAAACTTGCAAACAAAAAATTAAATTAATAATAATTGAGTCTGACTCTCGCCGCGCCTCAGCTTATTCATAATCGTGGTCATTTTTTATTAAAGCGATTTAGCATTTCTAAGTATAATAGAGTAGACGAGCAGACTATAAAAAAAGAGTAAACAGAATTATTTAATGGACGAATTATTAAATTTAAACGCATTTTTAAAGTTTAATCGAAATGAATTTTTAAAGTAACGTATATTTTTTAATTATTTATTTAAGTCGTTCCGGACATCCATGGATTGAACTCCAGAGCCAATCACACTTTTGTAAGCTTTTTACAACATGCACGTATCCTGGAAGTCAAACATACAAATTTGCTTTACGCCTCTACGACAAGCAAATTGAGGTTCAAAACTATTTGCTCCATGTACATGAAAAAAGTGCGTGGATGTCTGACTATAATGTCCGGCACAATTTCAGTTCTCCGTTACGTGTCCACGAGTTAACAGCAAGCACCCCATCATTTATTGACGAATTATCAACAATGGCTAAAGAAGCGCATAGTGTTATGGCTGATGCCTTCGATGAAGTAATTTAAAATATTTGTTTATTTTTTTCACAAACTTCAAGAGCAAGTCTTTTTTTTTTTTTTGCAGCACACAATAGCAGAATTTATTGAACAGAATATTTACCCGCAGATTGTTTCACTAAGAAAACATATTGAGAAAGCTCAGAGTTTACTGCAACGTCAAGTTTGGCCAAGACGTCCATTACCCTATTCTAGAGAACTCGTCCAATTTGATCTCATTCCAAATAATGAACAACAGGAAAATAAATAATTTGTTATACTTTTTTATTCGTTATACTTTTATTACTCTTAAATCTTCTTCTCTTAACATTTTTCACATCATAACACAGTTACAGTTACACACTAACACAAATAAATAAGCCTAATGTATAAAATATCTAATTAACAAAATATTATTATAGGTTTTTATTGAAATGGATTTTTTTAAAAAAGATTGTTAATGAAAAGATAAATGCAATGATAAAAAATATTAATGTTAATTTTTTTAAAGCTTTGTAATTACAACAATAAAATTAAGAATACTTAAAAATGAGTTGTTTGATTTAGTTATGTAGAAAATAACGAAAGTGTCGAAGATGGATTAAAAGGAAAATATAGGCAAGTATGTATATACATAACATATACGTATCTGCAGTCATCAAGAAAGGAAGCCCAACACCGACGTCTTGCAAAAGAAAGTTACAACTAGAATTTTGAGTAAACATATCATTACGGTCTTGCTACAAGTTCAGAGGCATGGATGAGAACGGTTTAGGCTGCCTTAAAAGGAAAATTGTTTAATCTGTTCCAAAGTTGTTCCTGACTCATATTTAAACTGGCACTTCTGTATATGTGTGGCTTTACATGTCCATTTTACTAAAAGGCGCATCAGTGAGGCAGGTAGATTTTAAGTGCGTACAAAAATAATTAATTTAAAAAAAAAAATCTCTGATTAAGAATGATTTCTGTTGCACTTGCGAGGTAGATATAGATTGTGGCGAGAATGGGTAGATTGAAATTGAATTTTTCTGCCAAGATCTTGATGGCACACGACTACATGCGTTTTTATTTCTTAGTCAGAGCAAACCACTTAGCTGTGGAAAAAAAAAATTCATCAAAGCTCTCCACTTGTATTTCTTAAGCTAGCTCGGAGCGCGCTTCTTAAGCTCAGAAGAAAAAAATAGAGAAACAAATCGTCTTTCAGAAGACGCATTGGACATAACAATATAGAAGGGAATGACATAGCAGATGCACTGGCGAAGAAAGGGTCAATGTCAAATAACAGATAATAAAGGCCCAACTACATACATGTTAACGTATATATACATATGTATATATAAATTATTTAGTTTCAAAATTAACGGAAAGCACCAAAACTGTTTTTCCTGAGCCAAAAATTACTTACATTTCACAATTTCCAGCACTCAGATTCATTCAATTCATTAGGGATTAAATTTATACAAAAACCCAAAACCTAAAAGCTCCCACTTTTTTCTTTCTAGTTATAATAATTCTTATTCTTAAATATTTCTCTGTATTTTAAGAACTACTTTCCCTGTATTCAAAAATCCTATTTCCTATTTAAGTATTATATAAAATGTGAAAGTTTGTTTCGCTGTGTGTTTTGTTCCTCTTAATCTCTGAAAAAAATAGTAGAACTAGAGATTGGAAGTAAACGATTGACATAGCCTTTTTGGAAAATTTAGACAAAATAAAATAAGAAATAAAAAAGTGGCTGTTTGTTTGTTTTTTTCCACTCAATTTCCCAAAATAAATATGGAAGTGATTTTAATGAGAAATGGCGGAGCGACAGCATAAGACATAACAATGGACATAAGATAAAAAAAAGACAGTTTTTTTTTCTGTCTGTTACGAATGGACAGATTTACTCTCTGTTATTTGCAATACACTCGGGCGTATACGTACTTTTTTTTCTTATTTTAGATAAAATATGGTGGATGCCAAATTTGACATTTGGCCCTTTTGTTGAAATTGACTCTTGACAAAATAAAAAATGAATGCAATCATTCATCATCCTTTACTTTGAAATTCGGTGCATTTATTTGAATTTCTAAACAATTTATTTTTTTTTTTATATGAACTTTGACAAAATTTTGTGCAGAAATTCACACAAATGCACAGAGTTTCTAAGTAAAGGAACTAGGGACTAGGCTAATAAGTATACTCATTCAATAATTTTTTTTAATTACAGCAGCATTCAGTAAAGGCATAGCTGATGAAGAGGGTCCATTTATTGCTTGACTTCCCATTATTCTACGGATTAAAAGTAGCATTGAAAGTAGCATTTCCAATAGAAGGCTCAAGGACAGACATTTAAGGTGGCAGGCGTTCACCTAGAAAAACCATGTTTTTCAAAATTATACTGATATTATTGAAATAGTTAGAATGTACATAATGTACATTAAAAAAAAAAAACAAATAATTTTTGTTATTAATATTATAATAAAAAGCATTAAAAAATGCGAAGCAAGGCGAGCACGGGTATGCTAGTGTTTTAATAACTGGGTAGCTATAAAATTTGAAAGTAATTAATTGTCAATATATTTGAATCCTAATTCTGTGGGCTTCAGGTCTTTCTTTCTTGAATTAAGAAATAAAGGTCACGAAAAAGGAATAATTAGTAATTAATTGTTACCGGTTATTGTAATATACTAACTGGTAACTGGTAATGACCATTATTACAAGTATTGCATATACATAGAACTACATTATATTACCTACATATATATTGTACGTACCTAAATCAAATAAATTTTGTTCAATAAACTATATAACATTAACGCCGCGCTAAGTGCCGAGGTATTTGGAGACCCATAAATGTTAAAATTGTTTTAAGAACCTTTTTTTAGAGCCCCCAAGCCTACCAAATTCATGGTTTTCAAGAAAAATAAACAAGTTCGTTTAATTTGACCCACCCTTATATATATAGTTAGTTATTGAATAAAACGAAATAAAAAATAGGTATTTTCCGCGTATTTTATATGCACACATTTATACTTAATAGTGTAGTGTATAGATACGTTTGTTCTTTATACCTTACTTCTTATACCCTTATACTTGCATTTCAAATATTACAATAATGATTCGAAATCGTTCATCACATAAAATACTCTTCTTAACTGAACCGCGTCGATTTCGTGGCGTTTAAATTCTATTATATCGCTGTGACTTAATTCGTTTAAGTACCCAGATATTTTCCAAGATCACTGCCATCGGAAAAAATGAACATACATATGTACATATATGTAGGTATAGTATTCTTCATATGCTCACAAAAAATATTATTCATATCTGACGCTGTGTCATTCGAACTTACGAGTATCGAGTTTGTTCCTTATGGCACGGGTTCTACACATTTCAAGAAAATGCAGTTGCCCTAACTGCTTTGTCATACAATACAGATGGGTCTTTTCTCTTTCCCCTCGATTTTTTTATCACAAACAAAGAACAATAAATTGACAATTCTTTCAATGAATGCGTCTCGGATAAGAATTTGTCAGAAGTTTAAAATGATTCAACTTCAGTCTCTTAATGAGCCTTGCTGTTGATAGATACGGTAGCCGTAACCCATCCGTTAAAAAAGCGTTGATTTATATGATTTTAATAATATAAAAAAAAACGAAGTTTCTTTTAATTATACATATATAGAAAATGACAGTGCTCTCATGTGGATTCTTTAATAAACCGGAATGCGAAAAAAACATTTGTGTTGCAAACTAAAAAGGAAGGAAACAGTACTGAGTTTAGAAAAATCAATAACAAAGTGTCATCACGTTTTTCAACATACCTAGCACTTTGTGTCAGCAAAAAAAAGTATCGAATTGTGTATTTTCTTAGGTGCCAGCCTCAACATTGAATGATATTACGGTATATTGTGCGAAATGTTTTTGTTTTTTTTTTTTAAATAAAAAATTAAAAAACTTTGAATCAGATTCCTTTAGAAATACGGTCTCCAGAAGAGTGCATTTTAACAAAGAAAATGGGTGTCAACGACCAGTCAGCTATGTCCAAACTATCACTCGAAACATTTCAGGATATTTTTGGAAAAGTTGAGCCGGGAGTGGTAATTGATTCGTATGAAGTGAGTATATAAACGAGAGATTACATATCAAGAGAGAAAAAAACAACACTTTAATTGTAGCCGGAAGAATTTAGATATTGTACCTAACTAATTTAAACGGCTCCTCCCACTGTATTTTTATGTTCTTAATTTATGAGTTTTATTTTATGTGTATCGCGTAGGAAGCACAGGGATCTGGTCGTGGAGATAATTACACCGCTACGCTCTATCGCATCCAATTGACGGGTCATCGTATGTGCTCATCTGATGAAGACAAGAAGCAAACATGGGAAAAAAGTGTAATCTGCAAGAGACTTCCGGAAAATACAGCTAGACGAGAGGCATACAAAAGTGATAAGCTATTTAGGTAAGGAAATGATAATTTAAAAAAAAAATTAAAAAAAAAGTGTGCGTCGGCCGGGAATCGAACCCGGATCAACTGCTTGGAAGGCAACTATGCTAACCATTACACCACCGACGCCCGTTGTTTCAAATTATTTTTGAGACAACAAATAATGTAGCCCGCAAAATAAACAAAAACGCTATGTATTGAATCAATACAAAATAAAATACACGACTGGATCGCACATACCTTCATTCTCTTTTCAGGTGGCTTAGAACTTTAGGTAGGTATAATTTTATATTTAACGGACGAGGACGATAAACCGGAGAAATGTGAATTTATTACAATTTTTCGCCATTGAAATTAGGTGTGCCTTGATGGGCTTCGCGCAATTAAAAAAAAAAAACTTTGGGTGCCTGAAGTATGCGCATAGGCGAGGGCCTTGGCCCTGCGGGCCGCATTTTAAGCAGTACCTTTATAAACAAAACAAATTCTAATTATTATGTACTTAATAGAACGAATGTTAATTTATAACAGTTATAACAGTATATTTTCAATAATTGGGATTGCGTTAACGAGGGTTGCGTGACTTGAAAACCCACCGGCTCTGCGGCGAAGGGCCCTACCTGGGGTTGCGGGCCGCATAAACAGTACCTTTATAAACAAAACTGTTATAAAAGAAAACGACCCAGACCCAGTTTCTGATTCTTAATATTCAACTTTTGTTTAAGATAAGAATCTCATCTCGACTTTTTGACTTCTTTAAAGTTAAAAATCAACTTCCTACATTAAATAATTACATTCTATTTCCAGGAATGAAGTTGAATTTTACACAAACATAATACCGGAACTAATTACGTACCAAAAGAATAAAACAAATGATACATTTCAAGCCATTCCTAAGTGTTACCTGGCACGGGAAGATCTTTTAATTATGGGTAAGGAGTTCGTCGGGATGATTAACGAAATATGTACCTACATATGTACGTATCAAATTTAATTTCAGAGGATCTTCGTACTCGGGGTTTCAAAATGCCCGATCGAAAAAATGGTTTAAGTGTTGATCAAGTTAATAGTGTACTCACAGAGGTCGCAACTTTACATTCACTCAGTTTAGCATACAAATTTCAAAATCCCAAGCAATTTGAAAATCTGAAGAATGTTATAACAGAAGGTTTATTTTGTTCATCAAATGAGCTGTGGTACAAGAACTATTATGAGCAATTGACTAATAACGCGATAAATATGGTAATTTAAAAAGTTGTAAATATGTACATATATCTATAGAAATTAATGTTTGTAAAACGTTGTTATTCTTTCTTAACTTTATTTTAAAGGTTTCAGACATCCTACCTAGTGACTCAAAATATGTTCGTGCCATGAAGGATTTCATCGGAAGTCCATCATTCTTTTTGCAAATGATTGAAATTGTTCAAACTGAATCACCGTTATCTGCGATATGTCATGGTGATTGCTGGGCAAATAATTTCTTATTTAAGTATAATTGCCATGGAGACGTTCAAGAGGTGAACTTTAATATATATTTTTGTCTATATGCTTACTTTATAGAAATCTTATTAAAAACATGAAATTGTTCTTTTCTTTTTCAAGGTGTGCTTAGTAGATTTTCAACTTATTCGATATAGCTCAATATCATTGGATATCGCCAACTTAATATACTGCTGTACCAGCAAATCGATGCGTGATGAACATTTGTATTCTTTTATTAAACACTACACCACCGAACTGTATAAATCGCTCAAAGTACTTTGCAATAATCTACCCGAATTTTTAGACACCGAGGAAAAGTTAGAAACTCTGTGAGTCATTCTTTTATTTCTGTAATTCCTGAAATTATTTTTATAGCAAATAGCAAGCTCGAAGCCAAGGTTTTTTTTGGAGGGGACTTGGTGTAGACAAAATTAGAACTAATACGTACCGATTATAATATTTTGGTCAATTTTCAATGTTTCAATATTTTTGGGTTTAGCTTAACCCGTAGGGAATAAGTTGTTGTTGTATTTAACATGGTGATTGTTTAGCACCGAGACGTCATTTTTTCATCCAATTCCGGGATTACAAAAAAACACGCCTATTGGTGAATAATTTTTAGCTATCTACAAGTACTAGAATTTCTAAATTTCGAGTTTTGCAGTCATATTAGTCATAAAATACATTAATACGTATTAAGTTATACTTTGCTGGCGTTATCCAAAAATTCCTATTCAAGTTATTATCATCATCTCCCACCCAATGCCTTTTTACACTTACACCTCTTATTATCAGCTTTATTGTGCAGTTTGAATTTCTCAAAAATAAATAGAAAGATTAAAAATTAATTTACAGCAAATTGAATGAAACATTCAGAAAAATCAGAAACATCGATTGAATCGAATAGCAGAATAGGGCTGTACCGTCTAATTTGTGAGAAAATACGCTTTTACCTTTGTATATTTATTTTCTTATTTTAGTTTTGCCACTGAATTGAAGTCCTATGGAAAATTTGCATTTGGCCTTGCTTTGGATATTATTCCCATCAGTACTTGTTCATCGGAAGATGCTCCCGATTTGTATCTTGTCTCAAGAACAGATTCTGCATCTGGAGCGCCAGAATTAAATTTCCCTCCAAATGACTTGTGTCGCCAAAAAATGTCAGATATTCTCATCGATATGGTAGATGGGGGAATGCTTTAAATTATAACAAAAGTCGAAAACAAAATTTACGACAATATATACATACATATTAGAGTGATGTTACAAGTTCAAATAGCAACAAAACACAAATATAGATTACAGTGATATTGGAAGGACACCATTGAAAATATCTACTTATTTTTCCCCTCGTCACTTTCGTTTTTAGCCATTTTTAAACAGTATTATGTAAAATTTAAATATATAAACAATAAAACTTGCATGTAAAATTTTAATATTGTTTAATTTGTATTTTTGGTGCAAGAAGAAAATATCTACATAGGTACATAAATATTTTAAATACATTTTCTTGTAAAATTGCTAAGAGTATTTTGGAAATGGCCTATAACTTCAGTAGTTAATTCGTTTCGTTTTTCATCTTCAAAAAATAGGTACCTATCTAATAAATGATGTCATAAAAAAAGATGATAGTTTGGCAAAACAAAATTAAATATGAGAAAGGATAATAAATGGTCATAGAGAAAAAACACTGTTTTTCCAGCACATTTGCCCGGAAAATCCATAGAAATTTGAAAATTAAAAAACGAAATCTGACCCAATTACTAAGTCGGCATTTTTTCTTAAAAAAATAAAATGCGCGACTGGGTCGCACGAACTTGCTCTTTAAATATTTTTGAAAGATTTTCTATAAAAAAATTGGTCAAAATCAATTGAGCAGTTTTTGAGAAAATCGAAAATCGAAGAAATGGTTCTATATAGGGTAACCTTATTACCATTTTTCCGAAAAAAAATTATAAAATAGTAGCCTTTTTGCGAAAAAAAAAACAAAAAATTACTGAATTTTTGTTGTGGATACGTTTTAGAGAAAAATGAGATTTTTATTATTTGGTCCTAAAAAAAAAATAAAGAAAAAAAACGTGTGGGGGGAATGTTCCCCCTTTCAAAAATCTATTTATTTACATTTGACAGTGGCCATCAAATATTTCCATTTTTCCAACATTTTATTTGATTTAGCTAGGCGATGCTCACAAGCTTCACAATAATCTATAAAATCCAAAGGTCACATTTATAAATATTTTAAAAGGTAAATTCAAGCAAAAAATTGGAAAATTCTTTATTCAACGCCACAAAATTGGTTTTAAGTCGAAAAATACTGCTTACATCTTTGAAAATCCTATAGAAAGGTTAGTTCATCTCAAGTTAATATAAAAAAAATACATTTGTTCATACAATTTTAATGACTTAAAGGCTTGGATATTTGTATATAAAAGTAAGTTTTTGATAAAATGGCAAATAACTTTTCTTTTTTCCAACGAATTTTTAAAATTGGGCCCTATCGGGAATCTCCCGGGGAATTTTAGTTCCCACGGAAAGTTTCATTCCCAAGAAATATTTCTAGTTATCGTGAACTTCCCTCGGAATAAATTTTTCCCAGGGAAAAAACTACCAACATTCAAAAAACAAAATTATTTTCGGAGATCAATTTCGAATTGTGTGCAGTGTTATCAAAGGATCATAATTAAAAAAAATAAAATTTAAGTTGAAATTCCCTTTACAATAAAACAAAATATCCCAAACAAATTCCCCATCCATGTGAAGAAAGAAATATTGGGTGCGATCATTTCAACTGAATTGTATAAAATTGCATAAAATTGTCCTCTTCGATACCTTGCTAGGGTACAACAAACAAAATAATTGAATTTTTCATGTTGCCAATTATATTTTTCCGTTTGAACGAGGTGTTAAATTTCGCAGAAGAACAAAATTCCTCTATCTGAAAACACTGTCCAGTGTCCACACATCGTCAGGCTTAGTGCATGTCTGCGTTTTTTTGCTGAAGGTGGGTACCAAAGAGGAGTCGGCAAGGACCACGATGGAGGTCTTGCCCAGTCAACATTCTGTGAAGTTTTGTCGAACTTCCTTAACATTTTCGAGGAAAAGCTTTGTCCAGAATAGATCAAAATTCAAACCGCGGAAGAGCAAAGAAAGAAAAATTTATATTTTTTCGTAAAATATAAACTGAGTGATCTTTTTCTTGGTTTTGCATTTTTCGTTTTTTGCTGCAAGAAGATAATCAAAATGAAGATGCATTTCGGCCAAATTTTGCCAAATCTTATTTACCCTGTAGGTAGTAAATCCAGTCTCTATAGTATTCTTTTCCATAATACTGGTTCTATTTTGATTTGATTTGTTGAGTTCGTCCCATAATAAAATTAAAAAATTGTGTTTATTTATCAAAAAAGTTTCAATTCCTCCGTCTCGCCTTAATTTCTCCACCAAAATAAATGGGAAAAAATTCCAGAGAAATTACAACAAATTTCCCATGGAAATATTGTTCACGATAGCAATAAATTCCTAGGGGAATTTCGAACACCATTCACGATACGAATTTTTCGAACGTGGGAAATATTTCCCGGGAAATGTCGTTCGTGATAGGGCCCATTATATTTTAATATAATATTGGCCAAAAATCGCAAATTTTGATGTATCAAACAATTCTCTACGTTAACCACAAGGCTCTTTGAATATTCTTCAAAGTCAAATCGAGCAAAAATGCTCTTCGTTCAGATTCGATGTTTTGAAAATGATGTTAAGGATGACCCAGAAATGTGTAATTACTTCGGTAATTCTCTTCAAATCCAAGTATATGAGGAAAAAAAAAAAGAATAAAAAATTCAAGTATCTACTGACAGCAGTTTTTGATGCTTGGTATGGTGATTCTGATCACTGATCACACAAGTTCCCAGTAATGGTGCATTCTTTATACTACCCAATTTTGAGTATATTTACAGCCTTATTGTGAGTTTCTAATAACAATCCACCCCCAAAATTTGACATTTCACTTTTCGCCTATTGTGAGTTTCACCCGAAATTTCATGTTCAAAAAATTCCCGTTATTGTGAACATTCATTTCAGGCGGAATGTAATACCACTGACAGCCTAACGAAATTTCGTTCGGGAGAAACCCACAATAAGGCTGTTAAGTATGGACTTAAATATACATTCATTTATAAAATCAAGTCCCTAGCAAGCGTCTGCCCTTCTAAATGTACTTTATTTAAGTTCACGATGGAATACGGCCTTAACCAACAAGTCCTTCAGACGGCTCGGTACCTAGCTAGCTGCCTCCAATTACGCTCATCCAAGTTGGTTGAGGTCGGTCTCCACTTGTTTCGAGCAGTTTTCCAGAAAATTAATGTTTACATGTTCGATTCAAAGCTTATCAAAATGTACATTTTATATCCGAAGGATTTCAAGAAAAAACAACAGCAAAATATAATTCTTCAGTTTATTCATCAGTTACAGTTGTTCTTAATATAACTTGTAGAAATTTCACATATTCTGCAATTTTCTTGTTCAAACGATTCTTTTTGAAACAAACCAAAAATAAATGGTCTAAGAATTTTTATATCACTAAATTTATGTATCAACGAATATAATAATTTTTTCATTTTTTTTTCTTAAATAAATGTTAACAAAATTCTTCAAAATAAAAAAAGATGACAAAGTAATGATTAAAAATTATGCTGAAAATTTCGTTTTCAAAGAGAAGCTTTTTTTTACATTTAATTTTAACACACGTAAATGCCGACGCGGTGAATGTTGTTCCATCTATGTATTTATTTTGTAGTTGCTATTTTCATTCTTTAATGAATAACACCAATAAACTTAATTATATGTATTTGTTTTCATATATATTTATTTATATAAATTTAATAGATTTAAAACAAAATCAAATAAAGAACAAATAAAAGATGGATCTTTAGGTTTTTGTATCCAATTTTTTGGATTCCGATTTGTAAGAATATGATAATTGTGTAAAAAAAAATATTATTAGTAAACACAATAGAAAACATAATATAAAAATTGGTAAAAGTGAATCACGCCTTCCTTTCGTATCCTCTCTCTCTCTCTCTCTCTCTCTAACTCACAGAATCCATGTGAAATTCTGCTGCTACTGTGAATTATGCTGTTGGGGGAGGATTTGTAAATTCTCTGTATGCCTCCTCAAGGCCTTGTTTAAGTTCGGGTGTTAGAATGCTGACACATGCTTGAAATACATCCGGATTCGATTCTAATTGTTTAACAATTCCAATCATGCGACTGCCTTCCTCGCTAAGTGGCTTCACAACACCAGCCTTAAATGCTTGTGCTATTATGGAGACGATGCGCGGAAGATTGGAATTGTTTGCACCAAGGATAACTGGATGATTAGCTTGTATAAGATCGCACAAGTACCCGTAAATATGGGGCGCTTCATCTTCATCCTCGATAACAGGCAACCATGAATACCTTCAATACAAAGTAGATAAATTAAAAAATCATATAAATTGACAATTTTATTAAAAAAAACTGTTAAAGTTAATGAAAAATATATTTAGGAAGTGTTTTATGCAGTCCTTAACGTAAGCCCTGTTTTGGTGAAACTGTATAGTAACTTAGCAAAATGTTTACACGAAAACAATAACAACAAAAATTTCGTTTTGTGTACAAATAATAGCGTTGTTTTGGTAAAAGTGTATAGCAAATCTGAAAAATTTTTACACGCAAACAGAACCAAAAAAATTTTTGTTTTTTTGTACATCTTTAACAAAATATTTATTATCACTTTTTTTTGTTATTGTTCGCGTGTACAAATTTTGCTGAGCTGGCTTTTACTGAATTGCTATAAACTTTCACAAAACAGGGCTGACTATAAAAAACTAAATCACAAATGACACTTCTGGAATTTTTGAAAAATATTAAATGATTGTACGAAGTAGTGTAAATATTTGTTGGCAAATATATTCACGATTTTGTGAATATAAAGATTACTCGCATGGTTTTTCAACTATCGGTATCGTTGGAGAATTTACTATAAAGGAAGTAAAGAAAACAATAATTCCCAAATAAGGTTTAGAAGATAATATTACAAAAACAATAGTAGCAAAAATGATCAACTTGCTAATCATGAGCACCCAGATTACTCTGACTCTTTTTTGCCATATTCACAATTACCGAATCTGTGAACCCATGGATCATCCGCACTGCATAAAAAATTGTTATAATTAAAATTTAATTATGTATAAACTTACCAAGCATTAATAATCTCATCGATATTAGGTAATGCAGATGGATTGTATTTCAAAATTTTTGTCACTGCTGAAATAGCATTTTCGGTTGGATTAACATTTTCCGGTTCGCGACTCTTTGGATCTTGAATAACTTGCACCAAAATGGGAATTGCTTGAGCGCATGTTAAGGCGAATTGTTCACCAGCAAACTATAATTAAAACTAAGTTAGAGCAAATTTAAAAAGATAATTATTTATAACTAACCTGTCCTAAAACACCACATCCATAGGCTGCGGCTTGCCGGACTTCTGGACTTTTATCACAAACATACTGCAGGAGTGGTGCTGTAAATATCTGCTGATATTGTATGCAACTTGGACCACAATATTCTAAATATTGGAATAGTTTTATTTTTTTTGTTTTTAATTAAAAATTAATTTAAATAAACTTCATTCTCCTACCGATAACATCATCGAATATGCAAAGACCCCATTGTCTGTCAGACCAAGATCTAGCTGGTTCAAGAAGTTTTACAAATTGTGGTACAACGGTATCGAAATAGGGAAGGAAATTAGTCTTGTTGGTCAAGAATAATGAGTGAATAATGTCAACAATCTTCGACAGCAAATAAGTATCGGCTTCATCTTCATCGGCTAAGGCCTCTTCTACACCATCATCGTAGTCCTCTTCATTTCGTGCTTGAATACGCTTATCGGCACGTTCAAAATGCTCACCCATGTACTTAGTGATGATTTCAAGTACTTGTTTCATGCATTCGTCAGATAAACAATTTGGTCCTAAAGTCTCAATACTTTTGGCCAAAGATTGCAACAATTCTGACTGTACCTCGGCTTCGGGTTCGGTACCAATGGCCTTGAGAAGTTCTGGACAAATGTAGAGCCACATACCTTCTAGATATTGTGGTCCCTTGATCTTAGCGCAATCGAGTAGATAAGGTAGAGATTCAGCTGCAGCTGAACGTACTCCATCGTGGAAGTAGAACTTTAACATTGGAACCATTAGCCTTACGACTTCTTCGGCGTAATCGGCGAATCCTTCCTTCAATTCACGAGCGTAGCACACCAACATTTCACAAGCTGATGCTTTGTCTTCCATACCAGCTGTGCGAATGGCAAAGTTTTGCTGCTCGCCGAGATTTATGAATGACCAATCGACATCTCCTTCAATATCCTCAACCTCGTCATTGTCCAACATAGCTACTTCGGGTTTCATTGCAGCTGTACGCATAACAGGGCCCATAACCAAGGGCAGATACTGCTCAAACTGCTTGCCCAAGATCTTACACATGCGAGCCCAAGCCGATATTAAATACGAAGTCTGTGGATCGTCGTCTGACAAATCGCCTTCGGTGTGAGTTTTAAGCAACATATCCATAACTTCACTAGCGTCCGATAAGAACTTCTCACGTCCAACAGCTAAACCAATGAGACTCACGCACTCGATTGTCTTACCGCGTAACATGCGCAACTTTTCGTCATTAGCATTCTGAATGATGTACTTGAGGCACGGCATCAGACGATCGTAGTACGTGACGAACTCTTTTTCGCATGTGTCGGCCACTGAGGCAATGGTGGTGACCACCTGTTCCAAAACAAGTTTGTTTCCTTTTTCAACAAGTTCTTTGAATTTAGCGTTCAAAATTGTTTCCAACTTAGACATGATTCCGTCTAAGTAACCTGTCAGAATGTTCTTTGGACAGTCCTCGCTGAAATTTACTAAAGCAGCTCCAGCATGTGCTTGAACTCGTGGATTTTCAACATCATCCAACAAGCTGAGAAGCCCTGGAATAACTTGGGCATGGAATTTCTTCTCAAAGATGGGAGCAAAGTCTGTGGCCATTTGGCCAACAGCGTTGCAAGCTGCGTGTCGCACACGAGGATGGGGATCACGCAAGAAGTTCAGAACACCGGACATGATGTTATCAAGCATTGCTTCCATTTGCTTGTGACAACCCTCACCAATGGCTGAAATAGCCATCAGGGCACCATGCCTTTGCTTCCAATCGGGAGAGCTCAACATAGCCGGAATAGCATTAATCACATGTGGCAATACTGTCTTTCCACCCAATCCACATGCTAAACGATCCAAAGACGATTCGGCGATGATGTTGTTGTCACTGTTATCGTTCTCTGTGACCTCGTCCGAGACTGCCCAATCTTCATTATCATCCAAGTCATCGGTCATCATTTGTAGCACCAATGGAATCAAAGCAACCACATATTTTTCGGCCCGCTTACGAACCATCGCTGGAGCATTTTCGGCCATCGAAACCATAACTTCGAGCACCAAATGTCTCCAGGCATCTTCTACATCTTGGCTGCTGAATACCTTCATGCACATCTCAAAAATAACTTCCAACTGAGGTCGTAAGAACTTTGGACAGTTTTCAGTTAGGTCGATGAGAAGTTTCAACAAACTCTGATCGTCTTGCTGTTCGATACTTTCAACCGTAATCATGATCATCCGGGGTAGTAGGTCGTTGAAGTGCTTAAGCACAGCCGTGTCTTTGTCGTGATGTAAAATAAAAGCTCCAATGGCGCGCACCGCTTGGAAACGCACCTCATTATCGGCTGTTGGCTCAAGACTCTTTTGCAACATTTGTTTAATCAAATCCAAGTACTGTGTTTCCTGATTGCCAAATATAGCAGGCACTGAAGCAAAAATCCTCAGAGCAGATTCTTGAAGTTGGGCATTGGGAGAGTTTGCGCACTGGAACAGAAATTGCAGAAAATCGGGCCATTGGTTGTTTCCGTCATCGTCGATCAAATTTCGGGCAGCTTCCGCAACTACTTCACAGATTTTGCGACGCAAATTAGCTGATACATCTTGTTGCACCGCAAGCAGTATTTGCTGTAACAGTTGTCCTTGAGCTTCTTGTGGGAGCTACGTAAGACACAAAAATAATAATAATTGTTAAGAGCCATTCACAAAAAAAAAAAACAAAAAATTAGGAAGAATTATTTCATATTCTTAGAAATCTTAGGGAGGCGAGGCTAGTCGGACGAGTTTTTTCATGGTCTAAAAATTGGGATTTCCGGTTGCATGTATTTTTCTCAAGACATGCCCGTTATAATTAATCCGAAAAGAATTAAAGCAAGATTGATTTCAACTTGCTGTAGTAAACGTGGACGTCAATGAAAACATTTAGTTGTTCATTGAAAACACAAGAAATTGAAAAAGTTTTGATTCTTTTTTTCAATAAAATAGAAATATTTCGAGAGCCAGACCAAGCAGAAGCCTCAGTTTGCAGGTGAGGATAGAGACTGATATTGATGGATTTAGGAAATATTTAAAATTTCCTAAATGATTTTTGGTAAAGGGGTTGTCCCATGATCTTTTTTCGAATATCCACCATACACAAAATTGTTAAGTTTTGTCAAACTTTTTACACAGATTTTTGATTTTGTAACATTTCTTCAACTAATAAATTGTACTGTGTATTACCAATCATAAATTTGTTAGTTTTCTTTTTTTTCTCAATAAGTTTGTAATTATTGTGTGAAAATCCTGCTTTTATGTAGGCCTATGTTGTTGTTACAACTCTCAGCTAATCCTGTGTGCGTGTTATTTGCAGGAATGGAGGCGACCTACAATTTTCTTTCAAATCCGAACGGATAAGCTAAGAAGCAATTTTTCATGACAAGAGATACTCTTAAAGGAGTTTTCGATTCTTCAAAAGAGGCAGTTACCCGTGAAAAACATTTTTATTTTTTTCCATGAATAAAACCAAAATGTTCGTGGAATAGTAAAGTGACGTTTACAAAAAATCCCTTAAGAAAATCTACTGCAATAAATAAAATGCAAACTTGAATTTTTCTCGTATGGGTTTTGACAGCAAATTGTGATAATTTGTAAAAAAAAAGCGCACGTTACCAAACACACCTAGAAATCCTCTTGTTAATATATTTCTGTCAAATTTATTATCTGTTTTGTTTTTATTTATTTAAATGGAACCAATGACAAAGTACATGGTGTCCACTATTTTTCAGAATAAATTTCCCTGACTTTCCCTGACCAACTTCAAAATTTTCCCTGACCGAAAAATTACAAAATATTGTTTTGAAATATAATTTTGTATGTTTAACACGAAATATCAACTTAGCCGCCTTGATTGACATTGAATTTCACAGTCAGTCAAATTTAACAGTTAAGCTAAGTACAGACGATTCTTACAATATTGTCAGATCTGTCAGTGAAAAAACTGTCCCAAATGTCTTACAATCGTCTGAACACACAATTTTGTCTGACAATATTGTCAGAAACGTCATTGTCAGACGACATTCTGACAAAAAATTGTCAGGTATCTTACAATCACACACAATTTTTATCATTGCCAGACGATAAGGACATTGTCAGACTCATTGGTCTGACAATTTCTTCACTGTCCGAAATGTCGAAACCCATCGGTTGGAGTCGAGTTGGTTAAAGAGAGATAAAAAAAAACATTTGTGTTGGAAATTTGTAGTTTTTGCACAACTGAATAAATAAACTCAAAAGGAAAATATCTATGGAGCAACTCACCTCTATTATATTTAATATAAATTTCTTGTGTTGTGTAGTTTATTTCGAAATAAATAAAGTGCTTACGCTCGACCGGCAGTTGTCTTTTATTAATTCTTTTTAGCATGTTGTCAAATTTTTGTCGCATTTCTGACTAAAAATAGATACAAAATCTAACAATGGAAGCATCAATGGTCGAAAATGTTACCATGGAAAACGGAAATTCACCAATTCTTTCAGAACCCGACGAACCATCGATCATAGGTAATCGATGGGAATGCTGCAGAACCTCGCCCAAGTAATGATGCCTTCCCCAAAAAGATGTACACAATCAAACAATTTTTTTGTATAGATCTGCCAACCGTTTGAACAGAAAATTTTCAAGCTGACAATTTTGTCGGATATATTATTGTCCGAAAATTGTCAGACAAGAGCTGACAATAAAATAGTCAGACTTTAGGATGAAATCTACCAACCATGTGAACGGGCAATTGTTCATTGTAAGAAATATGTCAATTGTGAGCTAATTGTCAGCTATTGTCCGAAAATTGACAGTTCTGACAATATAAGCTTTACTGTACGTTGTACGAAATAACTAACTCAAGACTACGAAGTAAAGTAAGTTGCGTTTCACTCAATTTTTTGACATATTTACAGGTATTGCAAAAGATATGAAATGAATAATTTTGAACAGAGATGTCATTTTAACGAAAAAGTTTCTTATGTGAAAAAGTGAAAAAGGAGTTCAGCGAATTTTTAGGAAATGATACAAAAAAAATCCCTGACCGCTTTACAAATTCCCTGACTTTCCCTGACCAAAATTGTGTTCCCTGACTTTTGTATAATTTTTGTTTTCTGGTGGTTGATAGATAGCTGATTGTTCAATAGTTAAAAATGGTTTTTAATTTCAATTTTTTTTTTAATTCTTACACCACCTTCTTCGGTGGTTTAACTTAATAAAAATCACGTTTATTAATTTGGCTGTTAAATTTCAACGTTTCATTTTAGCGTTTGGTGTCTATTTAGTTACGAATTTACTCGCTTAATCTTAAAAGCGCTACGATTGCAACATTATCCTGCGCAAAAAAATTATGGAATTGACAAGTGACTCCATATATGAATAATACGTCAATGGGGACTAGAGTCGTAAAAAAACGTAACTGAATTATTATTTGTGTAATAACTTTGATTTGGATCAAATATTTCGACTAAGTAATAGTAAGAAGAAATATCAGATGATTTAATTTTGTATCGATGATTTTGTTCGTAATATGTAATAACTATTTTGCTTTAATTTTGGAATTGCATTACAAATTTAAAAATTTTGCAAAAATCTTCATATACAGGGTATCCCATAATCAATTGTTTAAATTGAAACTGGTGATAGGGCAAGTCATGACCTCTCAAAATTTGGTAATATGCCCGTACCGAATCATAACGGTTTTCGATAAATGGGTGTTTTTTTTTTATTTCGAAAAACCTCTACTTTAAACCAAGTCACGGGTCACCCTGTCAATAATTGATTTTTTCTTAAATTTTATACTATTTACAAAATTTTTTTGCTTTGAAATTATTTTTGATTTTACTAAACCATTTTTTTCATAATTATAAAATGATCATCTATTTTTTTAGTTCAATCTTTAAAAGAACATCCTGAAAAAAATCGTATGACTCAATACAGGGGTGAAATCGGCTAAGGTGATTTGTGATAATTGACAGTCGCAATAAACAAATTCGGCCCGCGTAATGTTATTGTCACATCTAATAATCATATTTGCGACTTTTTTTTGTGAAATCTATTTTGGTGTCATTTTCATTCATGTAAAATTCACAAGGTTTTAAAAATAATTAATTTATTTTTACCTGTGCAATTATTTTTCAGACCTGATAATTTAGAAAATGAAAATCATTAATGTATAATAATAATGCTGATGTGTGTCTATTAATTGACTTGAGATAACAAACAAAAAATTTGAGTGGAAGACCAATTGATACAAAAATGAGCCCAAGTGAAGAAAATAATTGAGCAACGATTTCGAAAATGTTCATTATTATTTCTTAACAGAAAAATTGAGGAATATATGTGCGGAGTTGTGATTATATTAATGATATGACAGAGTCCTTTAAGGCGCCATTTTTAGATTCCATACAAACTCATCAAATAATAAATTTTTTTTACAAAGGTTTTTTTAATAATACAAATTCTCTATACTACTGAAGTACATCAGCCAAGTAGAAGACTTAGCAATATTTTAATTGGACTTGTTGAATTATTGACCCAAAATTGCTTTTTTTGTGGCTATTTTTTTTTGTGGACTAGAGGCTATAAAAAGCTATTTTGAATCAATACAAGATATTTAATTGTCACTTCTAGACAGCAATCTGTGAGAAATCGGATACTTTCATTATTTAAGTATTTTTCTTTTGTTTATTTGTTCCCAGAAAAATACGAGTTTAGTGCAGTCGGTGGGCTTTTGAAATTAAATACTGTTTAAACGTTAAAATAAAAATTTTACTCATGTCGCCTCTTTACTTTATTAAAACAAAGTAAATAAACAATTGAAAACAACATAATTAAAATGAATATGTTTATGTCTAAAGTTTATACAAAAGTAATCCAAGCTAAATTTTTTTTTTTAATTACTCTCATAATTGTTGATTTTTATAAAGAAGTTTATGGCTATGACAATCAAAAGAAATATTATGTACCTACTCGATGTGCCACGTATCGCTATTGTTTAGCAGTTGTATTCTAATTATAAAAAGTTTATATCAGAGGTCAACATTTAGAGATAGGGAATTGATTGTCATTCGATCATGTAATTCCTCCCACACCTATCAGAAGAAATCGCCGTACGTTGAACTCAATGCATTTTGTTTTGTGCACATTGTTTTAAGACAATCAAGTGCAATAACATTTGGTCTGAGAAAAACCGACATGAAAGGTTTTGTCTTACTTTTGCAAAACAAAATTTTTTGCGTATGTACCTATACATAATTTCGCAAGTGTTCATATTCCCACCATTTAAATAAGTTCGTTTCTTTAATAAAAATCTAGCCCATTCTAAATTTAAACGTCAGTTAAAGGCCGTAATTACTGAAACTGAAATATCGGGTTTTCCCTGTCATACATATTTTTTTCTAAATATGTCTCTACCCAAATACGATTCAAAGCGAATTAAGAAAATATAATTGTCGAATAATATAATAATAATGAATAGACCGATAGCGACAATGCTCACTGAGCCGATCGCATCCATGTGATGCGGACATGCCAAATAAATAAGTAAAGATACCTATTTAATCTGTATGCCAAACCCAAATAATTTAATTTCACTGTCTGTTCTGTATCCGTTTCGGATGAGTCATTTTGAAAATAATTCAATTCTCTTTTCGATTAATCAAAAAAAAAATATATATATACCTATACAAAATAACTAATACATAACTCCGCTATAAAATCAGAGTTCATAAATGATTCGCCCGTTCTTAAGCTTCTCTATTATTCTCTATGCCGCCTGGAAAAAAAAAACTAAGCTAGCTAATCTTATTATTTTCTTTATTTTCCCACTTTCCCCAAAGCCAACGAAGGCAAAATTCCAAAGTACAAGGTCGCACACGCAAATTCTATCAAATGCAAAAAATATAATACGCGATAGGCATGTATGTACTTTTTCTTTGAAAACAATCATGCTAAATCATTGTTAAAGACAGTTTTTGTATTAAACAGAAAAAAAAAACAGATGACTGACTAAAAATACTATTAATTCAAACAAGTGTGATGGCTAAATTTATTTTTTTTTTTTTGGGAAGGGAATTTCTAATTATCCAGGAATTAAAAATAAATTTATTGTGCGTGCGTTATGTACTTACTTCTTTGTAAAACTCAAGAAAATCCGATGTGAAGAGCCTTCGCAGAACAACAGCGGCCATCAGCCGTGCTTCCTCAGCCATTTGTCCATTGTGCAAAGCGGCCAATAGGTGTGTCACTTTAACATTTCTCGGCAGATTGTTGTAGGCTTCCTAAATTTGATGAAAAAAGAATATACAAATTATCTTCCTTGAATATGCATATCTATGCTCGCAACTTGTAAGGACGAATTCAAGAACCAAGGACTTTGTAACTTCTCCGGAAAGTAGGTTGAGTCTGACGGGTGCAAAATGCACCCAACCACCCACATAAATATGTAATGCAATCCATTTATTTGGCCTCTGTCTCATCGACTTTCACGAGTTATTTTTAGATATTTTTTTTTCAGATATGCGTTGGAGAAAATTTTATTCGATGAATGCATTAAAAGTTTTGACAGGTGAAATAATTAAGAAAACACGTTGTTGTGAGTTAAATGTTGGATGATAAAAACTGCGTTGCGAGTTTTTTTCAACGCAAAAACTCATTAATTTGTGCGATGGGATTTTGAAGGAAAACATTTGCATTGCATATTGTGATATTTAATAAATAATTATAATTACCTCTGCTTGTTGTCGAACATCATTATCTGTAGATAAAAGTGAATTTAATAGCTGTTGAAATTGAACTTGATCGGCAGCCATTGTATCGTTTTTTGAAAAGACACCGCACAAGAATTTTGCAACGCAGCGCAGCACACGAGCTAAAAAGAGAACGAGGTAGTTTTTAACTGTTACATTTGCGAACGTGCTTTTTACCACACCTAGATGTTGGTGCGCCTGTTTTTCAAATTTGGCACCAAATATGCCGCCAACATTGTGATGTCAAAAATGTCTTAGCGAAATAATGGTTTGATTGCATTTATGTTGGCAGGGAAATTTATTTTAAAAAATGGTCTTAAAAATAAATACGAACATTTATTTTAATACTACGTTTTCATTAAAAAATAATATAATTTCGTTGAAATTCGATTACAAATCATTTTTATTATTTCCTTTTTTTCGTGAGAATTGTGATGTGATAAAAGCCTTTGGGACTTTAGTTCACTTCCCAAACAATTTCACATTTCGAGATGAAATTTGACAACGTGCAATAAGAACACACACAAGTGAAATCCATTCACTTTGGTTTGAGAGAGCCATAAATAGTTAAGGAAATACCTGTAATATGTCAACTGCGAATGAATAAAAGAATTTGAGGGAACTCGTATCAAAGATATCTTATAAAGAAGATAGAAAACTTATTCAGCTGTCATTATGGTTTACCTACAAGCTGAAACTTGTACCTACAGTTTGTTTCGTTTCGTTTAGGGATTGTAAGCAAATGGGTTTATTATTCTATCTTTATATATGCAAAATATGGAAGATTTTGCAAGTGTAGCAATTTAATAATGCTTTCAATAAGCATTTTCTGCTCTTTGACCAATTATATCTTGTTTTTGAATCCAATCGAAAACGCCATACTCTACTATAGTGTGTTCTCTTCCTTAGTTCTCCGAACTCCAATTTTAGGAATAGAATTCCGAAAATATTCCCCTCATTTTCCTTTGTCATCAAAAGGAAAGGAAAAAGAAAAACTCAAAGCGCAAGCAATAAGCAAAGCCGCAAAAGCAAAACCTGTTTTGTTATTGTTTAAAAATATGTTTGCAATTCAAAAAATGTTTGCATTTTTATTAATTGTTAATTAAAAACGTAATTTAAATCTAAACTCAAAATATAAATCCGATCGGCAGCTACTACTTAAACAAATAATGCGACGTTGCGCGGTCGATAATTGCAAAAATTCTGATCTCACAGTGCTATGCCATCGGTTCCCAAAAAGCCGACAATCTGCACAAATATGGCAAGACATCCTTAATCTGCATCACTTTCCATTGGATGTTCTTATGTCGAAATACACCATTTGTTATATGCACTTCAATAGCACGGACTACAGGAATTCAGTTTCAAACTCCCTTAACTTGAATGCTATACCTCAATTAGAGCCCAATAATCCACGAAAGGATGCCTCAAAGAACAAGACCCAAGAAGTGCTACAACAGCAGCCCTCGCCAACGCATTGGCCGCAAACAGCAGACAAAGAAACAGCACCTGTATCTCCAACGAATATGTCGGACAGCATTGAACTACTGCACGAAGATACAGACGATGGCACAGAAATAGAAGATAATCTTATTTGTGCCGCCTGTGACAGTGACATCTGTATTCTTCCTGAAGAACAGAACGCGGCAGATGCTCTCATTCAATCCCTTGATGGTGCTGGTTTCACGATGCTGGACGCGGCAAGTTGTGCCTTCATGAATGACAGCAAGACCTTTGGAGCGTCTGAGCACTCGACAGATCTAAAACTGGGCAGCGAGTCCGATTCCGGGCACTCAAATGACTTTCCACCCGATAGTACGGATTCAGATGTCGAAGTTTTAGTTTCCGAGAGTATATTTGAATCTCAATGGTCCGAAACAGACTGCAGCGCAATAGTTTTGAGAGCCAGGCTAACTAACAATACTGATAGTGCTGTTAGTCAATGTGCTTCCTCCTCTAAATCGGATATATCAACGAAAACAAACGATGTCTTAGACACAGAATATGGACATCTGGATAGGAAGCAACTGATTGAAATCATAAGGCAACAATCAACAAATATAGAACAGTTAGAACAAAAATTAGAAGTCCTCAAATCAGCACAGAAAACCCTGATTGGACACTTCAAAGCATTTCGACAAACCGTTTGTGATGGGGACAGTATTTAAATTTAACGAAAAATTAACATTTCAATTAATTATTTAACAGGATCATTTAATAAATTTAATGATAAAATTGTGATGGCGGCAGTATTTAAATAAAAAAAAAAATTAATGTTTTCATTTATTTCCATTCCATTTATCAATAAAATACTATTTAATATTTCTTTGTTTGTATTTAGGCATGTTAGAATTTATAAATTAACGACTTACTGAAAAAACAACAAAATTATGAGATATTTAATTGATTTTCAAAATACCTACCGTTTTTATTTTCGTCGGGACGAGACTAGGAACATGTAAGAGCTATAACATTTCGTCGACATTAAAAATAGGTAAGAATGCCCATAACCGGAAGGCCCAGTCAGATTGTGCGTTATAAACAGTCACCCTTATTCCGTAAGGTGTAAAACGACACGGCTCCGTTAATTGGCGTTTAAATTAAACTTTACCGTTCTATTCTTTCTTCACCCTTAAAACTTTTTACTAAAACTCCAATTGCCTCTTCTAAACCCGTGTCGTCTTACTAAAACGTCTTACGGAATAAGGGTGAGCGACTTTTATTTATAAACAATAAATTTCTTTTTCATTAAGATGAGAGCTCAAATTTGTTATCGGTGACGTCATAAAAATTTCATAATTGTATGTGGACACTAGCAAATACAAGGTTTTCATACGATTCGCAAATTTTTCAAAAGGCTTGCAATTAAATTTGATTTTACAATTGAAATTGTATTGCAAAATTAACAGTTAATTTGCGATCATCACATTTACAAATTTGTTTTTTTTTTTTTTTGTTGGGCGCATCTTATGCTTCAAACATAAATCGAAATATCGACTGAACAATAAAAACATTTAAATGCAACAACTCGATTTTTATTTCGTTCTCAGCATAAATAATGTTTACGTTCTTAAATGAAAAAGTACAGATTATTTTGTTTTAACTTGGATTTGTTTTAATTATTTGTATACATATATTGGTAATTGGAACTTTCTTAGGCAGCTGAAGAAATGACATCAGTATAAAGCCTAACCTTTGTGGCGATGCTCATGTCAATGTATTTATCACCAACAGAAACAATAAGACCCCCAATGATGCTTGGGTCAACACGGGCTGTAACTTGGAGATTTTGGTTTGGCTTCAAGAATGCCTGTGGAATTTAATAAAAAGAAAACTCATGATATTAAGATCAAAGAGAAAAAAAAAAAACACTTTGCATTACCTTCAATGCTCCTTCGAGTTCCTTTCTCTGAGAACTCTCCAAAGGCTTAGCGCTAATAACTTCGCATACAACATCACCACGATGGGCAGCCATGATGGTCTTGAAGGCATTGATAACAGTATCGAGCTTCTTCAAGCGTCCATTGTCGGCCATGAGACCAAGCAAATTGCTTGTGGCTGGAGCCATACGCAACTTTTCGCAAGTCTCCCTCAATGCATTTCCAAGGGCTTTGCGATTGATAATTGGACTGGCAACGTATTCACGCATTTTGGGATCGGTCTTGATGCTATCTTGGATCTTAACCATATCCTTTTCAACCTGGTCCAATTGGTTCATTTTTGAAGCTGCTGTGTACAGAGCGGTGGCATAACGACCCTCAAGACCGAAAACTTGAATTGGGAGTTTTACGGTCTGAGCAGAGCCGCTCATGGAGCGAGCCTAAGTGGAAAATAAACCATCAGATAAGAAAATATTCCATAAATTATGATCAGAAGAAATAAATGCACAGGCACACATTACATAACCAAGAGTTGGATAATGTGCCCGAGCGGATTTTGAAGGCAAGATTAAGGAAACCATTGACTTTATTAATTGAAAATTAATTAGAATATAATAAGAAATACGGTAGGATTAACTTAATTTTACATACCAAAAGAGCTAACTTATTTACGGCTGCCATTTCGTGGGATAGAAAATATTTTCAGAGCTGAAATTCCAAATCGATGTTGGTGCGGTGCAGAGTGGTGGCCGATGCTGTCAGTTTTATATTTTATTAAACACAGTTGGTACAAGTGTGAGATTGACTTTTCAAAATGGTAAATGCCAAAGATTTTTTTTAAAGATTTTAGTTCGTGTCATAGATGGCAGTAAAACTCGTACCGTTATATTTTGAAATTTGATCTTCGAGTATTTATCATGGAGTACAAAACGGGCGTTTTTCTGAATGTTTTTTAAATTTCATATGCGTAGAAAAAAAAAAAAGGAACCTATACATAATGAATAAAAGAGATTGCTATGTAAAACTGTTGTCAATTCGCGCGTCGCTCACCGCCTGCAATAATGGCAGAAGGCCAAAAAATTGAAATTTGAACTGTGAGGACTCCATTACATTTTTTGTAATATCGGTACATTGATACTTCTTCTCAATTGCGAAAGATGGAGATAATAGGCGTGTTTTTTTGCAAGCCCGGTGGGAATTGCAGGAAAAAAACGACCACAGGGATTAGTGACAGCAACACAAAAACAAAATGTAGTTTTCATACAAACTATCGATAACAAGTATATAATTTATGCCGGTAACACAGTTTTTCTGTGTGCTTAAGTTAAGCCCGGAGAATTATCTGGGTTTAGCTTAGCCCGTAGGGGATTAGTTGTTGTTGTATTTAACATGGTGATTGTTTAGCACCGACGTTGTTTTTTTCGACCAATTCCCTCTGGGCTTACAAAAAAACACGCCTAATGTCATTATGGTTTCGAAAATGGGGCTTAAAGACTTTCGATGTACAAACATTGCTTAATGCAATAATGACTCTTTCCCAAAAAAAGGCGGATGTCGCCTACTTTTGAATCCCGGAAAAAAAGTTATAAGTAAGTAATGCTTTTCACATCAAAATTGCAGATCCGTGACAGGATAGCATTATTTAACTATAGGAACACTGTTCCTGGAACAGAAATCCAAATTTAAAAAAAGGCAAATTTTAAATTGCTTGTATCTCGAAACTGAAAAAAATGCATTGTGCCATTATTGCAGGCGGTGAGCGATATAATAGTTTACATCTGATAGTTCAGATCTCTGAATTTTTCAAGCTTCTGATTGGTGAGCTGTCAGATGACTCTAGTAGCGAGTTTCATTCAAATTTTAAAGAATTGCTCTCAAAATCGGTAATTGCTCTTTTCAATGAAACTTTTTTCAGTAGTTTTTAATTTAACACTAGCCGACAAGAGTTCACAACAAAATTTTTTATTTGACGTTTGACGCTGTGTATATAGATCGAATCTCTCACCCCATGAGCACTTCTTTCGTGTTAAGAATTGCTCTTTTTCTTGCAATGAAATAAGAAAAGGGCACATTTTGACAGAAAGAGGTAATCTTTTCGTGAATGAAACTCGCTATAAAAGTCATCTAACTTTTTAAGACAGCTGACCATCAGAAGCCCGAAAAATTCAGAAAACTGAATTTTCAGATATATGTAAATTTTAATGTGTGGAACGCGCGATGGCGGCGGCTATGACGATAATATTTAACGCGCAATAAAGATGCGATCAAAAACCTGCTCACATCAATGCGATATATTGTGTGGCGGGCAGTTCAGTAAAATGAGATCCAGAAATACGCCTATAAAATCCGTAATTTTCAGATTTAATTTTTTGCTCTGGAAAAACGCGTTTTTAGGGCTTTTGGATAACATTTGGATGAAATATTTAATAAACGACAAAATATAGTTTGTTGCCCATCTAATAAGCAATTAACCGTCCAATTCTATTGCAGGATGTCTATGATATCGATGAATTAAATAACCTCCACATAATCAATTTTTTTTGTTAAATTAAGACGGAGGTGAACGCAGACAAAGTTGACGCTTTAAGCCGAAGGTCGTTCGGATTCGGTAGATAGTGTTGTAGATCCCCTCCATTCCTGCCAATATCACGCACACAGGAATGTTTGAGAATTATAAGTCTATAGCTTCTGGTTCTACACGAACTTTTTTTCATTTGTTGCTTTATTTTCTGTCGCAGTAACAACAATGTAACAAATTTTGAAAATGAACTAAAAGCATAAAATAATTTCTCCTAGTTCCATACATTTAATGTGAGAAACCTGTAGCGCATCCAATAGATAACAGTAAGGAGGAAGAGAGTGGCATGAATGTATCCCAATGGCTAAGATTAATTATTTACTATTTTTATTTTTATTTACTATTATTTATTAATTATTTATATACTTTTTAGTCCATTTTAAAAACGTGTTATATTAAAAATGTATTTATTTTATTCAATGAATTATTTTCTGGTTTTTATATTTTGTGTGCATTTTTCAATTGATTTTTAACATCAATTTATTTCTGTTTGTTATAAATTATGCAACCGATTTCATGTTTGGCCGTTTTTTCTGATTAACTTGTTTATATCCAACATTGTACTGTATGAACTACGTTTTCCTAAAATCAAGTGCCCTAATTGCGAGTATGAATTGACCCCTGGATAGCCGGTTATTTTTTTTTTTTAACTTAAAAGTAATCCTTAAAAAAAAAAACAATTATTTTTTTTTCCGAAAGAAGGATAAGTTTTATTAGTTTGAACTTTAAAAATTCCAACATTATAATTTGGTATACACGTTAACTCTTATAACTAAAGAGAACGTGTGTTTCTATTTTAGTTTGCCTTTTAAATATATTTTTCGGAAAAAAGAAAAATACTTTACATTGTAGTTAATATAATATCCAATGTTTTTTTTTTTATTATTTGCTTAATTGAATTGGTTTATTTCAAACTGCAATTTATTATTTGTTATCTGCTCATTCATCTGGATGAAAAAAAGAAAATTATATATGTTATTTGTTGAATTTTTTTATTAGATTAACCTTCTTCTTCCTCCACGTTGTCTTCATTAAACATCTCGTCGTTTTCTTCATCACACATCTCGTCGTTTTCTTCATCAAACATCTCGTCCCTAAAAATAAAATAAAAAAAAAAACAGATTAGACAACAAATAAAATTTGGATATTTTTTATTTTTATTTACTATTATTTTTAAATTCTTACTCGTTGTCATCTTCATCATCGTCATTCTCATCTTCAGGCTCAACTTCAATGTCAGGTACCAGATAATACTGCAATGGATTTGGCCAAAGATCGTCCTTAATGAGCTCAGCTATTTCATCATTCACCGGATCACTGTTGTCAGTGAACCAATCAAAGAATGTCTTGTATTCGGAATTCCGTTTCTTTTTGTTATTGAAAGGTTTTGAGAGCAATTGCTTAAGTAGATTCTTGCCTTCCTTCCATTGAATTGGTGTACTAGTTGATGATGGATGATCGCTATTTTCTGCAGTTGCTAATGGATAATTTATTTATCATTATTTTAATGAACAATCTTTTTCCATCATTTTTTAATATAATACTCGTGATTTGGGGAAATGACCCATAAAACAAATCATGACATCCCGCGTGCTGTACTAAGGTAAAGCAAGGGCTATCCCTGCGGGTTAGGGGGTTTTTGTAGTCAACACAACTAAAATGTTATGAGAGATACACTATAAGCTATTGATTACCCTCAAATGGATACTAAGATCCAGAATATCAACTACCTTTGGCTGTGATACGCATCAAAACTACGTTACAAGTCTAATATGTGCACACGCCGAAATGGGGGAAGTACATAAATACCCTTTCAAGGAGGAGTTTTATTATTTCCTGCACGGAGCCTACGCAGATTGTCTAATTACGATATCAAATTACAAATTAAAAGCTTTCAGTTTCCCACCTTTTTTTATAGCATGTATAAAATCGTACCTGGAAAATAGATCCTACCAAGTAAAATTCGGAAATTCTCTTTCAAACCCATTCACTCCTCACTCAGGGGTTCCTCAAGGAAGACATAGGGGACCATTTTTATTCATTCTTGCTATAAACAATGTAGTATCATGTATACTTTCTGGTGAAATTCTCATATTTGCTGATGATATGAAGATTTTTAAGACAATAAACGCTTGCCATGACCATGTTCTTCTGCAGACCCATATTGAAAACTTTACCTGTTTGGTGTTAAAAAAGAGGAATTTCTGTCAAACTTCATGTCAAACAATTACGTTCTCAAGAAAACGTGTCGCAAGTGCTTTTGATTATATTTCGGCCGTGTGTCTAGCTTTAAGGATTTGGGTGTTCACTTCAGCTCGAATTTAAAATTCCACTAACACATGTAATTATGATGAGCCTCTGATTGTAGGTTGTAGCTTGGTCTAAGCTCACTACAACAAAGAATCTAAAATGGCTGCATATCTGCCAAATGCACTTAAATAATGCACTATTACCAACAAAACGCCGCAACCAAAGAATTCAAGACTTTCATATTTGCATATGAAATGAAAAGGTCTATATAACAATACCAGTGAATTCTTACTATCATTCGCACTCGAGATTTGCTGCGGGCTCTTAGACTAAAAGTCTTGATAAATTTTTAAAATTTCTGATATTTTTATTAATTTTTCAATTTAGAATGCAAGGAATCGAATTGATTTTATGTTTAAAAGTAAAAAATTATAAGAGCATTAAATTTTGAAAACAAAAATAGTAGGTACTTAACTACGTAAAATTTGGAAAAAATTTTTTTTTTTTTTTTTTTTTAAATTTGGAGATTGAAAATTAATTTAAAAAAAAAAAATGTTGAGCTAAGACAACTTTATTAAAAAAGAAAATAAAAGAAGGCATTTCTGAATATAACAAAGGTATAGCATGGTATTGTAAGTGTTGATGTTTTTTTTTTTTTATAATTTTTTTAAGTTATTTTCAGAAAATCGCCCCCTTGGCTGAACGGTGTGGAATAAACCCCCCCTTCCCCACCTCATATACGATTTTTGTTCTGTCTCGACCTAACCTACTCGCTCTAGCTTTTTGTCACACCTTATGCGAACCACACTTTAAAATTCGACGTTTTTCAAGAAGCAAAAATGTATGCTTAAAAAAATCGATGTTGGGGAATAATCGAATCGAATTTCTAAGAGAACGTTTTGTAAATTATTATTTTTTCAAAATTGTAGGTCTTCTTAATAATTTACATATGTATGTATGTATGTATATATACAGGGTGTCCGCCGGGAAGGTATACTGCTTTGTTTTGCCGCCATTTTGGTAAACATTAGTCTTGACAGTTCATATTTGGCAGTCGTGAAGTAGACATGTGGCAAATTTAATATGGAAAAATATTCGATAAACCAACGTGTTTTAATCGTTAAAACATTTTATCAAAATCAATCATCGATTACTGTGACGATGAGAAAGTTACGTGAAATTTTTGGGAGAAACAATGTGCCAACAAAACGTACTATTTATCGTGTAGTGAATGATTTCGAAGAAAGAGGGTCTGTAGGTGATAGGCCCAAGTATGGACCACAACGTACTGCAAGATCGGCTGAAAACATTACTGCTGCTCAAGGAAGTGTTCAAAACAATCCATCAACATCAATTCGACACCGTGCTCAGGAGCTCAATCTTCAAAGAACAACTTTGGCCACAATTTTGCACAAGGATTTGCATTTGTTTCCATTTAAGATTCAGTTGACACAAGAGCTTCTTCCACAAGACCATTTACGCCGCCGTACATTTGCCAATAGGATTTTACAGTTGGTCCATGACAACCCCGATTGTCATGAAAAAATCATAATGAGTGACGAGTCACATTTTCATTTGAATGGATATGTGAATAAACAGAATAGTCGGTTCTGGGCAATGGAAACCCCTCAAATTACTCATTAGTCACCTTTGCATCCATTTAAAGCAACTCAAACAAAATATTCGTGATGAAATTAATGAAATACCGCGTGAAATGTGTGAGAATGTAATGAAAAATGTGCTCAAAATGTCTCGCATTTGTGAGACTAACAGAGGCGGACATTTACCTGATATTGTATTGCATACATAATTGCCGACATTAAATAAAACATTTATCAATATAAGATCCATTCTCTTTCATTTAATCAAAAATTATAAACAAACAAAGTAGTATGTCTCGGCGGACACCCTGTACATATAAATACATATGTACATATACATATACGTATGCAATATTTTAGCTTCACATTCTACTTTCTTTATATATATCTTAATCTTGAAGATCGGACAATTAGAACCGAAGTTATAAGCTTCCTAAGACAACCATATCAGTCGATTTTAAAGGTTTTACATAAAATAACGGAATTTTCTTACTGGTGGATGATGGTTGGCAATCGACAAAGTCGACAATCTCTATGACTTTTTTCGGTTTATCGATTGCGTTAAATTAAACTAAAGATTATGATGCTGGTGTAGCATAGCATCTACAATAACGTGTGATAGGTAGGTATATATAAATAATCGTTACTTTATTTACAATTATAAAGACAATGTTAAATACGCTAAAATTAAATATAAATCAGACTACTTATGTTATGCATTTAAAATATGTAATATGTTTCCTGGTTATTTATGTGAAAATACGTATGTACGTCCTAATGCAGGGCTAGAAGCCAACTTAAAAAAACAATGATGACCTTAGAATAGAAAGAATGATGTTAAAACTGAAACAAACATCTCGAAATATAAACGAGCTGTATTATTTTTTGTAAAAAATAATATTATTAAATTTAAGAAATTTAAAATAAGAAATTAATGTACTGAAATTGTAAAGTCGTTTATCATCGTTTATCTGGTTCAGTTGACTGCTCCTCTCTCTATAACTCGATTTCTTTCAACACTAACACCCGTAACCTCGCCTCTTCTATTTACCAACACACTACACCTCCTATGGCCTTAATGAACCTCTGATCCGTATGCTTCGTTTGGTCAGTTTGAATCCAAATTCATTTGATTTCAACATCAGCACCTACAACCTCAAACTCTTTTTGACCCATCCCCACTCATAGTTATAAGTTTAGATTTAAGTTAGTTTTTTAAGTTATACTTGTAGCTTGAATTAAACGGAATAAATGGGGGCTAAGCCCCCACTAAAATTAAATTAAATTACACTCGAGGATTCACTCATTCTTAAATCCAATTGAACCGTTTTAACTGCTACTGTTATGGAAGTGTTCTGAACAGCAAATTTATGAAAATCCGAAGCTAAGCTACAATTTACTTAACCAAGAAATTTTGATAGTGGTAAATTTTGGTGATGTCGCTGACCTCATTGCAGGCAATGTGTATTCGAACAAACATTGCCTGCCAACCGAGCGTTAGTCCGCCGCCAGGCATTCGGGAGTTCGGCGTAACATTCCCAACAAATCTACCAGAGAATTACTGGGCGAACAGGAGTGTGACGGTATCTACTTCTTCTCAACTTAGAAATTGTGTATTAAATTTAGGGAATCATCGTATCGTATACGAAAATTGCTGAAAAAACAAAAAAAAAGATGTAAAGATGTGCATCGTGCATTGTTTCCATCGTCGCAGCTTCGATGTGACTGAGGTAAGGCATGAGGGTGGATTTTGTTTTTGTTTCCATCCAAGTAAAATAGGGGTTACGTTTCAACGATGGCCTTTTTTTTACATTAGATATGATCATGGTTTATTTTCCAGTTTTGAAAAAAGTATTTCATGTCTGGTGGGTGAAAAAAGAATGCACTCATTTATATTTTGCGCAACAATTTTGTTCTCTTGAATGCTCTTTGCTCAACAGACCGTTGGCCAAGTGATAAGATTGAGTTTGTTTTGAAGTTGGAAATTAAATTGATTAGTGCTTCTTGAGTGCATTCTGATTTTAAATCGAGAAGCGACAGGTATCGCCTCCTCAGCCATAGTCCAAAGACATAAAATGATACAGGATGACACTGATAGAACGATTAAGTACGACTGAGAAAAAAAAACGCAAGTGTGCATTGCGGTGGCGACAACTAGCGGAGAATGAGCGTCTCGCCTTACACCAGCTGTTGCCGCTTCTGCTTTGTACACCAGCGTTAACAACTTCACTCGACAAAACAACACGATCACATACACCAACCACCGTTCTATCTAATCCACTCACCAGACGTTGCATGGAGGCACTGCTCCTACGGACCTGGGGGAGGGATGATTTACTCTGTGGGGGCTAAGGAAGGGAGCACGCCCAAGTAAGACAATGGTGCGTTAACCTCCTCTCACCCAGGTGACTATGTGCCGACATACACTTCCTAAATCAACTAATTTGAGGGCACCCTACGACATTTTGGGCTACATCCCGCTGAGACTTCATCTACGCCCTTAAAGGGCCTTTGTCATAGGATTTTTATCATAGGTTTTCTTTACATGGGATCATATCCCTAGGGTATCACAATGGATCTACACTGATCTAAGTGTGACGGTAACAAGATCAACTGTCAGCCCGCTTTCCTAACCTAAAACCACAAGAGGCCAAAGAACTATATTTTACATGGGCTTCCACTATTAAATATTATTAATACTTTAAACTGTGATTTGTATGTAGCTTAGACTTAAATTTAAAAATTGTAAACTAAATGGCTTATTTAAAGCTAAATATTCATTCAATCTTCAGCGGATTATTTGATACATACAATTTCTACAAAACGACATTAGATAACAGGTCTAACTACTAATAAATATATTTTGGAGGACCTCGTGCTTCGGCAATAAGTAGCACTAAGTTTCATAAACTAGGACGGCAGTGTTCCAGTACCAAAAAGAAAGAACCACCGACTGAAAGAACCCGCGTTATGAATGCATGCATCGACAAAAGGTATCAGAAGATGCACATACTGCAGCTTAAAACAAATGCAGCGAGGGACAGCCAGGAGAACGAAAAAAAAAAAGATTCTGAGTAGAAAGAATAGGGCATAAGCAGCCTCCCAGGTAAAGGATACAGAAAATTCCCACGGCCGAAACGACAGTGAATGCGACAACCAAGCAAGTGGCACCTTGTTTTGAGACCGAAACGTAGGCTCTTCGAGATATCAAAGCTAACCAAAAGAATTATTCCCACCAGCTGCTAAATGAGAATAGGATTGTGCGAGTGATATAAGAGGGCACATGCATCAAATCATCAATAAAGTGTGGGTTGAAGGCAGTATGCCAAATAACTGCAAGATCAGTTGCATGTGGCCTATCTTCAATCTTCAAAAATGGGATCATCAAACAAACAAACAATCACCTGTCCACCAAATGAAACAAATTGTTACTAATGATAGCAGCAACTTATTAATAGTTAAGCAGCTCATCTATCTGTTGGAGAAGCGACGAAGAACTGCCGTAGCAAATTGTTTTGGTTTGATGATACGTATCGCATAAGACGAAGTGCACGCTTTGTAAATCTCTTATCGTGGGCTAAGGATGCAAGCCCCGAAGATACATTTTTTTTTTTTTGTTAAAAATGAGATTTTTGAAAATCATTTGTTTCATAAACTGGACAACTGCAATACAAAAAAAACAACCATACTGAGACGCAAACGTCCTAATTTTCCGGTATTGACTATTTTCGTTGAGCAGAATATTTATTAAATAAAATATAATTAAAAAAGACTCTTTCAACACTCCGACAACAAAATTGACATTTTTTTTTTTTGACTTGTCACTTCAACTGCAACGACAACTATACCTTATACTCGAACAGCTAAAAAAAACTAACGATTTTATGAATGTCTATGTTGATCTTAATTACAACACTGTTTTTTTAATCTCTCTTAATCGAATAAATTCATACCTATCCTAAAAAAAATTTGACGAAAAAAGTCAAATACCTCGAACCCCTATGGACAATTAGTTCTTACTTGGGTAATTTTATGAAAAAGTGGAAATGATAAAACAAACAAACATAATTTTTCCATTGCTTTGCCTCTATCAACGGTTTTCAAATCTTCTAGATTCTAATTATTTAATTTTACATAATAGGTACATATACATATGTATATTATTTTTTAAACTGTTTTCTTTTTTTTTTTTGTTAACTCTGAATAATTTGTAATTTTTAAACTTTTAAGTTTTCGACAGAAACGCGACGATAAAAAACAAGATAGTTATAACGACATTTCTTATTAAATTAGGAAAGGTAAAAGAATAAAAACGTGAACAAATTAAAACATGTTCTATTTATGAATTCAAACCAATTAAGGTACCAATTTAAGAGTTTTAATTAAAACAAAAATTATTTCAAGAATAAAACATCCGGACTTTTGGTGTCTTTTGGAAAACAACGAAAGATGATTCAATAAAAGCATTTGGGAAGGTAGGAAATTTTAATCAAAATCCTAACGCGACTGTACCTAAAAAGTTTATAATAAAAACCTCCCATAGCAACAAAAGAAATAAAGAAATGTTGATAGAAAAAAAATAAGTATATTAATTTATAAAGACAAATTTGTCTTGACTACTAAATCAGATATACTTTTTTTTTTTTTTGTATAAATCATCAAACTGTTTATACACACAACAATTCAATTCGTATCACAAAAAGTACAGTCACCTTCCCACGTCAAACAATATGCATTACTTTCATGTTACATCAAGTCACGCTTGTGGGAAATAAATGAATCTTACCGCCAGAACCCAAATGGAACTCTTTAGTGAGGACTTTGTTCTCGAAGTATGGATTCTCGTCAAAGTGGAAATTTATGCGGTATCCCGACTTTATGTCTTCAAACTCCTCCACCTCAAGTTTAGTCAACGAATGCAGACAATCTTCTTCCTCTTCATCTAAAATTCCCGAAACTTGAGGGTGGTTGATGAACTGAAATAAATAAAAACACAAAAAACATTTCAATAATGTGTCTGCTGGTAAGAAAAAAAAAAACAAAAACGCAAATAAATATGTAAGCATAACTAAAAAAAAATTAAAACAAAAAAAAACGTGCGCAATAAATTTTCCACCCAAAGCCATCATAACGGAAGCATGCGTGTAATGGCTGTTTTAGATGTTTTAAAGGATTTTCTAGGACTCACCGCTGTAACCCAGAAATTTGGAATACGCTTAACCAACTCGCTGCGCTTTTCGTAACATGGTTTGCGTAGTTTGTTGTATTTTTGTTCTACTTTAAGAATTTCTTCGCTGGCTTTCTCATTCAGGGCGTCAATTTCGTTCTGACAAGCGTCAATCAATTCTAGTGCTTCTGATTCATCCTCATTTGGTGTATCGTCGGCCGAGATTTTAGCGCGTTTTGCTGGTAGGGTAGACATATTTGCTTGCGATTTATTGGTTAAAATGGAGGAATTATGTAAATATAAATGCTTATTGGCAATTAATTATAATTTATTGCTAGGATTGAATTAAAATTTCCACAACTGTTGCAAAGAAAAAAAATGCCGGTTCGGCTTCACTTTTTGATTTCCCGTATTTCTGCACAAATAGCGAGTACGTCAAAAATTGAACGATCGTTCAATATTTTTGCAAAGAAAATGGCCGCCTATTTAACGATAAGATGAATGCATTCAGAAATATTGTTTTAAAATGGACACATTCGGTAAGTATTTTCGAAGTTCGAAAAATTTCTGTTGCGCAAATTTAAATTTAAAATCCGTTGAAACACTGAAGTAAATATTTACTTATTTATAAACTTTTCACACCAAACAATAAATGTGTGTGTTTTTTACATGAAATTAGAATCCTAAGGCATTACTTAAATTTCCTTACATGTATACATGTTTTTGACACCGGCTTTTATGTATCTCACGTTTTGACCACAACAGACGGGACACAAGGACGCGACGCCTTGAAAAGCCAGTATCAAAATAAATTCAGTCAGCTTTATTAGATGGTTCTTCAAGAGGCTTGACTCTTTTTTTCGAAATCTATTACTGGGAGTGTTTTTTGCAAGTCCAGAAAGATTTGGACGAAAAAAAACGACATCGGAGCAAAACAATTTCCACATAAATACAACAACAACTTAAGTGTATATAGATTTAGCTAAGTCCAGATAATTTTCTCGACTTAACTTTAGTCCCGATAAAAACTGTATTACCGGCAGTAATTATTATTTTGTTATCGATATATTGTATGGAAACGTGAAATTATCTGAGTCATCAAATGGAACAATTTTTTTATGAGAACGAAATGGCAGTCATTCTCATGGAATTTTCTACATGAGTTTTCTTTTTATTTTATTGTTGTTTAGTTTTTGTTTTCATGCTTGCCACAAAGCTGGAAGGGTAGTGATGACATATTGTAACAGTGATGGGCTGTGATGACTTTGGTAAGTCCCAATTTTTTTTTACTAGCTCCATATGAAGTTGCAAAAAAACACGGTTAAACTGTGTTATTGCTCTGTATCTTAAGAACTGTAGATAAATGTTCGATTTGCAAGTTAAAACTAAATGCAGGAAATGAAGAGAAAAGAAAAACGTCAAAATTTATCTTAAAGGGCTTCTCGGATTTTCGATCTCATTTTTTCTCATACGCCCTCATTAGCCGTTGTTTATTATCTATGGATCCAGAAATTAGTTTTTACTCTGGGGGTAGATGGCTTTTCAGTTTTGCAAATGGTAAGGTAGTGCAAATTGCTGTGTAAAGAAAAAACACAGTAGGCGTGTTTTTTTGCAAGAAAAAACGACCACGGGGATTAGCAACACCATCACAGAAAAAAAATGGATTTTTCATACAAACTATCGATAACAAGTATATAATTCACGCTAACACAGTTTTTCTGTGTGCTTAAGTTAAGTCCGGAGTAATTCTCTGGGTTCAGCTTAGCCCGAAGGGGATTAGTTTTTGTTGCATTTAGCATGGTGATTGTTTAGCATCGACGTCGCTTTTTTCGTCCAATTCCTCCCGGGCTTACAAAAAAACACAACATCCGCATCTCCGAAAGTTCTTAACCGATTTCTTTGAAATTTTGACACAACACTGATTTCGACTACGGATATACTTTTTATATACTTTTTTTTTTTAAAGCGCCATCTGTTGGACATGAAAGCAACAACCACTGTACTGAGATCTCATATAAATTTCTCAGTTCTGTTGTCAAAATTCGTAAACCAAATTTCGAATTCACTTGCTCAAACTATCGTAGGGTGACGTAAAAAAATAGAATTACATTTTAAAAATTCTTTTAGTGTTTGAAAGATTTATTTATGGGTTAATATTTCCAAAATGTAGAGCCAGTTCACAGCTGATCATCTTTAATCAAGGATTACTGTATAATTAATAATACCATTTCAATTGAGGAATCCAAATTTTGAGTTCTTAATCATTGAAATCGCTAATCAGCCGAATTTTATTGATTAGAGCCTGTTAAAGTGATGGTGCAGATTTAACCCACTGTGAACAAACTGACTCTTACCGCCATATTATTCAATTGATAAATCTTAAATCCGGATGTATTTACATCATTGAATTTGTATAATTTACATCTGGATTTAAGTTTTAATCTGGATTAATTGAGTGAATAATATGGCCGTTAGCTATTTATAGGGTGAAGGAAAAACAGCAAAACAAAATTATTTTTTAATGTTATATTTAGGGTAAGAGCTTAAGGGCTTAAGCCAAAACATATCTGGCTTTATGGCTTAATATTTACATCATTAAGGCATTTATGGGGTAATTTTGTTTGTATTTGGAAGGATAATAAACATAATCAGTCGTATTTATTAGATTAGACAGTGTCTTACTATTTTCAAATTGGTGGAAATATGCTTTATTTAATAAAAATAAATATCACATTATTCACGGTTAAGACAATCTACTCTTGTGTCTAAGTTAGGCAGCTATAAGACAATAATAAACAAGGTTTTAGAACATATTTTTCAAAGTTGGACAGTTGTCTAAAGTTAGACAACGTTTATAAATAAGACCCAATATGTATATAAAAGTTCTGAGATTTTTTGATTTAACAATTAATAAGGAAAAATTGAATAAAATGCCACAACTATTAAATATACATTATTTTGAAATAAGAGGTTAGTAACAAAAAACATATACAATTTTCCACTTTTTTGTGGGTAAGAAGCACTGTTCAAATCAAAAAATTGTCAGTTTCTTTCACTTTTAACATGAAATTTTAGTGATAAATCCTCATAATTCTTACATAATAGGGGTATTCATGCAATGGTATAAAGTCGTTATAAACGTTGTTAACTGCGTAAACCTGTCAAATTTGTATAAATATTTGACAGATTTACGCAGTTTATCACGTTTACGATGGTTTTACGATGTTGCATGAATACCCCTAATATTACATACTGCTTACATAGGCGCATTACTGAAGGGCGCATCCAGTGAGACAGGTAGATTTTAAGTGCTTAAAAGCGAGAAGGGTAGGTTCCACCTATAATTCACCGATGCGCCAGATTCAAGTAATATTCTCGGGTGAAACATGAAAGACTTTTTTTTGTGTGAGTGAAATATTCATGAATTTTAAGGTTGTGAGATAGGGAAAGATAGATTGAACTGAAAGGGTTTTTTCTTTATGTGTAGACACGCTTTTAGTAAAACGACTTTTAATAAAATTCCTATGTAAACAGGCACTTACTTTCATTTCAACCTATTCTATTTTAGTCTTACAAAAAAATATAGAAAGAAGATGTAGAATTATCTATTATCTCATAAAATTGTACCGGGCCCTTATCAGGTGGGGGGATGTGGGGGTCTGATATCCCCAATACATTATATGGCAGCATCATTATTTTAAGTCTTAAAAAGAAATTATAGTTTAAAAAACTAAAATCACTAAAGGAAAACCCAACTAAAAAGTAGTAAATAATTTTTACTTACCTACAAAATAATTCAATTAATAGTAAAATGTGTGGGCCGCTTATAATAATATATAAATTATTATTATATTACAATGATACCGGTGGTAATTATTTATTATAATAAAATAATAATAATAGTTAAATGCACCCCACACTATTTACTGTGAATTTTATTATTTTAACTATAAGTAAAAATTATTTACTACTCTTTAGTTCGGTTTTTTATTAGAGCGTGTTTTTTCTATTTTTTTATTTATACTTAATTTATTCTCGGGTAGTTTCTGGCTTCTCAAACAAATAGAATATATACGACAGATAAACTTGACGGTTGTTGGTCATTATTAAAACAGTTTGATTTTTTTTTTTAATTTTTTTAGTAAAACATATCTTTTTGTAGTTTCCTCTGCTTTTTTACGATATTGTACACTTAGTCTTTTTCGATAGCTACTCATTTTTTAATAAAAAATAAAATCAGAACTAGTGCCGTAGCCAGGATTTTGGTTCGGGGGGGTGCTCACTTCCAAATTTTACGAAGAATTCTTTAAACAAAAAACTATATATATTCCAATTTATTGATTTTTATTAGTTTTTAAATTGTATGTATGTACTCAAACAAACATAATACTTAAATTATTTTGTATACGCATATTTTTTCAAAGCAGAAGACGTCTTGATTTTCTTTTTGATATGAGATCAATCACCTTATCTGGATCCACATTAATATCTGAATGAACAGATATTATAGCAAGTGAGCTTAATCTTGCATTCCCCATAACGCTTCGAGACACTGTTTTAATCCTTTTCATAGTTGAAAAGGTTCTTTCAACACTAGCTGTGGTCACTGGAAGCGTGGCCAAAACCGTAAGCAAGAAGTAGTTTATACCTCTAAAGTTAATCTTGTCACATATATCAAGCAATTTTAAAACTTCGATAGAAGGATCAATCGACGATATTTTTTCGCACCAGAGAATGTACATACTTAGCTTTAACAGTTGACAACGAAATTGCATTATCAAAGTAACATGATGTTAGCTTTTCCATTTCGTTGACTCGCCCAACTGCAGAAAAACCTGGGAGAAGAGCTTGAAACGATGGTAGAACGTCTTCTTTGACCATAAATCTGTCCGTAAGATTTTGTATTAACGATTGCATAGATCAATATAGGCACTCTAAAATAGGATTCAGTAGAAGAGGTTTCTGGATTGGAACGCGTTGTTTGTTTCAATGAAGTTCTTGGAGCTCTTCAAATAAGTTCTCGGCAAGTTTGGATGCGGATTGAAAAGCCTCTCTGAAAAAATCTTCGGCTTTTTCTCTGGTGTTCTTAAGAGAATTCAGAACTTCTTTTGTGCGGTCGATTGCAGAAACGAAATGTATTACGTACCTACTACAATACTTTGAAAAATATTTGCGCAATCTGAAAGTTTTTTTTAAATCATATGCATTTTTTACGCGCGTGTCACTATTTCTATTTAGGTATTTGTGGTTTGTATTATTCTGAGGTCATATATTATTGTGACTTTTATTTTGCAATTTTTTGGCAATCAATAACTGAAGTCGTTAACTGAACCAAAATCAATTAAACTGTAGGTACCTAGAATATTCTCATTTTAATAGCTTTTTAAATTAAATTAAATACCTAAATAGTCTCCTAAATTCAATACAAAATTGTATGCACACCTAAATAGTCTCTTGTTTCTTAACGAAGTGTTTTCAAGTAGTTGAGAACTTCAAATAAACTATACCTACCTGGATAGTCTCCTTATTTTTATAGATTTGAATTTAGTTTATTAGAAAGTTTTAGTTTTTATTCTAGATTTTCGGGGGGGGGGGGCTTCAGCCCCTCAAGCCCCCCTCTGGCTACGTGCCTGATCAGAACTACTAAAACTTATTGGGAAAATTTCTAACTTGACAGCTAATTTGACTTGTCTACAGCGCACACAGGCAAAATTTCCCAAAAACGTGGCCAATATAATTGTTCCCTTTTTTAAAACTATATTATTGCATTAATCCATCGGAAAAAGCTATTTTTAAATAAAAAAAAAAAACAATTACAACAAAAATATTTTTGAAAGTAGTAGCTATTTTCAATTTTCACAAAAACTAGAAGACATAAGACCATTTTGGTTTTTCCATTCGATTAAAAAATAATAAAACCATCTATAAGTAAAGCCAAATTAGTATACTTACTTTTATCTTCACAGCTTTTTATATCTAGTATTGCATGGCCTAAGTGTGTCAAGCTTCTCTGCTGACAGCCACGTAAACCTAACCTAACCTAACCTATTGCCATTATCTTAAAAAGTCGCAAAAAGCCGCAATGGTTTTTGATCGATTCGTAATTAGAATACTTTAAGGTATGTATATTTAAAGCCTGATTTCAATACTCAACAATGCCCAGAAGTCAAACTTTCTTTTTACGGAACAAAAAATACGTTTTTTACCAAGACTTTTGGATCAATAAGTATGTCCCAAACTTACAATATCTTAAAAAAAAATGTTATTATAATTATTCTACTTACTACAAGCAACAGATTCCATAATGATTTTTTTCATCATAAAGCATACTTATTAAAGAGTGCATATATAAAAAAAAGAAAAACAAAGTAAATCCTTGTTATCACAAGCGAAAATTGCTACTGCATGTGCTCTCTAAAGGCTTCCAATTTAGAAACTTCGTCTGTCGAAACGGTTGCAATCTATTAAACGGGATTTATCAGAAACTAAGATCATGTTATTTTTAAACAACTTTGCATTAAAAAAAAAAAAAAATAAGTTAATATTTTTTTATAGTTTTGGCCACGTTTTTGCGGAAATTTGTCTGTGTGCAGTGCGATGCTTAATTTTATATTATACATTAAGGCTGGGTTTCCCCGACAGTGAATTCAGATTTCATGTAAATGATCGCGCATGTATTAGTGAACCATCTTCATAAGACCACTATACATGTGCAATTTTGTACTCGCAATTATTCTTTATTTTCTTTTGAACTTTTATTCTGTATACTATTCTCATAGCTTTTGCAATTGAAAATTAACCATTGTCCCCCAAAACTATTTTTTCACCACAAATAATTGTTAAGTCTGTTGCCGCCCCCTCTAGCCCACTAGCGCCCACAGGGGGGCACCATCGCTTACTTTGAGAATCGATTATTTTCAGCGCCCCCAAAGAAACAAAATTAAAAAAATTGTTTTGTAATTTTTTTCGGTAAAATCAACTCTCACTTTTACTTCTCTGTGGGCCACTAGCGCCAACTTTGAGAATCGAATTTTTATTTAATTTTTGCCCGAAAATTTTGCCACCCTAGGCCCGGGCATAGAGTACCTATATTATCTAGAGAACCGACTCGTACCCCCCTTGCCTAAAACACCCGCAAATTTTATTTGAGCACAGTAAGAGAACGCTCTCCTAAATTCCCTGTCCGTGAATTCGTGTGAATTTTAGATATAGCGCATCGCTCTTCAAATTTCTCTCCCCATCTTTTTAATTCTGAAAGATACACACAAAAATACGAACATTGCTGAAACAAAGAAAAGAAAGACGTGCACGCAAGCGTTGTTTCCACCATCGCAGCTCCGATGTGACTGAGGGTCGGTGGGTTGGTTTTTGTGATTTGTTTTCATCTCAGTAAAAGAGAGATCAAATTCCAGCGCATAGAGTACCCATATTATCTAGAGAACCGACTTCAGCGCTTTTTCTCTTTCACCCTACAAGCTGCACTGAGAGGATTTCCTCCACAAGGCTGAATATGTGTTAGTTGCCGAATGCATTTTTAATGGAATCGCACTAACCTAGTGATAATTTAATGGATATTGGCTCAGTTTTGCTCAGTGCTCAGTTCTCCCACCAGATATGAAATACTTTTTTTAAAACTGCATTATAAACCATGTTCATACTTCTTGTAAAAAAAAGTCCATCGCTGGAACATAGAGTACCTATATTATCTAGAGAACCGACTCGTACCCCCCTTGCCTAAAACACCCGCAAATTTTATTTGAGCACAGTAAGAGAACGCTCTCCTAAATTCCCTGTCCGTGAATTCGTGTGAATTTTAGATATAGCGCATCGCTCTTCAAATTTCTCTCCCCATCTTTTTAATTCTGAAAGATACACACAAAAATACGAACATTGCTGAAACAAAGAAAAGAAAGACGTGCACGCAAGCGTTGTTTCCACCATCGCAGCTCCGATGTGACTGAGGGTCGGTGGGTTGGTTTTTGTGATTTGTTTTCATCTCAGTAAAAGAGAGATCAAATTCTGAATAAAATAAAATAATACTACGTTTTCACCGAAAGTTATAATCTGGTCACGGCATAAAAAGTAGATTAACTTCGACCAGTTACTTTCAAAATGCAAGTTCTGGGGTAAATCTACTTAAATCTCGGTTTATCGGTCGGTTAAAATGTAGTATATTGTTGGCTCCCAAGTCCCAATGTTTTTGGTTAATCGGTGTAGAATTGTAGACTATAGCGGCTTTACGTAGGTTGGAGGCCAATTAACAGGGCCATTATATGCGAAATTGTGGTATCATTGTATGTTTTCTTTAATAAGTTGATTGTCTGTTTGCTGTATGGCACGTGTAGCCTCATCCTGCTGGAACACCATATAATATTTTTCTTCTTTTGGGATTTTCGCTTTTAAATCCTATTTTGTACCGGTCAAACCTTTTTACATCTAATCACACCCAGTACATTTGTATCTATGCACAAGTAACGTTGTACGTACATACTTACTACTTTTTGTATAAATAAATAAATAAATAACTTTTGTTTTTCAATTTGTATGTTCTTTCAAAACATTATACAATTTATTACTTTAATTTTAAAGCTTAATATTTATATTAATTTATTTGAATTATTTAAAAAAAAAGGAATTTTAAACATATTTACAAAAAAAATTATGTATAATTTCAACTAATAAATAAATAATATTTAAATAGGTTGGCAGACAGAGAAAAAATTATAAAAAAAAAAAACTTTACAAGATAGATTCTAAATTCAACAGTAGACAACTTTTATAAAAATTTAATCAATAAAAAAATTAAATACATCATACAAAAATATTTTCTTCTAATATTTGAACTAAATTTCCATATTGTCATACAAATGTATTTATATAACAAAATCAACAGCTACTTAACTAGTTTAAACTTATTTATTAGCTTATAAATATATTTAAAAGCAAAACAAATTAATCCAACCAAAGTAGATTCCACTTTTCATTATTGAATATTCAAAGAACATATTTCACAGTTATATAATTTTGTGTATAGATCTTTACTAGTTCTATATATGCATGTATGTGTGTAGTTTCTTTGACTGTGAGCTCAGCAGAAGCCTGGATTTGTGTGCTCTATAATACACCTCTTGCAATACTTTTTCACTGCCCTATAACCCTCAATTGAAATTTGACAATCCTGTATGTTAAGCTGTTGCAATCCTCGGCAATAGTATGCGATACATTGAACACCACGATCTGTAATCATATCACAATTTCGTAAGCTAAGCTTCTTCAAATTCGGGCAACTCTCAGCTAAGGCTCTTAGACCAGCATCACTGACATCACATTTTCCAATATCAAGAGCACGCAATCGAGGGCAAGATCGTGCCAATACTGTTATTGAATCATCACTGACTGCTTCACAACCACGAGCATTAAGATATCGAAGCTTATAACATCGTCGAGCAATGACTTTTAATCCTGCATCAGAAACTCGGTCGCATTTAGCCACTGAGAGATATCGCAAAGCAGCCCCTAGCTTTGCTAGTTCATAAAGACCAAAATCGGTGATGCTAAGGCAATCAGAAACGCTTAGCTCTTTTAGAGCAATACAAAAACTTGGCACAAACTTTAAACCGGCATCTGAATAAAATAAAATAAATTAGAAATTTTAAATGAATCTGCATTCAGGATAAATAATAAAACACAAGTACCTGTAATTTGAATGCATCTTCTCAGATATAGGAACACCAACTGGGGGCAGTTCTTGACGACTACTTTAAGGCCGACATCGTCTATGGCAGTACAGTCGGTAAGATCCAAGTATTGGAGTAGGAGTCTTCTAGGCGGTTCGAGCCCTGGATTTATACTAACATTGATGATTTGAGTGCAACCTAAAAATAAAAAAAACAATATGAAGAAGTGGATGATATCCATTTTAAAAATGTTCTTAATAATTTGTAAGAGCATTTATTTTCCCTTTAAAATATATTTGCTTGAGTAAATTTTGTACACCCAATAGTATATATCAAGTTCGTTTCGCTTCAGATGCGTACATGCTTGATGCGAAACGAAAAAATCCCATACAAAAATGACACAACGAAAATATAAACGAAATACTTCGTTCTGCTTTTTATTTTGCAGTACATACCTACGCTGTTGGATAATTGATAATTGTAGCAGATTATTTGGAAAAGTATCGCCCCTCCTTTTCGCACACAATTACATATGTAATTGGACAACGTCCAAATCCTTTTTGACATGAATTTGATTGGTGTGCCTTTCTGTTCAAGCCCGAATAGAATTTAACGAAAAACGAATTAAGGGCCCATAGAATTTTCGTGGTTTTAAGGTAGAAATGTAATAGTCGGAAGCAAATGCCAAAACCGAACGAAAAGTTCGACACTGATGGAGCGGTCGGTGAGCGCTCTTCACTTCCGAGAGCAAAAATTAACAAAAACTGGACGAAACTAAGCAAACCTTAATTATGGGTACGTCATATTAAATCTCTATATTCGACTCGTCATTTTCGTCCAATTCTCTTCAAGTTTGCCGAAAAACTCACTTGATATTTCAAATGTGTCTCCCAGTGCTCTGCAATAAATAGTGTTTTTTATCCCAAGGTAGTTCTTTTCCTTTTACAACCATTTTCAAGAGAATGCATTGGTTACATTGGTAGATAGTTTGAATATCAACCTTGTTGAAACATGCGCTGTATAAAGTCAATGATGGAGAGAGTTATTTGCAAAGAGATGGAATCAACCTGTATCAATATGCACAAAGAATAAGGGGTGAAATCGGCTAAGGGGATAAGTGATTGTCATATCAATTATAGTCACATCACATTTGATTGTCATTGAGTTTTCCGCTGGGTAAGGTGATTCAACTCAATTTAATTCAATTGAATACTTTCAAATGACATTTGTCAAAAACATGGTTGCCATAGTGAAATTTTCAAATGTTTCTTATAAGCTATCGAAATTATAGAACGAAAAAGACATCTCTGCAACTAAATTCTTATATTTTCTTCATTTAATTTAAACTTAACTATTTCGTTCACAGGAATGTTTATTTGTGTTAAAAAAAGAACTCAGAAAAAGTTGTATGATTTTTGTAGGCTGGTTGTAATTCTAGTCGTACTGCGGCTGAAACGTCAAATGTGTTGGAAAATGACAATCACATTTTTTATGTGATAGCTCTTTAGCTATGAAATGTATTTCATCATCATATCAAATGATATCATTTTACAAAGACGAATTTGGTTAACTGTGATAATAACTTATCGCAAATCACCTTACAAGGTTCCACACAAGAGCTTTGCAACTTTAACTCATTGGGAAACGATAGAAATTTGTAGATGGCGCTTCCAAAAAGTACAAAAAAAAGAAGCAAATCAAGAAATCACCAAAACGATGTAGAATATCACAGGGAAGGCTACGCCATCCAACTAGGTTCAACAAGGTAAAGTAAGTAAAACAATAATTTTTTTCGCTCCTCGTTTGAAAACTACACCGTGAAATGTCTTTAGAATGCGATTTCACGTCAATCTTACCTTTGAAAATCATCAAACTGTTGGAAAATTCAACTTACCAGTAATATCCAAATGTTGCAAATTGGTGCATTTTGTCAAGACATCACACAGTGCCTGATTGGTTACACTTATACATGTTTGAAGTTGTAAATGCGTCAGCTCTGGGCATCGTCGTGTTAGTAAAACAAGTCCTTTATCAGAAATTCGACAACCATCGGATAGCATTACTCTCTCAACATCTGGACACGAACCATTTCTACTTTGACCACACAATTGTCGAAATATCATTTTAAGTGCCTTATCACCGCCTATGTGTTCACCTTTTAAGGTAATTATTTTCCAAAGGACCGGTCGCCATGCCAAATTCTCAAAACGCCTACACACTCTCGCAACATTGCACAATTCACAGCTGTCAAGCCAGCCCATTATCTTTAATACAGCCTCATCTGGTAATCGATCAAAGCCAGGCCCCGACCGGCAAGGCCCTTTTTTACTCCATGGTCCTGGTCCCGGTATTGGATGACCGGTTGGTGATGGTGACACCAAAGTGGCATAACCTTGATCCAAACTGGGAGAGAAACGACCCATATTGGAGAAGCCCTCAGACAAGCTTTTCACTTTGGACGGATGGAAACGTTTGTCAAGGCCCACATTGGATGAATGATTGGAATACGAGGAATCACGTTGTTGATTGACGTTGGTATAAGCTGCTGGGGAACCTTGTGTTCGATCAAGAAGGTATCGATCAGAGCCACTGGTTTCACTCGGGCTCGATGGTCGATGTAGTAGATGCGATTCTATAAACAGAAAAAAAAATGTATTAGAAAAATAAAAGAGTTCCAACTCTCTCTCTCTCTCTCAACATACCATGCAGCCGATCACTACCATTAAATTCGCATAAATTTCTTAAATCATCCTCCAGGAAGTAGCGTTCATTTTGAAAATGATTCGCCTCCGAGCCTAGAGGAAGTCCTCGAATGGCACCTTGAATATACAATTGATCCATTTTCTTCTCGAGAAAATATTGCCCGCTACCAACAGACGATGCATTCGGTGGTACACTACGTCTGCCATTTATCTTTCCGCCACAATTGCCATTATTCACCTTCGGTTCATCGCTAGAGTCCTCGTTATTATCAGCAGCCGGAAGAATGTACGCACTCGGTGTTCGTGCTTCACGATACTGAAGTAAACTCTCAATAGGTGTGTAATTTCGAAGTGGCACTGGCCGGTGTCGACTTTGTGGATTTACTTGTGGATTTCGTCGCATATCATAAGCCTGCTCCATGGAAGATGAAGAGCTTCTCGATAAATGATACATCCCAGGTAAATTATTCCCACAATGGGGATGATTTTCTCCCCCAACTTGTTGTGACACTGACGAAGATGTGTAAATAATGTCATCTGTGTCAATACTCAGGTCTGGAGATTTTCTCGACATCTGATACACTTGCGGATTAAGCGGACTTGAGCTCAGTGGATGATGATACTGTTGTTGGGTATCCAAAACGGTTGTGTTGCGACCTAAAGACGCCAAGGGACACTCTACAGGCGGCCCCCGGCGTGTTTGGTGTGACATCGCTGCGTATGGACTATCCTGAAAGAAGAGAAGAAAAAAAAAAATATAAAGTTAGTCATCCATTGTGCCACATCCAACTGAAGTTTTAAAAGATAACAATATGCAAAGTGCATTCATTATGATGACTGCAATATTCAATGAGTGTATGTGGGTGGACAGAGAAATGTGCAAAGATAAGTGGTGCATAGCACACCTACGACATTGGATCCCATCATTATATGCGTATATGTATATACCTATGCTGAGAATGGGTGTGTGTTTATAGTTTACTGCATTAACCGATCAATTTGTTTTTCATTTCGATTTCGTATCTTATTCTTCTTTAAACTTAAGAAAAAATGTAAATAAAATACCACAAAGAGATTCGCTTGGAATTGTCATTAATCATGAATGCACAAAATTGATTAGTTACAAAGAAATATTTATAAACATTGCGGGATTGGACATTAAAATTATATTTTAAAAAAAAATAATAAGAATATCAGATCAGGCGTAAAGCGAAATGGCATCAGGTATTCAATAAAACAAAAAAGGTAAAAGTTTTTCAAGGAATTTCAAAAATATAAAAGCTTAGGGGAAATAATTTAATTTTTCAAGATTTCTCTTATTCGTGTTTTTTGTTATTTCCGTAGTTTTTTATCAAATTTCTTTTTAACAATTTAGCAGTCGTTAGAGTTATAAGAATGCGACCACCGGAATAAGGACTTCAAATATAAATGTAATGAAAAGAGAGGTGAAATTCTTTGTGGCTTTAAGATAATATATGTTTGAAAATTAAGCGGAGCAACGCAAGCACGGGTCCCCTAGTTTGTAAATATCAATGAAATTTTGAAATTTAAAAATGATAACTTCGACACCTTTTAATAATGTTGCACGAATTTTAAACATTATGGGTTCACCGCATATCTTGCAAACATTTTCTAAAAAGATAGGAGACTTAAGTGTTTTAGTATTTGAAAATTTTCTCTTACAGCATCACTTATTGTAATTGTTAGAAATAAAAGTAGCATTATTGTTATATTAGGCAGGCTAACTTCTAGTCTAAACTGCTCAAGTTGGCTTGTATTAATTAAACCACTTTTTTTTTGTCTGTAGAAAATTAAAGCTCTTAACCGTACGCGTTCGATCTTAAATTCGTCTTTAACAACGTCGTGCTTATGAGATGTGGGATATCTAAATTAAAATCACATTCATAATTAATCGGGGTAGTAAAGTTAAATTTTTTCACCATATTCCTTAGTTTGCCGGATTTCAACATTGACTCTATCTAGAGAAGAAAATAATTTTCGTTGCAACTCTTTTTCGAGTATTTTTGCTTCCGCCCCCGCCGTCACCTGATTCTATCAAAATTTTGACTAATGTGGTTGAACATTGCTGCCCCTAGCAAAGTGCCACTCGAATCGTTTGGAAAATTGGCACTCCCTACCAAAGTGCCGCCCGGGGCTTGTGCCTCTCGGGTCCTGCCTGCCACGCTCCGCCACTGCCAAACTTCCCTGGACCTGTTATATTTCTCCTTTACAGGTTTAAACCAATCAACCTCCGTATATTTCTCTCCACGAAAGTCTATTCTTCCAGATATAGATACTATATTATTATTAATTAATTAATTTTTAGGAGTAAGAACGTGTGAAAGTTTTATGACTGTCAAATTCTTCTAGATTAACGTCATTCGTCATAATTATAGCAGTTTTTTATTTATTAAGGTACTGTTTATAGACGTTTCTCTTTTTTAGTCCCTAGCGGAGCTTGAGCGAACAGAGTTCGTTCCGAATCGAGCGTGACCTGAGCGCTCCGATCTATTTGCGAAACACAATTTAGCACTGAACATATGATTAGTAAACTGTCAAATTATATGAAAACTAGCCTACCTGTGCGAGAATTCTCGCAATTACATAATAAGACGCACTGTCATTTAATATCAAATAATTTTGTGAACTGGCCTGATAAATTGAACCGACCTAATGTCACATTCCAAAATACTATCAATTGGAAAGTGGGAGTATTCATTTAAGAGTTCATTCAATTTTTTACAAAAAAAAAATGCAGTTTTTGGACAAATTATTAACATTTTTAAAATAAAATTATAATTCGTCGAATCAGCAGGTAATTCCGCTTAGTTTGACACCTCATTTGTCAAAATCGGTGTGGTATGAGAGTCGGAAAAGCCATCCAGACTATAAAAATAATACATAGATGATTAAGCTCTGAGCTAAAAAAAAAAATTCAAGTTTAGAGCTCAAAGCACTCCGCTCCGAGATAAAAAAGTAACATAGTCCCCTTTCACACGAGGAAACTGATGGTCTTATTTATAGACGTTGTCTAACTTTAGACAACTGTCCAACTTTGGCATTTCTCCATAAAATAATTATTGCTAGAAGTCAATCGATCAAAAAATCCATACCAAAACGGATATTAATATGGTTTGTTCGATAAGGCTTGATGAGATCATCTTGTGAAGCTCTAAAGCATTTTTTGAAAAACCTGAACTCGCGTCTGGTGAACAAGAAAGGTTTTTGCTTTGCTTTTTTCTTTTTGAGTAAATAAATAAAACTGTCAAATTGACATTTATATTTCTTTAATTGGCAAGCATTTCTTGTAGTTTGTATATTTTCATTTTCATTTTATTTTTTCAATAGAAATTTAAAGAAATTAAATTTATTTTAAAATGGAATAATTGAAAATCACCATAAAATGGAAACATTTGATGTTGTGGAATGTAAAGCAAAAAAGCTTCTGAAGCTTTCATTTACATTTAATTTAAAAAAAAAAACACAATTATTTATTGCACTTAGATGTCAACTCAAGGACCAGGGTAAAGGTCAACGAATAAAGTTAATGTTTGTACATTTCGCATATAAATGCCAACCTCATTTCCACTTAATTTTTTCTAACTAATGAATGACAAATTTGACAGCACAGGATGGTTGATACCAAAAAAAGAGATACTTTTTTCTTGTATATTCTTTTTGGAATCAACCACACTGTCCTCCATCAAGTAAGATTTCATCTTTTGGTAAAAGACTAATAGAAACCTAGCATAATGCTTGATTCACAATGCGACGAGACAACGACACGTTGACGTGACGAGATCTCTTTGCAGATGTTCTCTCTTAACCACGAATTTAAAACAACGAAATAATACATATTAAAGCATTTCTCGTCATCACGTAACGTCATAAGTTCGAAAAATTGAAAAAAAAAAGACGCGACGTAACGACGAGAAATTATTTCATTGTTTTAAGTTCATCATTAAAAGAGGAAAATTGTGAAGAGATCTCGTGACGTCGACGTCTCGCTTTCTCGTCACATTGTGAATCAGGCATAAGGATTCTTAAGTCTAAAAATTAAATCATCACTTGCTCTGTAAACGATTCTCCGATTCTCTAAAAAAATCTCTTCCTATGCCTATCCCGATTGCTCACCAATGGCTTTCAATAATATTAGGATTTGAGTCGGTCTATGAAAACCTTTCTGGAGTAAGCAAATTCTATATAACCCTACCATAAAATTCCCTACTACCAAGACTTACCGTGATAATATCATATTTACCGTGCAATGTTTTTTTTTTTAATTTAGAAAAGAATAAAATAAAATAATTAACGACAAATGAACCATTTAAAAACATAGAAAACATCGCACGAGATAACTAGTTAAAGACTAACTAATTAAAAACTAAGAACATCAAATTATCCAACAAAAGACTATTCAATATAATAAGTTTGTTTCCCTTTTCATGAACGTTCTATGATAACTTCATATTAATTTAAAAAAAAAAGGCCGCAAAACATAGAAAACATTGCACGATGAAATTAAAATTTTCACAACTATTGTGCTAACGTTAATAAACCATTTACTTTGAAAATTTTAATTTTGTCGTGCTATGTTTTTTGCTATTAACTACGCAAAGCCGGCAAAAAAACATAGAAAAATTAACAACAAATTAAAAATTATCGCAACTTATTAATGGCAAATTATACACCAATTTTCGATCCGCGAATATTGCTTCTTTAAACGCGTACCTATGTATGTATACTGTACAATTCTACATATGCGTAGCTTCTTTGGAGCAACAATTCTCTGTACTAAGTTATTCATTTCATTTTTCTATAGAACCAAAAAGAATTTTGTTTTCGTCAAACAAAGAGCAATGAAATAAATAGTTGACGCAATCAGAAAACGACAGAAAAATAAACCCACACTCAAATCGTCACTTTAGCCGATTTCACCTCAGGATATAATCAAATTAAGAAAACGATGTTAAATTGACATTAAACATTCGTTTATTTAACACTTAGATTTTGGACACCCAAGTGAGAAAAAGGTTGCTTAAGTTTATGCAAATTAAATTCTTCTCAAAAAAAAGAAGAAAAATAAATATTTTTCTTTTAAAATTCTTTAATCATAAATTATTTAAACTTGAATTCAAGCCAACGTCAAAAATTATATTTTTTCGTGCTCCTTAAATTTAATCGGGTGCTCTATATGCGCTGTTATACGTTTTGCTATCGAATTATTTTGAAATAAAGAGTAAAAGAAATCGTGTAACTACGTATGTTTCCCACCTTAGGAGGTTTTTTTTTAATAAAAAAAAAAATATAAAAATATCTTTAAGAGAATCTATCTGAGAGATAAAAAAAATGGAATTGAATTTTATAAAATCAAAAAAGGTGTGTGATGCTGTGCTGGTTGTTGTCTTCTATACACTCGACTCAAGGTATTATGTGCAAGTTTAAGGGAATCACTTCACAAACCAAAACAACCCATAAATAACCCCCACTTAAAAGATAAAGATGAATTTTATTCTAATTTTTTTTTTCTATTACCTCTATTCGGTTATTTTTTTTTTCTCTGTTTAAAGTTTAAAAAAATATCTTTCATGGTGTTGGAATAATGTACATACTTTTTGTGTGTGGGTTATAGGTAAGGTATCTTGAACTATAGACAGGCCACCTTTTGAGATTTATGAGTAATATTCGGAACAATTTCAATGAATAGATTATGCTAATCGAGACATTCCGAAAAAGGGTTATTTTACAAATTCGATATATTTGAAAATAGATTAACATTTATCAACAATGCGCCAAGGAAGTTTAGCTTGAAGCTATGTATGAAGTGAAATTCGACTATGTGCGTCGTCGTGATGTGATTGCATGTGGTTAAGGTTTAGGTTTTTTTCTTGTTGATTTTGATTGTAGCGACTTAAATTAATTCGACGCGGGCCTTACACCTTTCTTCGTCGAGTATAGGTATATGGAGAGTATTCTAATTTGTCAAACAATTTATTCAATTTGTTGTTGGACTCATTTATTTAATGCGGATTTAAGTGCCCAGCATCAACATGGAGTGTTCATAAATTTTTTGATTTTACTAACTGACAAAACAACATGCACTCTAGCGGTATATTTTCAAATTTATGGATATCGATATTATATTTGATTTTGTAGGCTGAAAATTTATTTCTGATAGTTTGAATTTCATGTTATCATTGTTACTTAAATTATTTTGAAAGTTAGTCAAAAAACAACCGTTTTGATGGGATACAATACAGGAAGGCTAATTTATTTATTTATTTATGTCTGAAAGAGGGCTTTTAAAAAAGCTTAAGACCATGTTTTGGGAACATCGTCATGACCTTATAGGGAAATCATCTTTTATGTGAGTATATTTTTTTCTGCGAGAGCGATATTATGACTAGGGTCGTATATAGCTTGAGTTGGTGGTGTCCCGATGGCATATAAATTACACAACAATCTATAGACAGTTTTTTTTTTTTTTAAATTGACGAGGTCTTAGAATTTTGGTTTATCAAATTTTTAATCAAAGTTCTAAAATTGTTTTTTTTTTTTTTTTTTTTGTGACAAAATTGATTTAATTTCATTTCAGAATCCACTCAAGAGACACTAATGTTTTCAAAAGCAAAAAAAAAAATGATCAAAAAAATGATCAAGGTTCATACGAAAATGTATATTTTTTTTTGTTTGAAACTGGCTAACGTAATCATGCCGAAGGTCTATAGGGATCGAATCCCATGAAATGAATAAAATGTTAATTAAACGTATCCAAATGTTCACGAAATTTACAGATTACAGGGATGTCAGTAAGTATATGAGAATATATTTAGACAACTGTTGGAATGCGTTTATAAATAAGGAAATATGCCCGACTATATAGACAGCTGGACAACAACAGTCGTATTTATTAGATTTCCTTAGAACACTCTTAGACAGTTGTCCAGCTAGCCATTGTCTAAATAGTTGGGCATCTCCTTATTTATAAATGCATTTCAACAGTGGCCTACAAATGTTCTCATACACTCACTCACATCCCTGTAATCTGTCAATTTCGTGAGCATTTGGATACGTTCAATTTACATTTCGATCATTTGAAGATTAATTTTCAATTTTTTGTTCATTGAACGTACCCACTTTAGAATAGGTTTCGACAACCAATTTTAGCGTCTAAGTTAGACACTCGATGGAACATGATTATAAATAAGGTTTTCGACTTGGACAGGTGTCCAAAGTTAGATATACTTTGGAATGGGTTTATAAATATGACTGCAAGTGTCCAAGTGCTGTAAGGAAATCTAATAAATACGACTGTTGAACATTTATATTTAACTGTTGTCTTTATCAATAAGTCAATATCATTCTTTTCAAAATAACTTTATAATTCTTCATTCATTGAACATACCCAATACACTTTAGAAAAGGTTTGGACAACCCATTGCAGTGTCTAAGTTAGACAATCGATGGAAAGTGTTCATAAATACATTTTTGGAATTGATCAGCTGTTCAAACTTAGATATACTTTGGAATCGATTTATAAATAATAGCGTTTTTGTTTAGTAATCCGGAAGGCTCCGGAACTCTCTGATCCGCATTTCCAAACGAACAATTTGCAACACTTTTTTGATGTGTAAACATCTATGTATACCGCCGGCGGTAAGGTAAATTAAAAACGTGGACATTTCTGTAGCACATTAGGTTGTGCTGTTACACGTTACTATACGTTGATGTATATTGGATTGACTGCTTTTAAAGGCTGCAATTACCCCCTGCGATTTTTAAGTACGTAGGCGGGGGACGTATGCGGTGGACGAGGTGAAGAAAGTTGCAGAGGTTGAAATAATTGCAGAGTTATCGCTCTTTCTTATTTGTGCTTTTTCTTATTGTTTGACACATAAGCGGAGTAAAGAGTGTGAAGAGATATTTCCTTCTCATTTAACAAAAATTGAAGCTATTAAAATTTGCAGCGTTTAAATGGATGCTGCAATTCGAAAGAAACTCAAAAGAGAAACGTCACCGTTAAAAATTGCAGTCGTCTAAAAGCAATCGTACGTTCAATATTGGGTATGTTCCTTCATAGCACAAGCTAAATCAAAAGGTCGAGTTAAGTTTGGGTTAAAGTTTGGTTGACAGTTTGAGCTCGACGCGTTTTGTGATGCAAAACCAGCACTTGAATATTTAATTCCCGGCACGCACTCTTTTTTGATTCTGAAGTTTGTGTTTCATTGTGATTGTGAATCGTCAATTTCTGCAAATCCAGAATCGATTTCATGTTCTTTTTAGAAGAAGAACTGTCATTTAGTGCCAAACGAATGATTTCAAAAGCATTCGGAATGCTTCTGAACGCTTCCGGACGACCTAACGAAACCGATATATGTAAGACTCCAAGAATCCAATCGAACGACGCGACGCAGCAGACTTGTTTGTCAGTTTTGGAAGTAAAAAGTAATAGATTACCTTTTATTTGACACAAGCCCTCCAGAATTTTAAAGAGTAGATAAATGTTTATAAATAAGGATTTAAGAAACGTTGAATAGAGGCGAATTAAAACCTTATGGATTTGAATAAGTATTTATTCAAATTTAAATTTTTTTTAAAAGTTAGAGGGGTTACAAACATCTACATCCATACCAACCTATTTAAGAAGTACCTTCTTAAATAGGTTGGTATGACCTAGTTCTAAATTTTAAGCAACTCATAAGGTCTGTTCGTTTACTTTACCAGTTTTATTTTTTTTATATGAACTTTGACATTCTTTGGACTAAAAATTGTAGAAATGGGCAGTTTTGAAAAGTAAATGCGTAATAACCTATTAGGCGTGTTTATTTGTCGATAAGGAATTGGATGAAAAAAATGGCATCGGTGCAAAGCGATTAACACGTAAATACAACAACAATTTGGGTCCATATCGACTTAGTTAAGTCCAGATAGTTTCGGGACTTAACTTTAGTTCCGATAAAAACTGTATTACCGAAAAATTATCATTTTGCTATCGATAGTTTGTAAGTAAACGTCAAATTATCTGAATAATCGAATGGAACAATTTTTTTTATTAGAACAAAATGGCGATCATTGGAATTTAGTTTGTTTGCCTAGTAAGTACTTGAAATTAAGTTCTATATTTTTATATATTTTTATTTCATGAAGAAAAATAATTTTCTATGAGTTTTCTTTTTATTTTAATGTGGCATGGCTGATTAGTTTTTTGTTTTGCATGCTTGCAACAAAGTTGAAAGGGTAGTGATGGTAATTTTTAACCTTGTTTTCTGTGATTACTTTGGTAAGTCTCGATGTCGTTTTTTCCCCCAACTCCATATTGACTTGCAAAAAAAAAACAATTAAACATTAAGCCCAGTGTCGCAGACCGCAGTCGAAGTAAAGAGGAATTAAGTATGGCGAATGTAAAAAACTAACGCCGAATTTCCTACCGTATTGGTCATTAAGTGTCCCTTACTCAGACTGCAAAACTAGACCTTAAACGTAAAAATTTGGGAATTTTAAGTGTGCGCATTATAAAACTAGCCCTTAATATTGCAAAAAAAAAAAAAATAAAAAATAAATATTTCTGAATTTTATAACCTTTCTCTTCAACTATATGCCACTGTATTAATAAATAAATACCTTACACACCGCCACAGTGCACAATATTAAAGGTAATGGCGCAAAATTTTAAACGATTTAGTAAAATGTTAAAGCCATTTTAGTAAGTTACTAAGTTAAAAAGAAGATTTTGTTAATTTTAAACGATTTTAGCAACTTACTATCTCTTAACATTTTACTAAAGTTAAAATCACAAAATGGCTACTTTAACTTTTAGTAACTTGCTAAATCCATATGAAATCTGTCATTTTCCTCGAAAAAAATTTGTTGGCAAAGAGTTAAATTGTGTTTTTTTTTATGATTCCTGTGCTAATTGTTTTTTAAAGTAAATAAAATTAAATTAAATGTTTTCGGAAGACATCAAGAGTTACTGAAGCTAATGGAGGTGCTGATTCCATAAAGGTATCAACCATCCCTGCACGGTTTATAGTTGGTCAGGTACACTCCAAAATGTTTTAAATTTTTCTTCATGATGGCAAAAATTAAGAAAATTGAAAAAGGTTTTGGAGTGTATCTGGCCAACGGTAAATCAAATTATTAGGTCCGTTCCCTAGGTTTGGGATTGTTTACTTTGTTTTTCTTTCACGAACTGTCATTGTTTGGACGTGTTCAGATGCAACATTTTTAATAAAAGGGAATAAGTATTTTACTAGTTAGTAAAACGAAAAAAAAGGATTAAAATTTCCGAAGAGCTAGTAAATTACTAAATGTTTAGCAAATTGCTAACTAGTAATATGCTAAGCCCTTAACAATAGGTTGTTTAAAATTTTGCGCCAATATCATTAGCGTTTTCATTTTCTTCAGTTCTGTGCATCTGTCAAAATTGATGAAAATGGTGGATCCAGTATCCCTTTTCTTGTCTAATTTCAATATGTTCTTGTTTTTTTTCAATGATGCGGTGAGTAGCTCTTGTGAACAGCCATTTTTTATTTCTGACACTTGCAAGTTTGACAACCTGAGCAATTCATTACATTAGATTTGTGTACTGTGACACAACGCATCTTTAATGTTTAGCCATTTTATTTATCGCTTTGAATCATTATTAAAGCAAATATGTAAGTAAACATGCATTTTATTTTGTAAATCGAAAAGCAATTTTCTGAATGTTTGCACTGAAAATTGAATATATGTTTAAAATGTAGATATCAATTAAATGTTTTCCGTAGATAAAAATCACAAAAGAGTCCCAAGGCTGTTTAAGCTCCTACTATAATGTATATACAATATCTACTTGCACTAAAGTATTCTACAAATCTCTAGTACCATTATACATTCAGAAAAAAAACAAAAACATAATTGTCCGACTATTAAGCCCATTTACCTATATATCCACATCCTTTCCAATCTACATCCATTCATCCTAGAAAAATGTAATTCTGCTAACTATAAAGGTACCTTAAGAGAAAAACTAGTCTTGGATATATTATACGACACAAAGTATACACATTATTTCTCTTGATTGATGGATAAAGCGATATAGTTCGATAGAAGAAGCGCTAAAGTCTAGATATTTGTACCTGAGAATCGCCACAAAAACACACACACACACCATTGGAGCTAAACTAAAGCTAAGTTTGGAAAAGAAAACAATTTATGTAACGGGTGGGCCATCTAGTGGTTTCTTTTTAAATCATAGGTTATTTTGACACTAACAGCTGTTTCCCACTCGAAATCTTGACTGAAAGTCAGAAAAATACCGCCGCGATACGAAATGAGTCGCTTTACGCTTGAACAACGTTGGGAAATATTGAAAACTTATTTCCAAAGTGAGTGCTGTGTAGCCCAAATAGTGCGTTTTTTGGAAAAGAAGCACATTTTCATCTCAGCGGCTACGTTAACAAACAAAACTTCCACATTTGGGGCTCGGAAAACCCGCACGTTATTGTCGAGAAGCCATTGCATCCGCAGAGAGTGACAGTTTGGTGCGAATTGTGGAGTGGTGGCGTCATTGGACATGAGGCTGGGAACAACGTTTCGGCAACGGTGGGCGTTACAGAGCCATGTTAACCGACTTTTTTTTACTGAAATTGAAGATACGGATTTGGACGACCTCTGGTTCATGCAGGATGGCGCGCCATGCCACAGTCGATCTTTTGCGCACCAAATTCCCAAATCATGTTATCAGCCATCTTGGCTATGTCAATTGGTCGCCTCGGAGCTGCGATTTGAAACCTATCGACTTTTTTTTGTGCTACATCCCGAAAACATCAACAAGGTCTTGGAAAATTAAAGTAACAGAATGCGCAATTGTGGAGACAGCTGAGGCAGCTAGTTCAACGTCGTTGTGTTCCAAAATTAATGAGAATGTTTGTTCTTACTAATAAAGCCATAATACATGGAAACAATTTAATTTTGTTCATTTTATTGCATTTTTTAAAAAGAAACTTGTATTTGTCCCACCCTGTACATTCATTATGTATGTAAGGATTCTCAATTTTACAGTCCATCCTTTTTGTTGTTATCTGATCATTTCTGACAACATGCGCGTTACCGCATCACAGGTATCTATCTACATTCTTGTGTTTCCGGTAGCCACAAAACAACCCAAGTTCTTATAGTTATTGCGATTAGCCCTTAATTAATTACCATGTTCCCAGTTCCTTTATGATAAATGCAAGTAATCATTTTAATCATTGTTGGTTTAATAGCCCATAAGCTTACAAAGAAAAAAATCGTTTGTGTTTATGTATGTACAGTACATATGTATATATAAGGACCGGGCGATTTACATATATAAATATGGCAAATGTGGATTTCTATTTCTATAATTAATAATAACTTAAAGCTGTTCCTACGTTCTGTAACTCTTGCATCGATAAAATTGGTCGAGAAACGGTGAAAAATGGAACAAAACTCATACGATTTGTTTCAATTTTCATCGTTTCTCGACTAATTTGAACGATGTGATAATAACAGAACGTAGGGACTGGTTGATGTGGAAACGGTTTTTTTAGTGGCAGGTACATAAATTGTAGGGCCAAAAGTCCGAAATTTAATTTCCGACCGAATTGTTTAATTTTAACACAACATGGTTGGCCAAAAGTCAATAATTTGGTGAGTTAACTCGGATCTAATTTTAATCTTTGACTGAAAAACTGGGTCTTAGATACAAAATATTGATACTTACGTACATATTCATTTTTAAATAAAAAAATTTCATTGAATGATGGATCAGTTTGCATCAACAAAATTATTCTAATACTTAAACATTGTCCTCGTATATAGGTAAGTATGTGTTCAGGGAAAGAAAAAACTACTTTCAGTTGGTTTTAACACAAATAAATTTCTGATCAATGTGTTTGTTCAGCCATTAGAGCCGGTTTATGAGATAAAACAATCCATGCAAAAAAGTTGTAAACAAAAATCCAATAGCTGTTTTTCCACATTTTAGTGAGTAAAACTTGCAAAAAAAAATATAATAATCAACCACCACACTATTTCATGTAAACATGCAGGAGCGAATTTAATTTTAATACATAGTCAGGCTCTTGAGAAATACATATAATGCCAATGCTTTCAAATTGCAAAATTTATTCTTTACCCAACGGCTCTGTTAATGGCAATATTTATAAATTGCCTCGTTAATTGCGATTGCTTTGAACATTGCCAACGGAGACACTTTGGCAATGAAAATTTTTGCTCATCAACACCGAGGAAATAAATTTTGACGTTTCGCCTTTTCAAAATGGTCTATTCGCCGTTTTGAATGATTTTTCATTTATTTTGAAATTAAAGAAATCTGAGAAAGCACAACAAAAATTAGGTGGGATAAAATTTTATATTATGAAAAACAGTTAATTTAAACAGCAGAAAAACATTTGCATTTGATCACTATTCCTGTACCGACACAACTGCAATTGCCTGGGAACAAAATGCATTTGCCATTAAAATTTCTTTTCTTTAAAATCGATGAGAAAATTTATGGAACCTGAAATATCGATGTTTTTCGAAATCGATGTATTCCTTTCTTTTCTATTTTGATAGCCAAATACTTTTAAATTTACATCAAAACTTGTTTTTGACTTAAAGCCGTTTGTTCATGGTAGGTTAAATCTGTAATAAAGGTTCTGACTCTGGTTCTGATGTTTAAAATTTTAAATTAAGGAATCATTTAGCCGATTTTCTTCTCTAAGAAATTGCATTACAATGATCTGTGCCTACGTTCTGTAACTCACATCGATAAAATTAGTCGAGAAATGATGAAAATTGAAACAAATCATGAGTTTTAATTTATTTTTCAACGTTTCTGGACCAATGTTATCGATGAGAGAATTACAGAACGTGCACTGTATGATATTTGGAGCAAATCTGTCCACCTGTTTAACCTCTTTCTCGATGGACCATATAGTGCACAGACGTAGAAATCAACAGACGGTATGGTAAAACTACTTTTTAAGACTTCTCCATGTTTACACGAAACCAATACTTGCCCTATAGAACATGTAAAAAGAAACAAAAATTTCCACACCACATTGTTTTATCAAGTACATTTTTAAATTTACGTGATGTGAACATTTTATCGGGATTGAATCTTAAATGAATTCTTAATTTTAAAAACGAAAATTGTACACAAGAGAATTACTTTTTATAAAATGTGTACAGCAAAAAAGAGAAAGGAAAATAGATATATAAACACGATTTGGAATACCTTATTTGTAACTAGTTCTAACCACTCTCTTTACTGAGAGCCCGCAAAGCCCCTTGTTGCATGAAAAGTATTCATATTCCTTTCCCATGAAATGATCGATTTCCAAAATCCTTTCAGCCAAAAAAGTGCAAAAAAATGTAGGTACTTTCCCATTTAATATTTATAAGAATGATGTTTTTTGTAGAAAGCACACGTAGTTGAAGTTTCTTTCTTTGCATTTGATTTACAGAAACCATTTTATTTGTAATTTTTAGTCGATGTATTTAATCTTAAAATCGATTTCTGAAATCGATGATTTTTCTCTCAAATCGATTTTCGCTGACAACTAGCTATCGCTCATTTCTACTCGGTTGTCAAACCATAAACGTCAATGTTCAAACAGAAAAAATCTTCAAATTTTCATTCCTGCTTTCGTTACTTCATTCCCCCTACATTTCTACACCCCTTACCCAAGCTGTCAAAAGCACGAAAGACGAAACGAACGAAAAAAAGACTCGTGTAATTAGCGTCTATATGTTTTTTAGGAAACATACTTACATATGTACCTTATACCAGTATGTATTTGCTTTCAAAAATATCTAAACAAATGTCAGTTTCATCAAAGTCAAGAGAGGTGTATAGGTATTTCTAATTAGTTAAAAGCCTTTTACACTTCGAATGTTGACTTCTCCAAGTGGTCAAACATCTGAGTACATTTGACACTGCAAATGTTGACCAAGTGATCAAAAGTCCGATTAAAATATCAGAAAAAATACACACATGCATTAGTGACATTTGCTTGTGAAAATTTTTACTAAAATAATGTTTTGTATTTAAAATATATCTAATTTTTTTTAGAAACCCACAAACGGCCATAAATTCTGTTAAATTTTATCTAAAGTTTAATTTTTGACACTAATGAGGTTAATCTATACGTAGAATATATACAAAATTTAATCTCGATTAAAATTTAAACCGATTCACACACGGACTAACTGACACTTATACCCTATATGAGCAATCCAGCACTGTAACCCATATCGTATCTTGAATGAAATATACAAATCAGAAAGGTGTTAAATTATACACCACACCACCACCACCATCACCACACACAAAAACTTGTCTGTCGTGTTTTTTGAATCGAAATTACAACAAATTTTATTTTAAAATTTTCATTTATCTATGAACAATATTTTGTGTGACCGCACAATGTCATTCACTACGAATTCGTTTGGGTTTTGATTTTATTTCTTCTGGGTGCGTTCAGCAATCACAATTCAATCAAAAAATACCACAAGAAATTTTACTTTAGGGCAACAAGTTTTCCATTTGATTTGTTTAGATTAGACATAGCATAGCACTGCTGCTGTTGTATGAATCTGTTATGAAGGTCTGAGGTTTTTGGTAATTATACTACTCAAAAGAAATTGCATTCCCATAACAACTCAATTTTCATTTCAAATGGCATTTGTTGTATAAAGGTAGTACTTACATACATAGGTTAGGTAGCAAGTTAGTAAAATATTGAAATGTAGGTCATGAAATTTGAATATTATTCTATAAAGAAGAAGGAAGAAATCACAGAAGAAAGGTGGTATGTATTATGCCTGGGGAAAGAAATATAATATAATTTGCATAGCTTCCTATGTAAATGCGATTAATATTCTCTTTTTATTCATCCTTTCTATTTATATCGAAATAACATACCATCTGCTGCAGGGGTTAACAAAAATTTTCCTAAAAGCTTTACCCACCTATGCACATAAGTATACAAAATGAGAATCTCTTATAACTTTGGGTTTTCTATTTTGGGATAAGTAACTTGATAGAACTGTCAAACATTCATAAAGTATCATTTCCATGCATGTTCAAATTATTTTACATAAATATTTTTGGCTTAGCCCAATTTTGCTTTAAGCCTATTAGGTATACAGTTCCTTCTCGAAAAAAAAAATATATGTACCTACTTCTTATGGGAGTGTTTTTATTGAATCAAAATTTTTGACGTTTAAAATTTTACTATCGAACTGTGAACCAAACCTTTTGAAACAAATTTATATTCACGGATACTTTTTCGGGAAAAACAATGTTGGTGACATTGTTTTGCGAAAAAAAAACAAACGATTGTTCGGCTTGTCGGTAGTGTTTTTTTTTTAAATAATTGTTTTATTTTCGACTTTTTTTATTCACCAACATTTTTCTTGTGGAAAAAAAATTAGTTTTTTCACCACCATTTTTTTTTTCGTTAAAAAGAACTCTATACTACGCTTTACTTTAAGTATGTACATACATACTTATCTTTTTTATGTACAAGAACTAATGCTCTAAGATTTTGGTGAAACAAAGTAATGGTGCTGACCCATACAATCCGTTGCTTGCTTTGCGGCAACTAATCCATTGACGTTGTCGGATGAAATGGAAAGGGGTGACACAATGAATCCGTTCCGTTGTTTTGACATTTCTAATTCGGATGAATTTATAAAGTAAATTTTCGGAAAAGACAAACTTCAAATTACTAGGTTTACTAACTATTTATTTGTTTTTTTTTTTTTTGTAATACAAATTCGCAGAGTACCATTATATCTTTTCATTTTAAACCACATAAAACATGCTAGAAAGAGTTTAGATCACAATAGTACCTACATCCAATGCATTCCAATCATCGAACAAGCCTAAGCTTGACAACTAATTTCAACGGACCTACATCACTTCTTGCATTGTGTCCGGCGGCGCGGCACATGCGTTACCTATGGGTTGCTTCCAATAAATAAGAACATGTGTATTTTATCGAGTTGTCAGTTAATTGTATACATCGATGTAACGCAAGCAACGAATTCTATAAGTCGACCCCTTAAATGCTTTACATTCAGCGATGAGATTATTGAAACACTGCCCTTAGGTACAGGTTTGATACGATCTGTGGGTAGGTGAAGTCATAAGACCATATTTTTCACAAATGAGTTTAGTCAGCGTTTACTTTCAACAGCATTCGGTAAAGCCATGATTAGTGACTTTTTGGTTCAACGATTGAATGGCATGAATGGCAGGATGGGTCTACATAGGTACTATACCTCAAAAATCATTTTATTGAAAAAACATTCGATAAATTTAACGTAATGGATCTGCAAATAATTGGCTTCCAACATCTGGCGATTTGACGACTGTTGATTATTTTTTTTTGGGAATATGTATGTAAAGTCGCTAGTCTAAAAGCCTTGGAGTAGAGAACATCAAATCAAACTAATATTTACAAAATAACTACTGCGTTGCCAATTTCTATTAAACCTTAACAAATTTTCATTAAAATTTTAATCGAACATACCTAGAATAGTAGACCGTCATTTTTGTAACTGGATAGATGTCATTTCAAATTGTCAAAATATGGCCAGATTCCTAATTGCAAATTTGCAAAGCAAATGCCAAAAGCAAGATATTTTTTACATTTGCACAAATGCATTTGCACAAGAAAACAAAAATTTACTACATTTTGGGACAATCTGCTTTGCAGGGATGTTTCCGTTAGCATTTTGAAACTGTCTATACTTAGCATAATTTGCGCAAGTTTTGCGTTTAGGAATTTAGCCTATGATTTTAGTGTTCTCATTCACTAGGTTTGTTTGATAACGTTAAATTTCTTGCGAATTTGCAAAAATGTTCACAATTTACTGTCAAAACCCATAGGAAAAAAACTCAGTTTTGTGAAATTGTTGGAAAAAATAAGTTATCAAACATGCATATTAGCTCACTTTGGTGGAATCATTTTGAGAAGAATTTAACAACTATATGCGCACTTACCAAAATAAAATTTACATAGTTATTGTAAAACTCTGAAATGTCAAAATTCTACAATTTAACGATAAAACTAAGAATTTTTGAGCTACATTGATAAAAGTCATGTTTTGTTTTCATAATTCATTCCGGAAATAATAATAAAAAAAATATCATAACGAAATTTATTTTTAATTTCGTTATAAATTATATTATTTTTAAATCTATGAATTTTATGTATATTTTTACAGGGTGGGCCAAATAAAATACAATAAAATGAACAAAATTAAATTTTGTTCATGTATTATGACTTAATTAGTAAGAGCAAACATTCCTATTATTTATTGAACACAATGTCGTTCAACTGGCTGCCTCGACTGGCTTTGCAGTAGCGCATTCTGTCACTCCAATTTTGCAAGACTTTGCTGATGGTTTCGGGCTGTAGCTGACGGATTGATTGGATGATATTGGCCTTTAGTGCTTAAATCGTTTTCGGATTGTTGGCATAACATCGGTCCAAAGGGGTCAAATCGCAGCTCCAAAGCGGTCAATTGACATCACCAAGATGGCGATTTTTCGAACAATCCACAAACCGCACCAAACTATCACTCTCTGTGGATGCATTGGCTTCTCGACAACAACGTGCGGGTTTTCCGAGCCCCAGATGCGGCAATTTTGTTTGTTAACGTAGCTACAGAGATAAGAATACGCCGCTTTTAAAAAAACCCACTGTTTGGGCTACACAGCACTCACTTTGGAAATAAGTTTTCAATATTTCCCAACGTTGTTCAAGCGTTAAGCGACTCATTTCGTTCCACGGAGATATGATACTGACTTTCTGTCAAGATTTCCAGCGGGAAACAGCAACCACTAGATGGCCCACCCGTTATGTAGCTTTTAGATATAAATAAAATATATTCTCTCACCATCAGATCGAAACGATCAAACTGCATTATTGTTGTTTTTCTGCAATCAACAACAATATCGTACAAGGCGACCGAAAGAATTCGTAGCTTTAGGGAAATTTTTAGTTTCCATCATCAGCAGCATCACTAATATCTAACATCCTCTGTATTGTACTTGCCACATATATGAGATGTATTCAAGATGCTATGGGGAACCAACCATATACATATTCAACTCTGGCTATGCTTAGCTTATCATCATCTGCCGGATGAATAGTTAAATTGCGCTGAACCGCATCCATGCGTGGAGAATGTACGCAAGGAACGTATGTAGGTAAATATATATAGCTTTTTTTAAAATAATGTTACTGTTTTGAAGTTGGTTACAGCTGGTGATTGTGATGGTGTGCGCCTCCGGTGCTGACTGTCGTTTTTAGCTGTCACAGTTTCCACACATTGTACGACTATTGTCAGTAGAGTCAGTGAAAGACTGGAGCAACGCTGCAAAGCAGTATAGCAACCCAGAACAGAACAGCAGCACTGCATCTATGCATTCATTTATAAATACAAAAACCTTGCAGCCCCTCAGAAAAAAAAGAGATAACAACGCAACGCCACAGTTTGCATAGAGGCCAGAATATGAATCAACCACACCACCATCATCGAGTATACTGCCAGGGATACACTTTGGATCTGGCGTGGATTATAAACATTGCAACATGTAAAAACGATCATTAATTATGGGCTTGAAATTTCTATTAGTAGCACGCAGCAGATGCTCAGCCTCAGATGCAGCAACAACAGCAGCAGCAGCAGCCAGCACTATTTTATAGAAAATAGTATGCAGATCGGAGTTTCATAAATCTAGTACGTTCGGTATGCGTGCGAACATCGATACTAACATTGCGAGCAAGCGCGACTCATTGAATCAGTTCAGATCTCCTCTCATGGCTCACCCGCTTTGAGACGCACCTCGCTTATCACGTCTCACCCCTCTTATACTATTCGACGTCATGGCGACGGGAAGTGATCTCGTACCCAGAGAGAGAGATTCATTGAATGTCCATGGGATATGTATAGGAAAGAATATATACTGTGCAGTAAAAGTGGCCAGATAGTCAGAACAGAAGCAGTGAACTTGCTATGCTCTATAGTTACTGCTTTGAAAAATTTTCGAATTTAGCTTTAGGCCAATTCGAGTGTTCGATGAAACGTTGCAGCTATAAAAAAAAAAAAAAAAAAAAACTTTGGGAAATCTCAAGCGGCATTCCAGTGGATAATTTTATTATTTATTGATTGATATGCATTTTATTTGACTAATAGTCTTCCATTTAGCCATTTAGGGAACTATGCAGGTTCAGGTCGCACCACTGGAAGCCATATTCCTCCTTTGGATTTTTATTGATTTACTGGATACATCAGCGATGGATGAGAAAATTATTTCCGAAGATACCTATACCTACATATTTACCATCATCATCATCATCATCAGAATAACAAAAAAAACAACATGGTTGCATGACGTTATTTTTTTTTTCAGCTCTATTTTCGATTTAAAAAAAAAAACACATTATATCACTCAAGGCTAAGAAAATGTTTTAAGACGAAGAGATATCATCGGGGGTATGGCCGCGTTAATTGGGTACTGCAATGCAAAATACGACCCGACTTTGTAATTACGTTGATGTGGAGCCAATGATTACGCGGATGATGGATTTTTTTTTGTATGGATGTTTTTATATATATTTTTTTCTTGTTACAAATATTTGTCCTAGTTTGCAATTAAATGTTTGTGCATGAGTTTTGTCATGTGTGTGTGTGTTTTTTTTAAAAGATGAAACTGATATATTTTTTAAGATTCTACTGAACTGATATTGTCTGGCAACGGACAATACACAGTATGTGAATTCCATCAGTCATGATGACGACTATATATTCATGTTTTGTTGCTTGAGTTGGGTTGACATACTTTATTTTTATCCGAAGAGGATCATTATCCGAGGCTATTGTGGGTATATTATGATGTTGTCTGTCAAGTAAAAATTCTGATTTTAAGTTTTCATTTATAAACATTATTATTGACGAAGCAGAAATTTAGTACCGAAAACGGACGCACACTGTACTGAAAATTGAGTTTTTGTTGCAGAAAAACCTTAACTTTTGAATGAAGAAATTGATGTCAAGGATATTCACGATCCGGTGTAACATGCCTAGTAAAATTGTGAAATTTAATTTTTTAGTAAATCGTAAACGCACTTTGTTCTGTCTGTCAAATTTAGTGTAAGGATGAAATTCTCTGAATAATGTCGAAACTGTTAAAATTTACAGAATAATTCCGTGTATTTTTCTTATTTGTTTTTTTCGTCTGAGCACAAATCTGAGCCTTGAATTGTCATATGATTAGTAATCTGTCAAATTACATAGAAACTAAATGAAGATGTCCGCGCTCAGTTTGCTCTGTCATTTTATTTTGAGATCATGGAGCACGCTTCGAGCTAACTCTGAAGGAAAAAAAAACCTTAATAATTATAAACTCTGAGCGCTCTAAAATTAAAAATGTCCACAAACTGTTTGTTCACATCTCACGATTCTGGTCTACTACGTTTTCGCTGACTGCTAAATCAAGACTTGGAAGATTTACCATACAAATGGTTTTCCTAAATCATGTACAGATTTAAAACTAATCATGTTAAATCTTCATAGGGTCAATGGTTTTAAAAAAGGCTTGTTTTTTGTAAGCCCGGAGGGAATTGGACGAAAAAAACGACGTCAGTGTTAAGCAATAACCATGTTAAATGCAACTAATCTCCTACGGGCTAAGCTAAACCCAATGAATTTTCCGGGCCTAACTTAAGCACACAGAAAAACTGTGTTACCGGGGTGAATTATATACTTGTTATCGATAATTTGTATGAAAACATTTTGTTTCTGTGATGCTGTCGATAATCCCTGTGGTCGTTTTTTTCGTGCAATTCCCTCCGGGCTTACAAAAAAAACACGCCTAAATTCAACATTTTTGCGCTGAGTATAATATTCCAGAATCTAATTTTTTTTCATTGTTTGACACTTCCACTTTAGAAGAAAAAAATCAAACAATAGGTCTGTTTAGTATCTTTTTTAAGAAAAATGTGTAGCAGAAATTTGCAAGTTATCCAAAATGGAGGGGAATTATTGGCTCTCACATTGTGCTCTCTTGTTGCAACTTTTTTTAATTAACAAACACTTACAGCCGTATTCTTCTAAACGTTTACGTGAATTTTCGTATTCTGCTATCCGAAGGAGTAAAACGAATGTTCCAAAGAACGTATGTATATAAATTGCGATTAAAATATTTTAACAATCAGATTCTCTCAAGAAATTCAGAAATAATTATTGATAGAGCTTTGAACTTGAAAGATTGAAGAGTTCAAAGAATAATTTGTGACAAATTAAGTGGACAATTCACTTAATCGAAAAATTCAATCGGATCGGATAACAAAATAGGCCTGTTAACCAGATTAACTCTCGATGAAAAAGTAAAGGGTTTTCCAATAAGAGGTTTTATTTAGTAACCCGCTATTTCGGCAGCTGTCACTTTTGAAGCTGTCATCTTTTGACATTTGACAACTATAAACTACGCCATTACTAAAAATGGAACGATACACGCTTTAAAACTTTAAAAACGCAATGAAATTGTTAAAATTTACTACAAAAATGGCGCTACGTGCCACACAAACAACGAAACAATTGCAAGTTTGCAAGAAAAGTTTCCTAACCGTGTTATTTCTCGAACAGGTGATCACAATTTCCCAAGTAGATCTTGTGATTTAACACCTTTAGACTTTTTTTCTTTGAGGCCACGTGAAAGATAACATCTATGCAAATGCTCCACAATCAAGATTCAAGACCTTAAAGAAAGATGAAATTCATGAAGTTATCGAAAACATACAGCCGCGAATGTGCAAATTTTCCATTGTTACAATGAAATAAACATTCATTGATTTCTCTTAAAAAAATACTCGTTTTTTTTTAATATCAAAATGAAACCTCTTGTTGGAAAACCTTTTAGTATGAAGTAAGCAAATGGCTTTTCGAGAGTGATTAGTGAAACCTGCGAAAGTTTTTTTAATACCTTCATTAATTTCCTGCCAGCTGTCAGTTCACTTTCGCGAGGTGCGTTCGAGAAGCGCTCTTCACTTCCGAAAGCATAAGTTAAGGAAAATTGGCCGAATAGGACTGAACATTGAACTGATTTAATTTTAAACGACGTATTAAGTTGTGAAAGATTTTATCAAGTGCCAAAATGCTTTAAAAATTAAATAAAAAAAATTAAAGATGGTCATCTCAAAATCACTGCCATAGCAAACAATCATTATATTGTGTTGACTTAATGACTTTTCCAACGTTCAATTTTTGTTCGGATCGAAGTTACATTGAAAAAAAAAAATGTTAAATTGTTTGAACTAAATGTTCATTACAGTTCCATAACTTATGTCATCTATCAAATTGAAGACATGTCAAGATCATTCTCCTATTCATATTCCTACTCACTCAAAAAAAGGTAAACAAATAAATACCTCATCTCTAGGCCGATAACACTAATGAACCTTCTGTTGGTCAACAGCCAACATATATAGGCTTGGCACATAGATCAGTTACGGTTTATCCGCATCATTGTAACAATTAATGAACTTCTCAACCACCACCACCGACCGCCATCGCTACCGCCGACTTTCAATTAACCTTCAATTACATTAATTGTCTGGGGTACCATCTACCACAATATTTATATACCTTCGTTATAGTATGAGCCGCAATTTGCAGAGGTGTTGTTTATTATGGAATGACGATAATATCAAGGTACAGTACATATATGTATGTACAATACGTCATAGTCAAAGGTCAATCTGCATTAAAACTTAACAGGAGTATTTTATAATCTGACAATTTAAAATCCATAAAGAGGACCTAAATAAATCTCAGGTCCAATTTTAGCTATTGAAACCAATTTGTAATAATGAATGGAGCTTTGACCTACAACTAGATTTACAGTAAAATTTGAATTAGGTCATCTACAAATATGTAGAACCAAGTAATGCCAAGGTTTAACCGCAAATCAACCTCTGACTGTAACATCATATATAGGTAGGTAAGGTACCATTCAGAATTGAAGTAGTTAAGATTTCCAAAATATCGCCCCAAGCTCTCTCTCAAAATTAAAGAAAAAATTTGTTTTTGAAGACAGACTGTGGACGGAACACAGTTTGCACTGGGTGATCAACACTTATTTTTTATTTCATACTCCATGCTCTCAACCTCGATTTGTTATTACGATTATTAATTTTATTGTTATGATTTGCCACACCTGGAATTCTTGTTGAATATTATTTCAGCTTCATTCCCCTTTTGGTGTTCCTCTCCTTATGAGATGTGGTTAGGTTTCAATGGTGAATTGTGAATATAGTATGCATTCAACACACTAAACTATCAAGCAGTTACGGGGAGTGGCGGCGGTGGCGGTGCGGTGCGCGGCTAGCCGAGATGCAAGAAACATCAAATTGAAATGCAATCTCTCGCAAAATCCATTAAGGTGTAAACTCTTCTGTCTGTGGGTGGTTGAAACATTTAATGATATCATTAAGTTAAAATGTCAACTGGTTTAACGAACATGAAACTTTGACACATAGTGTGCACTGTGCACTGTGTATATAGTGCGCTTCAACAAACAAAAAAAAAAGATCTGTGAATTTGATAATCTTATATAGTTAAGTTATTATTATTTCAATTATATACCTTTTCAGTGATTTTGTCCAAATACATGCAAAAATACATAGATAGTATGAAGTATGAAAGAAGAACATTGGAAAAAGTAGAAGCACTTAAGAAGCATGGAGAAATTAAAGAAAAATATCCGAGAAAATGATTTCTGCTTTGAAAACAATTTTTGACAATGTTTAATTCACAAAACTGCAACTTCTACCAACTTTAGTCCAAAGTTATGTCACAATTCATACACAAAAATAAAATTGAACGTTGAACTAAATTGATAGAAATTGGCTTTGGCAAGTAAACGAACAGCCGTATTTATTAGATTTTTGACTAGTTAGACAGTGACTAAAGCCGGATCCACATTTATCTCGTGTGGTGTGTTGTAGAGTCGTGAGTCGCTGTCGCTTCAATGTACTTAATATGCGTAGAGCCATATTTGTCTCGTGTGATGTGTTGTGGTGTCGGAATCAATCATCAGTCACTAACGAAAAAGAAGGGAATTCAAAAGTATAATGCAAGTGGTATTTCCGGACCCTAAACAGGCCATTTGCAGCCGAACAATCGTGCAATCATGGTTTTGTGATAACGAGCAAATTTCAGATTCACAGTCAAATTAAGTGGCACCTTAGCGGCTAATGTGGAAGTCTATGGTCAAATAACGCAGTGTAAGCTTACCTGAATAAGACGTGATACCTAAATCTTTCGTATACTAAAGTGTTATTAGGTCTGATTAGGTTAGGTTTGGTAACTTAAAATTTCTTGCGAATTTTCAAAAATTGCAACAATTTGCTTTCAAAACTCAAAGAAAAAGTCAAGTTTTTTTCTGCATTTCATTTGACATTTATCAATTTCAGAATAACTCAATTTGAACCTTGACCATTTCAAGCGTCGTCAATGGTGGCAAGAAATGGCAACAGTGGATGATCAATTTGCGAAGAAAATCATCTTCAGTGATGAGGCACATTTTCACCTCAGTGGATTCGTTAATAAGCAGAATTGCCGCATTTGGGCGAATGATAATCCAAGAGTGATTGTCGAAAAACCAATGCACCCACAAAGAGTGACTGTTTGGTGCGGTTTATGGGCTGGCGGCATTATCGGGCCGTATTTTTTCCAAAATGAGGCCGGTCAGGCAGTTACTGTGAATGGTCTTCGCTATTGTGAGATGATAACGAACTTTTTATGGCCCGAATTGGAAGATATGGATGTGGACGATATGTAGTTTCAACAGGACGGTGCCACTAGCCACACAGCTAACGAAACAATGGCTCTTTTGCGCGACAAATTCAATGGCCGTGTTATCTCACGTGGTGGCGATGTCAATTGGCCGCCAAGATCATGTGATTTGACACCGTTGGACTTCTTTCTTTGGAGTTATTTCAAATAAAAGGTGAAAAGTGTACGTCGATAAGCTAGCAACAATTCAAGAACTAAAGGATGAGATAATTCGGCGCATTAACGGCATAGAACGTCAATTATGCCTCATCGTCATCGAAAATTTGGACCATAGGATGGAGGTGTGCCGCCGAGGTCGCGGCGCCCATTTGGCCGATATTTTGTTCTATACATAATTGAACCACCAATATTATCATAATAAAAAGAAATGACAATAATTTTTAATTTAATTTTTATTTTATTCAAAATCAACATCGGCTCTTAAAATTTAACCACCCTTTAGAATCGCTCTTGCCGATCAATGTTTCTTCAGGGTAAGAAACCAAAGAGTCCTTACATATGATCATGGACTGTGCTGTGTTACACGGCAGAACAATGGACTTTGGCAAGTACCTAAGATCATTGCAGAGGGAATCCAGATTCAATTTTATCATTTCGTTAATATTATAAAAATGTCAAAATTGACATTCATTCATCGGATTCTGTTATCAAGCTGTATACAAAAAGATGTTATACAAAATTCTTAAAAACAAGGCAGTTTTTGAAAACATCATTTGAGTCAAAAATGCAATTGCAAGATGTTTTTAAACACAAACTGCAAAAGTTAACTTTTCGAAAACTTAAAACGGAATATTTTCGCAGTTTAATAAATTCATATCTTCGATAACATCATTTGCGACGGAATTCTACAGTAAAAAAAAATTAAGTTGACGACAAAAATTTTGAGCGTGTTCGTAAACTTCAAACAGACGATGTTCACATTGGACTTTCTCCTCCGACTATTTTTGACGTCTCTGTACTTTATTTCATTCCTACTTTATGGCGAGAAAGAAATGCATTTCTCGCCACAAAGTGGGAGTGAGATAAATTACAGAGGCACTAAAAAAGTCAGAGGAGGCAGTCGAATGTGAACAGTACCCTGTTTAGATTTTGACTTTTCACTACGCCGCCATGACGATGGTTTTGTAGATATGATCGGCGAAGGGAACAGAGCTCTTCACCGTTCTCACCCACAAACTCATCGTCATGGCGTAGTGAAAAGTCATAATATAAACAGGGTATAAAGTCATACGGGTAGTTTTGTGGTTGATTAACCATTATAAATAACTACTTAATTCTAATCATTGAATTTTACCCAGACTTGTCAATTTTGAGTTCGCAGATGATATTAAATATAATTACGTAAAGTTTCGCTTCCCACCATGCAAGAAAATATGCATTAAGTTTAAAAAAAAAAAACAAATACAATAAACTTTTCAATCTTACATCTCTACAACCACAAACTCGTATTGCAATTGCTACATTATTTATGTTTATATTTATATTATCTTTTGCGATGCTGATGATGCCATTATACATGCACTTCATCGCGCTATTTACTTACGCTACTATGCCCTCTTTGAAGTGCAACAGTTTTGCGCTGTATCTATATAATGAAACACCTTGGCTGATGGCATCGAATTTCAGAAAACACCAACATCAGCAAATGAGGTGAGAATAATAAATAATTGATATATACTATACATATTTACATATATGTATGTACCTTAATTTTATTTATTTTGTTCATTTGAGAAAAAAAGATCTTGACATTTATGAATAGGTGAATCTGACATCGCATGTCAGGTTATAGTTATGTATATACTTCTTCCCATGAAACAAAGGTGTCGCTTTAGCAACAAATAAATAAATAAGCTACTTCACAAAGTCAAGGATGTATTTTTATTCTGCAACAAAAAAAAAGCCTGAAATTGTGGCAATTCTGTCACAACATATCACAAATTAATTGTTTGTGAAATCGGTTAAGAGTGGTCAATTTGTCTGTCGACCGATTAAGGAATGTATTAATAGGCGTCACATGGGCAAAATTGAAAGACTCATTGGTTTCCAGATTCCAGTATAGAGAATTGAACAAGATCGACACTAATTATCGCTGGTGCACAAATACTAGTCGGTTGAGCTTGAGGGTCATCGTTCATCATCTTTGCTTTGTTTCTCGCTATATGTACTGTATATATATGCAGTCACAAAGAAGTCAATTCGTTGCAGTTCTGGTGAAATCATCATCGCAGGTTGGAATGCTGTTATATATTTGGAGCCGCTCATAATATATATCCTGGTTGGCATCTTGTCATTTTTATCAAAACCTGAGCAAATGATGGCGTGGTATGCCGAGTCACTTCGGGATCATTCTGATGCCTTTTTTTTACCCACGACGACGGATGCGACGCTGGACGATGGTTTTCGAATCGGAAGAATTTAAAGTGGTATGACAAAGATATGCCGCTATGGCGGCATCATCATCCTTGTCATTAGAGTCAGATTTAACTGAAAGAAAGTCTCATATTAGATGACTCGATGGAAGGTATTTCCTGGTATATACATACATAAAATTCAAGGAAACTCATTTAAGGATAAACAATCCTTTTACTAACAAATACAAATGCGAAAAGTTGAAGTTGATTTTTTTTTCTAAATAACAACACATACCTAATCTTAAGAATGTGAGTGTTAACTTTTTTGTTGAGAATTAGATCATTAAGAGCAAGTGAATATATATTGGAAGATATAATTTGAAAATCACCTCAAATTACTTTAATTTCTTTAGTGAAAAACTATGGAAAGCGATTTTTTTGTTACTTGTATTAGGTGCGTTCCTTTACTTTAATTCTTTGATTTTTTGCCCAAAGCTACACAAAAGTCTGTCAGCGTTTAAATAAAAAAGGAAATATGTAGTAGTAGACAATTTTCAAATTCGATTTCAAATCATTTAATTTCCCATACAAATTTACTTTTCGAAAAGAGGTAGATTCTACAAAATTATTTGCATAAAATTCTGTAGGAAATTAAGAGCAAAGCTTACGAACACACCCAAGTAGAATCCATTTAAAATGGGATTGATTGAAAATGTCAAATCTAATGTCAAATGATGTAGCATTAGAAGCCTGAATTCTCTCCAAAACTCATTCTCTTTTGAATTGGTGTAAATAAATGTTGGTAAGAACTGATTTTGTTAATTATTTTCTCTTGATTTTTGACAGAAGGTGAGACAGCACCCATGTAAATGCAGCATAAAGATAATTAACCATATCGCGCTAACTTTAAGCTTCCATAAAAAAAATCCTCTCCAAAATGTATTCAATAATTTTAGCTGAGTGGTACACAGCACCAGCAAAAAACAATTTTTTTTTCTTACTATATATCACTTATCTGTCAAAATTTAGCGAACGGATCTAGCCGATCCGTGCTATAAGTTTCTTACTTGAATCACTAGTTATAATTTTTACCATCCAAATACCTATTGTTCACTTTAAAATACTTTTAATTTCCCAATTTAAAACAAATAGCACACCTCCTTTTGTTTTAATAAAATGGCAACACGTATTTCAACAATAAATTGACAACTTGAACAATTGAGTGCATAATAAATTTTAATATAGGAATGTTGTCATCGTACAATGCAAAATCTCTTTAAAAAAAATACAAAATTTCATCATTCGTAACCGAGACAAAAAAAAAAAAGGAAAATACTTTGATGATTGCATTAACAACAATTTAAAAAAAAAAATTGTATAATATTGTCCCAATGCATTAGTCTTCCTAAGGTGGGGCTGCTGTCTCAAGTATAATGGTAAAGTAGCTTAGCTGTATTGTATCTACATAACACTTGAATGAAATGTATTCTTTCTGGCAATTCTTCCTTCGGAGATCTACAAATATGTTTTATGGAAGTTAGTATTAAAGCTGCGACCGTACCTATGTATCTTAAAAATTTGTTACAGCAGTTGAAAATGAGGAGTAAAAGTACGTAATTCCTAGAAAACGAATGTTAATTTTTACGTTAATAACAATAATATCGAAATAATAATAGTTCATATTGTATGACAGTTAAGGTAGACTCAGTTCAGTATGTGATGCAGTCATGAGTTTCATTAATTTTCAGCAACTTTTAGTTTATAAGAGAGAAGGGTACAAATTTAGAGATATAAACGGTCTACAATTGGTGGAAATTGGGAATTAAAAAAAAAAATATTAAACAATCTCCAGCAACTTGTTTCCTGTTGTTTAAGGGACAGCAAACGCATTCAATTTTCTTTGGATGGTTTCGTTTGACAATTTACCGTTTGAACTAAAAGTTAAACAAAAATATGGAGTGTCGACCGAAGCAAGTTTAATTTATAGTTTTTTTTTTCGGATTAAGTCAATTAAATAAAAAATATCTAAACGTTCCATCATTTTTTAGCTGCATAAAATAGGTTTCGAAATATCAAACTGATGCAAAATAAAAAATGTATCCAAAGCATCCGGGATGCGTTCCTTCCAGATGCGTTTGAATAGTGTAGTACTACGTTTTAATATTGAAAATCATCTTATTTTGCATACAAGTTCAAATTTCGATTCAGCCAAATTTGTACGAAATTTGATTGAAAATTACGTAAAAACTTTATGAAAACTCACAAGTGTAATGCATTCAATGTGGAAAATTTCAACATTTGATGTACATATGTATAAGAACCAGAAATAGAAAGAGAAAACAACAAAAAGAAGCTATTATTAACGGCGAAATCACATTCAAATTGAAATAAGCTGTGAAAGAAAATCAGCAAATTTGAAATGAAAAAATTTTTTCATTTTACGAAATTACCTTATTTCGGCTCCAATGAAAAAGTAGAATCAGATAATTTTTACCAAATTTGCATGAAATCTGGTAGCAAATTACGTCAAGACCTTACGAACACACCCAATTGGAAAGTTTTTGTATGAAAATGTCAAAACTCGATACACAAGAGAAAACCACAAAAAACTAATGATTATTGGCCGGAAAAAATTAAAATTAAATGAGCTCAAACGAATTTAGCAAATTTGAAATGAAAACAATTTTCGCTGCTGATGCGAAACGAAATTTTTCGTTGGTCTCCAACACGACAGCGAAATGCTTACGAAAACGACAATGAAAATTTACCCACTTAAAATGTCACCAAGACACCAATTGCAAAATCATATGCATACAAATCACAGAGAGGCACACTGATATGAAAAAAACAACATATACAAACACGAATACAACTCAAATGTCACTTTTCCGCACACAATAAATGGTCTGGACCAAAGATACTGAATTATACTGAAATACGGAAGTATTTATGAAGATCCCTGCATTTTTACAAATGCTAATTTTATATTTTACAACAGTTTGTGTTGATTCTATTCTGAGTTCTCAGGAGAAATATATGTATATATACTAAATTGCACTACATCAAGACTAAAATACAACACATAACAATCACGGAAAAGAACAAACAATAACAACAGAAAATATGAGAAACGAATATAAATTTGTAAACCTAATTTATAAAAATATTAAATTTGTTGCCACAAATAAGGTCAGGTACGCACTTAACAATTGGTTGTTCCATTTATTATACTTTTTGAACATACCCATTGAATTTTCAAAATAACTGCCATTTTCGTGGTGAATGGACGCCAACTGTATATGTGTGCAAATAATTCGTGGTCAGTGGACGCCAACTGCATATGTGTGCGTGTTTCAGCTTGTAGGCAAACCCGGTTGACAGCCGAGGATTCCTATCTTTATATTCAGTATCTTTGGTCTGGACTGGACAATTAATCTTGCCCGAAAAAAGAGCGGAGACTTCTCCAAAGAATGCAAAGAATGCAAAAGAATGCAAAGAATGCAAAAAGAATGCAAAGAATGCATGAATTCTCAAAAGATTGCATTCAATTGATTGCTGTAAAATGAATGGGGGGAAAATGATTGCAATCTTTTTGCTTCGAGTGAATGGTGATTGCATAATTTGAAGTCTGAAGTCCCAAAGTGAAATCAATGAATGCAATCTTTTAATTGAATTCAATATATGATTATTAAAGACTGCAGTCACAAAAGATTGCATTCTCTTACAAACCTGTAACCTACCGCCAATTTAAATTCAATATAAAAATTAGCTGTCAAACTAAATTATATTTTTTTTTTGTAATTTCCGTGATTAATAAAATTCAGGTGTAAGTGACATCTGGCAACACAGAAAAAAAACAAATTTCAAGTTCATTCATTTGATTTGTATAAATATATAAATTTGATTTGCCTCAATGGATTTTATCACGATGGTGGTATTTCATTAATTGAAAGAAGAGGTTGAAGTTAAAAACTGAAAACTTCAAGTTTATTTATTTTTTTTTAAAAATCACTCTTCAAATAATAGCCCATGAAAATTAGACAAAAAAAGTTAAAGGGCTAAAGTATTTAGATTTTTGTGTAAAATTTTAGAAGGTACAATCTGACTTGACATTATTTTACAAAAAAAATTTTATAGTTTTCGGTAAATTTACAAAAACCTAATTTAAACTACTTTTTGGGAAATGCACACAAAAAAAAATAAAGATGTCCACGAAAATTCTCTTTTGTCCCAATTTTTTTGTAGTTGAAGTGTCAAATGTCCTAAATCAATATGTGGTGCGTTCATCAGCAGCTTATATCTATGCATTTACTTATATTTCAAATGCCAAACATTCATATCGCTCAATTTCAATCTATTGGATTGCTACTTAACAATTTCCGCCACATGTTCTCCTACAATATTGAATTTTTAATACGCAGCTCAACTGAATACTGCTGAGCCAAGACATAGCCAAAGGTATACATACTATACTACCCTATACTAACTTAACAAAAAAAGGCACAACAAGTATTATTCAACTCTTTTGTATCTCTTATACTCAGGCATCCCAAAAACGCTCTCTATACAAGCTTATGGTAAACTAACTTGGCGATGGCGGTTCAAATTCGATTTTATAGCAAGCAAATAAGTAAGCCGAGGCCACGTTTAACTTTTTTTCTCTTTTTAAATTTAGCGCTTTTTGTTTTGGTTGGAATTTTATATACATTACTTCTCAATGACATTACCAATCTTAGTATCAATCCGAACCGTTTCTATTTAGAGAAAATCATATCACCAAATGAGAAAAGTTTTTTTTTTTTTGAAGTTTGCGTGCAAGTAAAAAGACCAAATTGTAGATAATATACCCTCTGAAAATTTATATGACTCAGGTTTACCTACTTGCAGTTTGTATAATTCCTTTTTTTTTTGTTTTATTGCAAATTCAATTCAAATTCGCTGCGCCTAAGCTTGAGCTTGTGTATGCTCTGCTATATGTGCCTTAGTTTTTTGTGTCCGTTTTTGGGGGAAACAATGGCGCTTATACAGTCAACAACACTGAATGGAGTTTTTCTTGTTTTTTTTTTTTTTGTTTCATGTTAAGGTGGGAGGGTGTATTATACTATGCCATACCATTGACTTAACACACATACAAGAAAATGCAATTATTTAGCCAGTGCCGGATCAGAAGGCATTATTGTCGAAGAAGAAAACTACTTTAGGGGCCAATATATCTTTGAAGGCCAGCTGCAGATTTATTAGATATTGGCTTTGGTCTGTTTCAAGCCAATCACGCTGCTGATGCGAAACGAAAAATCCCATACAAAAACGACACAATGAAATCATAAACGAAAAATTTCGTCCTAATTTTCGTTTTGCACTACGCAGTTCGATGATTGAAATTGATTATTGTAGCAGATTTTTTGGAGAAATTCCCGTTCTTTTTTCGCACAGAATTAATTGGGGTTTTCCCCTATACGTCAATGTGACAATGCAAAACAAGCAACAAAAAAAAAATAGCCCTAGTTGGGGAGAAAACAATACAATACAAACAAATATACTTACATTGCACATTGTGATTTATAATTGTATATGTAATTATATTTGTTTTTATTGCACTGTTTTCTCCCCAACTAAGGCTAATTTTTTGTTGCTTGTTTCGCATTGTCACATTGACGTATGGGGGAACTTCCCAATTGTCCAGTCCAGACAGTTTATTGTGTGCGGAAAAGTGACATTTGAGTCGTATTTGTAAGCATTTCGCTGTCGTGTTGGAGACCAACTAAGAATTTCATTTCGCATAAGTAGCGTTCTAGGCTTTAACAGAAAAAAAAAAACTGTACCCGCCAAAAAGAGCTGTCAGAAGTCGATGTTTCTTTGCATTTTTGTAATTAACTCACTTAAACATATTCGACACAACACCCTTAGTGCAAATATTTAGGTAGATTTGTGACATACGTTTGACACTTAACACCTCCTACGTATCGTTAAAGTTTCTTGTCGTTTTATTGTATTTTCATATAATTGTATCTTTCATGCATATACAATATACATATAAAGTGCTTATAAGGTCATTACTGCTCTTTAAGCCCGTATTATACTATTTCTCTTTTCATTTTTAGCCCATTGAGTCATATTAAAGTGTCAGTGTCAACTAAAAGATGAGAGATAGATAGTGACTTAACTTAAATGTCCTTAGTTTTAAGCATTTTTAAAAATAGTATCTATCAAAATAAACCTATTTTCTTAATAAACTTGAGCTGAACACGCCTAAAAATGTGACAGTTCATGCAAAGAAGTAAGCAAACATACCATTTTCACATTTTCAATATTGTCAACGTGACATTTGGTGTTAGTATACAGGTTTTGGTTATGACACTTTATTCATTTAAACGAAAGTAATATTTAATTTGTTTTACAAAATAAAGGAAAAGATTTCGAATAAAGAGGCCTCTACCGGGACTAAGTCCGACTTTGTGTTTTTTTTTTTTCAATTTTCATACAATTTATTCCACATCATGTTTGTTCGTTCGTATATAGTTATAGTGTTCAGACGGAAAAGAAACTTTCACTTGCAGGACATTTTTCAAGTAATTCTTACGTAAATACTTGACACATGGTCGAAATTGGAATGTATATTACATGAATGTATAAATGTTTGCCATTTACATGATTTAAAAGTTGATAAAGTATATGGAATTCAAGAAAAAAAAATGAACATTCGTGCGAATGAATTGTTGGTCTTCCAGAAGATGTATACAAAGTACCTGCTATATTTAAAACATAAAATTATTAGAGTTATAGAAAAAAAAAATTTTTAAATAAAAAAAAAAACACATTTTTAGCCAATAAGTAGACATAAAGACAACTGTAGTCAGTTACACCGTTTATAGTATATATAAGTGGATAACATCGAATCGAATCCAAATTGAAATTTTGATCAAGGACCTATATGATCTGTGAAAAAATGTTGTTTTTAGAGTGTAGAGTGTATGTGCGAAATTCAGTTTGTATGTATTCCGTTTGGTTTCTTCGTTTTCCCAAATATTACGTAGAGTCATGCATTGGACGAAGCGAAATAAATAATAAAATAGACACAAAATAAAAACAGCTGTCATATGGATTATTCTTTAATTCTTTGATCCAAATATACATCGAATAAATTAAATCGCTCGCAAAGTTGAACCACATCGCGAAATAAAATAACATTTTAGTCATGGAATTGAATCAATTCGGACTCAATTTTTAACGTAAACGGAGAGTACATAAGGGACAAGTTATAGCGATCAGGACAACGCATCAGAAAAAAATATGCCAGTTGGCGAGCCCATTGCAAAAATGTTCATGCCGAAATAATATTTCGTCCACTATTCTGTCAGTGGAATAAGTAGAAATCGGAACTTAAATCAATGGAACGATTTGTTCCATTTTTTTTTTGAAATGACAATCATCGGCTGGCACGAAAAAGTAATTTGCATCAAGAAAATAAATAATTGCATTTTAACTAAAAATTAATTGTTTAATTGAATGTTTAAAATTTTTTAAAGTCTTCTTAATTTTAGCACTTAATAAAGAAAAGTGTCTTCATTTCATTTTCTTCTTGCTTTTGAAGCATAAAAAAGATACAACATGGAAGAACATATAAAAGAAAAATCACCAAAGTCATAAAAATCACTATTTTGAAGAGTTTTCTTCTTCTTGGGGCTCTTGTAAGTTTCTGAGCTAAGTTTTTAATCTTTTACTTGTTTTTCTGAATCCAGATAATTTATCCATGCTATTTTAAATTCCGGTTAAGTTATCGTAGCTATTGCGACAAGTTCACCTCTATCGTTGATTTCGAAAAAAAAAAAAAAAATTAAAACGCGTCGCAAAGTAAGCTTTTCACCTTTTCTGTAACTTTGGCAATTAACTAAAGTTCATAATTCATATTTGATATTTCTTGCACCTGTTTTTGATTGTCAAGAGAGTCGGCAAAAGATACCTAATTATTCTCTCCTAAGAATATACATATATCGTTTTAGCTAAGGGGACAGACCAATTTAGATAATCAGCAATGTAATCGGATTCATTATTATAAAATATTAATATTTTATTGGTATTGGTATTCCCATCAATTCGCATGACAGAAATTTTTCTTTCAGTTCATAAAGTTTTTTAAGGCAATCATATAGCCTATTCCATCTGCAAACTGCATCTGAAAAATGTTTGCAGTTGTTTCCGAATTTTCGATGATCCCAAGCAGTGTAGCCTCTGAAAATTTTCATAAAGTGTCAAAAAAGGTGTCCGAGATGAACAAAGGTGTCCGAGAGGAAAAAAGGTGTCCTATAGAAATGTCAATTAAAACGCAGGTTAAATTAAAGTTTTTATTAATTACAATTAAGAACAAACAAATATTGCATAAATTCAGGTAACATAAGCGATTAACAACTAGAAAAATTGTTTAGAAAACAGTTTTAAAAAGTCTTCGAATTGGATATCACATTATTTCTTTGATATTTGTTCTCTATACTTTTGTATAAGAACATTACTAGGAACCCATTCTTAGTAAGTTTGTTTTTCATAAGTGTAAGCTTGGAAAATATTCTCTCCAATTTATGAACCAAAATTGTTCTATATTTTAAATTTTAAAAATACTCTCCAAATCAGCATCATTAGCTTTTAACTCTAAAGCTTTATACTCTTCTATTAATTTTTCGGGATTAGAAATTAAATTTTCAAATTCTGAAACCAAATCGAAGTAATTGCATTCATTTCCCAATTTTATAACTTCTGGGTCCAAGAAACGTAACATAGATTCATTCCATTTTTTGAACAAATTGTTTGTTTTGCTTAAAATAGTGTCCAAAGAGTTGCTAGATTTATAAAAAGTGTCCAAATCGACTTATTTTTGAAAAGAGGTGTCCTGGTGTCCGAACGCTGAAAAGGTGTCAAAATGACACTAAAGTGTCCCCAAAGGAAACCCTGATACCAAGCATTTCCACACGCCTTCAAATTTTTTATGAAACATGAATTAATTAGTTTAACAGATAAGCAATCATTTATTGCTTTATTCGTGTCGGTGCTTGTTATTATATTCAGCGTGTGACTTGGGCATCGTAAATGATGAGAAATGCCTCGATCTGTTTTTGACCGATTTTTCCTCTATATCGAAAATTTCGGAATTTTCATTGAAGTCATCATCGCTATCAGTTTCATTATGATTGAATTCCTCATCAATTCAATGTAAATTAATATCATCTGAAAACAAAGATTTTTTTTTAAATGGCAATAATTTTTAAACGAACTGTATGATTTGAAGAATATACGAATTTTTAGATTCTTTAGTAATTAGGTATATTTTTTTTAATTTTGATGAAATTTGGCATTTATTTAATTTATTTTATTTGTAGGCGTGTTTTTTTGTAAGCCCGGGGAGAATTTCACGAAAAAAACGACCACAGGGATTAGCGACATCATCAAAGAAACAAAATGGAGTTTTCATACAAACTATCGATAACAAGTGTGCTGTGTGCTTAAGTTAAGCACGGAGAATTATCTGGGTTTAGCTTAGCCCGTAGGGGATTAGTTGTTGTTGTATTTAACATGGCGATTGCTTAGCACCGACGTCGTTTTTTTCGACCAATTCCCTCAGGGCTTACAAAAATACACGCCTAGTATCATATAAATTATTTTACGAATATTACAAAACTCATATAAGAAAAACACTATTATGAGTTATAAGAAACGCAATCCAAAGAAACTCGTATGCACATGGAAGAAAAACACGATTATAAGAAAATGAAAAAAAATCACTTTGACAGTTTTCAAACTAAAGAACCCAAATAAAATTATGAAAAAAGCATTGATTATATCTGTTTCTTAAACCAACCGATAACATATGTATGTATGTATTTATATTATTTCAGATTTAATCAAATATTACCTTACAATGAAATGACGAAAACTCATTGTTCAAAATTCTTTAAAAGCCTTTATAAAAAATTTAAACAATTGTCTGTGATCATAGCTATGATTTTGTTCTTGCTTAAACAAAATAACCAAAATGTGATGCTTTTTTCTTTTATAGCTGAGGTAAGCTCGGGAGGGGAGGAACGGTAGGAATCTAATTCCGGCTCAAGGCAAGTCCAAGGGAATACCAAGTGTGCCCGCTGCTTATAAGTAAGAGGGGAGGAATGGTAGGAATCTAATTCCAGCCCAAGGCTAGTCCAAGGGAATAACAAAATCGGCGAAAAGAAAGTTTTAGGACGAAAAGGTTTGACTTTATAGATACACGAGTGTATTCAAAAAGGAACCTGAGGCTATACCAGATGCTACAATCCGAACACAGTCGGAAGCTTACTCTCTAATCTTCTAATTCTTATCCGTAGTATAGGAAAATTATTTAATGGGCATCTACAAAATGTACATATATTAGAATTATTTTTCAATTTTTTTTTGCACGAGTGTTTTAACCTGTTTTTTTGAAAATCTTGCATTGACCAATCTTTTTGAGCACAGAGTGTTATTGTTTCTTCTAGCACTGAAACCACCTGGAATTAGCTTAAAAATCGGGAATGCCCAACTGAGTCGCAAATTGTTGAGCTTTTCAAGAAGAATTGTTCCTTTGAGTTGTGCGTTCTTTTCTGTCATTTGCGCAAACCATTTGGACAGTGTTTCGTTCAGGATTTCATAATGCTGCTTTTTGCTTCTTCTTTTGTTAAAATTTTTTCCCCAAAAAAATTGCTGATTCTTCTCGTTTTTTTTTAAAGTAATTTTTGTCAAAGTGCGTTTCACGACGTAAAAAATCTTCTTCTTCTTTCTTTTTTCTTTTCGAAGTATTTCCGAATTCTATTTCATTTAAAATTGTATGTTTAATGTTTATAGAAAATGTATTTTTTTTCTTAGACAACAATACAAAAAATTTAGCCGGCAGTTACGGAGATGCATTGTGGAGTGTTTAACTGTCTGAACAGTGAACAATAATGGATAAGGACGAGCTGCAACTGGAGATGCGCAGCTGAAAAAGCTGTCAAAATATTCAATACACAAATTCAATGTTACGAAAGAACACACCGCAATGCAGCTGCAAATTTAGCTTTTTTATTTTTATGACGAAAAAAAAGAGCCGAAAACAATATTGAAGTTTTTTGTGTTTATTTATTTCGCGAAAAAAATTATTAGTTAAAATAGAAATATAGGAAACATAAAAAGTGAATAATAAGCGCGTCATTGTTTTTTTTTTCTTTTTCACTCATCTTCAATCTGTTACTTTTTTGACAGTTCAATAAGGGTGGGTTAAGCGGCAGCCCAACATTTGGATGTTTACACGTGAAAGTTTCTTATAAACGTTTAATTTTCAATGACGTGAATGAGATTTTGTATCAGAATAATTTTTTAATTCCAGTGTTTTTTTTTATAAACGTTTATATGTGGTGAATTTAACACGTGCATATCTTTTTATGGGAATGTGCATTGTGTTTTGGAATGTCTGTATTAACGGGTGATTTTTTAGCTGGTTTGGTTTTGGCAACACTGGTTTTGACAGCTGACGTGTGTTTAGTACCTTGTGTCACTGTCAAACAGCTTCAGTTTGGTTTGCAATTTAACCATGGATCGTCTTACAAATGAACAACGCTTGCAAATTATTGAATTTTACTATCAAAATTCGTGCTCGGTTCGAAATGTTCATCGCGCGCTGCTTCCATTTTATGGTCGGCATCGATGAGGCTCATTTTTGGTTGAATGGGTACGTAAATAAGCAAAATTGCCGCATTTGGAGTGAAGATCAGCCAGAAGCATTGCAACAGCTACCAATGCATCCCGAAAAAGCCACTGTTTGGTGCGGTTTATGGGCCGGCGGCATTATTGGGCCATATTTCTTCAAAGATGATGCGAATCGCAGCGTTACTGTCAATGGTGAACGCTACCGAGCGATGATAACAACTTTTTTTTGCCCGAAATGGAAGTTCTTGACTTGCATGATATGTGGTTTCAACAAGACGGTGCCACATGCCACACAGCACGCGAAACAATGGCGCAATTGCGAGGCGAGTTTGGTGAACAGTTAATTTCACGTTTCGGGCCGGTCAATTGGCCGCCTAGATCGTGCGATTTGACACCATTAGATTATTTTTTGTGGGGGTATGTCAAGGCTAATGTCTATAGGGACAAGCCCGCTTCGATTGACGCACTGGAAGCCAACATCCATGCATTCATTCGTGAGATACCGGCCGATATGTGTGAAAGAGTATGCCAAAATTGGACTCAGCGGATGGGCTACCTGAGACGCAGCCGCGGTCAACATTTGCATGAAATTATCTTTAAACATTAAATTGCAAGGTTCAAACTATCGATTCAAATAAATATTTCATTCATTTTTTCGAATTTTTTGTGTTTTTTTTTTTTTTTAAAGTTCTAAACCTCTTAAAAAATCACCCATTATAATCGTGTTTTTCTTATATGAGACTATCTTCTATCGGAATCCCCTTTTTAAAACTTCGTTCAGTACAGCTGTGAGTTCTTCTTGACAATTGACAATATTAACAGGAGTACAATTAGTGAAATGCTTTAATTCAAATAAATTACAAGAGCAGAAACATTTTGTTATGTTTAGTTTTTCTTACAATCAGCCTTTAACAAAATGCAAGTCAAAGAAATTATACCATCAACCTATATGCATAACTAAAAGGACCTACAAATCAAGTTAAACTTATAAACCAATTTCTTTGTTTAAATTCAATTCTCTACAAATAACTTTACTCCTTTTTCAATAAATGCAAATCTTCCAATCATCGTCAACTTCAATGTAAACCAATTTGATTTCCACTCCCGATTTCTTCAATTGATAAAGTCACAAAAAGGTACAATCAAGAAATCGTATAAAAAGGATAGAATTGTGACCAGTTTGTGTTCGATGTTATTTTTTTTTTTATTTCTTTTAAAGAAATCATAGAACGCAATCTGTTCACGCCATATTTAAGCATTGAATTCTGTTTTACCAACATTTTACAAAGCCGTATTCCGTCGAGTCGCGTTCGGTCGTAACCAATCAATTCCAATATCAACATTTTGCTAATGCAAATTCAGTATTTCACATTCAAAGTGCGAGAGCTAAACTAAATTTGCAACACAAAAAAAAAAAAAAAAAAAATTATATATGCATATATGTAGGTAGGTAAGCGGTAAGGTAAGGTATATTGCACAAAGTTCCAAAGTTCCACGCTTTGTATTGGTAGCATTTTATCTAGATAAAATCCATCATCTTTGCTGAAAAACTGCGAACTCAGTCGCGTCCGTCGCACCGTTCAATAGCCTTTGTTTTGTAAGGTCTATATATGCATACCAAGGAGACACACATTGTGCAAGGAACTCAAAATTCTTCTTATGGCCAATGTACACGCAAACCCCAACGTATCTATATGTATGAATGCTAGGTTTAGGAATGACATGCCAATAAAAACAAAAATTAAAAATATAAAAACACCACGGTGGCGACATTATACATTTATTGATATAAACATTTAGTATGTATATAGAACAACTATAGCAACATGTTGTTGGCAACTATACGACTGACAACGAGATACTGCAACGGATTAGATAATATTTTGTAGAACTGTGCAAATATATAGTGATGTAGAAAGTTATATGTAGACATAAGTAAAACCATATTACATATATTTTTTCTTTGATTCATTTGCCGGGTTTAACGCAAGATTAGACAACGCACGATGTGTTTACTTTTAAAAGCCTTCTGATTGGCTTTCTATCAATGTCAATTAAAAGTCAGCTTGAAGTTGTAATTGATTTTTAGAGCTCTCCTTAATTTTATTTTATTTTCTAAAGTACTTAAATACTTTTTTGGAAAATGAGCAAAGCAGTAGGATTTTTTAAAAATAAATTCACCAAACATAAGAATCTAAAATCAATTATAAAAGATTTTCAAGATGCACATCTTATATGCTCGTCGAAAGTCTACATTTTCATATTTCCTTTATGTACACAACCAATGTCCTTTTTAAAACTAAATGCTATTTTCGGTGCAGTGTGGGTCTTATTTTCCGAAATAAAATGGAATAACATAACACCCGCGGGCTATTTCCTTTATGAAATGGAAACAAATGCTGTGGGTTTTAATTCCTTTTTCTTGTAACTCAGTTGGCGCGTTCAGAAGATTTTTCAGAGATTTTTCTCACTCAAAACATGAGCAAGCGAATCCAAGGTTTTTTTTTTCCTTAGAGTTTTGACAGCAAAACGGAGAAATTTAGCTGAGGAATCCTGTTCATGTAACTGAGATTGCTGAGATCTCCGAGATCTCATTTCCCTGAACACGCCTATTCAGTAAAGAACCTAAAATGATTTTGGACTTTGTCTTTGTTTTCTTGGGCAACTGTATACATTGGGTGGCTCGATTCGCGGGTTCCAAAAGGATTTCAATTTCATTTTGCTCCGTCAAAAGTTTTTTTGAACAAAAGTATATTAGGCGTGTTTTTTTGCAAGCCCGGTGGGAATTGCAGGAAAAAAAACGACCACAGGGATTAGTGACAGCAACCCAAAAATAAAATGGAGTTTTCATACAAACTATCGATAACAAGTATATAATTTATGCCGGTAACACAGTTTTTCTGTGTGCTTAAGTTAAGCCCGGAGAATTATCTGGGTTTAGCTTAGCCCGTAGGGGATTAGTTGTTGTTGTATTTAACATGGTGATTGTTTAGCACCGACGTAGTTTTTTTCGACCAATTCCCTCTGGGCTTACAAAAAAATACGCCTATTAAATCACACTTTAAGTATGGGTCTTAATGCCAATTCAAAAAGGCGTAACACCCGCTGGTCTTAATCCTTTTTTTGTGGTGGGTTTTATTGCTACTCAAAAAAGGAAAAAAAAAGCCCGCGGCTATTATTTCCTTTTATTTTGGAAATAAGACCCTGGGGCTTTATTTCCGCGGGTCTTATTGCACTGCACTGCTATTTTCTGTCAATGTATAAAACACATTACCACTGATACGGATACCACTTTGTCCATGAGTGCCAATTGCATCAAAAAAAGTAACTTTCAGTTCTCGATATGAGCATTTTTGTGTGAAATTGCATATTGCATATTTCAATTCGTCAAAAACGTAACGATGTGTTTATATGTTTCAAGGAAAAATGGGAGAGATATAGGAATTGTTGGTTTTGAGAATTTTTGACAAAAAATTGGTAGGTACACCATTTTTTTTTTAATGCGGAGTTGAAAAACCCATTTTCGAAATATTGAATTAAAAAAAAAAAAAAATTATGAAAATTTTTTTAAAAAATCCAAAATTTATTGTTTTTAAACAAAAAATTTATATGCAATATAATTCAAATTTATTAGAAACTCTCGGTGAAGAATCTCATTAAAAATGGTTTAGCAGATAATTAGACAGTCAAAAACCAAATAGTTCTATGAGAGATACCGTGGATACATAAGTTTTTGCGAAAATATAATAAATCGTACTGATATTGGCTCACATAAAATTTTTAATCAAAATCGTAGGATTCGTTTTTAAGAAAAATGAAATTTTCCATAATGGTTATTAAACACTTGTATGGTAGGTACCGTTATTTTTGGTTATAAACAAAATGTTTGTATTAAAGCTTCTGGGGTGCCAAGTTTAAAAAAAAAGAAGAAAAATTAAGGTTAAAACATTCTCTAAAAAAATTAATCAAAATCAATTGAACCGTTTTTAAGAAAATTGAAAATAAAAAAAATGGTTGGAGGAAGGCAAATAAAATGTTGGAGACCATGATTTGCGAGACCCAATTTGTGTGATTTCGCCAGCATACGATAGTTCGATTTTTTTACAAATGCATACCTTGCCATATACAGTTAAACCTCCCTTAGACAGACAGCGATGGTAGATCTAAGAGAGTTGCCCGCCGCAGGGAAAAAAATAAAAAAAAAAAAAAACAGTTTAAAATAGTTATACAAGAAACCAAATACAAAAAAACAGACTACAGCTGCAGAAATAAAATCCGTTATGTAGTGATTTGGTTGGCATACACCTAAGAGAATTAAATCATATATATTATTTCTGGAGTCTTGATCCCTTTTCCGACCTCATACTTACACCGATTTTCACAAATGTCAAACAAAGCGGAATTACATGATTTTTGACGAATTACATATAATTTTATTTTAAAAATGTTAATAATTTGTTTAAAAATTGCATTTATTTGTTAAATATTATTCAAATAAAAATGAACACATCCACTTTCCAATTCGTAATAATAGCTAAGTTCCCAACATTTCTCACACTAAATCTTAGTCAAATGTCAAATTTGAAGAGTGGGGATGAAATGCTCTAAAAGAGAAAGAAAACTGTCAACATGTCTGGAAAAGTTTTCGCACTATAATGGACAACTTTTTAAACGTCAAAAAATATACTCGACTGGAGTTGCCGTATCAATGATACATTTTTTTTTCAAATTTTCAAGAATCACACTTCAAGAAAATAAAATGTTAACAAAAAATAAACGTTTCTGTTTATATCAAGGTTATAAATATAAAAACAAAAAAATCTTTAATTATGCATTAAATTATGAAGCTTAAGAAATACTTAATTGTCAAATCTAAATTTTCTTTCTAATTAATAGGTTTGCTATTTGTCATATTTTTTTTTTTTAATTATTAGATTAGTTTAAATATTAATAAAATAATGAAAAATATGCTTATCTATCAAAACTAAAATAAAAATAAAATTTACACTTGGGCAACCCTTGGTCAAAATTGATGCAACTGTCATCTAATTGATGTCAACCTTGTATTTGACATTTAGCCCAGAAATAGCCAGAAGAAATTCCTCGGACTAAAACTGGCAAGAAGGGGAAATATTTTACTCTCTCGTACGCGCTCTCTTTTGCAAGAATTAGCACAACTTTTGAGGTGTGGAACGACTTTGGACTAAAAATGATTAACTACCTGAACACAATACAATACAGAGCTGCAACTAGAACTGCAGCTGGATTAGCTGTCAAAATATTCTATATACACAAATTCAATATTTCGAACACAACACAACACAACGCAACTGCAGTCGGTGCTGCAAGAATTCACCAACTTTTAACTTTTCACGTGCAGCACTTTTGAAGTTTCAATTTGTATGAAGAAAAAATGAGCCGGAAAAAAATATTGAAGCTTTTTGTTGTTATTTGTTTCGTGAAAAATATTATTAAATTAAAAAAAAATTATCGGAAAGAAAAAAAAAGTAAATAATCGTGATTATTTTTTTTTCTATAAAATATACAAAAAGCTGTACAGCTACATTGTGGGTACATAAAAAATAGCACGTATGACACTTTTTCACAGCTGTTGCATATCCAGCTCCAGTTCCAGTTGCAGCATTCTATTGTGTTCAGGTAGTAAATCTTTTAGTTTAAAACTGTTTGAAACTAGGTCTGGAACACAGCTATTTCGGCATGTGACATTAGGCCTGTTTAATTTATGAGGTTCGTTCGCAATTTGTTTTATATTAAATGACAGTGTGTCTTTTATTTATTTGTAATTGCGAGAATTCTCGCAATTAATTGCGTCTGATATTCTTGTCCACGTCCGAGTAAGGGAGTGGTCGTTTATCTACCAAAAAATATTTAAATATAAAAATCTGTATCTATAGTTTAATTTTTCTATTGATTATATTTCATCGGAAAGGAGATATTGCCAAAAAACTGTTTTTTGTTGTAATTTTTTTTAATGGTAGCGCAAGTTGCAAATACACAAGTTGGAAAAGTGAAAATTTGAAAAATTTATAAAAATACCAATATTTAAAACTGCCATAATAGCTTTCCACATAATTCGCGTATTTGTTTCCAAATAGATGTTTTGATTTTTGGCAAATTAAAAAAAAATTTGATTGAAATATATTTCATTTTAATCAATTGATGCTCATTTTGCTTTATTTAAATTAAAAATTTTAACAAAAAATTCAAATTTTGCATAATTTTAGTTATGAACCTTTGAATATAATGTAATTTAAGTTTTTAAGAATTGTTTTTTTTATTAAGTTGTCCAATTAAAATAAAATAAAAAAATTATTAAAGTTTCTAAACACACACATTTGAATATGTAATATACGAAGAAATAATTGGAATTATTATCAATCTATCTAAAATCTATCACAGAAAAAATGAAAAAAAAAAAAATTAAAAACTAAAATTATTTCTAAAAAAAAGAAAGATAAAGTTTGTACTTCAGCTCTTTCGTTTACATTTATAAAATTAAATTCCTTGAGCAACTAATTGCTCAATAAAACCAGTTTCGGATATTTTTTAAACTCAGACGTTGAATTTTTAAAATGTTTCAAATAAATTTTAGCTCCTTAATGAAAAGAAAAACAAGCATTATAAATAATTGCAGTCATGAAAAAATCAAAAACCCCATAAAATAATACATAAATAAATTCTATAATGTCAAACACTTCAATAATATCCAATAGATCAATATTAAACTAAAGTATAGATATTTTAATTCCTAAGCTTATGGCACTTTATAATAGTTTCAGCAGCAGTAGCAAAAACAGTAAAAACAAATGGCCTCTAAAACAACTTTTCAGACGCCAATACTTAAAAAAAAAAAAATTTGCTCATAAGGTAAATACAAAAAATAAAATAAAAATAATTAAAAAAAAAAAAAATATGTATCTTGCCTTGTATTACATCGTTTTCCAGTTTTCGTTGTAATCCGCAAACAGCTCTCATAAGTTGCAACTTCTGTCTGCGTTGTCACTGTCGCTGTTGCAGCTATAAATTCCCTCTTGCAATAGAATGTGGAACTGCTGTGATCCACGAAGGAGGTGGTGTTGTAACAAATCTACAACAATTTTTATAATAATAAGAAAACTAATATTTCGCGCACAACAATTCATAAAAAAATAATAATGTTGTTAAGTTGGTTGCGGTTTGCAATATTATGGTTTGATTATTTTCACTTTATAGTCCAGCAAAATAATTAAATATATGAACTTGCAATTATTATAAAGCGCACATTATTATTTTAGCAAAAAAAAATATAAATTTTTCTTGCCTTCTGCAACTAGTCGATGAATGATGATATGTCGCGCGATAATTCGTTAAGTTTTGCCAGTAATAAAAGAAGCATAAGTACATACATGCATTCCTTTATGTTTTCTTCTTCTTTTCTCTTTTTTTTTTTATTTTGTTTTCAATAATAATTGCATTATGGAATGCAGCAACACTATTACAACAACAACAACAACGAACAAAAAATGACAAAATACACACTGATCACTTTTTTTTTTCCTCTCGATGAAGATAATCGAACACGGTACGAACGTGTGTGTACGAGTCCGATAATGTGGCAGCTCGAATATGAAGCCGTTTATAGCTTATTTCGTTCTGCTCCGATCAGCTTCTTTTATTTTATTTTCTGTTAAACGAATCTGGCAACACTTTACATGATTTTACACTCTCATTAGACCAACAGCATAACATTCTTTGATATTTTATCCACTTCTTTTGCAATGGTATTCCGTCGCACAAATACCAACAGACTTATTTCGTATTTCTCTTTTGGTCTTATTCACTTTGAAATAAACTTTTAATGGCTTCCTGATCATTGGAAAACATTTTTTTTTCTTATTTAAAAAAATACTGAACGAAACACTTGCGAAATTTTGCTGCAATTCATTGCATTTGCATTTCACTGCGAAAATAAGTGAACAACATTTTCTTCTTATAAAAAGTTCAGGCCTTAGAAGGGTTTCATGTGGTACACTAATAATTTTTTTTTGCAATAAAAAACTTTCTACACTTAAAATTAATTAAACTCAATTAAACCAAAAAAAAAAAAAACGAAGGAAAGGCAAAAATATATCGATGTAGAAAAATAGGTGGGAGGATGTTTTATATATATGCAGTGTAGGTAGGCAGAAACGAACTTAAAATGAGTCGACAAAAAAATGCGAAAAAATGCGTAAGTGAACCGTCGTCATACAGAAAAAAAGGTATCTTTTTTAAAGGTGTGATATTTAATCTTGCAAACCGCTAGGATTTCTCTACGAATCAATAATAAATAAAAGAACCAACAATGACAACACACTCGCACGAAATAGTAACAACAAGTTCGGTGGATATATTGTTGCTTTTTTGTTTTTTAATTCTTCTTTTCAGGTGATCTGTGCAAACGAAGCAGCAGAAAAAGGAGATGTAATGAAATTCCTTAAGAATGTTAAAAGAGTGTTGGTGGTATAAGGTGCATACAATAACAAGAAACAACCAGACGATTATAATATATAGTTGAAAAAATACGCACACTGATGGAATGGAATGGAATAGCTAGCAATATTATACTTGTTGTTATTGCCTCAGGCAACAGAGTTAAATGATGCAGAGGTGAGGAAAAAGAAAAGAGTGAAACTGAAATGTTTCTTTGACACTCTTCACCGACGACGACGATGATGAAAATAAACCCACACCGAAAACGAGATTCGGAAAAGAAAATACCACGAACGAAACGAAGAGAACGATCGGCAATAAAATTATTAACCGAACATTAAAGAACTACGCAGAACGACAGGTAAGTCGAAACTGACAGTTAGATGAGATCGTGAAAGTAGGTTTACCTGCGAAACACACCTGAGTTTGGTTTAAAAAGTAGCATTGCCAGATAGACAATGAAAAGAATTCACCTAGCTAATAGTGTGGTGAGTTTTTATGTAAATCAAAAAGAACAGATGAATTATAAAGGGAGACATGTAAGAAGTCCGATTGCTTTGTATATACATATATTGGATTTTCGGAATGTTTTTTTATCCAATCAAATAAGAAAATTCAAAAATTCAAATTAATTAAATAAAATACCTTCCGCAAGCATTTACTACTCACGGAAAATTGTATGTGTATAAATTTATGCCGATTCATTTGTTAATTTATGAACAGAAATAGACTCCGAAAACGTTAAACGTTAGGTACTCGTATAAAAGCCATTTGAAATTTTTGGAGGAGTAGGAGTGAAAGAAAGGTACAGATAGAGAACTCCGAACATTCAAACGAGAAAGCCAATCGAAAATTTTTGGAGAAGTAGGAAATAAGAGGAGTACCTACAGAAATGGAGTACTCCGAACGTTCAAACTAACGTTTAAATGGGGTTTTTCAGAATACATATCGATAAGGACATATATATGTAGTTCAAATGTAACTTGAGAAATTAATTTTACTAACTGGAGTACTGCAAACGAAAGACAGAGGTGAGCAAAATATGGTTAACTCAAATTCCGATTATTTCTGGACTTACCTCCCAGCGTACTTTCGTTCATGTTTTGATTTCAATTTTCACAATTAGATTCTACTTTTGCTTTTATTGGCAGTCAAATTTTATTAAAATCGGTTGAACAGATAATGAGTCAGTCGAAAACCAAAAAAAAAAAAAAAAATGGTTCTATGAGAGATACCGTTAATAATGGATAAACAAATAATTTGTTTTAGTTTTTAAATTAATCTCCATTAAAAATTGATCAAAATCATTTGAACCGTTGTTGGCAAAATCGAAAATAAAAAAAAATGGTTGTATGGGAGGTACCATTTATAACTATTTTTTTGAAATAATTTTTTACAAAATGGAAGCCTTCCCTTTGCTTCCTACTGGTTTCGTAGTGAAAACACTCACTTAATATTTTGTCTCTATATTCCTAGTGGTTGCATGATGAAACCAAGTGGATTTCTAAGAACTGTAACTCATTTGTAACGGTAAAACAACGATTTGGGTTATTTTCAGTGCGCTGTAAGACGCTGATTACACGAGTCTTTTTTTCGTTCGTTTCGTCTTTCGTGCTTTTGACAGCTTGGGTGAGGGGTGTAGAAATGTAGGGGGAATGAAGTAACGAAAGGCAGGAATGAAAATTTGAAGATTTTTTCTGGTTGAACATTGACGTTTATGGTTTGACAACAGGGTAGAGATGAGCGATAGGCAGTTGTCAGCAAAAATCGTAGTTGAGAGAAAAATCATCGATTTCAGATATCGATTTTAAGATTAAATACATCGACTACAGAAAATTACAAAAATGCAAATAAAATGGTTTATGTAACTAAAATGCAAAGAAAGCTACTTCAAATATTTGTGCTTTTTTAAAAAACATCATTCTTACAAATATTAAATGTTAAAGTACATTTTTTTCGCGCTTTTTCGCTGGAAGGATTTTGGAAATCGATTATTTCATGGGAAAGGAACATGAATACTTTTCATACTACAAGGGGTTTTGCGGGGTCTCAGTAAAGGGAGTGGGTAATAACTAGTTACAAATAAGGTATTCCAAATCATGTTAATATATACTTTCCTTTCTCATTTCTGCTGTACACATTTTATAAAAAGTAATTCTCTTTGTGTAAAATTTTCGTTTTTAAAATTAAGAATTCATGTGGTCATTTAAGATTTAATCCCGATAAAATGTTCACACCACGTTAATTTAAAAATGTACTTGATAAAACAATATGTAGTGTGGAAATTTTTGTTTCTTTTTACATTTTCTATAGGGCAAGTATTGGTTTCGTGTAAACATGGAGAAGTCTAAAAAAGTAGTTTTACCATACCGTCCGTTTATTTCTACGTCTGTACACTATACGGTCCATCGACATAGTGAATAAACAGGTGGACCGATTTGCTCCAAATATCGTACAGTGCACGTTCTGTAATTCTCGCATCGATAAAATTAGTCGAGAAACGTTGAAAAATAAATTAAAACTCATACTTTGTTTCAATTTTCATCATTTCTCGACTAATTTAATCATTGTAAGTTACAGAATGTAGGCACAGATCATTTCAATGCAATTTCTTAGAGGATAAAATCGATTAAATGAATACTTAATTTGAAATTTTAATCATCAGAATCAGAGTCATAAACTTTATTACAGATTTAACCTACTATGAACAAACGAACCTAAATCAAAACCACGTTTTGATGTAAATTTACATATTTATAACTATAAAAATATAGCTATAAAAATATAAAAGAAAAAAATGCATCGATTTTGAAAAACATCGATGTTTCTGGTTCGATAATTTTTCTCACTAATTTAACATCGAAAAATTTAATCGCCCATCCCTAAAATCAGAGCATTGTGCGAAGAACTTATAAACTTTTAATCCGAGCTGTAAAACAATTTTTCACACTTAAATAAGCTGTACATATGAATAAGAAGTGATTAAAAAACATTTTTAATTATTACTTCCGTGTATTTTCTATTTCCAATAAATCCACCGCAAAGTTTCTGAACAACAAAATAACGAAAGAGTCTTCACGAATGTAAAAAAGAACCATGTAATCACGACGATACGTGCCTGTCAAAAAGACGAAAGACGAAACGAACGAAAAAAAGAATCGTGTAATCAGCAGCGTCTAAGTGAATATTTAGTTTGATCGTTTGTGCAGTGAATAATTATTATTAATTCGTTTTTTTTTAGAATGGGAGGAAGGTAAAGTGTAAAAATGGGAAGAATTTGATATTTTGTTGTTATAAAAAATATAGTTTGTGGCAATCTATGAAATATGACCCTGACCCATTTATGAAGCTTTTTAGATGTGGTTCAACTGTGAAACCAGTATAGGAAATAAACAATTATTTTCAATGCTTGACCTAGAGGCGATGACTACGGAAGAATGTTAAGTACTTTTTGAACTTTTTGAAGTGGAAGTGGGGTCGAAGAACCACAAGATCCTGAAGAAACTGTTGAAAATCTATTCGACATAAATGCGATGGAAATAATTTTTGTTGACGAGCCTCAAGAAGAACGAGGGATGGATTAGCGAAGATGACGTTCCTTTGTCTGTTCTTCAACAAGAAGACAGGGCTAAGCAAACCATCTGGACAATGTCAAGAAATTATTTGCTCGGTATGAAAAAAGAGTTTGAAGAAGAAACAGAACCCACCATTTCTGATGACTTTAAAACACCTACCGATGTGTTTCTTCATTTATTTCCAATAGAATTTATTGAACATATTGCATTTCAAACAAATCTATATGCCGTGCAAAAAGCTGGAGGAAATAGTTATAACTTCATTCCAACCAATGCAGAAGAAGTCAAAGTGTTCCTGGCAGTAAACTTGATGATGGGCATCAAAAAGCTTACCAGTTATTGCGATTATTGGTCATCTATGCCTCAACTCAGAGATAATTACATTTGTTCATTCATGTTAAGGGATCGTTTTGCTTGGCTTCTTGGACATATTCATTTGAATGACAATTTGCGACAACCAGAAAGAATATCTCAAGATTTTAATAAGCTTTATAAGTTGCGCCCTCTCACAGCGAAGCTTTCAGAAACCTTTTTATCGATGAATCGATGTTTAAATTCAAGGGACAGAGTTGTTTTCGACAATATACATATGCCTCTAAAACCTATAAAATGCGAATACAAGGTTTGGATCAGAGCTGACGAAAAAGGATATGTTTGCCAGTTTCATATCTATACAGGCAAAACCACGGCAGGTATCGAAGAAGGTCTTGGTTCACGTGTAGTGAAGGACCTTTCCAGGACGTTAGTAGGAAAAGAACATTTTATCTTTTTTGATAATTTTTTCAATTCTATCCAACTTCAAAAAGACTTACAATCCGATATGATTTATTCCTGAGTAACTTTTCGGAGAAGAAGAAAAAATGTACCCACTGATCTACTAGATGACAAAAATTTACAACCGGGGCAATCTGACTGGCGAATAAGTAAGGATGGTCTAGCATTTATAAAATGGAAGTACAAGAAATCAGTGCATTTCCTGAGTAACTTTCATGACCCATCAATTGCTGGAACAGCAATGCGTATGCAAAAAGATGACCGTAGGAAAAGGAGGTTTCTTGTCCACAACTTGTAAGTGATTACAATAATCACATAGGCTTTGTTGATAAGGTAGATATGCTAAAATCTATTTATGAAATAGATCGCAAATCAAAAAAATGGTGGCATCGGATTATGTGCTATTTACTGGATATGTGTCATTTGAATTCATACATACATATTATTCAATGAAAAAGCCAATTCGACAACATTATCGCTCGAAATGTTTAGATTATCTGTTTGCTCAGTACTTGTTGGGAGCAAGACGGTTAAAACAACAAAAAGGAAATCAGGCCCAAGTTCTCCAGTTAGTCATTTCAAGACCAAAGTGCCATACGAAATGCCGAAACATAGCTCGTGTGCACATTGTACTACAGCATCTGAGCCTCATCGGACAAGGTGGTCCTGTTCTTGCTGCGAGGTTGGACTATGCTTGAATGACAAACAAAATTGTTTTGCATCATATCACAACGTGTAAGATAAAACTAATGGGTGATTTTTTAAGAGGTTTAGAACTTTAAAAAAAAAAACACAAAAAATTCGAAAAAATGAATGAAATATTTATTTGAATCGATAGTTTGAACCTTGCAATTTAATGTTTAAAGATAATTTCATGCAAATGTTGACCGCGGCTGCGTCTCAGGTAGCCCATCCGCTGAGTCCAATTTTGGCATACTCTTTCACACATATCGGCCGGTATCTCACGAATGAATGCATGGATGTTGGCTTCCAGTGCGTCAATCGAAGCGGGCTTGTCCCTATAGACATTAGCCTTGACATACCCCCACAAAAAATAATCTAATGGTGTCAAATCGCACGATCTAGGCTGCCAATTGACCGGCCCGAAACGTGAAATTAACTGTTCACCAAACTCGCCTCGCAATTGCGCCATTGTTTCGCGTGCTGTGTGGCATGTGGCACCGTCTTGTTGAAACCACATATCATGCAAGTCAAGAACTTCCATTTCGGGCAAAAAAAAGTTTGTTATCATCGCTCGGTAGCGTTCACCATTGACAGTAACGCTGCGATTCGCATCATCTTTGAAGAAATATGGCCCAATAATGCCGCCGGCCCATAAACCGCACCAAACAGTGGCTTTTTCGGGATGCATTGGTAGCTGTTGCAATGCTTCTGGCTGATCTTCACTCCAAATGCGGCAATTTTGCTTATTTACGTACCCATTCAACCAAAAATGAGCCTCATCGCTGAACACAATTTTTCGATAAAAAAGCGGATCCTCGGCCAGCTTTCCAAGAGCCCATTCACCAAAAATTCGGCGTTGTGGTAGGTCGGCTGGCTTTAGTTCTTGCACCAGCTGTATCTTAAAAGGCTTTACGCCCAAATCCTTCCGCAAAATTTTCCACGTAGTGCTGTAACAAAGGCCTAACTGCTGGGAACGGCGCCGAATCGACATTTCGCGGTCTTCTGTCACACTAGCTGATACGGCCGCAATATTTTCTTCACTACGCACAGTACGTAAACGTGTTGGTGGTTTAATGTCCAACAAAGTAAATTTGGTGCGAAATTTGGTCACAATCTTCCGAATAGACTGCTCAGAAGGTTCAGAATGCCGACCATAAAATGGAAGCAGCGCGCGATGAACATTTCGAACCGAGCACGAATTTTGATAGTAAAATTTAATAATTTGCAAGCGTTGTTCATTTGTAAGACGATCCATGGTTAAATTGCAAACCAAACTGAAGCTGTTTGACAGTGACACAAGGTACTAAACACACATCAGCTGTCAAAACCAGTGTTGCCAAAACCAAACCAGCTAAAAAATCACCCGTTACAAACAACAAAAATTAACATTTTTTCTTTGTTTCCTACTGGTTACGTTGGATCAGAAACCTCTTTTAAAAACAACAATAAAATGTTTAAGAAAATTAATAAAATTTTCTTTATTTATATTAATTATTATTCCTTTTTCGTGACCTTTATTTCTTAATTCAATATATTGTATATTAATTATTCATAATGCTTATTTTATCTAAATTTCAAACTTTAAATCAAATATTTGAAAAGAATTGACACCTCCGGGAACAAACGGTTAAAAAAAATTGTGATTTTTTTTGTAAAAAAAGGGGCACCTTTTAAAGCGATTTGACATTGTGCCTCTGCCTTTTCGTACAGATATCTAATCAATAATTTTTATTATCCTAATTTAAATAAATATGTATTCTTTAATAGTAAAATAAACATTCTACATGGGTGAATTTAGAGCATTGAATTCCATGCAGTAAAATATTCTTGTTTTGTTTTCCTTATACAACTGTTTTATCTAAAGTAGGTATCTTATCAATAGAGTTTCCTAATACACTACACAACATATACATATGCAAAAACATGCAATTACAAGAAAAGTATATTGACAATAGTATCAAGGAGATCCACAAATCTACTCAATTGTCTCACGCACTTTTAACACAAACACAACAGAAGGATTATTCCATTTGATATCGATCAAACAAATCGACAAACTCTTTAATGTAAATTTCATTCAAGACAGAGGCGGAACAGACAAAATTATAATCTTAAATTTTTCATCAATAAAACCTAAGATATTATATTCATTTCAAAATCTTTATCTTGAAGCTAAGACACTTCGTTTTAAAATGTCTAGTATATAAAATTTTCGACTTTCGAACGATTTGTATAGATTTTCTTTTCTTTGAGAAATCTATCGATTACAATAGAATCAATTCTTTGCTGCTTTTCGTTAAGAAAATAGTTTAAGACTCTTGTTCGAAATTACCCTCTTTAAATAAATATTTCCCAGAATCCCGTTCACAACTAATTAAATCTTTTTCTTTATAGAATTTTGCGTACAGAAACACAGTAAATAAAGTTGATATACTTTCTTCTAAATTTTATTAATGAAGTTACAAAACATTAGTATCTAAGCTAAAAAAAATCATTTAAACAATAAAAATTTTACGTTTCTATACAAACTATCGATAGCAACGATAAACTACCTATGTTCAACTATATTCTGGGGGTGGTAAAATAATTATAATTATTACACTTAAAACTTTGCCTTTTTTAGAACTTAAAAAAAAAAGTCGCTACACCCTTGTGACTGCAGTCGTTTTCATCAAAGGAAACGAAAATAAATTCCATTGAATGTTAAAATTATGCTGTGGAATTCCGATTTCGGCACTTCATGGTACGAAAGTCATTAGAAAGTAAATACACAAAAAAAAAAAAGAAGGAATATTTTAGCTGTCCCTAATCCAACCCGAGTCTATATAACCAGGTACAATTCCATGTCGTCACTTAAACAACTGACATTCGTCGTCGTCATCGTCTGAAATTGGAATATTATATCGGGATTCGGGACATTTATTTCTTTTCAACTTGTATATAGTTTTAAAACAAATTTCATTATACATCTTGTGATCCGATTTAAGGGACATATTAAGTCAAAATATTTATAATTTTTATTGTTGTTATATATTCGCTGTTTTTGGAATTGGAAAATGAGAAGTGGAAGTCTTTTTAATTGTTCATTGAATACTTTAAACAATAGTGAACGATCAAGGAATTTAAGTGCATTAAATAAACAAACAACAATACCAACATTTTGTTGCAACAATAATAACACAGATACAGGATATTCAGATCGTGAAAGTGTTGCCAGTAGTGCGCGAGGAAAACGTACAAGATCAAGGCAAGGATAATTGTTTGTTAAAAATAATATTCAATAATGAAGATTGATTGATTTATGTACCTAAATATACATTAATTGATTTCTTGTGTGTTGTGTAAATATATAAATTAATTTTCAAACGCATCCAAGAAGTATGCAATAATTTTAAGTTTACCTGGAGATGCGGCAGCTATGGACATAATATGTACAAAAAACATATCATTGTCATAGTGGTATTTTGTGGTCTATCACATAGGAGTTATTTCAACCAAGTTAATTTACACCTGGACCCATACTGTGCCAGCCACTTAGGCAAAAGTCCTTTAAAATCAAATGTCCTAATTATTAAAAAGAATTTTAATCCTCTAGTTATTTCGTGAATTTTCTATATTGAATTAACCCAAAAGTTTTCTTGTGTTTTTTTACCACTTATTATGTCTGTTGGTGTAATTGGCCAAAACTGGAATTTTTTATTAATTTTAGTCAAAAGACGTTCGCGTACTCAAATACTTTAGAGTAATGAATATTTTAGAAGATTTTGGGTTCGATTTCCGTTAAAAAAAGAAAGAAATGTTTTTCACGCATTATACTCTGCCTCTTGCAAGGAATTGAAAAATCCTATACATATTTAAGTACCTATTATTAATAAAAAAAAAGTGCTTCTTCTTATCTTAGCCATTTGGATTCAGCAGAAAATTGTAGGTCTCCTCCATTCCTGACAATAATTCGCACACAGAAATGGTAGGGTTATAAGAGTTGTAAGTTCCTAGGTCCTGATGGAGTTTTAAGCATTTCCTAAAAAATACTCTAAATTTGGGTTAGGTCTTTTGATTTTTTGAAGTTAAATTAGCAAAACGTAATTTTTTGTAAATTACTCCAAAACTATCAGTTTTTTTTTTTTTTTTGAAAAAATGATTCAAAATAACTTTTAACGGCCTTTAGTCCACAAAAATGCTGGCGTTGAGTCATCAGTTGAATAGTGTAGTGATAGCCTTGGACGATATGTAGTTCCAACAAGACAGGGCAACAAGCCACACAGCACGACCAATTATGGCTTTATTGCGTGAGAAGTTTCCTGGTCGTGTAAATTCACGTTTTGGCGACGTCAATTGGCCACGAAGATCATGCGATTTGACACTGTTAGATTTTTTCTGTATGGCTACGCAGAAGACCGTGTTTACCCGAATAATCTCCGAACTCTAGATGCATTAAAAACCAACAATAGTCAAGTTATAGCCGAGATACCGTGAAAAAATGGTTAAAAATTACCTCAAAAGAATCGCATGCTGCGAATCCTCCCCAGGCGGCCATTTGAATGATATTGTTTTTCATACTTAATAGCAAAATCCAAACTTTATAATGCAATAAATTTTTCATCAAAAATATATCGCTGTGTGTGTTTTATTTGTCTTTACTTTCGAAACCGATAAATGAATGACCCGTTACAATGTTTGTTTTAAACCCAAGATCCATTTTTTTAATTAAATTTTAAATTCAAGTTGTTTCAAGTAACAGTTTTCAAGATATTTATTTTCAAACTCAATATTTTGAAAATAAAAAAAAAAGTTTTAATTTGACTAGAGTCAAAGAGCTTGAACTTTTGTACATTATACTGATGCGAAACGAAAAATTGTATACGAAAATTACTTAACAAAATCAAAAACGAAAAATTTCGCTTAATTTTCGTTTTGTATAATATGTACTCGCTCTTGAATTATTTTGACATCAACGCGATGTAGTCATGAAGACCATTGATTTCTTAAACAAATCTCAATTTATGAAAAAAACTAATTTGAAAATCTTTGAAGCGGTTTAAAAAAAAAAATAATTTTGTATATTTAAAATTTTGTAGTACCTATTTATTAAAGCGGAGTTAAAAAAATAATTAAAAAAATTTTCGAAATATCGAATTTTCAAAAAAAAGTTTTGAATTATTGTAAATCCAAAATTTTAAATGAAATTTTAATATGCAATATTATTTAAACTTATTAGAAGCTTTTGTATAAATTTTACTAAAATCAGTTCAACAGATAATGAAATAGTTGAAAACTAAAATATGGTTTTATGAGACATGGCGTTAAAAATAATCGATTAATAAAAAAATTGTTCCAATAATATAAGAGACCGTACTGATATTAGCTCACATAAAAATTTAAATCAAATAAGTAGAAATCGTTATTATACACTTGTATTGTAGATGCCCTTAAGTTTGGTTATACCAATAATTTTTGTTTAAAATCTGCCAGACATTGTTTTCGAATTATTAAGTTTTTTAAAAGTTAAAAAAAAAAAAAAACAATTGAAAATTTTTGTATACAAAACTTTTAAAACTATTTAAAATAATGTTTATAAAAAAAAATGAAAGTCAAAAAATGCTTCTATGCGAGATACACCATTCATAACCATATTTCTGAAAGTTTTTTTTTGACAAAAAAGTAAGCTGTATGCAGGAAAATTTCTGATTTAAAAAAAAAAGTTGTGCGTAAGTTTTTAGAAAAAATAAAATTTTCATTATTTTCTAAAAAAAAAGCGTCTGGGAAATACCCAAAAAACGCTAGATCAAAGTATATACAATTCCTAGGAAATGTATGTAATTACGAGTCTATTTAGGAAATGGCGAATTTTGGCATTGTATATATTTCCTAGGAATTATAAAATGACGGATTATCTTATTTTTTTTTTAAACGTGCCCTCAACTGTTTTACTGTTTTTTTTTTTTAAATAAATTCAGCAATTTTTTTTTACAAAAATGCTACAATTTTGTAAAATTTTTTTTCGGAAAAATGGTTTTAAATTGTACATCCCCATTTTTTTGATTTTCTCATAAAAGGTACGATTAATTTTTTTAAAGAGAATTTTTACAATTTTTTTCATTTTATTTCATTTAGTTTTATTTATTAAAAAAGATCTTAACTATTTTACATCAAGATTTTTATCTTTTATATGTAAATACATTTTAAGTTACAGACTCAAGTTAAATAACATTATTTGTAAATTTTCAAAAATGTATTCAAATAAAAAAGAAAGAAAAAAACAAAAATTTTATTTATCTATATTTTTAATTTTAATTTGTGAAATGTAAGAATAATTTTCTTCTAAAGAATAATTTTTAAAAATATGTATCAATTGATTTTTAAAAAAAGTTTCAAAATTTTTTTTTGAGAACTTAATAATTCGAAAACCACTTGGTTGATTTTTATTAAACTTAGCACCCAGCAGTTTTTTGACATTATTCTACAATTTTTTCGCATAACTAAAAATAGCGGTATCTCCCATACAATATTGAAAATCTTATTTTCCGATTTTGATTAAAATTTGATTAAAATTTTTGTGCGAACTAATATCAGAACGATCTACCATAGAATTGAAAAACAAATTTTTTCTATCGTTTAAAAATGGTACCTGTCAAAGAACCATTTTGTGTGTTTTCGGCTATCTTATTATCTGTTAAACCAATTTTAATGAATTTTTTTACACAAAAGCTACTAATAACTGTGCATTTTAAAATTTAAAAAAAAAATTTTTAATTTTTAAACTCGGCATAAATAAGTATCTACTAAAAATTGGCGTACTAATTTTTTTTTATTAAAAATATATATTCAATTAATTTTTAAAAAACCGCGGAAACGATTTTGAAAATTTTGTCTCATAAATTGAGATTTGTGTAAGAAACCACTTGGTGTACCTATACATTGCGTTGGTGTCAAATCAATTTCAAATATTTTGTTAATCAATTTATTTATAATTTTATTGATTTTTTAACATTTTTTCAGTCTAAACTGTAAATTCCATGCATACGTGCGAAGTACAAGACAGCACGGTGCTATATTGTTCATATTTATGTACTCACATAATACTTCCTTAAACTAGGCTATATTTTTGGCAGGTGGCATAAAATAATAATTTAAAATTATTAAGACTTTAAAACCACATTGTGATCGTACATAAGAGCAAGTTCGTGTGACCCAGTCGTGCATTTTATTTAACTTCGCTATAATCGTAATCTTAAGTTTGATATCGAGTTCGATTTTTTTTACGAATCCATAACTTGCGTTATATAGTAATACCTACCTACCAATGTGTATATATCAAGAATAAAAAGTAGAGGGGTCTTAACTCCTTGAGAGAAAATAAGAAAATAATAGAACTTTAAAGGACATCAAACCACTGAATGAAACAATTAAACAGTTGTTAGTTGTTTAAATGAGGTTCATGAGCTATACTCAACTGGAAATGTAGATGTAGAAGATTTGACTCTTTGAATATACAGGATGTCCCGTAAGTCAACGTCAAGCGGGTACTGGGTGATAGGGTAGCTGTACTGGAAAAAATAATAAAAAAAATCTATCTCGCTTGGTTAAGTAATAATAGCAATATTTAGAAAAATAATGAAAATCGATACCCTAGGCCACATTTATAGGTACTGTGGTCACAATTTTCCAAATTTTGCGGTGTTTTTATTTTTTACGTAATCCTTAATAACCATGCTATTAATTCCAATCAAAATTTCAAAAATAAATATTGTCAGTTTCGTAAGAAAAATAAAGTTCGACTGAGTCTTGGTTTAAAAAAATTTTGTAACCTAACTTTGACACTTCATATCTTAAAAAAAATGTACTACTCTACCATTGGCAAGTTATTTTAAAAGTTGGCCCGTTTCATCAAGATTTCAAAATGGTACAACACTTGCTACTTATTCAATCATAAGAAATATTCTATCATAAGAAATAGGTAGGTGCCAGCTACCCTATCACCCAGTGACTTACGGGACACCCTGTATATAAATATTAAATATGTAAACGACAGGTTATTTGAAATCAACTAAAATCGATGATCTTTTTGACGCTTTATTAAGTTGAATGAATTATCTTTCAAGTTGTTCTTTTAAAAACTCGCTGTTTTCCAACTAACAATCAAAAATTGTTGAATAAGTTTTTACATGCTTTATTCAATCACCCAAACTCTTGCTTGTCTATTTAAAAGGTATTTATGTATTAGTGACAGTGACATTTATTATGATTATTATCGTATGTCTATGAAAATACTTTCTTCCAACAAACAACCCCAATTGTGTGCGCCGCCGCCGGTGGTGGTGTGGGCCCAATAGTTTGGCATTCCAAAAATTTTTGGTTAACCAACCGGAACCGTCTGTGTTTACATTTATTTTTGTTACCCCCAACAACCTAATATGAGTTTTTGTCTTTCTTTAGATGAATTAGTTTGTATGTCTTCAGTTTATGTTTAGTCAGTTTTTAGCACTTACATTGTTGGGTGAATTGAATAAAAAATCTCAAAATTATCATTCAAACACAGCTGTAGTATGGTGACTTGAATTTAATTAATTCTTTGTTCTTTTTCCCTCTTTTCCCAACAAAAAAAAAATACAGAATAATTCCAATGAAGGCATCAAAAAATATTTCCAAAAAGACAAAAACAATGGATTACACAAACTACGCCTACAATGAAGCCGTAGGACGTTTGAAATTGATGTTAGCCGATTCGTACGCCCCTTTAAAAACTTCATCATCATACATGAGGAATATTAATGATGATTCGGACAATTTCTCTGATAATCTTTCGGTGGGAGTTTTTAAGCATTTTCATTTTTATAAATATCTATAATTTTTTAAATTATGTTCTTGAAGGTTGTTGAACGACCTGTAATATCTGAGATCTCGAAGTATATGTCGCCCAGCTACAAAAATCCAAGGAACTCATATCGCAGCAAGTACAAAAGTTTCCAGCCATCTTCGTCATCGAAGGAGAATCTAACAACTACTGCCGCGCATTACACCCCGGTGGCGGCGGCAGCACCCGTTCAGGATTATGTGGTATCTTCAGCTCAGCCAGTGCTAGACACGAATATAGTTCAGGCTCCAGCGGAAATATATAATTTTATCGAAAAACAAGAGGATTATATCGAGCAACTTGAAAAAGAATCAAAATTTTGCAGGGTAAGTGATTTAAGTTAAAAGAAGTTTCTTTTAAAAATTAAATAAAATATATCTAATTTTTATCTAGAATGAACTTTCAAACTTGCTTGGCAAGGTAAAAGACGTGATTAGTGAGAACGAAGCTCTAACTGACAATGCTCGATCCGAACTTGCCGGTCTAGGTGAAAAAGTGAGCGCATCTTCGGAAAGCGAAGACAACCTGCGATACTGCAAATCACCAAAAAAGAGAGAAAAGCCCTCACCGAGATACTCAGGAGGTCCAAGCATTGTTTACGAGTCCAAAATAAGTCAATTGGAAGCCGAACTTGCTCAGTCAAATATAGATCTTCGAAAAGTACGCGGCGAAAATGAAGATCTAAAGAGGAAACTATCTTATGGAGTTGGTGGTACCTTAAATAGTTCGCTAAGTTGTGAAGCACACCGTAAGCAAATTGAAGCCCTTCAAATGGATAAAATTGCCCTTGAAGAAAATATTCGTCAGCAGCAAAAGACTATCGATGAGATGAAAGCTTCCAGTGTCTATGGATCTTCGAAACGATACGCCACTGATTTAGAACGTTCCCATTCTGAATTGGAGATCAAGCATCTAAGAGAAGAACTTGATCGACAACATGAACGAGTTCGAGAACTTCAACACGAGATGGCGCGAAGAATAGCCGATGAGCGAGCAAATGCTGAACGACGTTATAACAATCAGGTTGATCAGCTTGGTGGTGATTTATCGACGCAATGGGATCAGGTAACAAAATTGCAACTTGATCTGGAACGACAAAAACGATTGGAATCGGACTTGAAACGGGATCTATCTCAAAAGAATGCACAAATTGATGAATTGAAAATGGAATTAAAGGCAAATCGAAGTAGTTTTCTATCGGATATTGCTCAAGTGAGTGCGGAAAAACAATCACTTGAACAAGAAATTACATCGTTACGACTGCAATTGGATCGCTCCGAACGACAAGGGAAAGTAGAGGTTTCGCGGTTGACAGCTGAGATAAGTTCATTGAGACAACGTTTGGATCGAGGCGATGCAGATTTGTTGCATTCGAAAAGAGAAGTTCTTCGACTTAATGATGAAATAGCGAATTTGGAAAAGGAGGTTAGTAAAAAAATAATATAATTGAACTTTAACTTGAACGAATAATGCTATTATTTGGTATGTACCTGCAGTTGGCTTATGGTGAAATGAAAAACGAAGTTCGACCTACTAAGAAGGATTTGGATAAGAGAATATCAGAAATACAAGAAAAACATGGTAAGTTTGTTATTTTCAATATTATTTTGTGATAACTAAATGTTTTGTAAAAAATAGAAAATTAGAATAAAAAAAAATACGATTTAATTATTGCCATTATATAGTATGTAGTTGCTTTTCTTTAAATATTTGTTAATTTCTATCTATCAAATTCGCTTGCACCGTTGACCGTTCTTTTTTAATATTTTTAAGCATGATCCAAGAAAGCAAACAACCATCATAAATAATCTTAATGCTTCATATTATAAAATAGGATAGTTATTTATTTCTCCTTTACAATTAAAGCAATGTTCTATGGTACGTACCGTTAATAAGGTTTTCAGTGAAATTGGTTTAACTTAAATATAGCCTACCCGTGCGGGAATTCTTGCAATTATATAAAAATATAAGACGCACAAAATGTTTTAAATTGAACAAGCCTAATAAATTGAACCGACCTAATGTCACATGCCAAAATATTACCAGTTGGAAAGTGGAAGTGTTCATTTTAGAGTTAATTTTTATTGAAATAATATTTAACATACAAATGCATGTTTTGAACAAATTATTATTATTTTTAAAATAATATACCTACTTTAAATTGTTAAATCAACAAGTATTTCGCTCCGTTTGACACCTTATTCGTCAAAATACATGCAGTATGAGAGTTGTAAAAGGGATTTAGACTATAGTAATAAAATAATATATAATATGATGAATATTACTGATTGTTAGTTTGTTAAAAAAATACCTAAAATGTTTGCATTAAGTGAGAACTGTAAATGCATAATGCAGAAAACAATTTTCTGACCAACAATAGCCATGTGTTTCCGTGGTGTAGTGGTTATCACATCCGCCTAACACGCGGAAGGCCCCCGGTTCGATCCCGGGCGGAAACAGTTGTTTTTTTTTTAATTGCTCCATCGAACACGAGCAAAAAAAATCAATACTCCACTACTATATAGTTTTATAATTAAAATTAAATAGAGCCATAAGAAATGACGCAATAAAATAATAAACGAAAAATTGCGTAGCGCTTTTCTTTCTGCAGTACGCTGGTTAATGAATGAAATTGATATGTAATTTAAAAATACATACATATATAGGTACTGTATGGCAAGTTATGCATTCGTAAGAAAAATCAAACTCGAGATTTTGATCAAAGTTGACATTACGATAATAGCGAAGACGAAAAAAGTGGGTCTCGCAATTCTGTCTGACCCAAACGGGTGTGTCTCTTTTTTCTTTAAACTGGGTACCTAGCGTTTTTTAGGCATTCTTCATATTTTTAAAGACCAAAAATAACGGTACCTGCCGTACAAATTTTTTTAGCAAAAATTGGAAATCTTATTTTTCTCAAGAACGTGCCCACAACCACACCACAAAAAAAAAAATCAGCAATTTTTTTCACAAAAATTCTACCATTTTATAAAAAAAATTTCGGAAAAATGGTTTTAAATGGTACCTCCCATAGAACCATTTTTTTTATGTTCGATTTTCTCAAAACGGTTTCAACTGATTTGGAACAATTTTTTTATAGAGAATTTTTACAATAATTGTAAAAATACTGTTTACCAATATTTTCCAATTTTTTTTTGATTTTTAAAAAAAGTTTCAAAATTTGTTTTTGAGAACTTAATAATTCGAAAACGACTTGGTCAGTTTTTTTTTAATAAATAAATAATTTAAATAATTTTTTTTCTTATAAGCAAAAACAACGGTACCTCACATACAAATGTTTAAAAACTGGTATTGAAAATCTAATTTTTTCTCAATAAATTTGAATAATATTGCATATTAAAATTTTCAAAAAAAATTTACCCGATTTGCCATTCCAGCGTAGTTGAGGAACATTAGAAATGAAAAAAGCTTTATGTATTTATGTATGTATGTACATTGAATGTCAAATTTAAATGTTGAGCAACTTTTCTGAACATAGGTACCAACATCATAACTTTCCTAAAAAGGGTCAAATACATGTGGTTTAAAAAATTATTGTTTTGTATTAAATTTTTGTTTCTATTAAATACGCAATTTAATAAGGTTTTTCATATATATAGTTTTATGTGACTGTGCAATGATATAATACAAAAAATGTAGTCCGATATTCTAGCTAAATTTTAAGACCTTAATGAACGGATTATTAGAACCGAAGTTATAAGCAAGCCAAACCAAACACAATGTATCTTTACAATTATTATACCGACTACAAATTTAGGTAGGTACATATGAACATTTAGCATTTTTTTTCCGACGCCAAGCAAATTTGCCACGATTGTGGTTTTTTATTGCACAAACTCCGCCGCCGCCGCCGCCGGCTTTAGAATACTATATTCCTCTCGCCAATTGGTGGTTGAAAGTATTTTAATGCTTTTTTTTTTAATCAACTTCCTCGTTGAATTAAATTATTTGTCCGATATTTATTTTCATGTTTTTAGTATAAACTTTTGAATGATTTTGGAAATTTTTTGCTCTAACACGCCAGTCATTTTTCCTTTAATTATATACCTCAATATTGAAAATCGGATAATTGGATCGAAAGATATAAGCATTTAAGTAAACGCAAATCGGATATTTTTCGGATTTCGCAAAAATCATCATCAAAAACATACCCATTTTTTTCCTACGAACATTTCTCCTTTTTTTCTGTCCGTTTTATCATCTTCTTCGTTTTCTATTTCCTCAAACTAGTAACAACAAAGCATGAACGAAATAATTTTGTTTATTTTGTTTAGTTTGTTTATTTTTTTTATTTTGTTGATTTTGTTTATTCCCCTCACGTTTCGCCCCCTTTATCTACTAGGCGTTTCATATTTTTTTGATTTTTTTATATTGTATGCCTCCGTTTAAACATTTCTAATGTTAAAATAAGTTTTGAATTTAAAAAAAAATCTAAATTATTTTTTGAAAATTCGATATTTCGAAAATGAGTGGATGATTTTTTTAAAAATTAATAATTTTAAAACTCCTTATTAATAAATACAAACAGATGACGTACCATTTTTTTCCAAAACAGTTTCTTATTATATTGATTTTTTTTAACAATTTTTCAATTTAAAGTTTCATTACCATTCATACTTTAAAACCACAGTGTGTCAGCACATAAGAGCAAGTTCGTGCGACCCAACCGAGTATTTTATTTTTTTGTAATAAACAGCTGTTCGAATAATGACACTTAAAAATTCTGGGGAGAATTCCATAAATTTTATCGAGTATATTCCTCACAACGAATAGTCACAAGAGTTTGTGACTCATAACTTCTCACAAGTGGAAGAATCGGGCTGTAATTATATTAAAAATTTGTACAATTTACCATTATAAGCTCAAAGCTATGCAATGGCATGTTTCTCCAGTATAAATACAGTCGAACTTCCATAACTCGAACTTCTGTAACTCGAATTTCTCTCTTTTTCGAATTTTTCTGATTGCGTTTGGTGGTAAAATATCTCTTTAACTCGAACTTTTCCTCTGAATGGAGAAAATACATTTTATTTAAATTTTTGAAATCAACTTTAGTCTACTATGGTTAGGTTACATACTTATTTCAACTCGAAGTTTTGCACTGAAAATGGAAACTCCCTTTTTTTTTTTAATGTTTGAGTCTACTATGATGAATTATTGTGGAAGTTTGTTTTAGGAAGAGGAATGGCTAGTTTTTTTTTCAAAATTTTGTAGTGAAAGAAGGAAACATTTTGAAAATTAAAGAGTCGATATGTCGGGAAGAAAATTAAAGCAACTTACTTTTGAACAAAAGCTAAAGGTTATCAGTGAAATAGAGTGTGGTGCTTAAATTTGGTTAGCGATATTATTGTTTGTCACATCTAGTCTGATGCAGAAATTTTGCTTTCGGTATCGGAAGCATCTGAAGTGGAAACCGTTAGTGACGATAAAGTAGATGGTGATGTAAATCCGGGTGGATGTTTATTTTGTGCAGCCTAGACAAGCTAACGTATATAAAGCTTTTGAAACAATACGTGATGCTCTTCTTACTGAAGATAACACACTGGATCATTTTTTAATGTAATTTACGACATTGAGTCTTTTTACAAATCGAAAATGTAATGAAAAAAATCTTTGTTCGTTCTTTGAATATAAATATACATGTATGTATAATACCTACAATTAAACAAAATAAATATTTTTTTTGTATTTCCTTAAATCGAAGTTTCTATAACTCGAATTTATTTTCTTTCATTTTGAAAGTTCGACTTATGGAAGTTCCACTGTAACAGTTGTAACAGTTATAGTACTGCGCTAGCTATATAAGGCTATAATTTTGTTCTATTTTACATACAAATTATTATTTTTAAATGTAGAATTATTTTCTCTAATTATATTTTAAAATAATAATTTTTTATTGAACATAATTATTGCTTAGTAGCTTTTTCTTAATATTCCTGTTATCACAACTATTGTCAAGCTGCACAATTAGAAACCTATAGAGATCAACATCAAGCACCGCATCCATTTATATAATATTGTAAAAGCACTTATTAGATCAATTTTTAGAAACATTAACTTCAATATCCTTAATATATGTTTGTGTACCCTCGTGGTAAGCTATTGATGTTCATTATAAATCACTTAATTGGTCTCTTGTTTTTTAACAATCTATAAATCTCAAAAAAAAAAAAAAAAACAAAAAAAAAAATGTGTTGGATATTTCCAATAAAAATCATTTAGCAGTCAATAGTTTATCCATGAGCGGTAGAGCTTTGTTTTCAAAAGTATAACACTTAAAAATAATTTTCATAATCGATGAATAATTATTATATAAACTTGTAATACAAGTTTACCTATCTACAAACAATCAAACAATAAACAACTTAACATTAATTAAAAAAAAATAAATGTACAACGTGTGTATGTGTGTGTATTTATTTTAGCCGACACTGTTGTTGAACTTGAAGAAATGATACAAAGCCAGAAGCAACTCATGGATAAACTAACTACCGAATGTAAAATATTGACCAAAAAACTAGAGGACACAACATTAAAAAATAAGTAAATACCTATTTTTTTTGTTTTTTACTTTAAGTTCTTGTTCTATATGTTTATTATATTTTGTAAAAAAAATATATATAATAAAACGCCATTGTGTGTGTGTTGTGTGAAAAAATTGCCGCCTACCTACATACTTTAAAGCTTATATCTGCTTCCAAAAAGATGGATTAACACCTTGATTTTTGGTTTTCCTCTCCTCCTTCAATTCTCTGTATATTCCAACAACAACAAAAACAAAATTAAGGACTATTGAACCCGCCAAGCGTCGTAAAACAGTACGTTTCTCGGAATCGGGCTGAACAGACTATGGATTGTAATTGCCAAAGTGGCTGCTTTTCGTCTCATACATCAGCACAACCACCACGATCACCACCACCACCGCCATCAACATCATGCATCACAACAACCACAACCACAAGCAAACATAATTCATTTTCATCTACGCCATTATTAGAAAAGCACATTAATAGAAAATGCATGAAATCAGCATGTAAGGCAAGCGTAGAAACAACTACCACAACACGAGCGGATCTATTCGATGATATTCACTGCACGGAACCATCTTGTTCAAATTGTATCGGTACGGGCCTATTGCCATGGGTGCAACAGCGCTTTGTTCTTGACGACAGAAATGACGGCTGCAGTGAGTGCGAATATGCTTCTCATTTTTTCACATCAGAACCAACAATAATACATCATCACCAAAATATGCCAAAAGATGAACCTTTAGTTATACATACATGCCCATCAATGCCTCCGCATTCTGAGGTAGAATGTCCGTTGGGCGCCACTTGTGAGCTTAAAAAAGTTATTGAACCTAAAAAGGAATCTGAAGAAAAAGTGACGAAAGCAAAATCTACCCGCCAACCAGTGAAAGTTGACGTGAGTGTTCGATTTGTACCTCGAAATAAACCAAAAATCAAGCAGAATCCTCCTCTACCTCCTCCTACAACACAGGACGAAGGCGATAATTAATTAAGGAACATGCGCTATGACTGATTGGGTTGTTAAAAATTATTATTAATTACATAAATCTTAGTAGCTTTAGATACATATGTATATGTACTTTTATAAATATTGCTTTTCTCGACAAGCTTTTTATTTTAAAATTTTAATTATTTAATTAATTTTCATTTTCTATAAATATAGTGAAGAAAAAACACAATTGCGTCATACAAATGAGATGCTAATGGATCGTTTGCGACAAATTTGGGCAAGCTATAAAGAGCTGAATTTAAAAAATAATGTCCGCCACAGATCGAGTGATGCAAGTGATGTAGAATCTTGTCGAGAAGAGCAATTGAATAATAATTTACAAATTCCTCAACAGGTAGTGTATGAAAAAAAGAATCGATTTTACTAATTTTTTTCTCTTTTTTTTCTCTTCTCCCTTTCTTCTTCTTCTTCTTCTTGTCCTTTTTGTGTTTCTTTTTTTAAAATTGCTATATCGTAAAAAGGACGGAAATATCCGCTCTACAGTCGAATGTAGAATATTTAACAAGTAGAGTAATAAATAATGATCGAATTGGTAAAATTGATAGCACACCGACAAGTTACAGCAGTTTGCCACCTATAACTACAGGTAAATTTACAAATTTAATGTTTATTGATAAACAAAAAAACACAAACACAGCAGCAGAATTATAAAAGAAGCGCAATGACTGCAGTCAATGAAGTTGCAGTCAATGAAGTTGTAGTCAATTAAATTTAACCTTTGAAATATAGTTACAATTTTGACTAAGTCCTCTTTAAAAACTAGAAGCAGCTGTCAGTTTTACAATTCTGACTTTTCAGTTAAATTAATAACGCTGTCAATTGAATAGTAGTTCATCGACTGCAGTAATTTTTGACAGTTTCCAATTTTTTAGTCACTCAAAAGTCGCCTTTTCTCAAATTCGGGCTAAACAATTCTTCATATAGGATTTTAGCTAAGGGGTAGGTTGGAGTACTGTGTCGCTCCACTTACTATATATCACACTAGTGGCAACGGAACTGCACTGTAACGGAATTTCACTGATGCATGAAACGACAAGGTTGGTCAGATTATCAACTTTGTAGTTGTACAGTTCCGTTGATACTTAATTACTTAAGTCTTCAGTGAAATTTCTCACTTTTGCTGTTAAAAAGCTGAGACTGATGATATTTTTTGGATGCGCTCAACAATTTCTTGTCGCAGTTGATCAAAATATCGAAAGGAGATGGAGAGTCTGCTTTTGACTTTTAGCGAAGAAATCTTGTTCAGGTTTCTCCTTCTCCTGAGTGAAGTTGACAGAAAGTTTGCATAGTGAGATCTCAAAAACGCGAACTGGCTAAATGCAATATAGCTCATTTGATTTCATATAAATATTTGACACTTTGGAAAGTTCCGTTATGCCGTTAGGTTCCGTTGAAATACGGTTCCATTAATTGCAGTCATATATTAATAGTTCCCCTTGGTAAAATGTTTTTCAGTGACTTGGTTAATATGCTGTTTCGAAAAGAGACCGATCTTAAAATTAGAAGCTAAATGCTTGCATTTTTTGTTATTTGTTGTCGTTCCAATCGTAATACTCATAGATCTTCTTTAGCTGAAAGGCTGCGTATGTGTACCGCCCTCTACTTTCTATGCAGGATCTTCTTTTCCTCCCTTCTGCTGGCTCAATACTCCGCTCCTATTGCTCTTATTTTATAGGTTGCATCATTTTTCCATGCGCATCTTCTGTCAAGTTTTTTCGGTGGACCTGTCATCATACCACGTGTTTCTTTCTTGGGGTGGCTGGTAGTCTAAGGATAGGTTAGGTTAGGAGGGGTGATAAAATCGCAAGCCACGGATCTCAATGTGCTCCATTCTGCTCCTCAAAAAGAAAAATGTAGGCAGGGTAGGAAAAAAGGAGGGGTAAAAAAAGGAGTGAGTGGAAGCTTAGGTATGGGTATGAGAAGCCTCCCTGAACCATCCTGAATTCTGAACGATTTTTAGAATGTTAGTGGCAAGAACGAGATGTCACCCAGGTCATCGAAAAAGTATTCTCCGAGGATTGTCTGCCTGGTTCTAGGTAGGATGGGGCATTCACAAAGGAAGTAATAGGACCCCTCTTCACTTCCTCTTCCTGACACCCTCTGCATAAGTCACTTGTGGTAATGCCCATTCTGCTCATGTTGGTTCCCATTGAGTAATGACCCGTTAGGATTCCAACCAAGAGGGACAGTTGAGGCCTCATTTGCTCGAGCAAGCAGTGTGTTTTTTTTT